>CM077580.1:31282399-33782399 GCA_039657365.1 Stephania yunnanensis
TTCCACAATTGCATGCATCTCGAGGTGTGTCCTCATTCATGTATCGACAGCTATAAATAACAAGTAGAGGTGACTTAGTAGTCTACACATATATGATATACTAGGAAATTATCACACAAATATAAAGTATACCTCAACTACATGACTCCGTTAGGGTGCGTATCACGATGTGGGTCCCACATTACGGGTTGGTGATCCTTATTAAAGATCAAAACGTGATTAGGAATTTTGGCCATGACAAATCTTCCCAAGTAATGGAAATCTCATCCTCAAAACTAAAACTTAGGTTAAATTTGTCCATGATATAGTCGTGGCGCTCATAAATGAGTTCTGTGTCATCATGGAACTACTAGTTGACGAGTACTTTTGGGGCTGACTTATTCCTCAATTGTTGTACCTTTCCATCCAGGATCTAAATAGGCTGCTCCTCATAAGTAATATCCTCACTCTAGTTAATCTAGCTTAAGCCAACTGTCGGTCATACTCTTTCCATTGATTCATCTAGTCATAGCATTGATATATGGAAAATCAGATGAATCCTTAACATCTATAGAGGTAGCTCAAGCTCGTGTTTGACTTTCCTGAACTCTTTCTAAATCCTGAAAGGCCCAATGAATCTAGGTGCAAGCTTTCCTTTCACCGTAAATCTATGAGGACCCCTTCGAAGGGAAAACTTTAAATGGACAAAGGTTCCCTCGGTGTACGTGAGATCAATGAGATTCTTGTCTGCATAATTCTTTTTTCTCTCTTGGGCACTTAGAGTCTTTTATGGATCAGTTTGACCTTCTTCGTGTGGTTAACAACAATCTTAGTCCCTACCGTCTCTCTGTCCTCTAGCTCGGCCTAACACGATGGCGAACGACATGATCTGCGGTATAAAACCTAAATTGGTGTCATCTCAATGCTTGCCTGATAATTGTTGTTGTAAGCAAACTAACATAATGGTAGGTACTCCTCCCAAGGTCCACCAAAGTCTAATACACATCCTCAAAACTTGTCCTCAAGGACCTAGATCAACCTTTCAGTCTGCCCGTTAAAAGTTGTACTGAATTGTAGGCGTGTACTATAATACTCTTGCATATTCCACCCACATCCTAGATGTATAAATAATATATTTGTCTAATGTGATCGTTAATGGTACCCCATTTAGCTTGATAATCTCTCTCAAATAGTATACTCAATTGATTAAATGTTTAGTGCACTACTACTAGTAGAAAGTGAGGATACTTCGTAAGTCCAACAACTATTACCTATATCGAATCTTTTCTCTTGGCAGTCCTTCGTAGTCCTACAAACAAATATACAGAGACTTCTTCCTACTTCCATTATGGAATAAGAAGAGGCTGTAACAACCAGCCAGGTCTGCGATGCTTAGCCTTCACTTGCTGACATATATCATAGTTTTTGATGAAATCATATACATGTGCATTTATCCCAAGTAACCAAAAATGACTCTGCATATCGTGATACATCTTAGTCTTGCCAGGATTAATGGTGAAACAGGAATAGTGTAAATCCTGAAAAATCTCATATATCGAACATTGATTTGCAATCTCTACCCAGTTTGTACACTTTATACTCTATGCCAACTTACTAAATCTCTAGTATAAATTATCAGTCCTTGGACCCCCAAACACTCTCTATTTAGATGTAGTCTGTAATTACATCTATGCGCAAATCATTACTTAAGTATTGGTAGGAACATATGACAGACTTGCTATTAATGCTGCTTTGAGTAACCTATACCCATGCATCATATGACATTTGACAATCTCGATAACTCTAGTCGGTCTCCTACTTAGTGCGTTTGCAACTATGTTCACTTTTCCTAGGTGATATTCCAAGGAAAAGTCATATTCCTTCAAAAACCCCAACCATACATGATGTCTTATATTCAGCTCCTTCTTTATGAAAAGATACTTCAAAATCTTATGATCATAAAAAAGAGTGTGAATTTCTCTCCATATAGATGATGTCCTACCCCTTGAGTGTAAACACAATCGTTGCCAACTCCAAATCATGTGTGGGACAGTTCTTCCCTTATATCTTTGGCTATCTAGATGCGTTAACAACAACTCCTCTACCTTACATAAGTACATAGCCTAAACCCGTATAGGAAGGATCTGTATACATTAAAAACCCTTATCCAGCCTCAGGCAACACCAATACTGGTGCAGTTTTAACAATCTTTTGAACTTTGGAAATGCCTACTCACTGGCCTCTGTCTACTAAAAAGTGACATCCTTATGTGTCAATCTAGTAATTAGTGAAGCGATCTTCGAGAAATCCTTCATAAATCACCTATAATACCCTGCCAAACCCGGAAAGCACCTAATTTCTGTAATTAATGTTGGTACCGATCAATCCATGATAGCCAGAATCTTGGCCCGATCTACTGCAACCCCTAGTGCCTCAACAACATGACCTAAAAATCAAACCTCTAAAAGCCAAAATTCACACTTGCTAAACTTAGTGAAAGGTTGGTGCTCCCTCAAAATCAGTAAAGTCTCCCTGAGGTACTACCTGTAATCCTCTAGTGTGCTCGAATATATTAATATGTCATCGATGAAAACTATCATGAAGCAGTTAAAAAAAGGTCTAAAAACCTGATGCATCAAATCCATAAACAATGCGGGGGGGTTAGTCAGCCCAAATGGCATGACCATAAACTGATACTATTCATATCTTGTGTAGAATGATGTCTTGGACCCATCCCCGTCCATGATCCTCAGCTGATGGTACCTTAATCTTAAGTGTATCTTAAAGAAATACTACACTCCTCTTAGCTGATTAAATAGATAATCAATCTGTGGCAGTGGATACTTGTTCGTGATACTCACTTTGTTCAACTGCCTGTAGTCGATAAACAATCTCAACGTGCCATCCTTTTTTTTCAAAAAAATGAGAGGTGCTTCCCATAGCGACATATAGGGTGTGATGAATCCCTTATGTTCCGAGTCTTGAAGTTAGGCCTTCAACTCCTCCAACTCCTTCTGTGCCATGCATTGCGATGGTATAGAAATCGATTTGGTGTCCGATGCCAACTCAATGATGAAGTCTACCTCATGTGGCGACGGTATTCCTGGTAGATCGTTTGGAAATCCATCTAGAGATTTACGTATAATCAAAATCTCCTCAATTCTGGGTTCCTCACTCGTTGCCACTCTCTATAATGCTACTAACGCTGCCATATCCTCACTAGTCGCAAGTCAGCCTCTTATGCTCTTGGATCTTGATGTACTACCTCAAAATGTGAATGTTGGATGCATTAGGATCTCAAATATTACTATCTTACCGAAGAAGTTGATATGAGCTTGGTATGCTGACAACCAATCCATCCCTAGTAGTGCGTCAAACTCTAACATCTAGAGGACTCTAAAATTGGCAGGTAATACTACCCCACTAATCTCTATTGGACATCCTATACATAAGCTACTCGAATAAACCTCATCCCTAGGATGGCTGCCAAGTTACCATAAATGAATGACATGGTGGATCAAGAATCAAGTAAAAAATGAGCATCTGTATCATAAATAGAAATCGTAACCTTGATGAGAACTCGTGTGGTGTCTGTGCCTGGCTGTGCAAACATGTAAGCTCCCTCTCGACCCTGCTATGGATATAGTGCTACCGGCTGTAGACTATCCCTCACAATGTGTCCTACCTATCCATATATATACATGCAATCAGCTTACACTGAACCTATACCTAACCCTGAGCAAATCTCTGTCCTGGGCTCAAGTTCATAAACTCCTTCCTCAACCTCTTCGTAACCATAGGTTGTAAGTAGTTGTGATATAACTTTTTCTCGAAAGTCTCCCAAGTCTCAAAATCTTCATAAGTTGCTATTGTAGGAGGCCACCAAATGTCGGCGTCTCTCTTTAATTCGTAAGAAGATAGCTTGGCTGGAAGTCTATCCTCGATTTTTAGAATCTTATGTCACTTCTTTTTTATAACACCCATTTATCAATCTTCATGAAATCTCTCATCCAATCAAAGTATGTTGGTTTCAGCCTAATGAAGTCTTTCACTAGCTGAATCTAGATTGTTTACTAAATGATGTGGGTATAGGGAATAGTGCAGTCTCACCTGTCTCTCCTAGTGATGTCAGTACTGTCAAAGTATATACCACTAGATCTGCTGCAATCTTTGATCTTGCATCGATCTACCATCTTTCTTTACATGTTGACGACGTATATGACTCCAACAGCTAGTTAAATAATGCATATATATAGCAACTACATGTACATATAAGAAATCCCTATCTCACTTTGCTCACTTCTCACCTAATTGTTTCTAGGCAAGGATCGTTTGGTTTCCACTTTTAAGGTTTGTATTTTATTTGAGTTCAAAATTTATTCGAGAAATATTAGCTCTGATACCAACTATGATGACCCCTATATTAAAATAGGGCACCGCCCGACCTAATCTCGTAATTAAGCCATAATATCGACCATGTAGGACTTAACTACATATTAGTTAGCATTTTTGTCATATTCTCCTTATTAAACGTGTTCAAGATAAGAAATATACGTGTCACGTTATTATGGAATTTCAGATTTAACTAAAACATTTTATAGTTTATTAAGTTTAGTGGAAGTCTTAGCAGTTATGCAGAAGAAATATAATATATCCTAAGTGTATAAGCTAGGAAACAACATCACATAAATATAAATATCGAAAGGAGGATAACATAGTGAGCTACTAAGTGACAAGTCGGGGAACTAACTGCTCTACCCAATACATACATCCAAAAAATTAAAGTAAAGATATTAAGTAGATAATACAACAAAATTCGAGACCTTCAAGATAGGAAGTAGAAAATCATCAAATGCTTATAGATAGTCACTGATCTTCTCCTTGCCTTGCTTACTACACGATGGACATGCACCCACCATCATAAAAAGGATGGTGAGTACAAGAAAATAATAGTAACTCCCAAAGACTTGTCAATTTACATTTCCAAATATGATTAAATCGTATTTAAAAACATAAGATGATATAAGATGAACTTACATCAGAATTATGTTAGGAAATACCACAATTAAACAAAAGAGACTAACTCAAGACTAAGTAGTGGTGGTTTAGGTCTAGTCGGCCGTGCGCTAAGTAACCTCTGCCTTTAAAGCCACTTTCATTTAAAAGACATGCATGTTATCGCACATTTTTATAGCCAACCAAACTCAAAATATCATTAGGGACTCTAACACCAATTAGCCGGCATCCCTAGGTATCCAACCTCATGTGTCCCACATATCTTATACTTCAATCGGCCTAGATGCTAAAATTATTTTATTAGTTCAAGGAGAGAACCTAGATATTGACATTATTAGTTAAGCCTAAGTGCTATGCAAAACACGCTAATTAAGAGTACAAAATCCAACAATCCATTCACGATCCATCTAATTCTAATAACATGCTATTGAAAAAGTAAATACCATTAAAACAACAATGTAAGGCATATGAAACATGAATAGATTCAATGAGTATTTCATCACAATATCATGACTTTCAAACTCAACAAGTGAGGAATACAAAACGAAAATGATATTAGAGTACATTGGCAAGTATAGTCTAGATAGCCACAAAACAAGGATGAAATGGAATGAAATTTAAATAACTACTTCAACAGGATTACTCGCACTTCTTTGTTTTGCTGGCCTCCCGATGCTCCAAAACTCGAACCCAGACATGTAAGACTCTTTTTTAGGCTCTTGGTATCATTTACTATGTAGTAGAGTGTGTTTAGACTCTTAGTTTGGGTCTTAGGCTAGGCTGGATAGGTTAAATGTGTTTTGAGAAAATTTAGTGAAAACACACAAAACTTTAAAAATTCATAACTTTTTGGTTTTAAATCCAAATTGGGAACTTCTTCACAACTGGATTATCTGCTCGAAATGAAAAATTTGAAAATAGAATTGGTTTTTAAAATCAAATACATCTTCAAACAAGAATTTGATAAATTCTATTTCATGACTTAAAAAACATCAAATTTTTTACCAACAAACTTTAATTTCAAAAATCAAGGTTCAAGGACTAACTTAACGCCTCATTTAGCTCATAAAATCAGTTAAAAAGGTTTTCAAGTTCATTTTGATCATAATCTCCTAATTTAAGACCCCATTTTTATGAAATTTAGGCTAGCATTTTTTTATTAAACTCAAGAACGCTCACACCACTTTGATTTATCATAACTTAGTCGATTTAACTATGAATTCCAAACTACTTTATAGAAGATTTGATGGTTTTTTGCTTGGAATCCAAATACGTAAACAAATTTTGAACTTTTTTGGATTTACTCTATGAAATTACACAAAAACTAGAATTGAACTAACCCTTCTAATCTCACCAAAACTCTGTGTAGATTAGCTTACCTAATGTTATGAGCTCCTTAGCTTGATCATCACCTTCCAATTTCTCTAGAATTTCTCTATAGATTGCTTATCTTCTTTCTCCAAATCCTACTTCTCCAAAGCTTATTCTCTTCTTGAAGATCAAATGAATTGCATGAGATCTCCACCTCTATACATATTAGATCAAATATTAGAATGACTAGTTGGAAAAACCTATTACTATTGCTTAGATGGATATTCATGATTTCACCAAATACTTGTAGGCCCAAAAGATTAGGAAAAAATACATTTACCGCCCCTTCGGTATGTTTGGTTATATACGCATTTTGGTTTATGTAACGTACCTGCAACTTTTCAAAGAGATATGGTTAGTATTTTCTCTGATCATCTAGAGAGTCTCATTGAAGTTTTTATGGATGATTTCACAGTTTATGGTAATTCTTTTGATGAATGCTTGCTTAATTTAACAAAGTAGTTAGAAGATGAATAGAAAAGAATATAATACTAAACTATGAAAAATGTCATTTCATGGTAGACCAAGGATTAATATTTGGACATATAATGTTATATACAGGATTAGAGGTAGACCCTCCAAAACCCGAGTAATCAAAATGTTACCTTACCCCGTCACAGTAAGAGAGATACGTTCATTTCTTGGACATGCATGATTCTATAGAAAATTTGTAAAATATTTATAAAAATTACACAACCACTATGCAAACTCTTACAAAAAGACATACTTTTTGAATTTACTAGCGAAAGCAAGATAACATTTGATAAATTAAAAGATTCTTTAACAACTACACCTGTGATTAAATCACCTGATTGGTCGTTACCTTTTAAAATTATGTGTGATGTAAGTAACTATACAGTCAGAGCTATTTTAGGTCAAAAAGTTTGGAAAAAATCCCATGTTATATACTATGCCTCCAGAACACTAGATATAGCCCAATAGAATTACACCACTATTGAAAAAGAACTCTTAGCGGTAGTGTTTTCCTAAGAAAGATTTAGACAATATCTATCAGGAACAAAAGTAATAGTTTATTCAAATCAAGCAACTTTGCGATATTTATTGACAAAACAAGATGCAAAACCTAGACTAATAAGATGAATATTACTCCTACAAGAATTTGAACATAAAATAAAAGATTAGAAAGAAGCTAAAAATCTAGTAGCAGACCACATAAGTAGGTTAGAAAATGAAAAACCACCTATACCATTAAAGGATGAATTTCTAGATGAATATTTATATAATAAGCATACTAAAGGCCCTTTGTATGTGGATATAGTTAATTATTTTACCACCAGTAGGTTATCACCTTACATAATGAGAGCCCAAAAGAATAAGATTAAAAAGGATTCTAAACAATATTCATAGGATGAACCACACTTATGGAAGTTTTGCACCAACCAAATAACTAGGAGATGCTTGCCACATTAAGAAGTGCTATCAATTATACCTCATTGTCAAACTTATACATGTGGAGGTCATTTTGGTCTACGTAGAACTGCCCGTAAAAGTTCAATTCACGAATTCTCCTAAACTACTTTATTTCTCGATTGTTTATTTTATATAAAATATTGCCCAAATTGCCAACGACATGGAAACTTAGGACGTAGAAATCAAATGCCTTTAACCCCTATCCAATTTTATGAAGTGTTTCATGTAGGGCATAAATTTGATGGGACCTTTTTTCACCCTCAAATGGCTATGTTTATATCTTACTTGCCGTAGATTTTGTTTGCAAGTGGGTAGAAGGAAAAACTACTAGGACTAATGATTCAAATATAGTGACATATTTCCTTAGATAAAAAATCTTTACATGTTTTAGAGCAGCTAGAGCACTTATAAGTGATAAAAGGGTTAAATTTTTGTAATCGATTAGTTGCTAATTTACTTGCTAAGTACAACATCACACATGTAACACGTATTGAATATCACCCACGAACTAGTAGACAAGTCGAAATGTCAAATAGAGAAATTAAGTTAATACTAGAAAAAATAGTTACTCTAATATGTAAGGATTCGAGTTTTAGACTAGAAGACGTACTATGGACATATAGAACAACATTACAAACACTCATAGCCATGACACCTGACAGGTTAGTATTCAGAAAAGTGTGTAGTTTACCAGTTGAACTAGAACATATAGCCTATTGGCAATTAAAACATGCAACACGAATTATAAAAAAATAGGTAACCAACGTAAGTTGAGTCTTCATGAATTAGAAGAAATTTGGAATAAGGCATATGAAAATACATCAATTTATAAGGATAAAATTAAAGCATTTCATGATAAGAAATTAATTCATAAAAATTTACAAGTAGGAGATAAAGTTATTCTATTATCTTCAATTCTTAAATTATTTCCTTGTAAACTCCGTTAGAGATGGACATAACATTATTTGATTTTCAATTTACTACCTCATTACGTAGTAGAAATAGAAAGCTTAGAAACACGACAAATATTTAAAGTAAGTGGTCATAGGTTAAAACCTTATTATGAAAACTTTGTTAAACATGATATGAAAATCATCAACTTGAGACTAACCAAACAAAACCTCAAAGTAATGAAATGGAGTCCAATATTTGCATGTACACAAATGAAACCATTACACTATGGTTGTATAAGAAACTGTGCAATAAAAAAAATAAAGAAGTTAAAGGAGCAATAATCTTATGTGCACTAGCAAAAACGAAGCAACTGGTGGAAGAAGAATTCATTGATGAGCAGCTAAAGCTTCAATATTTAGAACTTGCATTTTAAATTTACAATGATGATCCAGGGAAACTCTTCCACCATGCGATGATCAATGCCGTCAGTTTATCTAATGTTTTACTTGACACGGGGGCTGACATGAACATTTTATGGAAAAAATGGAAAAGAAAAGCCAGGTTGATTATTTATTTCATACCACTTCGGGTCGTCAACAAAGCAAATTGTGACAAGAACTTAGCACTAGGAATGTTGATGAATGTGCTAGTGCAAGTGGTACGATTCAAGCATTTCGCCAATTTCTTGATAATGCCACTGATTGAGAAAAATGATGTGATATTGGTAGAGAAGACTTTTCTCAAAATAGCTAGAGCTATTCTTGATTTCAAATAATAGATAGTTACAATTAGGATGGAAATTGAGTACATATATTTTCAAGATGGTTATGAAATTGATGTCTACATCAATGACGATGATTAGGACGATGACTCTAAAGGCGAGACATCCTATCATGATGAATATGTTGAAGAATGTTATGCAGATGATAAGAATGATAAGGAAGACACTATTTCCAAGACTAATGAAGAATTACTTGATGGTCAGTTTGACTCGCTCAAATTGAATGACAAGTGATCTTATCTACTAAGTCGAGTAAATGACTATAAAAAACAATGCTCTATAAGAGGCAACCCATAATCGATCTTTATTTTCTATTTTCGTAGTAGGATTAGTTAGATATTTTTTATTCTCTTAAATTTTGACTCTTATAATGCGAGTATTTTAAGGTTAGTATTCTAAAATAATTTCAAGTATGTGGGGTTGATCGAGCCAAAGTCTTTCCTTTTACTAGAATTAGGATGGTTAGTATATTTATTTTTCACTTGAATCTAATTTGATTTTAACAATTTTAGATAATAAAGTTTTTATTTAGTTTCTTATCTCCTAAATTAAAGTCCAAATTCATTATTACAATACCTTTCATTGGATACAAATCATTCTACCTTAATGATGAGTGATATGTATGATAATTTTCAAATATAGAATATATTGGAAAACATAAAAAATGCTTAAGAAATTTCCTAGTGATACTAATCAACACTAGAAATCGTTGGGTGAATCGCTAGCAGTTTGCAGGTTTTCATGTGAAAAATTGGCTCTGCGATTTGTTAGTTATTTTGGTTTTATACTTGGATTCGTTGAAGTAATCACTGAACCAATGATACCAATTTTCATGAAATTCAATGGCGATTGTAAATAATTTCTCTTAAACCCTTTATCGTTGAGCACGAATCTATGTTTTTAAAATACAAAACCTCAAATCACCAACACTAAACCCTTTCGCACTTAAAACCCTTGTACCTTTTCCTTTGATATATTGGTTTTTGCCTACATTTATCCTTTCAAAGATTGAACACATTGATTACGAGCATTCAAATCCTAGTTCATACACCACACTTTAGGCTTGGAGAGTGTTTTAATCAAAATTGAAGCTTTGAGATGATATCTAAGGAGCTAGCAAATCATTTTACTTAAGAGATTCCCTTTCAAAAAGGTAATGAATCAATCCCCTATAACCCATTTGATTTCAATACGTTGAACAAAAAATGATTTTTGATAATTTGCATACTTACGTATCTTTAATGTTTTTATCATAAAGTATTGTCGGAAATGGTTTTGATGCACACTTTCAATTTGAATATGAGTTTTCAAATGAATTTGAGAGTTTCCACAAATTTTTCTAATATATATATGTAGTTATAAAAGGGGTATGACAATACAAATATTTCATACAAATCATTTTCAGCTCTTTCGAATTTCGCATTACAACGATTACATAAATTTCTTTCCTTACCATGTTATTATGAAATTTCAATGATAGAATTTCACTTTACTGATTTCATCATAGTTGAACTATCCTATAGCGAGATGAGGTAAAGGAAAAGGTACAGGTAGTGAACAAGACAAAGGGAAAGGTGTATTGCAACCCAAAGTATGGGGGTCATCTAAAGAATATATTACCTACTGGGATTAGAATTAGATAACCTATAACTAGGAAGGTTGAACTTAGAGAACAATCTCAATTGTTGTTTGATGAGGAATAATATTTTAAGAACCCCGACCATAGTCACTTGGTACCTTATAACCTTTCTTTATTTGTGAGATCTAAAGCTCTAATGAGGTGTTATAGTGATAAAAAAGAGTTATCATTCAAAAGAGAGGGTTCAACATTCAAAATGTGAACAAGTACGTTGATGGAATTGTGAGCATAATTAGAGTTAAAGGATGAGGTCAACTTCTGCGAGATTTTACTGGAAGAGGAGAAAAGGGATGTTCAGAAATTGTATGATATTCTTATGCTAATTAGCATGTTAGTAAGGAATTGGACAAAGTGGTTGTAAAAAGGAAGAGAGTCGATATTTCACCTGCGAGGTCGAGTAGATTTTTCGCTCTTCCGCAAAATAGAAATAGAATGGAGGAGGATTATCTAAATTTTAAGTATGAATTTAAAGAATCCTACCCACTTCAAAAAATCCAAGATGCAATTAAAGACACCTCGAGGGAGGGGATTTGTGTTTGATAGTGAAGGACACTAGAAATTTATTGAAACCACCCATTTTAGGAAGATTATGAAGAGTTGGAGTTATATAATAGATGCATGCTTTTACCCAACTAAGCAACACTTCGAAATACATAACCCCATAAGCTGCTTTATTAGTACCATATATTAATGAAAACAGGTTATATCGATATTGGAAAAATTATACATAATTATATGAAGTTTGCTTTACAAACTACATAGAATGAAGGATAACCATTCTTAATTTTGATCACTGAGTTATGTGGCAAAACTGGGGTGAGTTTCAACACCAAACTCGACGTATTGCCGATAGGACCATAAATGATGCTAGAGTACAACAAATGAAAAAAGGTGTTAGGATAGAATGACTCGGAGGATGAACGAGAAACATTCAATTTAATAAATGTGAGGGAAGCCAGAAAATGAAACACTAATGAAAATAGAAGGAAGACAAGAGAAAACACATAGAGAGTAGCAATCATAACAGCTAGAGTGACCATACCGAATATTCCTACAAGGTCGGTACCATCTTCATCACAGCCTAGTGGTAAAAGGGTTCTTCCAAACTATATTTTCTTCATTAATGTGTAGTCAGATGACGATATGTTGCAATGAAGAAATGATAGTGGAAACAAGAGGATTTTACAACGCTACCATTCTATGTCTGAGAGAATACATGATAGTCATTTGCAGGATTCAAAATGGAGCATTGACATCCCATCTCAACAGTTGCAATTTCCGATTGGGACTTACAACCTCGCTAATAGCTATGTTTCTCAACCATCTATAGATATGGTTGAAGATGACGAGCTAATAATGAACTCACCTCTAGACATCACCGTGTGTAATATTCTTCTCTTGTATTCATTAAATGATTGAAAATACAATGTATAATGCTTGGTGAAATTTTAGTTAATGCAAGTTTATGTTCCCTTTTGCATTTCATTCATTTGAGACTGTTGACTTGTATATTTTCATATTTATTTACAGTTTAATTACACATATTGTATCATTCATGCTTCATGTGGTATGTTTGTTATGTTGGACACCCAACTTAAATTTGAACCTTGAGGAAGAAGTTCAAAATGAGTTTGGGGTATTTTAGGTGAAGTATGACACTAAAAACAATGAAAATAAAGAAAGGAAAAAGTAATTTTCAGAATTGTTTTTATATTCAAGAAAGTTGAATTTTTTTTTCATATTCATTTCGAAATCAAGTAAGTATGAATTTCATTTTTCTTTATTTTTTAAGTAAGAAAGAGAATGATATTGAATATATAATAGATCTTGAATTAATGTGATATTTTATTAACCAGATGAATTTTATGATAGAAAGAATTAATTTTATATCCTTTCTTATTAACTTTACTACTTGAAGTGAACACTAAATTGAATGCCTTGTGTTAGTCATGATAATGGATAGAAAATTGAAACAATAGTGCAAGATGAACAAGATATATTTCTAAGAATCTTATAATATAAAAAACAATTGGTTGATTATTTTTATAGTATATATATGAAAAGAAATTATGCCACAATTGAAAGAAGAAATGAGTTAGAAACCAATGAATTTTAATACGTTAGAAATAATATTTCTTCATCTTTGATGGATAGTGAGAAGTGTTAATAAGAGTTTATAAAATAAATATTTATAGAGTCTTATATATTCCAAAAGAAATAGAGAAGATAATCTATAGAGAAAAAAGTGAGAATGTCAAAAGGAAATAAAGTAGGGACTCAAAAGCAAACGTAAAAAAAAAACACGTTAAAAAGAAACAACTAAAATGGAGTAGAACGCAAATTGATGAGAGATAAAAAAAACGGATGTTCTTAAACTCTTCAAAGTAAAGATTTAACTCAAATACTCGAAGGTAAAGTTGAATGAATTATTTTTTAATCTAACATGTTTTAAATGACATGTTCATTAGTATCTTTACAAATTCCTATTGATTTTAATTGTGGTACTATTATAAAGTATTTTATTAAATTAAAACTAATCGTAGGTCTATCTTAGCAAAAAATCTTGCTCATCTTAGCTGATCAAATAAGTCATCGATACACAGTAATGGCTACTTATTTTCGACTATGACCTTGTTCAACTATCTATAATCGATACACGGTCTTAACATATCATCTTTCTTTTAGGATGGGTGCTCCCTACGACGACATAAAAAGGGTAATGAATCATTTCTATCATAAATCCTAAAACTGACTTCTCAACTCTTCTAACTTCTCAAAGCATACAATATGGCAATATAGAAATAAGCCTAGTGCCTAAAACCAACTTAATGATGTAGTTTATCTCTTTCAGCGGTGGTAAACTAGGTAAGTACTTTAGAAACATGTTTGGAATCTCGCATACTGCCAGAATGTCCTTAAGTCTAGGTCCCTGTTTCTCTACTAATGTATGCAATGCTACAGAGTTTCCATCTTTCCATTAGTCGACAGTTAGCCTCTCACACCATTGGCTTTCGATATACAATCATTATACGTAGAAATCAAATGCCCTAGGATCTCGAATATCACTATCTTACTGAAAAAATTAATATGAGCATGATACACTACTAGCCAATCTATCCCTAACATTTCGTCGAAGTCTAAAAAGTAAAAAACCCATAAGTTTACATGTAACTCTACCACGTAAGTTTCTATGTAACTCTACCCCGTCTATCTCTACAGGACATCCTTCGACTAGGCAATTAGGGGTAAACCCTATCTTTGGCTATAGCAACCAATATCAAATGTATGCTAATCCTAACTACTATTAACCCTATGCGGCCAATCATGTGACCAAGAATAAAAGATATAGTAGGACCTAAATCAAATAAGACATTTAGATCTCTACCGCAAATAGAAACCATAGTCTCAATAAGACCTCATGTGGCATCTGCATCTGGCTGAGCTACTATATGAATTCCCTCACGGCTCTGTTGTGGGTGGACTACTGCCTTATGTGGACTATCTCTCATTATGTGGGAAACCTAACCACACCTGTAGCAAGTGACTAACCTACACTTACCTTGTGCCTGATCCTGGTTCCGCGTTTGTGGCGGTCTTAGTCCTTATTAAGAACTATCTTAGCCTCAACCTCAACCTCAACCTCGACCTTTGCCACCCTGCATCTGTCGTGGCACTTGTGGTGCTGGAAGAGTCGATATAATAAGTGTTAGTAATGCTGGCCTAACTAGAGGTGGTAAAGGAGGTCTGCTCACTGAACTCCAAATTAGAGCAGGGTACGATGCGTAGGGCATAACCGGTGTATAAGGTGTGGCTACCCTTTGTCCCTATGAACCTTTATCCAATATCCTCTGTCCCTTGCCCTTGGTCTCCTCCACTCATACTCTGCAGCTTGATCTAACAACTAAACTTGTCCCAAGGATGTCCCATCTATAACTCTGTCTCCTCCACTAAAATTGTTTTTTGAAAAACCCTTACAAGATTGAAAAATAAGTTCTATTAAACTAGATCTACAAAAGTAAACCATACCTTAATCTATGATTTCTTTTGTTGATTGTTCAATTTCAGAGGTATTTAAGTGCGCATCCTCTATAAAAAATTAACACACAAATGGTGAACACAATTTTGAAAAAGTTTTTCTTTCTCTCCTAAAATATAGATAACTCGAAATTAGTAAGAAAAAATCTTATTTTTTTGGGGTTTCAACCTCTATTTATATGTGTAGATAGGCCATCACTTAAAATCCTATTTGTAATACAATAATTGTATTCAGTCAGTTTAAGCAAATTACACATACACCCATATTAATAAGTTATCATATAACAAATCGTAATAGATTTTATATCATGAATTTTATAATAAAAAATTCATTACTCTGGAACAATTGAAATTGCACAAAGACATTCTTTATGTGCGATCTAATAGGTTCATGCGACATTGACAGTGAAATAAAACCATTTTGGTACATAAGTCATAAGAGGTCTCTAGCAAGGCATTATGACTGCCCTAGTAACATGAATATCAAAATTGATACAACCTAGTGAATAACATATATTATATCTATTTTTCGTGCGATATCCTTTGATTAAACATAAGGCATGGAAAGTCGCCCTTAAGGTTTAATCGTACTAGTCTCGATCTTTAAGTAGGCTGAAAACATCCAAGTGACATTAATCATATCGATTCATATGGACTTGGACATTATCAGTCTATCATGTTGAAGGGACCACTGCTATCTCTCTATACGAGAGGGAAAAATTCTATCTTGATTATACACCTTCACATATTATTCATAAGGTAACCATTTACAATCTTAATAATTATCCAGTTAGAGACAATGTTTAACTGTGTCAAATTACTATACTCTTAATATTAAAGTCTATGGTAATCTCAAGTCGAAGGACTAAATGATATACCTATCATGAGTAACACTTATGACTTAATCCATGTGGTGTTCACATAGCGAGTCAGTCTAGTACCTTGTTCCCCAACAAGTACTCATGATCTCGATTCATATCCCTATACGCATGATCATCACATTACCATCAATCAAAATTCACACTAGTCTTAATTCATCAGAGTTCCACGTACAATGACCGATTAGGGACATTTAGGATATTTCAACAAATACCCATGGATCTTACTATTAGGTAAACATGCATTAACTTATAATAAAACAACAAATGAAAACCTCTATTTTAATAACTAAAATTATAAGATAAGCAATGTTTGTAGATTGACCTAGGGTACATGCCCTAACAAGTGCCTAGTCATATATCTCACCCAAGGTCCTTGCTCCTTAACTAACTACAAAAAACCATACATCTAGCTCAAGTCCAACTCCAGAGTGATATTTATTCTTAGAGTCATCTCTCTCTAGAGAAAGAATAATATATACATAAGATGAATTATTCAATTAGTATTTGAAATGTTAAATAAAGTCACCTATAATACAACTACATGTGTATTTGAGAAATGTGTTCACAAATAACAAATTAAGTTTATCCAAAAGACTAGTGTAATTGTACATCTGCATGTGTATGCTTTTGAATCACTATCATGATGTTAAATAAATATACCTATTTGATAAAAAGAATGTTAAAGCCACCTAGTCAGATTTGGTTATATAACTAGTACTGCCATCTTTCTCTAAATGTATATATTTATGTCTATCTATATTGTTTTGTTGGCTTGTTGTGTTAATGCATATATACATACAAGTGAATGAGCTTTTCAAACTGAATTAGTTCCTCGTACATTATTCTCTTCTTCTCTTGTCCTTACCACATATAAGTATATACACAAGTTTTTATTTTGTAATGCATATATACATACAAGTGAATGAGTTGTTAATGCATATGTACATAAGTTTGTATTTTGTTAATTCAATATTCTTATCACAATATGGAAAAATAAGTATAGATGGAGCACTATAAGAAATTGGGAATCGAGTTATAGAGGTTGGGTTAAGTATTATGGAAAAAAAAACTAATGATTTTTCAATGACTCAGCTTTAGCTATTATAAGTCCATGGATTCCTCATTTAATAAGTCACGGACAAAGATGTTGAGATAATTCAGAGGAATTTCTTATTTGGCATCACGAAAACTTTTTTTGAGTTTAAAACTACATTTTTAATTTGAATAAAGAGCTTTATCATAGTAACGTTGCTATGCACTATATTTTCAACATATCTCTCTTTCTTTTAGTATGATATTATATTTATCTTAGTCCTCACTAACTTTTGAATGCATTGTTACACAATGTAAAAAAAGAAGAGCTACTTGAATTCAAAGCCCTAAAACTGACCTAAACCTTTCTTTATTATTGAAAAATGACTCAGTATCATGAGAGAAATAATCACTTTTTATGGCATGTAAGAGAAAAATAATCACTACTTTGATCACAACTTCTTAGTTTTAAATTGAAAGGGAAAATTTTAAAAGTAGTGTCTCATTTTTTCACTATCAAAGGTTTTTTTTATCTGATTCTTAAACTTAGTTTTGCTATTTTATAGGTAATGAAGGTGATCTTCCAGAATCTTTGAAATCATTCGTAATTGGGAGTGCCATATTGATCATCTTAGTTGGACTCAAACTCCGTTCCTTCTCTCCCGTATTCCCCATAGTGGGGGAAATTCTAGTAAGTTTTGTACGTGGTCAATGCACTAATTTTGATTAGAAATCGTGATTTGAATTATTTTATGAATTTCTTGAAAATTTAATATGTGTTGGATTTAGCCTTTTAATTCATGCTTACATGATATTGTGAAATGATGGGGAGATGTGAGAATTTATAGGAATTCCCCCGCTGTTGTTTATTAGGTTATGAAATTTATTGGTAGTCTATGTTATTAGGGAAACTCTGTCGAAATTCTTGTTGAATATGCAAAACTAGTGGTATGACGTTATTAGGACAAAAAAGGATTTGAAGTAGCAAACAAGAACATAAATTGGATGAAAGAACGAGCTGTGGAAGTTACAAAAAAGTAAGTAAATTGGAGCTATTATTGGTTTATGCTTGTATTTTGGGTAGAATGAAAAACATAATCTATTTTATTGATAGCATTCATGAAAATATACAACCTTAGTTTGAAGTATATTAACTTGTTGTCAAGTTGCATTGTACCATGCAAGCCTAGAGATGTCGAAGTCTTCATTGAACAAAGTTGTTTAATTCACGTTAATATGATATTATGAAAAATTGGGCAGATTTGAGAACTTCTAGTCATTCTTCCATTGATGTTTATTAGGTTTTGAAAACTTTTAAAGTCTATATTATAGAGGAAGCTCTGGCAAAAACTTCGTAGAAGTAACATATATTCATGGTCTAGCTAAAGGCTTTGCAATAAAATTTACACGAACATTTATAAATGTATCTTAAGACATTGATTGGTCTAACAATTATGAAAAAAATGAAATTGTTGACATTTGCATCTAAATTATGAGTCATCGTATTTTGTAGAGAAAGCCAATCGCGAATATAGAGTAGATGTATTATCACCTCGATAACGGGTTTATTCGAAAGGAATTTGTTGTAAGGGTACAAGAATTCATAGAGTTTGCACAAGCAAATTGTACCACTTATCACAATGAGGGTAGGATTAGGTGCCCATGTAATCGCAATAAATGTCAGCTCCTACCCTACTTTGATGTTCAGACTGTTGAGTACTACATACGTTGGTACGAGTTTGTTCATGGATACTATTGTTGGTGCGAACATGGTGAGAAAGAAGGTTAGGATATGATGTCTACTTTCAACGATTTTGAAACCAATTATGACACCGAAATCGACATCGACTATGGTCAACCAACATTGACTTACCAAAAGATGTTACATAATGTGGTAGGGCCTAGTTTTAACTGGAATCACATGGAAAAGGAGCCCAATCCCCAAGCACAACAACTGTACGACATGATTGACGCTGGTAACGAGCAATCGTGGCCGAAATGTGAGAACATGACGAAATTGTCTGCCATAGCTTGATTGCATTTTTTGAAATTAACGCACCACGTCTCTGAACATTGTTACGATGGGTTCATGCAATTCATCAAAGAAGCGTTGCCTAGCAACAATACATTAGTTGACATTCTCTACTCAACAAAACAACTTATGCGAGCATTGTGTCTACCTGTCGAGAAGATAGATTGTTGTGAAAATAAATTTATGATTTATTGGGGAGATGATTTTAAGTTAGCATCGTGCAAAATTTGTGTCCATTCCCAGTACATGCCATAACAACGTAGTCGCTCTAGGAACACAGAAACATAGCCTTGCAAAAAATTGTATTACTTTCCCTTAGGCCCTCGATTGCAATGCTTGTTCTCTTCTGAATCAACAACTAGACATATGCGCTGGCACGACGAACACGTGTACCCAAACAATGTTATGCAAAATTGTTAAGATTCGATGGCATGGCGACATTTCAATGAAGTGAATAAAGAGTTCACCTTAGAGATTTGAAATGTTCATTTGGGGCTCTAAATAGATGGTTTCCAACCCTTTAAATGGGAGGCCTTACTCTTCATGGCCCATGATTTGTACTCCATACATTCCACCATCGATATGCATGAAAGAAGAATTTATGTTCTCGACTGTTATCGTTCCCAGACCAACCAACCCTAGCCAGAAAATAGATGTTTTCTTGCAATCGCTCGTGAGAGAGTTACATGATTTATGGCACAATGGTTTAATGACGTACGATGTTTCCACAAAATCAAATTTCCAGATACGAGCAGCTCTATTATGGATAGTAAGTGACTTCCCCGCATAAAGCATGTTGTCAGGTTGGAGCACACTCGGTAAAATGGCTTGTCTGTACTGCATGGACGATATAGAAGCATTTCAACTTTGCCATGGTAGGAAACTTCATGGTTTGACTATCATCGACGATTTTTGCCTCAAAACTTTAATCTCAGGAAAGACAAAAAAAGGTTTTCTGAGAGGGAAAATAGTAATAAATGAATAACCTCCATTGAAACGATCCGGTGAAGAAATTTTGATGGAAATCGAGGCCTTAGGATTAATGAAATAGACGGAAATTGGAGCCCATGCCAAAAATTCAGAGATTGCTAGGGGTTTAGGATGGAGGAAATGGAAAATCTTCTGGGACTTGCTGTATTGGATGAAGAACTTGATCATACACAACTTGGATGTAATGCGCATAGAGAAAAATGTGTTCGACAACATATTCAATACTATTGTGAGTATGCCAGGGAAAACTAAAGACAATGAGAAGTCGAGACAAGATGTTTGCAAACTTTTTCATCGACCTTCTCTACATATGGATGAAGTGTCAAAGACGTATTCACTAACATGCTACGCTATTGATAACCCTAAAAAATAGAAATTATGCGAGTGGATACGATCTTTACTTTTTCCCGACGGCTATGCTTCGGGATGAAGAGTCATGATTGTCAAATTTTCATGCAAATACTATTTCCAATTGCATTTCGAGAATTTCTTCCAAACGCTGTTTGGGTCGCCATTAGCGAGCTTAGTCTATTTTTTCGATCACTGATGGCTAAAAGTGTAATAGTTATAGATATGGCTCTTTTAGAGTCTGAAATACCTCTACTAATTTGTAAATTGGAGAAAATTTCCTCCAAGTTTCTTTGACTCAATGGAACACTTGCCAATCCACTTATTTTTATGAGGGTCAGCTTGCTGGCCCAGTACAATTTCGCTTGATGTACCTATTTGAGAGGTAAGTTCGCTCACGCTTAATTACAAATTAACCAATTATGTCATTCGTCAATAATCAAACTATTGTTAATCATCGACATGAATTCCTTAGGTACCTTAAGTACTTGAAAAATAATGTTCGGCATAAAGGGAAAGTCAAAGGATCGATGTGCAATGCATATTTAGTTGAGGAAAAAACCTCGTTTCGTTCTTATTATTTTGAAGAACACATTCCCACTTTGCACAACTAAGGTCAACGCAATGAAGATGATGGCGTCGGTCCTAATCCTCATTTTGTCGGTGAATTTTCCATCTTTACCCACCCAGGACATATTGTTGGCACCAAAAAATAAAGATTCCTGACTGAACAAGAGTACGATGCTGCTCACACTTATATCATGCTTAATTGTCCTGAAGTTATGCCATACATCTCGTAAGTCACTATATAAAGTCAATTTTTTTTATGTTCACAGTTTAACAGATCTTTTCATTTTTTCTTCTAATGGACGAGTGTAAATGTAGCATCTTCATCGACCAATTACATATGCTAGACGAGGAAGAGACGGACATTGATTATAATATAGAGCAAGATTTTTCTAAGTGGTTTCAAACATATGTAATGTCAATTATGTTATTTAGAAAGATTCTTCCTTTTATCTCATAACGTTCTTTTATAATCATTATGTGTTTGTGAGCAGGCACGACATAATATCACAGATGATACACTTCATCATCTTGCAATTAGTCCTCTACGCTAATGTGTCCCACGATTTCCACGGAAGAGTACAAGAGGTTATCTAGATCGAATGCAGTGGCTTTAAGCGCACTGTGTTGTTTAAATGTGAATGGTTTGACCCCACGTAACCTGCTGGTGTAAGGACTCACCCTTCACTCGAGTTGGTCGAGGTTCATCGAGCTTGACTGTATAACAAGTAAGAGCCTTTCATTTTGGCAATGCAAGCCTGTCAGGTCTTCTATCTTCTATACCCTTCTATGAAACACTAACGATAAGAGTAGTTAGCTATTTGTTGTTGTCAGCCAAAGTTCGCAGATGAGGGAACCATTATCGATGATGAGATTGTTCTTTCAATAGATACGACATTCCAATCGGACATACAAACCTCGTACACTATCGTTGATCCAATAAATGACATTAGATTAGTAGTTAATCCAATGAGTTCTAATGTGATGGGTGTACCAGAGGATAGTGACGATGACGAGGAAGATCAGGTGTCAGATTCTAGTAGTGTAAGTGAATTCGAAATAGACGATAACGAGTGACTTATGTTTATTTTCTTATATTTTGCCGATAGTGACGTATGTTGATTTACTTATATTTTGACATTTACGTTGATTCCTTTCTTAACTCATATTACTTTTACGATTATAAGTGACATATTTTAGCAGGCATGGCATGGAGACCTCTAGATAGGATCACTATGAGAGGACTATCGAGAGGATAAGGCTAATCTAGAAAGGGTCGAGCTGCATTAGGAGATAGAGGATCACTACGAGAGGGTCAAACGGGACCTATCGTGTCTGGTGCACAATCGTTCGACCGAGGTATCGACATTATTTCACTGTCATCATCGACGAGATCGACTTATGCTACACATATTCCCACTAGTTACTGGACGAGCCCATCATCATCCAATTACACCCCATCGTCGCATTCTAATCAATTTGGTAGTTCATCTTGACATGGCACTTCGTCGCCCTCTATATCCGCTCCACCTTCCACTGCATCGCTCGCACCATCTAGTGGGTCCTATGAGGCCATGGGAGCCCCTGCTTAAGAGCCTCAAAGGCACAATGGAGCTCCCCCACAGCCTCCTCTAGAGCCCCCTTCCATTAGTTTCCTAAGCAGCACCTCAAGAGGGACAAGGAAGCACGCCCCATATTGTTAGATTCCCCATTACTATTGAGTCTGTCAGGTAAGTTATCACACCATTACAAATGACTAATTAATTATACGTAACCTAACTATAAGTAGAGCGAGGTGATCATTTTATTAAGTTCATCAAATCGAAAATGAACGGGAAAAATTGTTGGGTTTTACATCCTTCGTAAGTCCGTGCTCCGAGGATGACTAAAATCTTCAAGCAGGGGATGATTACTGAGGGGTATTGTTGGAATATAGTACTTGATCATCAAAAGGAATTATAGTGGGAGAGATTCTATGAGGCCATGGGAGCCCCACTTGAGAGCCTCAAAGGCACAATGGAGCTCCCCCGCAGCCTCCTCTACAGCCCCCTTCCATTAGCTCCCTCAGCAGCTCCTAAGAGGGACAAGGAGGCACACCCCATATTGTTAGATTCCCCATCACTATTTAGTCTATCAGGTAAGTTATCATACCATTACAAATGAATAATTAATTATACGTAACCTGACTATAAGTAGAGCAAGGCGATCATTTTATTAAGTTCATCAAGTTGAAAATGAACGGGAAAAATCATTGGGTTTTACATCCTACGGAAGTCTGTGCTCTGAGGATGGCTAAAATCTTCAAGCGGGGGATGATTACTGAGGGGTATTGTTGGAAGATAGTACTTGATCATCAAAAGGAATTATAACGGGAGACATGGAAAGTAAGTAAATGACACTAAACGATTGAAAATTATGATTAAATACATTATTTCTTTGAAAATCATAATTAACTATATTCGTCTTTTTCAACCATACTTCCGAAGGGACCCATCGATTGATGAGGCTATTGTGATAGCCGCATACGATGCAAAGACATATGTTAGGTACGCTGCATTGATCCATGAGCTTCGCGCCCTTGGCGCGAGGCCAAAATTAATCACTGATGAGGCATGGAATAGATATCGTGACTATTGAGCGAGCGCATATTTCAGGGCCAAATCTGAGAAGGCTGCATAATAGAAAAAGCAAAAAGGGCGGCCCTGGTACAAGCCCTTTAAAGCACACTAGTGGCATACGGTATTTTCAGACCTATGAAGATATATTAGTACGTGTCAAGGTTATTTGACGTTTCTTTAGAACTTATAAATTTATCGTGACTAATATGTTGTAAAATTTGATCTTTTGTGTGTAGGCTCTGGATAAGGATGAAGACAATGAGGTTACTCCTAATGATGTCTTCCTTCATGTCCAAACGAAAGATCATGATGGATTGACGTTCATTGATAGCAGATCAGCGCCATCTCATGTAAGTATTTTGTTAATATAAAATTTATAATTGCTTATAAAAAATGCTATGATTATGCATATAATGAGTATCTTCCATCATCGCTTCGACATGATTATTGCATGTTTTAAATCTTTTATTGACTATGTTTACTAAACACTCTCCCACTGTTGTTTTATTTTTCTGCATAGATAAGGAAAATTGAAATTAATTAGCAAGCACAATATAACAACCTAGGCAGAACTTATCGAATTCATTAATTGGTGCTATATATATACATGCCTTAATTTTAGGAATCAATGAACAATTTATGATCAATATGTATGACTTAATTGTTACAAGAAGCCTCATATAAGTATCTGCACTCTTTTCTTTCACATTTTGAAACATAATTCAAGCACTATTTAACAACCTAAGCATTGATTGTATGCACATGAGTAAGAAAATCTATGTAAACTGACTGTCAATTTACTCTTTATAGACAAAGTAAATAGATAAGTTGAGTAAATACCACATGGAGATAAATTCTTGCTCTAAATAGTTTCTTTGTTTCTCGATCTTTTGTTTTCTTCTCTTCGAATCTAATTGTCATTTTTTTGTTTGTATGTGGTGGTTTAATTGCTCTAAATAGTAAATAAGAGGTTATTGAGAACATGGGTAAAGGAATTTAATGAAAATATATGGACAAAAAATAAAAAATAACTGAAGTGTCTCAAAAAATTAGCCACAGCAATGCGGCATACATAATAGACAAAAAGTAAGCGAGCATATAAAGAACAAAAACTTAATTGAAGTTTCCTATGTTTTATTTTTTGGAAGAAGTCTCCATTGCCTTTTTAAAAGCCAAAGTCTTTGATATGCTCTTTTTTAGCAATACCCACAGTGGGTGCGTAAATAACATTTTAATTGAAATGTTGTACATGTAGTAAACAAAAGAAATATAGTCTCATAAAAACAACCAATAAGGTTTTTTCAATCAAACAAAAACCGAAATAAGTTCAAACAATTAAACCAATTAAAGCAAAAGGAACATAAACTTGATATGAATTAATCTCTCCATCTATTAATCCTGCACCTAAAATGGCATTTCTCTCTCCATGTTCCCTTCTACGGTCATGATTGATTTGACTTAATTGTTCTTTCAAGTTTGAAAACTAATATAGACTTTGGATTTGCACAGTTTTGTAAACGTGCGTCGGTTGCAAAATAAATCCTACCGGTTTTGCAATTTTTTAGGAAGAAACTTACTATAACTAATATTTGAAAATCGATTGATTTTATGAAAGTTGTGCACACAATATGAAAATGTTTTGTTGGATGGACATCCACCAAATTCAGTCCCACTTTTAGAGGAATTCTTCGCTAACCTAATTAAACACAACTATAAAGTTGGAGTTGTTGATTATATGACTTTTGCTATTTTCAGTCCCACTTACAATTAATCGCTTCTTTTCTTACATGACTTTTGCTACTCTTTAGCACTATAAAGGATTTTTGGGTACTTCAGTTTTTTAAAAAATCTTCCAATGATTTATTTTCATTCTTTTTAGTTTTCTTTTGACGACTTTGTTTTTGTGATGGCGAAACTCTTGATGAGGCGTGAGGAGCACACTCAGGCAACACCGGGCCTGCCGATTGATGAGGAGTAGCTCTACTACGATACTGCGGGGGTTTGCCCAAATGGGCTTGTTTATGGGCTCGGATCACTTGCAAAGAAGACGAGGAAATATGTTGATCCCGGTGCTAGTGCTTCCAAGAGCTGATAGTGCAGCGTTCAGAGTTTGATGAAGTTGTTCAAAGACTTGCGCGGTTTGAGGCTTTCATGCAGAGTCAATTAGGAATGCACATGGACTTTGGTGTGAACGCCTCTTAGGCACCACCACCGTCACCACATCAGGAACATCATCAACAGGTTGGGATTGATCCAGCTTGTTCACCATAGCAGCAGCACGATGATGACGATAGAGACATCCCAGATTGGGTAGACGATGAACACCTTGGTGATGAAAGTTTTGTATTTTATTTGGTTTTATACAGCTTTTGGGAATGCTAACAAATTTGAAACAACATTTTGTATGTATTGAGATTGAATTCTCTTTTTTTATTTAATGAAGTATATAATATTTGATATTTTTTGTGAATGAAATGTCTTCAAATTTGTTTTGGAGGATGTTATAGCACCCTTTGGGAGTCGTTTGCAGGGGTGCAGGGCGTTGGAAGGCCAACTGCAGGTTTTGTTTCTTAAAAGAACCATGTTAAAACAAGTTTCCAATTAAAAAAAAACTCTAGACTTACAAATGAAATAGCAACGGATTAGCAACGAAATACATGCATTCCACAGCTAATTCGTTCCTAAATTAGAAACGAAATTCAAACGAGTAGTACATGTTATGGGTTGATAAGATGAATTCATTTCTATTCCATTACTAATTGGAGCCGGAATAGAAACGGAAGTGTAAATTCCATTGCTAATTAGCAATGGAATTGAAATGGAAAACATGAGTTCCGTTGTTATTCCATTACTAATAAGCAACAGAATAGAAATGGAAAACGTGAGTTCCTTTTCTATTATGTGGCTAATTAGCAACGGAATAGAAATGAAAAATATGAGTACCTCTTCTATTCCATTGCTAATTAACAATGGAATAGCAACATAAAACATGAATCTCGTTTCAATTCCATTGGTAATTAGCAATGGAATTGCAACGAAATTCATTTCATAAACGATTTTTTTGTATTATCTTCATTTCTAATATGTTTATGTTCTGTCTCTAAATAGAAATGGAAATAAATTTCCATTGCTAAATATTTAGCAATGATGATTTTACAAATGAAATTGATTCCATTGCTAATCCGTTTCTGATAGTATTTCTATTGCTAATCCTTTCATATTCCATTGCTATCCCCTTTCTAATCCATGGCTAAATCTTTGTTATTTTGTAGTGCATCATTCCAGCGTTCTCCATCCGAAATTTGGAATTACACAAGTCATCCCATGACTGTAGATCTCACAATACATTTGCCACCACAAGACAAGAGATCTCAAATTTCAATCAGATCGAAAATAAAAATATGACACATCGTGAAACTCTCACTCATTCTCTAAATGTCTACTTATAATATTATTTAGATTTTGAACTAGGAAACAGTTACCAATTCTAACTCGTCAGCTAATTCACTTAACTTCTTCTACGATTAGTTAGAAAATTATTGACTTTTCTAACTTCTTCAAATCATTCTCTTACAATGAGTTCATCGAGAACCTTAATCCTATTACTTCACTTTACCGAGATCTCTGACAAACTCACATCTTAATCACTTATTGTTCAACAACTCCTCTCATTGCCTGAATAAAGACAATTATCCTTAACGTGAGTTGACATACATTTTTAAACAAAGATATCAACATATTCAATTATTATACTCTCATAGTATAACTTTTAGCTTGTATTTTTTACAAGTTTATAAATATGTAATATCTTTTTCATTTCCACTCAAGTACAATTGAAGAATATTCAATTCTTCAAAAATATCAAGTAAGATACACTATACTTTATTTAATATTTCCAACCTAACTGAGCTAAATTTTACTAACCAAGCTGTAAATCACGCATTTCTCTTCATTTCATTTATATCTTGACCAACATAAATGCATTTTACATCATCTCTAATTTACAATAACTAGTGCTTTAAACTTCACCACTGACTAATTAGGTGGTGTAGCATTGCAATTGAACTAATGTACAATGTATTCCCTAATATTAATTGTACATTACATTGGTTTAAGACTTTCGACATTTGGAGTTTGACTCTGTGTAAGATCCTTGTGAAGACATATTAAGTTCCATTGAACTTATAGCTTAATATTCGAATTTAATCGGGACTCGTTAACTTGAAATTCTCATTTTTATACTACGATGAGAATATATTGACCATTTAATCATCTATACTTCAGCCTCCAATTGACTCCGATGAAAATTCATAAACTCGTATATTCCAATTGTCACCAAGTCATTCGATTATTCAAAGATGGGTGGACGTGTCACACCTATCTTCTATGCTATGAATGAATTGTGATTATGAAATGGAGTTGCTTAGACTTTTGGTCATGCACAACTACTCTAGTGCCTTACTTTGTCTAAAGGAGTCCGTCCGTGTCATTTCTAGCAGTCACAAGTCATCTCAACATCTCGTTTTATTTTAAACATTGAGTCTAATCCATTCAATTTTTTCAATCTTAGCTATTCTCACATTGATCCTGCTCTTACTCCATTTTCAAACTTACCACAACTTTCGCTCAACAACCAAGCCATTTAAACCTCCTTAATTGTGACTTAAAATGACAATTTGTATTTCTTCTCTTTTCCAAAATATATAGCTAGGGATAGTGCGACTTCTTATTATAAAATAATGAATTGAAGTCTTCCTTAGCAAATCTTAATTCAAAACAAAGAAACTTTATGACTCAAAAAGTTGAACTGTTTGTTATTGCCTTACGTTATTTCAATTAGCCTTAAATATCTTGACTTCTTTTTTTTTCTCAAAAAGATATTCGGTACTTTTCAAGAGATTGTATAACATAACTTTATATCTTATTATTCAAAACTTACTTTTAATGAATTCCTCTTTCCATTATTATTAAACACAAAAGATAGAAGAATTCGAATTTCCAAACTCCAATTAACTTAATGACTAATCAAATTCTTAAAGGATGTTATTTCAATCTTTTAAATTCAACAAATGGAAATTCTCACAATATAAGAACTTATACTGACATTCTAAACAAGTCACTTACTGATACTCAATCAATACGTCTATGTTTTCATTGGTTATATTTTAAGTTGTAGTGATAGACATCATAACTTAACTTCGTTAGAATTGACTTCTTACATATTGATCTTATCACTACAGTTTTTCATTTTCAAGTTAGAAATTTTGTTGATCTTTATTTTATAATAACACCCAATCTGATGTTAAGAAACATCACTTCAAACTCGTGTATTTCCATTTGTTTTATCAATTCCTTATTCGATTCATAGAACCACTATACTTAGCGTCACTTATAGACAAGCAACTTGAGTAGTAAAAAATCAAAATTTTTTGTACTTCTTGTTAAAAGTCATTTGATTGTTTTACACCATGGTTCTATTCAACATTTCAATTGATGTTTTGCTTTGAAAAGGTGACAAGACTTTACTTTAAAGTATTTTACATTTGTAGAAACCATCTTAGAGAACTTGACTTATCATATCGCTATCTCATTGTGATTTGAAAGTCAAGATTTAATTCGTCTAAGAAATTCTTAGATTTCGTTTTAATAACCATAAGTCTCCTTTTTCCTTTTTGAGACTGCTTTTAACAGCAACCCTCAATTGGTTATGGATTAAATGAAAATTTTATAAAATAAGCCTTCCCGAGTTAACATTGCAACTAGTATTAACCTTATTTTAAAAACCAAGATATTCCATATCTTGTGCTTCCATAAGTCTCAATTTCATATTACCTTTTTCAAATGATTCTCAATCGCTTGAGACTTAATTTAATTAAGTTTATTTTAATATTTTCCTGAGCGTTTATAAATCATAACAATTCGACACGATCAATTTTAAAGAAATCTATGTTCAGTACTTACGTATATGGATCTATTAGACTTTTTTTTCAACCAATTTCTTATTGGTTTCATAACTAACACTTTCATCACTTATACTAGTACCGAACCACTCACAATGCCTTGGCGAATTCGGACTTCACAAGTCAATTTCACATACATTTTCCTTTAGTTTCGTTTCATAAGTCTATTCTCTTTTTTATTATCCATTTCTAGTCTTACTCGTCCAATCTTATGAGTTAAGTATCAAACAGACTAGAAGAATAAACTCCCTATAGCATATTCAGCAATAAAACATACATCCAACACAAATATAACACAATAATCAAGATTTTAAACTTTTTAACTCCGTTCTGTCACGTACTTTCCAACTAATTACTCACTTATCCTCAATCGAGCCAGACCTAGGCTCTAATACTAACATTGTCGGACCCCACATTATTAGGGGTGTCTGACCAACCTAGATTACCATAATCCCTAAATAATCTAGCAGCCTTCACCTCTCCATCAATAAACAATTAAAACTTAGATCTTAGTAATCATCAATTATGAAATTTTATTCACCATATAGGATTCTAAAGTGAATCATAAACCTCAAAGTACATTTAGATGAATTAAATAATCTTTAAAATTCTGTAAAAAAATTTTGACAGTACCTCCTCTATTTCTAAGCCTACACCAGAATGCCCGACCTTCATAAATCTTCAAACAAACTTGCTTAGCTTTAGTGGAGATTTCGAAGGACTCACAATCAACCTAAAACAATATATATTGCATAAACTAAACTATATATTCATTTTAACTTGATTTAAAGTATAAAAATTATTAAACTAACATTACCTTAACTCTAGAAATTATCTCAATTCGTCCCAAAATCGTTCCAACCATTCTAAATGAGATCCTAATCACACTCGAACGCAAAAACCCATTTATACAATATAATATATTAAAAAACTAGTACTTACATGGATAAAAGAGCTAAATCAATCATAAACAGTCGAAAAGCTTTCCCATTTCCTTGTCATTGCTAGAACTTGTCATTAATCAATTATAAAAACTTGATAATGTCTAATAAGTAAATCCAACACTTTCCGGTATACCTATAATAACCAATGAACAATAATATCGTAAGGAATCATAAATATACAAGTACGCAATCCATCCCGTTTCTATTGACCGACCACAATCGGAAGACGTATGTCATAAAGTTGTAGGTAAAAAATAATAAAGATTTATGTATTTGAGAGGATGTCCCTTGAGAAGCCACGCCCTTGACTATCCTTGGAGTACGATCCTGGTTAACATTACAAAAACAACCGATCCAAAATAAGTGCTACAATGATCAATGACTCGAGTCACAGAACAACATAGTGTTCATCTTACCATGTATATGGCCAATTAACACAATGGGACCCTAAAAGGCCTCCATTCTCTCGTGTCCACATATGCTTGATCAATAAATATGCAGTGATAAACTGTGCATGCAATATATTTGAGAAATACTCATTCAATGTAAAGGCTACCATGGGATTTACTTAACCTTACAAACACAATATCGAAGTTCTCTTGCGCCTTGATACGAAAAGCTAGTCCACACACGGGGTTCCATTTGTGGTCCTACAATTAATTTATAAGCCCGATAAGACTCCGCAACAATTTTACTATTTTTTCTAATTAGTTGTAGTTTAATTGACCTAATTGCATCCTAAAACCCCTAAAATCCTTCCAATATAGATTTTTCAATGCTCGAATTTTATTTTTTCACTCAAAATTATCATTTGACATCGAAAATTATGTTGTCCAGGCTTAAATGTAATTTCTCTAATTTATTATATATTTATTTGTCTTACCTCGACTAGAAAGCCTCAAAATCCCTCCAAATTAACTCGGATGCCCAAATCTCAGTTTTTGACTTCAAATTGTTGTTCGAAATCGAAAATTAACCTAGACTAGGCTTTACAATAATTTTTTAGAACATATTACGAGGAAAAACCTCGGTAAAAATTCTCCGAAAAATCCTAAATTTCTTATCTTTTTTTTATAAAAATCCACAATTTTTTTTATTTAGCTTAAATATAATTTTTCTTAATTTTTTTCTTTTTTTTTAGAACTTTCTTCTTATTTTCCATTATTTTCCCTTTTTTATCCGATTCACTAGGGTCGGGCCAACCCAACCCGTAGAGGAAATGACTCTCCTACCATCTTCTTCCCCAGAAAAACTACCTAACAGTGTGTTTGAGTCTCCATCCTAACTCATCATTGTCAATGCAAGAACAACATCAACTAACAACCAATGAGAACTCACCTTGCTCTTGACCTCTCGTTGGATCTCTCTCTCATTCTCTCTCTATCTCTCTTTTGGTCTTCCATCCTCTCACTACCTCACTCGATCTCTCTTTTGTTGGGTTTTGGGGTTCCTGTGCAGCGGAGATTACAAAACAATTTTAACAAAAACCCTAACAGGATCCCAATCTAATTCCATTAAAAACGTTTAAACCATGAAAAAGTCAATCATACCTCACTCGCAAGATACCTTTTTGAAGGTTGATCGATCTCTAAGGCGCTGCCAACGACGGACGCCCTCTACCAGTAGTCCACATACGAAACGACGGCCGAGATTCAAAGTGCTAGCTTCGAGAGAGTACCAAACCTTTTGTTTCTCTCCAAAATGATCCAGAGCATACCAAAAAACCCTAAGTCGTTTCTAAAATGAAAATAGAGTTTCGGCCTTTTAATCTTTCGTACGTGTATTCTAACTTAAAGCGTCTATTTTATACAACCCTTGCATATAGACGGTTAAGTAAATTACACATGTACCCCTACTTAAAGAAGTATAAGTGTAATACACCACAAGGACGTTTCTGTAATGAATTTTATCATATAAAATTCATTTTTCTGAACCATCTTAAAATCTCGCAAAACCATTCTTAGTGTGCGACCCAATAGGCTCATACAATGTTGGTAGTGTACCAAAACACATTTTTGTATACAAGTCATAAGCAGCCTCTAGCAAGACACTATGACTACCCAAGTTGTACGAATATCAAATCGATACAACCTAATCAATAGTGTATATAACATCCTTTTATCACACGATATCTTTTTGATCAAACATAAGGCATGGAATTGTCATCCAACATGTTCAATCGCACTAGTCTCGATCTCTAGGTAGACTGAAAACATCCAAGTGACATTGATCAATATCAATTCACTTAAACTAGGCCTTTTAATAGTCTAACACATCGAGGGATCCACTAGATATCTCTCTTTATATGAGAGGGAAAATTCTATCTCGATTACACAACTTCATCACATTTCTCACACAGTAACCAATCACAACCTTTATAATCGTCCGGTTAAAGACAACGTTTGATTGTGTCAAATCACTGTGTTCCTAATGTTGAAGTCTCTGGTAATCTCAAGTCAGAGGACTGGAATATATACCTATCATGAGAAACAACAATGACTTAATCCAAGTGATGTTCTCGTAGCGGGTCGGTCCATTACTTTGTTCCCTAAAAAGTACTCGTGATCTTGATTCGTATCCCTATACATATAATCATCATATGATCATTAATCAAGACTCACACTAGTCTTAATTCATTATAATTCCCAGTATAATGATCGACTAGGGACATTTAGGATATTTCTGTAAATACCCATGGATCTTATTATAATGTAAACATGCAAATTAATTATAATAAACAACAAATGAAATCCTCTATTTTATTAACTAAAAGTATTCATAAAGACAGTTAAAGGATTGACCTAGGGCACATGCCCTAACATCTCCCATTTGCACTAGGGCCAATCATACATGCATCTAATGCCTAATGATCTAACATGACCATCATGTTTTGCTTGTGGAAGAGTTTTCGTCAATGGATCCGCAACGTTTTCTTTAGTAGGTACTCCGCAAATCTTTACGTCTCCCCTCTCAATAATTTCTCTAATGAGATGAAAACGCCTGAGTATATGTTTGGATATGTGGTGTGATTTAGGTTCCTTGGCATGTGCTACTGCCCCGTTATTATCACAATACAAACAAACAGGGTTAGTTATACTTGGAACCACACCTACTTTAGAAATGAACTTTTTGATCCAAAGCGCGCCGTTCTTTGCATCGGACGCCGCAATATACTCGATTTGTTGTAGAATCTACCACGATCTCTTGCTTCGAATCTTTCCACTTATCGCACCCCATTCAAAGTAAACACATATCCAGATTACGATCTAAAATCATTTATATCAGTTTGAAAACTTGCATCTGTGTAACCATTTACAACTAGATCATTTTCAAAACCTCCATAGACCAAGAACATTTCCCTAGTCATTCTTAAGTATTTAAGGATGTTCTTTACTGCTATCCAGTGACTCTCACCAGGATCTGACTGATATCTGCTTGTGGTGCCCAAAGCATATGATACATCAGGTCGAGTGCATAACATGGCATATATGATAAATCCAATAGCCGATGCATATGGAATCTTATTCATATGGTCTCGCTCATCATTTGTCCTAGGACATTGATTCTTACTGAGACTTATGGCATGAGACATTGGAAACAATCCTCTTTTAGAGTCTTGCAATTTAAACCTATTCAACACCTTGTCTTTGTAAGCACTCTGATTTAGACCGATTAGCCTCTTAGATCTATCCCTATAGATTCTTATCCCTAGGATATAGGCTGCATCTCCTAAGTCTTTCATTGAGAAACACTTTCCTAACCAAGACTTGACATTCTGCAATGTTGGGATGTCATTTCCAATGAGTACTATATCATCAACATACAGTACCAAAAAAACAACTACACTCCCACTGACCTTCTTGTATACACAAGGCTCATCTTTCTTCTTAATAAAACCAAAATCCTTGATTGCTTCATCAAAACGATGATTCCAACTCCGAGAAGCTTGCTTTAATCCATAAATGGATCTTTGAAGCTTGCATACCTTCCTAGAATTCTCAGGATGTACAAAACCTTCAGGTTGTGTCATATACACGTCCTCAAGCAGCTTTCCATTAAGAAATGTTGTTTTTACATCCATTTGCCATATCTCATAGTCATAATATGCAGCAATGGCAATTAAAATTCTTATGGATTTAAGCATGGCTACTAGCGAAAAGGTTTCATCATAATCAACACCTTGAGTCTACCTGAAACCTTTTGCTACAAGTCTTGCTTTAAAAGTATGCACATTGCCATCCATGTCAATTTTCTTCTTGAAAACCCATTTACATCCAATGGTCTTACCACCTTTAGGTAAATAGACCAAGTTCCAAACTTGGTTATCATCCATGGATTGCATCTCGGAGTTCATGGCACTTAGCCATTTATCTGAGTCTGGTCCAGACATAGCCTCTTGATAAGTGGTGGGCTCATTTTGATCCATAAGCAACACATCACGACTATCAGTAATGAGAAATTCGAATCTCTCTGGCTCATGTCTTACCCTACAAGATTTACGTGGGCCTTGTGTCACTTGCGGAGGTTCAACTAGTTCAGAATGTTGTTGAACTTCCAGTAGCGGTTCAGGGTTTATATGTGATTCTTGAACTTCTTCAAGATTTATTTCTCTCCCACTAGTGTCTTTTGAAATAAACTATTTTTCCATAAAGGCACCATACCGAGCAACAAACACTTTGTTCTCAGCGGGATTATAAAAGTAATATCCTTTTGTTTCCTTAGGATACCCCACAAACAAACACTTGTCAGACTTAGGTGCTAGTTTTTCTGAGACTTGTCATTTTATGTAAGCCTCACAACCCCAAATCTTAAGGAAAGACAAACTAGGTTTCTTTCCGTACCATATCTCACATGGTGTTTTATCAACCGCCTTAGAAGGAACTCGATTTAGAGTGAAAGCTGCAGTTTGTAATGCATAACCCCAAAAGGATAATGGAAGATCTGCATGACTCATCATAGATTGAATCATATCTAATAAGGTTTGATTTCTCCTTTCAGAAACTCCATTCCACTGGGGAGTTGCTGGTGGAGTCAATTGGGAGACAAACCCACAATTTCTAAGATGATCATCAAATATTCACCACCTCGATCTGACCGAAGTGTTTTGATAGTTTTACCAAGTTGATTCTGCACTTCATTTTGAAACGTTCGAAGCATCTCAAATGATTCAGCTTTATGTTTCATTAGATATACATAACCATATCTGCTGAAATCATCGGTAAATGTAATGAAGTACCGATAACCTCCTCTAGCCATTATGTTTATAGGACCGCATACATCAGTATGTATTAGACCCAATAAATCACTTGCCCATTCACTGTGTCCAGTAAAAGGACTTTTAGTCATCTTGCCTTGTAAACAAGATACACACGTTTCATATGTTTCTAAATCAAATGAATCTAGAAGTCCATCTTTATGGAGCTTCGTTATGCGTTTCTCATTTATGTGCCGAGACGACTAGGCCAAAGATAGGTTTGATTCAAATCATTTGACCTAAATCTCTTTGTATTTATGTTAAAAACTGGAGTATCAGCGGACCATTTCATGCTTAGAATATAAATACCATCGCACAAATCAGCATTTGCATAAAATATTCCTTTATGAGAAATGGAACAACTATTATTCGCAATAATAAAATCAAAACCATCCATATCCAAGCATGAAACAGAAATGATGTTTCTGCTCAAGGCATGCACAAAATAACAATTATTTAAAGTTAAGATAAGTCCACTAGGTAAGACTAAGTCATATGATCCAACAGCCAGGGCAACAACTCTTGCTCCATTCCCTACGCGGAGGATGACTTCTCCTTTCTTCAACTTTCTACCTTTGGTGAGTCCCTGCACATTTATACAAATGTGAGATCCACATCCGGTATCTAATACCCAGGAATTACTAGTAGATAAATTAATTTCAATAATATAAATACCTCTTGTGGTAGTCGCACTACCCTTTTTCTTCTTTAGATCTTCCAGATAGAGTTTGCAATTTCTGAACCAATGTCCAGGTGCATGATAAAAATGACAATTTCCTTCCTTTTCTTTTGGGTGTTTTGAAACAGGAACAGGCTAGGGCTTGACTTGTTCCACAGGCTTTGCGACAGAAAAAAGCAGCAACCTTGACAACTTTAGCCTTGCCTTTGCTTTTTTCTTCATTCCCTTTCCATTTTGGACCATCAACACATTAGTAGAGAGTTTCCGGATATTTTTTTTAGCATTTTTGAGCATCAAATGCAACTCTGAAATTGATTTCTCCAAATTATTCATATTGTAGTTCATGACAAATTGTAAGTAACTTTCTGGTAATGAATTCAGGATCAAATCCATAGCCAACTCTTGGCTTATAGGAAATCCGAGTCTATCAAGCTGGTCAACATATCCCTTCATCTTCAGAAAATGAGGACTAACTGATGCACCCTCTGTCATCTTGCAAGAATGTAGGTTTTTGACTGTCTCGAACCTTTCTTGCCTAGCTTGTTGTTGGAACATTCCCTTAAGCGTTATAGCCATGTCGTAGGTTTCCATTAGTTCCATGTCCTTCTGAAGTTCAGGAACCGTAGTTGCCGACATAATACATGCAACATCGTAGAATCGTTGACATGCTTACTATGCGCATCCTTCACGACTTTCGTAGCATTGGCTGGCGGGTCCTCAGGAATTGGAGCATCCAGGACATACAACTTGCGTTCATGCTTAAGAAAAATTCTCGAGTTTCTGAACCAGTCAAGAAAGTTAGTCCTAGATAGCTTATCCTTTTCAAGGATGGATCGCAGTGACAGGGGATTATTGTTACTCGAAGAGGCCATTGATCTACAATAAAGATTATGCAAAGTTTATTTTAGTATAGAGGAATAGACTCCCACTAAATTAACAACCCTCCTAAAATATACTGTTTATTTAGGGGACTAAAATCCATATTTCACCTAATTCTATGACAGCTATGGCATGAAACACAAAACTAGATTATTTAGGTAGGTAACAGTTACCAATTACATCTTATGTAATTTTTAGATACTTTAATGAGATACGAGACATCTTATGTCTTATCGTGTTTTTATCTCATCACGTGCCTAAAGCTCAAAACTACTTTGATAGCTTTATTAAGTCGGAGCATTTTAAACATTTAGGTAACTTTTATCCAACTTGTCTCACCAAGATAGCACAATACACCGAGCTATGGCTGAAACTGTATTAGAGTGATCGAGGCCTTGACAAGTGTTTAAAATGGATGGCATGAGACTTAAAATTTAATAGAAGGATTTTATTCAGTTTTAGTGATTTTATGTAAACAATGAAATATCATATATTTTTATTGATTTGTTAAATCACTAAACAATTTGGAGATTTTTATACTATTCACTAATGAAAGAATTTGCGTGCGCTAAGATTAGTTAGACGGTCGTCCCGCTGGCCGGTCAGTGGGCAATGGTTTATTATCTTAAATTTACCCCTTAATTTATCCAAAATTAATTCGATTAAAACATTTTTAATTAACCCGGGCCCACATCTAACTAATCATCTTATCCTAATCCAATTAGGACTTAAGATATTTGAATCCTAGCATATCACCAATAACAAACTTCTCCATATTTATCTCCTATCCAATAGGGATAACGAAATCGATTTTGCTTAAATCTCTTAATCTATTTTGTTATCTATCTTTATCAAATAGAAACTTCATAACATAATAGATATAACAAGATAAATAAATAATTTCAAAAATTAATTATTTGCAATTTTGGTCCTCATCCAAATAATCACAAACATGTAATTGAATCATGAACTACTATCCCAATCAAACCTAATGGTGTCATGAATCACGGAACATGAAACTCAATTCATCAAAATTATTCGAATTAACCTAACATGGTTACTAGTATGTACGAAACTAATTTCAATTAAATCACGAATATATGTATCATATACACAAAACATGATAATAAATCTCACATAAAACTTATGTATATCACATATACATAAACTATTAACATGCTTTCAATCATATATCATATATATATCGAAGAAAATATGCAATGAATTTAATTGAATCGAACTCGAAGGCTCTGATACCACTAATGGGTTTTGGGGTTCATGCGCATCGGAGATTACAAAACAATTTTGACAAAAACCCCAACAGGATCCGAATCTAATTCCATTAAAAACGTTTAAACCATGAAAAACTTAATCATACCTCAGTCGCAATATACCTTTCTGAAGGTTGACCGATCTCTAAGGCGCTGCCAACGACGAACGCCCTCTACCAATAGTCCACACATGAAGCGCAGAGATTCGAATTGCTAGCTTCGAGAGAATACCAAACCTTTTGTTTCTCTCCAAAACGATCCAGAGCATACCAATAAACCTTAAGTCGTTTCTAAAATGAAAATAGAGTTTCGGCCTTTTAATCTTTCATACGTGTATTCTAACTTAAAGCGTCTATTTATACAACCCTTGTATATAGACAGTTAAGTAAATTACACATATATCCCTACTTAAAGAAGTATAAGTTTAATACACCACAAGGACGTTTCTGTCACTAATTTTATCATATAAAATTCACTTTTCTGAACCATCTTAAAATCTCGCAAAACCATTCTTAGTGTGCGACCCAATAGGCTCATACAACGTTGGCAGTGTACCGAAACACATTTTGGTACACAAGTCATAAGCGGCCTCTAGCAAGACATTATGACTACCCAAGTAGTACGAATATCAAATCGATACAACCCAATCAATAATGTATATAACATCCTTTTGTCACACGATATCCTTTTGATCAAACATAAGGCATGGAATTATCATCCAACATCTTCAATCGTACTAGTCTCGATCTTCAGGTAGACTGAAAACATCCAAGTGACATTGATTAATATCAATTCACTTGGACTAGGCCTTTTAATAGTCTAACACATCGAGGAATCCACTAGATATCTCTTTTTATATGAGAGGGACAAATTCTATCACGATTACACAACTTCATCACATTGCTCACACAGTAACCAATCACAACCTTTATAATCGTCTGGTTAAAGACAACGTTTGATAGTGTCAAATCACTATGTTCCTAATGTTGAAGTCTCTGGTAATTCCAAGTCAGAGGACTAAAAAATATACCTATCTTGAGAAACAACTATGACTTAATCCATGTGATGTTCTCAAAGCGGGTCGGTCCAGTATTTTGTTCCCTAACAAGTACTCGTGATCTGGATTCGTATCCCTATACGTATAATCATTATATGATCATCAATCAAGACTCTACTAGTCTTAATTCATTATAGTTCCCAGTATAATGATCGACAAGGGACATTTTGGATATTTCAGTAAATACCCATATATGTTATTATAATGTAAACATGCAAATTAATTATAATAAACAACAAATGAAATCCTCTATTTTATTAACTAAAAGTATTCATATAGACAGTTAATGGATTGACCTAGGGCACATGCCCCAACATCTTTCTATTCGAAAAAAAACTAGAATTGAATTGGAAGGGCGATATGTTAAGTTGAAGATATATATTTAATTTCTTCGAGATTAGCATCTGGCGAATCTTGAGACAAATCTAATGATTACATTTTCATAATGAATTTTATTTTCATCGAGATACATACGACATATCCTGAGTTCAATATCTATTTCAAAACGAAATTTACAAGGCGGTGTATGTTTTAAAGATATATATATATATATATATATATATATATTAGAATCTCCTCGAGATTTGCATCGTATGATTCTCGGGGCAAATCTAATGATTCCTTTATATATGTTTTTGTATATTCATCGAGATACTACTCTGTATCTCGAGGTAAATCTTATTGCTATGAACAAGATAATCACCTCCTCTTAACTAACTCACAGCGTTTAGTTTATCTTGATCTCCTCGAGACACGTAATATGTATCGCGAGGTTGATCTTATGGTTTAATAACCATACATCACTTGATACTCTGTTGGACAACATACATCTCGAGGTGTGGACACATCACTTCAACAACAATGTTAAACCATTTCAACTCCTCGATGATCATGCTACACATATATGGAGGCAAATTCAATGTATACTATTATAATATATATATATATATATATATATATATATATAAATAGATATACACTTATGTATTTTCGTGGCTATAAATTCGCCACGCACGCTAACTACTACCCTCGGGCGTGCACATTATGGTACATCCCACCCGTGTCGCCCTCGACCCCATGTCTTACTAAGCGCCTAAAAAATTAATTTTTATTTTATTCAATTTCATGATTATCTCTTATTTTTAACTCCAAATTAATTTTTGAAAAGTATCCCAATTTCACTAAAATTGGAGAAAATTTTGCAACGCGCTTCGAAACTCGTAGACACCGCTTATACACTCCTAGTTGACCTTATTTCCCATCAAAATAGTATATAATACATCAAATAGAGGCATGACACAAAAATAATAGTAACGTTTATGATCTCCGATCCGTAACGCGTTGGTCCCACCTCAAATCCTAAATCTCCAATTAAATTCAAAAATACTTAATTAGACACCAAATCAAGTTTATAAAATTCTTGGATTTCACATTATTTATGTTACGCTGAGTAAAGTGGACAAATACCCTTCTCACCCTCACCGGATTGTCTATCTTGGAAAATCTTGCATTTGCATAAAATTCACAAACAATTTCACTCACTCCCTTAACTATGTTCTCTCTCTATAGTCTTGAATGAATTGCTTCCAACCTGGTTGCCTAATGAAATATTTTACTCTCTTGTCATACTTAGCCGGTATGTTTATTTCTCTTTAAGAAATGAATCTTCTATGCTCAATGACCTCATATCACTCTTTACCGTTTCTACTAATGTAATACTTAGACTTAAAAGGTCATGGTTCATCCTCATTCAGATCGCTTGAGAATGATGCCTCATAATCATTTGCTCTCACTTCACTAGTTTGACTCGCTCACCTATTTGTTCTTGGCATTTTCTCGATAAATCACACAACGCAACAACTCATGACGTGGGCCTTTAAAACCCCTTAAATAAAAAATTTTCATTCACAAGGATTATTCACATGCCAAATAATACAAAAGATAAAGACTAGTTCACTATAAGCCACATTGATGCTCTAAATCCATAAAATATAAAATTCCTATCCAACTACCTCATAACCACAATGCATGCAATTTCATTAAGAATTTTAAAAAATTTCAAAGCGTAGCTAATGAAAATGTAAATTTAGCTTAATACTGGACTACTTTCTTTTGTTGATTGCTTCTCTAAGCCTCTATCAATCAAAACCCTTTAACTTTCTGCAAAAACTAAAACCCTAGTACTCATTTGAATCTCTTCTTCAAATCAAAACCCTTGCTCTCCTCCTTGTGCAATCCATAGTGTATTCTCTCTTTTCAATCTTAATCACTTAGAACACTATTTTCTTTCTTAAAATTGCTCTATCTTAGGTTATAAAGGGATGTATTCTAAGTTTGTGGTGTAGATAATTGGTTTTAAGTGTGAATAATATGGATGGAAAGGCATTCAAAACCTCTACCTCGACAAGCGTCATCCCTTATATGACACGATGCCACCTTTGGGCCATTACGACCTTAAGACTGTTGTAAGCAATTTTTGCTCATAGCTTGGTGCCATGCTGGGGGTCATCATTATCTACTCACAAAGCCATATGTTTGCATACATGACATCGACCACTATGTCTCTATGATTTTGCATATTTTTCATTAACTCCCTATTGGCGCTCTCTGGGCTTTGTGTATTTTACATAAAGCGTCATGACAATGTGAAATACCCTGTATATATAAAAGCTCCATAAAAACCTACCTCTAATTTGTCCATGTACTTGGAATTTACCACTTTAACTCTTTTGCTTTTTTACTCTATTTACCAAATTTGTTTAGACTTTTCCACTTTGATGAAATTTCACCCGGCAAATGGTCTCTCCTATACATTTAGCACAAACTTTCAAAATAAAAAAAACTAAAATGTTTGGATTATTCTAACTAAACTAACTAACTTACTAAATGAAATTCAAACCTTGAAATAAAAACATTTGGTTGCCTCCCTGTATCACTTAGTTTAACATCATTAGCCTTATGCATTTTCACTTGTTTATTCCGAGTCTAAATCAAGATACTCCATTTATAGGTCAAAGAAAATGATATCTCTCACATTTAGATGTACTTTTTGCCCTTCAATAAAGACAATCTCCTTAGCATCATTATCCTCCTTGATACTCATTGTGATCATTTTCTTCCTCTTATGCAAGACTGCATTGGTTGTCTTCAAGAATTGTTGCCTAACTATTATAGACACATCATCATTTATATCATGAACCAAAATTTCAAAATTAGTTATGAATTTAAATCTATCCACTTTCATATGCACATTCAAGACTCTCCCGATTGTTGATTGCAAGTTGCCATCAACTACTTGCAAATCTATTATATCAGGACAATTGATCTTCAAATCAGTCTATAACGTGTCCTTTATTTACATCACATTGATTGAGGCTCTCGTATCACACGAGTTGTTTTTAAATCGGTGCCTATCCGTGCTTAGTAGTATGCATATATCTTTAATATCTCTCCTCTGGATTGGTTGAAATATCGGTGTGAACTTGAATTTTTGTTTCTGCTTATTTGGAACAACTTTGATTCTATTTTATTTAAGTGCTTCTTTAAAAGGTTCTTCATCTTTTTCTTTAATTCTTCATTGTTTCTATCGCTTTTATTTTTTGTTAAGGCATTAAGCTGTAGTTGTTTGAATCATTTGATTTTATCATGCTTGTCTTCCGTTTTGTTCTTATGAATCACTTCATACTTTCTCATAGCAAAATTCGTGACTATTTCTTGCTTGTGCATTACTTGTTCTTGCATTGGCTCTTCCACTGCCGTAGTGCTCATCAAGTGAATAACACTGACATTTCTCTTTGATAGTTTTACTTAGAAACTGCATTTCCTTCCTTGAATTCAATGCAATGGCTAGCTGACCAATCTATCTTCACATTTTTTTTATGGATTGTGATCTCTTATCATCCATCCTCTTCATAGCTTGCTTCATATTTTCCATCTCTTTTTCATGCTTCACATGGCATTCCCTATTACTCATCTTGATAGCGTTTAAGAATTTCTCAAGTGATCTCAATGAATTTATTTATTCGTTCTGCTAAGCTTCCCTTATTAGACTTGTTGATCGAAGCCTGGAGGTAACTTTAGTGCATTATTAGTATTTCTATATGAGAAATTTAGGTTGTTGTATCCTTGATAAAAACTTTGAGGAGTCATTCCTCTCAGCCTAAAGTTGTTTCCATACCTTTGGCTGTTTATGAAGTCGATCTCCTCAAACTCCATTCCCTGTTCCATGTCCATTGGATTAACCCCCATCGCTTGGTGATTTAACTGGTTAATGTATAGGTTGCTCTTGTAGACTTTGTTGTCTCATTTAAAGCTTCGCAATTTTACTACTGAAGTCGGATAGTTGTGCCACTATTAGAGCTTGCGAATCAATCTTATATACGCTTGCTAGTTTCCTCACTATGGAATGAGTATTGGCTGTAAAGTTATGAGACATAAGATCTAGAAGATCTAATGTTCCATTCTTGTCCTTAATAAGCAGAGAACAACCTATTGCGACATATAGTAGTGTTCTGGTGTTTTTATTCATCCTATAGTAGAAAATCAGTAGTTATGCTCATTTCACCAATCCATGTCCTGAACACGTACTCAACATATACTAGAATACTTCTGATGCCTTACCAAGAGAATTGACATCTTCTTACTAGAATCGATTGACTTACAACTCCCTTTTGATGACCTTCATTGGGAACAAACTTGTTTAAAAATATTTCATTGATTTTCACTTATGAATTTATACTCCCTATGTTTACTCCTATGAGAACGAAAAAAGTCTCATCCTTATCACCTCCTTTGTAACTTTGATAATGTGCATAATGTCACACTTCTCTAAGAAGTTCTCAATATGCATAATCGGATCTCCATTTGCTAGCCCGTTGAACAGGCTATTCTGCACCATGTTCATTAGAGACGGTCTAAGTTCAAACTCAGTGGTGTTGATCTGAAGCCTCATCGTTTCACTGTAAGTCTCTTAATCTTCCTACTTGAAGTAGTCATGAAGTCATATTTTCCACAGTAGCAGATCATCTTCGGGTTGGTTATTCCCTCGACCCAATTGTTGCTTTCATGCTTGATCCTCCACCATCTTAATTCCTTTTTTCTTTTCTTTATTGGTTCAGTCAATCTCAGGGTCGTAACGCACTATGTCCTTCGCTCCTTTACTACGCATGTACAAATTTTCCCTCAAATGGAAACACAAAAGAGCAAGTATAGATTATGAAACTTGAAACTTAAACCTTTTATTTTTTTTCTTTTGGTAAACTTGAAAATAAGCTACTTAAAATAAAACATAACAATTTTGTAACCTAGCTAAACTAGACAAGCTACCTATCACTGACAACAATGCCAAAAACTTGGTCATGGCCATAAGTATGATGGCTAGATTGTAGTAATAATGTGATCAACATATGTTGATTATGAATATCGTCCTTAGGGTAAGGTTTGATGCACTCAATATACTAAGTGAAATTTACTCTAAAGAAATCCATTTTTAATTAGTTTTAAACTAAACTATTATATTCTAGTAAAACAATGTAATTACTTGTACTATTATATTATGAAGACCTTAGTTCACAACTTTACCTAAATAATGAATAACTAGCTTTTTCCATCTTCATTATGTGTTTGCAATGCTTAATTAGAATAGAAAATTTTTCTTCAAATCCACTTCAACCCATTGTCATGACGGAAAATATTCTAATGTGCCAACTAGAACTCCACCTATCGGTATGAATAATGTAAGTTGCATACCGCTTTATGTTCCAAATCTTTAAATTCATAACAATTAAGTTTACTATTTATGCCTCCCTAATCAATAATTATCTATTGATGTTATATATTTTATGGTTGTATATTCTGTATCTTATTTAAAAGCTCTAATAGCCTTGGTAATTCCTACAACTTATAATCAATAAGCACATGATCAAGATTTTTGTAGCATTACTTCTAGAATCAATACAAACTCTAACCATTGCACCTTTATCTCTACATTCCATTCATAACTACTTTAGCATAACATTCATACCATAGGATCCATTGATCCCTATGATTAATACGCTACTCACACATAATTGAAACAAATATGCAAATAATGGTATTCATTGCAAACAAAGATAGAATTAAATTTCAAATAACCACACATAAGTCTTCAATGTCTTCTCTTGTAAACTCTTCTTAATACTCATGAACAAAGTATACTAGGCTCATTTGTGCTAATGTATGCTAATCTATTGTATTTTATGATAATCGGTGTGTTTATCACATTCTAATATTTACTTATACCCCTACTATACTTTAGAAAATAGTTAACAACCCTAATAGACAATTTCAAATGAACTAGAACCCTAAACTTTATATTTTCTACGTCTCGGCATCGTCCATAAATGATTTGACATTGTCCATGTAAAGCCAAGGCGTCATAGCTTCGACCCCTTTATGTGCATTTTCCTCACTTAGAATACATGATGCCCTATGCAGACCATCGCGGCGCAACCTTTTTGTGCCCACAGTGCCACCACTGTGCCAACATTGCTGAACTCTTTTTCTTCTCCTTGTCCTTTTCCACACCTTGCCCATGCTATCTAGTCATCTCCCACTACATTAAGCATCTTTGCCATGGCATCAATCAAAGTTTTGTACATTTTATTCTTTTTATGCCGAAATCACTTCATTGTCACCTTTATATCTTGTTTACGTAAAAATAAATAAATACTATTAATTAGAGCTCATTGTAGGATATTTATACTAAATATACTACTAAAAAAGTGCTATATATGTTAAATTAATAACTTCTAAAGCATAACTCAAGATTAAGTTTTGGGGAAGACGTAGGCATTGTTTGTTTAGCCCTTATCCCCAAGCTTACCTATAATTTATCCCTAAATAGCCTAGTTGAGCCAAACCAACCTAATTTCTTCTACACCCATCGTGAGAATTGTAGCCATTAGCTTAAAAATATTTTTACCTGAATTGGAAAGCTACCTTAATCATAGCGAAAATTAGAAATGCTAATAGGAGTTCTTAAGTAATTTACGAAGTGTCCCACAAGTTCTATTGGAAATGGAGCAAGGAATCTAGTGGTAGAAAAAAGTGAGAAAAAGTGAGATATACTTGAAATGGAGAAAGGGCCGTAAAAATAATAATAATAAAAGAGTAATATTAATGAAAAAAAGAGAAAAGAGAAGAAAAAAGATATAAAAATCAAATAAAAGGTAGAAGACTGTAAAAACTCATTAAAAGGTTCTAGCTCGAATTTTTGTAGCTAAATTAAGTAAGCCTTTCCAATGCTTTAAATCATTAAATATCCTATCCTTGTTGCCCCTGTTCGGTAATAATAACCCAAAAGGAAGTCCTATTGACCCTAAATGATGTTTTTATTATGTTAGTTAAATGGTTGTATAAGTTCGTATTTCTAGAATCTTAGTATTCAATGCCATATTTAGATATTAAAGATTTTCAGCTTGTTGAATGTTTTGACGTAATTCCCGATTAATTTTTGGCTTTAGTCTTGACAAAGCCTAGTGTTTTGTCAAGTATTGTTTGGGAAAGTGGTTGAAATACCTTGACTTGAAGTAACCAACTTTGCTTGAGTGTTATTGTCTCCTATTTGGCAAGATTTTTTGAAAAATCGGATGAAACAATAAAATTTAGAGTTGGGAATTAAAGGAGTTGAATTGTAATTTTTGTATGCAAGTTGGTTGTCTTATACTACTTTGCTTGGGATGAGCAATTGTCTAAGTTTGGAAGTATTTGCTAAGTCATTAGTTATGCTATGTTTTTGTACAATTTTGCTATGAATTATGTTACCTTTATCATCATTTATGCTAATAAATCGTTGCTTTCTAGTTTTCATATTAGAAAAGGCTTTCATTCAAAAAAGGGTGATTTTGCATAGATATTCAATCAAAAAGCTAAAAAAGTCTTTGCGCCTTCACAACGATTTTAGTTCAACATTAAAATGCCAATGAATCGATGGAATAAACTTTGCTACACTATGGGAAGCTCACTGGAAACGTCGTAGAGGAAGTCTTGTAAATACCTTGGAAAATAATGGAGCAAGTATCTCAAGAAAAGACTGAGCGCCTTCATAGTAATATCATATTATGGCATTGTTTGATGTAGAAAGGAACAAGGCCTAAAACAGAGCATCGTAACGACTTGACATCAATTCTTCAATGATGTGTCTATTTAATGAATGACACTGAACAAATCAAGGGATTTTTAATCTCCAGTTCACAAAATATTTTGGATTTGGTGAATCTATTCCGTTGTATTTCCAACCCATATAAATACCTAGAGTTGGACGGGCAGAAACCATCTTATCTTCTCTCTAGTTTTTAAGTTTTGAAGAGAGGAGTTCTTAGGTGTTTTGCTTTTCTTATTTTTGGATGTTTGTTCTTTACTTTTAAGGTATTGTTTGTTGTAATTAGTCTATGTGTAGTACTAACTGAGTTCTCACTGGATTGAGAGTTTTCTATAATAGCAAGTATTGATTATATGAGGTTTTATTCTTTAAATTGAATTTTCCTTTCATTGGAATCTTTGTTGTGTAGTGGCTAATGCATGGGTGGGTGTAGGAGATATAGGTTAATGAACCTACTGTCGCTCGGTAAGGCTGTTTTCATTAGATGACAAATAAAGCCTTGTTCTTTGGCAATCGATGTGCTCTTATACATTCGAAGTATAAGTTAGGTAATAGTTCATCTTGGTTACCACTTAGGACAAGTGTTTTCATTGAACGTTAAGGTAGCTAGCTCGTTAAAAGCCTATGACATATCAGGTGGTTTTGCAAGTTTAGTTAGTGTATGGTAATGTCGCTCGTTCCTACTATTGATCTTGGAAAATAGAGCGTCCGCACTCGAACTTGTCTACCAGAATCCAATAGGATGAATATCTTTTTAACTAATGATTGAGTCAATTACTTGCCAATTCTCAAAATTCTCTCAATCAATGCTTTTGTTATAATATTAGAATGATTTTAGTTGTCTATGCATTCTTTAATTTTTTAAGTTTAAGTTATTAAGTTTATTTATTCTATATTATGTTGATTAGAAATCCCCCCATTTTCTTTTAGTTATAGCCTAGGAGTAATTCTCAGTTCTATGGGTTTGACCTCGTACTTTCCTCTCTACATATCCATGTAGTTGGTAAATCGGGACTATTATTGGTGTTGTAAGATGCGACATCAACATTCAATCTTATCCTTACTATTTTATTTGTTTTTGAGAGAGAGAGAGAGAGAAAAAAAAAGAGGGAGAGGGAAAGAGAGCTGAGGGTTTGATCTTGAGGGGTTGATCAAGATAGGAATTTAGTGAGTTTTAGGGGATCAAAAGACAACTAATCCGTGGATCATCACTATCGTAAGTTAGTTTTGATATTTTTGAGTTGAATTCACTAGTAGATGATGAACTTACTATTTCTAGAAGAGCGCACTCTCTTCACAAATTTTCTAGAGCCCAGTTGGTGGAGCGCACCCCACCAAGTGAGGGAGCGTTCTGCAACCTCAAAAAACTAGAATTATGCTATGTTTTGATTAGAATTTCATGGGACTGACTTAGAGGTTCTAAATATTATGTATTAAATTCATGTTAACCACAATGGTCTGTGATAGGCTTTGGAACATCAAGGAAGCTTGATTGACCTAAAAAGTTATGAAATTGGAAATGAAACTTACACCGAGGTAAGTACGAATTCACTTATTTATTAACGTTACCTTGTTATGGTACCATATGTAGTTTATATAGTTTCTAGACTGAATGGGGGGCTATGTACACTATAATATGTTTATAAAATGGAAAATCGTGTTTGATGTGATCGATGAGTGTAAATCCTAGAATTGTGACTAGGTTATATAGGATATGAGTTTAATTCCCAGCCGATATAGTAAATCCTACTTAGCCAAACAGGTTGCATGGATTACATATTCCCTAGAGGTTTTAGGATAGAACCATTGAACATTAATGGATTGGCTAGGTACCACATTGCCCAATATGTTTGTCTTATAATCACGTTAATGGTCCTAGTGGGTAATAAACCCTAACTGTACGAATGAAATGGGAATCATAAGGTAATAGTCATTAATGGTTTAACTTGTATCCATTATTTATTAGATTATATGTTTTTCATAATCATGTTAGTTATCTTTAGTGCATATTGTTATAGCATATTTCTCTTTATTATTATATGGATGGTTAATGGGTTTGTGAATCCTTACTTAGCAAGTTGGTGCACTTACCCCAAATTTAACATTTTAGATTCTCGGCCTAGCATTTTAACGAAGAGAAAAGAGAAGATATAAGAGTCTTACTATCTTCTCTATGATGTAACAAGACTTCCTGCAGATATATATGTACAATATATAAGTTATTATGTTGTAATTGAATGAGTTTAGGAGGTTTTACAATCGAGTTTTAGGTTTTCATAAACTCTGCGGTTATTCGTACTGTTTGGATTATCAAAAATATTTTAATTTTCCGCTACGTATATTTTAAATTCTTAGTTTGATATCGATATACTGGTAGAGTTTATCAGGTACTAAAGGAGTGGCTGCTAGCTCTATTAAAGTCTTGATGGTTAACCAGGGCTTAATTTGGGTTTCAGGCCGAGTGTCGCCTTCATTGAAATAAGGGATGCTACAACGAGGATCTACTTTTTGGTCTAATTTATTGGGATCTATGTGAACATGGAAACTTTTTTATTCTAATCATCATTTATTCTTTTAGTTTTGAAGTTTTGAAGGCGATTCTTGGATCTTCATTTGTAATTTTCTTCTATTAATGTTAATTTCAGATGATGGAAGGAATTTATTGTTCCCTCATGAATTTACGTTTGCAAGAAAGAGCTTTGAATTGGAATTTGCAGTGCATGATGATTGAATACAATGACTTAGATTGATGATTTTTGAGCTTATTTTGTATATGCTAGCAATGCAGAGTTGAAATGGATGAAGAGGCAATAAATTGACTTCGATGAACTTTTTATTGAGGTGTTAACACCATGATTTTTATGGACCAACTTGGAGAGAGTGAGGGAGTAGAAGGACCGAGTTGGTCTTAATTAAAATTTAGGGAATGAGTCTACAATTAGATGAGAGTATCGTGACTAAACTTGCCTTTTTGCGAAATTGACATTATTTATTATTAATCAATAAAATGGAAACTAATCATGCCAAAAACATTCCCAAATGTTTGAGATGTTAAAACCATTTTGTTCTTAATGTATAAATACAAGAAAAACATATGCAATGAATCTGAATAGTGAAAACAAAATAAAATATGTATATAAATGATAAAGCTAGATGTCGAAGGGAATGATTCCACATATAAAATATATAAATATTGTTGAAGGTTTGGGAAAATTATTTTGGTCCACGCATCTTCAAAATTCCACTTTGGATCGAGATTCATGATTTAATGGGCTTCTATCGTCTTGACATGTCCTGACCAAATCGTCGGCTCTAAAAGAAAATTAATTTTTCTCGCACTTTGCACGTGTATGGTAGCTCATGGATCTATGCTAGGACCGATATTTTCCTAAACTTAACTACCAATTGAACTTACATATGTAAGGTTTTAACTTAAAAAGCCTTCCTACTAATTGATTTGAGATCACTACTTATATATATGTATTTCATTGTATAGTTTCACTTATCCAATATAGTACTTTTATTTTTGTCTACACATCTCAACGTCACTTATATACTTAGTAATGAAGTTTCTTTTAGTTGAGATGGGACTATAATTCTGTCCAGATATTCCAATAATCTCTACCTCTGATCGAAATCCATCTAAAGTGCTACATCCATGATATGTCATCATTAAATCTCGAGGACAGATGACTCGAGCAACTCATGACTACTTGATCGTGGTTTAAAGTATAATGACACATTTGTAGTAATAGTATGATCACAGATTATTGATTAAGGATGTCGGTCCTCAGAGATAAGTATTAAGGCTACTTTTATGGCTAATATCACTACTGTGTTAAGAAAACTCTTTCTTATGATTTTGAAACAAACTAAATCTATCTAGAAAACAATTTAAATATGTTTTTAAATCTTATCAAAAGAAGCTCTTAGTTCACAACTTCATCTAGGTATTGACAAACTATGCATTCACATAACATTAATTGTGTTTCTCATAAATGATAAGATATATGAAACTTCTTCTAAATCACTTTATCACTTTATCGTGGTGAAAGAAATCCTAATAATCCACTTGGATTCTACCTATCCGTGTGAATAACTTAAGTGTCACAATGCATTAAACAACAAATTCTTAGACTCACAAATAATTAAGTTTATTATCCATGCATTTATAGTTAATAACCATCATCTATCCATGTGTTACATATCATGCAGTTGTGTTTTTCACGTCAGAATTTAAAGCTCCAAGGTCATGGTTAGTTCTAATTCCCCTAATTAATAAACATGTGATCAAGAAGTTTATAGCATTAAGTTCACAATGAAACATAAATCCTACATCATTCGCAACTTAACCTTTTATAAACTTAACAATCATGCATAGTTATCAAACCATATGATCCATTGATCCTAAAATAAAACAAAATCTTAAAGCCCTTAATATTCGAATATAGTAATTTCTCCCAGTATCGAGGTTAATTTGGTAATATGCATAATACTTGTATATTTTGGTGAATTATATGTGTATTATATAGTATTTAGTTGAGTTAGGTGGAAATATAGCCCTAGGTAAATGAAAATAAATAAAAAATAAGTTAAACAATTAAAAAAATTACAATTTAGTAATAACACATGAAGGATAAGCTAAACATGGTCCGAAGGATGGTGCTGGAGCTAAAAGAGATTAAGATGAGATGTAGGGTTTTGATTGATCAACCAAAACCTAGTCCCAAAGGACCATTATATAAACAACATTATATTTGTAGCCATTTTCCATTAAAGGAGAAAATTTATGCATTTGAGGAGAAAACCCTAAATGGCTAATATGGCTGCCCCTTCCCTAATCTAGCTTACTACCCTGCCTAATCCAGTCATTAATAACTAATATCAACTATGTAGTACTTAACAACTTATTAGCTAGCATTTTTTCCTATTCTCCTTGTTATTTGTGTTCAAAACCTTTTATCATTTTAAAACCTTTTATCATTTTAAAGTTAATTAAAACCTTTTATCATTTTAAAACTTTTTATCATTTTAAACAAGCATTACACAATTCACATTCTTATTATCATTATTATTATTATTTCATGGTTAATTAAAAACTTTTATCATTTTAAAGTTATTAGAGAAAGACTTCATAAAATCTGCAGAATCATTATAAAAAATATCTACTATGGAAACCAGTTAAATAAACGACCACATCAACTCCAATAAAGAAATTCATGCATCGGTGAGCAATCTAATCTCTCAACCCATTATACAGTCAAAAGCAATTCAAAGAGACATAAATAATAAATACACAAGTGATCACCTACTCTTGTCTAAAGCTTAAAGGTAGTCACCAATCTTCTCTTTGCTTGACCAGCTAGTCAATAGATTTGCACCTACCATCATAAAAAGGACAGTGAGTAAAGTAATGTAGAAAGTAACACTGATAGACATTTATTCACATTTCTAGACATAAGAAAGAATCTAAAAGCATATGAAAAGCAAATAAATGCTAAAATAAAAACATGAATGAAAATTTCACAACTAAACATAGTGAGACTAACACAAACGTTAACAATGAACTAAGTTCAGTCAGTCGTGTGTCCAAAAAATTGACCTCGATATTAGCATTTTGATAACATAAATCTCAGGTAATAGCTGAATTAATAGAGCACATATGTACTATCCTTATCGTTTATATAAAACGACATATCGACCTCGTGTAATAGGTCAACACATATAGCATTTTGGTATTACCCTAATTGGTCGCTGCTTGTTCATTTCATCAACGTCATATAGTAGGTTCTTGTCACTAACTAGTCGAAATACTGACATACCAAAGTCCGATACCCCATATGTCGTATACTCCCCAAATCAAATTAAGAAACCTAAACATATGTTCTAATTTAACAATAATCATGGTTTCACATAAACATGGTATTCAAGATATGACATACTCAATACAAACATACAATTGGAATTGACATGAAATGGAGAGAAATATCTTAATCAATTTACTTACAAGTCACGCAAATTTCCTAGCTTAACTGACATCCTGATACCTTAAATCATGTACCCGGACACTCGAACTTCTCTTCTAGGTTGCTGAAGTTAATTTGGAAGGTTTTTAAGACATGTAAAAGCTATTAAAGTTGGTTTAGATGGTTGTAAATTCAAATTTTTAAAATCAACCCATTAAAAATTTGTTTGTCCAAATCTACTTTATTAAAATAAAAACAGTTTTGGTGCAACAACTGGTGAGTTGATTTTCATTATGACAACATTGAAATTTTATAGTATTGTATAAAGATAAATATTTAGAGCTATTTCTTAGCTTTCCAAAACTATAAGGTTTGCACAATTTTGAATAAAACAAGGGATATATGGAAATCTTACCATAATGACTCAAAATAGTTTTATATTTCATCCTCCACATTGGTAAAATTCATTTATGCTAATCCATATCTTTAAAAATCATAATATTTTAACTAAAGCCTACAAACACATCCTAGAACCTCGTAGTAAAAGATGGGCATAATCCAATATGACATGAGGGAGTTATGCTCAAAACAACAGGACATTAGCAATGTGAAGCAGAAATTTATGATTCATCATGAAAGTTGTAAAGTATTTTTAGACATGAAAATATTCAAATTTCAAAACATCTTAGTATGCAAAAGTCGTTCCCCTATTAGTGGTCTTTTATATGCCAAATAAATGAGCCCATTTCAATTTAAGATGAGCACGTTATGACAAAAATATGAAAACTAGTTCATAACAATAACATGCGAAATTTCCAATTGTCTTAAGAATTCAAAAGTTCATAGTTTTATAGAAACAAATTCAAATCTAGAATTTCATTATAGTAAAATTAGAAGAATTTCACAAGGAATCCAAATATAGAATTATATTTTGAAAACAAAGTCATTGGCCACTAAAGTTGCTGAAATACCATAATTGAATCAAAACACACAATTTTAAAAATTTAACAAAGTAGTAATGTAAAATATAGTGGTGTGACTTCCTAAACTTGATCATCACATTCCCGATTATTTGTATTTTCATCAATAAAATGTTGATAACGTTTCCAAATCCCTCATTTTCACTCTCGCATGCAAACAAGTGGTTTTGCGTAAGATTTCCACTATTTCATTCTTTTATGGTAACAAGGTGTTTTTGTGCTTGATCTTATGTAAACACCCATCTCTAAGATCATCTAATAGCACACATCTTGGTCGTACAACCTACTTAATCATCGATGCTAACACCCATTCATACACCAGGTTACATAGTGATGATGACTACTCGCATTCTTAGGCACATCAATGCTCCTTGTTTTATTATTTTACTTAGGTCACATTTATATAAATCAAACTATAGGCACATTTGATTTATATAATTTACATCACATTACATTAAACTAGGACTTACGACATCATTGTCTACTTCGGTCCCAAACGAAATGCATCTCGAGGTGTGTCCTCATTCTTATTTTCACATCTATATACCAGTAGAAGTGACTTAATAAGTCTACACATATACCATTCACTAAGCATCCATCATACCAAAAATAATATATTTCTAGATTTTCATGCCGAGTGTTGGGACCGTAAACCTGCTCATAAGCCACTTCATAGGTCAGTGACCCATAATAATGGACTAACCCATTATTACCATTTCAGGGTGTTACAATCTTCCCAACTGATCAAAATATCATACTTGAAATTTACTTTATCCCAATTCTCATCTTTAATTATCTTTTCATTAATAAGGTAACTACCCTAGCTAAAGTTTCAGATGATACTAGCCCCAAAGGCCACCTTTCTCAACTACCATAGGTGGATCCATTAACCACATCAACCTGGGTTCATATATATATCAATAGGCAAGTCCACACTCAGCAAACTCCTGATATCATCGATATATACAACACTTTCATCATAATACTCAAAAAAAAATTTAATAACCATAACTTTTTAAGGATTTTTTTGGCATTTCATATTTAGATAATACTTATCTTATTTACAAGATTCTCAACTTGTAAATTACAAACTAAGTCCAATCACCCTCAACTATTCAAGCATGAACTCTCTCGCAGATCAATAATCTCAATTCATGTATCACAAACTAAGTCGACTAAACTATTTGATCTCTCATCGTACTCCACAAGTCGATCGCCATTAAGAATTAGCTTTTACACATATATCGTATATCTATATATACATATAAAACATAACATGTACATATACAATCCTGAACACACCTTCCCTTACATCCCAACTAATTGTTTCTACGAAAATATCATTTGATTTCCATATTTTAGATGTTTCTTTTATTAAGATTTATGTGTTGCTTATTGAGAACATTGGCTCTAATACAAATGTGATACAAGCTATGACGACCCCTTCCTTCTATATGGCACTGCTCAACCTAATTCGTTTACCTATAAGTTAGTTTTGCCACCTCAACTAGTAGTAGTTCTAGATATGTTTTATGTATCAATGTGCAGAAAACACCAACTAAGCTTACTGTAGCCCTTCAATGTAGGCAATTGAACTTGAGGGAGGAAATGTCGTATGAGAAGCAACCAATAAAAACTTTTCACAGGAAGGTTTCAAAGCTTCGCAATAAGGACAACCTACTAGTTAAGGTGCGGTGCAAGTTCCATGAAGATAAGGAGCTAGCTTGGGAATAGGAAAATTACAAGGCAGATAATTTCACATATCCTTTTGTGTCTTATAGTATGGTTTACTTTTAGCATTGAGGATGAAACTTTCATAAAATTTTAATGTTTTAACGCCTTTATTTTTCAAATCTCCCAATATTGAGATTAACTTGGTATTAAACATGATACTTGTGTATTTATGTAAATAATGTGTTCAACATATCCTATTTAGTTGACTTAGGCGGAAATATAAGCCTAACTAAATGAAAAAATTAAAAAAAAAAAGTCAAACAAAGAAAAATAGCAATTTGGTAAGTAACACATAAATATGAACTTAACATGGGCAGAAGGATGGTCCTAAAACAAAAAGAAATTAAGATGAGATGTAGGCTTGGATTGGTCATCCAATTCCTAATAAAAAAAATCCCACCATATAAACAACGTCATATTTATAGCCATTTTGGCTTTCATAAACAACAGAGAGAATATGAGGAGGAAACCCTCAAAAGCTAGTTTGGTAGATTGATCAAAGAGAAGGACTAACATCAAGTCTACAACAATTAAATATTAAGTTTCCTTCATTTTCTAAAACTTAATCACTTTTTTTGTTTGATTTTTAGAAATGAAAACATGGTTTTCATAGATTTTAGGACAAGAGACGAATCATGTGGTTTTAGTTGTAATTTGGGGTCATCTCTACCATATTGTCTTTGAATTACAAGTGAATTTTTAGTTGGCATAATGTTTTTCATGTTTTTGTAGCAAACAATTGTCAATCCATGTTTTCAAATTCAAGATTTGGTTTCGAATCCATTATTTAATGAAATGGGAATGCCTATATGGTTTCAAAAAATGTGTTTATTACTATTTTGGTCAAACTTCGATTCTTGGAGGCTGCCATCAGCCACTGGGAGTGAGGAATTATGTTTTCTATTTTGGAAGACACAATATTGCACTCAATGATGCACCTATGCTTCGCTTACAAGCGGTATGATGCCGGCCACGACGCGATTTTATGAATTCATAAATTTTGTCCTATGATTCCTAACACCACGATCCCTAGCGTATGTCGCTGGAAGATGTAACAAAATTACTATGAAAATTTTGGAGTTTCGAGAAATCGCAATTCTCAGCGCCTTGGGTTGCTTGGCTGGAAGTATAATTTTTATTTTTTGAAATTTTCAGGAAAACAACCAAAACTTCTTCATTTTAACTCCAATTTTGACATTTTAAATGGCATTGGAAACTACAATTGACGAATCAACCAACTTTGATTACCTAGTGATTTACTATTTTAAGAATTAGTTTGAAGGTTAAAGACAAAAATTGAATGACTAACTTATCTCAAATAAACTTGTTAATTTTGTACCAAACTTATTAAAATATCGACACTCGAGGAAGACTAGATAGGAATTTTCCAGAAGTAGGATTGGAATTTGAAAAACAACGCTTCAAGTTAATTTGGGTGTACTTTATGTTCAATCATGTCATGGTATTTTATACCGTAGGGCCATAGTAGTGAATCATTGATATCTTGCTTGGAATCAAATTGGATTATATCTTATTGTACCGCTTGATCATGTCCTTTTGAGCTTTTTATTTTGTGACTATTAGTGGAATTTATATGCTTGGAAATAAAAATCGTAAATGGTAACTTGGACTGAAAAGCCGACAACTGCAAATGATATGTTTGCATTGTTAAATAATTTCTTGAAAGCCATTATATTGTACGCAAAATCATTATGATGCTTGGATAGTCAAAGTAACGACCCGTTACCTTAATTAGGTGAAAGTGTTATAAAAGTTAATTAACCCGATTTGGACTCGTGGTTAATTCTGACTTATCTCGATTAGCGTGTGCATGGATTTGCATATCGTTTGATGTCTGTATGGATTGTATTGCTATTTATGGAATTAATTAGATTAATTAGCCTATAGTTGAATAATTGGCAAATTATGGGACGCCCAATAACGTGTGTGGGTCAAGGGTGATGCACACAAGCCATGGGGTAGTGTGCACGCCCTAGTGTACTTATTGGTGCGTATGGAAAACTCGTAGGTGTGTTAATATAGGCTTATATATTTTATATATATTGTTTATCTAAATATACATATTGAAAATAAATAAATAAGTTATAATTGGTGGGAGTTTAGTAATACGCGGGGTCAAAGGTGAAATGCATAGGACATACAGTAGTGTGCATGCCCAAGGGTGTTCATTAGCGCGCACATCTAATTCATAGGCGCAAAATAAAAAATACTTCATATTTATATACATTTTATATATATAAATATATAAAAATGAATCCTATAGTATAAATAAAATTATATTAGACATTGAATTTGCCTCGAGATTCGCATAGCTTGAGCATCGAGGAGATGAGTATGTGAAATGGTGGATGTTGGAGAGATTTTTCACACCTCGCGATGTGTTGGATCACATCTCAATGAAAATTAATGTGCATGGATATGCTTGTGTCAATTTAGTGTTACTATACGAAATGTGACTTTATTTCTTATCCTTTGGATAGTTCTCAAGATTCAAACGAACAAATCTCGAGAAATTTTTTATTAATCTCATATAATTCAATTAGAAAATGTTAGGTATGTGTATAGCCATAAGATCGATCTCAAGATATGCAACACGTATCATGAGAAAGATAAAAATGTAAAATAAGAACTGAACCATTAGATTAGACCCGAGATTCTTATGAAGCGATTCTCGAGGGAAATCTTATATATATCCTAAAAATCAACCGCCTTGATAGAGATCTAAAAAAGAGAAAAGTAAAGAAAATCGAAAGAGAAAGAGATGATCAAAACCGTGGAGAGGCTAAAGGAGTTCCACGATCGAGGCGATGACGATGGTGTGTTGTTGTTGATCATTGTCATTATTGTGTTTATCGGCTATTGATTTTGTTAGGTCGTTGTTGTTGTGCGTTGATGGATTTGGAGGCTCGGACTAACTGCTATGTAGTTCGACCAAGGAAGGAGACAATGGGCATTGTCTCCCTTGCCTAGTAAACCTCGGCACAGTGGCCAGAAATTTATATGTATATAATACGAGCAACAATAATAAATTGGTTGCTGCAACGTAATAATTGGGAAGGAGAAGGGGGGTTTATCCCCAAACCTGACTAAACCGAGTCTCAGTTCAGGGTCAAACTACCCAATTTATAAAACAAATAGAAGAAAATGGCTAGAAAATGGAGGAAGTTCCAAAAAAGAAGGGAAAATCTCAAAAAATAATATTTTGACCAAATAAATAGAAATTGATAAATTTCAATGAAAAATAAAAAACTTGGGATTTGTGCAAGACCTTATAATAGAGTTTTACCTCGAAAAATATTAAATAGTCGGATTGATTTAAAAAGTGGTAAATTAGTTTTGAGATTCAATTGGGACCAATTTAGGAGCTTTAATTAATGAGTATTAGACTCAAGTTGTTGATGATCAATATATTTTAGGTGTATGATCAACAAGGAAATGTCTATGGGTTTCTGGAGTTGAATAAATTAGTAAAAAGTTATGAAAGCTCAACATGGGTTAGTGGAACTCATATTCTTATCAATTATGCAATGTAATTAGTATATTTAATTCATATAGATTATGGACTGGGGATGGGGCAATGTATAGTGACTTGACTATAATTGATTTCAAATGTGAAAATCCTCGGAAGTGTCGATAAGGTGGATTAGGAGTGAGGGATGTGAAGTTTAGCTTGGAAATGAATTCCGCCTTTTCTTTGAATACAAAGAAAAATATAGCTTGGAAATGAACTCTACCTATACTACTTCAGTTGGTCGGAGTTTTACCTTAGTTGTTCTCTTTTCTTGTAGATTTAGTGGCTCAGTTATACTGGAATATACCGAGGAAATCACATGATAACAAAAATGGGGATTTGTGGATCATATTTTTGGGTTAAAGTGAGAGTACAACTTTTCAATTATTAAGAGTTGATAACTCAATTAGGTTTGAATCCACTAGTTGATACCCATGTCATTCAACATGCAGATTCCATAAATGTATTCTTATGTAAGGCGAAAGTATAACACTAAAATGTAAAATGAAAATACAAGTCACTATTACAATTCAATTGACATTTAAACTTGCATTCCTTTATGTAATGTTATATCATTTTAAAGCCTTAATAGATATGTTTTGGATTCATATTGCTATTCATAAACTTATTGATACTAGTTGATAATTGATAAGTTTGCGATTATCACTTACCGAGCGAGTTGGGGCGCTCATTTCCTAATTAACATTTCAGGTTTTCGATGTGCGATTGGAATCATGAACAAAAAAGATTAGGAATTTATAGTCTTCTCTATGGCGAATTGACTTCCCTACTATTTATATATTGTATTGAATTACTATTTTATAATAAAAATGGTTGGGATATGTTTCACGACCGAGGAGGTTTATGCCGGCTTTTGTATATTTTATGTTTTATTGAAAAACTTTGAATTTTGCCACATTTTTAATTATTTATTTGATGTAAAATATATTGTATTGTGATTTTCAGGTATAAAGGACGATTGTTCTTTTACTCTAATTGAGTCCAACTGGTGTACTGAGCCATAATTAATGTTTCAAGCTTAGTATCGCCCTAATTGGGATAGGGGATGCTACTACCAATATGAGGCATGATCATAATTGATACTCTAAAACTTGTTGGCTTTGACATCACAAACATATTTTTTATTGTTTCTACATTATTGACTTTATGGCATTCATATCATCATTTTTACGTTGTTCAACTACCTTGTTCAGCGCTTTGGTTTATTCTATATTGCATTACATATTATGCTTGTTTATATAATTTTTGTGTGCCGGAATGATAGTAGGATTTCATTAATAACCTTATTCGTGCTAGGTATTACGCATTAAATATTACTTGGATGATTGATTGTAAAACATGCTTCTGCTTTAATGAGTCCGTTTAATTTATTGCTTACCCCACTTCCTCCATGGTACCTCAGCTTTTGCTCAGGATAAAGGAAAAGGCAAGGCCATAACATAATAGCTTTTCTCAAGTTCGGAAGGTTGTTTATTTATATCTATTTATTATCTTTTGAATTTATTAAGCAATAAAATTGGGTTTATTATCTGTAGACTTTTTGAAACTCGTAGTTTAGTTATTTATATCTAGTAAGAGTTTGTATTTTATATTTTCCACCTTTATATACCTTAATAGTCTATTCTGTAGATTGACTTGTTGTATTTATGCAGGTTAACGCTTCCTTAGATCATTACCTAACTCGCTGGGTCATCTCGAGGGGTTTAGTGCTGGTTTAGGTTAGGCGACCCTTAATGTAGAAATTGGATTTATATAAAACTAATACATTTCAATCATTAATAACATAGTTTAGTATATTAATCATTAAAACCAAAAGAAATACATTAGATTTGATTAAAGAATGCAAATAAAGTTGCACAAGTGGAGTCTTCAATGTATTCTCCTATTCGAGTTCTCTAAAAAAGTCTCCAAAAAAAACTCTAATTCTTTTACACCAATTAACTACTTCTCTTAACCTAAAAACAACTTAATGTGCTTAGATCAACCAAAATTACAACACCAATCAAATTAGAAGTCCAAAAATTACTTATTCTTGTTATGTCCCCGAGTCTCACGATGCCTACATTGTACCCTATAGGTCACGACATCTCAACAACTTCAAATTTACTATTTTCTTATAATTTGGTGGAGTTGTCATACGTTCATTGTATTAAGGTCATACATAGTGTCTGACAGTGCCAAAAGAGTGTGTCCATCTTTTTCTCACATTGTATAGTTCAATCATAATATTGTTACAACTACTGCACGACGTGGTCGCAACTTCAATCCACTTTCTCTTCACACTGTCCGTTTTATACATACAACTTTATGTCTACGCTCTACACTGACACTTCAGTATTTAAACTTTTTCCTGGCTTTCTCTCTCGGATTCCTTTTTTATTTCATTTCTCCACTTTAGACCTGAAAATGAACAAATAACACATAGTACTCATAATGGGACACTTAGACCATTTAATAGGCTAAAATACTACATAAATATAAGTCTAACTAGTAAGTTACCAAATACCCCAAACTTAAGAATTTGCATATCCCTATAAAAGGTGAAGTTTGACAAGTTATAAACTAACTACTATACTTAACTAATATGCATATACATACAATTTACCATTTTCATGGAGAACCCTTAAATTCCATCTGTTTTCATGGATAATCCAAAAAAGAATTTTAGATTTATGACTTTTTAAACTAGAGACCCAAACAACAGTCATAATGTACTTCCAAAACTCAGAATAGTTCAAAGCGAAGACCTTCAACCACGTACAAGTTTTCCTAGTCTCATACGCCAAAAGCAAGTGTAAAATCTCTAAATATATCATTATGCTGAAGAATCCACAAACAAGCATATCCACAAACAAGTATACACCCACACTTTTCATTATTGAAGACTTATTAGTTAACATAGTAAATATAGCTTTGTTCTTAGGTTATTTCAACCTATGTGGGTTTCTAAGAAAATGATTTATTAGGGATTCTAATGTTGGAAAAGAAACTACCCTTAGCTTTGTTATAAACACAAAGACTAAATTCTTTTCAATAAGAAGTATTTTAAAATTCTTATTTTCTCTCATAATCCTCTCTTTTTTCAAACCACCCAATTTCTTTTAATGTGTTTAGAAAAGATTTTTATATTCTTTGAAATTTTTTTGGGTGAGGTTTTTTTTTTGCCTATTTCCTCCCAACTAAAGGTTTTTAAAACCTGCTAGCCTTTCTCACTTTCACTATAGACAAATAAGTCTTTTTCAACTTGCATATAGACATATCGACTATAGGATGAATAATGAGTAACAAAGAGATTCCATGTTGGTTTGGATCAAATTGTCTAACTGAGTAATAACTTTAAGTGGGAATACTCAAAGAGATTCCATGTTGGTTTGGATCAAATTGTCTAACTGAGTAATAACTTTAAGTGGGAAATAAGGCTTACCTTTATATAGAAAAGAAGGCATATATCTTCCATTTTTCAATATTTAGTCTAATAAAAATTATACTTAAGTAAGATACACATTTGTTATAGAATTCTAAAGATTTTTGTTTTTCGATAAGAAATGTTTCGACTGTCTTCCAACTTTTGTCTTTAGCACAAAGAATTCCTTAACACTAAGTTTCTAATCATAAAATCATACAAATGTATACTATTGTACATATAAACTACACTCTATATGCATGCATGCAAATATGTCATCTATTTATAGTAGACTATGAATTACAAAATGAGAAAAAGAAATAAACTAGTAAGTGAATCCCAATACAATTAGCTATCCTCTTAACTACTTCAAAACAAAAAATTTAACTATCATACGTGCGTTGTTTTGCCATGAACAATTGATAAGTGATTGTTTATATGTATACATCATTTAGTCATATAGTTAGTAAAACAATTGTCAAATGAGCTTTAAATCATGGTATAATTACATTTTTAGGGAATTAAGGTGTAACGGAAGGAATTGAGGAAAACCAGGAAGAAACATAGCAAAAACTCACAAAAACACAATTAGCACCATGGCTATAGAAGTTGACACTGTTGGCATACAAGGCATGGTAGGGGATGGAAAGGCACGATATGGGAGAGAAGAAAAAATGAAGAAAATAAACTCTGGAGGTTTGGCGCAGTGGTGGCGTCATGTAGCACAAGAGATAATGACTAGTATGCGGGTGACACTTTCGAGACACTAGGGTGTGAAAACAATGTATGCAGTGTTGGCATAATAGTGTCACAATAGGTTAAAGGGCACGACAACAAGGCATTAACTGGTAGCGCCAGCTACACATGAAATAGAAAGTAGAGTTTTAATTCGAGTTAAATTGTAAAATAGGGTTTCTAATTGTTATTACGGAGTATAAATAGGCATTAGGACGTGGTAAACACACAACATACAACTATTAGCCACCATTAGAGTAATTTAGCATAGGTTTAGATTAAATTTGAGTATTAAGGAGTTTATTTGAAGAAAACGTTGAAGAATTCGTATCTGCAATTCAAGTTTGGTTTTGATTAAATCAAAGTAATATTTTTATTCATATAAGATTTGCAATGATTTCAAAAATGAATTGTGATATGTGCGTTTCAATAAAGTGTGAGTAATCTATTTATCTTATGGATCAATGGATCCTATGGTATGAATGCAATGCTTTAAATAGGAGTAAGAAATGATACTAAAAAGTGCAATGGTTAGAATTTTTATTTATTCGAAGCATAATTCTTTAGATATATTGATCATGTTTTTAATGAACTTAGACTTTAGAAGTTATCATAACCATTGAAGATTTTAATTCATAAATAAACGGTACAACCGTAAAATACAAAACATCAAGCAATAGTTGTTGTTTAGGGAGGCACAGATAGTAAACTTAGTTGGTTATGAATCCTATGATTTGAGACTTAAAGCAATGTGGAGCTTACGTTATGAACGCATTACAATCTTCTCGATCACATGTTGGGTTTTGGGGTTCAAACGCAGAAGAAAATTCAAAACAATTTCGAAAAACCACAAATGGATCGAAAAGAAGTTCCATTAAACTAAATCTACAAAAATAAAACATATCTTAATTCATGATTTTCTTCTCTGATTTCTTAATCTCTAAGACATTCAAGTGCGCTTCCTGTATCGAAAATCAACATATGAACGATGACCACAATTTGGAGTGCTAGCCTCAAGAGGGATCGAAAATAGTTTTTCTTTCTCTCTCAAAATCCAGAGAACCCAAAATTTGAAAAGAAAAAAACCCGATTTAGTTTCAGGGTTTCAACCTCTATTTATATGTGTGATAAACCCTCACTTAAAATCCTATTCATAATACAACTATTGCATTTAGGCAGTTTAAGCAAATTACATATACACCCCTATTAATAAGTTATCATATAACAAACTGTAATGGCTTTTATATCACAAATTTTATCATATAAAATTCATTACTCTAGACCAATTGAAATTGCGCAAAGCTATTATTTGTGTGCAACCCAATATGTTCATGCAATGTTGGCATTAAACCAATACCATTTTGATACAAAAGTCATAAGTGGTCTCTAGCAAGGGATTATGACTACTCAAGTAGCATGAATATCAAAATCAATACAATCTAATGAATAACATATATCTTATCATTTTCTCGTGCGATATTCTTTGATTAAATATAAGGCATGGAAAGTCGCCCTTAATTTTAATTGTACTAGTCTCGATCTTTAGGTAGATTGAAACATCCAAGTGACATTGATGATATCAATTCACTTAGACTTGGCAATTTAATTATCTATCATATCGAGGGATCCACTGATATCTCTCTCTTTATGAGAGGGACATGTTCTATCTTTATTAAACACCTTAACATATTATTTACATGGTAACCAATCACAATATTTATAATCGTCTGATTAATGATAACATTTGATTCTATCAAATTACTGATCTCCTAATATTGAATTATTTGGTAAACTCAAGTTCAATTACTAAATGATATACCTACATGAGTAACACCTATAACTTAATCCATGTGTTTTTTTCACAGCGAGTTGGTCTAGTACCTTATTCCCTAACAAGTGCTCATGATGTCGATTCGTATCCTTATATGGATGGTCATCAAATGACCACGAATCAAGATTCACACTAGTCTTAATTCATTATAATTCCCAGAATAATGACCAACTAGGAAAATTTAGGATATTTCAACAAATGACCACATATCTTACTGTAGGTAAACATGCAATCACTTATAATAAAATTGCAAATGAAAACCTCTATTTTATTAACTAAAATTATAATATAAATAATGTTTGTAGGTTGACCCAGGGCACATGGCCTAACACACCAACCCCTAAATAACCTTGTGCAACCGCTCTCAAGATTTAACCTAGTTCTCGATGTTATTCAATAAGTGATAAATGTTGAATTTGACTTATATATAGGTTTAGTTTAGTAGTATAATTAGTTTAAATATCTTGGAATGGACACTAATTGATGATATTTATGTGTGTTCAAGTTTACAAGCTATAGAAGAGTCAAAGGAGTCATTTTAGGATGAAAAGAAAGGTTGAAGTCATGGAGTGGACCTTTGACAATGTGGGAAATGAATACCATGCATAGACAATGCATGGAGATTAAAGGAAGAGATGCAATAGAGTTGAAGATATGGGAAAGCTATGGGCTTATACACACGCCGTTAGAGCAATACACACATGGCATCGGGACAATTGAGAGGAGAAAAAAATATAATACAAAGCTCGCGCTGTGGCATCTCCATCACATTTACACACACAAAGTGGATCACTTACAAACGATGCTAAGACAGGAAAATTGAAATTCTTGGAGTTCTATTTCATCGGGGATTGGTAATTAAGGTTTCCAATTGTAATATTTAGGGGTATGAGGAGTAGAAATAGTCATTAGGACATGGAAAACTCATAGAATTGAATAGAAAATAGAAGTAGACTCTTTTTCTTTAGAACTTTTTGGTGTTTATCAAGTCCATGTCTAGCTAAGCACTGTTTTCCAATGTCAGAGATGAAGCAAATAGAAGTAGACTCTTTTTCTTTAGAACTTTTTGGTGTTTATCAAGTCCATGTCTAGCTAAGCACTGTTTTCCAACGTCAGAGATGAAGCAAGTCCATAATATGAATTGATAATATACTATGTGAGATATTTTCTTTTATAATTTAAGTTGTTTCAATTCTTTCAATTATATTTGTTGTTGTTTTCATGATTATGGTGCAAACTTAGGGTATCTACATGGCCAATGCATACTTTTACAGGATAATCAAATCCATAATTGTACGGTCTGATTGATATAAGTGAAAACCACTCACCCCTTTGCTGTTAAAGCCTTTCAATTCTTGAGTGTGCGACAAATAAATCTAGGTTCAACTAGAAGTAAATGCGATTTGATTATTTATGATTACTATTTCCACGGACCTTTATGTGGTTAATGTATTAAACCTTATTTGTAGATGTCTAGGGTTATGTGTTGACTAGGGAAGTAATTAGTCGCAACATCCTAGCTATCGAGATTAGAGGAATTAGGGATTTTTGGCAGATGTCGATTTCCTATATATAATCTAAGAAGATTTGAATTAATAATCTCTTTGGAAAGATCGAAGACCATGACATGTTATTACCTATTGATTTGGATTTGTAGGATTGTAGACCTAGGTATTTTCTCTCATTGAATTCATATTTGCAAATTTAAATTTTAGTAGTTTTAATAAATTGTTTTCTTAAAATCTCTAAAAGCCCCCAAATTTCCCTTTTTAGTTAACTCAAAATAAAACCTAAGTCATATGGATTCGACCCCGTATTTACCACTACTACACCCAAGTGGGATTCATAACTCAAGTCGGGTTATATTAGGCACGAACAACAAGTGGGACTTATTCCTTTATTCAAAGTTTACTTTGTTTCCATTTCCTTTTATTTTGAGTTTAATTATTTATTCATCTAATCCATTCTCTCTAGCATATGTTCGCAGGTAACTCCGGTCTCCTACTTTTACAATTATGGTCAATTTGAAGACTGATACTATCATAGTATGAATAGGGTAGGTATTTCAAGTTATGGACATAATTTTCTAATTGGTCTTCTAATTTGCAGCAAGTCAAATTTTGTGGTTATTGTGGTGATTGTACTCATTCCACCAATGCTTGCCCTTACAATTGTGATAATGGAAACAATCTTGAGGGGAGCTATGTATTGCCATTATCTAACTTCTACGAGTTCATGCTAAGTACACAATGACCTCAAGAAGAGGAGTATTCTCTTGAAGAAATTCTAAAGGACTTCATATCAGTAAATTAACAGTTCCATCAAAACAATCTATGCTATCAAGAAACCTTGGTATAAAACGGCAAGAAATGAATTCAAGTTTTCAAAATATGAGAATTCTAATTAGTAAAATGAATGCTAAAAAATGAATGCTAAAATGAATGCTAACCTTGATAATTCGATTAATGAAGAAGAGTTCCCCAAGCCTATAGATTATGATCAACAGAAGGATGCAAGTGCGATTACGTTAAGAAATATTGAGGAGGATGAGTATTTATCTGAATTGGATGATGAACTTACTATTTTGCCATCATTTCCGAACGTTATAAATGCAGAAGTTCATTGAGAAGAATTCGAGATGAAAACTGAAGTCACTTTGAAAATTCCATATGAACCATATGAAGAGAGCAAGGAAGTTCAACCTTTAGTGTTGATGAATCCACTTCAGGTCTCACACATAATTGTGGAATTTGTAAATAGAAAAGAACCTTGAAATTATTTTATGGTGTTAACAGCAATTTGTTAGACAGTTAAGACTATATGGAGGCTTATTTATTAGAAGTACAAGATGAACTCAAAACTCTGAAGGAGAGCATGCCAAAATTCATTTCCTAAAGCTAAGGTGATTCCATTTATTCGTGACTACTCCAAATTATTGGATGTTACGTGATCTTTTAGGCCTAGTCAACCAATCACGTAAAATAAATTCGCTTGTTGGAATGCAACACAACCTTATTTAATTTATTTTTGTATAGTTATTTCAATTTTAGTCTAATTTAGTTTAATTTAGTATAGTCCAATCTAGTTTACTTTATTTCAGTTATTCAACAATTTTAGCTAATCATTAAACTCCATTTATTAATTTTTACAAGTTAAGGAAATTCTAGAGATTTTGGAAGGAGAGAGTACCATATGTTAGTGTCATGTTTGACTTTAAATTAAATTTTAATTAATATGATTTGAGTTATTATTTTAAGAAATTTGATTACTTGCTAAAACATATCTATTTGGAGACTTGATTGAAAATAAAAAACAAACTTAAGTCACCGCATTAGTGGCTGGTCTATAAGTAGAACATGAAACACTAGATTTTATTTTGACAATTTTGCCAATTTTTCCTATAGTTGAAAAATCTTGGGCTTGCAAAATTCGGTCGAAAGTTTTTACTCAGTTCCTTGATTCACCAGTTTTTACTCTAATTACTGTAAATGTACACTTAGCCTTTGTTTCATTGCTCTAGTACTCTTATTACTATACTTGAACTTATATCATTTCCTTATTTCTATATCTATAATGTTCTTTTAGCCTTTTATTTTCTTTTATGTGTGAACCTATTTGCTTGTTTTGAACCTTGGGTACAAGGTTCGGAATAAGTTTAGAGGTACTTTAAGGATTGTGTATTATGTTGAATGGATTTGTTTTGCTAAAGACCACAAGTATGATTGTTAATTGTTTAAATTATGTGGTTTAAGGATGGTAATGGTGGTGTTACCCCTTTCATTGCTCTTATCAATCCATTTCTGATTTCTTTCCATTCATACTTCTATCTTCCATTTCACTAGGATATGAAACATTTTCATGCGTGTATTTAATATAGTTTCTATTGTTGTTTAGAGTCACCTAAAACTTTGCATCATGCATTATGTTATGGATGAGTAAACTATTAATCACGTGTCATGCATGTAAAATATAACCCAAAATAGGTTAGCAAATCTTACTGGAATGTAGCAGAGTTAAAAATGGGGTCAAATCCAAACGATTTCGTCAAACTGAGTTCATCTAAACGAAAAGTAAATCTAGGTGGTTTTGGAAAGAGTCTTATCTAAAAACATACTGAGCAACAAAATAAAAAGTTAAAAATTATAGAATAAAGACACACCTATCTATGGAAATCCACAATCTAGCTCTATATTGTTTTCATGTCTTGTATCATTGACTTTGAAAGATGAGTTTTAAAATAGTTTTCCTTAGAAAAGCTATAGGTATTAGGTCACCAACACCTTAGTCCCCTTAATCACGATAGATATAGCAATTGCTTTCTAAATATTTCTCTTACTTTATCATACAACCTTGCGCAACTTCTCTCAAAATTTAGCGTGAGCACCATTAATAGATCTGTAGGAACACCTACCCTAAGATAACTTTAGGAAACCACTGTCAAAATTTAACCTAGCATTAGATTTTACACGCCTAGAATAGCAACTATGTCGGTTTTTTTGTCTAGGTGATTACCACTTCTCAGTCCGGTTGGTATCATGAACTCAACCCGATTGATAATAGTTTAATGGGATTTAGTCCTAGAGATTTGAAAATAATATACAAAATTTAAACTATCATTGAGACATCATTAAAAACTACAACACAAAGATAAAGAACTGAAAAAAAAATAGTATTATCATAGAAAACAACCTCCTATATGCTAGAGTGCTTCATCCTTGACCTTGGTATTAAAGAACCTAGCCAGACATGGCAAATTTACCTTTCACTACTCTTAGATTAGTCTGAATAGTAATGTGTTTTTGTTCATAGAGGTCCCTCCTTTATATAAGTGAGTCTGGTTATAAGAATAGGAAAGCCCAACAAATAAAAACCTTCTAAAAAAGACAAAACTCCTATTTTGCAATATTGGCACCGCCATTATGTGGCAATAGAGCCACGTCACAGCATGGAAATATATGAAAGTCTTAGTCTTGAGTTAAGTGTGAGACTTCTATTTCCAAACTTGGTGTTGTCGTTGGCAGTGTCCCTTTTAGAGTTGACATCCTCAGTTCATTTATAGCGTCGTTTGTTATTCTTCCATGACGCCTTGCTTGGTGCCATGGGAAATCACTACTGTCGTCTGTTTATTATGGGGGCGTGAAGCCTGCTGGCTTTTGACTAAATTTTGACTTCTTTTTTTATTTTGTCTAATTCACTCTCAAACATACAAATACCCTATAAATAAGCAAAGTAAACATATAGAGCCATATTATCCGACTATGGACTTGATTTGAATAGCAAAACACCTATGAATAATTGCACAAATAATGACTCATCAAATACCTCCAAACTTAGAAATATGTATGTCCTGAATAAAGGTTTATCTAACTAGAACAACCAAATACACTGTTACAAAATTGAGTGATGCTTTCTGAAATACTTTATACCTATTTTACAAAATAATACAGTTCTTACAATCGAAACTTGGTCAATCTGCTTGACAAAAGACACATAATTTTTGATGTCTGGTTAAACATGGTCACTTTTCAAAACATTTTTTCAACACTTAAAGCATTTAAAAACTATAACCTTCAACTTACTTATAGTTTTTCTGGGTCTCTTCATCAGGGTAGTAGATCCAAATTAGTCTCTTTATTAGATGAATTATTTTAAATGGACTTTATCACCGCTTTTCACTTATTTGCAGGTCTTCGCACCTTAAAGAGTTTTTATGGCTTATTTGAAGGTAGGCTATTATTTTGTTCATAGCATTGGAAAACTCACTTACCCTAGATACAAGTACTTGAGCTAAATATTTCTCTATAGAAGTTATTTTTATGAACTTTTTCCTTTTATTCACTAGAGATCCTCACTTTCCCATTTTATATGGTTTTTGTATCTTACAGTCCCATCTTCATTTTATATGGATACCAACTTTTCATTGTTTTTCCAATCATTGAGTTCCCTGCTCCATTTCTTGCGGATCTTGTGGGATTCTCTAAATTATTAGAAACCTTCGGTTAGCACTTCTTACTATCCCTAAAGTTAAGTTAGTTTCCAAAGTAGAATCTTTAAGCCCATATCTTATTATGGCAATAAAGCCTACTTGTTCCCCATAAGAGTCCTAGATTCGTAACAATTATACTCTAAATGGATTAGTCATAATTTTTGAGTCTTAGAGATTTCAAATTTTCCTACAAAGTTAATTCGACGACTTACCTATTTATGTCTTAAGTTATGACTTATCCCTACCCCAATTTCCTATTTGTGTTATTTGGCAGGTGTAAATGCTCTTGTATTTCTTTTAAGTCGGAAGGTAAGCTATTTGACTAAGTTTTTAATCAAAAAATTGAAAAGAAAGGTTTATTTTGTAGGTAAGACTATAAAATTGTAAATATACTAAACTGCCTAAAGCATGCATGTATTGTTATACTAATTTCCTAGTAATAAAAGAAGTGGAAGATAATAAATAGGATTAAAGGAAATAACTACCACCGTGATTCTGCTTAAGTTGCAAGTAAATTGAGAAACAAAATGTAAAGCTTACACCTGCGAGTCCACAACCAATGATTCTGTCCACTAGTCCACTTACCTAAACTCCCCCAAACTTATTCTAAACATTGTCCTTAAGGTGCAAAATAAGTTGGGCATACCAAACAAAAAAGAAATGGTTGAAATAGATGGATAATTTATATACATATATTGTGATGAACTCAAACTCCGAGGAAAACTGGGTACTACCACATCGGCGGATATATCACCAAGCATGGCACACCACTGCATAATTGTTCATGATAGCCCACGACCCAAACCTTCGTTTGTATCTCATTTGCATTAACTTAATTTGTATCACGCATTTATCAATAATTATAAAAACTGAACTATATTAAGTTCTTTATGACTTACTAAATAATTATAAGTTGAGTATTTAAGCAGAAGTTTTTAAATCATGCAAATATTGTAAAGATCAAAACTTTGCACTAATAAACAACCATATAGTTTGAAAACTTGGCTTGAGATACCATATATATCGAAAAGTGACAAAACTACAAAAAATGGTAATATACATGTATCGGGTACACAAGTCCTCTTAAAAAGTCATTAAAACAACTACTTAGAAAGTTGATGGGGATCTCCTACCTCATATGTAGTCACCTAAAACCCCTTTGCCCTTTCTTTTCGTAGGATCTGCAATTTGTCACAAAAAGTAATGACATATTCCATTGAGTAAATCAAAGAGAAAGCTAACTAATATTCATTAAACTAAAAAATAGCTACAATTCATTTAATTTTAATAAGCTAAATAAAATAAGGTGATCGCATGAAAATAAGTCGCAGCGATGTCAAAATTGGTTATAAGTGAAGTGTGACAAAAGTCCTGGTCGACGTTCGAGAATCGACTTAGCCAAATCGAGAGGAACCTATGACGATCATCATGCCAAACATCTCACGGTCGAATGAGAGGAACCCATATGTCCAAACAACACTCGAGAGGTACCCATGATGTAGACCTAAGTCGTCTTTAAACATCTCTAAACCTAACATGTCTTGTGAGAAATAGTCACTGCGTAGCCACGACATGGACAAGTACTCGAACAATGATAGGTAGCTAGCCTGGGGTGTGAGTCTGTGCCATGTTGACCCCATCGATATATAAACACACATACACATGTGGGAGTTGACGAGCAATAAGAGGGTAGCAATAAATAAGACAAAACATAACTAAAATCTAAATAAATCAAGTGTTATAAATCAATTCTAACTAATTTTCTCGTAGGTTTACTTCAATCAAGCAAATCATAAATCACCCTCAAAAGGTCCTGCTCATGACTCGATATGTGTACCCGGCACGTGACACTAGTCTAACAAGTCCCTAGTGTCCAATTGTACTACTTAATTATTTAAGTCACATTAAGTCAGTTTATAACGTGAGACAAATTTTTAATTTTTTTTTTCCAAAGTTCAGTTTTTGCAAAATTTAGGAGTTCTAACAGGGTGCCAAACACCCCAAAAAGTCTGTAAACTTTTTTTCCTACCTTTTTTCTAATTTTTCATATTTTCTTTGTTTTTTTGTATTTCTCTATAATTTCTATCTATTTTCAACTAATTTTTTAATAAATTTTATTAAAAATAAATTTTATTTAATTTTAAATTTTAATTATTTTAAGGGATAGGCCTAAACCAGGTCGAGTTCAATTGGGTACGGTTTGGCCAACCACTGGGGCTAGGGGCCCGACCTGTTCTTCCTGAATCCAGGTTGGTCCGACCTGGTACATATGGGCTAGGGTCGGCTCGACCGACCTACCTCAACTGTAGCATAGTCTGATCCACTTGGCTACCCCCTCCCCTTAATTTATCTATGTATTATAAGGCTAAGTGCAACAACAATTTTTTTTAAAAAAAAATTTAACAAATAACAATAACAATAACAATTATAGTAACACTAAAATCTACCACCCCAACCTCACTATTAAAGCCCCCAACCTTTCCATAAAATCAACTACAAATGAACCACTTACCTCAATTTAGGGACGTAGTCAGCTACTGAGAGGGAAAGACTTTGCGAGAGAGGCGACGAGACAGTGAAGGTGTAAGGACAACTTGGTGAGGAAGGAAAATGAAAGGGGTGTGAAGGGATGAAAAGCGTTTGGGAGAGAAAAGGGGAAATTTTTTTGGTTTTGTTTGGAGATGCGAGAGAAAAATAGGAAAGAGAAAAAGCGAGGCATGGGATGATAAGAAGGGTAGGTGGTGCGTTGTCACAACTTGAGTGTTTGAGTGTTCTGTAACCCTTATACTATCCCATACACTCGCATATCGAGCACCTCATGACGTCTTGCACTCAATTAGTACTTGCACACAATGCGACCAATGAAAATTCTTAACTAGTGCGAATCAAATTATTGAATAATAATACAACAATTAAACACGTATCACATAAAAATAACTACTTATACTTAGGTTGGCGTACCTTGGACTTAATGGTAGAGTCAACGTGTGTCTAGGTTGAATGTCCTAATGTGTAATTAATAAATTAATTAAGATTAAATAAAACATTTCATTACATATATATCAAATTTAGTACAACAATTCATGCATGGTTAGGGAAATAAGAAAATCAAAAAATAAAATCGGTCGCTAAATGCAAATGTGTTCATGGGCTACCTCCTAATAGAACTTTTGTTTTAGGTCGTTGTGTTGACAAATTTACTTCACCTCTAGTTGTGGTCCAAGTCAATGACTTCGATTGCAAGTATGGAGAATCTTGTGAAGACTCTCTACTTATCATTTAAGATCTTACTTCCATCCTGGAAAAGTTTGTCTCTTTCCCTATTCGGATGCTAATGTACTATAACTGTACATTGATCAATGCTCCAATTATCGCTAAAAATGGTAATCCTAAAAGAAGTATTTCACATTAGGTATTACATCCATTAACCACATAGAAGTCATGACGAACACGAAATCTCTTATGCGAATAGACATATTCTCAATCATCCCTCTTGGTGTCTCAACAATCCATTGGGATATGTCCCAGTCTTCTCATCATCACCAGTGATACATAGTAAACATAGGTTGAAGATTTTGGATGACTTTGTATAAATTGTAGTACCCATCTCATATACCACCATAAGGAACCTTTTGTAAACAATCTTAGATGGGAGCACGATCATCTTATGGTTGTTTCTCGGATTGCAATTGGTAATGCAATGTATCAAGGGGTACAATCATCTTCTCTACGCTCTTATCCATCCCTATGCTTTTGGTCCCTCATTCGCCGAGTTGTAGATTCAGTGGAAGCGTAGCATTGACACGCGCATCCTTTTATAGAGGCTTTCCACCTAGGATTATCTCTAGCTCGATCTCACTCGAGGCATCCTTGATCCTTGCATATGTATCCATAAACATCTTTTTAGAATAATAGAAAAACAAGAAAATAAAGTGTTAGTCGAAGAATTCAAGATATATATAATTATAGAATTGACTACTCTTCCTTTATGCTCGATAGACATATAATCCTTGACTATGTCAATGTTGGCTCTGCACATTAGTATAAATGGCCTACAAAAAAAACCAAGAATGGATTGGACTTGTGTGACTCTATAATGTCGATGAAATGAAAGTCTACATGGAATTTCAAATCTCTACATATACCTTTAAGTATTGGATTACTCCTTTTGCAAAGATCTCCTTGCCATAAACTGCATGAATTCCAATATTCATCTCAATCAACTCACCAATCTCTATAGAATTATGAAAATTTGAAGATATCATGTTAAATGATGCTCCCAAATCAGTCATTACGTTTTCCAAATAGACTCTTCCTATTATGCCGAGGCTACCTACTACCATTAAATCGACACATTTAATTAGGATGTCATTTGCACTTCCTTGGGGTTCAGGTTGGTCATCTAATTTAGTTTCTCGTGGAGTGATGGTTTTGCCGACCTCATTCTCCTAGGTGACGCTATTGCAATAAAAAGAGTTCACTTATGCATCTAGCGAGTTAGTACCCATATTTTTATTTGGGTAAGGTTGGGAAGGCAATTTCCTATTTTCCTCAAATTTTCCCAGTTGTTGTGCAATTTAGCCCACCTAGACCTCCAAGTTTCAAACCGCGACATTTTTGTCAATGAGAGCTTTCTCAATGTTCACCTGGATCAGGTTGATGTTTCTAGCAAATTGGCTTTGTTGAGCTACTAGATATTTTAATCAAGTTTTTAAATAAGGATTGACTAGTCACTCATTCGGGTAAAGGTTGTCATTAGGGGTCAAAAGTTTAGTACTTTTGGTTCAAGGACTATAACTTAATTTATGGTTATTTCTCACCCTTACTCTATTGTAGGTATTTTTGAAGGACGCTTAGTTTTTCCATTGGAATTGGTAATCTATGACATTGACCTGCTGTTTATCCTTAAATAGAGTATGTCACTCATTAGTCGCATGGCTTGTGGCTGAGTATAATCTACAAGCTTTAACATGCACTTGGCCATTACTTAGGAGAAGTTCCCCTAGGGCGGTCAACTAATTAATTTACTTATCAACGGAGCTACTAGTAGCTCTAACTAAGGGACCTCAGCGCGCTTCGATACCAATATCCTTGTTTAATTTAAACTATTACGTTATGCACTCGTAGAGTTGCTACATTTGCGTAGGGGTTTTGTCACGAATGTGACAACCATAACCACTATCAATCATGCATAGCTCAAGGAGGGAAATGTCGACATATAAGAACTATAAAAAGGCCTTATCAAATTTTCCATGTTGTGGGCAATTGGCAATTAGGTGCTTATAGTGGTTTCAATAATAACCAAAAGACACATCAGTCTTCATCTTAATATTGCATATTTAAGAGATGAGTCGGGCTACTTTGCCATTAGTGAAATATTCCCTAAGGAACTCATCCATCATGTCATCCCATTAGTTAATCCAGTTAGGGTGAATGTAAAAGAGACATTGTTTGGTGATCATTTAAGCATAATGGGAAGGCCCAAAGCTTTACCGCATTCTCTTCCATTCCATAAAAGGTAGGCAAGAGGTGATTAAAGGCGAACTTAAGCTCGAAAACTTAGCCTTTCAATGTGAGCTTTATGCATATGGGATGCTGAGTAAAATGATTTTATAGATCGTCAATGATGCGCCTCAATGTAATCTAGCGATCAGTGCTAGTGTGGTGATCGTCATTAGCCATAGTAGGTTTGGGAAAACTAGTCTTTTTGTATAGAGCTTCCCTGGCCAACCGCTAGTCGGTTCGGTCAATTCTTGAATCGAAATGTAACAGTGAACCGAATGATTTAAATCGAGTTATCTAACTATGCATAAACTAGTACACTCAAAGAACAAAACAAAAAAAAAACAAAATAAAAGTCAAATTCAATTTGGAACCAAATCCCAGACAATGACGTCAAAATTTGATCACGTGTTGTGCATCTCAAATATAACCCATAATAGGCCACCAAATCCTACTACAATATAGTACCGAGAAGAACGAGGTCAAATAAATAGGAATCAATCAAACTAAGTTCAATAAAAAGAAAAGTAAAGCTGGTAGGTTTTTGAAAGAGTTTTCTCTAAAAACCTATTAAACAAGAAAATAAATAAGTTGTAAATCAAAAAATTAAGACATACCAATTTTAGGAATCCACAATCTAGCCCTATGTTGTTTCCATGTCTTGTATTATTGACTTTGAAAGATGTGTTTTCAAGCAGTTTTCCCTAGATAGGTTCAATTGCACTTAATCGAGGATAATGGAAAGTTTGATCCATGTAGTCAACCCAAGTTAATTTGGGACTGAGGCTATGTTGATGTTGTTGTTGTTATTGTTTCCCTAGATAGGTTATTGTTGCTATTATTTCCCTAGATAGGTTATTAATGTTGGGGTCACCAATACCGTAGTCCCCATTTTCTCAATGTTGGGCACCCACTCTTAAGATTTAACACATGAGCAACCGTTCTCAACCTTGGGGAACTGCTCTAAAGATTTAACCTATTTCTCGATGTTACTCAACTAGAACAATAAGTGTATAAGGTTTCTTGCTTTAGGTGATTGCCTTTTCTCAACTAGGTTAGTAGCACAGACTGAACCTGATTGATAATATGTCAATAGGTTTTATGCCTAGATATTTGCAATGAATATACAAACTTTTAACTACCATTGAGGCATCTTTAAAAATAGCAACCCAAAGATAGAGAACTAAAACAAAACACTATCATTATAGAAAATCTCAACAAGACATAAAAAATAACCTACTACTAGTTAGAGAGCTTCACTCTCATCCTAAGTATTAAGAACCTAAACGGACATGGCTACTCTATTTTCTTTACTCCTAAATCACTTTAAATATAATGTGTTTTTATTCATAGAGGTTTTTCATTTATATGAGTGAGCCTGGGTACAAGAATAAGAAAACCTAAGAAATAAGAACCTTCTAAAAAATTTCAAGACTTCTATTATGTGATTAGGGCGCCGGTAGTGACGCCGCCATTATGTTGGAACGACGCTGGGTCACGGTGTAGCATTATACAAAAAGTCTTAGTCTTCAAGTCAATCTGGAACTTCTATTTTTGAACTTGGCACTATCATTGATACCGTCGTTAGTTCATTTCTGGCACCATTTATTATTTTTCTACGATACCTTGCTTTGCATAGCGAGACTTCACTGGCATCGTCTATCCATTATAGGGGTGTCAAGCCTGCTAGCTTTTGATTGAACTTTTACTTGTTCAGATTTGTCTACTTCACTCGCAAACACTCATATACCATGTAAAGATTTAAAGTAGACATATAAAACAATAAAAAAAGGCTTAAGACTTGATTTGCATAGCAAAACACCTATTAAAGAGTGACTAAATAATGACTCATCAACTATGGTTGCCTTTTTTACTCAAAACTTAAGAAAAATTAGGAGAAACACTTACTATGGCTCGTAACTCGGCATTTTTATGATTTCATATTAGTGACTTAGAATGAGGGACAGGCCATGTGCTAGATACCAGAGTGGGCAGACTATTAAAACCATAAAAATTGAAAAAAATCATATTTATAGGGTGCTAGAATGAGGGTGTAATCCACTCAAGGCAAAATTCCTATGACTGACTTTTGGGGGAATGATTTAATCCATTTCTAGATAAAAGCCCTTAGCCTTAAGCCTACCTAAAGTAATTTCCCTAGTAAACACATTTTCAGCTAACGAGACTGTTAATTATTTTTTACAAAATTTTAAACCCCTAGCCACAACCTGATATTCTTTGTTACCTAGTTGGAATCTAGTCATACACTTGAAATCATAAAAAAAAAGTACATGAAAAGAAGAAAAAATCTTTTATACACCCAAAATTAGGCAAAATTATTCGTGATGAAAAAATCATGCCATGATTACATAGTGCCCCCTAAAACGGTATACATAGGAAATGGAAGGACCTGAGTAGTTGGAAAAATGTGTGGACTGTACACATTATAAGAAAAATGAAGTTAAAATGCCATCAAAGCAAATTTCATGTTCTCTAAAAATCTTTTGACAATCTAAGTTTTACTTTTCCATTGCTTCGTATTATTTTTATATCATTTCCTTGGTATCCTACCCTAGCAATGTTATGACCTTCTTAAAGTTCTAGTAATCCCCATTAGAGTTATGTTTACAATAGTGGATAGTGTAGTTGCATTTCTTGTCTATAGTCCTTTCTAATTGATGCACAATTTTATAGAGATTATAAAATTGCGTGCTTGAGTTTAAAGACCAAGAAAAGGCGTAAGTAGTTGATAGCCGTTGACTTGAGTGAGTCTGTCTTAAAGTGCAATTTTCATTGTGTTTAGATTTTGATTCTAGACATGTCATAACTCAAAAATTTCATGAGTTGCTTGTTGACTTGGTGACTAATTAAGCCAAAGGAACTCTATTAAGTTTTAAATTGGGTGTAGAATTAATTAGTATAGGAATATAACTATATTATTAATATAGCTAGATATCTTATATTTCTTTACTAGGAAGTGCAAAGTCCTAAGTTCTGGGGATATTTGATAAGTGCTTAATTAGACTTATATACATGGTTAGTTTAGTGGAATATTTCGCTTAAAAATCTCAAAATGTACTATTATTGATTATATTAATTTTCTTTCAGGTTTTCAAGCTATAAAATAGACAAATAAGTGAATGCATGATGAAAAGCCGAGAAAAAGAAAAAAAGTAACGTTAACACTTTAGAGATGACCTTTGACATCTTGGGGAAGAAATACAAGGCGTGGGTAATGCAAGGAGATTAAAGGAATAAATGAATTATAGTTAAAACTCTAGTGAAGCTGTGGGTTTGCATACACGACGTTGGAGCAATACATACATGACGTTAGGACCACTTAAACGAGAAACTAACACTATACAAAGTTGGCTCTATGGCATTTACACACACGGCATGGATCACTTACAAACGGAACCGAGATACAAAAATCAAAAGTTTTAAAGTTCGATTTTGTTGGGGATTGTTAATAAAGGTTTTCAATTGTATTATTTGGGTTTTAGGAGTATCAATAGTCATAAGGATGAGATACTCTCATAGAATGAATAGGGAATAGAAAAAGAATCTTTTTCTTTAGAATTTAATAGTGTTTAACAAGTCCATGTTTGGCAAAGCACTCTTCTCCTAGAATGGAGGCTAGGCAAGTCCAGAATCATGGCTGATAGCATGTTATATAAGATCTTTTCTTTATATATTAAGTTGGTTCAATTCTCTCTATTATATTTGTTGTCGATTTCATAATTACGGTGCAAACTTAGGTTATGTATATGGCATATGCATGCTATTCGGTGGAAGGCCTATAATTAATTAGGACACTCATATCACTAACTCTATGGTTGGACAAATACAAGTGACAATCGATCACCCTTTTGCTATCAAGACCTTTTAATTCTTGAGTGTGTGACATATAAATCTAGGTTAAACTTAAAGCAGACGCGATCCAATTATATAGGATTATTATTTCCATAAGCCTTTATGTTTTTAATCCATTCAATGTTATTGGCGGATGTCTATGGTTATGTGTTGACTAGGGAAGTATTTAGTGGAGGACGTCCTAGCTATTGAGATTAGGGGAATTAGGCACTTCTGCTGGATGTGATTTCCTATAGCTAATCTAGGAGGATTTGAATCGATAATCTTTTAGGAATGATCGAAGGCCATGAAATGCTATGGAATTTTGCTTTGAATTTGTGGGACCACAGACCTAGGTATTTTCTCTCATTGAATTCATTTTTGCAAATTTTAATTTCTAGGATTTTTAATTAATTATTTTTAAAAATCTCTAACACCAACATAATTTCCCTTTTTTAGTTAACTACAAGTAAAACCTAAGTCTTGTGGATTCAACCTTGTACTTACAACTACTACACTCAAGTAGGATTAGTAACTTGAGTATGGGTTGTATTTGGCATGAATGATATGCGTACACCTAGAACAACAAGTGCGTCAGGTTTTTAGTTCTAGGTGATTGGCACTTCTCAACCCGGTTAGTATCATTGACTTAACTTTATTGACAGTAGGTCAATGGGTTTATGCCCGGATTTGCAATGAACTTACAAACTCTAAACTACCTTTAACGTATCGGTAAAAATCATAACATAAAAATAGAGAATAAAAACAAAACATTATTATTAAAGAAAACAAAAACAAAACATGGAAACAAACCTATTGTTAATAGATATGGCATCAACTTTATAACAAATGATGCTAATGACAGCGCCAGGACTAGATTTAGAAGTTTCAGACTGACTTGAAGATCAAGACATTCTATAAAATGCTACACCACCATCCGACACTATTCATATATAACGATAGCACCAGATTCGCATAATAGAAGTTTTGTAATTTTGGGATGATTCTTCTTTCTTGGGCTTTCCTTTTCTTATTCCCAGGTTCACCTATATAAAGAAGGGACCTCTATGGATAAAAACACACTATAATTCAGAGTGACTTATAAATAGAGCAAGGTACGGTAAGCATATCCAGTTAGGTACTTAAATACCTATGTCAGGATGAAGCTCTATGGATTTCATGCATGTATTTTCCAATGACGTCGTCTTGATGTCATGCCTCCTTTGTGATTTGTGTGTGTATCCTGGGGTGTTAGACCCGTTAAACTTTGACTGAACTTTGCATTCTTTCCTTGATTTCATGCACAAACACTCAAATACACTATTAATCTCAAAAGTAAACATATAAATCTATAAAAATATGAATTTGGATTTGATTAACGTAGCTAAACACCTATATAAATGTGTATATTTATTAACTCATCATATAACCCTAAACATAAAACTTTGCACGTCCTAAGCAAAGGGTTATCTACTTGCAATGACTAAACATAATGCAATAAAATTGAGTGATAAAAATTTAAAGAATATATACATACATGACAAAAGATGGAGTCCATTCAATCCAAACCCGGTCAATCTGTTTAAGAAGAGACTCTAGATTTTTGAAGGCTGGTTTGATTACTCAAACTTCGTTACCTCTCCAGACAACATTTTTTCAAAACTTGAAGCTTACCAAAACCATAACCTTCAACTTACTCACATATATTCTGGATTTTTTCATTAAAGCCATAGATCAAACTGCTCTATTTATTGGGTGTACTCTCTTAGATGAACTTTATCACCACTTTTTGCTTATTAAAAAACTCAATTAACTTAGATACAAGCACTCAAGCCAAGTCTTTCATTTCTTAAGAAGAGTTTTTTATGAACTTCTACCTTTCTTTCATTTAGAGATCCTCACTTTTTCTTTTTATATGGTGTTATATTGTACGGTCCCTACTCCTTTTCTAGTGGATATCGATTTATCAATGTTTTTTCCAACCTTTAAGTTACGTGCTTCGTTTCTTGCATAACTTTTAGGACTCTTTATTTTTTATTTAAAACCTCCTATTGACACTTCTTACTTTCGCTAAATTTAAGGTAGTTCTCCATTGTAGAATTATTAAAGACTTCATTTATACTATAGTAAACAAGCATACTTCTTCCCTTTACAAGCGAAAAGTCTATAATAATTATACTTGAAGTAGATATATGTTCAAGTCTAAGAATCTCGAATATTTTAATTTTTTTGCAAAGTTAATTTAACCTCCTACCTACTTTGGTTACAAGATATGACTTATTCCTACTCCCAATTTCTATTAATGTTTTCATGTAGGTGTAAAAGCTCTTCTACTTTTTCTAAGTTTGAAGGTAAATAGTTTTACCAAGTTTTTACTCTAAAAATTGAAAGCAAAGTTTTACTCATAGGTAACTATATAAAAAAAGTAAATATACTCAACTATCTTATCATGTCTCCATTATCATATTAATTTCCTAATGCAATGGATGAGATAGAAGATAAGAAATGGAAAGAATAGGAAAGCATATCACCATAATCTAGTGAAGTTGCAAAAATTTGAAAATCATAAATGATCATACATGCGAGTCTTCAACAAAAAATTATGTCGAATGGTCCACTTACTTAAACACCCACAAAACTTACTCCAAACCTTGTCCTCAAAGTTCAAAATTAAGCCTTGATGCAATAAAATGTAGAAGAATGGTGGAAATAGATGGGTATATAATATTAAGATATTGATCCAAGTTTCATGCATGATTAGAAAAAAACAAGACGATATACAAACAGAATGAAACACGTAAATTGAATCTTCAAAATAATTTTACCTCTGGGCTACCTACTAGTAGCGCCGATGTTGAAAGTTGATGTCCCGACATGGCATCACAGACCAAATGACACCTACTAATTTGGAGAGGTAGCATACAAACGCCTTCCCTTCTGTCTTGGGAATGTGATATTCAAGGCTTTTCTCGTGGTTTCGAGCACATATGGGTCCTCTATTAGAAAATATTTTGTTTTATCATTACTATCCAACATGAAAGTGTCATCTGCACATATGATTTCTAAATGCCCTTTATTTTGAACCCCTCTTTCAAACTCAACTAGTATTCATAGTAGAGTGGGTGGTTTTACAACCACGAGAGGTTAATTTTCCTTGCTCTCCTCTTCTAGCTCCTTTGGACTTTCCAAAGTGACTCCAATTTTTTTCTTGGCTTATTCTTCATGATCTTGTACAATAATAACTTTCGTCACTAATGTTGAAATCTTGACATCTTCCTCCGATTCAGACCAATACTTGTCTTCTTTAACACTTCGCATTGTAATTGCAATTGCATTCTTTTCTTTATCACAATTTATAGGCATAAGGAACTCTTTTTCAAGAATTAATTTATTAAGGCTAGCATTTATTTGACTAACAAGAGTTCCCATAGTTTTAAAACTTGAACTCACCTCTTGCCGATGTTGTTCCATATTTTCTTGATAGTGTAGATTGTCTTGATGGAACAATTCATGGACTGAGGCTAAGTCTTTCGTGATTTCTTCAAGTGAACGTTTTTCTTGTTCAGGAATCCGTGAACTTGGCATAAACTCGTAGAAGTTGGGTTGTGGCAATGTATAGCACCACTCGGTATAATTTTCATTTTAAGAGTAGTAATGAAAAAAATAATTGGGATAAGAGACATACGTACAAACTTCATAAGCTTCCACATAACCATGTTGCTAAATAAAAGCCAAATTAGAAACTTCACATCCAAAGTGTGATGTGCTTACCCCATTCACATTATAATAGTATGATTTATTGTAATGACCATAGTTTGGGGGGTAGAAGGCCATTGTTGAGTTACTTGCAACATATATGCCGCAGAGATGTGTCTAAATACAAAATTAGATACAATATAAAGAAAAAAAAGTTAAACTCAATTTTGAATCGAATCACATGCAACAACACCAAGATTTGATCATATGTTGCACGCCTCAAATATAACCCTTATAAGGTTACCAATCCTATGGTTATGTATTATAGACGAGCACGAGGTCGAATATAGCAGATTTAGTAAATCTTAGTTCAACAAATAAAAAAGTAAATCCGGGGGGAAGGGGGTTTAATAAAAAGTTTTATCCTAAAGTCTACTAAACAAGAAAGTAAATAATCGAAACTCCGAAATAGTGAAGCATAACTAAGTCTAAGGATTTACAATCTATCCATATGTTGTTTCCAATTCATGCATCATCGAGTTTGAAAGACGGGTTTGAAAAAAGTTTCCTTAGTATGGCTATTGGTGTTGGGGTCACCAGCACCCTAGTTCCCCTATTCTTCATAGATAGAGCAGCTGCTCTCTAAAACTTCTTTTACCTCACCGTAAAACCTTGGGCAACCGCTGTCAAGATTGGGTATGTGAGTAACATTAACAGATTGGGGAACGCCTACCGAAGATAACATTGGGCCGCCGCTCTATAAACTTAACCTAGTTCTGAAAGTTATTCACATAGAACAACAAGTGTGTCAAATTTCTTGTTCTAGGTGATTGCCACTTCTCCACTCTGTTGGTATCATAAACTTAACCTAATTAATAGTCGGCCAATGGATTTAAGCATAAATATTTGCAATGAACTTACAAAATCGAAACTACCATTGAGACATTGTTAAAAACCATAACAAAAAGATAAAGAACTGAAAGAAAACACTATTATAAAAGAAAACCACAAAAAAACATGAAAACAAACCTACTACTACTTAAAGAACTTCATCCCTGACGAAGATATTGAAGAACCTAGATAGAAATAACTACTCTACATTGCTCAGTTTCTAAATCACTCTGAATTCAATAGGTTTTCCTCCATAGAGGTCTATCTTATATATAGGTGAGCATTGGTAAAGTAATAGGAATGCTAGGGAAGTAAGAGCCTTTTAAAAATTAGAAAACTTCTATTCTATGAATCTGGCACTGTCAGTGACACCACTGTTATGTGGGAACGGTGTCGGATGGCAATATGGCATTTTATAGAAAGTCTTGGTCTTCAAGTTAGTGTGAAATTTCTAAATCTTTTCCTGGCGATGGGTATTATAAAGTTTATTTCTTCTGTGTTAATCTGACGTCGTGCATATATTTCTAATTATGCCTTCTTGTCGCTATGAGTGTATGTTGGAAGCGTCGGACCTACTAAACTTTAACTAACTTTGCCTTTTTTTCAGATTTGTCTAATTCACACTGAAACACTACACTACCTTGTAAATCCCCAAAGTAAACACTGAGAACCATAAAATATGACATTGGCCTCAATTTACCTAACTAAACAACTATATAAAAGTACATATTTAATGACTAATCATCCACCTATTTGAGTGGTGATTCTTGGGTATATAGGAATCGATCAGGAATCGCTACTTATGAAATCCGATTTTTTCCTTCTCTTGTTGATGATTCATTGCATATTCTTTCCACTTGATCAATTCCATCATAATCTTCCCTTTGTACTGCATTTCTTCATATATTCCATTTATCGCCTTACATAACAAAAGTAAGAGAAAATCCTTGTAATATAGTCTTTTACATCTAAAAGAGTCCTAAAATGTACTATAAAATATGTCTAATTATTGATTTACCAAATACCCCCAAACTCAGCATCTTACTGTCTCGAGCAAAATACTCTCATAAAAATAAAGATCATGATAGAGTAGAAAGAATTAAAGAACAACCCTTATATTAGACAACTTAATCTGTAATTGTGTTAAACACCTTAAAATTCAAAGTTAAAACCAATAAAAATGGTCAAGCCATTATACAAGTTTTTTCAATCTTCACTACCAAGCATGAAGCTTACGGTAACCAATATAGAACATCCAGATACAAAAATCACTAAATCAATCTCATTTTCAAACAATATTTAAAATATCACCCAATCAAAGTTGAAAGGAATTTTTATTCACTAATAATTAATATTTCATATTAATTTGTTGGAATAAAAAATATACTTCAATTAACATAGCTATTACCACTTGAGTTAAATCTTTTATTTGAAAATTTTCTCATAAACTTCTTTCCATTCTTTTATATATCTCTATTTTTCTTCCTTCTTCAATGTATATTTTATTTTTCTTCATTTTTTATACTGTATTCTTACTGTTCCCTACTCCATTTCCTTTGGAATCTCTGTGTCTCTATATTTTTTATTTAAAAACTCTTGGTAGCTTTTCTCACATTTACTATTATTGAGGAAGTATTCTTTCCAACTTAGTAATGTTTATTGGCTATTTTTTTTCTCCTCCATTATGGCATAAAATCTTTTCTATATGCATATATATATGTATGTATATAATACTCAATCAATAACAATTGTATATCAAGATTCTAAGAGATTTATCTTATTTATCTTGTACTTTTGTTTTGATATTCTACCCATTAGAATGCCTAACATAAAGTAATCAATCCCTCTAAACTAATCTAGTGTATAAACAATCTTGGTTAAGTCAAATATGGTATAACAATTCTTTTCCAACATAAAATTTATATTTTCATGGATAGTAATAATATATAACTTCCATTTCAATCTAAATTATATTCAATTCCATATTCCTAACTAAAGGAAATGAAGTTAGATAGAAAGATATTATGCGTATCGAGGAAAATTTTGAAAAATTTACAATGTTCAACTAGATTCTTTCGCTTGTTTCTTCCATACTTTGCATATTCATACTTTACTTTACCTAATACCTCCAAACTCATTCGAACCCTTGTACTCAAGATTTAAAAATAAAGTCGGGTTTCCAACAAAAATAAAAATACCTAGTGGATCATAAATGTATACATTAAATAAATAAATGACTAACATAAGAATGAATTTTATAAGTAAAGAAAACATAATAAATTGAAATATTTTAAACATCAATTAATGGAATTGAGTATGTCAAACTAATGTTTAAAATGTGAACATACAAAAGTAAATGTATCATAGTAACACACTGCAACATTGATATCATATGATTACAAATAAAGGTCTCTTACAAGAACACTCAAAAAATTGGTTACATAAAGATGAATAAAAAATCAGAATTACTGTCCAGACGACGCATCATCACCACCATCCCCATGATCTTGTTATTGAGATTAAAAAATTGTTAAAGGATCATATAGCCTGAAATCCATTCCCGCCATTGGATTATCTTCTGAAATGATTCCCTTTCTGGGTATTTTTAGTTGGGTTGATGGAATTTGAATGTTATTTTTCCCTCGGATCCATAGATGCTACTAGCAATGTCGTGTTGCTTTTTAAATAATAACTCTTGCTGCCTTTGAGTTCTCTTTTGGATCAAAAAGATCTACCCCATTATGGCCATTTCCATCTCGTTTGCTGACATGCCAACAAAGTCCTCTATTGGTGGTTCTGTGGGCTTTGGTTCATTCTATCATGGTACACAACATTTTGCATTTCTTCCAAATTTCTTCGGTTCTGTGACTTATTCTCCTTCTTTTGATGGTCTCTCTCTCTTTTATATGTTTCATTTCTTTCCAATTCCTCCTTCGAATCAACATATCCTGGCACCTTCATGATGCTTTCAATGGCCTCATCGGTGATGGTCTTATATGGGTAAACATCTAACCATAAACCTCTCACTTGAACTCATTCTTATTTTCAAGACTCCAAAATCATTAAGGGAAAAGGCAATCCTTCATTTTGGTAGGTTGTCATTACATTCCTAATTGAATCATAGATTATCTTGCGAACATTGATACTGCTGATCCCTTGACCTATGTGGTAAAAAAAATCGCCCTATGTTTCATAATCTCGTAGTGTTGCAAACATGGTTGTAGGATCACATTAATGAAAAAGCTTCAAGTTTTGATGGTTTTCCTAATGTTTTTGGTTTGTATGTGTTTTGGGTACCCATCTTTTTCAAAAAGAAATCCATTTCTCAAAATTGCTTCCAAAGCATTTGAATGGTTTCATGAGGAAATCAGTGTATAAACCATAATACCTATCTATTCCAGCATATGAGTGGTCCACTGGTCTTCCTCGACCCATGGGTATTATTTTATTATCATCGCCATGCCCATTCGTGTAAAACTCTCGCAGTGGAATCTCGAAATCCATTGCTACCAAGGACCCCGCATCATTATTGGCGTAATAGTACCTTGTTAATATTCCACAATTTTGCTCCCTTATTATGGTTTAAATTCTAGGCCGATACTTAACATCATTTTTAACAATAAATCCTCTTTTTGGTATGATTTACCTATTTTAACTAATGTCGATCTTAATCCTATTAAGAGCTTTGTCATGGATAACGTTGTAGGGTGAGAATTGGATTCTTGTTGTTTCCTCAATCTGTACATTTCCTTTCTACTCATTGATAAAACTTAAAAGTGGAGAAGGTTCTCTACGTACTCTAGTTCGGGGTTTATTAATCAAAATCCCTGATGGCCTAATTTGTATAGGTGCAACTTTGGATTTTTGTTTGGTTTTTCTACCGATGTTGCATTCCACTTCTCTTCTCGTTAGCTTATTCCTCTACAACTTCTGACCATTATCTCAATTCAAAAACTCAGTCGAAAAAGTAAATAAACCTGTAGATCATAAAAACAACATTTGTCGAAAATTATTTGGTAAAATTCAAGATTATATTTTCAAACGAGAAATTTATTTGGACAACTAGCTTGAAATTCATCAAAAATTGAAAATAAAATTTGCATTGAAATGCAAACTCAAATATAGACTTTAAAATTGATTTTTTAAACATCATAAAGCAATTGTGTGATAAATCATAGTTTTTCAAAAATAAAGCAAATTAAATTAAAACAAAATCCATAACCAAACCCTAAAACTCATTTTAACTCGAGTTTTCAAGCAATTTGGAAATACATGTAAATAAATCAAAATATCTAAATTGTTTAATTTTTAAACCTACGATCGATGTAATCGTCATGCTTAGTCTATTAGAATTAATAAAACCTTGTGTTCAAGATAATTGAATAAATTCCAACATATCAATTTTGAAAAACATTGAAGAATTTGACAAAATCCTTCAAATAAAGAATTTATGAAAGTAAAGAACTAGAGTTAATGTAATTTCCTTCTAGTGACTAAATCTTCTAATGGTTTAAGCTTTTGAACTCCTATGGATTGTTCCTTCAAGCTTTGGGCTAAACTCTCTGCCCATGTTTGACTCAAAACTTCCAAAATCAACATTTTGGTTTGAATGGAATTAGGTTGAGTTTAAAATCAATTAAATGCTATGTTATTGAGCTTAGGATGGACTAATCTAGGTAAGAAAATTATATTTCTATGAGGGGATACAATGGTTTGGTAATGTAAATGGGTGTGTGTTTATGGCAATTTGGAGTCGCATTTGAAAAACCAAAAAAATGTTCCCTTCAATTCCTTTGTTAATTGGAATCACTGGGAAATCGTTCAGTGAATCGGTGTTAAGTTAGGTGTAGTGACCCATTAATCTGAGGAACAATTCTTTTTTAGTGCGAATCGCTCAAGTTTCGCTTGACTCCAAGTTTTTACTAAATTTTTATTATACTGCTACGGATTTTTCCTCCAATTCCTAATATTATTACTAATCATTGGGAATTCTTCAGGCCTAATTCATTATTTTTTGCAATTTATCTCATAATTAACTTATAAATCTTCCATAAAAACCTATGTTAAGGTGGATTAAATGAAATTTTGATAGTTTGAGTGACACATGTACTAACTAAATAATTTAATTAATTAAATAAATAAAAATATAAATACGCAAGCAAGTAAATAATGCAACTTCCATAAAGGCCATATAAGCAAAAACAACTCAATCGCTCCCTCTTAATTGAAATTACTAAGGAGTTTAAATTCCAAAAATATTTCCAATAAATTCCTAAAAAATTCCAATAGAAGCGTCAAGAAGTGAGAATAAAACATTCTCTACTTAACTAAATAAATCCCCATTAAAACTAAATAAACATAGAATTAACAGAAAGTATGGGTTGCCTCCTATATAACGCTTTTGATAATTGCCCCGTTAGGTCGACTTAACCCTTCTACAATTTGGTTGGATCTCTAAACGTGAATTTAAGATTTTTCACTCTAGTGGCATTTCAAAAAGTTAGTACTCGATAATTAATCATTAAAGTGATTGTTTTGGGCAGAATATCCATAACAGCTTGAATAGTGGCTAAAAAAGGTTATATCGGGATATTCAAAAACTCATAAGATCTCAGTGGACTACCTACAGGGCCATTACCCAGTATAACTTAAGTTTAGGAAATAAAATATAAAAATCATTTATTTATTTTGTACAATGAGTTTACAATATTCTTTACTGTTACAAAACACGTTTTTAATCTCCTCGTCACTCCTTGGTTTACATTAAAGACTATACTTTATTTACTTAACATGGTCAACTCTTGACGTATTCCAGATTCATTTTCAATCCCATGCTTGTGTGGTACCTAAAATTGTCAGATTTAATAAGCCAGCATCTCAATAATTTGCTAATTACACCATGTTAAAGTAAAATATATAGAAAAATAATAACAATAACATATCTATCCAAACATCAATATATATTGGCTAGTAACCAAATAAATCATCACATTTATTCGACTATTATCAACCTTCCAAAGCTAGATTTTTATGTATTTAAAGGCTTCATATCTCAATCTTAATATATTCGACATAAAATTTGGTGAGTTTTAAGAGTGTAGAGCCAACCAGGGCTTGAGCAAGGAAAATTCGGAGTTGGAGCTTGGAGGAGTGTTCTAGAGGAAATTTAGAGTCCAAACATTCAAAGATTCACTTTCAATAAAGTAATCTATGAGAACCTAGCCTTTTATTTATTATCTTCTCATTTTTGTTCTTGGATTTTTGGACTTTCATTTAGTTTAGAGCCTAATTTCAAAATTTTGCTCAAAATTGCTTTCGATGTCGAATGCTTTCAATTATAATACTAGTTTGGAAGTGGCTTGATAATTTATTTATCAATCTCGAATTTTTGAACTCTTTTTAAAATATGGCAAATGGATTGAATTTTATACACAAGTTAATTTGAGACTAAGTCTCGTATGAGTTAAAAGGTTTTTGTTCTTGTCTATCGAATGGCTTGAACTACCTATGAACAATTGTTTTTATAAATGATGTTTTATCATTGAATTTCTTATGAATTTCAAACTCTCAATTTATAAAAGACTTTTTCGAATGAATTGCTCCTTATTAGATAGATAAGTTGAATTTTACCAAATAATTTTTTAACAATTTTGTTTTAAATGGGTTTACAAGGTTATTATTTTTCTTGTATGTATTTAAATAGTCGAATATGAAATGGTAGAAGTTTATGGGAGTAGAAAGGAAAAAGGGAATTAGTAGAGAAACCCAAGGATAAATCTAAGTTGTCCTTAATTAGATCCATGGGAATTTCTTTCAATACACATAAGATTAAACCACAAAGAGAGCCTACCCCACCTTTATCAATTAGCTATAATTTAGAGGAAGAATTTGAGGATGAGGTGGGAGTCAAAAAGATATTTCCAAAGGAGTGAAGAAGTATGTTCTTTAGAAGGAGATTTTTTCAATGATAAGGTATTTGCCAAGATTAAGAATGATATAGAGAGGAAGGAAGTTAATCCAAGAGAGAGGATTTAATGTGAATAATGAGTTGAAATATATGCATAGGATTTTAGATATCATTAACTCGAGAAACTAAAGATTACTGATTAGGGAAAGTAACCATTTAGACCTTGAGGATGTTCCTAATAAGAAGGGATGCAACATTTTGATGAGACAATTTTATGCAAATGCTTATTTAAGACAACAAAACATAAACATGAGTTAGAGGAAGAATATTGGATTATTCTGTTACGAGAATAAATCGATGTTTTGGTTTAATGAAAGTTCACTAAAAACGGAACGATGAATACCAAAATGCATATATTTTATTATGTTCCATTACCCTATTGAGAAAATTAAGGGGAAATTAGAGGCAATCCATTGTGATGGATTTATTTTAGACTCGAAAGGTACCCGAAGCACATCACTACAAATTTTTTTAGGAAGATCATGAAAGCTCATTTTCATTTCATCAATGTCAGCTTACATACCAGTGTTCAATATTATGAGATCATGATTTATAGAGCCACTTTGCTTTACCATATTTTGAAGGGTTTGGGATATTTAGATATTGGCATGATTATCTATGGAAAAACTAATGGATATGAAAACTCTAAAGATGAGTGATAGAAGGTTGGGATAGCCAGCAGAGAGACAATGCAAATAATAAAGATTAGAGATAAAATGAGGCGAGTTTTATAAGAAACGTTGAGCAAGAAATGATCAGAATATGTAGCATTCCGCTACGAACTTTGATGTACTTTACATAAAGGAGACAAAGCTGGCCTTTATGTGTTCAATTTTACGCAATCGAGTCTAAAATCTGAGGAATTAAGAGGGTCTTAGAAAGAAGCATTCATGGGATGGAGAGGACAATGTCAAATAGACACAGACAAAAATGAGGGGCAAAGGTTATTGTACCATCTACACAAATGAGGCTATCGATTAAAGATATTTTTGATGATTAACTACCGCAAGGTTAAGAATACAACCCCTATGATCTCGGTACGTGTAACTAGTCCAAGACGATTGATCCAGTGGATGATGATGATGATGATGATGTGACTTCAGGATGATGATATCGATTTCTTTACTCTAATTTATCTCCTTTATCTTTTACTGATGATGTGTAAGGTCTTACATGTAACTCTGGTGATGATACATGTGATCTATACTAATGATATACTCTCTTTGATACTACACATGATTCTTTGGTTATACATTAGAAGGTGATGGTACATTTGTTATACATTGGTGTTGCTTATTCATATTTTTAATGCACTCTCGTTGATAAAAATTTCTATACTAACTTTATATAATAATTATCCAATTTATGATAATATCAATTCCTTTATACTTCATGAGGTATATTTGATTTTTTTTTTGTAAACCTGACTTAAGTTTTACACCTTGAGGAAAAGGTTTCTAATGACTTTTAGGGTTTTTTAGGTGAAGTACGACAATGATAGCAAAGAAAGTAAGGAAAGAAAAGAAAGGCATAAGATAAGTTTAGAATGGATCCAAAGTTAAAACCTTTGATTCTATATTCGAGTGAGTTGATGAAATTTTTCAAATTTCTTCCGAATTCAAGTAAGTGTGAATTTTATTTTTCTTTATTTTTAGTTAGGAATATAATATAATGAAAATGAATATAAGTATATAAAAGATTTTCGAATGGAAGTAATATTTTTAAAACACGAGTTAATTTTATGATAGAAGGAATTAATTTGTGTAACCTTTTTAATTAACTTTAGTAATTGATGCATGCACTGGAATAGCTTCTATTAGTCATGAGGATGGTTCGAATAACCAAACAATAGTGTAAGATGAATAAGATAGGTTTCTAAGAATCTTGTGTTCATAGGCTATTGATTAAGTATTTTTATAAAGTATATATATATATAATTATTAAGCCATAATTGAAAGACGAAATAGGATAGAAACCGATGAATTCTATAAGTAATAAAGAATATTTTCTTCAACTTTAGTAGACAATTAGAAATTCTTACAAGAGTTACAAGCATATAGAGAGTCAGATAGATTACATAGGAAATGGAGCAAGGGAATCTTATAGTAGGAAATATGTGACAATATCTAAAGGAAATGGAGGAGGGACTCAAATGTCAAAAGCAAAAGAAAATAATTAAAGATAATTATGATAAACTAGAAAAAAAAAGATGAAAAAAGTTGATGTTCTTAAACTCTTCAAAGAAAAGATTTAGCTTGAGTTCTTGAATATAGGGTTGAGTAAAGTATTTTTATAATCTAACAATTTTTAAAAGATGTATTCATTCGTATCTTGGAAAAATTCCTATTGATTTTGATTATGGTACTATTTATAAAGTATTTTCTAAAATTAACATTAGTCTAGTGGTTTTTGTGTTTTTAGATTCTATATTAGTCATCTTTAGTTTGATGCTTCTAAGTTGAAATTTATAAAGCAAATAATGGATTGGTCTTGGCATTAATTTAACTTTATGTTCTAAAGGGCATTGCATTTGGTGGTTGAGTTATCATTATGGGATGTTTTTTTTCCTAAATCATTTCTTTCCATCATAACTTTTATTTACTTGTAGGTAATGTGTTTCTATTTAATGATCACTTCTATTTAAAAACTTCTATTATTTAAAGTTAAGATAAATAAGAATTTAAATAATGATATAAAGAATAAAAATAGAATATGATCGAAATTGCTATATACTTATAGTTAATGAAACCTGTACTTAATGCTTTAAATCTTTTCATACACAACAATCATGGATTTATGTTGTGTGCAAATATGTAATGTCATATTCAATTTTATGAATCTAAGTCTATGATTATTGACAACAATTATAGAAGTAGTAACAAGGATTAATCTATATGGCCAAATTACCTGAGTGGATGTTCTAGGTGATTATGTCCTAAGTTATTTATTGATTGGCATATTTTGATTAAAATTTGATTTAGATTAGGCGTGCTTTTCATTGAGTGTTAATGCTATCCTAAATCTATTTTATTTTGTTTTATCCAATTGGTAAATTCACAATAAAAAAATATGGCTATTTTCATTAAATAAAGGAAAATCAATGGTTTGCTAAATTCTATCAACCTATTATGAATTAGAATTTAATGATTTTCAAGATTTCATGTGATATAATGATAAGAAGGTTAAGAGGTAATGTTTTGTTCTAATGCGTAAATGCAATCCAAGTATATTACATTATTTAGTTGGTGTTTGTTTAGATATTTATACCATATTGAATTTGATTTTCGTTAGTTAAGTTTTTATTTAATTGTTTGAATTAGTTTAATTAGTTTGATTAATTAAGTTAGTACTCATTATTTTTACTTATTTAGTATTTTAATTACTATTTGATTAGATTAACTAAATTAAGAAAACAAGAAAAATACTTTCCTTAGAAGTTTTCAAAATCCATTTGGAGAAGATATACCACTTACTACTACAAATAAAAAGAAAATATGAGAAACTATTGTTTATGCTTGACATGTGTTAGTCTTGAGAGTTCGAGTACATGTTTTAAGGTGTCGAGAGGGTAGGTTAGTCTAAGAACTTTTCGTGGATTGTAAGTAAACTGATTAAGATATTTCTATCCATTTATCTCCTATTACGTTTCTCATTTATAGTTATTTGGACAATTGATCTATTGTACTCTTGATGTCATGACTTTGATGTTCTATCTAATTACATGAGTTTTTTTATCATGGCGTTATTTGATGTTTAAAGGGAATGGGCAAAACTCTTCTTTTGCTCCCTGAACTTTCAAAACAACATATGTAGTCCCTCGAATTCTCATCCAATGTACATTCAGTCTTTTTGTTAGTTGGAATGTTAAAATTGTTGATGTAGCAAACTAGACCCGCCACATTGCTATTTAGACTAGCCAAGTTGCTGGTTCCTCTCTGAATCGATATTCCAATTGAACCGGACCATTTTTCAGACCCTACTAAAAAAATGAAATTGATGTTTGGATTTGAAATTAGTTTCATCAATCTAACCTTCATTGTTATCAATGGTTAGATTCGTCTATAGTTGATTCAGAATTAACTAAAACCACGAAAAAGAAAAATATTACACCCCAGTTGCGAGTCTCTTTGATAGGCGAGGAGTTTCATTGAACACAACATCCCATTCTTCAATCCCCCCAAATCAACAAAGCTCTCAATCGATTGAAACATCACTAACCATTTTCTATTTGTTATCCATTTAAAGTACGCACTAAAACTTCAAATCTCTTCGTCTTCTATTCATTTTTCCAAGGTTTGTTGTTTAATTGATTATTGAAAAGCTTTCAATTCAATTTTTATTTTGTAAATCACTTTTAGGGTTTTCATCGGAACATAAACCACGACATGGGTTATATAGATCTTGTTCAATATTATCATTTAATAATTTGATGTAGAGGTTTTTAGGTTTTTGTTTTTTTTAGGTTTGGTTTTTGGGTTGTGAACAATTTTTTTGGATTCGTTATAGAGATTAATGGGGAAGAAAATATAAAAGAAATGCCGCCGATTTTCACAAAGGGAGAGACATGTTTCACATAGTCATACTAGTTTTTTTATGAAGTTGAGTTTTCCAAACAAGAAAAATGGTTCGGTCACTTAAACTATCGATTCAGAGAAAAACTGACCACTTAGTTGGTCCAATTAGCTAAGTGGCAGATCTGGTTTGCCACGTCAGCAATTTTAACATTCCAACTAGCAAAAGGATTAAAAGTGCATTGGATCGAAAGTTAAGGGACCGCAAGTGTAGTCTTGAACATTCAGGGACCAAAATCATAAATAGTAGAAATTTTAAGGACAAAAAGATGGGTTTTTCCTAATTGGATTTCATTGAATTTGTTCAAAAAATGATTTGTGCGATTGTGAATCTATTTTCGTTGTGCTTTACAAAAGCAATGCAATTTTTGAATTCCTAAACTGAGCATTTAATTGTATGGTAAAGTAGTTCTTTTATCAAAGACAATTATATGAAAAATATGGGGAGCACACAGGGTCACTAAATTCAAGGGTTGATGGCATCTCAACACTAACTTGTGCTGCAAATGTTGAAAGGGACCTAAGGTTGTCGACAAGTAAATATATATGTGCGATGGGCATTTGTGAGGATATTGGGTGATTTATGAGAATAACTATGCTCTAAATTTTGGAATACGGCTGATGTGATGTAACTCACGGCAAACCAGCTCTAGATCATTACTAGGTGAGTGTCAATCTCATATTCCTTAACTGAATTATCTTATAGCATGATCCTCTTTTTGCTTTAATTTTTTTTTTGTTATGCTTTCATATACTTCTTGTATATTTGGCAATGTGGATAAATGACTCTAAGTGTTACTTTCTATATAACTTTACTCACCACCCTTTTTATGACGGTGGGTGCAGATCCATCTAGTAGTAGGTCGGGCAAGGAGAAGATTAGTGACTACATCTGAGCCACTAAAATGTTGCTACATCTGACTTTATAGGTTTTTAGAATTTGTTGTATGATTTATTTATGTCTTTTATATACTTTTAGGGTTGTATATTTAGGTTAAGTGACAGGTTCCTAACCAAACACATGTTTGACATATCGATATCATCGTTTTATTATATATATGCATGTATTATTGTCACTGGTTTCCACATATTTAGGATTTATATTAATGGCTTCAGCTAATTTGTTAAGACTTTGCAAAATAATCTGTAAGTTTAAAATTTTGTAATTAACTTTGAATTACTATTAAATATGAGAATAGTTAAATGCTTATTTAAAATGTAACCAATGAGGAGAAAATATTGTAAAGGCTAACTAATACGTTGTTAAGTCTTATGTGGTCGCGATTACGGCTTAATTACGAGATTAGGCCAAATAGTGCCCTAGTTTAAGGAAATGGTCGTCATAGTTACTATCAAGCCAATGTTTTAAATAAGCAACTCACAAACTTTAATAAAACACAAATTTTAGTTGTTGAAACCAAACGATCTTTGCTTAGAAACCATTAGTGGGGAAGTGAGGGAAAGTGAGATGGGGAGACTCTAATGTGTACATGTTAGTTTTGATATGCATATTTATATGCTATTTTATCTAGTAGCTTATTCCTGTCTGCGGCCAACTTGCAAACACCGATGGCTAATCCTCTAGACAACAGGGATGTAGATGGTAGGGGCAGTTAACGTCCAATTTTTTAGGGTGATCTTCATTGGTTATCTGCTTGGGTATTGGATTAGGCATAGCAGTTGACCGACTTTAACTCCATCGTGAAATCTCGTTTTACTCCACCAGCATAGACATTGGCCCCCATCACTACTACTACTACTCCTATGTTACCTGCACCAAGGCTTCCTACTGCAACACCAATAGCTCCGGTAGTATAGACTATTCCAATTGTGACAATACCTATAATAGAGATAATTCATTCAGTCGAGTTTTAATTGGTGAAGGATTTCATCAGAGTGAAGTCGGTTTACTTTGATGGAAAAAAAATAATTTGGGAAGGTAAATAAGTGAATATGGTTTGAAGAGAAGCAGCATCAGGTCTTTAGGATCGAGGATAGATTGCGGGCAGAGATATCATCATACACATTACAGAGAGAAGTCAATGTTTGGTAGCATGCCACGATAACTACTGATAGAGACTTAAAGTATTGGAGTCATTCAAAAAGAAGTTCTATCAGTAGTACTTCCCACTGTAGTGATGAAGAGGTTGAGGAAAGAGTTCATGAATATTAGACGCGAAGCTAATGACTCAGTAATGAGATATAAAGATAAATATGGATATCTAAGATAGTTTACTGAAGATTTAGTGAGAGACGACTCAAAGGATGTGTCTCACTTTAAAGAAGTGTAAGTGGGCACAATCTCACAAAACTTACAATTTTAGCAGAGTTGCCGATAGGAAACTATTGGGACTAGTGTTGTCATCAAATTAGATCATATAGTTTATTAGGAGGAGACAGAGGGGCAAGGGGCAAAAGAGAAGGGAGAGAGGTTCTTAGAGATCGAGTGCAGCTAGACCATATACACTGTTGTTCCCTACGCATCTTACCCTACACTAGTTTAGGGGCTAGTCAGGACAGTATTTCCTGCTCTTATTATACAAGCTCATCCATTATTACTAGTTCCACGACAGCAGCATCGGAAAAGGCTGGGGCCAAGGTAGAGGTAGAAGTAGAGGCTCAAATAGTTCCTAACATAGATAGAAACAAATATAGGTACATGTTTAAGATTAGGCACAAGGTCAACGTAGGATAAACACTAGCTAAAGGTGTGGTAGGGATAGTTACTTAGGGAAGATTGTCCATAGTCGGCACTAGTCTACCAAAAGTAGAGCCGTGAGGGAGTTTATATAGTAGCTCAATTAGATGCAGATACCACATTTGGTCTTATGGAGGGTACGATTTCTATTCCTGGTAGAGATTTATACATCTTATATTATTTGGGTTCTACTTTTTCTTTTATTATTGGTCAGATGATAAACATCCTAGGGTTGACACTAGTTGGGGTTAACATACATTTGATAATGAGTATTGCAAGCTGGGATAGGGTTTGCATTAAAATTATAGTCTAGTAATGTCTAGTAGGGATAGACGGGGTAGAGTTACTTATAGACTTTGGTTCTTAAGTTTTAAGACTTCTACGCATCGTTAGGGATGGATTGGATAGCAACGTATCACGTTTATATCGACTTTTCAGTGAGACGGTGATATTTGAGATCTTGGGGCATCTAATTTTCATATATAGTGGTTGGATACCGAGATCCAATGGCATGAGAGGTCGCCTTATGACTAGTAAAGAGATGGAGACTTTGGTATCATCGTATAAAATAGTTGAGAGTCAAGGACTCAGACTCGAGGATATTTCGATAGTGTGATATTTTCCAAACATGATTCTGGAGGACTTACCCTATTTACCACCACTAAGAGATATATATTTCATTATTGATTTAGTATAAGGCACTTGTCTTTTATTTATACCTTTATACCATATGGCTTTGAGGGAGTTGAAATAGCTGAAGAGTTAATTCTCGGATTTGGGAAAGAAGGGAATGATCACCTCTTCATTGTTGCCAAGGGGAGCATCAATCCTATTTGTGAAGAAGAAGGACAATACTTTGAAATTGTGTATCGATTATGTACTTGGAATTGGGGAATCATCACCTTAGGATCGGGGATATGGAAGGGTTTAAGCCACCATTCAATACGAGATATGGATAATATTAGTTTAGAGTCATGCCATTAAGGCTGACCAAACCTTGCTAATGGATTTGATGCATAAGGTGATTAGACTATTCATTCATCGCTTTGTTACAGTTTTCACCGATAATATATTGGTATGCATTGAGGACTCAAGAGGATCATAAGCAACACCTTATGGAGACGTTGAGGATTTTGAAGGAGCACACACTCTACGCCAAGTTTAGCAACTATGAATTTTTGTTGGCTAACGTCAAGTTCTTAGGTCATGTAGTTGGGGAGGTAGGATTTGTAGTGGATCCAGCTAAAATTCATGCTATTATCGATCAGTAGGCACCGATGTCGGTAATTGAGATCACAAGTTTCCTATAATAGCGGGATATGATTAGAGATTCGTGAAGTATACAAGAAGATCACTTAACCGATTACTAGTTTAACTCGAAATGACGTCTGATTTGATTGGTTTGAGGAGTGCGAGCAGACATTTATTTTTTCAAAAAGGTAGTAGACCACTAAATGACTGTTAGTGTTGCCAAAGACTGGACAAGGATTCTTGGTGTACATAGATGCTTCTCATACAGTTTTAGGCTATGTATTGATGTGGGGAATAGGTAAAATGGTTTGTGCCTACAAACAACTAAAAATACATGAGAAACATTTTCCCACGTATGATTTATAATTACTGGCGGTGGTGTTTGTTCTGAATATATGAGAGCACCATCTGTATGAAATGAGATTCACACTCTATACTAATCATAAGAGTCTGAAATATATCTTCGCAGAGAAAGAGCTTAACGTAAGAAAATGCATATAGTTGGAAATCTTGAAGGACAATGACTTTTCCTTGGAGTATCATCGTTAAAAGCTAATGTAGTTGTTGATGCACTAAGTAGAATATAGACTAGAGATGTCGAGATTGTTAGATGCCATATGACGCATGCTTATAGATTACTTGAGGCAGGGGTGATAATGAGTCAGTCAAATATTCATACTGACACTCATGTGATTATTAGTGCATAAATGAGGCTACAGATACTATCTACACAAAATAGTCAAAGTGTCGACATTCTATACCTAAGGGTCAATGAGTTAGCCCAAAGTAATGACCGTGATGATTGGACAGAGATGATAAATTAGAGTCTGAGATTTAAAAGGAGATTATGGATACCGTAAGGGGCTAAGCTGAGAGATGAGAGTCTTTAGTATTCACACCATTCCCGATTCACTATTCATATGGGTAGGACCAAAATGTAACATGACACGAGGAGACTTTTTGGTGGCCTGGGATGACAACGGACATATCAGAGTTCATAAAGAACTATGGGATATACCAACAGGTGAAGGTTGAGAATCGTAGACATAGATTATTAGTATAGTCGCTTCTCATTCCACGATGGTAGTGGGAAGACGTAGACATGGACTTTTTAAGAGTATAGTCGAAGTTTGCTAGATTACACGATTCTATTTTTTTGTTTTTGGACATATTGAGGAAATCCGCCAATTTCTTACCAATCGAAGCTCATTACACATTCAAATAGTTAAATGTATTATCCGAGAGAGAGAATATTAATCTACATGGGATATAGTTGACTATCATGCCAGACATAGATGCTATGTATACATGTAGGACATGGCTGATTATGCAGGAGCAGTAATGTATGACCTTTATTTTAGCATAACTTTTCATCTTTGTACTAATGGCCAGATTGAGAGGTTGATTTATGTTCAAGAAGTTATGCTTTAGGCATGTGTATTAAAGTTTTGCGAGATATTGGGAGGAGTGAGAGCTACTAGGGCTTAATATGGCAGACCGTTTAACTCGTCCTCGTGTTAGGCTCATTTAGAGGAGTGGGAGCTACTAGGGCTTAAGATTGTTGTTGATTAAAAGGAAATGTTATGACAAACTTATTAGACGTTTAAAAGGGCCTAAGAGAGGCAAAAAAAGTATGTAAACATGTATCGTAATAAATCTCACGTACACCGAGAGAGCTTTTATGTATTTTAAGGTTTCTCCTCTGAAGAGTCTTCACAAATTTTAGTTAAAAGGACAGCTAGCTTCGTGATTTATGGGGCCTTTTAAGATGAAAAGAAAATTCAAGAAAGTGGCTTATAGGCTAGAGTTACTTTAATAGATGTTAGGGATTCATCCATTCCTTCATATTTTATGCTTCGACTACCCAAGTCAAAGGCGAGCATGCGACCGACGGTCAGCTTGAGCTAGATTGAACTAAACAAGGATGTTATATGATGAGAAGCAAATACAGATCCCAAACTAAAAGGTACAGTAGTTGAGAGGCAAGTCTACCCCAAAGGTGTTAATCAAGTAGCAAGTCCATGGTGACTCGAAAATCAGTTGGGAGCGAGAAAACTATATGCGAAATAGATTTCCAAACTTTTTTGAGTCACGTAAAACTTTAAATTGAATTTTAATTTTGAGGATGAAATTTCTACTATTGGGAAGATTTTTCACCACCTAAATTATTAATCCTAGTTTAATTCCTTAACCAAGATCATCGACTTGTTATGACGGAACTACATTGAGGACTGAGGCATGTGGGTGACATAAATGTTACTTTTGATGTGATGTATTCCTAGTGTATTGTATTTGTGTGGATTACAAGTCATCTCAACTTGTATGGAGTTAAAACGTGAGCGAAGGACCGTTATTGGACCGGGGCAGAGAATGACGTGGTAAGTCTTAATTTAAGTGAGTGTGGCTTAAATAGCCGATTTGATGTAGCTATAATTAAATTGATATTTATGTAATCTATGTTAAAAAAAAACAAAATATAAGCAATCATATCCCTCAAAATACGCGTAGATACCATCACTAAAAACTTAAGTTATGTTTATTGTTAGTAGAGGCGAGTTAGTATTATAAGCCATATGATCAATCTAGAGATGAGTGCAAACATGAAAATGTGGAAAATGAGATTAGTAGGTGGTGAGGAAACTTGGTGGAATTGGAGAAGGAGATCAAGGATTATAAGGACCTACAACTAGGTAAGGTAGTCTACACATTTAATTTGTGTGATTCCAATATAAATTGTAGGTTTAGTTTTAGTTCTTGTTTTCCAACAATTTTAGTGGGCAATGAATTTGTTTTCAAAATGTTGTATAAAGAAGTTTTGGATTTGGATTTATTATTATTATGTTATGAGTTTTTTGAGTGTTAAGATCAAATTTGAAAGTGTACATTTTTTATTATGAGCCAGCCTGTGTGATTTGGTCTTAACTTCCTCATTTTAAATCAAAATGACCCACTCCTTTAACATTGAAAGATTATTCAAAAAGGAACAACTATTTCCAACTTTAAAATTTGAATGTTTTCATGTTTTAAAATCCCCTGCAACTTTGATAATGAACACAAAATTTATGGGTTCAAAATTTTTCTATTGTTCTATTGTTTTGAGACTAACTCCCTCATTTTTTATTGGATTGAGCTCATTGTTTAATATGATATTTTAGGATATGTTAGTAAGCTTCAGTAAAAAAATCATGAGTTTTGAAGCTATGGTTTTGGAGAAATGACTTTTTGAAAGTTGATTGTCGAAACCCAAAATTGTTTTGAGCCATTATGGTAAACTTTTCATATCTCCTTCTATTCTTATCAAAATCGAGCAAACCTTATGGTTCGAAAAGCTAAAACAGAGCTCTAAAAACTTGTCTTTGTGCTACAATATATAATTTTAATGTTTTGGTAATTAAAATCGACTTACAAACAATTGTACCAAAACTATCTATTTTCTATAAAGTAGATTTGGATATAAACAACTTATTAATGTGGTTGGTTTAAAAAAGTGGAATTTACAACCAATTAAACCAACTATAATAGTTTTTATAGTTCCTAATGCACCCAAATTAACCTCAAAGCTTAAAAGATAGTCTCAGAAGTTCGATAGGTGTTTTAGGGTGTAGAAAGGCTGGGTTAGCCAACAAACTTTATGTGGATTGTAAGTAAACTAATTGAGATATTTCTCCATTTCTTTTCTATTATGTTTCTCATTTATAGTCATTTGGACTGTTGATCTATTGTACTCTTAATGCCATCCATTTGTTGCCCTATCTCATCAAATGAGTTGCTTATGATGGCATTATTTGAAGTTTAAATGGGATTTCATTGACTCTAAATAATGTGCTATGTCATTTTTGGTTGTTAAGAGTATTAATCAAGTAGAATATCATCATGTTAGAAAAAAAAAATTTGTGGTAATGTGAATCTGTTTTCATTGTGTTTTACATAAGCAATGCCATTTTTAAATTCATAAACCGAGTCATTTATTGGTATGTGAAAGTAGTTCTTGTATCTAAGACCATTATATGATAGAGATGGGCAGCATACGACATTTGTCCACTAACTTGTGCGGCATATGAGTTATGGGACTCAAAGTTGTCGATAAGTAAATACATGTGTAATGGGCATTTTGAGGATATTTTGTGCTTAGTTAGAATAATTACACCCTAAATAGTGGAATAAGGCTAATGTGATATAACTCGTGGTTGACCGGCCATAGATCATTATTGCTTAGCCGAGTGTCAATCTCATATTGCTTACCTAAAGTATATTGGAATATGATATTCCTTTTGCTTTAGTTGTTATTAGTTATGCTTTCCTATATTCGTTGTAGATTTCAGAATGTGGATAAATGTCTCTTAATGCTACTTTCTACATAATTGTACTTACCGTCCTTTTTACGAAGGTCGATGCAGATCCATAGAGTAGTAGACCAGGCAAGGAGAAGATCAGTAACTACCTCTAAGCCACTAGAACCTTTCTACCTCTTACGTTACATGTTTTAAGATTTTGTTATATGACTTATAATGTCTTTTTTTAATTTTAGGGTTTTATGTTTTGGTTAAGAGACAGTTTCCAAACAAAACACATGTTTGATATATTGATATCATTTTTTTTTATATATATAAGCATTTTTCATGGCCCAAATCTTTAACCCCCATTTTAATTCCTTAATCAGGATCATCGACCCTTGACGTCGGACACACATAGTGATATGCGCACCGATCGAGGCACGTGGTCGAGGTATATTGTATTTTTGTATTGATGTATGCCTAGTGTTACATATTGTGTAAACTTACTAAGTCAGTTTATTTAGTTATAGGCTTTGAGACGAGAGCAGGGATGCGCCTAAAGTAGCGTGCGAGCCGGGCAACTAGGTAGTTTGCATTTTGATAAGTGTTATTTAACATTAATATGAAATAAGGAATTTCTTATAAGCCTATGGTTTTGTTTGTTAATGTAAATCAAATTAAAGTCATATAGTCTTCGTTTAAAAATGTACAACACTTAAACTTACCTCGGGATACGCGCTAGCACACACTCCAATAACAAGTGTGTCAATATGTATTATTAGAGAGCTAGAATTAGTGAGCCTAATGGGAGTGAATGAGAACCATAAGATAAACCTTGAGTTACGTAATTACATGAGGATGAATGGCCAAGAATCGACCTCGTTTAATATATATATATATAATAGGTTGATAAAACACATGGAAACATAACTATTTGATCCTGAGCATGTTAGAGAAGGAAAAAAAGATTTATTGCTAGAATTAAAGTGAGTGAACAGCAAATTGCAGGATCCAATATAGGGTAATCATATTCTCCATCTTCTTCTCTATCTAATGAACCCATTTTGGGAGTTCTTAATGGAAAACTAAATTTAAGGGTTAAATCACTGATTTTGTTGTTAGTTTGTCAAATTTCATATCTTATGAAAAAATAAATGGAAGATTAATCAATGTTTTTGAGGAAATGGGTTTTTAATAATTTGGTAAAAGCTAGTGAATTTGTATGATTTGAGAAAACTTATCAAACTGTTGTTTAAGGTTTGTTCTAATTGTTGTTTTGCATCAATTTGATATAGAAAGGTTGTTAAATGGGATTTAGTCAGCTAATTAGGGACTTTGAGACATAATTCTTGAGTTGAGAATTCTTTCACAAAGGGCAATTAGCGCGCTAATAATGAAAATTAGCGTGCTAATGATTCTAGGCAAAAATTTGATTTTAGTTTTGCGATTAGTGCGCTAATAAGCCCAATTAGCGCGCTAATCAGACACCAAAAATTTGGAAAAAATGTGTTTTAATAATGTAGCTAGTTCAAACCAACTTTCGAGACACCGATTCTTAGATTTATGGGGTTTTAACATATTTTGGAGAAATTACCCCGATAAAAGACTATTTAATAGTTTTTTAGGTTTGAAATAAAATTTTTTTTTAGGATTTAATAGACATTAAATTGAGCTTAAACCCACTATATTTAAATTAATGAGACACCAAACTAAGGAACCTAAAGAAAAGGGCTCCGGAGAGTGAATACAAGATTCGGAGTATCGGGAGGCTAGTAAAGCTAGGACTTTACTTTGTTATTGTGAGTATACCCAATGGCAAATTTACTTGGCATTTCATTTCTATTAACTTTTGTCCTTGCATAGTCCTTTTGACTATTTTGTCTTTGTACTCTTATATCACGTATTCTTTGTGTCTATGCTCACCTGATGAGTCTAGTTTGCATGATATCCATTCATTTGATTTGATTCATTGATTCCATCCCATGCTATGTTTATTCTTGTTGTTTTAATTGTGAATTGAATGATAAATAGCATGCTATTAGGCTAGTGAATATCTTATAAATGTTTGAGAGGACGTGTATTCCTTATTTGTTTAGGTGTGTAGAAGTGGCTATAGCCTAACAATCTATATTTGGTATTCCTTTAAATTTAAAAAGTAGTTTTCGCATTTAGTTCACGTACTCGATTGAGGTGTGCGCGACTTACAGGGTTAGAGACCCTAGGATGTCGCACATGGTACTTGACATTGTATGACGCTCGGGGTTAGAGTCCCTAACACGGTCTACACACCGGGGTCAGAGTCCTTAGTAACACTTGGGTTAGAGTACTTTGTGTTATATGATTATTGATTAGGAGTGACGTGTTTCACTTCCGACAGGACCTAAATCATCACTATTTTGCCTAGTGTCGGTATTACTTGTTTAACTCTGGTATTGACTCGCATATGGTTTATTTTCCAATTTTTTCATTTATATGCTTTTAAATACCATTTGAATATTTGGAAATGCAAATTAAACTTTTCATCGAGGATAATTGTTTCATTATTGTACTCACCGTCATTTTTATGAAGCTGGGTGCAAAGCCATCTACCAGCAGGCCGGGCAAGGAGAAAATCGACAATCATCCTTAAGTCCGCAACGCGTCATTGCATAGATTGTTGGTCTTCTTTTGGTATTTTGATTATATATATTATGTCTTTCATATACTATTTGGGTTGTATATTAGGTTGAGCGTTAGTCTCCCTGACCTGACTTGGACTATTTTACTGTTTCACTGCATTTTGATGATTTTATGTATGTGATGTCATTCCTTGTTTTTCATACTACGGATTTTATAAACGGCTTCCGCATAAGTTACTAATTTATTCCTGCATAATCAATAAGAATTTCACTAAATAATTAATTTAATAAAAAGTTTTAATTAACTCTAAATCTTATAAACTGGTAAGACTAGTGTATTACTTATCGTGAACATGAGAAAATGGCCGTTTAGGTTGTAATGGCTGGCTAAAATGTAGTTAAGTCCCGTGTGGATAGGATTAGGGCTTACTCATGGGATTAGGCTAGGCGATGCCCTAGATTAGGAGAGGGGACGTCACATTTGGTATCAGAGACCAGGTTATAAGAACTTAAGGGAAAAAAACAAACCTTGGAAGTGAAAACCAGTTGATCCTTGCCTAGAAACCATTTTCTTTGGAATTGAGTGATGGTGAGCCACGGTGCTTTCTTTACATACATGTTAATCACTATATGTATAGGTATACCAGATGTGTCCCATGGTAGATGATTCGAATACAATTGTCAATGTACAAACATCGATGGCGGATTCACGTGATGGCATAGACACTGGAGCTGGGCAGTCAACCTTCAACTATATCGATTGACAAATTTTCGAGGTTGTCTGACCGGATGACCGCTAATGAGCGACATATTTCCGAGTTCATCACCTATACGTCGGTACAAATGACTAAACTAGTTTTGACCGCCCTGTCAAAAAAATTACTACTACAACAACCCCGACCATAGAAACTCCTACTACACCAGCTACTACTACTACTGTAGATGCACGAGCACTAGTACCACTCGTAGAGCCAGTGACGCTGCGTCCACCGGCACTATCGGTCATCACAGTACTAGCAGCAGAAGCAGTAATAGACACGCCCATAACCACTATATTTGAGATCACTGGCTTATCGAGGGATGCCAAGCTAGTGAAGTAGTTCATTAGACTCAAGCTGACATATTTTTGAAGAGAGTGGGACCACGACCATATCGAGAAGTGGATCCTATCAGAGGAGAAGCTGTAACTACTATTGGGTATTGAGGACAGACTCCAGCTAGTTCTTTCAACTACACCATAGATAAGGGTGCTGACAAGCTGAGGCAGTTTCACATGAAGGCAGACTTTTAAGTAGAGTTCTACAATCGATATTTTTTGGCTTCGATGTTGCAGAGGTCGAAGAAGAAGTTTATGAACTTGAGATAGGCTGAGGGGGAGAAAGTGATGATGTACCGCGACTGATATGATTACATGAGGAAGTTCGTGGGAGACTTAGTGAAGGATGACGCAGATGACACCTTCTACTTTATAGATGGACCAAAGCCAAATATAGCTAGACACGTCATTGGCAACGGGGCCCCCACTTTGCATGACATATATGAAAGTGCCCTCGCCTAAGAGACTTATGAGTTGGGTAGAGAGCGGGAGAGAGCAACAGAGGGTTACGATAAGGGTTCAAACTACGACAAAAGGCGAAAGGGTAATGGACAGATGGGAGGGGATAGGTACGAGTGGAGCACCTGTTGCCCTTATTGCAATAATGCCCTACGCACTGCACCCTGAACCCGCACAGACATATGGCAGATTTCCCTTGCCACCTTCCGACCAGACAGGCATTGCCAGTTCCACCGGCACCATGACAATAGCAGCTACAAGGTAGCCAAGACAAAGGTAGAGGCTGAGATGGACCATGAAAGGGTAAGCGACAGTTACAGGGACTGGCACAACAGGTAGGGCAACTTCGTTAGATCACTTATTGGAGATGTGGTTAGGTGGGATACATGTCTAGGGAGTGCTAACTGACAATACATCCCCCACAGTAGGGTAGAGAGAGTTCACATGGTCGCACAACCAGATGATGAAGTGACACGCAATCTCATCGAGGGTACCGTTTCCATTTATGGTAGAGACTTATATGCATTATTTGACTCTAAAGCCATTGTTTCTTTTATTGTTGATCACATGTTAGGCATATTAGGACTGACACATTTTAAACCCCTAATAGTCTAGTTCGAGGATGTTCAGAGAAGATAGGCAAGGTAGAGTTATCAGCAGATTTTAGCGTCCTCGAGATGTTAGAGTTTGACGCATTGCTAGGGATGGATTGGTTGTCAGCCTACCATGCACAAATTGACTACTTTAATAAGTCTATATTATTTGAGATTCCAAGAAGTATGACGTTCGTTCAATGCGGTAGTACTCCGAGACTCGACAGCACGAGAGGTCGGCTTGCATCTAGTAGGGAGGTGAAGACTCGGGTAGCATTGTACGTAGTAGTAGAGAGTCAGGGACCCAAACTATAGGAGATACCAGTTGTTTGAGAGTTCTGAGACGTTTTCCCAAAGGATTTACCTGGATTACTGCCACCGCGAGAGGTAGAATTCATCATCAACCTATTACCGGGTACCATACCGATCGCGATACCGCCATGCCATATGGCTTTAAGGAAGTTAGAGGAGTTGAAGAGTCAACTTACAGATTTGGGGGAGAAGGGTACCACACCTTCAATGTCACCGTGGGGAGCGCTAGTTTTTCTTGTGAAGAAGAAGGATGGCAGTCTAAGACTATGCATCGACTAATGATAGGTTAATAAACTGATAGTCAAAAATGAGTACCCACATCCACATATAAATGATTTATTTAATCAGCAGAAAGGAGCACGATTTTTATCCAAGATAGACCTGAGATCGAGGTGTCATCCTCTTAGGATCGGGGATGAGGATAGGTCCAAGACAATGTTCAGCACTAGATACGGACACTACCATTTCATCGTCATGCCATTTGGGCTGACCAACGCCCCTATCGTACTCATGGATTTGGATTTAATGCACCGGGTACTTAAACCATATCTCGACTGCTTCGTGATAGTTCTCATCAACAACATCTTGATATACTCAATGACACGTGAGGATCACGAACAACACCTCAGAAAGATGTTGTAGACATTGAGGGAGCACTTACTTTTCGATAACTTCAGCAAGTGTGAATTCTAGATTGTAGAGGTCAAGTTCTTGGGGTAAATTGTTGGAGCACCAAGGATTGCAGTAGATCTAGCCAATATTCAAACGATCGTGGATTGGCCGACACTGACATCGGTGCCGAAGATTTGAAGCTTTATAGGGTTAGCAGGATACTACAATAGGTTCGTGAAGGATTCGTGAAGGATTTCTCAAAGATTGCTTCGCTGATTACGAGGCTAACACATAATGATATTGTTTATGAGTGGACTGAAAAGTTTGAGGCTGCATTTACTCAATTGAAGAGGTCATTAAGTACCACGCTAGTGTTAGTACTGCCAGAAGATGGACAGGGATTTCTATTGTGCACAGATGCTTCTCATACGGGTCTACAAAAGAGATAGATTCCCGTGCCTTTTTGAGTCAGGTAGAACCGTAACTTAAACTTAATTTTGAGGACAAAATTTCCATTTTGTTAGGGATATTTGTCACTGTCTAAATCTCTAACCCCGTTTTAATTCCTTAATCAGGATCACTGACCCATGACATAGGACCCACACCATGATACGCACACCGACTGAGGCACGTGGACCGAGGTATATTATATTTTTATATTGATGTATGCCTAGTGTTATATATTTTGTAGACTTATTAGGTTGGTTTGTTCAGTTGTAGGTGTCGAGACATGAGTGGGGATGCGCCTAGAGTAGTATGCAAGCCTAGGAACCAGGTAGTTAGCATTTTGGTAAGTCTTATTTAATATTAATATGAAATAAAGAATTTCTTATAAGCCTATGGTTCTATTTGTTAATATAAATCAAATTAAATTCATACAGTCTTGGTTTAAAAATCTACAACTTAGACATACCTCGGGATACACGCTAGCACACACTCCCATGATGTGTGTGTCAATATATTTTATTAGAGCAGGAATTAGTGGGTTAGTAAGAGTGAATGAGAACCACAAGACAAACCTCGAGATACGCAATTGCATGAAGATGAATTGCTAAGAATCAACCTCACATTGATACAAATATAATGGGTTGATCAAACACATGAAAATGAAATTTTTTGACCATGAACATGTTGGAGAAAAGAGAACCATTTAGTGCTAGAATTAGAGCGAGAGAACAACAAATTGGAGGATCCAAATTAGGGTAATGATCTTGTTCGTCATCTCCTATATATAATGAACCCATTTTGGTAGTTCTTAATGAAAAATTAAATTTATGTTGTTAGGTTGTCAATTTTCATATCTTATGAACAAATAAATGAAAGATTAATCAATGGTTTTGAGAAAATTTGATTTTTTGAATAATTTGGAAAACACTAGTGAATTTGTGTGATTTGAGAAAACTTATCAAATTTTTGTTTTAAGGTTTGTTGTAATTGGTTTTTTGGGTCAATTTAATATGGATAGGTTTTTTGCGTCAATTAGCGCTAATGATTCTGAGCAAAAACTCGATTTTAGTTTCGTGATTAGCGCGCTAATAAGCCCTATTAGCATGCTAATCAGCCACAACAAATTCAAAAAAAAAAAGTGTTTTAATAACGTAGAAAGTTCAAACCAATTGACACATCGATTCTTAGATTTACATGGTTTTAACATATTTTGGAGAAATTGCCCCGATAAAAGACCATTTAATAATTTTTAGGTTTGAAATAAAAATTGATTTGAGGATTTAATTGACATTAAATTGAGCATAAACCCACTATATTTAAACAATGAGACACCAAACTCGGGAACCTAAAAAAAAGGCACGGGAGAGTGAATACAAGATTTGAAGTATTGGGAGGCCAATAAAGCTATGACTTTACTTTGTTATTTTGAGTATACCTAATGGCAAATTTACTTGGCACTTCATTTCTAATAATTGTTGTCCTTGCATAGTCCTTTTGACTATTTTGCCTTTGTGTTCTTATATCATGTGTTCATTGTGTTTATGCCCATTTGAATATTTGGAAATGCAAATTAAACTTGTCATTAGGGATTACCGTTTTATTATTGTACTAACCATCCTTTTCATGATGGTGGTTGCAGAGCCGTCTACCAGCAGGCCAGGCAAAGAGAAGATCGTTGGTCTTCTTTTGGTATTTTGATGGTATACATTATATATGTTTTTCAGATACTAATTGGTTGTATATTAGGTTGATCTTTAGTTTCCCTTATCTGACCTAAACTATTTTACTATTTCACTTCATTTTGAGGATTTTATATATGTGACGTCATTTCCTCGTTTTTCATACTTATGATTTTATAAATGGCTTCGGCGTAAGTTACTAATTGCTTTTGCATAATCAGTAAGAATTCCACTAAATAATTAATTTGATAAAAGTTTTAATTAACTCTAAATTTTATAAACTAGTAGGACTAGTGTATTACTTATCCTAAACATGAGAAATGTGGCGTTTAGGTTGTAAAGGAAGACTAATACGTGGTTGAGTCCTACGTGGATAAGATTAGGGCTTAATTACGTGGTTAGGCCGGGAGGCGCCCTAGATTATGAGAGGGGCTATCACAGCATTTGTTCGTTGTTTCTAGGTTTCCACATATTTACGATTTATATTAATAACATCTACCAATTTTTTTAAGACTTGCACATGATAATAAATAAGTTAGAAAGGTTTTAATTAACTATAAATTACAATTAAATATGAGAATAGTAAATTGCTTATTTAAAATGTAACTACTGAGGAAAAAAGATTGGAAAGACTGACCAATATGTTGTTGAGTCCAACATGGTCGAGATTAGTGCTTAATGATGGGATTATGTTGGGTGGTGCTTTAGTTTAAGGTAGGGGTCAACAAAGTATTATGGGGTAAGATGAGGGTATAGCTCTTTAGTTATTATGAGTTGATAGCTTAATTACATTTGAATCTTATGGCAGTACCCCATGTCGATAAACATGTTGATTCTATAGATGTATTCTTATGTAAGGCAAGAGTATAACTCTAAAATGAAAATGAAAATTACAAGTCACGAGTATAGCTGTAATTGACACTATATTTGCATTAAGTTATCTATTATTATATAATTTAAATCTTAAATAGATATGCTTTGGATCCATATTGCTATTAATTTATTCATTAATTGTAGTTAATAATTGATATGTTTACAAGCATCACTTACTGAGCAAGTTGGAGTGCTCATTCCCTAATTACTATTTGAGGTTGATGACATGTACTTCGACTCAAGAATAGAGAAAATTAGGAGTTTATAGTCTTCTTTTTTGTGAGATATTTTTTAAATTATTTATATATTGCATTGAATTAGTGTTATGTAATAAACAAGGTTATGATATGGTTTTACAACAAAGATTTGTTCCAGTTTTTATATATCTTATGTTTTATCGAAAAAGTTTTAATTCCATTTTCAAGTATTTATTCGATATACGATATACTATATTCTTATTATCAGTATGAAGGATGGTTGTACTATTACTAAGTTCGACTGGTATACCGGGGCTTAAGTATGGTTTTAGGCAGGGTATCGCCATAAATAGGATATGGGATTCTATGTATTTGTTTATTATTGTTTTTTCAAATTGACTTGAAGGGCTATGGAAATATTAGGAATGTGGTATCAAGCAATTTTTTGAGTTTAATGTTGCGTTTTGATGATATTATTGCAAAAATATTAATTTAGAAAAGTTTTGTAAGTTCTAAATTGTTAAAGTTTACCTAATCAATAGGCTACACTGAAAAATTGGTAACTTCTCCATTTGTTATCACATTTGAGCATTGTTATAGTTTTAGAAAATATGAAGTGAGCTCTACATGTTCCTTTTTTATCCATTTGAGAAATATTGAGGTTTTCAAAGTTAAAAAGTTACTCACAATTAGCTAGGTTAAAGGAAATAGAAGTTGTTATAAAATAATTGTGTTAGGCGTTGACGATGCAGAGTTCAATTCTACTCAGGGTATGTGTAGCTCGACTAGAGGTCAAGGCATTTGTTGTGGGACACATTGTAAGGGAAAAATCAGATGTTATAGACTTTTGGTATGCATCATATATTTGTTGCATTGTTGCATTGCATCAATTGGACATGCATATAGTCATTTGGTCCTTCAGGGGCCGACTCCGACTTTCAGATGGGTATGATGGCTTAGTATTATTATGTGTACCTCCTATGACCTTGATCAACCTCGGTGGATTTAGAGTATATCAGTAGTGCTCGAAGTCTTACATCACGATAAAGGATATCACTAAATCGTAAGTGGTGGTTGTCTTCATGCCAATGGCATACGGGCTAGGTTCTACACCTTGGGGATTCATGGGAATTACCCTGACCATGTACGAAATCGGATTGAAATATGTTTACTTTAATTGTTGTTATTATATTTTTTTTTCATTTGTTTATTATGTGCTGCACTTCTATAAAACAAATATGTTCACTCACTTGGGGCTTTAGAACCCAGAGTTGTTATTGAATCAGTTAGAGTTGCAATGGTTATGGAAACGGCAAGGCAGTGGAATGGTCAACGATAAAGAAGAGCACCCTTATCCATACTAGAGGTAATATATTAGTTGACTTAGTTTTAGTTATGTAATAGTTAACCATACTTGTATTTGATTTGTATTTTGGAGTTAGTTCATCGACTCTGATTTTATGGATTATTGTATATTATAATTGATGCTTTCACTTGAGGGTCCCTAATCTCTTTGCATGTTCACTTGCTTCACGCACCACGTGCCTAACAAACAACTATGCATGTCGATACAATATAATGTTCTTTGAAAAATTAACTCCAAAAATGGTTTTTAAATTGGGGGTAATAATAATAATAAGGAAGGGCAGGTTGAAAACATCTTTCGGGGTCGATGGTGTGACCGACCGCCTCGGGAAATAAGTCGGGCCGATCGGGCCTCGAGTTCATAGTACGGGTACCAACAACTTTGGTATCAGAGCCTAGGTTAAAGAAAAGCTTAGAACTTGAATAAGTTGAATAACTTGATCCACTAAAACTTAGAAAAGTAGGAGTATGAGTCGAGGATTAAGGTACGAAGCAAATTCTAGGAATAATATGGTTGATTTCTATACTGACGTATCATGATATGTTTGTGTGTATTATATATACTATTGTTAAATATGTCGACTTTGAAGCGTGATCATTAAACAACTCATATTAATGTAATTTTGTGGATCGAGTTGAGACTAGTGGCGATGTGGGAACTCCGGATACCCCAAGCAAGCAAGAATGATTATTTTGTATGGCATAAGAATTTATCGCTCTAGTAAGGTCTACTTGATTGTAAAAGAGATAGGAGTCGGGTGATTCGAGTTGGATGGATAGGCTCACTTTTTATGGCCATCGTTGGTCACCGTAAAAAAAAATTCAAAATATCTAAGAATTAATAATTGAAAATGTGACCTTCACGGTTACTAGTGGTGAAAAATGGTATTAGAGATACCTGAAAACTTTCTCTAGTAGTCAGAAACGTGTGATGCATGTCTTGAGGATTTTTAGGAATATTGAAATGCAGTTAGGCAAATGAAATAGGAAAATAACGACGCCATTACCAATGGTGATAAAACATTCCTCAGCAAAAATGATGCGAGCCAGAAGGAAAGGCTGGACGCATGAAAGCATAAAAGATGAGATAAACAATTCATGAGATGGAATCATTAATGAAAACTCAAAGAAAATGAAAAATTAATTCATATATCTCATGTGAATAGTTGAACTAATAATTAAAAATATTTATAGCCACCACTACTTTACAAAAGTCTCAGGCGGGTACAACCTCTACCAGAGAGACTTGCAGGATTGTAGAACCCTGTGAGGATCTAGATTGGGTAATGTGACTATATCAGTTACAATTGAGTGTGCCATGGTGAGATTCAGTTGAGTAGGTTGAAAAAGATACGATAATAACTTAAATTCTAGTAAGATAAAGGATGTTTCACTTATGTTACGCATACCTGAGTTATGTATCTATATTCTAATACTTGATTCAAATGATAAATATAAAGGTAAGTTATGGTTCACTTTCATACAAACTGATATGCATACTTTATGCAAGCATTATGTTTGGAAGACTGGAAGGTAACCTAAAAAAACCTTACCAATTTACTTTGTTATGGAGATTGAGGAAAAGTTAATTCACGGAGTTCCAGTGTTTGTGATGTGGCATCTAAGGTAAACAAGGTTACTTGGAATTTACTAAGAAAATGTAAACATCATTAGTTTTTAAGGCATCACAAAAACATGCGTAAGGGTGAATGGAAATCTTAGCAAGATGCTAACGGTTGAGTACTTAAAGATGATGGCACGACAATTCCCTGTGGACTTTCCAATGTGTCTCCACTTAAATTGGAATTGTTCACATAAGGAAATGTGATATTATTTTGAGTTTAAGAATTGGGAATCTAATAGAAATAGTAACCCTGAAGGGTAACACTGATAGAATACGAATACGAGAAACTTACTCGACAAGTATTGAGTACTGACTTGGGGTTGATATAAAAATGATGGAAGAAGTAATAGGCCAAAGTTTGCAATATTGTACAACTATAGTTTTATGATATGGTTAGCATACTAAGTTAGTTTTATTAGCATTACAAACTAGAATAATGTAGAAAACAATAAGAAATAAAGCATTTTATGACATATAGTCGGGAACACGCCATCCCTGGAGATTGTGGATAGTGTAGACTTGATTAGTTTCAAGAATTAACAATTGAAAAATGATGACCTCAAATCGAGGCACTATTGAGAAACTGCCTACATCCCAGCTTGAAAAAGTTAATGATTCAAGAATGGCAGTTAGACAAACCACTAACCTATAAGTAAGGTAGAATAACAATGGATTGATGAAGAGGTGTCAAGATTACTAGAACAGCTAAGGATGACATGAAACAAACTTATTAGCACTGATGAAGCTATGTAGTAGTTGCCCTGGATTGGTAGTTCAGGAGACTCCACTTTGATGCACGAATTAAGCCTCTAATCTTAAAGTGGTGGTAAGACGCCACCACACATTAAGGTGAAAAGGAATGAATATATAATGCAAAAAGTTATAACCTCACAAAGGTAAGTGGGTCGGGTCCAAAACAATTTTAGAGGAATAGCGATCTACTAAATCTTCAAGATGGGAACCTTGGAGAAAGTTATTGGACCTAATTTAACAAATACGAGTGAAAATCTCTTAAATCTAGGGAAAAGGTGAATGAAATATGTTTTTGTGACGTGAGAAAAAGAGAAGTTAAGGAATCTTAAATTCCTTAAACATAAACCATGTAATATAACATGAGCTCTCGTCATACCACAGCCTTATGTACGTAGAAGTTTGGTGCATTAAAAGGAATAATAAAGTCCTTGAGTAAGACACTTGTGAGTTTAAGGCATGGAGTTGTGCCTTAGAGATTTATAGTTTTCTAACAGAGTATATACATCAAAGTAGTTGTAAATGGGTGAATGTGGGATTTTATTCCAAGATAGAATAGAGACATATATTAAAGCTAGTTGATTTACCTATAGATGAGTTTATTTGACTTAGGAAGCCTTCAATTGGTAGGTATTATTCACTTCATAAGATGACTAAAATAATTAGTAGTCTTCGATTTATATGAACAACAAAATGATAAAAAATTTGAAACTTGATAAGGGTTAGTTTTGTTGTGGATCATAACATTGTCGGTTAGTGGTTATTCACGACAACGTTTGGTGGGAGCTCAACGATGGCAAAATTTTGATCATTATATTGCACTGTTGTCCTCTTAGAAAATAAAAATAATGAATTTAAGACTGAGTATTATTCTGCAAGTGAATAAGTAGAGATAACTATAAGAGGCGCCAAAACATAATAATTAAGGCTAGTAAGAAAAGGAAAGCGGTCAAATACTTTCACATAAATAGACACTAGAAGCGGAAAATAATTTGTAGACTTAAAAAGTCTATTATGCCCCATGTTGTTTATTCCATGGGTTGAGGGCCTTAACTGATGGACCTTTGATTTTATTTTATACACTTGATACCTACAAATAGAGTTGGGCATGCCGAGGTGTGACGGGACCATGAATTCCACTTAATAAGGAGATGTGTACCATGCATAGTCATGAGAGTCTTCGTCATATCAGTGGGTTATTGTTTTGATCTGAACTTATTGAAGTTTATCTCAATGATCCGTGTTATAATAGTTAATGCTCAGACATTGTTAGTTGAGCAAATGCTATTGATTGTTGAAGGGAAGGAATAGAACAATCTATAAGTGATGAATGCATTCAAATGGGATGAACATTGACTTATAAATAATGCTTCTTAGAAAGAAATAGTGATAATTCTCGTGCGAGATAGTAATCACGAACTAGTAAGAAACATTAAACTCATATTGTTGTTTTAGTAAACAAAAAGAGAATGGATCAACCAGTCTATTAACTTCAATATACTCAAACAAGAATTGATTTGTCGACCATTAAATTATGGTCTAAAGTTTCAATTATTTAGATTTGTGACCTTGGTAAGGGACTTTACAAGTTTGACTAGAGGGAAACTTACATTATGATGTCCTTAGATTTTTTTGATTGTCAAGAAGGTTAAAATACGTACTTTCAAGGCAAACTATGCAAATTCTTGACATGAGGATTTCAATTAATCACAAACTTGTTTAAATCTATTGGGTATTGAGATGACTGATCTTAGAGATCGAATACCACCTTAACATTACAAGGTATGTTGATAGTATCTTTGATTTATGATAACTTAGATAATTAGGTTAAATTGTGTGAAACAAAATTTCTTAAGTTAGGTAGATTTTAATGATCCGTCAACAAATTAGACTGGACTCAGCCCAATTCGACTAGATCGAAAGCCTCGGACTCAATTTGATCAGGTGGCACGTCCATGCTTGACATAGTGGACCGTAGAACTTGATTATTTCTTTTATATTTAGATGTGTGTATTATTTAAATAATAAAATAATATGATATAATACACTTAGCGAGACCAGAGATATGCGACGACTACGTGGGTAGCATTGTTAGGACTTTTATGTGGCTAAATACAAGGCTAGGCGAGGCCTGATTTTTTTTTGGGTTTTCGTTGATTTATATCGCAAAAAAGTACATAAGTCAAATAAAACAAATATATATATATATAAAAGATAATAATCTAACTTGGATGAATTATATGTCTTGATAATTATCTTGATGTATTATACGGTATTTCATGGCGATGTATGCGTGTTGAGGTTATCTCAATTTGTCGTAATCGGCTTTGTAAGTGTGTGTCTAAAAAGCGCAAGTTCAATAAAAATTATTGGTTGCTCGAAAACTAATGATCAAGTGTTAAGTATCATGTAAAAGTTTTGCCTCCATTTGCATGCTAGTCGGGATTAGTGATCATAAAAAATGACAACGAAGTTGTCAGAAGACGTTACCTTAAGTTGCATGTTGGTTGGTGGTTGCTGAGGATGAGATTGGGTCCAAATTGGTGCGATTTTGACGAAGTATGGCAAGAAAAGCGGTATTTAAGTGTTTGGTTTGTCATGGACAAAGTTAGGTTTTTTAGGGTTTTGGCGTGACCAAGATAATTGTTATGGAAATTTCATGGAGTTAGATTGCTTTGTCAAGAGGTTGGCTCAATTTGGTAAAAATAAGATGCAAAATGAGCATTGGAATTCAAAACACGTCAAAATGGAAATTTTAGAAATTAATAAACAAAAATAAAGTGAGCAGCAGATGAGCAGTTGAGGGTTTATATATAAATATAAGAAAAAAATCAAATAAAATCAAGTTTAATTTGAAACTTTCAAAAAGATGTCTGCTACTTTATGGTTTTTAAACCTCTCCGCAGATATTTTTCCTCGCGATACTTCATATGTTCGATTTTCGTCAGATTTCTTTCCTTGAAAACATAGAGTGTCAAGAAATGGTTAATTCAAGAAAAGTTTCCACTAGTTTGAGGGTGATATGCAGTAGATGTCCTATGTGTGACGTTATACTTAGCAAGTAGATTAGCAACTAATCGATTGCGAAACTATGGACCTTTATCACTTATAAGTGCTCTAGGTGCTCCAAATACTATAAAAATATTTTATCTTAAGAAATCGACCAATATTTTTGAATCATTAGTTTTACTAGCTTTTGCTTCTACCCATTTATACACATAATCTACAGCATGTAAAATACAAACATAGGCATTTGATAGTGGAAAGGCCCTATGAAATATATACCCCATACATCAAACATTTCACAAAAAGAAAATGAATTAAAGGTATTTGATTTCTACCTCCTAAGTTTCCAATTCATTAGCAATTTGGACTAGATTTTCTATAAAGAAAATAATGTTGAAATAGAGTGGGCCAAAAGAATCTGGAGCCTAAAATTCGACGGCCGATTCTACGTGGACTAAAATGTCCTCCACATACAGAAGTATGGCAATGAGTTATAGTTGATTGTACTTCTAAATATGGAATGCATCTCCTAATTATTTGGTCTATGCAAATTTAAAACTTCCTTAAGTAGGGATTACTCCATAAATAATGTTTAGAATTGTTTTTAATTTTATTGTTTTGAGTTCTTGTCAAGTAAGGTGATACCTTATTGGTAGTAAGATAATTGATTATATCAACATACCATGAGCCATCAGTCTTTATACTATATAAATATTCATCCAAAAAATCATCCTGTAATGGTATAGGTGGTTCTCCATTTTCCATCCTACTTAAATAATCTGGTACTAGATTTTTGGCTCCTTTATTATCTTATATAGTAAGGTAAAATTATAGTAGAAGCAATATCCATCTTATTAGTCTAGGTTTTGCATCTTGTTTTGTCATAAAGTATCGTAATCTTGCATGATATGTATAAACTATTTCTTTTAATCCTAATAAATAAGGTCTAAATTATTTTAAGGCAAACACTATTAGGGCATATGCCTAGTTTAATCTACAAAACATTGTTTATCTTATTATTTTAATTAATAAAATAGATATTTTCATTTGTTGTATTATTATAAATGATTGCATGTTTATCTCATATTAAGATTTATTGGTATTTGTTGAAATATCCTAAATGTCCCTAATCGGCCATTATACTAGGAACTAGTGAGTTAAGACAAGTATGAATCATGATTAATGGTCGTAAGATGATAATGCATATAGGGATATGAATTGAGATAATAAGTAGTTATTAGGGAATAAGGTACTAGACCGAGCTACTATGAGAACACCACATGGCTTAAGTCATCAGTTTTACTCATGATAGCTATATAATTTAGTCCTTCGACTTTAAATTACCATAGACTTCAATATTAGGAGCATTGTAGTTTCACACGATCAAAAGTTGTCTTTAATCGGTTGATTATAAAGATTTTGATTGTTTACCATGAAAATAATATGTAAAGGTATGTAGCCAAGATAGAATTTGTCCCTATTATATATAGAGATACCAGAGGATCCCTTGATATGCTAGACTGTTGAAAGACCAAGTCCAAGTAAATTGATATGGTCAATGTCATTTGGATATTCTCAGTCCAACTAATGATCGAGACTTGTATGATTGAACATTAAGGGTGACTTTCCTTGCCTTATGTATAATCAATGGATATTACATGACAAAAGAATGGCTTTGCACAATTTTAAAATGTCCAGAGTAATAAATTTTACATGATAAAATTCATGACATTAAAGCCCTTATGATTTGATCTATAATAACTTATTAATAAAGCCGTTTCTGTAATTTGCGTAAATTTTCTAAATACAATTGTTGCATTAGAAATAAGATTTTAGGTGAGGGCTTAATTAGATTATTAAATAGAGGTTGAAACCCTAAAATGAAATAAGTTATTTATTTTTTGCTATTTTCCGTATTCTCTCAATATTGGGAGAGAAAGAAAAATGTTTTCTATCTCTCTTAGGGCTACTACTCCAAAATATGGTTATCTTTCGTGTGTCCATTTTTGATAAAGGACGCGCCCTTAAACATCTTGGAGATCAATCGATCAAAGAAGGAAATCACAAATCAAGGTATGGTTTACTATAATAGATCAAGTTTAATGGAACTTATTTTTGATCTCGTTAGGTTTTTTTTTAAATTGCTTTGAACTTTTTGCTGCTTATGAAGCTCAAAACCAAACAAACACTACCGCTAAAAGTTCCTTTTCAGTGATGGTGTAATATTGTTAGGCAGGGTCCGATGTCCTAGAAGCATAATTTATAACATGATATTCTTTTCCTACTTTTTGACCTAAAAGAGCTCTAACTACATACTTACTTGTATAACACATTATGTCAAAAGGTAACGACCAATCTGGTGATTTAATCATAGGTTTGGTTGTTAAATAATATTTTAATTGATAAAATGCTATCTCACAATCGTTTGTAAATTCAAAAGGAATGTATTTTTTAAAAATGTTTGCATAAAGATTATGTAATTTTAGAAAAATATCTTACAAATCTTTTATAGAATCTTGTGTGGCCTATAAATGAACGTGTTTCCTTTACCATAGTGGGGTAAGGTAACGTTTTGATTACTTGAATTTTCGATCGAATTACCTCTATTCATTTATGTAACATAATATATCCTAATATAAGTCATGGATTTACCATGAAATGATATTTTTCATAATTTAATATTGAATTCTTTCTATACATATCGTAAGTGCTTTAGTTAAATTTACTAAACATTCATTAAAAAAATTACCATAAACCATGAAATCATCCATGAAAACTTTTATAAATTTTTTCACATAGTCGGAGAAAATACTAACCATACACCTTTGAAACGTTGCAGTGCATTGAATAGATTAAAGGGCATGTCTCTAAGCAAATGTACCAATGGGGAAAGTAAAAAACGTATTTTCATGATCTTTTGGGGTATAGTTATTTGATTAAATCCTAAATAGCAATCTACATATCAATAATAAGTTTTTTCAGTTAATCTTTCTAAAATGTTATCTATAAACGGGGGTGGATTATGATCTTTTGGTATTAATTCTCCATGCTCATTCGTTATTCCTGTAATTCCTGTCTTTTTAGGGACTTGTGGACTAGGGTTAACCAATTGCTATAAACTATTGGAAATATCTATCATTCCTGTGTCTAACAATTTTGATATTTCAGCTTTTACTATGTCCATCATACGGAGGTTTAATCTACATTGAGGTTATCTAGAAGCTTTTGTGTCAATTTTTAAATTTATCATATGCATACACATAGTTAGATTTATTCCTTTAATATCAGCTATTGTCCATCCTATTGCTCTTTTAAATTCTTTCAATACATTACTAATTTATTTTCTTTTAGACTTGTTAGTTTATTAGAGATTATAACTTTAATTTATTATAGGCTCCTGTATAAACATATTTCAAATGATTTGGTAAATTTTTCAGATCTAATTGTGGGGCTTTAACAATAGAAAGTAAAATTTTGAATGAGATCTGGATAAGTCTTTGTAATAAGTAAGTTATGAAAGTTCATTATTTAATTCCAAATTACTTATTATCTTTTTTTTCGTCATCTCTATCATCATTGTCATCTAAATCTTCTATTACCAATTCCAATTAAGTTGTTTTGTTCTTTATAAAATACTTTTCTATTAATGGATCCATCATATCTAATGTGCATATGGAAGAAACATCCATTACGTATATTATTGCATCATATATATATTAAAATTCATAATATCATCATCTACTTCCATTGTTAATGTTACATTTGAAACATCAATATTTGCTTTTGCAATTTTCAAAAATGGTATTCCTAAGATTAGTGAAGTTCTATTAGAGAAATTATCTTCTTTCATATTTAAGACATAGAAGTCTAATTCATTAACTTTGACTAGTACATCTTCTAGTAACCCTACTATTTTAATAGTGATGTTTGAATTATTCGATCTTTTTCGTTTCCTTAATTATTCAATGTTTTATACCTTTGATAACCCTTATTCTTAATATGATTACCTATATTATGTTATGAGTAATTTGTATAACTATTAAAGTTATAAGTGGGATCAACAAACCCATCATGTTGGTTCATTATAGCATTAGCTTCTTCAATTTTCATTTGTTGTCTCAAATGGTATTCATCATTATAATGATTTACTTTATTACGAGATTTTACTTTGTTCGATCTATCATTTAGCAGTAGTTCAACCATTGCATTTAGCTCTTCTATCTTATCGTTCGGTGTCTCATATATCCTTCTATTCATTCCATTTAGATTTTCTTTAATTAAAGTAATTGCTTTGTCTATGTAAACGAATTTGTCTTGCTAGGACGTATTGATCAAGAAAGACTTGTAGCATCTCAAACCAATTGCTTACGAAATTTTAAGGGAGGTAAAATAACCTATTTAATGCTTAGCTTTTCAATACAGAAATAAAAACTTTTAATTTAACATAATCTATTTATAAATCCTTAGGTTTCAACGTGCTTACTTTATGTATGAACTCTCTAATAATTTGTTTAGCATCTTCATTATCTTTACCATAAAAATATGGTAATGAATTTATGAGTCTAAACTTCAATTTGAACTCCAAAAATTATGTTGTAAATGTTATACACATAGGTTTATAAGTCGTGACACTCCTATATGAATGTCTAAAAGTTAATTTTTCTTCGTCTTCAGCCATATTATATGACTTGCAGCAATAAGGTTTTTAAGATATTATTTTAAAACCACTGGCAACGACATCAAAAATAGACACATGTCGAGCGTGCACAACAATTTTCAGTATTTTACTATTATTTGTAGTAGGGGTAAATGGGATATTGTCTCCATATGGATTTTTCAAATCTTTTAAGAATCAAGGCTACCCTAAAAGTTTTACTGCATTTAACTTGCGTTAGTTTAACTAATTTAATCAAACAAGAATTAAACCCTAATAAGATGCACATAAAGTAAATAATTAATAAAAATAACTAAATTATAAACCATTTATATTGAATAAACTAACCTAATGCAATTCAAAATAACAATCAAATAATCGATAAATCAATTTAAATCAAATATCTAAACAAACACCTAAAGAAATCCCTACTAAAAATGTAATATACTTGGATCGCATTCAAACACTAGAACATAACTTAACTTCATAATATAGTTATAATCACATCACATGGAATCTTGGAATTATTAAATCTTAATTCATAATAGTTTGATAGCCTTTAGCCAGCCACATATTTTCCTAAATTCTATGTAAAAGCCGCATTCTTATCATTGTAAATCTACCCATTGGATAAAATGCAACACCATAGAAATATAATAGCATTAACACACGACGATAATCATGCCTAATATAAGTAAATAAAAATCAGAATATGCAAATTAATTAAAAATTTAGAATACGATCACCTAGAACATCCACTCAAGAAAAGCCCTCTAATTTACTCATAAGTACACTTACATAATTGATGTCAATATTTATAGACATAGATTTAGACACTCTATATTAAGGAACATATTGGCTACCATGCACTCAATACAAAGAATCACTAGTTGTAATATGCAAAAACAACTTGTTTAATTTGTGATTGACGTGTATGAATCGATCAAAAGTATTAAGTATGTGATTCCACAATTATAACTAAATAGCAATACAAAGTATATACTTATATGAGGTTTGTTCAGATTAACAAAAACTAGTCGTTCTTATAGGAAAAAAAACAATGCAAACATAAAATTAAAGACGTAATTAAATAAAAAATAACACTTAAATAAATCAACACCCTAATATTGCTTCATATATAAACTTAATAAAACTATCTTATAAAAGCACAAGGTTGAATAAAAAGAGAAGTGGTGAGAGTAATTTTGAAGCTCTAAGGTCCTATTTATTGTTTCCCTAAGCGTACATATCAAATATAAATACAAATTCCTTTTTCTTATCTAAAAAACGCAACACTAACCTTAGGGATTTTTAAGTGATTCCTAAGTTGTAAGTAAATCGCTAAGTGAATCATTGGATTTGATTCTCCATGCTCCACCAATTCAGCTCAGGATTTCTAATGTATTTTCCAATTTGCTATGCATTCGCTAGTCAATCTCTGCTGCTGATTCAAGTGGCTATTCCATATGTAAATGCAAATCGTTGGCTAATCGCTCGAGTTTTTCTCTAATTTTTTGTTTTGCTTTTTTTCCTTTTTTTCTACTATTTCTTCATTTTTCTAATAAAATACGAAAATCACAAAAACAAGAGAATAACTATTGTAATACCATCATTTATATCTAGAATTTTCCAAAATTAAACTAAAAAATGTGCCAAATTATTAATTTGTTATATGGACAGTTCTCCCAGATCTTATGAGTATCTCGAGATCGTGGGTGTGATAATTTGGTATCAGAGAATAGTGTAACATGGGGAAAAATATGATAAAATTGAACGAAATTTGTTATGATGATAATTGTCGAAACAATAGGTAACTAAATAGACAATGAAACATGTATATATATCTATAAAACATACAAAGAAATTTGTAGTGCAACATTGAATAGTTTGCTCACATTATAAAAGCAAGCATCTTAAGAAACTAATGTCCATTCTCATAAATAAGACATGTGGCAAGAAAACACCAGCTTGAGTGAACTTTTATATACATTTTTGGAGTCGAATCAACAATTAATTTCTTGTCATCTAGTCCTCCACTTCCATGAATTATCTTGTCCTTAGCAATTAAAACCTAAAAGTCACCAAATTAATTATTAGAAAGGAAACTCAGAACATTGATGACAACACCAAATTAGTGCACATGTTTAGTTTTACCATTCGTCCCGATAAGTAAGCATATCATTAGCAAGTTCAAATTAAAGTATATGAATAGTTAACCCATCTAAACACCATCTAAATTAAGTCAAAGGTATAACTATTCTAGTCAATATTTGATCCGCCCACGAACTAGTACTAGTGTAAATTATATAATAATTAGTCTCATAAGATTAAAAATATAAATATGTAAAATAATATGTATGTATAAGATAATAATAATAAATGCCATGAACTAATAATATATATATATATAGATTTAAGAAAAAATACTTAAGTCAGGTAATATTATATTTACGTTACAACCCTAGTGTGACTAGAAATTGGAACCATGTATAAAAATAGTACAGGTAAATTCAAGTGAGAGGCGTTTGAATTTACAAAAAACTATAATTATATCTAGTAGAAAAGAATATGTACAATAACCTTGTTTTTGTAGAAAAAAATAAAGCTTGGTAGTAACTTCAGTGATTAAGTTAAAAGAGTATGGGACGTATTAACTCAATAAATATGGGGAAGTAATTGTTACGATTTTTCACCATGAGATGTAATAAAGTGGAAACTATATAATAAGCCACGAGATTCGATAGCCTAGGTAGTATATTTCACTGTACCTATGAAATAAATGAAGAAATAATATATATATATATATATATATATATATATATATATATATATATACTTAGATAACTTCTATATATGTAGAGGTCATCACCCACGATATACTAAAAATTTAATCGAGTGTTATAGTCCCACCATTATTGAAAACCTTATTGAGGAAAGGTCCGTAAATAACTTACATTCAGGAACTGAACCCCAAAACAAAATCTGGAACCAACTATGGATCAACTACTCCAAAGTTTCTACACTATGTAAATTAACAACAAGCAACTAAAAAATTATCTGAAGAATAGCTAATAATGTCTTGTGTTAACTAAAAGGCTTCTAATGAAGCCTAAAACTCAATGACCTTAATTCGAGACTTAAAGCGATTATGTCCAAATACTTACGATGGGGCACCTGATGTAAACGACAATGATAAATAGTTAAAGGAAACAAAAAAGGCCTTAAATTTCATGGTAATGTAAAAGTAAGATAGGGTTTAGTAGCCTCTTATCAATTGATTAGTCAAGCAAAAAATTGATGGGAAATGATATAAAATGACCCAGATATTGATACAAAAACATGAAATGGGAGGGTTTGAGACTTTATTTGTCAAAAATATTTTCCTAAAACCTTGAGGGAATAGTTTAAAGCTGAGTTTGCTTAATTGAATAAAAAAGGGATGGCAGTCCAGGAGTATGAAGCCAAGTTTATCGGGTTAGCTTGATATGCACCAACTATGGTTTTAAATGGACAAGATAGTTGAGAAATTTTTCTTTGGATTAAGGTATGGCATTTGACGTGCATTAACACCTTTTAGGCATAAAAATTATAGAGCAATGGTTGTGGGAGCTTTAGTTGTCCAGCTAAAATTCAGCAAGAAGAAAAATTTCGAAATAAAAATTTATTAAAAAATATAAAAGGATATTGGAACCAAATGAACCTCGAACGAAAAAATCCATCAGGTGAGCAAACGTACATTAAGCTAGAAACCAAAAAAAAATATTACTCGAAATATGTTTTGTAGGCAACAAAAAACAAATCCTAACAATTTTCATGGTAGGAAAAACCAGGAATTAATTTTTCCATCCTTTGTGATTCAGCGAGGACAAGTGTCACAATCCCTAAAGCATATATGCTTCAAATATAAGCAGGGACATATAGCCTGTTATTGTCATTGAAATTCAAATATCATTCCACCTCACCCTAGCAAAATTCTAGGACAACTACATAATCGATAACCATTCAAAGATTTTGAACGAGTCCATTCAACCACGATAGAAGAATTACCTCCCAATGCAGTAGTGGAAGGTTAATTTCCATTCTTTAATACCCAAATGAATGTTTTATTTGACTTTGGTGGTACTCACTTTATTATCTCTAAAGAAATTGTGAAAAACTTAGAATTAGCAATAGAAAACTAATGAGATACTCTTAGGATTCCAATACCACATAAAAGTACTTCAACATTAGGGAGATTATGTAATTCGTGCGAATTTAGACTACATGATAAAATATTTTTAGTTAACCCTATAATCATGAATATAATAGAACGTGACCTAATTTTGGGAATGGATTAGCACAGTACCATGCTCAAATTGATTGTTAAAAGAAAATGGTATATTTAACACTTCCAACTAGACAAACTTTGATAATAAACTGTCAAGTCCAAAATATCTCTAGAGTTGTAATGTCTACCCTTAAGACTTTTCATTAAGATAATAAAAACCTAGAAATATTTCCTTACTCCACGGTCGAATATGTTAACCTTAACATGATAGATGATGAGTCATTATTTAGGCACTTTTTCATAGTTGTTTGCCATATTAATCAAGTCTAAAGTTAGGTTTTTATGGCTCTATATGTTTACTTTTAAGATTTACATGATATTTGAGCATTCGTACGTGATTCGAGTAAAATTCGAAAAAAACTTAAACATCGATCGAAATCCAATAAAATTGGCACCATGCAATCAAAAGGGATTGTGCCAAAGTACATCAAAAGGAGTTAATCAAGGCATCTTAGAAAAAGAACCGACAACGTTTGAATTGAAGTGACAGTGTCAACTTTAAAAAATGACAGCGTCACTGATGATGCCAGGTTCAGAAATTGAAGTTTCAAACCGACTTGCCCCCTTAAACTTTTTATGTATTTCTATGCCGCCACCCGGTGCCGTACCCACATTACCACAATCGCATGGACGACACCAACTTCACATAATAGATTTTTTTTAAACTTCTTAAAAGGTTGTTATTCCTGAAAGTTGCTATTTTTATACCCAAGCACACCTATATAAAGGAGGCACCTCTATGAATGAAATTACATTGTTTAGAGTTATATAAGAGTAGAGTAAGGTGGAGTAACTATGTTCAGCTATGTTCATTAATACTAAGGTTGGGGATGAAACTCTTAAGCCAAAAGTAGGTTGTTTTCTATTTATTGTTCATATTTTTATAATAATAATGTTTTGTTTCGATTCTTTATTTGTGTCGTTGCCTTTAATGATATCTCAATGGTAGTTTAGAGTTTGTATATGCATTGTAAATCTCTAACCGTAAACCCACCTTGCAATCAATCAGGTTGAGTCTACAATACCAACCAAGTTTAGAAGGTTCAATCACCAAGGCCAAGAAATGTAACACAATTGTTCTATTAAGTGGGTAACATCTAGAACTAGGTAAAATCTAGAGAGAATTTGCCCAAAGTTATCTAGAATTAGGTGATCCTATAGAGTTGTTAATGTTATTCAAGTGCTAAATATTGAAAGCATTTGCCCAAGGTTATAGGATGGAATAAGAAAAATATTTAGAGAACGGTTGCCTTATCTATCAAGAATAGTGAGACTAGGGTATTGGTGATCCCAAGACCTATAGCCTACCTAGGTAAACTATTTTAAAACACATATTTCAATGTCAAAGATAAAATATATGGATTGGTTACCTATTACTGGTTATATTTGACATGCATGACACGTAATAAAACTTTAGCACCATTGCAGGGGATTTTGTTCCTAATTGAGTTCAAATATCATTTTCATTTGCTTTTTTTTTTCGTTCTTTGATTCTACTAGGTTATGCATAGCAGGAAAATTTTATCTAAATCTAATGGTTCACTGTAACCTTTTTTTTTTCAAAAATCAACAAAACCCACCAACAATTTGCTAGCGAAGCTCTAAAGTAAAAGTCTTACTTTCCCCAACCTATAATGGTTGACGATGCTCACCACACTTGCGGTGATAGCCAAATTATAATGGAATGCATCAATTAAGATATACAAAATCTTCTTGCTAAGCATCCTCTCTGCAATAACCTTTCACTGAACGAAGAAGCTTTAGAGCTTAAGTCTAGCTTTATTAACTTCTTGCCGACATTTCATAACATGGAGAGTACGGAGAATGAGGTAAAGCTTACGATTTTCCCATTCTACTTAAAGAATAAGGCTAAACAGTTTCTATTTTCTCTCTGTCCTTGTTGCATTAACTCATGGCACAACATGATTAATGAGTTCTTTCTGGAATAGTTCTATAAGGATAACGTAGTCTAACGTATCTCTGAGATATGTAACAGTAAGATGAAGACCGATAAGTCTTTGAGTGATTATTAAGATCGTAATAAGCACCTAACGGCCAATTGCAGAAAACATAGCCAATCCGATATGCCATTACCTAGTTCTCATATGTCAGCATGTCCCCCGTATAGATGCATATGATTGATAGTGCTTGTGGTGGTCACATTCATGACAAAACCCTTACAAAAAGGAAGCAACTATATGAGAACATAACACAATAGTAGCGATTATACGTGGATATTGGTGTTGACGCACGCCGAAGTTCGTCAGTTAATGCCGCTACTAGCACCTCTAATAAGAAAACTTATATTTTGACAACCTAAGTTGAACGCCTTCTAAATAATGACTAAACGCACGTTAAAGCTTGAAGATTGTTCTCAGTCTCAAACCATGTAACTGATCAATGTCCTACACTTTTTGAAGACCACCAATAGACCAATATCATAGATAACCAATTCCAAGGGCAGACTTGAGTGTCCTTTAGAAAAACCTAAAATCAAGATATGGTGAGGAACAACCCTAACTTCAGTTATGGGCATAAAAATAAGAATTATCTATCCTTTGTGTTGGGGCATGTGCCCTAGGTCAATCCATTAACAATCTTTATGAATATTTTTAGTTAATAAAATAGAGGATTTCATTTGTTGTTTATTATAACTAATTTGCATGTTTACATTATAATAAGATCCATGGGTATTTACAGAAATATCCTAAATGTCCCTAGTCGATCATTATACTAGGAACTACAATGAATTAAGACTAGTGTGAGTCTTGATTGATGATCATATGATGATTGTACATATAAAGATACGAATACAGATCACGAGTACTTATTAGGCAACAAAGTACTGGATCGACCCGCTATGAGAATATCACATGGATTAAGTCATAGTTGTTTCTCATGATAGGTATATTTTTTTAGTCCTCTGACTTGAGATTACCAGAGACTTCAACATTAGGAACACAGTGATTTGACACAATCAAACGTTGTTTTTAACCGGACGATTATAAAGGTTGTGATTGGTTATTGTGTGAGTAATGAGATGAAGTTGCGTAATCAAGATAGAACTTGTCCTTCTCATATGAAGAAAGATATCAAGTGGATCCCTCGATGTGTTAGACTATTAAAAGGCCTAGTCTAAGTGAATTGATATTGATCAATGTCACATAGATGTTTTCAGTCTACCAAGCGATCGAGACTAGTACGATTGAACATGTTGGATGACAATTCCATGCCTTATATTTGATCAAAAGGATATCGTATGACAAAAGAATGTTATATACACTATTGATTAGGTTGTATCGATTTGATATTCGTACAACTTGGGTAGTCAAAATGTCTTGCTAGAGGCTGCTTATGACTTGTATACCTAAATGTGTTTTGGTACACTGCCAACGTTGTATGAGCCTATTGGGTAGGACACTAAGAATGGTTTTGCGTGATTTTAAGATGGTTCAGAAAAATGAATTTTATTTGATAAAATTCAAGACAGAAACGTCTTTGTGATGTATTACACTTATACTTCTTTAAGTAGGGGTATATATATAATTTACTTAATCGTCTATATACAAGGGTTGTATAAATAAACGCTTTAAGTTAGAACGCACGTACGAAAGATTAAGGGCTGAAACTCTATTTTCGTTTAGAAACGAATCAGGGTTTTCTGGTACACTCTGGATCGTTTTGGAGAGAAACAAAAAGTTTGGTATTCTCTTGAAGCTAGCACTTCGAATCTCGGTCGCCGTTCGTGTGTGGACTGCTGTTAGAGGGCGTTCGTCATTAGCAACGCCTTAGAGATCGATCAACCTTCAGAAAGGTATTTTGCGATCGAGGTATGATTAAGTTTTCTTGGTTTAAATATTTTTAATGGAATTAGATTCGGATCCTGTTGGGGTTTTTGTCAAAATTGTTTTGTAATCTCCGCTGCGTGTGAACCCCAAAACCCAACAGTGGCATCAGAGCCATCGAGTTTGATTCCATTAAACTCATTGTATGTTTTCTTCTAATATATACATGATATATGATTGAAAGCATGTTAATAGTTGATGTATATCTGATATACAGAAGTTTTCTTTGAGATTTATTATCATGTTTTATGTATATGATACATATATTCGTGATTCAATTGAAATCAGTTTCGTACATGCAAGTAACCATGTTAGGTTAATTCGAATAATTTTAATGAATTGAATTTCATGTTCTGTGATCCATTACACCATTAGGTATAATCTTTATTTTTCGTGTATTGATGAATGGATGAAATCTCTGTAATTCAGTATGCATATTTAGGTTACATTGTTTTAAGTTTCTTAAGTTGTATAAGTTTTAATATTAATTCGAAACTAATATGATTAGGTTCGATTGGGATAGTAATTCATGATTCAATTACATGTTTGTGATTATTTGGATGAGGACCGAAATTGCGAATAATTATTTTTCAAAATTATTTATTTATCTCGTTATATCTATTATGTAATGAAGTTTCAATTTGACAAGAGATAAATAACAAATTAGATTAAGAGAGATTAGCAAAATCGGTTTTGTTATCCCTATTGGATATGAGATAAATATCAAGAATTTTGTTATTGGTGATGTGCTAGGATTCAAATATCTTAAGTCCTAATTGGATTAGGATGAGATGATTAGTTAGATGTGGGTTCGGGTTAATTAAAATGTTTTAATTGACTTAGTTTCGGATAAATTAAGGGGTTAATTTCGGATAATAAAATCGGCGAAAAATATGATTTTTTATAGAGAATTTTAATTTTTGAAATTGAAATTCGTCTCCTAAAAAAGAAAAAGGGGGAAGGGGGCGCTACCCCCTGTACCCCCGTCCGCTGACAAGTCAGCGGAACCACCGCCCGCAGACCGGTCAGCGGGACCGCCGTCTAACTAATCCTAACGTACGAAAATTCTTTTATTATTGAACAATATAAAAATTTCCAAATTGTTTAATGATTTAACAAATCAACAAAATATATGATATTTCATTGTTTACATAAAATCACTAAAACTGAATAAAATCCCTCTATTAAATTTTAAGTCTAATGCCATCCATTTTAAACACTTGTCAAGGCATCGATCACACTAATCCAGTTTCAGGCAAAGCTGGGTGTATTGTGTTATCTTGGTGAGACTAGTTGGATAAGAGTTACCTAAATGTTTAAAATGGTTCGACTTAATAAAGCTATGAAAATAGTTTTGAGCTTTAGGCACATGATGAGATAAAAATATGATAAGACATAAGATGTCCCGTATCTCATAAAAGTATCTAAAATTACATAAGATGTAATTTGTAACTGTTACCTACCTAAATAATCTAGTTACGTGTTTCATGTCATAGCTGTCATAGAAATTAAGTGAAATATGGATTTTAGTCCCCTAAATAAATAGTATGTTTTAGGAGGGTTGTTAATTTGGTGGAGTCTATTCCTTTATACTAAAATAAACTTTGCATAATCTTTATTGTAGATCAATGGCCTCTTCAAGTAACAATAATCCCTTGTCACTGTGATCCATCCTCGAGAAGGATATGCTATCTAGGACTAACTTTCTTGACTGGTTCAAAAACTTGAGGATGCGCATAATAAGCATGTCTACGATTCTACTGATGTTGCATGTATTATGCTGGAAACTATGGTTCCCAAACTTCAGAAGGTCATGGAACTAATGAAAGCCTACGACATGGCTATAATGCTGAAGGAAATATTCCAACAGGAAGCTAGGCAAGAAAGGTTCGAGATAGTCAAAAACATACATTCTTGCAAGATGATTGAGGGTGCGTTAGTTAGTCCTCATGTTATGAAGATGAAGGGCTATGTTAACCAACTGGATAGACTCGAATTTCCTATAAGCCAAGAGTTGGCTACAGATTTGATCCTGAATTCATAACCAGTGAGTTACTCACTATTTGTGATGAACTACAATATGAATAATATGGAGAAATCAATTTCAGAGTTGCATTCGATGCTCCAAACTGCTGAACAAATCTAGTAATGTGTTGATGGTCCGAAATGGGAAATGGATGAAGACGAAAGGCAAAGGCAAAACTAAAGTTGTCGAGGCTGCTGCTATACTTGTCGCAAAGCTTGTGAAACAAGTCCAACCCCAGCCTGTTCCTGCTTCAAAACACCTAAAAGAAAAAGGAAAGAAATTGTCATTTTCGTCATGCACCTGGACATTGGTTCGGAAATTGCAAACTCTATCTGGAAGATCTAAAGAATAAAAAGGGTAGTGTGACTACTACTACAAGTATTTATGTTATTGAAATTAATTTATCTACTAGTGATTCTTGGGTATTAGATACCGGATGTGGATCTCATATTTGTATAAATGTGAAGGGGAATCACCAGAAGTAGAAAGTTGAAGAAAGGAAAAGTCATCCTCCGCTTAGGGAATGGAGCAAGAGTTGCTGCCCTGGCTGTTGGATCATATGACTTAGTCTTACCTAGTGGACTTATTTTGACTTTAAATAATTGTTATTTTGTGCCTGCCTTGAGCAAAAACATCATTTCTATTTCATGTTTGGATATGGATGGTTTTGATTTTATTATTGCGAATAATAGATGTTCCATTTCTCGTAAAGGTATATTTTATGCAAATTCTAATTTGTGCGATGTCTTTATATTCTAAGCATGAAAAGGTCCACTGATACTCCAGTCTTTAACATAAATACAAAGAGATACAAGTCAAATGATTTGAATCAAACCTATATTTGGCATTGTCGTCTCAGACACATAAACGAGAAACGCATAACGAAGCTCCATAAAGATGGACTTCTAGATTCATTTGATTTAGAAACATATGAAACATGCGTATCTTGTTTATTAGGCACGATGACTAAAAGTCCTTTTATTGGACACACTGAAAGGGCATGTGATTTATTAGGTCTATTACATACTAATGTATGCGGTCATATAAACATAATGGCTAGAGGAGGCTATCAGTACTTCATTACATTTACTGATGATTTTAGTAGATATGGTTATGTATATCTAATGAAACATAAAGCTGAATCATTTGAGATGTTTCGAACGTTTTATAATGAAGTGCATAATCAACTTGGTAAAACTATCAAAACACTTTAGTCAGATTGAGGTGGTAAATATTTAAGCCAAGAATTTTATGATCAACTTAGAAATTGTAGGATTGTCTCACAATTGAGTCCACCAATAACTCCACAATGGAATAGAGTTTCTGAAAGGATAAATCAAACCTTATTAGATATGTTTTGATCTATGATGATTCATGCAGATCTTCCATTATCCTTTTGGGGTTATGCATTACAAACTGCAGCTTTCACTCTAAATCTAGTTCCTTCTAAAGCATTTGATAAGCCATCATATGAGATATGGTATGAGAAAAGACCTAGTTTGTCTTTCCTTAAGATTAGGGGTTATGAGGCTTACGTAAAATGAAAAGTCTCAGAAAAACTAGTACCTAAATTCGATTAGTGTTTATTTTTGGGGTATCCTAAGGAAACAAAAGGATATTACTTTTATAATCCCGATGAGAACAAAGTGTTTGCTGCTCGGTATGTGCCTTTATGGAAAACCAATTTATTTCAAAAAACACTACTGGGACAGAAATAAATCTCGAAGAAGTTCAAGAATCACAGATAAACACTGAACCGCTACTAGAAGTTTAACAACGTTCTGAACCAGATGAACCTCTACAAATGACACACGGCCAACGTAAATTTAGTAGGGTAAAACATGAGCCTGAGAGATTCAAATTCCTCATTATTGATAGTCGTGATGTGTTTCTTATGGATCAAAATGAGCCCACAACTTATCAGGAGGCTATGATGGACCAGACTCAGATAAACGGCTAAGTGTCATGAACCTTGAGATGCAATCCATGTATGATAACCAAGTTTGGAACTTGGTTGATTTACCTGAAGGTGGTAAGATCATTGGATGTAAATAGGTTTTCAAGAAGAAAACTGACATGGATGGCAAAGTACATACTTTTAAAGCAAGACTTGTAGCAAAATGTTTCAGGCAGACTCAAGGTGTTGATTATGATGAAATTTTTTCGCTAGTAGCCATGCTTATATCCATAAGAATTTTAATTGCCATTGCTGCATATTATGACTATGAGATATGGCAAATGGATGTAAAAATAACATTTCTTAATGGAAACTTGCTTGGGGACGTGTATATGACACAACCTGAAGGTTTTGTACATCCTAAGAATTATGGGAAGGTATGCAAGCTTCAAAGATCCATTTATAGATTAAAGCAAGCTTCTCGGAGTTGGAATCTTTGTTTTGATGAAACAATCAAGGATTTTAGTTTTATTAAGAACGAATATGAGCCTTGTGTATACAAGAAGGTCAGTGGGAGTGTAGTTGTTTTTCTAGTACTGTATGTTGATGATATATTACTCATTGGAAATGACATCCTAAAATTGTAGAATTATAGTCTTCGTTAGGGAAGTGTTTCTCAATGAAATACTTAAGCGATGCAGCCTATATCCTAGGGATAAGGATCTATAGGGATAGATCTAAGAGGCTAATCGATCTAAGTCAGAGTGCTTATATAGACAAGGTGTTGAATAGGTTCAGTTTGCAAGAATCTAAAAGAGGATTGTTGCCAATGTCTCATGGAATAAGTCTCAGCAAGATTAAATGCCCTAAAACAAATGATGAGCGAGATCGTACGAATAAGATACCATATGCATCAGCTATTGGATCTATCATGTATGTCATGCTATGCACTCGACCTGATGTATCATATGCTTTGAGCACTACAAGTAGATATCAGTCAGATTCTGGTGAGAGTCACTAGATAGTAGTAAAGAACATCCTTAAATACTTAAGAAGGACCAAGGAAGCGTTCTTGGTCTATGGAGGTTTTGAAAATGATCTAGTTGTAAATGGTTACACAGATGCAAGTTTTCAAACAGATATAGATGATTTATATCGCAGTTCTGATATGTGTTTACTTTGAATGGAGGTGCAGTAAGCTGGAAAAGTTTAAAACCGAGAGCGTGGCAGATTCTACAATGAAGTGAGTATATTGCAGAACTACGATGCAGCAAAAGAGGCAGTTTGGATCAAAAAGTTCATTTCTGAACTATGTATGGTTCCAAGTGTTGCTAACCCTATTTATTTGTATTGTGACAATAACGGGGCAACAGCACAGGCCAAGGAACCTAGATCATACAAAAAATCCAAACATATACTCAGGCGTTTTCATCTCATCAGAGAAATTATTGAGAGGGGAAACGTGAATATTTGCAGAGTACCTATTGAAGACAATGTTGCGGATCCATTGACAAAAGCTCTTCCACAAGCAAAACATGATGGTCATGTTAGATCATTAGGCAATAGATGCATGTATGATTGGCCCCATTGCAAGTGGGAGATGTTGGGGCATGTGCCCTAAGTCAATCCATTAACTCTCTTTATGAATACTTTTAGTTAATAAATAGAGGATTTCATTTGTTGTTTATTATATTAATTTGCATGTTTACATTATAATAAGATCCATGGGTATTCACAGAAATATCCTAAATGTTCCTAGTCGATCATTATACTGGGAACTATAATGAATTAAGACTAGTGTGAGTCTTGATTGATGATCATATGATGATTATACGTATAGGGATATGAATCAAGATCACGAGTACTTATTAGGGAACAAAGTACTGGATCGACCCGCTATGAGAACATCACATGGATTAAGTCATAGTTGTTTCTCATGATAGATATATTTTTTCAGTCCTCTGACTTGAGATTACCAGAGACTTCAACATTAGGAACATAGTGATTTAACACAATTAAACGTTGTCTTTAACCGGACGATTATAAAGGTTGTGATTGGTTGTTGTGTGAGCAATGTGATGAAGTTGTGTAATCAAGATAGAAATTGTCCCTCTCATATAAAGAGTGATATCAATTGGATCCATCGATGTGTTAAACTATTAAAAGGCCTAGTCTAAGTGAATTGATATTGATCAATGTCACTTAGGTGTTTTTAGTCTACCTAGATCTCGACACTAGTACTATTGAACATGTTGGATGACAATTCCATGCCTTATGTTTGATCAAAAGGATATCATGTGACAAAAGGATGTTATATACACTATTGATTAGGTTGTATCGATTTGATATTTGGACAACTTGGGTAGTCATAATGTCTTGCTAGAGGCCGCTTATGAATTGTATACCAAAATGTGTTTTGGTACACTGCCAATGTTGAATGAGCCTATTGGGTCGCACACTAAGAATGGTTTTGCGAGATTTTAAGATGGTTCAGAAAAATGAATTTTATACGATAAAATTCATGACAGAAATGTCCTTGTGGTGTATTACACTTATACTTCTTTAAGTAGGGGTATATGTCTAATTTACTTAATCGTCTATATACAAGGGTTGTATAAATAGACACTTTAAGTTAGAACACACGTACGAAAGATTAAAGGCCGAAACTTTGTTTTCGTTTAGTAACAAATTAGGGTTTTCTAGTACGCTCTGGATCATTTTGGAAAGAAACAAAAAGTTTGGTATTCTCTTGAAGCTAGAACTTCGAATATCAGCCCTTCGTTCGTGTGTGGACTGCTGGTAGAGGGCGTTCGTCGTTGGCAGCGCCTTAGAGATCGATCAACCTTCAAAATGGTATTTTGTGACCGAGGTATGATTAAAATTTCTTGGTTTAAGCATTTTTAATGGAATTAGATTTGGATCTTATTAGGGTTTTGTCAAAATTGTTTTGGAATCTCCGCTACTATGAACCCCAAAACCCAACACTTTGACCCAATAGGACAACTATTGTTAGAACCAGTGACTAATCATTCCTACTAGAGGACATGATTCAATATTTAGCTTTTCAACATAGCCAATTTGCTAGAATCATCGACCAGCTCCACATAAAAACATAAAAATATCTTAGCGAGATAATTGTGGTGGTCCAAAACCTGGAGGTCCAAGTGGGCCAAATTGCTAAACAACTGGGAGGATTAGAAGAGAAAGGAAAGACGCCTATGCAAACTTGCCCAAACCTAAATGCGAGTGCCAATGCCATAACACTTAGTAGTGCAAACAATACAACAAACCCAAAAGCACCAATCAGAACACCCACCTCAAAGGAATTGTTCAACGAGTAGGAAAATGAAGTTAAGATTATAGGACCAACCCCTAAACAAACGTAAGTTTCCTTAAAGTAAATTTGCCTGTTTGTAAGGTCAAACCTCATTTTCCTCAACTCTTGATGATGGATAAAAAAGGGAGGAGGACAGAGAGATTATGGAGACCCATAGGAGAGTAGAAATTAGCATTCCACTTCTTGATGCATTAAGATAGAATCCCTGGTACGCGAAATTCCTCAATGAACTATATACCAAAAAAGGAGATTGAAAGGCAGTTAAAATATTCAATTAGGAGAAATTTTCATGGCAATCCTGCAAAAGAAAACTCCCCTTAAATGTAAGGATCCTAGGACATTCTTAGTACCTTGTACTAAATGGGATGTTAACATTATGTGATGTTGGTGCCTCCATAAATATGATGCCATTATCCATTTAGGATAGACTTAAAACAGGTTCTTTGGAAGAGACAGGGATTATGATCCAGTTAGTAAATCAATAGCTAGTCAGACATGTGGATGTATTGGAATATGTATTAGTTCGAGTAAATGATTTTATGTTTCTAGTAGATTTCTATGTGGTGGACATAAATCGATAAGCCCTATTTAGATTTTCATTGGTGTTCCTCGAACAACCATTCTTGAAGACTAGCAAAACTAAGATAGATGTACATTTCATAACATATCTTTAACCATGGAATTCGATGGAGTGATTATCAAGTATGAAATATACAATGTCATACAACATCCGATGGAATAGCCTATGCAACTGTATGGAAAAAGTTATGTGGATCTGCTTGTTCAGCAAACCATACTCATAAGTAATGAATATAAAGCTCAAATTTTCTTGGAGAGTCATCTGTATAGCATGTCACTCTATAAAGAAGGTGCATCCTTCTACACTCAACTAGAAGAAGCAATCTTCGAGTTAGATTCATTTGAATCGGCACCTGACGAATGTTATTTTGATCTACCTCCTCCGAACATCAAACCTTTTCCATCACTACAGAAAGCCCCCTTGATCGAGCCCAAACTATTATGACAAGTGATTATTTTGACTTATATATAGGATTCATTAAGTATTATATTTAGTATAATACCCCTAAATGTGCTCAAGTTCATGTTGTTTATACATTTTTAGGTATACTAGGCATAAAGGAAGGAAATAAGTGAATTCAAGAAGAAATGGAACTAAAACACACCAAAATAGGTTTAGCACCATTGCTAAGTGTTGTGGTGTTGTAAGTTAAAAAGGCACAGTGTGGGAAGGAAAGGTATGGTGACGAAGAGCAAGCCATAGAAAAAAGGAGTCAAAGGAAAGTTCTTACAGTGGCGGCGGTGTCGAGATCAAGGGAAGCCGCCGGAGAGACATAGGGACAACGCTTATACTACAAATGAGAGAAATTGAAACATAGGATTTTTGACACAGTGGTGGCATCATGGGATTGTATACACAATGCCACGAATTATCTGACATCACTGTGAAGACAAAACATTGAAAATGGAATCCTATTTATTGTTAAATTGTCAAGTAGAGCTTCTAATTGTTTTAAAATGTTATTCAAGAGTATAAATAGATAGGAGAATGTGGTAAACATAAAAATTACGATAAATTAGCCACCATATTAACATAGTTTAGTATATGTTTAATTTATTCTTAAGTATTAAGAAAATTAAGAAAGAGAAGACAATGAAAACTCATGTGTCATGATTCTATATTATTTTTATTGATTTAATTGAAAGTATTTCATTATATATATAATTTCAATGAATACCATTATGTGAATGTTTGTTTCAATAAGATATGAGTAGTTTATTTATCTTTGGGATCAATGGATCCCATGGTATGAATGATATGCTATAAACATGAGTACAGTAGAATTACAAAACTGCAATGGTTAGAATTTTTATTGATTCTAAACGTAATGCTACAAACATCTTGATCACATGTTAAATGATATTAGGTTTTAGAAGTTATCATGGCCATTGAAGCTATTAAGCTAGATATGGACAGTATAGCAATAAAATATACAACATCAAGCGATAGTTGTTGATTAAGGAGGCACATGTAGTAAAATTGATGGGATTTGAATCTAAAGATTTGGAACATTAAAGCAATGTAGAGCTTGCGTTATTCACACCGATAGGTCGAGTTGTAGTTTGCACATTCAAATCTTTTTCGTAACGATGGTGGGTTAAAATGGATTTGAGAGAAATCTCTCTATTCTAATTAGGCATTGCGCACACATAATAAAGATGATAAAGTGAGTTGAAAAGCATATTATTTCATTAACTAGGTACAGTTGTGAACTAAGATATTCTTAATATAAGAGTTAAAGTAATTTACAATGATTAGTTAGCATAAATTAGTTTTGTTTAGTTATAAAACCAACTAAAATGATTTCATTAACAATAGAGTATTTTTTTCTAATTACATATTGAGTGAATACACATTTCCCTGAGGATGATATCTATAATCAACGTAGTTGGTGACACTATTACTACAATCGAGCTTTTATATTTACAACCACGATAAAGTGTTTTGCGTTGTTGTCAAAGATAGGTAACAACTAAAACTTAATTAGTTTGAAAAGTTTCTAAGTTTTATTCCAAGTACTTTATTTTCAAGTTTATAAAAACAAAAAGGATTGAGTTTCAAGTTTGACTCTCTAATTTGATCTGTTGCTATTTCCGTCTCTAATTTTCATTTTTGTTTAGTTTTTAAAGTCTTACATATATAGGTCTCAATCCAAGCACATTTAACCTGCCAATATATAATAAAAATCATAGCAATATAATATATTGATATTACACAATTTATATAAACTTAACATATCCTTAACATTATCTTTTCTCAATGTACTATACACGAAACAACAAAAACAATCTAAAAAGTTTATATATCGTATCTTTCTACAAAAGTAAAAGCAAAAATTGTTCTAAATGAAAAAAAAAATAAAAAAATGAAGTGTTCCGAGATTATATAAAGTTGATTGTGCTTCAAATAATACTTGACTTCGTACAAAACACCTGAAAAAAGATCAAAAAGAAAAAAATCACTAAATTATACAAACAATAATAGGAATATAAACAATATTATGGAATATAAACACAGCATAAGTAAAGTAATAAAGAAAGAGAAATTCATCATTATCGAGAAGGAACATGGTGTTATTTAGCAAATTATCTCTCGCTCCAAACTATAACATAGCAATGGTTTGTGATGCTTATATATATAGTCTTGATGTTTCATGATCAATATTTAAGACCGCAACATACACAAGCTATCATGCATGATTACGTTTAAGAATTAAAATGAAAAGAAAAATATTTATGCTCGACAACAAAGAAAATAAAACCTAAATTGCAAATTAATTAATTAGAGTCGACTAGTTTATTCTTATAAAAATAAAATAAAATTAAGACTTGTTTACAACTTTTAGAAATCACAGCCAAAACCATGGATGTCGATGTATCACTAGAGACCTTGTTTTCACAAGATGTGGTTTAAAACCTCAAATAGAACTAGGAACAATTGGAAACAAGGAACACTATGAGGGCATATAAGGTCCAACGCATGTAAAAACCATGAGATGAAACGAAGGAAAGAGAACTAAATGGTAAATCCACATTGCTATTCTATCCAATTAATCGGAGTAATGGAACTATGCAAATAGATCAAAGCTGTTAAGCGATATCATATCTCTTACTCTTACCTTGTGAAAGCGCCACCTAACGAAGCTCCAATAACAAGCATGCTGATTTGGGACTTAGACACTTCATTAGATATTGCAATCGGTACATCATCTCGCTTCAATTTGTACAATCTCCGCTTCCACCTTCATGTATCGCATTAGAGTGAGTTCATTTTTTTCTTTTCTTTTTTTCTCTTTCATAATATGCTTTTTTTAATAGGCTTGAAGGTTAACATAGAAAACTTTTCCTTTTTCTCACTACAAAGTTGCTTGTATGGGAGAAGCATTTTACTGGCTTTCCATTCCATTCCCTTCTTGTATGCAGGCGCTACATCATCCCGTACTGGCGAAATTGGAATATAGTTTCCCACTTGAAGGACAACAATTTCAAATGGCATTATAAATTAAAGGATTGACATAATGCAGACATGAGCTCAAAACTTTACCTTTTTTTATTCCTTCTTTCACCCAAGGTCTTTAAGAAGCCTAGAAGTGCCTCTTTGGTGCTTGCTGCATTCGTTTCATAATAGACATCTTTCTATGACAGAATTTATTTAGCTTCAGCGAAAAAAGAAATACAAGCAAAATCAAAATTAAACCTTGGAAAGCATGCCGAAGTAACTGGTTGTTCCCTAAAGTCTATTGACGGTCAAGACAAGCTGTCTAACCTGATTCTTCTCACACGCACCCTTATTAATTACAGGAAGTGAAATACAGAACCATCTCAAATATTATGTTGTTGTAGCATTGCAGACACAACCCAAAACAACTATGATAGTGTGATAAAAAAATACCCAACTGAAAGAGTAAAAAGACATTAATAAAATATAGCACAATTTAACTCATACATGAATTCTTCAATTTCCAAATAGCCTGGCTACCAACAATCAAGGAGAACTGCAAACCAAAAATCAAAAGCTATTTGCACAACTGCCTATTAGCATGAGACATAGTAAACGTTCGTGCCCTGGACAAATAATCTTGAAGAGAATAATTGTTGAAAATTGGTTGGTTACCAACTTACCATTGAAGAAGAACTAATCAAATGAAGAGTCTAAAACCCAACTACCAAACAAATAGATAAACAAGAAGAAGAGGAAGTTTAAGGAAATGATGGAAATCATATAAATATAATACCTGTCCGTGCTTCTCCCCATATATTCCATGACTTGCAGCTAACTCTCGAGCACAGTTCAGATTTTCCTGGATTGAAAACTTCTCCACCTCTACCAACTTAATCTGCAAAGAAGAAGAAGCTACACAAAATAAAAACTCTCGAGCACAGTTCAGATTTTCGCGGCAGGAATTTGTTTTGAACAAGCAACTCAAAAGAAGAAGCTTGTAAGAAGGGAGTATGATTAGAAAAGAATTGGTGTAAAATAAATCAGGAAGTGTTGGTAAACATATCTCATCAAGGGTGGTTGCGGCGCCATCATTTGTTTCTTGTGATCACTCTATGAGTGATGTCGACAATGGCTCTTCTTGATCTTTGGACGTCTTCATCATCGCTCTCCGGAAGAGATTCAATAGCCACAGCAGCAAGCTTTGCGTCCTGTAATGCTAGCTCCCTTGCTCGTTGAATTTCGTTGCTCTTACCCAAGTACTCGAGAGCCTGCGAGTTCATGCACAAAATATATCTGAATTAGTCATACTCGTAAAAGCGACCGATTATGTGGAGCAAAAAGTGAGAGAAGCTAATAAACATGAACTTACGAGATCAACGTTAACAGGGTCATCGAAGCCTCTATCCACAACCGTACACAGTTGAGGGAACTCTTCCATGGCAAACAATATTGGAGCTGTGACTATTCCCCGCAAAGAGTTCGCCGTCAAAATGAAAGTAGATTACGTAACAACCATGTCAATTATTGCAAAAAAATTCTTCTGCTTTAGGTATAAGGATTATTCTTCGTTTTGACTTTTATACTTTCGATTCAACTCGCTATCACTGAGATTATTGTTAAAGTTATCCGGTAAAAGTACATAAATAAATAAGTTAAGGTCTCAAATTCTATGCAATCAAAGGAACTAAGCACAACAATTTGTTTCAAGTTTCTGCCTCAAAGACACTCAGCCGAACCATTTACTTGTACTCCAACTTTAACCTTTTTTGAACCCGTGACTCCACAACTAGCTCTCTTTTTAAAATATGATTAATAAAGTAAGGCAACATTACATGGCGTATATCCAACAAGGAAGGCTTTCCGAGGAAGTGTTGTCCCTGTGAAATCCAAAGACGTCGTCAATGAGTGATATTCCAATCCTCGAAAGCATGAAAATACCCAATTATGCAAAGAACTCCATGTTAATGGGTCTTCATAATGTGCGCTGATCAATGAATTTATTTATTCTAGGCAACTTCTATTTTCATGACTCAGTAACCAACATAAAATGAAACTTGAAACTAAGGTACGAAGTTACAAACCAGATTCTTCCCATAATCATAAGCAAGCATTGAGACTTCTGCAGTTTGTCCAAGAAGAACAACAATTGCCTTTGCAAATTGTTTGAAATCAAAGATGTCGTTTTATAGTACGTTTTTCTGAGATAATACTCCATACCGCAACCGAATTATGCAGAGATTTAGAATGAGAATGTATTCACGGAAATGTTTTCTTTTTTTAATAAGAGTATTTACATAAATGTTGTTCAACAATTATAGACACTCAATTAATATAAATCTTTTAGAAACAGAACAGTTTCTCATTTGAGAGTTGAGACCTAGCAAAAACTGCACTAGAACAGTCTAGCATGGAACAAAAAGAGAAAAGTTCCTACCTACACATTTGCTCGAAGTGCTTGTCATTTGCATGGTTTCACCTGTTACAAGATGCTCCACAACTTTTGCAAGTAAGCTCACGACCTATAGATGCAAATGTTCATTGATACACCTAGTAAATCTAAAACAACAGACAATAAGAAAAAACAACATAAGCAATACAAAAAGCCTACAGGAGCATTATATAACTCAAGAAGGTTCACTGTCGAGCAAAGACTTTGTAGCTTGATAATACCATATACATGAAATAATTCATCACTACAATAAAACAAGTACCTAGCCAATACACCCTGGCATTTAAAAAGAAAAGGATCTTGTTCAAGTGAATAACTATAAAAGTAAATGAAGTAAGCGGAAAACTATAAGATGGATATATACCTCGGTGTTTCTCGATGAAGCAAGTGCTACACAAGCTCTAGAGAGCGAGAAAATCTCCAAATTTAACCGATAGCTTGGCATCATAAAAGAAAATAGTTGAGCATAAGGCCAAAATTAAGATCATCTTGAATATATGGTATAGCATAGAATGAACATGTTGAAAGATTTTGGACAAAATTGTGAGTCTTATTGCAATAGCTATACAGGGAAGCATCAACAAGGTCGTAACAGCGCTAATAAGGATCGATGTGGAATCCGAACTAAGACCAATGTTCCCCAGCATCAACAAAACCTCTAACAAATTTCAAGGTTCGACATTCAACCTAACATCTATCCAAATAACCTAATCGCATGAAAAATCAAACAACACAGAAATTGAAACCCTAAAAAAAGGCACAAACAACTAGCTAGGGCATCGACAGCAATCTCAATAGAAGCATCGATTGAAGATGCTTACCAGAAATTTCATCAACGCGAAGGTTCAAGACGAATCGGAAACTGAATCCCTGGACGAAGAGAGGAATTTAAGACGGAGAGAGTGAGAGCAGAGAGCTGCGAGAGAGAGAGAAAGCAGAGAGCGACGACGGTGAGAGAGAGAGAGAGCGGTGACGAGAGAGAGAGGAGAGAGCGGTGACGAGAGAGAGAGGAGAGAGCGGTGACAGTGAGAGAGAGCGGTAACGGTGAGAGAGAGCGGTGACGGTGAGGTTTGTCGAGAGAGAGAGCGCGGTGAGGTGAGGGAGAGAGGTTTGTCGAGAGAGAGAGAGAGCGATGAGGGTTTGGTCCCCTTTTTGTATCGAGATCAAAGCACTCACGAATCTCGAGACGTAATGGACGATTGAAAAAAAAAAGGTTTTGGTGGGAATGTTGGCGCCATTTTTTAGAGACGGAATTAAATTTCGCCTCTAATTCCGTCTCTAATTCCGTCTCTGATCCGTCTCAATTCCGTCTCTGAATGTTTCTGTCTCAATTCCGTCGCTAACTTTTTTTTTTAGAAACGAAACTTAATTCCGTTTCTAATTCCGTTTCTGATTTAGAAACGGAACTTATTTCCGTTTCTAATTCCGTTTCTGATTTGCTGTTTTTTTGTAGTGAAGGAATCAAAATGGCTAGAGATCAAGCAAGAAATCGACAACTGGGCTAAGGGCATAATCGACCTGAAGGTGATCTGGTAGTGTAGGACAAAGTGTAAAGATAAAGATGCCTTCATTACTAATTCAAGCCAGAAGTTCAAGAGACTTACAATGAATGATGAGGCTTCCATCAATGGGTTAAATAGTAAAATAGCTTTTTCAATGGGTTAGCAAAAAAAGATCCAATTGCACATGTAGAGAATTTCTTAGAGAAGTGCGACACCATGCACATTATCAGAGTTACAAAGGAGGTGAACATGATGAGGCTTTTCACATTCTCATTGGCTAGAAAAGAAAAATCCTAGTTCCAATGATTAAATGAAAGGAGTATGACTTCATGGGCAGATATCAATAACAAATTTCTAGAAAAGTTCATTCCCCCGTTGAAGATAAGTGAAATGAAGCTAGAAATCAATCAACTCATGTAGAAAGATGTGGATTCTATTTGAGAGGCTTTAGAAATATTCAAGTAGATGCTGAGGAGATTTCCATGACATGGATACATGAAATGAGCACAACTCTAGATTTTTTACTATTGGATGAACCACGGCCCGACAACACTAGTAAATGTTGCAAATCATGGCTCTCTACTAACTAAGGATAAGAATGCAACATTAGATCTCCTAGATCTTACGTCTAAAAACTCTATCACAAATACTCATTCCATAGTGTATATGAGATTCATTTGCAAGCTGCTAATACGACACAACTATCCAATATGAGCAACAAAACAGCAAAACTTCAAATAGGACAACGGCCACGAGTATATGAGATAAAATAACCCATTAATCATCAAGCTATAGTACCAAATGGACATGGAACAAGGATTGTAATATGAAGAAATCATCTTCATGAACAACCGAGGCTATGGAAATAACTTCGGGGCGAGAATAATGATTCCTTAAATGTTTTATCAATGATACAATAGCAACAACTGGAACCTCTCGAATGAAAATCTTGATAATGCACTAAAGTTACCTCCAAGCTTTGATCAGCAAGTACAACAAGGGAAGCTAGAGAAAAGTGAAAAGATGACCTCATTGAAGTCGATTGAGAAACACTTGCATGCCATGGACATGAGCAATAGGAAACGCCATGAGAAGCACGAAAAAGAGATAAAAAAATATGAATTATGCTATGAAGAATATTGATGATGAGAGATCACAATCCTTCAAGAACCTTGAAAGACAGATTATTTAGTTAGCCATTGCCTTTAATTTAAGGAAGGAATGAGAGTTTCTTAGCAATACGATCCCCAATCCCAAAGAGAATTTTAGTTTTATTCAATTGATGAGCATTACGACAACAAATGAGCCAAGATAAGAGCAAGTGATGGGACAAGCTAGAATAACTCAATGCATTGGCTATGATGAAGCATGAAAAGATGTATGAGAACATAACGAAAGTAAGGCAAGATGAATTCAAATGATTCAGTAATGAGGACTCGATGCCTTGAAGAATAATAAAAAGGTCAAGAAAGCATAGAAATTTAATCAAAAAGATGAAAGACCTTCTGAAGAAGCACCGAAATGAGATAGCATCAAGTTAGTTCTAAGGAAGCATACCAATAAGTATTGAAGGGCACAGGTTTAGAAATTCCGTATATAATACAAGAGCCTCAGTCAATGTCATGCCAATGATGGCCAAATTGCATGTCAATTTGAAGATCAATTGTCTCGATACGACTAATTTGCAACTAGTAGATGGAAAGTTGGTACAAACTATAAGAGGAGTCTTTAATGTGCAAGTGAAAGTGGGTAGATTCACAATCATCGTGGATTTTAAGGTTATGGATCAAATCATGGATGATGATGTGTCTATGATATTAAGAAGGTTATTCTTGAACACTGCCAATGCAAACTTCTACATAAGGAAGAAGAATATCACAATGACTATCGATGAGAACGATGCTGACGAGAATATAGTCTTTATTAATGGGAAAGACGTACATCAAAATGGGAACGACATTATTTCTGATCTATAATTGGAGTATCTCGATTTAGACTCTCACAAAACAAATGATAAGTCGTTAATAATAATATATTTAAGTATTTATTTTATTTGTTATTAGACCTCAACGCTTCATATAATTAATTAATTCTCTTTTATTTTTATTTTATGTGTTTTTCTTGGCAATTTAATGAAATAGAGATAATTTGGGGTCCTTTGAAGTGTTGTTGGTGTTTAGCATTGAAAAACAAGCATAGACACACTTTGACACAATTTGGCGGGATCCATATTTGTCCTTGTTGATGCTACGGTGATTAAGAAGAATATGGTGGTGCATTAGTTTAGAAAACTGTAAAAAAAAAAAACTAAGTATAAGTCATTCCTACAGTGTAAACTGTAAACAATTACTCTTACATTTGCCTTAAGATACAAATTGCATTACCGATTAAGAGATGAGCAGCATCAGGTGAGACAGATGAAAACACTTTTGTAACACAAAGCCTTCAGAATCTTTCGATTCGCCTCAAGATCAGCACATTAGATCAGAATCAAATGAGCAAATAAAGGATTTGATCTTGCCTCAGGATTTGTGCTACACTACTTCCCACAAAATTGTTGAGACTTGAACATTCTCTCACGTCCTACAACTGCTTTCGATTCACCTGGAGATATGTAGTGCACACGCTCCCATATTTTCGTTCAATTATGGAAATTGAGTTCTTTTCGTCAACAGCCCTTGATCGTCTTCACCTGCACCGTCTCCTAATAATTCGGCGAATCAAAAACGCCTTTTCTCGTCCTTTGTGCTTGCCATTTGTCCTTACCTCGTTCATTTGCCACGTCGTTCACAGATAATGCAAGCACGCCATGTCAGCAGGGTTGTCTCTTTCATTCAATCAAAAGCTGACACGTGTCCTAGCCAAAAAAAGGAAAAATAGCCTTCAGATCTTCCTCGGCGCATGAAACACTAGAAAACCTATAGAGTTTCTCTTTTTTCTAAAGAAAAAAATTATGAGTTTCATACATATAGATAGACTTTAGTGTTTAGTTTATTATCCTCTCTCGACAAGTAAATTTATTTTTTTATTTGCTTAATGGAGGTTTTCAAGACGATTTTCGACCAAGCACTTTTTGCCTAGATCGGAGGCAAAGCAAGTCCAAATTCTTAGTTTAATAGTAGTTTCATGTGAGATCTATTTATTTATAATTTAAATTATTTAATTTCTTTAATTTTAATTATTGTTGATTTCATTAATATGGTGCAAACATAGGGTATGTATTATGGCCACTGCGTACTTTTAGGTGGAAGACATATATTTTATCGAGACTTTAGTATCCATAATTTACAATTGGACTAATACATTGGATGATCACTCAACCATTTGCATCAAAACCTCTTAGTTTTTAAGTGTGCATTAGATAAATCCAGGTTAAATCGGAGAGTGGTTGCGATCTAGTTATTAAGGATTAGGATTAGTATTCTCACGAAACTTTATACGATTAATGCATTAAACCTGATTGGTGGATGTCTAGGGTTGTGTGTTAATTAAGGAAGTAGTTAGTGATAGATGTCCTATCTTTTCTATCGAGACTAAGGGAATTAAGGATTTTTGGCGAAAGTCGATTTCTTATATCTAATCTAGGAAGAATTGAATTAATAACCTTCTAGGATAGATTTAAGATTATGAGATGTTATTATATTTTGATTTAGATTTGTTAAATCGTAAACATAGGTATTTTCTCATATTGAATTAATCTTTGCCAACTTTAATTTCTAAGTAGTTTTAATTAGTTAATTAAATGTTTTCTAAAAAATATCTTAAAAACCCCAAAAATTTCCAGTTTTAGTTAACTCGAAGTAAAACCTAAGTCCTTTGGAATCAACCCCATATTTACAACTACTACACCAATGTGGGATTGGTAACTCGATTATGGGTTGTATTTGGTACGAACAACACGTGAACAACGAATGAAAAGACATCAGGCTAATGACATTAAACTAAGCGCTTTTAGGAGAAAGCCCTAAAGTTTTTAAAATTTTATGTTTTTCAATTTCAATTAGTGAGTAGTAAGTTATTTAGTTTAGTTACGGACAATTCACATGTAATATTTTCCACTACAAAAAAATCGCAAATCAGAAACGAAATTTTCCGTTTTTGATTTGCGAAAATTCCGTCTCTGATTGGAATCAGAAACGGAACAGAGACGGAATGCGTTCCGTCTCTGAAAACGTCGTCGCTGATACGATCAGAAACGGAAAACGGATTCCGTTTCTGATTAGAGACGGAATAGAGACGGAAAATATCCGTTTCTGATTAGAGACGGATTTAGAGACGAAATTAGAAACGAACAGAGACGAAAGAAATGGAATTTATTTCGAAATGGTACATTTGTAATTGCATTCGTCTCGATTCGTTGCTTGATTAGCAACGGAATCGAGACGGAATTAATAAATTTATGAATTCGTCTCGATTCGTTTCTAATCAAGCAACGGAATCGAGAGACGGAATCGAGACGGAATGCAAATAGTCGTCTCGATTCCGTCGCTAATTAGCAACGGAATCGAGATGGATTATTCCGTTTCGATTCCATCTCGATTCCGTTGCTAATTAGCGACGGAATCAGAGACGGAATTCTTATTTCCGTCTCTGATCCGTTTGTGATTGATAGAAATATTTCTGGAAAATTAGAGACGGATTAGCAATGGAATATTTGAATTCCGTTGCTAATCCGTCTCTAATTTTCCAGAAATGTTTAAATATGAGACAGTAACATATTCCAATTGATTCTCCAACCTAAAAATTCAAAATACAACCCGATATAACCTACTCCATCGCCTGCACCCCCTCCAACAAGTCCTTCGGGGTTCCTAACATCCCACAAAAAAGCCAAATTGCACATCCATACATCGACAATATATATCAACAAAAATTCAAAAGATCAAGAAAAAATGTGAAACTCAAAATTAGCAAAAAAATTTATATATCCACAAAAAATTGTCATGTATTACAAACGCTCCATAACTTGAAAGTATACACTAAAACCACCAATCCTATCGTTGAACAACCCCAAAAAAAAAAAGAACACTCACAAAAGGTCCAAAATTTGGAAGTATACACAAAAAGGACTTCATCTAATAACTAAAACGCAGTTTGAAGCATTTTTGATTCTCCATCTCGAGGGCAACAACCAAAGTGAGTATGCACACGAAAGAAGTAGGCAAAGGAGAGATTATTGAACTAAGGATGTACATTGGAAGCGAATGAGAAAAATGGTGGATTTGAAGAAACATAGAAATTAATAATAATCATACATAAAAAGTCGACTCTCCGAACCTATTTTTAAATTTTTTTACGATTGAGTTTGCTTTGGTCTTTTGTCAATTATGCACATATGTAGGTAGAGAGGAGTACTAGAGCTAATAAGGAACATGAAAGAGGATAATGGTGAAGTGCAAGAATGCTAAAAGGAAAAAACTAAACTCAAATTTGATCCCCAAACTCCCATCAATGCGTAGGAAAATAGCAACATTGACCCCCAAACTCCCATCAATGCAACATTCACAGTTCAAATTTGATCGTAAACTCAAATTTCATCCCATTTAAAAATGTTGTGTGCTCGAAAACAAGTCAGCCATGTGTTCCTACTTTTAAAAAAAAATGGCAGCTGACATTCAAGAAATGCAGTGAAGAAAAGAAATAAACCATACAATGAGGAATAAGAAAGCTTCCAAAAAAGACATGAACATGAAGCAAATGCGATCAAGGACTGAAGTTTTGTTGTTGTTGTGAGTTTGGGGGTCAATGTTGCTATTTTCCTACGCATCGGAGATGGCGAACAATGTATCTATAAGATGCAACTATCATGTAAGTTGAGTTGGATTATTTATCAAGCTTTGAAAGGCTTGCATTTCAACATGCATATGATAAGTAATGGCATAAGTGCAAGAATGCTAAAAGGGAAAAAGTAAAAGTTAAGCACAAACCTATCATGTAAGTATGATTCTAGAACTCATCCTCTCACCCCATCTAAACTGTTGTGTGCTCCAAAGGCGACAAGCCATGTGTTCCTACTAAAAAAAAAAAAAAAATAAACCAGCTGGGATTCAAGAAAAGCAGTGAAGAAAAGAAAAAAACCATACAATGTTGAATAAGAATGATACCAAAAAAACATGATCATCAAGCAAATGCAGTCACGGACTGAAGTTGGTGTCAATGTTGCTATTTTCCTACGCATAGGAGATGGCGAACAATGTTTCTATAAGATGGACCTATCATGTAAGTTGAGTTGTATAACATGTATAACATGTTTTATAAGGGTTGGTTAGGTCCTGGACGAGTTTATGGGTCGCTAACACAAAGGGATAAAATAATTATTTTGAGGTCCCTGCAGTTAGCGCGCTAATTCCAGTATTAGCGCGCTAATTAGCCACTGCCGGATATTTTTGACTTTTGGAAATCAAGCTTTACATTTGAATTTTTGATTTCCTGGATTCCTAGCACGGCTATAAACGGTCATATTGGAATTCCTATCACTATAAAACCACCAAAAACTTGGTTTTAACATAAGGAAGAAGAAACACATTCCAAAATTCAAGATCTACAAAAAGAAGAAATTTGATTTTTTAGAAGGAGCAATAGGAGATCACTATAAAACCACCAAAAACTTGGTTTTAACTATAATATACTAATGTTTGAAACAAACTAAACCACCAACAATATGTAAATCAAGTAACTTAAAAAGTCTACACGACAAACTATTGAAAGGAAGTGATTAAGTCGCTAAAATAGAATAGCCAAGAGAAGATTCACCTCGATAAGCACCTAAGCCACTGCCCCCAAAGCCTCCATAACCCCCACCAAGCTCACTGCCTCCACTATACCCACCACGCCTACCTCCGAGACACGGAGTCCTATAAGGACCAAAATCACCACCACCAAAAAAAGAATGAGTTTAACATGCAAATGAAACAAATCGTCTACAACATGCTCATCGTCAAAAGCAATGAACCCATTCCCTCGAGAACGATAGGAAAAACTAAAACCCGCCTATCCGAAAACAGGAAAAATAAAAATAAAGGAACTTCATCATCAGTACCCTCCACTACATCAGGCTTCAACAAACCACCATCGTCCGCAGGTACATTCATTGTCCATTTATCCTCTCGTATATCTTAGTTGGCTTGGACGCCTTGATTGATGCATAAGTTATCATGGATTTTATTTTTAATACATTATCCTCCCCAAAATAAATTTTTTAACCTCAGTTTAAGTAAAATATACTATAAGTACCGAATGTTTGCAGAATTAATCCATGGGAGAAGAAAACATCTTGGTTTGCATTGTGTGCAAATCTTATGCCGTTGCGAGTTCTCTCGAGTGCTATGATGAAGAAAGTGGTAGAATTGACAGGGAGCAACATCTTCATGCCATAGCAAATGAATTTGGGAAATCGATAAAGGGTCGTTTTCGGTCATCGTGTTGAGAACATGTAGGCTATTCTTCTTCTACGGACATGCCATAATAGAAGAAGAAGAGCCTACATGTGCAGTAATACGATGACCGAAAAACGACCCTTTATCGACTTCCCAAATTCATTTGCTATTGCATGAAGATGTCGCTCCTCGTCGATTCTACCACTTTCTTCATCATAGCACTCGAGAGAACCCGCAACGCATAAGATTTTTGCACACAACAAACAAAGATGTTTTCTTCTCCCATGGATTAATTCTCGCAAACATTCGGTATTTATAGTATATTTTACTTAAAAACAAAAAAAAGAATTGGGGGAGCAAAAGGGAAAAAAAATAAAATCCACGATAAAATATGGAACATCGACCTAAAAATGCACAAAAAGAAGTGTGAATCATAAAGTAATTCGATGAATTTCTAAAGTTGTCTACACTATAAAACGTTTAATCTAAGCATTTGAAACAAACAACAAGTGAAGTACCTATGTATCACCAACCTGCTCATCTCTCGAGAGCCACGCTTACGTCTCACGCCCAATATTGTCCCCTTGTTGGGGTAGATCGACCGGATCTATTTGCGGCGGCTGTTGCTGGTCATGAGGTGGCGGTGGTGGTGGCGATGGTGGTGGTTGTTGCTGAGCTAGGTCTATTTCGTCCATGTCCATCCCAAGACGCTAATGCATGAAGTTCATAACCTTTCGTAGTTGCTCCGCAACGACATCGAACTCTGCCCGCGGCACCACATCCGGCGTCTGCAACGTGCTAGCACCAGGAGTTCCGTATCTCCTCTTCTTTCTCCCTACGGACCCGAGTCCGTAGACACGTCCTTTGGAAGACTCACCCGCCACATTGAGGTACACCGCCTCATCATCCACCGATTGCTCCGGTGTAGCCCGAGTCAGCTCCTGACGTCTGCTCTGGAGCCTATCCTGCATATATGCACAACAAACAAAGTACATGATATGGGGTAAGTGAAAGACTTAATAATATTGTAAATATCATTTCTATACTTACATAGAACCGCTCTGATCTAGTATCGATGAATGTCGTCCTGTCGTGATTAACGGTGTGGAGATGCAAGTACAAATCATTCACCGACGGTGGCGTCTCGATGAATCACTGCGTGCGGGACCAAGCATAGTGAACAAGAGTATAAATGTACAAAATATCCTAGATGTTAAAAAAACTAACCAATCTTTCTTGGGTAGTCGCAAATGACACGGAACCACCACCGTGCTTCGAGGGTCCATCCCAGGGCCTTCGACCTCGGTGTTCCTATTCTCCGTCGCTTGCCTAGACCTAGCCTCGGAAGTCCTCGCTCTCCCAAGATCGCAAGTATCTCCTCCATGCCTCATCTCGTAACATAAACCGGTCGCACCCGATTCTTCTTCAACTTGTGCATCAACGCGGTGTACCTTGTGCTGCAAGCTTGTCGTACGCCGCTCGCACGAGATCCCTGGGAAGCGCATCATCCCATCTAAAAAATATCTACAAATTGGCGATTGCTATTGTTAGCACTTATTTGAGAAAATAGTATAAATCATAAGGCACATGGTAGTCTTGTTTACCTTCCATTGTCGCGCATGTATTGGTCTTTATGATGAGGCGATGCATCGACTTCCAACAATACCCTTCAGAATCATCCATCGTTTAAAAACTTTTGTCATCCTCCGTGCACAAAAGTGCGAAGGATGCAACTCCCTGTGTTTCATGAACATGCATATCACCTTAACTACTTCTTCAATATTTGACATCCATATTGAAATTGACATATAAAAGTCAAACGCAAACTTACGTATCATTGGCAATCAGCGTGATAGGGATCCCCTGCACGCGAGGGGGCTCCATCCCCGGCCTCTCGAGGTGGCCGCGGAGGGCCCTGTCACCTCCAACCCCGCTCTTACGTCTTCCTCTCGGGATCGCCGCCGATGCCGTGGTCGGGGGTGCAGGCCTCGTGGGTAAAGGAGTCATTGATGTCGGAGAAGGTGTGGGGAAGTGTGTAGTAGGCATAGTCCTTGATGACGACGAAGATGGTACAGACGACCCCGACGGTATGGAAGGGGAAGGTGACGCGCGGCGTATGTATCGTGCTCGAGAGACCGAGAAGTCGGAATCGATAATGGAGGTATCGAACCACGACCTCGACCGCCACGACCTCTATGGACCCCTCCCGTGGCCTGACCACGAGGGCCAGTTGGTATTTCGCCGCCAGATGTCGGTGCCGCACCTATTCCGCCTGGACGATGGCCTCCTAATGGCAAACCTCGACATCCCATACGACCACGTCCGGCCATGATACCTAACAATATTCACGAGTAAAACATCAGAAAAGAAGGGCATACAAAAAGTAGAAATTCAGTCTATATTATTGGACTTAATAAGAACAAAATCCATGCAAATAAAAGTAACTACATTATTGGTCGTTGACATATCATATACAAACTTTATTCGCTATCATCCGTTTCAAATTCACTCTCATGAGTAGAAGGTGTGATGATTCTTCTTCGATTCATCTCCACTATAAACTTCATCGCTTGGACCCGCTTCAACAATGAATCGAGTCCCCATCGAACATCTAGATTGTTGATATCGGCGTCATCGCATCATCGACTACGCACGTGGTGGGCATCCCATCTTGGAAAGCAATATCTGCCGAGCCCTGGTCATTATCGTCTTTGCTAGTTTCCTCGTCGGCGAATTTTGGTCGACAAAGAACAAACTGCTAGCCATTCTTGTCGATCGTTCCGCATAGAAGGGTACGAAAGGTAGTAGACTTGAGTGGCTTGCATTGCCAGTACAAATGGCTCGTAGTTGTTATATCGTCGACTTCGTTGAACCTCTACCAATTGAAGTGTTGGGTGAGTCCTCACACCATGATTCGGTGTAGGGTCATACCATTCGCACTTAAACAAGACCACACGTTTGAGGCCGGTATACTCAATCTCCACAACCTCTTGCAGTACTCCATAATAGTTATGGGAAACATCAGCGTAGTTTGAACCCTTCACCAAAACACCGCTGCTCTGCGTCGATCTATTAACGTCATATGTTGCGGAGTGGAACTTATACCCATTAACAAGGTAACCAGCGTAGACAGTACATGATCGACTAGGACCAACAGAAAGATCAACGAGCGTCTCGTCAACTATAGAATTCCGAGCCTATTCGTCAAAATTAGAGATGCAATATGACACATTAGTTATGGGAGAAACATTTGAATCTATAACGTACAAAAGTAATGCCCTTACATATGTTTGAAACCAAATGGGGAAGTTGTGCTCTAGACTACTATCAACTTGCGACTCCCCCATTGCTTGAGTGATTTCATCGACGAATATCCTAGAAGAAACGAACGTGTAAGTCGGATGTATTTATAATGTATGAACAATGAATGTACTGCATTAATGAAAGAAAGTGATGGACATATCGAACGTAAGGAGCGATCTCTGGACAATTGAGCAAGTATGTACGAATGAGCGGCATTATACTCCCGCTCGTTAAGTACCGCTCCTTCGACTTGCCCATGGGTCGACCAGGATAAGTGAAAATTGAGAAATTGCCAACGAAGTTCGGTGTGGGCCCGAGATCGCCATCGTCGTTACGTGGCACTTTGTCATGCAACGTAAAGACGTGATCTTCGAAGTAGTAAGAACAAAAGGATGTGACCTCTTCGACCAAATAAGCATTACACATGGAGCCCTCAACCTTCGCTTTGTTTCGCACATTGTTCTTCAAATGTTTAAGGTACATATATGAATGTTATAGGAAATGTTGATATAAAACCTATTGAATGGGAAAATAATATCAAGGGCTCAAGATAGTACCTCTCAAATGGATACATCCATCGAAATTGAACGGGACCGCCGACGGGCCTCGTAGGCCAAGTGGATTGGTAGGTGTTCCATAGAGTCAAATAAGCTTGGAGGGAAAATTTTTTCCAACTTGCAAATGATTTTTGGTATTTCAGACTCTAAGACCTCCATATCTTGATACTTGACACATTTCGCAAGTAAGGGGCCGAAAAATAGGCTTAATTCGCTAATTGCAACCCAAACCGGGTTTGGGAGAAGTTCTCGAATGCAATTTGTATCAACCGTTGCATAAATATATGACAATCATGGCTCTTCATGCCGAACATTCGCAGATTTCTTTGGATCTACACATCGACCAAGATTCGATGCGTAACCATCAGAAAACGCAACTTTTCAACCCACTCGCACAATTTTTGTCTTCTTGATGTATCAAGAGCATAGCACCCAAGGACGTAAGTATTTGTCGCCGAATCAATGTGTAGAGAAGGTCGGTGACAATATTCACGAATATCTTGCCTCGATTTTGCATTGTCCTTACTCTTGCCCGTACACACATAATAGTGTTGAATATGTTGTCAAAAACATTTTTTTTGATGTGCATGACATCTAAGTTGTGGCGGATCAAGTTTGTCTTCCAATACGGCAAGTCCCGAGAATATGCTTTTCTTCCTCCATCCCGAATTCTTAGCTATCCGCCCATTCACGATTCAGCGCCGATTTTGTCACCTTCATCAAGCCAAACGATTCAATTTCGCCAAAATTTCTTCACCAGACCGCAAATCGGGCGGATCATCGATTATGACCATTTTGCCTCTAATGAAATTTTTTTGTCTTTCCTTAATGGTGATGACTTCTCCAAGAAACGACGATGACGATCGAACCACGATGTCTTACCTCCATTTCGCAATTGAAATGCATTTGTATCCTCCATACAATATGGACAAGCGTACTTACCGTGTGTGCTCCAACCGGACAACATGCTATATGCGGGGAAATCACTAACAGTCCATAAAAGGGCAACTCGCATGACAAAATTTGTCTTGGTGGAAACGTCGTATGTAACCACCCCATTATTCCATAAATCTTGCAACTCTTTCACAAGCGGCTGAAGGAACACGTCGATTTTCTGCTTTGGGCTGGTCGGTCCAGGAACGATAACCGTTAAGAACATAAACTCAGATTTCATGCACATCGACGGTGGAAGGTTGTAAGGAGTCAAAATCACGGGCCACGAAGAGTACGATTTCCCGGAAATCCCAAATACTTGAAAACCATCAGTGCACAATCCTAAACGAACATTCCGAACCTCGGCGGCAAAGTCTTTATCGACGTCATTAAAATGTCTCCAAGCAATCGAATCAGAACAGTGTTGCATAACATCTTCAGGCGATGAATGATCTCCATGCCATCGCACATGTTTTGCGGTTGACTCAGACGCATACAATCGTTGCAACCGAGGGCCCAAAGGGAAGTAGTACATTCTTTTGCAAGGGCGGTTTTTTGTGTTCCGACCACGACCTCGTCGATGTGCAACGTATCGTGATTTCCCACAAAATTTACATGACGTCAACTCAGAGTCCACTCCCCAATAAATCATACATTGGTCCTCACAACAATCTATTTTTTCAACAGGTAGACCTAGACCTCGCATTAGTCTTTTAGTGGCATAAAAATTCTCAACCATTGAGTTGTCATTTGGCAAACAATCCTTCATGAGTTTAATGATTTCATTATACCCTCGTTCAGATATATGATGTTCAGACTTGATCGCAAGTAATCTTGCCATTGCGGACAACGTTGTCATGGTTTCGCAACCAGGCCATAATTGTTCCCTACTTGCATCAATCATGTCATATAGTTGGCGTGCTTGGGGTTTGGTGATTCTTCCACGACATTCCAATTGAAACTTGGACCGCCACGTTGTGTAGCATCTCGCGGTAAGGTGTCGGATCGTAGCCTCGAACATCAGCATCATCAATATGGCAATCCATTTCGTGAAAATTTTGCGGCCCTTCATCTCCGTTCTCACCATGTTCGTACCAACTGTGATATCCCCGGACAAATCCATACCTACATAGGTGGTGCTCAACCGTTTCGACGTCAGTGTACGGAACAAGTCGACATTTCTTAAAATTGCACGGACATCTAATCTTCCGTTCACTTTGGTATGTAGGACAATGTTGTTTTGCAAATGATATGAATTCTTTAACCTTCGCCGCGAATTCAATTCGAACATAACCGTTGTCGAGCCGGTTGTACATCCAGTCTCTGTTTGTAGACGACATTCCTAGTCGAACGTAACCCTTGTCGAGCCGGTTGTCTATTCAAGTAATGAAATAATAATGATTAAGATGATAAGAAATCTCACAAATTGGAGAATATTGTAAATCGGAAATGCGATCTACACCATCTAGAAGAAATTGATAGCTAAGTGAAAGAACGAGGTTCGCACATTAAACTCATGAATAGAGAATAAATTGACAAAGTTAGGAAGTCATTAATGAGTCATCACAATCTAAAGAGAAGGAATTGATTGAGTTATGTTGTTTATGTAAGAAGCTTGGGCATTATCAAAAGGATTGTTGTAAATGACTCATAATAAACATGTATAACATGTATTATAAGGGTTGGTTAGGTCCTGGACGAGTTTAAGGGTCGCTAACACAAAGGGATAAATTAATTATTTTGAGTTCCCTGCAGTTAGCGCGCTAATTCCAAGTATTAGCGCGCTAATTAGCCACTACCAGATATTTTTGACTTTTGGAAATCAAGCTTTACATTTGAATTTTTGATTTCCTGGATTCCTAGCACGGCTATAAACGGTCATATTGGAATTCCTATCACTATAAAACCACCACAAACTTGGTTGTAACATAAGGGAGAAGAAACACATTTCAAAATTCAAGATCTACAAAGAGAAGAAATTTGATTTTTTAGAAGGAGCAATAGGAGATCTTTGTGGCTGTTCTTAAGTTCTCAAATCCAGCACCTTTGAGGCTTTCAAAGGAATATAAGAGTCTCTGCAAAGCTGATCTCTTTTGTCATCCTCTTGGTTGTAAGGAAATCCTTGATATAAACTCTTTCTTGTGCTTAATCGACATAGTTTTGTGTATTTGATTTGAAAATCAGTTTGATGTGTGTTTGAACACTTTCATCCTGCCTCTTGCACTTAAATTAAAATTTTTAAGACCCTAAGATTGCAAAAAGAGACCACCAGTAGCCCGACATTTAGTTGTGTGGGGAATCGAAGTTGAGGCCGTGCGCCTAACCTATATCGATATCAGAGGCATACAAATACCACATAGTATCAACGCGTCTACTACTTGTTCACTCATACGTCCTTAAGGTTATAGGTTTATTCCATTCTCTAGAAATGTAATGTGAAATAGCAACATTCACTAAAAGAGTAATCCTAGTGTTTCTAACCCTAACTAGTAGTAGAAATTAAGTAATTATAGGTATTATTCAATCGTAACCAACAACACCTAACTAATCAATCATCCATAGCAAGTGCATGAATATGAAATTACTAACAACTATAACATCAAACGACAAAGTAATTACCTCAAGTACATGATTCTAATGTATTATAATGACTCTCATGACATGCTTTACCGATAAAATAAACATGGAATAACAACCAAATACGGATGACATGCTTTACCGATAAAATAAACATGGAATAACAACCAAATACGGAATCAATATAAATCTTGAATTGCTCAATTAAAAGGTTGAAATGAAATAGTACATATTAATAAACCTAAAAATAGAACAAGCATAACCTCAAAAACTATGCATGTAAGAGAAGAAGCGTAACAAAAACTTCTAAACCAAACAAAAGACACAACATTAACTTAATAGATCAAGTGAAGAACACCAACTAATGCACAATCAACCAAGGAACAAATCAAATCACTCAAGAACAGTTAAAATAAAACCTCATAAAGTAATAACAATTATAAGAACTGAACTCTTAAAATATGTCACCTGATCAAGAGTTTGTTCCTTCACAGTTCATAAACAATAAGGTAGTACTATAACACGGCCAATTGCCAAGACGAATTTACAAAAATAAAATGGATTCCATGACCATAATAGCTAAGACCTTTCAAGAAAATAAATTTTTTATTTAAATCCATTTATTCGACTAGTATAGCTGAGCCGCTAAGAAAACCTAGTATACACAATGGTCAGCCACATTATGTTCATTTCCTATATTTGAACATCAAGGCATATATATGACTGCCTTCCCTAGCAGATATAGCTTCAGTTCAAGTGAAAATCTATAACATATTTCATTCATGAGCATAATATTTGCAATGCTAACAAGTATTACGACTTTAATATTCCTGGATGCCGCATATAAGGTACGTAGGAACACCGGACACCCCAAATATTTATTGATAGATGGAAATTTATGAAGTCTGCATGCTTAATTTAAATTGGAAAATCTTTCAAGATAAAATAGCTTCTTGCCTTCAACTCCGATCTTTACTAGAAGATCGAACTATCAAATGAACCATAGCGGAAACTTAAATAATTCTCATGTCACCCGACGGATTATTCCATAAATTTTTTAAATTAGATAAACAAGGGGACTAGAACGCCAACCTGACAGACGCAAATTTTTAGCTTAAAAACAACCAAAGCGATTCAAGATTTCCTCAAAACCGTCACAAGGTGAATGATCTCTATGAAAGCTGAAGAGCTCTTGATCATGAGTGTTGCCTGCATTATAAAGAACAATAAAAAACAAATAAGAAATGAAGATTGTAGTAAGACTCCAAAACTACAAATGCCTTGCTAACCGGATCCGAATCAGAGACCAGAGAGAGCGAGAGATATCGGCGATGACGGAGACCTGCGCGACGAGACGGAGAGACCAGAGAGACGGCGAGACCAGAGAGACAGCAGAGAGACCAGGTAGCACGACCAGACGGAGAAACGGAGACCACCGCGACCAGACGGCCAGAGCAGAGACACCAGAGAGACCAGCTCGCACGACCAGACGGAGAGACGAGACGATCGAACGGGATGGACGTCTGGGGACGAGACGATCGACCGGCGCGACGAGACGGAGAGACGGATTTAGGTTTTTGGGGTTTTTTCGTGTGAATGATTTGGGGATTTGTTGTTTTGTTGGGGGGGGTGGGTGCGGGAAAGAGAAGAGGCTGCCAGGATCAGACAAAATACAAATCTCGAGGAATGATGAACGGCCATAAGAAATGAAGAATTTGGCGGGAATGGTGGCGCCAAATTTCAGAGACGGAATTTAATTCCGTCTCTAATTCCGTCTCTAATTCCATCTCTGATCCGTCTTAAATCCGTCTCTCGAATATTTCCCCGTCGGGCCGTCGCTAATCAGTTAAATTTAGAAACGGAACTTATTCCGTTTCTAATTCCGTTTCTGATTTAGAAACGGAAATAAGTTCCGTTTCTAATTCCGTTTCTGATTTGCTGTTTTTTTGTAGTGTTCTAACTTTCGAAAATTTGCGTTAAATGTGTAGGTAAGGTCATTTGCCGAATGACAATTCATTGGAATGGAAATGTCTCGACAAACACGGTAAAGAGCATAAAATAGTGAAGGAGTTCAAGCGGCAAAGGTGAGGTAAATGGGAAAATAATGGTAAATTTGTAAGAGATTTTGATATTTACATTAATTTCAAGCGATCAGGACATATTATGTAGTGATACACAAAATCGAGAGAGCGCAAAATACAAATAAATGAAAAATATATACGAAAAATGTCTACAGATATATCAACTCCACGTGTGCAAAGACACGACGTCGTTGTTATTATGCGCGGAACTAGCAACGCGCCATGCAGTGAATAAATAAAACACCACAATGGAGTCGATGTGGTCATGGTGTTGTCACGGTGACGTGCATTATAAGCCACGGTGCCAATATTGTGGAAGGGGATGTAAACAATATTTTCACCATGTCATTCACACTTGCATCCAAACTCAAACACAACCAACCAAGCATACATCCCTTTAAAACCCAACATTGATTATTTCTAAGTGAGGAAAGAGAGTTCCTAATAAAAGAGAGTGAAAGAAGAAAGTGCATTATGGATTTGCACAACGTGGAAATCCAGGGCTTTGATTTGAGAAATTGATTTCAAGGAGCACTAGAGCTCTAAGTTGTTAGAAAAGTGAGATGGCTTTGATTTATTGAGACTTGAAGGAATTTCCTTCACTAGAACTAGTCCAACATTAAGGCAAATTTACAATTTCGTTAGTTATGCTTTGAAATTATGAGAAATTTTGATAAAATTGCATGAATTTTGGATATGATGTTGTTGGATAGGATGTTCAAGTTGTGTTAATATTAAACATCAATGAGACTCGTGAAGACCTAGTTTATGTTTTTTTTTTTTTTTTTTTGCATTATTTGGCATGTGAATGATCTGTATATTATGATTTTGATTTTAGGTGATTTTATGAACCCGATTGTTAGTTGTATTGTTGTATTCTATGAATTAGAGAAAATACTAAGAACAAGGAGCAAGTAAATCAAGTGAGAGCAAATGATTTCGATGCATCAACCTAAAAAGATCTCCATGAAAAAAAACCTAGGCCATTTAATTTGAAGTACTTCATTAGTAGAGAGGCCTAATATAGATATGAGGTGATTCAAAATAGGGAGTTCATATGCAAGAGAGGTATAAATTTATCGGCCAAGTATGATAAACGAGTGAACAACTTTATTAGGCAACAAAATTTAGAGAAATTCACTTAAGATTATGAGAAAAGAAGGTTAAAGGAGCAAGTGAAATTGTGTGTGAATTTTATGAGAATGCACAGTTTACAAGGAGAATGAGCCTGTAAAGGTGAGAGGGTGTTTGTGTATGATATCTATAATAAACATAAATTGGTCACACTATTACTACAATTGAGCCGTTATACTTGCGGTCATGATCATATTGCCCGAACACTTGAACAATGTATTTTTTTGGGTGAGAATGATACATTACTTGTGATTATCTCATAAAATCATACTTTGTTAGAAAAAGAGAGGCTTGTCGGGGTACTCCGCGAATACAAGCAAGTCATTAGATGGACAATAGAAGACATCAAAGGTATGAGCCCCTCTACTTGCATTCATTACATACACATGGAAGACGGAGCAAAGCCAACCAGAGAGGTTCAAAGAAAATTGAACCCGCCTGCGATAGAGGTCTTGAAGAAGAAAATCATAAAGCTGCTAGATGCCGGGATGATCTATTTTATTTTCGACTGTAAGTAGGTGAGCCCTTTTCAACAACTCCCTAAGAAAACATGAGTCACATTACTCACTAACTCGTAAGGCGAGCCGCTCCCAACCCGCATACAGAATGTGTGGCAAGTGTGCATTCACTATAGAAAGCTCAAGAGCACCACCTTAAATGACTATTTCCCTCTCCTGTTCCTAGACTTGTCCATTTGGCACTTTTGCCTACCTTCGTATGCCTTTTACGTTGTGCAATGCACATGCTACTTTCTAAAGGTGCATGGTAAGGATCTTTTTAAATTTTGTCAAACAATTAATCGAGGTGTTCATGGATGACTTTACTGTTTATGGGGACTCTTTTGATAGTTGCCTCACAAATTTGACCAAAGTACTTGACAATTGCATAAAAAAGAAGTTCGTATTAAACTATGAAACTATGAACAATGCCATTCCATGGTAGATTAAGGACTTATTTTAGGGCATATTGTGTCCAACAAGGGGGTAAGGGTAGAAAAAAACAAAATTGACAGCATACCATATCCCACTAACGTACATGTGATCATATTTTTCTCAGGCATGCTGCTTTTTACTGAAGATACATAAAAGACTTCTAATAAATTGAATAAACCCGATCAGGCACTAATGAAGTGCACCACTACAAAAAAATAACTTTTTGCAGTATTGTTTGCATTAGAGAAGATTCGTCCATATCTAATGGGAACTAAAGTTATAGTGCACTCGGATCATGCCACAATACGACATCTTTTACATAAAAAGTAGATTAAACCTCGTTTAATCCAATGGATCCTCTTATTACAAGAATTTGGCATTACAATTAAAGACAAAAAATTTGCGAAGAACCTGTTGCAGATTATCTTAGCAAGATCGAGAAAGGTAGTGAACCACCCAACCCTTCATAGACTAATTTCTCGATAAGTATATTTATTTGGTAATGGATGATGTTCTTTGGTATACGAATTTGGTGAACTATTTTACAACTGACAAGTTTTTTCACACCTCACTAGACACAAAAAATAGGCTTACCTATGATGTACTACATTTTACATGGTATGATCAGTATCTATGAAAGTTCAATAGCGATCAAGTAATTTGCAGATGCGTGTCCCACGCAGAAAGCCATTCTATATTGGCATTATGTCATTCTTATGCCTATTGGGGACATTTTGCACTTCTATGTGCAGCCCAAAAAGAGTTGAAAAGTAGTTTTTATTTTCCCTCTATCTTTCATGATTCATGCATGTTTACTAAGCCTTTTATTGACTTCCAAAAATCGAGTAATCTTTTCATCAGAGATCGGATGCCACTTACCCCTACATACATGTAAATCTTTTATGTATGGGGGATTGACACTTGTCAAGCCTGCCCAATAGTTTTCTATGTTTTTCTATTATTTTTAGTAGTGGTAAGTGGGATATTGTCTCCATAGGGATTTTGCAAACTTCTAAGGAAAGTATTTTTTATTGTTTTTATTAATTTAGTTAATGTTATTAAACATGAATTGAAAATACTAAATAACTAATCTATGACCTACTGATTTAATTAACCAAAGTAACTAAACTTATTAAAACTATTCAATGCAAACTTAATTAAATGAAATTCAAATTCAATATAATACAAATATCTAAACAAAAACCCCTTTAACAGTGTAATATACTTAGATTGCATTCAAACACTTGAACACAACATTACCTCTATAAGGTTGAATCAAGTAAACATTTTAGTTTTTGGGTTGAAAAGTTGCAATGGTTTATGAGTGCGAAGTAAGTAACCTTGGTGGTTTTGGGTTTTAGTTTTTTAAACGTGCATATTGATTATTAGGGAATCAGGTTTAAATCAAATTGCTAGGAAAATCATTGCCTAAATCACTGAAAATGAGCCTGAATTGCCCACCGAATAGTTCAACAAATCCTAGTTATAAGTGCAAATCGCTGGCAAATCATTGACCTGATATTACACTAAAAATCCTTCAAATTGATTTCAATTTTCTTAGAAAATTCTAATGAAAACTGGAATCGCTGAAAAATCGCTAGCCTATTTTAACTATTTTTTTCAATTTAATTGATTTTTCCATATATTTATCATATATATGTCCAATAAAAAGGTAGAATTATTCAAAATTATCATAGTTTGACTATGATATATACTGAACAATAATTTCATTACTATAGATAACCAACTAACGTGAAAAATAATGCATAAAGAAATATAATACAGAAAGACATGGACTCGATCAACCCTTTATATAAAAAAATTTCGGAATTAAATTCCTAAAATTTCCTAATAAAGAGTCAAAATTTAGAGAAAAAAATAATAAAAAACAACTAACTAATCCTTATACTAAAACAGAAAGTAAAGATAGAGTATGGATTGTCTCCCATATAGCACTTTTCTTTACTGTCATTAACTCGATTGAACCACGAAGTTCTTAAATAGTTCTATCAACTTAAATATAGGATTATCAACTTTAGTGCCATTCCAGAAAGTGATTGCTCAGCCATGCACCTTAAAAGTTATTGTCATGTTCAGAGTATCCGCGACAGCCTGCGAAGTGGCTAAGAAAAATGTCATCCTTATATTAATTGATGATTTTTATTGATGAAGTATAGCATAACTAAAAAGTTTATGGAAATAATGTACTTGTCGATTTGAGATGGTACATTAGTAAACACTCTTAAGGCATGTTTGGTTCGTGGGATTAACCCGGATTAGCTACACTAGACTAGTTAATCCGCTATTTGCTTGGAGGATTAACTAGTCCAGCGGATTAGTTAAGAGGCATGGTAGTGGATTAAACAATACCACTATTTTTTGTGGGATTAGCTAATCCATTGTAAGTGAAAGAGGAGATTACCACTTTACCCCTCACATTAACCAAATCACAAACAACAAATCCCTCAGTCCGTGAAGAACGAGAACCCCATTTGCACGAACCACGCGCCCCGCATGACCAGGCCCACCCCCTGCGCGAGCCCACCCGCCCAGTCAGGCCGGAGAAGGGCGGAGACGGCGCAGAGGGAGACAGGGAGGAGCATGAGATCGAAGTACCGGTTTTCGAGGCCGAAGGGGTCCTTGCGGTGGAGGTAGAAGTGGAGGAACTCCTGGGCGAAGGCGGAGGAGAGGATGAGGCGGGGAAGCGAACGGGGAGTGGGATTGGGAGGTGGGGGAGGAGGGAGTGGAGGAGGAAGAGGGATCCGACGGTGGAGATTTCGAGTTGGAGGGCCGGCCGGTTGGGTCGTGGGATTGGAGGGAATCTCGAAGAGAGATCGAGCGTTGATGATGAAGGAGAGGGAGATGATGGAGGTGGAGATGGAGAGGATTCATGAGCAGCAGCAGCGATCTTCATGAGCAGCAGCGTTCTTGATCAGCAAAGAGATGAGAAATGTGTGAAATGGGGGGTTTTGGTGTTATTTATTTAAAGGGTACTTTGGTAAATGTACATGTACAACCTCATTTAATCCCAACCTTAAAACTCCCAACCAAACAAAATACACAAATGGGACTAAACTATCTAAACCCATGTGTTAGTCCCATCACTAATTAATCCCATGTGTTAGGATTCACTAAAATGTGAACCAAACAGGTCTTTACTAGTTTCAATGAATAATTGTTTAGTACAATAACTTTTTCAGAAACAAGTACATCCAACTATAGTTGAGTATGAAAAAAAAAGTGAATTGCCATGTACTTTACTCTGGAACCCATATCACAAATAGCTTTAAATTTCCAAGCACATTTAAATTTTATGTTTAAGTATATATCTCCTTGATCATCAAGCTTGACAATTTCTTAATTCTTCTTTTTCTTCTTCTTATTCTTTGTAACTTTATACTTCTACATTTTAAGATCATTCTCAACATTGTTCGGTTGCTTAATCCTCCATTCTTGAGTTATTATCTTTTCATTTGAAGTATCATTCACTTGCTCATTCTTTTTCATAACATTTTTATCTTCCATTATTACTACATGAATAACATATACTTCATTTTTTAAATCATAACTTAATTTTAAGGATTCATTATCATAAGTTTTTTTATTATTGGATTCATCAGAATAATCATAGACATCTTCGTCATTAAAATGAAAAGTGACAATTTTGTTTTCAAATTACATAGACATTGTTTCCTTAAAATATCTAACTTTGTTTTAGTTATTTTAAGAAACGGTCTTCATAAAAGAATAGGCTAAGATTTAGATGATATTAAGTCTCCTAATTTCTGTAACATAGAAGTCAGCTGAAAATACTAAGTCATTTGCTTTTACTAAGACATCTTATATTATACCATAATGTTTAATAACTATGTTGTCAGCTAAGGTAAGATTAAAAGGTGTATTGGTTACTGAACCTATTTTGAATGACTCATATATTTTAAGTGACATAACATTAATTGATACTTTAAGATCACAAATAGAAAAATGTATAAAAGAAGCTCCTAATGTAATAGGAATTCCAAACATTCGTAGATTCTTCTAAAAACTTTTCATTAGATTCAAAGAATTCTTTCAAAATTTCATTATAATTAGAATATTAGATAATTGGTTCCATCAATGGTTTATTAATTTCTATTTTCCTAAATTCTTCAAGAATGTCTTCATTGTTTTTTTTGTTCTTAGCATCAACTAATTGTTGTAGAACGATAGAATATAAATACATATCTCATTCAAATTATCAGAAATCTTATTATTTTCATCTTTCTCTATTATTTCAGATTTTTGTAATGATTTTTCATATGTTTCAACTCTGGCTAAATATCATGGGTATAGCCTTTTAGGATAAGTTTTATATTTCAATTGTTCAGCAATCCATTCCCTAGTAGGAATGACATTAGTCATTATTTCTTCTTCTTCAATAGTTCTATGTGTTTTTTTATCACCTTGTTTAAGTATATTTCCATTTATAGGTTTGTTTATTTCATCACTGAATGAAGAATTAACTTGTGATTGATTAGTATGATTAACACCTTGAGTAGATGCTTTAAATTGATTACTCTATTAAGTACTTAACCTATTTATTTTTAAATTCATTTAACTTAACTAATTTTTTAGTTCATTAATAATAGTATCCATTTTTAAAAAAATTAGAAATCTACGTATAGTTTTGATGACTTTAGTTCATTAAATTATGCATGATTTTCTTTAAATTTTGATTCATAATTTGTGCAAATTGTTAAGGTTGCTAATTAGGTGCAGATTGCATCTAACTCTTGGTCTATAAGTATTATAATTTTGATTTTGAGGATCATAAATAAGATTTGGTTGTTGTCTTCCAAGATAATAAATATTGTCATTTTATTAATTTCTTGGAAGACTAAAAAACTTATTCATCATTACTTTAACTTCTTTAGTATTATCTTCATGTAGTGTAGGACATGCATCCGTGGGATGTGTAACCCTATTATGGAATACATAAGCATTAACTTGACTGATTTATCTTTAATTAACAACTTAACCATATTAGATAATTCATCTATTTTATTATCAGGCGTATTATTTCTTCTATTATCAGCATCATAAAGTTTCTTTCTTAAGGATTCAATCTTTTCATTATATTGGTTAGATTGCTTAACCATTTTATTAAGTGCTTCCTTTGAAAAAATAGGTATTGCTTCAAATAAAGATCTACCACATATTATGTATAATAACCTTTATTCAAAGTCACTGAGTCCATTATAAAAATATTCTAATAAAGCTCTTCGAGTATATCCACGTTGTGGACAAGAAGAAATTAATCTTAAGAATTTATCCCTGAATTCATTAAAATGTCTATCAACTTTCATCTTTGCAACTGAAAGTTGTTTTCTATATGAACTAATTTTTCTACATGGAATATATTCTTCTTGGAAAGCTTCTAACATTGGAGTCCATGTAGTTATTAAATCTTGGAGGAGATAAAACAACCAATCTTATGCTTGATAATTCAACGCAAAAGGAAAAGCTTTAAGTTTGACTTGTTCTATGGTATCTTCTTTCGGTTTCATCCCGTCAACTTTTTATTGATTCTCCCTTATGAATTTCTCAGGGTCTTCATTTTCTTTACCATAGAAGTTAGGTAAGATACTAATAAATCCAGATCTAAGTTAAAATTCAAGAAATCCATCAAGGTAAGTTATGTAAATAGGCTCATATATTGAAACATTTTGATTTGCTTGTCAAAAAGTAAGGTCTCTATTATTATTGTTATTATTGTTGATAATTCTATTAGCATTATTCTTGTTATTAATGGCATTGTCATTATCATTATTATTGTTATCCTCGATATTTTCCCTAAATTGTTGTTGTCTTAAATTTTGATTAAATTTTCTATCAAATTTTTGGATCTAAGAGATATAAGGATCTTGAAGAATTAGAATGACGAATTGTGTAAACCATACAATGTTTAAAATCATGAGAAATTATTTGAAAATCCTTGGCAACGACGCCAAAAATTGACACGTGTCGAGCATGCAGAATAGTTTATGGTATTTTCCTATTATTTGTAGTAGTGGTAAGTGGGATATCGTTTCCTTAAGGATTTTGCAAACTTTTAAGGAAATTATTTTTTTCTTGTTTTTTTCTTAATTTAGTTAATATAATTAAACATGAATTGAACTAATAAATAACTAAAAACTATGAGTGGTAACTTAATTAATCAAACTAATTAAACAAATTCAAACAATTCAATGCAAACTTAATTAAACAAAACTAAAATTCAATATAATATAAATATCTAAACAAACATCTAAACAAACACTTACTAAACAATGTAATATACCTGGATTGCATTCAAACACTAGAGCATAACATTACCTCTTATCCTAGTTCTAATTATATCACTTGAAATCTTGGAATCATTAAATTTAATTCTTTATATGTTGAAGGCTTTTAGCAAAACATTGTTTTTGCTATATTTAATGGAAAATAGCCATATCCTTATCATTGTAAATCTACCTATTGGACAAAATGTAATAAAATAGAAATATGACAACATTAACACACAATCAAAATCATACAGATTCTAAACCAAATATTAATCAAAATATGTCAATAAACTAATAACTTATAACGCAATCACCTAGAATATCCACTCAGGTAATTTGGCCATATAGATTAGTCATTGTTACTACTTCTATAATTATTGTCAATAATCATAGACATAGATTTAGAATATTGAATATCACATTAATATTTGCAACTATGCATACAGTATTAGTCCTCATTAATTCTAATATACAAAAATAACTTATTAAAACCTTGATTGTTGTGTATGAATAGATTTAATGCATTAAGTACAAGATTTCTTAATTATAACCATATAGCAATCCAAAATATTATCATGTCTATGGTTTGTTTATATTAATAAACTACTCACTCATGTTGGAAATAAACAACATAATAATAAAATCAAAAGACGTAATTAAATAAATAACTTTTATACAAGTAAACAAAGCTCCAATGCTGCTTTAAACATAAACTTAATAAAAACTAACTTACGACCTTCAAGAACATGTTAAGAGAAAAGACGGCTTAGAAAAAGAGAAAGCAAATTTCAAAGTTCTAAGGTCCTAATTATAGTTTCCTAAGCTATGCAAATCATATATTAACTCAAAGTTTTCGAAATAATCTAAAAAACTCATCACCGACCACAACGATTTGTCAGTAAATCCTATTTTGTTCACAAATCAATGTGTTAATCACATAAAATATCTCTTTCCACTCCATCAATTCAGGTAGCAATTCCTTCGTAAATCCAAATTCGTTGGGAAATAGCTGGTTCTTCTCTGCTGCTGATTAATGTAGCAATTCCTGTGTATTCTCGTATCACTGGCTTATCATTGTCACTTCTCTTCAGTAAACTATTTTACTCTTCTTCCACTTTTTATTTTACTCATCATTTTTTCTAATTAAATTTTGAAATCGCAAAAATAAGATAATATCATAGTTAATGTCATCATTTACAATTAAAATCAACATAAATCAAACTATAAAATGCGTTTAATTATTCACTTATATGGGACACTTTGAGTTCCTGAGGTTAATTAGGGTGCTTTAGGACTCGTACAACTAATTAGAGTTGGTTGAAGAGATTGTAAGTTTTTTGTAATGAGCCCTATTAAGAAGTTTTTTATATTCATTTCTACTTTATTAAAAAAATAGTTTTAGTACAACATTTTGTAAGTTAATTTCAATTACCAAAACATTAACATTATGTATTGTAGCACCAAGATAAGTTTTTATATCAATATCTTAGTTTTCCAAAACTATAAGGTTGGCCCAATTTCAATAAGAATCGAAGGAGATATGAAACTTTTACCATGATGACTCAAATAGTTTTGGATTTCATCCAGCACTTTTGAAAAATCATTTTTATGTAAACCATAGCTTCAAAACAAATGATTTTCTTACTAAATCTTATTTCCATATCTTAGAATAGCATAATAAAAGAGGAGCTCAATATAATAAGAAATGAAAGAGTTATACTCAAAATAGTAGGACATTATAAAAACTATGAAACCTCAAATTTTTAATTCCTTATCAAAGTTACAAAGAATTTTAAGGCATGAAAACATTCAAATTCCAAAACATTTAATAGCAAAATTGGTTCCCATTTGAGTTCGTTTTTAAATGCTAGTAGAATGGGTCTATTTCGATTTAAAATGAAAAAGTTATGACCAAATTACAAAAGCTGGTTCATAATACAACATGAAGAATTTTGAATTTTGTCTTACAACTTCATAAATTCATAACTTTATGAAAATAAATCCAAATCCATAACTTCTTTATAGTAGAATTATTAAAATTTCACAAAAGTTCCAAATATGGAATAAAATTTTATAAACAAAGTCATTTAACCACTAAAATTGCAAAAAAACCAGAACTCAATTAAAACCTACAATTTATTTTCAATTTTACAAATCGAAGGTGTAAAGTATCTTTCCAAGTTGTAGATCCTCCTAATCTTTGATCTCCACTTCCTATTCCGATAGAACTTCCTCACAATCTATTGTTCTCCCTCTCTCGATCTTTCTCTCCTCTTTTGGTTACAAATAAAAGTGGTTTGCATGAAATCTCTTCTATCCTTCTCATATATATATAAGTGAAGTGAATTTGGAGCCCTTGATCTTCTTGTATACACCGATCTCTAGATCAATCTCATGGCTTATAATGTGATCCCACAATCCATTATCTATCTACTAACTCAATTCTAATAACACCAAACTTAACTCAATATGTCTACTAATGGTGTCCATGCGATCTTGAGGAACATCAATGGCTATTAATTTACTTTTCTAACTTAGATTATATTAATATCAATTTATCTATAGCCACACCAAATTAGCTATTTAAGCTACAGTAACTTGAATTCAGACTTACCACATCACGCCTACCCCAATCCCACGCCGACACGCATTTAAACGCATGTCCTCGTTACGTCTCAATAACTATAGAAAAATAGAGATGACTTAGTAATCCAGACAAGTACAATACAATAGGAATACATTACATCAAAACTAACAAATAACTCGGCCATATTCCTTGGTTAGTGCACATACCTCAATGCAGGTCCCATGTCATGGATCAATGATCCTGATTAAAGAATTAAACTAGGATTAAGAATTTGGGCCATGAAAAATACAATCCACATAACCCCCATGTTGGTCATCATGTGATTTTATCGATGTATTCAAGTGTAATTGAGGTACCAACCATAAATGGACAATGAGCAACTATAGTAAAACCTCGGCCTACTGAGGATGTAAGGGTTGAATTCATTTTCATGCTTACCTTTTCCTTTTATTAGGACAAAGAGCGGAATCCATTTCTTAGCATACCTTAACATCCCTCAATCATGGTCCGCCCTATCGACACTTCCAAGAATTCTTACATTTGAAAACAAATATCGTCAAGTAAAGGTACATTACTTCATTCCTAGTCTATAATGCTATATGAACTAAATATACTGCTTAGGTTGCTTAGTTAATAGGAATTTGTGTCCCACTTGCCTGTGTTGAGCTTTCCTAACTTTATACAGACTTACTCAACTCATGGAATTCCATAAATCTCTTCTCATCAATCAAGAACCTAAAATAGAATGAACATCAACAATTTGAGTCTAATACTCATTTATTAAAACCCCTTAAATAGGTAACACTTCAATTTAGAACAAATTTACCACTTACTAGGTCAATCCAACTATTTCACGTTGCTTGAGGTAAAAATCTAGATATAACGTCCCGAAAGAGTTCCAAATTTCCTCTTTTTTCAAAGAAATCCATAATTTCTATTAATTTGGCCCAAAATATAATTTTTCTAATTATATTTCGATTTTCAAGAATTGTTTTTCCAATTTTTCAAAAAAATTTCTCCATTTCTTATATTATTGATAAGGTGGGGTTGACCCCTGAACTTGACTAGTCTTGTTCAGTATGGTCATCAAATCACTTTTCTTCCTCATCCACTATGTTCATGAGTTCAAATGAAATCATTTTATTTTGATTTGTTTAATAACACTTTTAGGAGGGAAAAGGCTCCCTTGCCGTCTACTTTGTCGGATGAACTGCACAACAGTTCGTCTAAACCTGTCTGCTCAGTTCAATTTCTACAACAACCAATGACACAACAACGACATCAACAGTAATATTAACGACCAAAACAGTAACAACACTATTCAACAACTCACCTTCACTATCTGGTCTCCTTCTCATAGTTGGAATCTTCCTATCCATTATTTACGAGTTCTCTAACTATCTCCAACGATCTCTCTAACCCTCTCCCTCAGTTTTGATTTTTCTTTCAATCTCCAAACAAAATTGGATGGGGTGGTGTTTATGTTTGGAGATAAATATAAGATTTACCCAAGATTTGTACGTGTAAATCTCAAGGTCAATTAAAAGATTAAGAGATAAAAAGAAATATTCCTTTAAATGACACCAAATTTGACACATGCATACACATACACATTGATTATTTTTAAGACATGATTGCACACATCTCGAGGCATGGATAATCCCTTCAAATATAATGTTGAACACCATTCACCTCCTCGAAGCTCATGCTTCGGGTATCTTAAGGGGAATCCAATGTATAATTTATTTTTATTTTAACTTTATTATTCATTTATATATATATACATATATTTAAATACAATATATATAAATATATAGATAAATTTATATTTTACGCCTATAAATTCGTCGTGCGAGCCAAATACCACCCCCGAGCGTGCGCTGTACGTCCCACGCATGTCACACATTTATCATTTTGTCAACACCTATATATTCACACATTTATCATTTTTTCATGCATGCCAACGAGTACACTCGGACGTACATGCTACCTCGCAATCCATGTTCATCACCCTTGACCCACACACACTATTGGGCATCTAATAATTTTTCAATTATTCAATTATTTGCTATTTTATCCAATTTCTTCAATAATTATTAATATAATCCCTACAAATAACAAACAACATGCATATCCATGTAAACGCTAATTGAGATAAGGCAGGCTTAACCACGAGCTTAACCTGGGTTAAGTAGAATTTGTATTTATGTTAATCACTTTTATAAGGTAACAGTTCATTATAGTCTCCTCAATTTAATACAATTTCATCGTCTAAATTAAAGGAAACTTACAAGTTAGCAACAGTTCTGATTAGAAATGGAAATTGCTCTTCCATGTATAATTTTTGTCCTTAAATTATCTTTTCATTTTCATGAAACTACTATTTTCATTTAGTTCTAACCCACAAAGCTTTTTCATATATGAGGCTTTCCAAAATATAACCAAGATTTTCTTTTGAACTCTCCAATAATCTCTTATGCTTATCTCCTCAATATCTTACCTTAACCCAGTTGTACTTATAAATCATAAAATTAGCCATACCCTATATTTGTAGCTCTTAATGATCTTATTTTCACAAATGTTATATCTCTAATCTTAGATGATGAAAGATTGAGTGTATTCAACTTTATTATTTGACAATGTAATCAACCTGATAACCTTTATCATCGAAGAGCTCACATAAAGGAATCTATTTTCTTTCAGCTGTCATATATTTCCAAAAGACAAGCTCAAAATTTGAAGATCTGAATGAACAGTGATGGCTTAAGGCGATTCAAGGTTACTGATGATGAAGGGCCGGGTTTCTCTCCAAACTAACTTTTTCTTCATCCAGGCCCAATCTACCTTACCACATCACACTTTCAAGCATATCAAATAAAATATTGGCACTAACAAGCAAATGCTGACTTGGGTCAATCTAACAACTAAAACTCATACATCATTTTGCTAATGCCAAGATATGGCTAATCTTGTTTCATAATTTATAATTTTGTTTCCTTTTCACAATCAGATATAGACTAGATTTTACCTAATCCTTTAAGTTCTCAATATTCACTCTTCACTAACCGAATAAATCTCACATCTCTTTATGAGTTTCATAACATAGATCATCATCTCAGACAATCTACATTTGTCAACGTAAAGTTCAATACGATATAACATTGCATGTACAAATAATATAATGATATTCATGAGATTAAACAAATGATTTCTATTATAATATCATTCCTAAATTGGAATTGTCATTTCAACGACTAATGCATACACCATAATTTCATTGCACACTCTAATATATATACTAACCATTAATAACCAAATCCTGGTATATTAAATAGTTTCAATTGAACTTCTATCACTTTATGATAATTTCTTATCAAATCATAAAGTTAAAAACATATATAATTATTCATTTCAAAGTGTATCAGAGATCTCGATAGACCAAACTCTATAAGTCTTGGCTTTCTTGCCTAACTATATCAGAGCTATTAATGGAACCATGCTCTAACCATATCTGATACCAACTATAGCAGAGTTAGTAAACCTTAGTTTTAATACAAACTGTGGCATCCCCTATCCCAATTAGGGCGATACTTGACCTAAAACCTTAATAAAGCACGGTATACAAGTCAGACTCAATTATAGTTACACTAAAGCCGTCCTTCATACAAGATAATCATAATACAATATATCATATATTGAATGAATATTTGAAAATGCAGGAGAATAACTTTTTTTAATAAAACAAAAGTTATATAAAATCAACATAAATCTCGGTCGTAAATCAAGTCCAAACCCTATTTAATAAAAATAATAACTCAATATAATATACAAATAATAGGGAAAACAATTCACCATAGAGAAGACTATGAACTTCTAATCTTCTTTGTTCCTGAGTCGAAGTACGCGTCATTAACCTAAAATGTTAATTGGAAAATGAGCAAAATGAGCACAACAAATTGCTCAGTAAGTGTTCCCTGTAATCATATCAATTATCAACTAATATCAATAAAAAATGAATAGTAATATGAATCCAAAGCATATATACTCAGACATTAAAATGATATAACAATAGATAATAGAGTGCAGGTTCAAATGTCAATTGCAAATTTACTCATGAATTGTAATTTTCATTTTCATTTTAGAGTTATATACTTGCCTCACATTAGAATACGTCTGCAGAATCCAAATGTTGGCCGACATGGGGTTCTGTTAATGCATTAAATGTATTCGACCTATCAACTCTTAGTAACTAGAGAGACATACTCTCATCTCACCATAAGAATATGATCCACAAAGCGCCTATGTTAGTCACCATGTGATTCTATCGATGTATTATAGTGTAACTGAACTACTGACAAGTCAATAATTAGATATGTATTAAAGTATAATCTAGGTTGATTTGAAAAATAAATGATGATTTTATTATACGAATTCTCATGTTTCGTGATTTAAGGATTTAAATAGGAAAAATAAGAAAAATAGAAAAAATAGAAAAAGAAAAGAACAAGAGCAAATCAATCAACTAAAGAGAAATGTCAGCGATTACCTACGATATGAGAATACACGTGAATCACTACATAAATCAGAAACAAATAAGTGCCGACTATTTCCTTGTGAATTAAGATTTACAACACAATTGCCAGCTAAATCGGTGGAGCACAGAGAGATATTTTCAATAATCAACTTCGCAATTTGTGATAAATATGGTTGGCTGACAAATCATTAAGGCTAGTGATGAGTTTTTAAGATTATTATGAAACATTCGAGTTTATCTATGATTTGTATAGCTTAGGAAATTACAAATGAGACCATAGGGCTTCAAAATTAGCTTTCTTTAAGCCCCTTTTCTCTTAAAAAGTATGTGACAGTCGTTAGTTATTTTTTATGGATTTTGTGTTTGATGTAGCATTGGAGCTTTGTTTGTTTCTATAAGAGGGCTTGACTTAATTAATTCTTTCAATTATACTATTTCGTTGTTTATTTCTAGCATGAGAGAGCAGTTTATTAATCTAAACAAACCTTAGACATATATATACTTTGGATTGCTATATAGTTATAATCAAGGAAACCTGTACTTAATGCTTCAAATCTATTTATGCATAAAATCACAGTTGTAATTAGAGTTTTATGCATATATGTAATGTGATGTATGATTTTATGAATCTATGTCCGTGATTATTAAAACAATTATGGAATTAGTAACAAGGATTAATCAATAGGGCCAAATTACATGAGTGGATGTTCTAGGTAAATATGTTCAAAGTTATTAATAGATAGGCATATTTTAATTTTTTTGTTTCGAATAGGCATGATTTTCATTGAGTGTTAATGCAATCGTATTTCTTTTTTATTGTGTTTTATCTAATAGATAGATTTACAATGATAAGGATATAGCTATTTTCCATTGAATATAGGAAAATCAATGTTTTGCTAAAGGCTATCAACCTATTATGAATTAGAATTTAATTATTCAAAGATTTCATATGATATAATTATATTTAGGTTATGAGGTAATATTATGTTCCAGTGTTTGAATGCAATCCAAGTATATTACATTGTTTAGTGGAGGTTTGTTTAGATATCTATATTATATTGAATTTGAACATTATTTAATTAAGTTTGCATTGAATTGTTTGAATTAATTTACTTAGTTTGGTTAATTAAGTTAGTAGTAATAGTTTTTAGTTATTTAGTATTCTAATTCTCATTTAGTTAGATTAACTAAATTAAGAAAAACAAGAAAAATACTTTCTTTATAAGTTTCCAAAATCTCTGTGGAGACCCCACATACCACAACTACAAATAATAGGAACATATGAGAAACTATTGTACACGCTTGCCACGTGTCAATTTTTAGTGTCGTTGCTTGGAATTTTTAAATAATTTCTAAGGATTTTAGACGTCGTATGGTCTACACACTTCGTCATTCTTATTCTGTCGGATCCTTACACCCATTAGATCCTGAAATACATAGAACTTTTAATCGAAATTTAAGACAACAACAACTTAAGGAAAATTTAGTTAATATGTTGGAGGATAACTATAATAATGATAATGAAAATGTCATTAATAATAATAATAATAATAATAATAATAATAATAATAATAATAATAATAATAATAACAATAATAATAATAAGTATGCGATATTTCAGGAACTTAATTCCAAAATAATTTAATATAATGGAGGGCTAATCGAGCCAATGTCTTTCCATATTATACTGTCTTCATGCATTAGTTTTTATGTTAGTCGATTATTGATAGTAATAAAGTTATTATTTAGTACAAATCATAGTAAAACTCTAATAAGTTTGAATAATTCTACCTTTTTATTGGACATATTTGTGATAAATATATGTGAAAACTAGTTAAACTGAAAAAAATAGGCCAGCGAATTCATTCGGCGTTGCAGTTTGTACTGAAACTCTCTGAGAAAATTAGTAGCAGTTTGTAGAATTTTTAGTGTAATCTCAAGTTATAGATTTTTCAGCGATTTGCACTATTAAATATGACTTGCTAAACTAGTTGGTGGGCCACTTAGGCTCATTTTCAGCTATTTAAGCAGTGAATCTCCAGTGAAACCATTTAAACCATGATTTGCTGATAACGAATACGCATTTTAAGAAAATAAAATCCAAAATTGCCACATTTACTCAATTCACACTCGCATACCATTGCAACTTCTCGATCTTAAAACCAAATTTTTTACTAGGTTCAAACTTTCAAAGCTAGATTTTAGTGTATTTAGTGATTCTCACCTCAATCACACATTTAACCCAAAATTTGATGAGTTTTAATTGTGTAAAGTAAACTAGGACTTAAGCATCGGGTATTCGGAGTTGGAGCTTGGAGGAGTGTTCTACATATTTTTTGAGTTCTAATCTTCAAAGATTCACTTTCAAGAAGGTAATCAAGGAGAACCTTACTTTTTTTATTGATTATATTTCTTGATTTTTCATGGATTTTTGATTTTTTATTTAGTTTAGAGCCTAAATTTTGAAATTTTTGCTCAAAATAGATGTTGATGTCAAATGTATTCAATAATTGTATTACAAAGGAAGTGGTATGATGATTTGTTTATTGATATCGAATTTTTGAAATATTTAAAGAATATGGCAAGTGGATTGAATTTTATATGCATACTAATTTGAGACTAAGTCTCAAATAAGTTTGTGGGTTTTGTATTTGTATCTTAAATGGCTTGTATTACTTATGAACAATTATTTTTATCAATGATGTTTTCTCAATGAATTTCATGGGAATTTCAACCTTTGAATTTATAAATGAGTTTTTCAATAAATCTCTCCTTATTAGATAGATTAGTACAATTTTACCAAATTTTTTCAACAATTTTATCTTAAATAGATTTACAGGGTTATTTTTTCACTTGTATCTATTGAAATGGCTACAAATGGAAGGGGTAGTAGCTCGAAAGAGGAGAAAGGAAAAAGGAAATTAGTATAGAAACAAAAGGATAAATCTAAATTATTCTGAATTAGACCAACGAGAATTTCTTTTAAAACATTTAGGATGAGACCACAAAGAGAGTCCATACTACATTTATCGTTTAGCTATGATTATGAGGAAGAATATGAGGATGAGGAAGACGGAGTAGAAAAAGAGATATTGAAAGGATTAAAGAAGTATGTTCTTAAGAAGGAAAATTTTATTAATGATAGACTTTTACCAAGATTAGGAAATATATAGAAAAAGGAAGGAAGTTGATCCTAGAGAAGGGATTCATTGTAAATAACGAGTTGAAATATAGGCTTAGGATCTTAGATATCATTGATGCGAGAAATAGGGGATTATTGACTTATACTATAACCATTTTAACCTTGAGGATGATCGTACTTAGAAGAGATGCAACATTTTAGTGAGAGAGTTTTATACAAATGCTTGTGGGAGTGACAACAAAATCGAGTCACGAGTTAGAGGAAGAACAATGCATTATTCTGCTGCGAGAATAAACAAGTATTTGGGTTTGCCAGAAGTTAACCAAAAAAAGAACGATGAATACCCAAAGCCTGAATATTCGATTCAGTTCCATTACCCTACTGAGGAAATTAGGGGATGATTAAAGCCAATCCATGGTTATAGATTCATTTTAAATAGGGAAGGCTACACACACCACATTGGTACCAAATTTTTCTATAAGATCACGAAAGTGTGGGGTTATTTCATTAATGCTAGCTTATAACCAAGTTGGCAATATTACGAGATCGTGAACTACAAAGCCGCTTTGCTTTATCACATTGTAAAAGGATTAGGATATTTAGATGTTGGTAAGATTATCTATGAATCAATAAGTTTTACCATCACAACTAAGAGAAATGATGGATTACCATGTCCTTTTATGGTCATGGCTTTTTGCTGAGCAGATCAAGTAAGTATGGCAAGACTTGAGATAGGTGTTTTATCGGAGAAAAACATCATGAAAGTAATAAATAGAGAGCTATATAAATTTGATGGATATGAAGACCTTTAATTACAAGAAAGAGAAGATTGAGATACCAATGACAATGCCAAGAAGACATAGACGACAAGAAGGCATAGAGGTTCATGTACCATCTACATAAATGAGACTACCAATTGAAGGTATAGTTGACAATCAACTACTAACAGGTTAAGATACAACATCTATGATCCTGCTGTGAGTTATCAGCCTGAGAGGATTGATCTAGTGGAGGATAATGATGATGATGATGATGATGATGATGCTACTTTAGAACAATGACACTAATTTCTTTACTCTACTTTATGTCTTTTACTTTGTCTTTTTATCTCTAGGTGATGATGTGTGAGGTCTTACATGTAACTTTGGTGATGATACTATATGATCTATGCAAATGATATACTATCTTTGAAACTATACTTGGTGATGAGTTCAGAATTGATCCAAATATCAAACTTTATATATTGGTTATTCAATTTTTATACATCACAAGGTATTTTTTATTTTGTTGTAAACCATACTTAATTTTTAAACCTTGAGTACAAGGTTTGCAATCAGTTTGCGGGTATTTTATGTGAAGTATGACAATGATAGCAAAGAAAACAAAGAAAGTAAATGAAAGTAGAAGATAAGTTAGAATTGATCCAAGATCAAACTTTTGATCTGATTTTCAAGTGAATTGATGAAAATTTTTCAAATTTTTCTAAATTCAAGTATGAATTTCATTTTACTTTATTTTTATTTAGGAATATTATATAATGGAATGAATATATAATTGATTTTTGAATGGATGTGATATTTTATAGCCCAAATGAATTCTATGATGAAAGGAATCAAATTTCTTACCCTTTTTAATTAACTTTACTAGTTGATGTATGCACTAGAATACTTTGTGTTAGTTATGAGAATGGGTAAAATATAGAAATAATGGTGCAAGATGAACAAGATATATTTCTAAGAATCTTGTGATACGGAAGCTATTGATTAAGTACTTTTATAAAGTATATATATATATAGAAAATTATTATTCCATAATCGAAAGAAGAAATGGGTTAGAAACCGATGAGTTCTATATGTTAGAAAGAATAATTTCTTTAACTTTAGTTGATAGTGAGAAGTGGTACCAAAAGTTACAAATACATAGAGAGTCCTATAGATTCCATAAAAAATGGAATAAGGGAATCTATAGTGGAAATATGCGAGAATGTCCAAAGGAAATGGACGAGGGAGTCTAAAGTCAAAAACAAAAGAAAATTATATATTAGGTTAAGTAGAAACAAAATGAGAGATGAAAAAGGTGGATGTTCTTAAACGCTTCAAAAAGAGAATTTAGCTCGAGTGCTTGAACCTAGGGTTGAGTTAAGTATTTCTTAATGTAACCCGTTCTAAACAATGTATTCATTGGTATATTGGCAAAGTTTAAATTGATTTTGAGTATGGTACTATTTATACAGTATTTTGTAAAATTAAGATTAATCTATTTATTTTTGTGTTTTGAGTTTCTACACTAGTCATCGTAAGCTTAATACTTGTCATAGGAGATTGAGAAAACTTATATTGTGTATTGGCCTTGGTATTGATTGAACTGTAAGTTCTAAGGGGTATTGCATTTGGTGGTTGAGTTATCATTAAGGTTTTTTTTATAAATCGTTGTATTCTATCATAACCTCTATCTACTTTTGGGTAATATGTTTCTATCTGAATATTACTTCTATTTAAAAACTTATAGTATTTAAAGTTAAACTGAATTAGATTGAAATCATGGTATAAAAAATGAAAAGAGAATATGATTGAGAGTATTCCTTTGCTCGAGATAGCAAAATGCTAAGTTTTGGAGTATTCGCCTAGTTAATGATTAAACATGTTTTATAGTATAATTTAGGTTTATTTTGGATATAAGTGATGATATTACACTAGATATTCTCTTATTTTTATGATTTTAGGATTTAATTAGAAAAAATGAAAAAATGGACGAAAAAGAGGAAAAAAAAGCAAAAAATCAACTGAAAAGAATTGTCAGTGATTAGGCAGTGATATGATAATACAATGAAATCGCTAAATAAATTGGCATTAGAGAAGAGCCAGCAATTTCTCACCGAATTAGGATTTACAAAGGAACCTCCAGCTAATCAGTGGAGCAAGGGGAGATATTTTTAATGATTAACTAAGCGATTTGTGAACAAAATAAGATTTGTTGATGAATCTTTGAGGTCAATGTTTAGTTTTTTAGATTATTACAAAGGATTTGAGTTTACTTATGATGCGTATAGCTTAGGACACTATACATAAGGTCCTCGAGCCTAAAAATTAGCTTTGTGTAAGCTCTCTTTTCTCTTAACAAGTTTGTGAGAGTCGTAAGTTAGTTTTTATTTAGTTTATGTTTAAAGAAACATTGGAGCTTTATTTATTTGTATAAGAGGTATTTATTTCATTATTTATTTCAATTATATTATTGTGTTGTTTAATTTTAGTATGAGTGAGTAATTTATTAATCTAAACAAACCTTAGACAAATATATACTTTTGATTGCTATATAGTTATAATTAAGGAAACATGTTCTTAATGCTTTAAATCTATTTATACATAACAATCATGATTATAATAAGTTTTTTAGAGGATTACGACTTATGAGGATTGATATTGTATGCATAATTGCAAATATGTAATTTGATATCAGATTTTCTTAATCCATGTCTACGATTATTGACAACAATTATGAAAATAGTAATTAGGATTAATCCGTAGGGCCATATTGGCCAAGTCAATGTTCTAGGTGATTATGTTCTGAGTTATTTATGATTGACATATTCTGATTAATTTTTGGTTTAGATTAGGGATGATTTTCATTAAGGGTTAATGTTATCGTTTTTCAATTTTATTGCGTTTTATCCGATAGGTAGATTTATAATGATAAAGTTATGGCTATTTTCCATTGAATATAGTAAAATCGATTATTTGTTAAATGTTATCAACCTATTATGAATTAGAATTTGTTGGTTCCAAGATTTGACGTGATATAATCATAACTAGGTTACGAGGTAATGTTATATTCTAGTATTTGAATGCAATCTAAGCATAGTATATGGTTTAGTGAGGGTTTGTAAGATGTTTGTTTAGAAGTGTATATTAATTGAATTTGAATTTCGTTTAGTTAAGTTTGCATTGATTTGCTTGAATTAGTTTAATTAGTTTGGTTAATTAAGTTAGTAGTCATACTTTTTAGTTATTTAGTATTTCAATTCCCATTTTGTTAAATTAAGTAAATTAAGAAAAGAAGAAAAATTATTTCATGTAAAGTTTGCAAAATCCCTGTAGAGACAATATCCTACTTAAGACTCTACAAATGATAGTAAAATATGGAAAACTATTGTGCACGTTCGACATGCATTAATTTTCGCGCTGTTGTCAGAAATATTTAAATAATTTCTCAGAATTTTAGATGTTGTATGGTTTATGCACTATGTCATTCTAATTATACATGATTCTTACATTCGTTGGATCATGAAATAGATAGAACTTTCAATCAAAATTTAAGACAACAACTTAGGAAATATTTAGCTAATAGGATAGATGATAACAACAATAATGACAATGACAATATCATTAAAAATAATAATAATGCTAATAGAATTATCAACAATAATGACAATAATAATATATAACTTATTTTTAGACAAGCAAATCAAAATGTTACAGCATATGATCCTATGTGCGTGTCATACTATGAAGGATTTCCCAAATTTGAACTTAGATCTGGATTTATTAATGCCTTATGTTACTTCTACGGTAAAGATAACGAAGACCCACATAAATTCATAAGGGAGTATCAACATAAATTTAACGAGATGAAACAGAAAGAAGGTACCCTAGAATAAGTCAAACTTAAAGCTTTTCCTTTTGCATTGAAAGATTGAGCACAAGATTTTTTGTTCTATCTCCCCCAAGATTCAATAACTACAAGGAATTAAATGTAAGAAGCTTTCCGAGACAAATAAATGCCTACAAGAAAATTTGGTTCCTATGAAAAGCAAATGACATTTGCAAAGATGAAAAATGATGAAAATTTCTTCGAATTTTGGGATAGATTCCAAAGATTAATTTGTTCTTTTCCATAATAAGGATATACTAAAATAGCTTTAGTATAATATTTTTATGAATGACTCAATCACTTTGAACAAAGGTTTTTAGACACAGTATATGGTGGATCTTCATTTGAAATAACACCTACTTTAGCAAAGGAAGCAACTAATAAAATGGCTAAGCAATATAAGCAATATGGTGAAAAGATTGAATCCTCAAGAAATAAGCCTTACGAAGTTGATAATAGAAGAAATAATATTACCGATTATCAAAATTGATGTATTATCTAATATGGTTAAGCTGTTAATTAAAGATAAATCAAATCAAGTTAAAGGTTGTTGACTCCGTAATGAGGTTACATATCCTACAGATGAATTTCCCATTCTACATGAAAAAATACTGAAAACGTTAATGCAACAATGAATCAATTTCCTGGCCCTCGAAAAAATTAGTATAGTAAAAATAGTTATTATCCTAGAAAATAACACCCAAATTTTAGTTATGGTCCTCAAAATTAAAAATATAATACTTATAGACCAAGTGCTTGGATGCAATCAACACCTATTCAACAACCTCAACAAAATGCTCGATTTACGAATTCAAATTTAGAGCAAATCTTGCATAAATCTAAGAACCAAAGTCATCTAAACTTTGCACAAATTTCTTAAAATTTCGTTAAGACTGATATTATTATTAAAGAACTGAAAAATCACTTAAGTCAAATGAATTTAAAAATAAATAATTCTAGAACTTAATAGAGTAATCAATCTAAAGCACCAACTCAAGTTGCTACTCCTATTAATCAAGTACAAGTCATTGCTTTATTTACTGATGAAAAAGATACACTTATAAGTGGAAATATAATTAAACAAGATAATGAAAAGAAAACACATAAAACCATTGAAGAAGAAGAAGAAGAAGAAGAAGAAGAAGAAATGATGGCAAACGCCATTCCTACTAGAGAATCGATGGCTGAACAATTGAAATATAGACCATATCTTCAAAGGATATACTCATGGTATTTAGCTAAAGTTGAAGCATATGAAAAATCTTTGCAAAAGTCTAAAATAATTGATAAAGATAGATTGATAAGTTTCTTGATAATTTAAATGTGGATATGTATTTATATTCTACTTTTCCACAATGATTAGACAATGCTAGGAAGAAAGAAAACAATTAAGATATACTTGAAGCGTTTAGGAAAATAAATATTAATAAACCATTAAGGGAATCAATTATGAATTTTTTTAATTATGATGAAGTTTTGAAAGAATTCTCTGAATCTAAGAATGAATTTTTAAAAGAATCTAAGGAAACATAAGACAAAAGTAGTTTGCTTTAATTAAAAAGAAAATACCGAAAAAATGTTACGATCATGAATGTTTGGAATTCATGTTACATTAGGATCTTCAATTTTAGATTTTTCTATTTGTAGTCTTGGAACATTAATTAATGTTACGTCACTTAAACTATATAAGATATTGAAAATAGGTTCATTGACTAATACACATTTGTTAGGGCATGTGCCCTAGGTCAATCTACAAACATTGTTTATCTTATAATCTTAGTTAATAAAATAGAGGTTCTTTTTGCTATTTTATTATAGGTGATTACATGTTTACAATATAGTAAGATCCATGGGTATTTATTGAAATATCCTAAATGTCCCTAGTCTGTCATTATACAGAGAACTATAATGAATTAAGATTAGTTTGAATCTTGATTTATGCTCATGTGCGGATCATGCATATAGGCATATGAATCAAGATCATGAGTATGTGTTAAGGAATAAGGTACTGGATCGACCCACCGTGAGAACACAACATGGATTAAGTCAAAGGTATAACTCATGATAGGTATATCATTTGGTCCTTCGACTTGAGGTTACCATAGACTTCTATATTAGGAACGTGATAATTTGACACAATCAAATATTATCTTTCACCGAACAATTATAAAGATTGTGATTGGTTACTGTATGAATAATACGTGAACATGTGTAATCAAGATAGAATTTGTCACTCTCGTATAGAAAGAGATATCAGTGGATCCCTCGATAAGATAGACTGATAATGACTAAGTTTAATTAAAGGATTTCGCAAGACAAAAGGATATGATATATTTTATTAATTAGGCTATATCAATGTTGATATTCATGCTACTTGGGTAGTCATAATGCTTTGCTAGAGTCCGTTTATGACTTGTGTACTAAAATGGTTTTTGGTTCACTGTCAACGTCGCATGAATCTATTGGGTCGCACATAAAGAATGATTTTGCACAATTTCAATTAGTCCAAAGTAATGAATTTTATTTAATAAAATTCATGATATAAAAGATCATATGATTTGTTATATGATAACATATTAATAGAGGCTTATATATAATTTACTCAAACTGCCTAATTACAATATTTGTATTTCGAATAGGATTTTAAGTGAGGGCTTATCTATACATATAAATAAAGGGTGAAACCCTAAAAATGATATAAGATTTTCGTTTTACAATTTTTGAGTTCTCTAGATTTAGGGAGAGAAAGAAAAATTGTTTCAATCCCTCTTGCGGCTAGCGCTCCAAATTATGGTCACCGTTCGTGTGTGGATTTTTGATAGAGGATGCGCACTTGAACGTCTTGAGAATCGAACAATCAGAAAAGGAAATCATGGAATAAGGTATGATTTACTTTTGTAGATTTAGTTTAACGGAAATAATTTTCGATTCTATTGGGGTTTTTCAAAAATTTGTTTTGAATTTTTCGCTACGTATGAACTCCAAAAACTCAACAGTAATATCAGAGCATTAGGCTCAATTCTATTGAATGTTTGCATGCTTTCTCTGATGTATATATGATATATGTATGAAAACATAATCTCGATTAATATATATGATATACATATAGATTATATGATAATTGTTATCAAGAATTAGTTTTAAAGTATGTTTTTAATTCATGTACATTGATACATACGCATGATATGATTCAATGATAGTATTCATGTTTAGAATATTTCAATTAACATATATTTTTTATATTGAACGATATAATTTTATATATTCATGGTAGACTTCATGTGTAAGTTAATATGATTCTGATCTTGAACACATATTTCGTTTTGTATAATAATTATGTATGTCTCCATGATAGAGATCATGATTAGATTAATATGATTAATTTAATATGATTCTGATGTTGAATGTATGATTAATATCTCAAAATTGATTTTGATCAAATATCTCATTGTAGTAATCCATTACTATATTCTTACATGATAGGAGATAAACTTGTAATTGGATAAGAATTACAAGTTCTATAAGATAGGTGAGATATAAAACAAATCATAATTAGATAAAGATTCAAAGTATCTTAAATTCTAATTGGATTAGGATAAGATATTAAGTTATTGGTGGGCCCAAGATAATTAAAAATGTTTTAATTAATGTTTTTGGAATGAAAATAAGGGGCAGTTTTGGTTGATTGGATTAACTAAAATTAAGAGAAAATTTAGGCAATTTTTAATTTTCAGAATTAAAATTTGTTGTCTAAAAAAAATATCGTTAATTGTTCATAGCATCCAAAAACTCGTATAATAGTCAATATTAGTATGATTTCCTAACTTTTTAGTGATTATTCATGCATTGTAATATATGATATTTATCGTATTTAATTATGATCACTAAAACGAACAAAAAATCCCTCTTTCAAAGTTTAATTAAAGTGCCATCCATTCTCAAACACTTGTCAAGGCTTCGATCACATCAATATGGGTCTGCCTCTGCAGAGTGTATTGTGTTATCTTGGTGAGACAATTTGAGTAACGGTTACTCTATTGTTTGAAATTGTTAGACTTGATAAAGCTATCAAAACATTTTTGGGCTATAGGCGCTAGATGAGATAAAATATGCTAGGACATAAGATGTCATAATCTCATAAAATAACTAAAAGTTACATGTGATGTAATTGGTAATTAATACCTACCTAAATAACCTAATTTGAAGTGTCATGCCTTATCTGTCTTGGAATTAGGTGAAACATGGATTTTAGTCCATTAAATTAACATAGCATTTTTAGAGGGTTGTTAATTTAGTGGGAGTTTATTCAAACAACAACAATATCAACGTATCCTCAGTCCCAAATTAACTGGGTCGGCTACATGGATCAAACTTTTACATTGTGCTCGATTAAATGCAATTGATGGTGAGCTTTGCAAACCATTCAAATCCCTTTTAATTAATGCATCCCATGTTAACTTTGGTCTACACCTACCTCGTCGAATTTCTACAGTTTCTATTGAGTCAAGTTTTCTAGTTGGGGCATTTGTAGGCCGTCTTTGCAGTTTATATATTTCTATATTTCTTAGTGGGAGTTTATTCATCTACACTCAAATGAACTTTTCCTTATCTTTGTTGTAAGTCAATGGCCTCTTCAAATCACACTAACTCCTTATTACTGCGATCCATCCTTGATAAGGATAAGTTGTCTGAGACAAACCTTCTTAACTGGTTCAAAAATTTAAGAATTGTTTTTAAGCATGAACGCAAGTTGTACCAGCCAATGCTTTAAGTGCCATAAAGGATGCACATACTAAGCATGTCAACGACTTAACTGATGTTGCATGAATTATGTTAGCAACCATGGTTCCCTAAATTCAGAAGGACATAAGACACATGGAAGCTTAGGACATGGCTACGACGCGGAAGGAAATATTTCAACGGTTGGCTAGGCAAGAAAGGCTCGAGATAGTCAAGAACCCTCATTCTTGCAAAATGGCTGAGGGTAGTTAGTCCTCATGTTCTGAAAATGAAGGGCTATAATGACTATTTTCACAAACTTGGATTTCCCATAAGCCAAGAGTTGGCTATGGACTTGATCTTGAATTCATTGCCTGATAGTTATTCACAATTTGTGATGAACTATAACACAAATAACATGGATAATTTTATCTCAGAGTTGCATTCGATGTTTAAAACTGCTGAGCAGAATGTCAAGAAACCCATTGTTAGTGTGTTGATGGTTCAGAAAGGAATGACTTTAAAGAAAAAAAGGGCTAAAGTTACAAAGGCTGTTGTGAGTATCATAAAGCCTATGGAACAAGTCAAGCCCCATACAGCTTCTACTTCACAGTCCTATATTGAAAAGGAAAAAAATGAAAATCATTATTTCTGCCATGCACCTAGACATTGGTTCAAAAATTGCAAGCTCTATTTTAAGAATAGTGCAACTGCTACTTTAGGTATTTATGTTGTTGAAGTTAACTTATCTATTAGTGATTCTTGCGTATTGGATACCAGATGTAGATCTTAAATTTGTATTAATGTGTAGGGTCTCACCAAAAGTAGAAAGCTAAAGAAGTGAGAAGTCATCCTATGACTTGGAAATGGAGCAATGGTTGTTGCATTGGCTGTATGATGCTATGAGTTAATTTTAGCTAGTGGACTTGTTTTAGTTTTAAATAATTGTTATTATGTCCCTGGCTTGAGCAGAAACATTATTTCAGTTTCATGTTTGGATTTAGATGGTTTTAATTTCATTATTGCGAATAATAAATACTCCATTTCTTATAAAGACATTTTATATATGAATGCTAATTTGTGTGATGTTATTTATATTCTACACAAGAAAAGGTCCACATATACTCCTATTCTTAACGTAAATGCAAAGAGATTCAAGTCAAATGATTTGAATCAAACCTACCTTTGGCATTGTCACCTCGGCCACATTAATAAGAAATGCATTTCTAAACTCCGTAAAGATGGACTTTTAGATTCATTTCATTTTGAATAATATGAAACACGTGTATCTTGTTTACTAGGCAAGATGACAAAGAGTCCCTTTACCAGACACAGTGAAAGGGCAAGTGGTTTATTGGGTCTAATACATACTAATATCTGCAGTCCTATAAACACAATGGCTAGAGGTGGTTATCAATACTTCATTACATTCACTGATGATTTCGGTAAATATGGTTACATGTATCTCATGAAACCTAAAGTTGAATCTTTTGAGATGTTTCAAACATTTTGGAACGAAGTGCAAAATTAACTTGGTAAAACTATTAAAAAACTTCGATCAAATCGAGGTGGTGAATATTTGAGCCAAGAGTTAGATGATCATTTTAAAAATTGTGGGATGGTCTCACAGTTAACTCCCCCGGCAATTCCACAATGGAATGGTATTTTTGAGAGGAGAAATCGGACTTTATTAGATATGGTTCGATATATGTTGAGTAATGTAGATCTTCCTATATCCTTTTGAGTTTATTCCTTAGAAACTGTTGTGTTTACACTAAATCATGTTCCTTGTTAAGCGGTTGATAAAACACCACATGAGATGTGGTTTGGGAAAAGACCAAGTTTGTATTTCCTTAAGATTCAGGGCTATGAGGTTTTCATATGACTACAAATCTCAGAAGAATTGTCATCCAAATCTACCAAGTGTGGATTCATTAGTTATGCTAAAGAAACTATTTATTATTGTGATGTATATAAGTCATAAACTAATTCAAGATTTTGATTCTTATAAAGAAATAGAAGGGTAGAATTGAATCGAGCTTGTCGATTTACTTAGGTCATTTTAAGATACTACTTTCTAATCTCGCTGAGAATAAAGTGTATGTTGCTCAGAATAGTGCCTTTATGGAAAAGATTTTATTTCAAAAGACAATAGTGGGAATAAAGTAAGTCTTAAAGAAAATCAAGAACCACAAATAAACACTCGACCGCCAATAGGAAATCAACTAAGTCTTGAACTTATTGATCCTCCACAAGTATCACAAGGCCCTAGTAGGTCCGATAGGGTAAGACATCCGCCTGAAAGATTTGGATTTCTTATTACTAAAAGTAGTGAGGTGTTGCTTATAGATCAAAATGAACCTACAACTTTTCAAGAGGTTATTTAAGGCAGATAAATAGCTTAGTACCATAAATTCTGATATGCAATTCATGTATGATAATCAAGTTTGGAACCTTGTTGATTTACTTAAAGGTGGTAAGACCATTGGATGTAAATGGGTTTTTAAGAAAAAACTGACATGGATGGCAATGTGCATACTTATAAAGCACGGCTAGTAGAAAAAGGCTTTAGACATACTCAAGGAGTTGATTATGATGAAAATTTTTCTCCTGTAGCCATGCTTAAATCCATTAGAATTCTAATTTTCATAGCCGCATATTATGACTCTGAGATATGGCAAATGGATGTCAAAATAGCTTTTTCAAATGGAAAGTTACTTCAGGACGTGTATATGATACAATCTAAAGGGTTTGTTCATCTTATGATTTCTAAGAAGGTGTGCATGCTTTAAAGATCTATTTATGGATTAAAGCAAGCTTCTCTGAGTTGGAATCTTCATTTTGATGAAGGAATTAATGAATTTGGTTTCATTACAAATGAATATGAGCCTTGTGTATACAAAAAGGTCAGTGGGAGCATGGTCGTTTTCTTGGTTCAGTGTGTTAATGATATATTACTCATTGAAAATGGCATCCCAACCTTACAGAGTGTCAAGTCTTGGTTAGGGAAGTTTTTCTCAATGAAGGACTTAAGAGATACAGCCTACATCATTGGGATTAATATTTATAGGGATAGATCTAGAAGGCTGATCGGTATGAGTCAGATTGTTTATATAGATAAGGTACTAAATAGGTTCGATGTGCGAGACTCTAATAGAGGGTCTTTGCCAATGTCTCATGGTATAAATCTCAGCAAGACTCAATGTCTAAAGACTAATGATGAGCGAGAGCGCATGAATATGATTCCATATGCATCAGCTATTGGATTTATCCTGTATGCCATGTTATGCACTCGACATGATGTATCATATGCTTACAGAGCAACAAGCAGATATCAGTCCGATCTTGGTGAGAGTCACTAGATAGCATTGAAGAACATTCATAAGTACTTGAGAAAGACCAAAGAAGTATTCTTGGTCTATGGAACTTTAGAAGACGAGCTTGTTGTAAGTTGTTACACAGATGCAAGTTTTCAAACTGATATAGATGACTTCAGATCGCAGACTGAATATGTGTTTACTTTGAATACAGGCGTAGTGAACTAGAAAATTTTGAAGAAAGAAAGGGTCATAGATTCTACAATAGAAGCTAAATATATTGTAGCGTCCAATGCACCTAAGAAGATAATTTGGATCAAAATTTTCATCTCAAAACTTGGTGTTGCTTTGTATATAGCTAACCTCATTTGGTTGTATTGTAACAACAATGGGGCGACAGCGCAAACCAAGGAAACAATATCATACCACCAATCTAAACATATGCGTAGATGTTTTCATCTCGTTCGAGAAATCATTGAGAGGGGAGACATGAAGATTTGCAGAGTTCCTACAGTAGACAATATTGCAAATATCCTTAATGTCCCTAGTCGATCACTATACTAGGAACTATGAATTAAGACTAGTGTGAATCTTAATTGATGGACATGTAATGACTATGCGTATAGGGATATGAACCAAGATCATGAGTACTTGTTAGGGAATTAGGTATTGGATCGACCCGCTGTGAGAACACTACATGGATTAACTCATAGGTGTTACTCATGATAGGTATATCATTTTTTCCATCGACTTGAGATTACCATAGACTTCAATATTAGGAGCATGATAATTTCACACAATCAAATGTTGTCTTTAACCGGACAATTATAAGATTGTGATTGGTTACCATGTGAATAATATGTGAAAGTGTGTAATAAAGATAGAATCTATCACTATCGTATAGAAAGAGATGTCAATCGATCCCTCGATAGGATAGACTGATAATGAGCAAGTCCATGTAAATTGATATGATCAATGTAACTTAGATGTTTTTCGGTTTATCGAAAGATCGAGACTAGTATGATTGAACGTTAAGGGTGACTTTCCACGCCTTATGTTTATTCAAATGATATCGCACGACAAAAGGATATGATATATGTTATTAATTAGGTTGTATCAATGTTGATATTCATGCTACTTGGGTAGTCATAATGCATTACTAGAGACCGCTTATGACTTGTGTACGAAAATGGTTTTTAGTTCAATGCCAACATCACATGAACCTGTTGGGTCGCAAATAAAGAATGGCTTTGCAAAATCTCAATTGGTCCAGAGTAATGAATTTTATATGATAAAATTAATGATATAAAAACCCTTACAATTTGTTATATGATAACTTATTAATAGGTGCGTATGTGTAATTTGTTTAAACTGCCTAAATGCAATAGTTGTATTACGAATAAGATTTTAAGTATGGGCTTATCTACACAAATAAATAAAGGGTAAAACCTTAAAAATGATATAAGACTTTTGTTATACAACTTCAAGTTCTTTGGATTTAGGGAGAGAAAGAAAAATCGTTTTCAATCTCTCTTGGGGCTACCACTCCGAATTGTGTCATCGTTCGTGTCGGGATTTCTGATAGAGGACGCGCACTTGAACGTCTTGGAAATCGAACAATCAGAGAAGGAGTTGTCACGACCCAAATCTCTAACCCCATTTTAATTCCTTAATGGGGATCACCGACCCTTGACGTGGGACCTACACTGAGATACGTGCACCGAACGAGGAACGTGGCCGAGGTATATCGTATTTTTGTATTGATGTGTGCCTACTGTTATGTATTGCGTAGACTTACTAAGTCATTTTGTACGGTTGTAGGCGTCGAGATGAGAGCGGGGATGTGCCTCGATATGCGTGTCGACGCGGGTACCGGGTAGTTGACGGGACCGAATATTAGGTCGGGGAAATGAAAACACACAAATTGAATAAAAATTTGTCAAGTAACTCATATGAAATAGATATTGGGTGACTAACGACGCGATTGTACACGGATATCACGGTTCGGACGCGAAATCGGACGTTGAAATGCCTGAAAACACAAACATGTGTCTTAGCGGTGTTACAATTGGGTGTCACTTGTACACACACACAACGACACACTTGTCCAAAAATACACCACACCTGTCCACAAAAACACCATGTATCCACTACCCACTCCCACCTACACTAACACACCACACACACACAAACTATCCGACCAAAAGCGGAAGAAAAACCGAGAGAGGAAAAAGAAGAAAATAAGAGGAGGAGGAGGAGGAGGAGAAGGGATAAGCGGGGACGGAGAGACGGGATCGCAATCGCGGCGAGTCCTCATTGTTGTTGTAGATCCGGTGGTTGGCGGTGGGGTGGCCGTGGGTGGGGTGGCCGTGGGTGGGGTTTGGCCATGGAGGCCAAACCCCATGGCCGAATGGCGCCGAAGTGGTATTCCACCGGGCAAGGGTGGAGAGCAACCCCAAACCCATCACCAAAATTAAAAAAAAACAAAAAAAAATTCATTCCTCCCAATCGAACCAGTCGATCGGGAGGAAGGAGGTCCACACGCGCACGAGCTTGTGCGCGTGTGAACCCCTTTACTGGGTCGGGCACAGAACCCGCCCAAAACAGAAATTAAAAAAAGGGAAGAAAAATGAAAGAAAATTTGAAAAAAATTTGGAAAAATTAGGAAAATTGGGGAAGATTATATGTCGATAGAATAAATAGAAATTGATAAAGTTCTATGAAAAGAACATATGTGGGAATGTCGGTGATGTTTAAATTGAGCTTAAACTCACTATACTTGAACTAATGAGACACCAAACTCGGGAACCTAAGAAAAGGGTATGAGAGAGCGAATACAAGATTTGGAGTATCGGGGGACTAGTAAAGCTAGGACTTTACTTTGTTGTTGTGAGTATACCCAATGAAAATTTTACTTAGCATTTCATTTCCATTACTTGTTGTCCTTGCATGGTCCCTTTAACTATTTTGCCTTTGTATTCTTATATCATGTGTTCTTTTGTGTCTATGCTCACTTGATGAGTCTAGTTTGTATGATATCCATTCAATTGATTTGGTTCATTGATTTTATCCAGTGCTATGTATATTCTTGTTGTTTTAAATGTGAATTGAATGATAAATAGCATGCTATTAGGCTACTGAATAACTTATAAATGTTTAAGAGGACTTGTATTCCATATTTGTTTAGGTGTGTAGATGTGCCTATGCCTTTCAAATCCATACTTGGTAATTCTTGAAATTTTAAAAGTAGTTTTTGCATTTAGGTCCCGTACTCAATCGAGGTGTGCGCGACTCACGGGGTTAGAGTCCCTTGGGATGTCGGCACATGTTACTTGACACTGTATGACACTCGGGGTTAGAGTCCCTGAGGTTGTCTACACACCAGGGTTAGAGTCCCTGGTAACACTTGGGTTAAAGTCCCTTGTCCTATATAATGATGGAGTCGGAGTGACACGTTTCACTGCCGACTGGACCTAAATCACTACTACTTAGCCTAGTGTTAGTATCACTTATTTAACTCCGGTATTTACTTGCATATGATTTATTTTTCAGTTTTCCATTTATATGCTTTTAAATACCATTTAAATATTTGGAAATGCAAATTAAACTTGTCATCGGGGATTACTGTTTTATTTTTGTACTAACCGTCCTTTTTATGACGGTGGGTGCAGAGCCGTCTACCAGCAGGCCGGGCAAAAAGATGATTGGCGATTATTCCTGAGCCCGCTGAGCGTCAATGCATTGATTGTTGTCTCATTTTGATATTTTAATTGTATATGTTCTATACATCTTTTAGATACTATTTGGGGTAATATAGGGTTGAGCATTAGTTCCCCCACTCGACTTAGACTTACTTTATATATGTGATGTCATTCCCTAGTTTTCCACACTTAGGATTTTATAAATGGCTTCCGCATAAGTTACTCATTGTTTCCGCATAATCAATAAGACTTCTGCTAATTAATTAATTAACTTTAAATTTTAATTAACTAGTAAGAATAGTGTATTACTTATCATGAACACGAGAAAAGAGGCGTTTAGGTTGTAAAGGCTGACTAATACGTAGTTAAGTCCTGCGTGGATATGATTAGGGCTTAATTACGAGATTAGGCCAGGCGGTGCCTTAGATTAGGTGAGGGGCCATCACAGTTGGTATTAGAGACTAGTGCCGAGATTAGAACATTAATACCAACGTCACAGTTGATATCAGAGCCTAGTTATTAGAACCTTAGGGATAAATATGAAAAATACGAACTCGTATAAAACACAAACCTTAGAATTGGAAACCATATTATCCTCGCCTAGGAACTATTTTTTGGGAATTGAGCGAAGGTGAGATGGGGATTTCTTATATGTACATGTCAGTTTCTATATGTATATATGCGTTATGCCACGTAGTAGCTGATTCGCGTTCACTATCCATTGGAAGACACCGATGGGGGATTTGCGCGAGGCTGGAGACACCGGAGCTAGCGGTAGTCAGCCTCCCACCGTATGAGTTGACAATTTTTAGAGGATGTATGACCGAACGACAACTTAAGAGCGACATATCATCAATTTCATCGCTTACGTGTCGGCACAGATGATTGCACTGGTTTCGACCGCCCCCGTCACCACATCTACTACTACAGCACCCCCGACCACGAGATGCACCACTATGAGAGCTCGGCTTGCATCCAGTGAAGAGATACCGGTTGTTGGAGACTTCCCACATGTTTTCTCAGAGGATTTACCCGGATTACCGCCAACCTAGTCGGGTACCAGACCGATCGCGATACCGCCGTACCGTATGGCTCCGAGTGAGTTGGAGGAGTTGAGGACTCAGCTCAAGGATTTAGGAAAAAAGGGATTCATTACACCTTCGATGTCACTGTAGGGAGCGCCAGTTCTATTTGTGAAGAAGAATGATGGCAGTTTGAGACTATGCATCAACTACAGGCAGTTGAACAAAGTGACAGTCAGAAACAAGTACCCACTTCTGTGAATACACGATTTTTTTGATCAGATGAGAGGAGCACAATATTTCTCCAAGATAGACCTGAGATCGGGGTATCATCAACTTCGGATCAGGGATGAGGATGGGTCCAAGATAGCATTCAGTAGCAAATATGGACACTACCAGTTCACGATCATGCCATTCGTGATGACCAATGCCCCCACCGTATTCATGGGTTTGATGCACCGAGTACTTAGACCATATCTTGACTGCTTCGTGATAGTCTTCATCGACGACATCTTGATATACTTGAGGACACGTGAGGATCACGAGCAGCACCTCAGAGAGACGTTGCATACATTGAGGGAACACCGACTTTTCGCTAAGTTCAACAAGTGTGAATTCTAGCTTGCAGAGGACAAGTTCTTAGGGCACGTTGTTGGAGCAGCAGGGATTGCTGTATATCCGGCCAAGATTTAGACGATCACGGATCGGCCAGCACCGATATCAATATTGGAGATCAGGAGTTTACTAGGGTTAGCAGGATATTACCGTAGATTTATGAAGGATTCTCGAAGATCGCTTCACCGATGACGAGGCTGATGCATAAGGATATTGCTTATGAGTGGACTGAGAAGTGCGAGGCTCCATTTACTCAATTCAAGAGGTTATTAACTACCGCGCCAGTGTTAGTACCGCCAGAGGCTGGACAGGGATTTTTAGTATACACATATGCTTCTCATATGGGTCTAGGTTGTGTGTTGATGCAGGGTAGCGGTGTCATGGCATACGCATCGATACAGTTAAAGATACATGAGAAGAACTACCACACGCAAGATCTAGAGTTGGCAGCGGTTGTACTTACGCTAAAGACTTGGAGACACGTTCTGTATGGAGAGAGATTCACACTCTTCACTGATTACAAGAGTTAGAAATATCTCTTCACACAGAAAGAGTTGAACATGAGACAGTGTAGATGATTGGAGTTCTTGAAGGACTACGAATTTTCCTTAGAGTATCACCCAGGAAAAGCGAACATAGTCGCAGATGCGCTGAGTAGGAGACCGAGTAGAGATGTTTAGGTGGTCAGATGTCACATGATGCATGAGTATGGATTACTCGAGGCAGCGGCGACAGCATGTCAGACAGAGATTCCTACCTATACTCAGGTGATGATTCGTGCACAAATGAGACTACAGATCATGTCTACACACCGAGTGTCGGAGGGTCAAAGGACCGACCGATTGTACTCGAGATTCAGCGAGTTAGCGCAGAGTGTAGAGTGTACAGATTGGGCAGAGATGACAGATCAGTGTCTGAGATACCAAGGTAGGTTTTGGATACTAGAGGTACCGGAGCTAAGAGATGATATCCTTCAGGAGCCGCACCGTTCCAGATTTATCGTACATCCAGGCAGGACTAAGATGTACCATGACATGAGGAGACATTTTTGGTGGCCTGGGATGAAGGCAGAGGTGTTTAGATTCATTAGGAATTGTGGTATATGTCAGCAAGTGAAGTCCGAGCATCGCAGACCCGGGGGATTACTACAGCCGCTTCCCATTCCTCAGTGGAAGTGGGAAGACAACTCTATGAATTTTGTCAGAGGACTGCCGAGGACCGCGAGGAGACATGACTCAATCTAGGTGATAAATGACAGACTGACGAAGTCTGCTCATTTCCTACCAGTGGCATCGCATTACACGTTCGATTAGCTGAGCGTACTGTTCGAGAGAGAAATTATCAGGCTGCACGGAGTATCATTAATGATCACGTTAGATCGAGATGCTACGTATACGTCCAGGATGTGGCGGAGTATGCAAGAGAAGTACGGTACGCGCCTACAGATCAGTATGGCTTTCCACCCTCAGACCGACGGGCAGACTGAGAGTTTGATTCAAGTCCTCGAGGACATGTTGCAAGCATGCGTGTTGGAGTTTGGCGGGTCTTGGGTGAAGTACCTACCATTGTGTGAGTTCACTTGTAACAACAGTTATCAGCCTAGCATTGAGATGGCGCCATTTGAGGCTTTGTATGGCAGACCGTGTCGCTCGTCATCGTGTTAGGCTGAGCCAATGGACCGAGAGATAGTAGGGCTTGAAATTGTTGTTGACCACACGGAAAAGGTCAAATTGATCAGTCAGAGACTTAGAGGAGCACAAGAGAGACATTAGAGATATGCAGATAAGTATCGCGGTGATCTTGTGTATTCCGAATGGAGCCTTTGTCTATTTAAAGGTTTCCCCTCGGAAGGTTCTTCAGAGATTTGGAGTGAAAGGCAAGCTTACACCGAGGTACATCGGGCCTTTCATGATTAAAAAACGGGTCGAGAAAGTGGCATACGAGCTTGAATTGCCTCCACAGATGTCAGGGGTACATCCAGTGTTCCACATTTTGATGCTTCGACTAGCCGAGTCCAAGGCAGGCGTGCGACCGACAGTTGACTTGAGTCAGATCGACCTGAGCGAGGACATCTCTTACGAGGAACATCCCATTCAGATCCTAGATCGGAAGGTACAACAGTTGGAGAGTAAGTCCGTTTTGAAGGTACTTGTCAAGTGGCAGTTCCACGATGACACGGAACTCACTCGGGAGCGGGAGGACTACATGCGAGATAGATTCCCGTACCTGTTCGAGTCAGGTAGAACCATAACTTAAACTTAATTTCGAGGATGAAATTCTCATTTTGTCGGGAATATTTGTCAAGGCCCAAATCTCTAACCCCGTTTTAATTCCTTAATCAGGATCAACGACCCTTGACGTGGGACCTACACTGTGATAGGTGCATCGACCGAGGCACGTGGCCGAGGTATATCTATTTTTGTATTGATGTGTGCCTAGTGTTATGTATTGTGTAGACTTACTAAGTCATTTTTGTACGGTTATAGGCATCGAGACGAGAGCGGGGACAAGCCTCGATATGCGTGTCAATGCGGGTACTGGGTAGTTGACGAAACCGAATACTAGGTCAGGGAAACGAAAACAAACAAATTGAATAAAAATCTATCAAGTAACTCATAAGGAATAGATATTGGGTGACTAACGACGCGATGTTACGCGGATATCACGGTTCGGACACGAAACCGGGCGTCGAAATGCCCGAAAACACAGACAAGTATCTCAATGGTGTCACAGTTAGGTGTCACTTGTACACACACACAATAACACACTTGTCCAAAAATACACCACACATGTCCACAACAACACCACGTGTCCACCACCCATTCCCAACAACACCAACACACCACATACACACAACACACAACACACACACGCAAACGATCGGGCCGAAAGAGGAAGAAAAACCGAGATAGGAAGAAGAAGAAGAAGAAAATGAGAGGAGGAGGAGGAGGAGGAGAGACGCGCCAAGAAGGAGAGACAGGATCACAATCACGGTGAGTCCTCGTTGTTGTTGTAGATCCGGTGGTTGGCGGTGGGGTAGCCGTGAGTGGGGTTCGGCCGGGGCCGAGGTGGTATTCCACCTGGGTGGAGAGCAACCCCAACTCCATCACCAAAAATTAAAAAAAATGAAAAAAAAAAATTCCTTCCTCCCGATCAAACCAGTCGATCGGGAGGAAGGACCTTACTGGGCCGGGCCCAGAACGGTCGGGTCCGACCCAAACAGAAATTAAAAAAAGGGAAGAAAAATGAAATAAAATTTGGAAAAATTCAGAAAAAATTAGGAAAAATCGGAGAAAATTATATTTCGATAAAATAAATAGAAATTGATAAAGTTCTATAAAAAGAACATATGTTGGAATGTCGGTGATGTTTAAATTGAGCTTAAACCCACTATACTTGAACTAATTAGACACCAAACTCAGGAACCTAAGAAAAGGGTATGAGAGAGCGAATACAAGATTTGGAGTATCAGGAGGCCAGTAAAGCCAGGACTTTACTTTGTTGTTGTGAATATACCCAATGACAATTTTACTTAGCATTTCATTTCCATTACTTGTTGTCCTTGCATAGTCCTTTTGACTATTTTGCCTTTGTATTCTTATATCATGTGTTCTTTTGTGTCTATGCCCACTTGACGAGTCTAGTTTGCATGATATCCATTCAATTTATTTGGTTTATTGATTCTATCCCGTGCTATGTCTATTCTTGTTGTTTTAAATGTGAATTGAATGATAAATATCACGCTATTAGGCTAGTGAATAACTTATAAATGTTTAAGAGGACTTGTATTCCATATTTGTTTAGGTGTGTAGATGTGCCAATGCTTTGAAAATCCATACTTGGTAATTCTTGAAATTTAAAAAGTATTTTTTGCATTTACTTCCCGTACTCGATCGAGGTATGCGCGACTCACGGGGTTAGAGTCCTTGGGGATGTCGGCACATGTTACTTGACACTGTATGACACTCGGGGTTAGAGTCCCTGAGGTTGTCTACACACTGGAGTTAGAGTCCCTGGTAACACTTGGGTTAGAGTCCTTTGTGCTATGATGATGGAGTCGGAGTGACACGTTTCACTACCGACCGGACCTAAATCACTACTACTTAGCCTAGTGTCAGTATCACTTGTTTAACTCTGGTATTAACTCGCATATGGTTTTTTTTTTCAGTTTTCCATTTATATGCTTTTAAATACCATTTGAATATTTGGAAATGCAACTTAAACTTGTCATCCGGGATTACTGTTTTATTCTTGTACTCACCGTCCTTTTTATGACGGTGGGTGCAGAGACGTCTACCGGTAGGCTGGGCAAAAAGAAGATCGAAGATTATTCCTGAGCCTACGGCGCGTCATTGCATTGATTGTAGGTGTCATTTTGATATTTTGATTGTATATGTTCTATACGTCTTTTAGATACTATTTGGGGTTGTATATTGGGTTGAGCGTTAGTTCCCCCACTCGACTTAGACTTACTTTATATATGTGATGTCATTTCTTGGTTTTCCACACTTAAGATTTTATAAATGGCTTCCGCATAAGTTACTCATTGCTTCTGCATAATCAATAAGACTTTCGCTAATTGATTAATTAACTTTAAATTTTAATTAACTAGTAGGAATAGTGTATTACTTGTCATGAAGACGAGAAAAGAGGCGTATAAGTTTTAAAGGCTGACTAATATGTAGTTAAGTCCTGCGTGGATATGATTAGGGCTTAATTACGGGATTAGGCCGGGCGGTGCCCTAGATTAGGAAAGGGGCCGTCACATAAATCACGAAATAAGGTATGATTTACTTTCGTAGATTTAGTTCAATATAACTTATTTTCGATTTTGTTGGGGTTTTTCAAAATTTGTTTTCAGTTTTCCTTTGCTTATGAACCACTAAAACCCCATACTATTAATCTTTCCTTAGCTAAAAACACAGTTATTAAAACTTATGGTTTACTAGAAGATGTTTTAGTAAAAGTACATGGAAATGTGAGACTCAATATCATCTTAATTTCCGCATATACTTTTAGGAAGACCATTTCTTAAAACAACAAAAATAGAATTATATATCTTTAAAGGAAAATTGTCTATGGAATTTGAAAACAAAATTTTCGCTTTTCATTTTAATGATGAAGATGTCTAAGATAATTCTTATGAATCTAATAATGAACAAACTAATGATAATGAATCATTAGAATTACATCATAATTCGAAAGATGAAGTATATATCATTAATGTAGTGACAAGGGAAAAGGAAATTGTATGTCAAGGAATAAGAGAATTGAAGATTCTTCAAATGCAAATATAATAACTCAAGAAGGGAGGGTTAAGCAATAAAATAATGTTGAGAATAACCTTAAAATAAGGGAATTTAAAGCTATGAAGAATAAGAAGAAAAAAAATCTAGCAATTACCAATCTTGATGATCCGGGAGATATATACATTAACATAAAAGTAAAATGAGTTTTGTATTTTAAAGTTATTTGTAATACAGGTCCTAAAGCAAACTACATGCAAATTCACTTCTTTTTTCGTACTCAATTGCACTTGTATGTACTTGTTTCTAAAAACTTTACTTTACAAAATGGTTATTCAGTAAAACTAATAGGAGTGGCTACTAATGTACCAGTTCAAATTGACAAGTATATAATTCCCATCGACCTTTTAGTTATGCCACAATTTATCATGAAGCTCCTCCGTAAATTTTAGGATGACATTTTTTAGCCACTTCGCAAGCTGCCATGGATAATCTAAACAAGATAATCACTTTTAGGATACATGGCAAAGCAATAACTTTCTGGAATAGCACTAGAGTGGATAATCCTAGATTTAAGTTTATAGAACAAGTTTAGAACAACGTAGTTTGGTCAAGCCAATGACAATAAACGAAAGTGCCCTATGGGAGACAACTCATACTCTTTATTTACTTTCAGTTTTATTATTAAGATTAGTTTGTTGTTCTTATATTCTCTCAACTTTAGACTCTTATAATGGGGATATTTTGGGAATTTTATTTTAAAATAATTCATATAAGGGGTTGATCGAGCCAATGTTTTTTCGTATTACATAGTTTTTATCCATTTGTTTTTATGTTAATTGGTAATTTATGGAAATGAAAATATTGTTTACTACAAATCATAGTCAAATTTAGATAATTTTAAATAATTCTTCTTTTTTCAGACATATATGTAACAAATATATGGGAAAATCAATAAAATTGTAAAAATAGGTCAAATTAGCTAGCGATTCCAGCTTGTACTGAAATCTTCTAATAAAATCGGCATCAATCTTTAAATATTTTAGTGCAATTTCAGGTCACCGATTTACACTTATAACTAGGATTTGCTAAACTAATCGTTGAACCATTAAGGCTTCTTCTTAGCGATTTAGGTGGCACATTCCTAGCTAATCCACTTAAATCCAAAATCGCTGAGAATGAATATACGTTTTTAAAAATAGAAAGCCAAAATAGTCAAATTCATTTACTTTACACTAACAAACCATTGCAACTTTTCAATTGAGAGACAAAATTTTTTACTAAATTCAACTTTTGAAGCTAGATTTTAGTGTATTTATGCAATTTGCACCTCAATTTTCACGCGTTAAACAAAATTATAGTGAGTTTTTAGAGCGTAGAGCTAACTAAAGCTTAAGCAAGGGGAATTTGAAGTTGGAGCTTGCAGGAGTGTTCTATAGGAGTTTTGAATTCATGACTTGAAATATTCATTTTCAATAACGTAACAAATGAAAACCTTAGCCTTTTATCGTTTATATTTTTTATTTTTCATTGATTTTTGGATTTTTTATTTAGGTTGGAAACTAACTTTCAAACTAAATTTCAAATGAGTTTAGTGGTTTTTACGTTTGTGTATTGCATGGCTTGAATTATTTACAAACTTTGTTTTATTAAAGATGTTTTATCAATGAATTTTATTTGAGTTTTGGACTCTCGATTTATAAACGAATTTGTTTCGATGAATCTCTCCTTATTAGATAGATAAGTTGAATTTTATCGAACATTTTAAGATAATTTGGTTTTAAATGGTTTTATAGGTTTAATCTTTTGCATGCACCTATTGAAATGGTTGGAAGTGGAAAGGGTAGAAATTCGAGGGATGAGAAAGGTAAGGGAAGTTAGTAGAGAAAACCAAGGATAAATCTTTAGTTTCCCTAATTAGACCCACATTAATTTCCTTCAACACATCTACGATTAGACAAAAAAAGAGCCAACATCGCATTTATCATTTAGTTATAATTATAAGTAAGAATATAAAGATCTAAAAAAGGAAGTAGAACAAGAGATATTGAAGGTATTGAAGAATTTATTTCTTAGGGAAGAAAATTTTATCAATGAGAAGACCTTTGACTAGTCTAAGAAAGAATTATAGAGTTGAAGTTATTTGATCTCGGAGAGGGGATTCAATGTCAAGAATGAGTTGAAATATAGGCCTAGGATTTTAGATAACATCGATGCAAGGAATTGGGGGATTGACTATGGACTATAACCATTTAGACCTTGAGGATATTTCTAGTGAGAAAGGGTGCAATATTTTAGTAAGAGAGTTTTATGCTAATGCTTTTAGAAGTGACGTCAAGTCATAGTCATGAGTTGGTGGAAGAATAGTGAATTATTCTACTACAAGAATAAAGCGGTATTTTGGTTTACAGGAAGTTCATTATAGAGAAAACGATAAGTACCCAAAATCGAAATATGTGATTACGTACCACTACCATATTAAGCAAATTAGAGGAAGATTAGAGGCAATCCATGGTGATGGATTAAGTTTTGACATGAATGGTTCTTCGAAGCACATTACAAAAACTTTTATGAAGATCCCAAAAAATGGTGTTATTTCATCAATGTCAGCTTACAGTCAAGTTTGCAATATTACGAGATTGTTAACTACAAAGTCGCATTGCTTTACCACATTGTGAGGAGAATTAGGATATCTAGATGTTGGCAAGATTATCTATAAGTCGATAAGAAGTGTCATTACAACGAACAAGAATGACGAAGTACCATTTATTTAGATGATCAGAGCTTTTATATAGTAGACCAAGTAAATATGGCAGAACTTGATATGGATGTTTTACTAGAGAAGACCATCGCGCATGAAGTAATATAGATATAAGAAAAAAAATATTGATAAGAAGACTACGACGATGAAAGAGAGAAGGCTAAGATAACCAGAAGAGTGAAAGAGAAAAGAAGAAAAACCTATTATGACTAGAGAAGAATTTTGATGACTAGAGAAGAATTTTGGAAGAAATGTCGAACGATTTGAATGTGGAGCATCCTGCTATGGACTATGATAGACTTTACATATAGTAGTCAATGTTGGCCTTAATAGGTACAATTTTGCGCATTCAAATAAGAACTCTGAGGAATCAAGAATTGGTGTAAACCAGAGGACCTTAGCAAGGAGCACTCACTGGATAAAGATGACAATGTCTAGAAGACATAGATGACGAGGGGGCGGAAAGGTTCCTATATCATCTACACAAATTCGGCTACCTCCTAATCGTAATTTTTAGGATCAACTACCACAAGGTCAGGACTACACCCTCTATGATCCTGCAACCAGTTATCAGTCCCAAGGGATTGACCAGTAGAGGATAATGATGATGCGACTTCCAAATGACAACATTGATTTATTTACTCTAATTTTCTTCATTGTCTATGAGTGATAATTTTTTAGGTCTTGCATGTAAATCTCTGGCGATCTACTATGTGATATGTAGTGGTGATATATTATATGTGCTTGGTAGTTTGATAGATTTAAAATGGTACTATAATATTACGTTTGATGATAATGCTAAATTTAATACATTGGTGATAGTTTATTCTTATTTTTATGCACTTTTTTAATGAAATTAATATATTGAGTTTATATTTGTATTAACTATCCAATTTATGATTATATCACTTCGTTTATACTTCACGAGGTATATTTCTTTTGTTGGATACCCGACTTATTTTTTAAACCTTGAGGACATGGTTTGGAATGAGTTTGGAGTATTTTAGTTGAAGTATGACAATGATAGCAATGAGAGCAAAGAAAACAAGGAACGAAAGGAAAGGTAGAAGATAAATAAAGAATTGATCCAAAAATTTCAAACTTTTGATTTGATATTAAATTATTTGATGATATTTTTCAAAAGATCTTCGAGTTCAAATAAGTATGAATTTCATTTTACTTTATTCTCAATTAAGAATACAATATAATAGAATATCATATATAATAGATTTTGAATGGAAGTGATATTTTTATTATCTAAGTGAATTCTATGGTAGAAGGAATCAATTTTTATACCCTTTTTATTAACTTTATTAGTTGATGTATACGCAGGATTGATTTCCTTATGTTAATGGGAAGAAGATCGAAACAATAGTGCAAGATAAACAAGATAGATTTCTAAGAATCTTGTGATACAAAGGCTATTGATTAAATATTTTATAGTATACATATAGAAAATCTTTATGCAACAATTGAAAGAAGAAATGGGTTAGAAACCAATGAGTTTTTATAAGTTAGAAAGAATACTTTCTTCAACTCTAGTGGATGGTGAGAAGTGTTGACAAGAGTTTACAAATATATAGAGATTTCTATATATTCCATACAAAATGGAGCAGAGGATCTATAGTGGAAAAAATGTGAGAATGTCTATAAGAAACAAAGTAGGGACTGAAAAGCAAAAGCAAAAGAAATATATAATAAAGGAATGGATGTTCTTAACTCTTCAAAGAAAATATTTAGCTCGAGTACTTGAAACTGGAGCTGAATGAAGTATTTATTAATCTAACAAGATTTTGATTATGGTGCGATTATAAAGTATTTTCTAAAATTAAGATTAATCTAGTAGTTTTTGTGTTTTGAAATTCTATACTAGTGATCGTAAGCTTGATGATTTTTAGCGGAGATTGAGAAAACCTATATTTTGTACTGACCTTAGTATTGAACTTTAAGTTCTAAAGGATGTTCCATTAGGTGATTGAGTTATCATTAAGGGATGGTCCATTTGTTTAAACCATTCTATTTTATCATAACTTCTATTTACCGGAGGGTAATATGTTGCTATTTCATGATCAATTCTATTTAAAATTTCTATAATTTATAATTCAAATGAATTAGATTGAAATCAATATATAAAGAAGGAAAAAAAGAATATAATTGAGAGTGTTCTTTTACTAGGGACAGCAAAGTGCAGAGTTTGGGAGTATTTGACAAGTCAATAATTAGACGTATTTTATAGTGTAATCTTGATCACTAGTTTTCGAGCATCCAATAATTTCTATTACACTTGCGCCCTTCATACACAAACTTGAAAACTTGACACCTGTCAAGCTTACTATAATTTTGTCTTTCATATTATAGTTTAAATATTTTATAGCAATTGAAAGTGGGAATCTTCTTTATAGCGATTTATCAAACTTCTATAGGAAAAAGAATTTTACAAGTTTTTATTATTTTTATTTTTATTTTATTAATAATATTAATTAAATTAATTACTAATCAATTACTAATTAACTATAATATAATAATACTTAACTAAATTTATTATCTTAATTAACTAAAACAATCCAAATTCACAATCAATCAAATAGATTAAATTCGATAATAACTAAATATCTAAACAAACATATAGAATTATGAAACATAAACCCATTTTGCATTCTAAACATGTAACTCCAAACCATATAGTCATGAGCATACTTTATAAAGTAAAAACTCTAATCATAAGTAAGTAAACAGCCTTTAGCCAACCATTTGTTTCCCTCATACTTATGGCAAAGTCACGTTTTAATTCTATTAAGCATTACATTTTATTTAAAGAAAGACATTAACTTCATGCAATATAAGCGCATTAAACTTTATGAGAACCTTGAACATCTAAATATAACACCTTCTGAAATCCATTTCAACATTAGATTTAGATCTCAAATTTACCTAGGATATTAATCGGTGTTTGCTTTGAGACAATCCTAGTTACTACTTCACATAGATAATGAAACCATACATATCACTATACACATTCTATCTTATTCATTCAATACAAAGATCATGATCAAAATCAATAGACAATAACCTATTAAATCAGTTAATCAAATAATACAATTGGTTTAAATCATTAAGCATATATTAATTTCATCATAACTGTAGTGCAAACAAAAAAAGTATAATTCACTTTCAAACTTTGTTTAGATCAAATAACTACTCACGTGTAATAATCAATAACATTGAAATAATATAAATAGATGACACAATTGAAAATACCTCTTACTTGAAATACTTGAATCTTCAAATCTTCTATAAAAGCAATAATCTATGAAAATAATAGACAATGGCAATAAGAGCAATGGAATTTTGATTTACGCACTCAAGGGCAATGAATTTAGTAACCCTAGACTTGTATTTATAGTATTCTAAGTAGTATATATTCTAAAACAACTCAAGCAACTCGTAGTTATAAAAAATTCATGAAATTTTTCCTCGCGATTCAAAGAGATTTGTGTAAGTGAGGAATCGCCAGGAAAATGCAAAAAATAAGTTCTTCTTTGCTTCTTTTGTGATAGTTCTTTTTATACTTCTTCAAATTTTTTAGTTCCTTCATAATCTTCATTTTTTGTTAATTTCTTCATATTCTTCATTTATTACCTGAAATATCAAAAACAAGAGAAAACCCTATGTAATACAATCTTTTAATTATAAAATCATCCTTAAATGAATTATAAAACATGTTTAAATAATGATTCTTCAAAATGCAATTATGACAAATTATGGATACTCCTTAACACACACACATCACCATAAAATATAGTAAAATACATTAAGATGATGATCAACGCATATAATTAATCTAAGTTCGATTATTAGCTTTTATATATATTTCTTTTATTTGAATAATTTTTTTGCGATATAAAATCAATGAAAACCCAAAAAAAAAAAAAAAAAATTAACGTTGTCTTTAACCGAACGATTATAAAGATTGTGATTAGTTACCATATGAATAATATGTAAAGGTGTATAATTAAGATAGAATTTGTCACTCTCGTATAGAGAGAGAAATCAGTAGATCCCTCGATATGTTAAACTGATAATGGTCAAGTCCGTGTGAATTGATATGATCAATGTCACCTGGATGTTTTCAGTTTACCTAAAGATCAAAACGTGTACGATTGTACATTAAGGGTGACTTTCCATGCCTTATGTTTAGTCAAAGGATGTCGCATAACAAAAAGGATATGATTTACGTTATTAATTAGGTTGTATTGATCTTGATATTCATGCTACTTGAGTAATCATAATGTTTTGCTAGAGACCGCCTATGACTTATGTACCAAAATGGATTTGGTTCATAACTAACGTCACATGAATCTATTGTGTTGCACACAAAAAATGACAGTGTGCAATTTCATTTGGTCCAGAGTAGTAAATTTTATATGATAAAATTCATGACATAAAGCGCTTACGATTTGTTATATGAAAACTTATTAAAAGGGGTGTATGTGTATTTTACTTAAACTGTCTAAATATGATAGTTGCATTACGAATAGGATTTTAAGCGAGGGCTTATCTACACATATAAATAAAGGATGAAACCTTAAAACAAAAAAAAAAATTTATTTTTGCATATTTCGAGTTCTTTGGATTTTGGTAGAGAAAAAAAATATTTTCAATCTCTCGTGGAGCTAGCACTCCAAATTGGGATAATTGTTCTTATGTGGGTTTCTGATAAAGGACGCGAGCTTGAGAGTCTTAGAAATCGAACAATCGAAAAAGAAAATCACAGATTAAGATATGGTTTCCTTTTTTAGACATAGTTTAATGGAACTTATTTTCAGTGTTGTCGGGGTTCTTTAAAAAAATTTGAATTCTCCACTGCGTATGAACCCCAAAAATCCAATAGTAGTATCAGAGTCTAAGGCTCAGTTATATTAAATGTTTGTATATTTTCTCTGACGTACACATGATATATGTGTTAAAACATCTACCATGTTTTGAATATTTCAATTAACATATGTTTTTAATATTGAACGATGCGAATTTTGTATGTTCATGGTAGATGTCATGTTTAGGTTAATGTGATTCTAGTGTTGAATACATATTTCATTTTTGTTCAATAATTATGTATATCTCCATGATAGAAATCATGATTAGGTTAATATAATTAATTTAATATGATTTCGTGGTTGAATGCATGATTAATATTTTGAAATTGATTTTGATCATATATCTCATTATGGTTATCCTTAATGTATTCCTATCAGATAGGAGATAACCTTGTAATCGGACAAAAATTACAAATCCTATAATATATAACAAATTCTAATTTGATATAGATTCAAAGTATCTTAAATTCTAATTAGATTTCGATAAGATACTAAGTTAAAGATGGGCCGAGTTAATTAAAAACATTTTAATTAACATTTTTGAAATTAAAATAATGGGAAATTTTGTTTAATTGGATCCACTAAAATAATGAAAAATTTTAGGCTATTTTCGATTTTCGAAATTGAAATTCGTTGTCTAAAAAAAATGACCGGCCAAGGGGACCTCCATTAACTGTTCATAGTGCAAGGAAATTCGTATGATAGCTAAATTTAGTATAATTTCATAACTTGTTTAGTGATTGTTTATGCATTGTAATATATGATATATATCTTGTTTAAATTATGATCATAAAAATAAATAAAAATTGCTCCTTCAAATCTTATTCAAGTGTCATCCATTCTTATGCACTTGTCAAAGCTTCGACCATATCAATATGGGTTTTCCTCCATAGAGTATATTATATTATCTTGGTGAGGCAAGTTGAGTAACAGTTACATTATTGTTTGAAGTGGTTAGAATTGATAAAGCTATCAAAATAGTTTTAGGTTTTAGGCATTAGATGAGATAAGACATTCTAAGACATATGATCTATAGGCTCTTCAAATCACACTAATACATTGTCATTGCGATCAATCCTTGAGAAGGATAAGTTTTATGGGACAAACTTTCTTGACTGGTTCAAAAACTTGAGAATTGTTCATAAGCATGAACACAAGTTGTATGTTCTGGATAATCCTATTCCTGAGGAACCACTAGCCAATGTTTTAAGAGTCGTAAAGGATGCACATACTTAGCATGCAAACAACTTAATTGATGTTGCATGCATTATATTAGCAACTATGGTTCTAGAACTTCAAAAGGACATGGAACAGATTGAAGCTTACGATATGGCTACGATATTGTAAGAAATATTGTAAAAGTAAGTTAAGCAAGAAAGGTTCGACATAATCAAGAACCTTCACTCTTGCAAAATGGTTGAGGGTGCATTAGTTAGACCTCATGTTCTAAAAATGAAAGGCTATATTGACCATCTTGACAAACATGGATTTTTCATAAGCTAAAAGTTGGCTACAGATTTGATCACGAATTCATCGCCAGATAGCTATTCACATTTTTTAATGAACTATAACATGAATAACATGGATAATTCTATTTAAGAGTACCATTTGATTCTTAAAATTGTTGAACAGGATGTCAAGAAACTCATTGCTAATGTGTTGATGGTTCAGAAATGAAAGGCTCTGAAAAAAAAGGATAAAGGCAAGGCTAAAGTTGCAAAGGCTATTGTGACTATCACAAAGTGTATGGAACAAGTCAAACCTATTTTGTTTCTACTTCATAGTCCCAGAAAGAAAAGGAAAAAGAAGGAAAATCTCATTTCTTCCAGGCACCTAGCAATGGTTCAGAAATTGCAAGTTTTTTCTTGAAGATCTAAAGAGAAAAAAGTAATGTGACTACTGCTTTTGGAATTTACAATATTGAAGTTAACTTGTCTACTACTGATTCTTGGGTATTAGGTATCGGATGTGGGTCTCACATTTTAATTAATGTACAGGGCCTCACCAAAACTAGAAAGCTAAAGAACGGATAAGTCATCCTATAAGTTAGAAATGGAGCAAAGGTTGTTGCATTAGCTGTTGGATGCTATGAGTTAATTTTATCTAGTGGAATTTATTTAGTTTTAAATAATTGTTATTAAGTCCCTTCCTTGAGCAGAAACATCATTTCAATTTTATGTTTAGACTTGGATGGTTTAATTTCATTATTGCAAAGAATAAATGTTCAATTTCTTGTAAAGACATTTTTATGTGAATGTTGATTTATGTGATGGTCTTTATGTTATAAAAGTGAAAAGTTCTATAGATACTCCTATTCTTAATGTAAATACAAAGAGTTTCAAGTCAAATGATTTAAGATAATCCTACCTTTGATATTGTTGTCATGGCCACATAAATGAGAAACGCATTTCTAAACTCCATGAAGATGGACTTTTAGATTAATTTTATTTTGAATCATATGAAACATGTTTATCTTGTTTACTAGGAAAGATGATAATGAGTCTTTTTACTAGACACAATGAAAGGTCAAGTGATTTATTAGGTCTAATACATACTGATTTATGCGGTCTTATAAACATAACGGCTAGAGCTGGTTATCAATACTTCATTACATTCACTGATGATTTCAGCAAATATGTTTAAGTGTATCTCACGAAACATAAAGGTGAGTCTTTTGAGATGTTTCGAACACTTTAGAATAAAGTGCTAATTCAACTTAGTAAAACTATTAAAGCACTTCGATTCGATCGAGGTAGAGAATATTTAAGCCAAGAGTTTGATGATCATCTTAGAAATTGTAGGATTGTCTCGCAGTTAACGTCTCACAGTTAACTCCTCTAGCAACTCCACAATGGAATGGTGTTTCTGAGAAGAGAACTCAAACTTTATTTGATATGGTTCGATCTATAATGATTCATGCAGATCTTCTTATTTCCTTTTGGGGTTATGCCTTATAAATTGCTGCCTTTACACTGACTCGTGTTCTTTCTAAAATGATTAACAAAACACCACATGAGATGCGTTTGGGAAAAGACTAAGTTTTTCTTTCCTTAAGATTTGGAGTTGTGAGGTTTTCGTACGATGAAAAATATTAAAAAAAAATGTCAACCAAATCTACCAAGTGTGTATTTGTTGGTTATCTTAAAGAAACTAGAGGATACTACTTTTATAATCTTACAGATAACAAAGTGTTTGTTGCTCGGAATTGTGTCTTTATAGAAAAAGAAATTATTTCAAAAGACAACAATGGTAATAGAGTAAGTCTTAAAGAAGTTCAAGAACCATAAATAAACAATCAACCGTTAGTAGGAGATCAAAAAAGTCTTGAGCTAGTTGAACCTCCACAAGTATCATAAGGCCCCCGTAAGTCTAATAGGGTAAGACATCAGCATTAAAGATTTGGGTTTCTTATTACTAGTAGTAGTGAGGTGTTGCTTATGGATTAAAATGAACCTACTACTTGTCAGGAGGCCGTGTCTAGCCCATAGGCAGATAAATGGCTTAGTGCCATGAATTCTTAGATGCAATCCATGTATTATACCTAACTTTAAAACCTAGTTGATTTACTTAAGGTGGTAATACCATTGGATTTAAATGAGTTTTCAAGAAGAAAACTAACATGGATGGCAATGTGCATAATTATAAAGGTTGGCTAGTAGAAAAAAGTTTCATACAGACTCAAGGTGTTGATTATGATGAGACTTTTTCTCCTTTAGCCATGCTTAGATCCCTTAAAATTCTAATTGCAATAGCCGCATATTATGACTATGAAATATGGCAAATGGATATCAAAACAGCTTTCCTATAAGGAAAGTTTCTGGAGGACGTGTCTATGATTCAGCCTAAAGGGTTTGTTCATCCTAATAATTCTAGGAAGGTGCGCAAGTTTCAAAGACCCATTTATTGATTAAAGCAAGTTTCACGGAGTTGGAATCTTCATTTTGAAGAAGCAATTAAAGAGTTTGGTTTAATTAAAAATGAAGATGAGCCTTGTGTATACAAGAAGGTCAGTGGGAGCATGGTTATTTTCCACACACTATATGTTGATGATATATTACTCATTGAAAATGACATCCTTACCTGTCAAATTGTAAATTCTTGGTTAGGGGATTATTTCTCAATGAAGGACTTAAGAGATGCAACCTATATCCTTGGATTATAATATAAAGAGATAGATCAAAAAGGTTGATTGATCTAAATCAGAGTGCTTACATAGACAAGGTATTGAATAGATTTAGTATGCAAGACTCTAAAAGAGGTTCATTGCCAATGTCTCATAGTATAAGTCTCAGCAAGACTCAATGTATAAAGACTAATTGTGAGTGAGAGTACATGAATACGATTCCATATGCATCAGCTATTGGATCCATCATGTATGCCATGTTATGCACCCAGCCTGATATATCATATGCTTTAAGCACAACAAGCCGATATCAGTCTTATACTAGTGAGAGTCACATGATAGCGGTAAAAAACATTCTTAAGTACTTGAGAAGGAATAAAGAAGTGTTCTTGGTGTATGGAGGTTTGGGAGATGAGCTTGTTGTGAATGGTTACACAAACACAACTTTTCAAACTGATATAGATTACTTTAGATCGAAGTCTTAGTATGTGTTTACTTTTGATGGAGGTACAGTGAGCTGGGAAAGTTTAAAGCACAAATTTGTAGCAGATTCTATAACAGAAGCTGAGTATAGTGCAGCATCTGATGCAGCTAAGGAGGCAGTTTGGATCAAAAAGTTCATCTTTTCACTCGGTGTGGTTCCTAGTATAGCTAACCCTATTCGTTTCTATTGTGACAATAATTGGGCGATATCACAGGCCAAGGAACCAAGATCACACCATCGATCCAAACATATACTCAAATATATACTCAAATATTTTTATCTCATTCAAAAATAATTGAAAGTGGAGACTTAAAGATTGCAGAGTTCCTACAGAAGACAATGTTGCAGATCCTTTGATGAAGGGTCTTCCAAAAGCGAAACCCGATGGTCATGTTAGGTCATTAGGTATTAGATACATGAATGATTGGCCCTAGTGCAAGTGGGAGATGTCGTGGCATTTCAATGTTTACTTTATAATAAGATCCATGGGTATTTGTTGGAATATCCATAATGTCCATAGTCGATCATTATACTAGGAACTATAATGAATTAAGATAGTGTGAATCTTGAGTGACGGTCCTGTGATGATCATGTGTATAGGGATACGAATCTAGGTCATGAGTACTTGTCAGGGAACAAGGTGCTAGACCGATCTGCTATGTGATTGCCATATGGATTACGTCATAGGTGTTAATCATGATAGGTATTTCATTCAATCCTTCAACTTGAGATTTCCATAGACTTCAATATTAGGAGCATGGTAATTTGACATAATCTAACATTTTCTTTAATTGGACAATTATAAAGATTGTGATTTGTTACTATGTAAATAATATGTGAAGGTGTGTAATTAAGATAAGATTTGTCACTCTCATATAGAAAGAGATATCAGTGGATCCCTCGATATGATAGACTTATAATGGCCAAGTACAGGTGAATTGATATGATCAATGTCACTTAGATGTTTTTAGTTTACCTAAAAATCGAGACTAGTACGATTGAATATTAAGGGTGACTTTCCATGCCTGATGTCTAATAAAAAGATATTGCATGACTAAAGGATATGATATATGTTATTCATTAATTTGTATCGATTTTGATGTTCATGCTACTTAAGTTGTCATAATGCCTTTCTAGAGACCGCATATGACTTGTGTACCAAAATTGTTTTGCTTCATTGCCAATGTTGCATGAATCTATTGGGTCACACACAACGAATGACTCTGTGCAATTTTAATTAGTCCTTAGTAATGGGTTTTATATGATAATCTTATGACATAAAAGCCCTTACGATTTTTATATGATAACTTATTAATAGGGGCATATGTGTAATTTACTTAAACTGCCTAAATACAATAGTTGTATTATGAGGATTTTAAGTGAGGGCTTATCCACACATACAAATAAAAGGTGAAACCTTAAAATGAAATAAGATTTTCATTTTTGCAAATTTTGAGTTCTCTGGATTTTGAAAGAGAAAGAAAAACGTTTTCAATCTCTTTTGGGGCTAGCATTCATAATTGTGGTCATCAATCATGTGTAGATCTTCGATAGAGGACGCGTACTTTAACGTTTTGAAGATCGAACAATCACATAAGAAAATTATGGATTAAGGTATGGTTAACTCTTTTAGATCTAGTATAATGGAACATATTTTTGATCCTATTGAGGTTTTTCAAAAATTGGTTCGAATTTTTCGCTGCGTATGAACCTAAAAATCCAATAATAAATTGTTGGATAGTTAAAGAAGATTTTGATTGTGCTTATGAAAGCCTCATTTATGAAACTGCTTTTATAGGTTCAATTAAAAGAAAATAGAAGATTCACAAAAAATGAATAGATAATTTGGGAATTGGAGTAATACATAGAAAAGCAAGTTTCATATGACTTCAGAACTATTGGTAACTTGTATGTTTCCTTTAATTTCGAGGAAGAGATTATCTTAAATTGAGAAAACCGTAACGACCCTTTACCTTAAGTAGGTAATTTACATTAATCTAAATTCTAATTAACCCGAGTTAGACTCGTACTTAATCCCGTCTTGTCTCGATTAGCGTGTGCATGGATTTGCATATTGTTTTGAATTTGTATTGTGTGTATTAGTATTTATTGAAAAAATTGGATTAATTAGCCTATAATTGATGAATTTTCATATGCCTAATACCGTGTGTGGGTCTAGGGTGACGTACATAGGTTGTACAATAATGTGTACACCTGAGTAAACTCGTTGGCACACTCGCCAAAAATGTAGGAGCGTTATAGACATCTCTATATATGTATATTTATATATTATAGAAATATATATATTGAAAATAAATAAACAATAATTTTTTGGGTGTAAAAGAACATAAGGAGGTCTTGGGTGACACGAGCGAGTCGTGGAAATAATGTGCACGCTCGAGTGTACTCATTGGCGCGCCCGATGAAACGATGAACGCATTAATATAGGCATATGTATATATTTATATATATTGTATGTAAAAATATATATTCAAAATAATTAATAAAATGGTGGGTGCCTAGTGACATGTATGGTCCAGGGTGACGACCATGAGTTGCACAATAGTGTGCACACTCGGGGTTGGTAGTTGACATGCGTAGTGAATTAATAGGTACGAAATATAAAGTTGTCTATATATTTATATATATAGATATATATATAAATATATATAAATGAATCCTAAAGTTTAAATCAAATTAAATTATACATTGGATTCACGTCGAGATACATATTACACTTTAGTCGAGGAGGTGAATATGCGGAATGTTAGATTTCGAAGATGTTATTTATGCCTCTATATGCGTGTAACCACATCACAAAGAAAATCAAGGTGCATATGATGGCAGGGGAGTCGTCTCCCCTCCCTAAACTTGCCTAAGGTTAGGTTTAGCCTATACCCCATTAAGGAAATTGAAAAAAAAATGCTTTTGATTAGTTGAAATAGGCCCAAACCTATTTTCTAATTAAAAAAGAAAAAAAAACTAAAAAATAAGAAAAAAATCAAAAAAAATAATATTTTGACCAAATAAATAGAAATTAACAAATTTCTATAAAATTTGGGATTCATGTGAGACTTTATAAAAGGGTTTTTATGTTTGAAAATATTAAATCTCTTTCGAATTCATTAGGACCAATTTAAGGGTTCTACTCAGCTGGCATTTGACTCAAATTGATGATAATGAATCTATTTTTGGTTCTTGGTCGACAAGCAAAGGTATATGGATCTCGGTAATCATGGAAGTCGGTATAAAGTTAGGAATGCTCGGCATAAGTAAGTGGGGCAAGTATTCTTATCAACTATACAATGTAATTAGTATACTAATTCATATATCATTATGAACTAGGAATGGGGCAATGAACCGTGACTTGATCGTATTTTTTTTGAAATGTGAAAAAATTCGAAAGTGTCGATAAGGAAGACTAGGAGTGAGAGTTATAAAGGTTAGCCTGTAAATAAGTTCCACCCTTTGTCCTAATAAAAGGAAAAAGTTAGTATGGAAATGGATTATGCCCTTCCATCCTTAGTAGACTCCTTCCATCCTTAGTAGACCGCAGTTTTACCTTAGTCGTTCACTGTCCATTTAGGGTTACACTTGAATGCACCGACAGAATCATCTGATGACCAACTTGGGGTTTTGCGCATCGTATTTTTGTTGCAAAATGAGAGTACGACTCTCAAGTTATTTAGAGTTGATAGATCGATTACATTTGAATCCACAGGTAGCACCTCATGTCAATCAACATGTTAATTCTGCAGACGTATTCCTTTGTAACAAGAGAGTATGACTCTAAAATAAACTGAAAATACAAGTCACGAGTACAGTTACAATAGACCTGTGAACTGGCATTATGGTATCTATTGTTATATCATTTTTAATGCTTGAATAGATATTTTTTGGATTCATATTGCAATTCATTTATTCATTTATATTAGTTGATAAGTGATATGTTTACGAGCATCACTTAATGACCTTGTGGGAGCCCTCATTCCGCAATTAACATTTTTGGTTGTCTGTGAGTTCTTTGACTGAGGAACAAAGAAGATTATGATTTTATAGTCTTCTCTACGGTGAATTGATTTCCCTACGATTTCTATATTGTATTGAATTACTATTTCGTAATAAACAGGGCTAGGATATGATTTTACGAGCGAGGTTTATGTAAATTTTAGTGTATTGTTTGTATCATTAAAAAAATTAATTTTTTTTATGTTTAGTTTTGATCATTATTCGATTATCGAAATATACATGTTTTCTTTATTAGATTTTGAGAAGAGGTTGTTGGCTCTAGTTAAGTCCGGCTGGTGTATCGAGGCTTAATTAGAGTTTCAGGCCGAGTATCACCCTAATTAATTAGAGTTTCAGGCCTAGTATCACCCTAATCGAGATAATGGATACTACAGGATGAAACCTAAAAATGTATGTTAGAACACATCAAATTTAAAGCTTTTTCTTTAGCATTAAAAGATCAAGTACAAGATAGGTTGTTTTACCTTCCATAAGATTTAATAACAACACGGGCTCAAATGTTAGAAGCTTTTGCATATTAGTATATGCTTGCAAGAAAAATTAGTACTTATAAAAAAACAAATCACTATTGTAAAAATGAAAGATGATGAAAACCATAATGAATTTTAGGATAGATTTGAAAGATTAATTTCATATTGTCCACATCAAGGATATAGAAAAAAAGCAAATTAAAATACTTTTACGAAGGACTTAATCATTTGAAATAAAAAAGATTAGATATCATATGTGGTGGATCATAATTCGATGTGATACCAATTTTTGCCAAAGTTGTTAATAAGATGGCTAAACAATCTAAGAAATATGGTGAAAATACCGCTACATTGAGAAAGAAACTTTATGATGTAAATAATAAAAGATGTAATACATTTGACAAATGATGAGTCATTATTTAAGCACTCTTTCATAGGTGTTTTGCTATGTCAATCAACTCAAAAGTCTTGTTTTACGACTCTATATTTTTACTTTGGAGATTTAATGCGTATTTGAATATTTTTACATGAATTAGACAAATCTGAGAAATATGTCAAAGTTTGGTCAAAAGACAGCAGATATGACGCCTCTAGGTTTGTTTTCATGTCTTGTTAAGGTTTTCTTTAATAATAGCGTTTTGTTTCAGTTTTGTATCTTTATGCTATGGTTTTTAAAGATGTCTCAATGGTAGTTTAAAGTCTGTAAGTTCATTGCAGATCTCTAAGCTTAAATCCATTTACATGCTATCAATCAGGTTGAGTTTATGATAACAATCGTATTGAGAATTTGTAATCACCTAGAACAAGAAACTTGACAAACTTGTTATTCTAGGTGAATAACTGTTAAGTGATTATTTAGATTTATATATAAGGTTAGTTTAATAGTATATTTAGTATAAATATCCATAAATGAACTCTACTTATTAGTGTTATTGCATTTTCAGATAATTAATGTGTAAAGGAAGGAAATGAGCAAAAATGAAAAAAAAATGAGTAAAATGCATGAAAGCAAGTAGCGCCACTGTGGAGTACTCAGGCACAGAAAGGGAATGAAAGGCAAGGCGTAGGAGAGCAAATCAAATGGAGAAAATGAGTATGGAGGTTCGGTGTAGTAGCGGTGCTTTAGAGTATTAAGGGACAACACCGGACGACATGGTGATAGTGTTGAGGTTATAGGTGCAAAGAAAGTGCATATAGGAATTAGCGTAGTGTTAGCGTCGTGGGTTAACACACACTGCACTGGGGCATAAGTAACAGTGCCAAACTTGAGGAAATTAGAAAGTTAGAGTTTTATTTTGATTTAAATTATAAAGTAGGGTTTCTAATATTATTAGGAAGTATAATTAGATATTAGGACGTGTTAAACACACCACATATCAACTGTTAGCCTCCATTAGAGTAATTTAGCATAGGTTTACTTTGCTTTTGAGTAAAGGAGATTTATTTGGAGAAAATATTGAAGACTACACTTTTGCAATGTAAGTTTAGTTTCATTAGTTTACTTAAATATAATATATTTATATTCATCTCTAATTTGCAATGATTTCAATTATGAATTTTAATATGTGTGTTTCAATGAAGTATGAGTAGTCTATTAATCTTAGCGATCAATTGATCCTATGATATGAATGTTATGCAATGAACATTATTGGAAAGTAATTATAAAAAGTGCAATGGTTAGAATTTGTATTGATTTTGAACGTAATGCTTATACATCTTGATCATGTGTCTAATGATATTAGTTTTTACAATTTATTATGGACATTGAAGCTTTTAAGTTGTATATGAATGGTATAGTCGTAAAATACACAACACCGAGCGATAGTTATTGATTAGGGAGGCACGGGTAGTAAACTTAGTTGGTTATGAATCCAAAGATTTGGGACATTAAAGCAATGTGAAGCTTATGTTATTCACACCGATATGTAGGGTTCTATTTTGGAAAGAAGAATCTTTTTCATCACGACAATGGGTTAAAGTGGGTTTGATGGAAATCTATTTGCTCTAATTAGGCATTGCACACAACATATTGAGATGTCAAAGTGGTTGAAAAGCATAGTATTATACTAACCTAGGTAAAGTTGTGAATTGAGATATCCTTAATATAAGAGTTAAAGTAAAGTTTACATTTTTTTTTTTTAGATAGATTAGTTTAGTATAAAACAATTTAAAAAAGGGATTTCCTTACCAATAGTTCAAAGTTAAATAGGTAATTAACTAGTGCGAAAACATTTCCCTAAGGAAGATATCCGTAGTCAACTTTAGTTGATTACACTATTACTACAAAAGGAGCCATTATATTGGAGTGGGTGCCAAGTTTTCGGTGTCGTAGCAAGGGATAGGTAGCCATTTAGTATTACTTAGTTAGTATGAAAAGTTGCTACGTTTTGTTTTTAGTACTTTACTTTTAAGTTCATAAAAATAAAAAAATTAATAAAAAGAGGCTCAAGTTTCAAGTTTGACATTCTGCACTTAATCTTTTTGTGTTTTCTTTTAAGGATTAACTAATGCAAGTACAGCAAGGGAGAGAAAGACATAGTACCTTATGACCCAAAGATTGACAGAACCAATAAAAGGAAAGAAAAGAAAAGAATCAAGATGGTTGAGGAACAAAATAGAAACCAATAACGGGGTCTCGGGAATAACCAACCTACATGTGATTAGGTAGTGCAGGATAAAGTGCAAGGATAGAGATGCCTTCGTGACTACTACCAGAACTTTAAGAGAATTATAATAGAGTGATGAGGTTTCCATCCAACATGACTAAGTTTGAACTGAGACCGTTTGTGATAAACATGTTGTAAAATAGCCTGTTCAACGGGTTATCCAATGAAAATCCAGTTGCATATGTTAAGAATTTCCTAGAGAAGTGCGAGACCATGCATATTACTAGAGTTACAAAAGAGGTGATCAGGATGCCACTTTTTCCATTACCATTGGGTAAAAAAGTCAAATCCTTTTTCCAAAGGCTGAATGCAAGAACTATGACCTTATGGGCGAAAATCAATGAAAAATCTCTATATAAGTTTTTTATCCCAATGTTGGTCAATGAAAGAAGACTTGAGATTAATCAGTTCAAGTAGGAAAACATCGATTCTCTTGGGGAGGCTTGGGAAAAGTTCAAGGAGATGTTAAGGAGATGTCCAAAAACATGGATACGTGAAATGGGCATAACACAAGATTCTCTACTATAAGATGAACCACAATAAGAGAACTCTAGTAGATGCTGCAATAGATGGCTCTCTAATGACCAAGGATGAGGATGAAACATTGGATCTCCTTGATCTTATGTCTTAAAATTCTACAACCTGTACTTATTAATCACTAAGGGATGGTGGTCAACTGAATGGACATGTAGCAGAGAATAGAGTATCAGGACATTAACTTCATGAAAAACTAAAGCTACAGAACAACTTCAGGCTAAGAGGAATGGCTCATCAACATTTTTATCAAAGGTATAACAACAACAACAACCTGAGCTTCTCTTACGCAAATCCTAATAATGGATAAAGCTCTCATGCTCACAATGAAATCATTACCCAGTTACTAATTTTTTGAGGAGGAGAAAGAGAGAGTCGAATGAGCTAGACTTGAGGCCAAGTTGTTGGCTAAACGACAAGAGGATTATGCAGCAATAGCAGCAGAATTAGCTCATGAATTGCAAGATGAAGGATATATAAAATAGGAGGAGCAACGATAGCAGGGATTTGCGGAGGGCTACTAGTTTGTAGACCCACAGATCGTAGAGCAAGATTGGATGGTCTTCAGGTATTTCCACCACCTCCTCTACCATAGGCACTAGTAACACCACCATAAGACTTGACTTAACGATAATGGAGGCTATGGATAACCAAGAATAGGCGACAGTACCAAGAGGACAAGGCCTATTACTAGGTAGTTGTATTGAGATACAAGTAGGATATAGATAGGAGAGAGCAATACTGATGAAACAGGTAGCGTAATTTCATGTTGTTTATTAATCATCAAATGGACATAAGGAGCAAATAGGATAGACCTACTAATAGGCCATTTGGTTTTTCAACAACACCAATTTTTTTGTTTGATTCAGATTTAGTGCAGAGCAAGAGGATGGAGGGTCATGTGACACCATCCTACTCTAGAAGTGATGATGCAAATGATGATGATGATTTGTAGTCCTTATGTATGTGTCTTAGGAGTCCTTTAGACCTAAGGAGATGAGAGTGGCATTGATACCATTTCATTTTGAATATTTGGTATACTTTATTAAATATTTAGTTTAAATTCTATTTTTAGTTTGGTTTATGATTATATGACTTGAGTTATTACATATCTTTGCATGTTTTAGTGTTTTACGCTTTAGGCTTATTTTTAAACCTTTAGGACAAGGTTTGGATTACTTTTGGGGGCATCAACACTAAACTACACTATGGGGAGTAGTAAGATTGGCTAAGAATTAGGGATACACTGAAGATATAATCGTTTAAAATTTATTTTGAAGCAATTAAATATGAAAGCAAAGTAGTATATAAATTTTTCATTTTACTTACTGTTTGAATGTTTAAGTAGTATAGATTAGGTTATATATAGTAATATGTTATGAATAAGTAGTTTGTTTGCATGTTCATGCATTTAATTGTGGATGAGTAGATTGCAAGTATCTTGTTGTTATAAAACTCAAAAGACTTTTTTAAAATTTTGAAGAAGAAAATAACAAAATATAACAAACAACGGTATGATTTTGTGATTAGAAACCTAGATTTAGGGAAGACCATGAACATTAAATGATACAAAGTGAATAAAGTCTTAGTGCAAAGAGGGGAAGAAATAGACATTGTAAATGAAAATTTAAAGTTAACTTATTTGATTATGCGAAAACGAGAAGTGCTAACATGAGTTTTAAAAATATAAAAAATAAGAGAATTCCACAAGTTGTACAGTAAATGGAGCAGAGAACTTGATGGTTGGAAAAAGTAAGGAAAAATGGGGTCCATAGGAAAAGGAGCAGGGATCATAAAATAAATAAAAAGGAGAAGAAGAAAGGAAATAAAATAAAGAAAAAAAAGTGGAAGTAAAATAAAACTCTTCAAATAAAAGATTTAGCTCAAATATGAGTAGCTAGTTGAGTTAAATTTCCATTCCAACTATATGAAGTCATATAGACTCTCGAAGTACAAAAGTCTACTAAAGATGAGTATGATATATGCTTATTTGTGAATTTCTTAGCTTAATGAGAAATTGCGAGATTCCGGACTTGCTACTTGAGTGTTGAGGTGAAAAAAACTTGTGAAGTGATGGTTTTATTTGTGATCTACTTCGGTGTTTTGAAAGTGAAGTTATATGTGTTGTTAAAGACATGTGTCTTAAAATATATGTTTTCGCAAAGAAGAAATCTTGAGTAGATTATCAACTTAAAACTTAGTGAATTAAAGGATACTCCATGAAAAATGTAAATTGAATTAGAACTAGTTATTAGGAGACTTAGTAAAATAAACTTTTGCTCGGGATGCACAAAATCCAAAGCTTGGGGATTTGATAAGTGATTATTTAGCGTTATATATAAGGTTAATTTAGTAGTATATTTATACTTATATATAAGGTTAATTTAGTAGTATATTTAGTACAAATATCACTTAATAAGCTCTATTTAATGGCATTATCGCATTTTAAGGTTTAAAGGAAGGACATGTGCAAAAATAATAAAAAATAGAGCAAAAATCGACAAAAGCATGGTTGGTGCATTGGGGACACTGTGGAGAACTAAGGCACATTGTGGGAAGGAAATACAAGGTGGGGGAAAGTAGTGCAAGTAGAGAAAAAAAGTATGGAGGTTCAGAACTGTGATGGCGCTGTGGAGTATTAAAAGGCGGCGCCAGATGACATGGTCACAATGCCGAGGTATAAGAGCAAAAAAGTGCACATTAGAGTTGGCATAGTGACTGCGCCATAGCTTAACACACACAACACCGAGGCATAAGTAATGAGCCAGACTCGAGGAAATTAGAAAGCTAAATTTTTTTTTTGAGTTAAATTGTAAATGAGGGTTTCTAATTGTTATTAGGAAGTATAAATAGGTATTAGGGAATGGCGAACAAATCTCATATCAACTATTAGCCACAATTAGAGTAATTTGAAGGTCACCAAAGATGGGCGTGAATGGGGTGATGGCCAATTTAGACTTTTTACAACTTTCTTTGCAAATCTCCTAAGTTCACTTATCAAGTCATGCTAGATGAGCACGTATGGTAGTGATAGCAATAGCAATGTGTCGGAATGACGGAAGTGAGTGAAATACTAGACTAGGAGAAGGGGGTAGAAAAAATGGAATTACACAATTGATTTATAGTGGTTCGATCCGTTGAATATACATTTACTACCTAACCTTCCCGATTAAGATTTTGAACCAACGCTTATATTTCAATAAGTGAATAACCCTAAGCCTGCAAGCTAAGTTTTCCTAGTCTCCACTAGGTCGTTTATTATTTCCTTGTCATAATAAGTACTTTTCCAACCACGTAGCCACAACTAAGAACTTGACTTTCCTAAATGCAACTAGTTCTTTAGCTTGCCTTTTCCCCAAAAGGCTTTACAACCTTTCCTATACACCAATAGGATTCACAATTTTGTCTATTCACCAATGAACTTATAACCTTTACAATCAAAAATGACTCTTCGCTTACAACAAGTAAAACGGTATAAGATATTTCTGTCTCAGAAGCTAAATGTAATCATAAGATGAAGATAATGCATGTGAGACTTTGCCAATTGAGATGCCTTGTAAATCAAATTTTATAAGCTAACTCTCAATATTGAAACCTACAAATAGAATATAAATTATGCTTTAGTTGGTTCCGAAAGAGACTAATTGACGCGCTAATACAAAATACAAATTTAAGCTTGAGTTGTGCAGTCAAAATCTTGGGTTACAAAAAGATTTAAGATTAAGAACAAACCTTTGCAAGTATGTTGTTGAAACAATATAAATATGAAACCACATAAACAAATGTAGATTAAGCAGAATTGGATTTCAAGTCAATTCAACGCAGAATGAGAAATCACAATGAAGATCAAGTAAGTGCAATAAAAATTCAGGTTGCAAATAGATTTAAGATTAAGAACAAAACCATCACAAGTAGGCTGTCAAAACAACACAAACATAAAACCACACATGCAAATATAGATTAAGCACAATTGGGTTTCAACTCAATTCAATGCACAATGAGAAACCATAATGAAGCTCAAGTAAGTGCAATCAAAATTTTGGGTTACAAATAGATTTAAGATTACGAACAAAGCCTTTGTCAATATGAAGTCAAAACTATATAAGCATGAAACCACAAACACCAATGCGTATCAAGTAGAAATTGGTTTCATAACAATTTAATGCACTATGGAGAGTCACAATTAAGCTTAAATGAGTGCACTCTCAATTTTAAGTTTACACAAAATCAAGATTAAGTTCAAAACCCTTTTAATGGTGTTTCACAAACACTTCAACGAAAAACAACCACAATAATTATAGATTAGGCTTTATGTGTTTTTCTAGTTTCACACGCAAAATAGTGATTCAAATCTTAGCTCAATAGGTGAAAATTTGTTCTAGGACTTATCTAGACTTGATATTAGGCTAAACACACATTATGAACATATTCAAATTAGTCAAACATGGTTCCCACACAAATCCTTAACAACAAGATATAAATTACGCACAATAGTGTAAAGAAAAATGAGATCTTATAATCCAAGATATGAAGATGATTTAAACCCCTTTGAACAATGCGTTGAGTACTTTAGAACACTTCCTTTAACCATATTTGATTTGCATAAGATCAGCCCTAAAAGCCCTCAAGTTAGTATGTGTGTTTGATCATCACTTCTATTGCAAAAACTTCATATTTTTGCTCTCTTTGTCAATGTGTATGTTAGTTAGATAAAAAACTTGTTCTATATTTTTATAATGTTGTCTCCATTCCATTTTGACTGTCTTTTACCGTTATGGTGATCTAAGTGTCCAAAACAATTCACTAATTAAAATTAAAGGTGTAGATTGTTTAATTTAAAAAAATTGTCGAGCAGCCTTGTGGCGCACTCCACCACTTCCTGGGGTGTGCTCCCGAACCTACAGCGCGCTTCACATAATGGTGGAGTGCTCTCCAACAATAGGGGCCTGAAAATTATTATTTCTAGTTTGACCTCTAAACCTCTTTTCTGGTTACGATTCCATTTAAACCTTTTCGCATGGTCATTACAAGTTTTGTATGCCCAAAGGAACACACGAAAATTATTCGTATGATTTTTCAAAGATCAAAAAATGAAAAATCCATGTTCCATTCCAATGTTAGGGAGTTTTCTACAAATATTTTCAAGTGATTCGAAAACTCGTTTAAACTGATATCGTTGCATTCAAAATCATAACCAACAGTTCGCACACCTCAAGTTCATGCCATACAACACATTTGCATGATTTAAAATGTTTTAAAACTCACGAATTTGAAAATCATGAAATACATAAATTTAGGTTCTTGAAAACATGAAATTTATGAAATGCATGAATTTAATGTATTTGGCTCATATAGTTAAACTCGTATACCTACAAATGATGTACATAACTCCATATATGCTTTCAGGTGCTTTTTCTTGCCTTGATTAAATTATGAGCACTTCGAGTCTCGTTCCTTCCATTTCATCCATTTTAGCCATTCCATTTAAACTCGAATTAGTAGCCTTTGAACTTATAAGTTGTAGCAATATTAGAAGCGCTGAAAACTTGAAAAACGTGTTGGTGCCATTCCATGTTGTTTGTCGACATCAAAATCTCAAGACAGAATCTTAGTGATGGAACACATAGTCCGGCAATCTCCCCTATTTTGATGATAACAAACAACATGAACTGGACAAGAAAACATAGACATTAAGGGCATATCGAGATCATAATAGTCAAGTTTAGCATATAAATTTCTCCCACTTTTGATAACATGAAAAAGTGGTTATTGACTCCCCCCTAACAATAAGCATCATGATGAAAGCATATGGAAGAAAAGATATACTACATTCATTCATGCAATTAAAGAAAACACGTGGAGTAAGAGTCAAAAGGAATGTCATTCATTCATAAATGATAAGTCAAAGATATGCAAACAGTCATGGCATTACAAAATTATTAAGAGTGAGACAATGTAGCGCAAGTAGAAATTGACATACACATGAGTAAAATGATTACATATAAAGTGTAAAAATGAATTCTCACTCATGTAATAACCTAGATACTCCCACTAACATAATCAACCTAGAGATCCCCTTATGCAAATGCATTTAAGTGTCCTAATCTCCTCGCATGACTAACAACTAGGGCGCGATGGGTCAACTCTCCTCGATGAATGACCCTACTTAAGGCGTAGTAGACTCGTAGTGTGATCGGGTAGTATGTAATCAAATGAAGTTAGCCAAGCATTGATAGCATCAAACTGAGAAAACATGTATGAGTATAGATATGTAACAAATGGAGGCATTTCCTTTGAAAGCTGAAGATCAAACTGCTAGAAACATGATTGAGATGAAGGTGGCCATAGTGCTGAGTAATTCAACTGTGGAATGTGTTTGGGTCCAAGCTCTCCAACGTCAGCATTAAAGTATACATCAGCATCTGGGGCTCCATGGTCCTCTCCCTAATCTGCTCCCTGACTTATGCCTTCTGCACCAAAGTCGGGAAAAATCACTCCGACCATATCAATTGCACTGAGTGTTAACCAGATCTTCCAATTTAGAGGGTTCCCAATAACCCAATCTAAATTTATGAATAGCGTCCTTATATTGGACAAAAGTCTGAGAAGGTAGGTGGTACTTATAACCCATTTTCTACAGTTTTGATTCGCTCGACCTATCAATCACCAACTTGGGCAAGCCCCTTAATGCATTGTCAACTCTAAAGCCTAATACGAGAGTAAGCACGGATGCATACGACATAAAATTCGACATATTCTATGTAGAATGTATGTAATAAATAAGGATACGTGGCAAGTTCTAGTTCGCCTTTGTCATGATGGCTCATAGGACATACAAGTCCATATGAGTGACATGGTTCTTACTCCCACCACGTAACATCAACACCTTTATAAGAACCTTGTCAAGCAAGTGTGAAATAAGCGAAAAAGTCATGTCAGTAACCGTGGAGGGAACAACCATCATATCTACAAGATGACATATAGCATTTTAAGCATCAAGCCTATGATACTTCGCATGATGGATGGTGTCGGATAGAGAAATAGTAACATCATGTAATGGAACATTGATGATTCGTGTAAGTCGTGCCAGTGTAAAGGTAATTTCCTTGCTAGCAACTCGAGACTTCATTGAGAAGTTTGATGACTCCTTCAAATTCATGTGGAAAACTCGCACAAGTGGCTCATAATAGTTAAACTTGAGCTCAAGAAACGGTGTCTAAACCATATCATCAAAAAGTGAACGAAGTGGTAGGTCGGCCTAGTCAACAAACTCCAGATCTAAGATGGTCGGTGTCACTACTGCCTTACCCATGTACGACTCATCGATGGGTTCCAAAACACTTAGAACTTCATCGCTAGGCTATATGGTATGCCTCCTCGGGTTGGTGTAGTGAGGAATTTGAACATTTGAGGGGGTGTTCTCTAATAATGTAGGTGCATTGGATCGATGTGAAGCTCGGGATGAGGAGAAGTTTGAAGTACTCTCCGATGACTCTCTAAGTACCTAATGACGTTTCACATGAGTTCATATTGATTGTGAAGCCATCTTAGCATCCTTTTTGTGTTTGGCATTTTGTCAAACACCTAGTCTGCCACCTTGTTTGCACTAACTTAAAATATGATTTTTGCGGATTTGGGACGATTTCAAGCAAAATTAGAGATAGAGGAAGGCAAAGGGAAGTGTAATGAACGAATTCCAACCGAAAATTGATGGAAAAATAGTGAAGTAGATTAGTTAAGAATCTAGTGAAATTACGAAAAAAATAGAGCATAAACAAAAGCTTTCAGGTAGGTAGTTAAAAATGTCAACCCCGACACTAAAGCATACTCCACATTTATATAAGGCACGCTCCCGTGTTTGGTTTTCAAATCACAGACTTAGGCTCCCTGTAGTGCGCTTCACCCCCTGGGGAGCACGCTCAAAAGCAAATTTTGAGTTTTTGAACTTCAGAAAAACTGCCTCTATAGATGCACTAATCCCACTAATCAATGGGAATTACTAAAAAATAATTTTATGAGTATTATATTCAGCTATGAGAGGTTCCTAAACTTAGTTTCCCTCGATACACCTAAACTAACCTTAATTCCCATATATCAATTTATCAACTGAGTTCACTCATGCTCTAAAGCGAGTCTAATTTAATCTATGTATCATGAACTATGGTACTCATATTTCTTTGAATTTTATAGACTTATCCTCAATAAGTGTCTCTTTCGATACCCATGCCTTAATGTGAGGCATCTTTCTAGAATAAGTTTGATTTGGTCTATGGGATGCTTTGAACTTGTAAGACCTCCTAGACTTCCTTAGTTGAGCTTCTAAGTATAAACACTTGTGTTTCTCTAGGCTATGCTCTAATTTCACATCCTCCTTCTCATTTGTGGCATTTGTTAGAAACTTTCTTCATCCATTTACCCTTCTTGAAGATCTTGATTTTTACTCTTTAAAAACATATTTTCTTCAAGAATTCTCTCATTCTTCTCAAGACTCATGTCGAATATGTATTCAAGAGTCATCAACTCATCTAATGCAAGTTGAATCATGTTCTTGAGGCTCTAATTCTTTTTAATGAGAATGTCTAAATCTAGTTCAAGATTCTAGCTCAAAATGAACAATTCATCAAAAGAGGGATCATGAAAGCAATCAATATTAATGAATCAATCAACAATGAAATTCCTTTCATGAACATGAGAGTGCATAAACCTATCGTCATCATCATCATCATTTTGAACATAAGAATCTATAGGTCAAAGTTTTTCATGCATGGGAGTATCTTTATCATCAATATATTTAGTAATGTAAATATGTTCATCATGAAAAGATAAAGGAACAAGTGAGTCCTTATATGGAAATAAATCATCACACTTGCTAGAATACAATGAGAAGTTGGAATCATAAAAATCACTACAAATTTCTTCTAATTTCTCTATATCTCCTAGATAAGGTGCATGAAGAAAGTCTAATCTTAATGCCATCGAGAATGCTAGAAAGGATAATGTCTAATTTCATCGTCAAGTCTCACTAGCCTCTTTTCATCCCTATCCCACATCTTTTTTGGCTTAGGTATTTCAACATCATGAAAGACCCTAGATGGAGAGTATGGACCGTTTTCTAAAATGCCCTACATCTCATGTTATTGAGCTCTAAAGTATGTTCTAAACCTAATCCTCTAACTCCTAAAAACAAAGTCCCCAAGCATAAGTGGAATGGTAGCATCAACATCGAAGTTCATGGCTATTGATCTTTTGCTCTATAATGTAAATTCAAATATGAAGAGTAATCGCTCTGATACCTATTAAATGTCACCCAAGAGGGGGGTAAATTGGGTACGATGGCCAATTTAGACTTTTTACAACTTTCTTTGCAAATCTCTTAAGTTCACTTACGAAGTCAAGCAAAATGAGCAAGTGTGGTAATGAAAGCAATAGTAATGTGTCGAAATGACTCGAGTGATTGAAATGTTACACTAGGAGAAGGGAGTACAAAAAATAGGTTAGAAACCAATGAATTTTTATAAGTTATAAAGAATATTTTCTTCAACTCTAGTTGATAGTGAGAAGTGTTAACAGGAGTTTACAAATATATAGAGAGTTCTATAGACTCCATATATAATGGAGAAAGGAATCTATCGGGGAAAAATGTGAAAATGTCTATAAGAAATGGAGCAGGGACTCAAAAGCAAAAGCAAAAGAAATATATAATAAAGAAATAATTAGCATGGAGTAGAAAAGAATAAGAGATTAAAAAAGGGATGTTCTTAACTCCTCAAAGAAAAGATTTAGCTCGAGTACTTGAAACTAGAGCTGAATGAAGTATTTGGTAATCTAACAAGTTTTAATCGATATATTCTTTGCTATGTTTGAAAAATTCCTTTTGATTTTATTATGGTGCGATTATAAAGTAATTTCTAAAATCAATATTAATCTAGTAGTTTTGTGTTTTAAAATTATATACTAGTCATTGTAAGATTGATGATTTTTAGTGGAGATTGAGAAAACCTATATTGTGTATTGGCCTTGGTATAGAACTTTAAGTTATAAGGGGTGTTGCATTGGTTGGTTGAGTTATCATTAAGGGATGGTTCATTTTTCCAAAATCTTTTTATTTTATCATAACTTCTATTTACTTTAGGGTAATTTGTTTCTATTTCAGGAGCGCTTCTATTTAGATTTTTTATTATTTAAAGTTAAAATGAATTAGATTGAAATCAATATATAAAGAAGGAAAAGAGAATATAATTGAGAGTGTTTCTTTATTTAGGATAACAACGTGTTGAGTTTGGAGATATTTGACAAGTCAATAATTAGACATATTTTATAGTGTAATTTTGATTGATTTTAGATATACATGATGATATTACACTAAGTATTCTCTTGTTTTGGTGATTTCATGATTTAATTAGGAATAATAAAAAAATGGAAGAAAAAAAGGAAAAAGTGAATAACATTCAACTGGAGAATAAAGCCAACAATATAAAATTACCAAGGAATCGCTGTGAAAATCAGTAGCAGAGAAGAGCTAATAAATCACCAGTGAATTGGAAAATACACAAAGAATCGCCAGATGAATCAGTGGAGCACACAGATGCCAATTTTCAGTGATTTTTCAGCGATTTGTGAATAAAATGGAATCGCTGACAAGTCCTGAGGTTGGTTACGAGGTTTTTAGAAAAGAACAAGAAATTTGAGTTTATCTATAATTTTTATGCTTATGAAACTTTAAATAGGGCTTTGGGGTTTCAAATTGGAGCTCTCTCTCTCTCTCTCTCTCTCTCTCTCTCTCTCTCTCTCTCTCTCTCTCTCTCTCAGATTCTTTCTAAGTATTTTATTAGACATTAGTTAGTTTCTATTGACTTTATGTTTGAAGCCATATTGGAGCTTTGTTTTTTCATTAAGAGGTATATTTTTATTTAATTATGTCTTTTCATTATATCATTGTTATATAGTTATAATTAAGGAATCATGTACTTAATATTTTAAATCTAATCATACACAACGATCACTATTTTAAGAAGTTATTTTTTCATTTTACAACTAATGATGATTGATATTGTATGCATAGTTGCTAATATGTAATGTGCTAGTCAATTTTTTGAACCTATGTCTATGATTATTGACAACAATTATATAAGTAGTAACTAGGACTAATCTAGAGGGCCATATTACTCGAGTGGATGTTCTAGGTGATTTTGTTCTATGTTATTTATTGATTAGCATATTTTGATTAATATTCGACTTGGATTAGACATGATTTTCATTGAGTGTTAATGCTATTATATTTCAATTTTATTGCGTTTAATCCACAATAGGTACATTTACAATGATAAGTATATGGCTTATTTTTAATTAAATATAGAAAAATTGATCGTTTGCTAAAGATATCAACCTATTATGAATTAGGATTTAATGATTGCAAGATTCCTTATGTTATATTATAACTTGGTTATGGGTTCTAGTGCTTAAATGCATCCAAGTATATTACATTAATTAGTTGGGGTTTGTTTAGATGTTTGTTTAGATATTTGTGTAGATATTTATATTATGTTAATTTGGATTTTGAATTGTTTGAATTATTTTAGTTAGTTTGGTTAATTAAGTTGGTTGTTATATTGTTTGTTATTTAGTATTTTAATTCCCTATTAATTAGATTAATAGAATTAAAAAATTAAAAAAATACTCTCCTTGAAAGTTTGCAAAATCCCTATAGAGACAATATTTAGCACGTTCAACATGTGTCACAAATTGACTGTATCATGACACTCTACTGTTTTGTCGAAAAAACCGACGAAAATCGAACACATGGAGCTCTATGAGCGAATATGTTCGTAGGGAAGTTTAGAAACCAAAATGTAACAAACTTATGTTCAACGCTTCAAATGAAACTTGATTTCATTTGACATTTTCTAACATTTATATATAAACCCTTAGCTACTTGTCTGTAGCTTAATTCTTTTTATTTATTAATTTCCAAAATCTATATGTGGTCGTGTTTTCATTTTCGGTGCTCGGTTTGCATCCGATTTTTCACCAAATTGAGTCAACCTCTCGACGAAACAATCCAACTCTATAAAATGTCCATAAAACTTATTTTAGTCACGCAAAACCCTAAAATTCTTAACTTTGTTCACGACACACCAAACACTTATGGTATAATTTTTTAGCCATACTTACCAAAACTTGCACCAATTTGGACACAATCTTGACCTCAACAACCACCAACTTTACGCAACACGAGGCAAAACATTGTACAAAGTTCATTGTCATTTTACATTGCCACCAATCTTGACTAGTATGCTAATCGAGGCAAAACCCTCAAATGATATTTAACACTTGATCACTAGTTTTCGAGCAACCAATAATTTGGATTGCACTTGTGTCCTTCAAACACACACTTACAAACCTGACACATGTCAGGCATGTACGATAATTTTTTCTTTTATATTATAGTTTATATATTATATAGCAATTGCAAGTGGAATCGTTTCCACAGGGATTTATCAAACTTCTATTGAAAAAAATTTTAAAAGTTTTTATTATTTTTATTTTTATTTATTTTATCAATAATTGACTATAATATAATAATACTTGACTAACTTTATTATCTTAATTAAAACACAACCCAAATTCACAATCAATCCAATAATTGATAAGAAAATATCTTGTGAACAATGAAGTCCTTGTTGAATAAGGGAACTAACAAAAATAATAAGTCACTAAAAGTATATGGGTTGAGGTGAGGCGAAGTTAAAGATTTCTTTATGTGTGTTTTTATACAAGAAGTCTATAAAAGTCAAGATTTGTAACCAAACCACAAAAGTCACCAAAAAATTAAATACACCTTACTTTTATAAACTCTCTAAAAGTTTAAATTCAATACCCCAAAAGTTTTATAGACTTTTAAAATGTCTATGAAAGTTCACATTGAATACATCTTACTTCTATAAACTTTCTAAAAGTCTGAATTGAAAATATCTAAACTTTTTTAGTAATTAAAAGTAACCAAAAGTCCAATAAAATCTCAATTGAATACATCCCTGTTAAATTGGAAATTTGAGCTGAATCTCTATTACAATTTTATAAAAGTGAGATATTTTTATCACATTTCTATTCAGACTTAAATTTTTGAATATTGATGTACACTTGATAAAATTTGCGAAGCTGCGGAAAAAGTAATGGTTAAAACCTTGATCTTTCAAAATTAAATGATGATGGATTCACTTTTTTTTTTCATTTAAGCTTCTATGAATCTAAATTAATAGCTAAAAGGTTGTTGATTATTAGTTAACTAGAGTTTGTTGTGGATGGTGTTAAGGCAATCCACAACCGTTTCTTTTACTATAGTAATCAGTAATAGACTATTTTTTTTTCTTGTTTGAAACTTTGAATGTACATCACTGAGATTTCTTTATATATCAATGTTTGTATTGATCAAACAAGGTATTTGGTACAGCTCTTACATCCTAAAATGAATTGTTTTTTGAAGAAATTAGTTCTTGTTAAGTTCAGATTTATGTCCTTAAATTAATTCTTATTCAGGTTAGATTTAGGAAGGTTTGAGAGCAAGCTTTTTGGGCAAGAATTAGAGGTCATTTGGAGGGTGAAAAACGGGGTGCGAAGGTAGTGCAACAAGAACACTAATTTTCTAAAAACAAATACATTACAAAAACTAAAGACGAATCGAGAGGGCAAAGGGAGAGGCCTTGGATACTCAAACTCCTTCGTTTTTTGTTCGATTGATGCATTCTCGGAGTCTATGTATAGCTAGAAGTAAGGAGTATAAGTTCATATTGATAGCACGACAAATATTGTTGTTTATATGATTAAAAGTTAGCCAAAGTAGCCTAGATGAAAAGGTAAAATATGACAAATTCAATTGGTATGCACTGGTATTTTGATCAATGTTTTGAACAGCTTTTTGCGAGAGTTTTAACCAAGACTCTCTACCATCTATTTTGAATTTGTAGTATGTTTTGATGAATGCTCTTCATTGATCAAAACAAAAAAAACAAAATTCAATCTATTGTTCTTCAAATTCAACCCTTTCAATTTTCCCTTGATCCATCTACTTGTATGCCACCATCAATTGCACTTAATCGAGCACAATGAAAAAGTTTGATCCATGTAGCCGACCTCAGTTAATTTGGGAATGAGGCAATTTTTGTTGTTGTTGTTGTTGTTGTTGTTGTTGTTGTTGTTGTTGTTGTTGTTGTTGTTGTTGTTGTTGCATCTACTTGTATGTTTAAATGATTACTTCGTAAGAAGTCTTTCTTTTTGTTCTAAGAGATGATTTAATTATATAAATAAACTGCGCTCTCCATGATGAATTCTTCTCATGTATAGATCATTCTTATTTACATAATGCTTTCTTTTGATTAAGGAGATCAAAAGATAATTAGAAGCTTGTGCATATAAGCAAGAGTTGAAGTTGAGGCAATAAAGGGAATTCAAGTTAGTTTTATAATTGTTTAATGCATTCATTTCTGTTACAAATTGTGATTTCATTCCTTTTTAAATATCTTGAAATGTTAATATATGACTTAGATTTAGCCTTTTAATTCATGTTTTTGTATGATATTGTGAAATGTTGGGAAGATCCGAGACGTTCTAGGCATTCTCCAACTGATGTTTATTTGGTTCCAATATTTTTGTTAGTCCATTTTATAAGGGAAACTCTATCGAATTTTTTGTAAAATATACAAAATTGCGAAGGGGTGTCTAGATTTTTGGTAGACCTTCTAGGTATTCTCTCCCTGATGTTAATTAGGTTCCTATCTTCATCAAAACTTGATTTTAACTTTCTTGCAATGGTATCTCATTCTTAAGTATATATGTCGGATTTTGTTCATCCCTTTATATGAGTAGGTCGCATTTGGCTTTAAACACAATTATTGAATGCACATAACTTTAAATACTCGATCAATTTTATTTCTTTGGAAGGAAAATCGATAAATCAGAGAAAAGATTGATGAATACTTAGTATCTTATTAATTATTTACTAGAATGAAATTTTTATTTATGTTTATGTTCTTTGGCATGTTATTGACTTATGGTCCTACCTTTAAGATCCCGAAAACCTATTTGATCTGAATTTGATCAAATAGAGCACCTGGGTCTTATTTGACATTTACATCTTTTTGCTTTTCTACAAGTTAAATGATGTTCTAGTCTTCAATATAACTTTTACTGTTTTATTGAGAAGCAAAATATGTGAACCAAATTTGAACACAAGAATAGTTTTTAGTGAAAGGTGTGCAGAAAGACAAGTGGATGTGATGGGAATCATGAAGTCATGCTTGATTGCTGGAGGAATCTCCTTAAATCTCTTTACACATAGTGTCTCTTCTTATCTTCTCTATGGCCTTGTCAGTTGAATTTGTTAATATGTTGCACGACAGTCTCATTTGAGGACGATCGCCTCCTGCACCTAATGTGTTTGCCTAGTCTTTGAAGGGTCACATTCTTTAATTGGTGCAGTAGGTCCCCTATTTAGCTATCTTGAAAAAAAATACCTTTTACTAAAGAATCGGCATGACCATATATTTACTAAACAATCCCCTTTTACTAAAGAATCGACATGACCATATGTGAGTTCGACCTCACTTAAGTAATAGAAAAAAAAAGAATGAAAAGTAGATTCTAAGCAAAACTATTCTTTTGGTATCAATTTTTATATTCTATACCATCCAAGTAGCGATGGAATTAAAGATTTTGTTCATGGTAACACTATGCTCATGAAGAATATTCAAAGATGGCAAAACATTGACAATGTGTTTTTTTTTAGTTGTAAGTCTTTGGTAGCATGGTTGTATATGGAGTTAAGGTCAAATGCGTTTTCAGTTATTTATGTTTAGATGTAGAATGGTTAGCTTGTATAATCAATTAGACAGTTGGTATTGTTGTAATGAATTGTAGGTGTTTTTCAATTGTCATTGTTTCCACTTGTTTATTATTTTTTGAATCTTTGATTAAAAACGGTTAATTGTATCTCATTTCAAAAGAAATTCAAAAAATTGTTTTCTTCACAATAAGATAAACTGGTAATGGATATTCTACCTCTAGCAACAAAGAAGATCGGGAGCTTCTAACAAAGTAGATCAGAACCTCCTGACATCAAGCTTTTCATCTTTTTTGTCTAAAAATACTACCTTTAATACCACTAATCCTTATTTAAAAATTGATGAAGGATCATTAAAGATGGCATGGTCAAGAGGGTATTGATCTATTTGAGTGCTCTCCTATTCACGTATGTTGTATTCCAAGTACCTTAAGTCCATGTCTAGTACTAGCCTTTCAAAATAAATATCACACTAGTATTTTAGTCCTCCCATTGGTACTATTTGAATTAAAACTGCACTTGAAGGAAGGAAAACAAGATTGGTGAGCCCAGCTCCATGAGTTCCCTATATAACTTAGATGGGACGTCTTAACGAAATCCAACATCTCTTCAAAACATTTAAAACTTTGCCGAAATTTTGGATGACAGTTGCATTCATTATAAAATATTAAAGGAAATTCATAAACTATCTATCCCTGGTTTTCCCCCAAAAAATGGAGGATAACTGTAAGTTTACTACAATAATCAAGCAAATAATAGAAAAGTGTTATGATAAAGACTTCATTAATTGTTTGCTAGTAATTCCTCGTAGTTCGTAACACCCAAAACATTGATTTAGTTGTCTTTACTGGAGAAATAACTGAGAAATCCGCAATGTCTTGTTTCATTATCGCTCAATGTTCACTCCTATATACAAATTGATGTTGTTTGCCATGATTAAGATAACATCATAGAGCAGTTTACTAAAGCCTTTATAAAATAATTTGTAGTGTTGCAGGGAGACTACAATTTTAGTACACAAGATATAAGTATAAGGATCGCTCATTCCCTCTGTAAGTTATGCACTTGAGCCATATTTCTTTATTCTAGAAGAAGCTACAATTCAACGAGAGCACATTCCTTATGCCCACGGTAGCCCATTCCTTATTACTGCAACTTACCTTAACAAATGGAGTAAGGTGTAGGGGATATTCTCAATTTCTTGCAACATTTCGTGTCTTGTTCTTAAGGTTTTCGTTAGCTTTGATCTGAGTGGGATATAGATAGGTTTTTTAAAATCTTAAGGGAAAGCCTTAAAGGCAAAGCGGGTGCTTCCTAAAGCTCTACAAAACCCATTCTTCACCATTGTCATGTTACGTTTGTGCAATGCATGCACAACAGGAAGATAAATAAACCACGTGAATTGCATTATTGGCTTTAAAGGCCAATGTAAAGCTTTAATATTATATTTTGAACTAACAGGCACATATGTTTACTATGAATTGTATTTAATTTTGTAATTGTTTTATACTTTCATTTTGGTTGTAGCTTGCATGTTCACTCCATCTTGAATATCTTGAATTGTAGATATGATTTAGATTTAGCATTTTAATTCATGGTAATATGATGTTGTGATATGCTGGGGAGATGTGATACCTTCTAGGCATTTTCCCATTGATGTTTATTAGGTTCTGAAATTTTTGATAGTCTATATTATAGCGAAAACTCTGTCTAAATATTTGTAGAATATGCAAAATTAAAGGTATGACATCTTATATGCTCAGGTTGTGCTATTTTTATCATAGGTGAATATTTGATAGTCTTGCTTATATGAGCATCACCTAACAATGATCTAAGACATAAGAAAAAATGTCCATAAAGACCATGTACTATGTATTGTAGCGAATGTCGACTGCGAATAAAGAGTGGATGTACAATCGCCTCGATAATAGATTTATTCGAAAGGATTTAGTTGTAAGGGTAAAAGATTTCATAGAGTTCACGAAGGCAAATTCTACCACTTACCATAATGAGTGTAGGATTAGGTGCTGGTGTAATTGCAATACCTTGTTGAGACTGTTGAGACTCCATGTAATTGCAATAGATGTCGACTTCTACCATACTTCGACATTTAGACTGTTGAGTATTACATATGTAGGTACGCGTTCTTTCCCAGATACTATTGTTGATACAAACACAGTAAGAAAAAAAGTCAAGATACAACGTCCACTTTCAACAATTACGATAACAAAATCGACATCGACTATGGTCAACTGACATCGACTTACCAAGAGATGCTACATAAAAAAATTGACATCGTCTATGACCAACCCCTAAGCACAACAACTGTGCAACAAGATTGACACTGGTAACAAGCAATTATGTCTGGGTTGTGAAAACATGACAAAATTGTTTGAAATGGCTAGATTGTTTTCTCTTAAATCGGTGTACCACGTCTCAAAACTCTATTATGATGGGTTCGTTTAATTCATCAAGGAAGCGTTGCCTAAAAACAACACATTAGTTGCCAGTTTTTACTCAACAAAATAACTTATGCCAGGATTGGGTCTACTTGTCGAGAAGATAGATTGTTGTGAAAATTAGTGTATGATTTATTATGGAGAGGACTATGAATTAAGATCATGAAAAACTTGTGTCCATTCTCGGTACATGACATAACGACGTAGTCACGGTAGGAACACGAAAACACATCCTTGCAAAAAAATGTACTACTTTTCCTTAAGCTCTAGAATGTAATGCTTGTTCACTTCTGAAACGACAACTACATATATGTGATGGAACGGGGAACACATGTCCCCTAACAATATTATGCAACATTGTTCAGATTCGATGACATGCCATATTGAAAAATGAACTTGATTAGACACAACTTGGACATAATGCACATTGAGAAAAATGTGTTCGACAACATATTCAACACTATTATGAGTGTGCAGGGAAAGACTAAGGAAAATGTGAAGTCAAGAAAGGTTGTTTGCAAACTTTGTCACCGAACTTCTCTCCATATGAATGAAGTGTCAAAGAGGTATCTGATAGCATGCTACGCTCTTGATAGCTCTAAAAAACAAAAATTATGCGAGTGGATACAATATTTGTTTTTTCTCGACGAATATGGTTCTCATTTGGGCGTTGCATAGATCAAAAGTGTTGAAAGTTGTTTGGGATGAAGAGTTGTGATTGTCATGTTTTCATGCAAATACTGATTCCAGTTGCATTATGTGAACTTCTTCCATATGTTGTATGGGTCGTCATTAGCGAGCTTAGTCTATTTTTTCGATCACTTACGGCTAAAAGTGGAACAATCTAAGATATGGCACATTTAGAGTCTGAAATACCTATAATAATTTTTAAACTAAAGAAAGTATTTTCCCCAAGTTTCTTCGACTGAATGGAACACTTGTCAATCCATTTGCCATATGCGTTTCGGCTCCCTGGCCTAGTACAATTTCGTTGGATATACCTGTGTGATAGGTAATTTACTCATCCTTAATTACTAATTAACTTATTATGTCATTCATCATTAATCAAACTATAGTTTATCATCAATTTGAATTCTTTAGGTACCTAAAGCTATTGAAAAACAATATGCAAAACAAAGCGAAAGTCGAGGGATCGATGTGCAATGCATATTTGGTAGAAGAAACAACCTTGTTTTATTCTACTTGTTTTGAAGACGACATTGCCATCTTGCATAATCAAGGTCAATGCAATAACGACGATGGTGTCAGCCCAATCCTCATTTCGTCGGCTATTTCTCTATTTTTACTCACCAAATCGTATCGTTGGGCTTTCATAAGCACTTGAAGTTGTTTTTAATAATCAATAAATATATGAGGTTTTCAATGCACACATCCCAAAATCTTATATTAATTAATCGTTAGGGTTTTAACTTTACTTCAAAATGTGCCTATCGTACTATATAATATACAGATTAATGCCACATTAATCATAGCAGTAGACATATATATAGTCAATGTGATTCTCGTCGAGATAGTATTAAAGCCATGGCAAACGTGTAAGTGTATAGAGCGTCCCTTATGCCAGGGCTTTCTTTCGATTATTTAACTGGCATTTGTCACCAATCACTATTTAATTGTGTTCGATAGGCCTTCGATGGTGGTTGTGCCCAGACTAGAATTCAACCCATAGACAGATTGGAATGTTATGGATATATATATATATATATATGCTTAGTTACTTATTGCTTACAATGTGCATGTCCGGTTAGTATTTTTTGTCCTGTTAAGCCTCTACATATGTTGTTAAAGTTGCTAACTTGATATGTGCATATATGTCGGTAATAGCTAGCTTAACTTTTTGTGCTAAGCAAGTGATCAAGTTGGCCATATTTTGGATCTTCGATTTCACAAGCTCATTATATATAGTTCAAGTTGATTATTATTAATGGTTACTATAGTTTCAATCCTAAGTGTACCATAGTTGAAATGTCAAATAATGGTATTCTGATTTTTTTTTCTTGACCACATTTATATAGGAACAAATGTCAAAATATGTAATTTGGATATCTACATTTGTATGTTTCAAAGTTTCCAAAGCAAACAAAACATCTGTATAGGCACAAATGTGAAAATTTAAAAAAAAAAGAAAAAACATTGATTATAAACTAAACATAGAAGACTCTTGTATTGTTGCATTAACTACTCACTTTGACTCCTTTGTGCTTGTTTTCTCATCAAATATGATAATTGGAAGCTCTTCTTTCAATTCCTTCTTCAAGCCCATCTTAAAAGAATGAATACAAAATATTCAAATACTTTAATTACATATTAAATGTGAAATTAGACACGATTAAAATTTGTTCTAGTCTTGAAAAAATAACATATTGAAATTATATGTTTAAAGAGAGAGATGATAATATCAGAATTAGCATCGCGTGTTTGAGTTTGAGTTTCATTTGTGTTGAACTGCTTTGGAATACAAGTTAGAAGGGTCTTGTGTTCGAGGAGGACTCATAATTAGACTTCCAAGCATGTGAGAACCAAAAATGATATGAAGCAGAACAATTAAAAAGGTTTTGTTAGGATTTTAGAGAATGAATAGTTAATGATGAACTTCACTTTTTCATGTGGGGAAGCTCATATTAGATTAGATATTTAAAGTTGGCCTTATTTAAACATACACTTACCAAACACATAAACAAGTAAACAACACAAAAACTAGATCAAAAACAAAACTATATTCTCGATGTCACTCCTCATTGTCAGATAATTGTTTCCAATATGTAATTTTGAGACGAACGGAGTTAACAATACTTTGGAACATATGATATTATTAATAGTTAGTAACGTTTTGCTAATTTTTATTTGTTTACCAACTATAAAGCTAGCTAGCTACCTATGCATATATAGTGCTCCATATGATATTAATTGTCTCCTCATTACTATAGTTTGAAGTATTTAGCTTGAATGACAAAAGATCCCTTCGTTGCTTGAACGCTCATTTTTGTCATTTTAATTATCTATTAATTAATTACTTTTTTTCTTATATGATTTTTCATACTTTTAAGCACTATAAAAGATTTTAGGCTATTTAAATTTTTTCTTCATTTTTTTAATGATTTATTTTCAATTTTTTTTTTTTCTATTTTTTCGTTGACAACTTTGTTTTTGTGCAAGCAAAACTCGTGAGGAGACGTGAGGATCACATTAAGGCTACTTAGGACTAGCCGATAGATGAGGAGCAACTCTACTACGATGCGGTGGCACGAAAATGGGCTCGGGTTACATTGCAGGAGGAAAAATGAGATATAGAGATCACAGCGCCAGCATATTCCAGGAGCCAATGGTTCGGCATTTGGAGTTTGATGCAGTTCGAGGCTTTCATGCAGAGAGCCCTTTGGGAATGGGCATTGACTTCAGAGTGAGCACCTCTCAGGCACAACCACAGTCACCACCACCACCACCACCACACGAGCATCACCTGCAGGCTAGGATAGATCTGACTCATTCCCTAGAGCAGTAGAATGATGATGATGATCGGGACAAGTAAGATTAGGTGGATGAGAAACACCTTGGTGATGAGAGTTAGGTGTTTTGATTGGATTGTACGGCTTTTTGGTTTGTAAATAAATTTCGAACAACATTTTGTGCATATTAAAAGATTGAATTCTCTTATTTTGAGTTCCATTTAGTATAATATTTGATATTTTGTGTGAATCAATAGCATGAAATCTGCATTTGGAGGATGTGATAGGACCCCGAAGAGTCGTAGCAAGGGGTGCAGAGCATTAGAGAAGGTCAGTTGTATGTAGCTTTTTTGTTTAGGAGAACTCTACTGGAACAAAATGTAAAGAAACATATTTTTGGAATACTAACGGATTAGAAACGGAATATCAATAGAATGCAAATATTCGCTTGTTGATCCGTTTCTAATTAACAAAGGAATAAAAAACGATTGTTCAATATTGTGCTTTTATGAGTTGATGTTAATTTTTATTTTGTTGCTAATTTGTAACAAAATAGAAACAGAAAGCTATGATGGCCATTGCTAATCGGTTGCAAATTAGCAAGGAAATAGCACCATAAAGCTATGATCTATTGCTATTATGTTGCTAATTTGAAACGGATTAGCAACTCACATCAACTCATAACCCATTTTTTGGTTGCTATATCCATCTTTGTTTCTTCTTTCAATAGAGACATAATCTTATTTCCGTTGCTAAATAATTAGCAAAGTCATTTTTTTCAAATGGATTTTTTTATGTTGCTATTCCATCTCTAATTCTATTTCTATTGGTATTCCATTAGTAATATGTTTATATTTTGTTGCTATTTCACATCCAATCCATTGCTAAAGCACTATTAGTGGTGGTAACTTGAGCATTTCCATTAATTTCGAGGACAAAATTGTCTTAAGTTTGGGATACTGTAACAACCATTTACTTTATGTAGGTGATTAGCATCAATTCCAATTTTAATTAACTCGAGTTATACTCTCAGTTAAGCCTAGCTTATTTCAATTAGCGTGTGCGTGGATTTGCATATTGTTTTGTATTTTTGTTGTGTGTATTAGTATTTATTGAAAAACTTAGATTAATTTGACTATAATTGATGACTTTTGGTACGCTTAATACTACGTGTAGGTCCAGGGTGGTGCACATAGGTTGTACAATAGTCTGTACACCTCAGTAAACTCACACGGTGAGACAATAGGCGCGCGAATACAGGCATGTAAAATATATATATATATATAAATATATATTGAAAATAAATTAATAATAAATTTTTGGCCATTACACGTGGAGTCTAAGGTTACACGCTAGTGTCGTGGACGTAGCGCATGCGATGAAATGATAAACGCATTAATATAGGCCTATGTTTTTATATTTATATATATTGCATGTATAAATATATATTCAAAAAAATTAATCGATTAGTGGGTGTCTAGTGACACGCAGGGTCAAGGACGACATACATGGGTTGTACAATAGTGTGCATGCCCGGGGATGGTTGTTGGTGCACATGGTGAATTAATAACTGCGAAATATTAAGTTATATATATATATATGTTTATACATATATATATATATATATATATAAGTGTCTAAAAATAAATCCTATGTTTAAATCAAAATATATTATACATTGGAATCACCATGAGATACGTGTTATGCTCAAGTCAAGGAGGTGAATTTGTGGAACGTTGGATGTTGGAGTGGTTATTTACGCCTCAAGATGCGTGCAACCACATCACGAGGAAAATCAAGGTGCCTATGTTAGCATGTGTTATAATTGGTGTCACTTTAAGTAGTGACAATTTAATTCATATCTTTTAGATCTACTTCGAGACTCATGTGTACGAAGATTGAGAAAACATTTATATTTATCCAAATCCAAACAAATCGCCTCCTCTGTGTGTAGAAGTCAGTTATGATTTCGATAGTGAAATTTAAGAGAGAATGAGAAGATTGAAATCAATAGAGGCAGTAGAGGATTGGAGAGAAGAGATTGATGAAGGGTAAGGCCGTTGTTGTTGTTGTTGTTATGTGTTGTGACCATTGTTGTTAGGTTGTTGTTGATAAGTAGGGATGGAGACTTAAACGTATAGCTAGGCATTTTGTTCGAGGAAAATGATGGATGGGGATTCATCTCCCTTGCTGAAACTTTCTTGGGGTTTGGTTTGGCCCCGACCCTATTGATGAAATAGAAAAAAATGCTTTCGATCTGTTGAAATAGGGGCTTAATGAGGAAAAAAGGGTTGGATCCCTAAACTGTGTTGGTCCGGTTCAATTGAGCTAATCCATCGAGGTGAACTCAGTTCGACCAACTTCGGGCCCAAACATATTTCCTAATTAAATAAAAAAGAAAGAAAAAGGAGGAAAATTGGAAAAAGTTCTCAAAAAATAAATAAGAATTAGAAAAAATATTGACCAAATAAATAGAAATTGATGAATTTCTATAAAAATGAAGAATTTAGGATTCGAGCGAGACTTTGTAATGAAGTTTTTACATGGAAAAACGTGAAATGGTCAAATTCATATAAAAAGTAGCAAATTGATTTCAGATTTGATTAGGATCAATTTAAGGTTTCTAATTAGTGAGTATTAGACTCAAATTGATGATAATCAATTGGTTTTAGGTTCTTTGTCGACGGGGAAAGGTATATGGATCTTGAAAGCATATAAGTTTGTATAAAGTTATGAAAGCTTGGCATTGGTAATTAGGACTCAAATTGTTATCAACTATGCAACTTAGTTAGTATATTTAGTTCATTTAACATTATGGATTGGGAATAGGGCAATGAATCGTGACTTGACCATATTTATTTGTAAATGTAAAAATCTTCAGATCTGTAAATAAGGCGGACAAGGATTGATAGATGTGATGGTTAGCCAGGAAATGAGTTTTGCTCTTTGTTATGATAAATGGAAAAGTTAGCCTGGAAATGGATTCCGCCTTCAGATCTTCAGTAGGTTGGAGTTTTACATTGGTCATGTATTGTCCATTAAGGGTTGGTAGCTCAGTTACACTTGAATACACTGACAGAATCACATGATGATCAACATGGGGGTTATGTGAATATTCTTGGGCCAAGGTGACAGTACGACTCTCAAGTTATTACAAGTTGATAGCTCAATTACATTTGAATCCACTAGGAGAAACCCATGTCGGTCACATGTGGATTCTGCGGACGTTTCCTGTGTAAGACAAGAGTATTACTTTAAAATAAAAATGAAAATACAAGTCACGAGTACAGTTGCAACTGACATGTGAATTGGGAATATTGGTATGTATTGTCATATCATTTTTAATGCCTGAATAGATATATTTTGGGTTCATATTGTTATTCATTTATTTAATGTTATTAGTTTGTAATTGATACATTTATGATAATCACTTACTGAGCATGTTGGAGTGCTCATTTCCCAATTAACATCTTAAGTTGTTGACATGCGATTCGACTCAGGAACTGAGAAAATTAAGAATTTATACTCTTCTCTACAATGAATTGATTTTCTATTGTTTATGTAGCATATTAAATTACTATTTTGTAATAAATAGGGTTAGAATATGGTTTTACGACCGAGGTTTGTGCCGATTTTTGTATATTGATTCTATTATCAAAAAAACTTTAAATTCCATTGCATTTTGTTTTAATTATTATTCGATTATCAAAATATATAGGTTGCGTTTATTAGGTTTTGAGAAGAGGTTGTGGGCTCTAGTTTAGTCTTGTTGGTGTACCGGAGCTTAATTAAAGTTTCGGGCCGAGTATTGCCCTAATCGAGATATGGGATGCTATGAATGGTATTAAATTCTAATCAGAGCCTCAATTTTCACTTTAGAATTATTTTAAAAATAAGTGATAACTCTAATACAATTAGTATCAGAGCTTAGATTGTATAGCTTCTATAGTCATAAATTGTTTGACACTCAACTCTGATAGAGTTTAGTGTCAAAACCTGATATCATTACCTTTAAACTGAATAAAAGTCTAGGTTCACTGATCGGGAGATTTGTTCTTAATTTTTTAATAACCTCAGACTTTATAAATAGTTATTATCGATGTTTAGAAGGGTAATGATAGATAAAAGCTTGAGTTATTTTATGTGTTGTAATGTATTGTATCTATGCGATACATATACCTTGAATATCTTTCCTTTATGTTATCATGAAGATCTTATCTCCCATCTTTATCTTGGAACCCGATGAATAGATGGTGAGGCTTCTTGGAGTACCTGGACTTCAGAGATATTATAACAAAGGAAGATGGCATAAATATTTATAAGATGGTTTGTATCCATCAATATCTAAGCAGTTGTGAAAATATTGATGAAAAAGGAAAAACATAAATCTCAATTGTATATAGAAAAAGGAAAAACATAGTAAGTAGTATGATGACAAAAATAAAACTTTTCTCCTATTAGATAGTCCCTAATGGTCTTTATTCTCTCTGATATTATTAAATTAATAATAGTCAGTGTAGAAGGGTCGATCGAACTTGAACTTTAAGACATATATTAGGAGAATGGATGTTAATAAGGAAGTGATTTCCAAGGAATTCTAAAGTGATGAGTTACTTTAAGTAGAACTTATACTAGTGACGAAACTAGTTATATAAGATTAAAGGTCATTCAATAAGGAAATTAGTGGCAAATGATGATAAGAACCTAATTAAAGTTAGATAACCACTGGCATATGCATACTTCATAAATTTTTATGAAGTATAAGATTCCAGATATGGTGCTACTCCATACTAGAATAACAAGAAGAAGTTTATTTGGGTGATTGTAGCATAATTACAAACCCTGAAAATTTAAATTAAAATGAGAAGAAATATGTCAGTATTGTGTTGTGTAACCTCATATACTGAAGGTTAAAATAAGAAAAAGTTTATAAGTGTTGTTGTGGTTTAACGGCACTCACTAATATAATGATAAAAGAAAAAAGTAACGTTGTTGTGGATCCACATGTAGGAAAAAAAATTTAAGATTACTAGATTAAGATATAGATCAATGTTAGATATAAGAAAATGATCCTAATTGCAAAATTACAGTAAAAAGTGAAGATTCACAGTGAGAGATGAAAGTTGAAGGATTAAGGAGATTCTGCGTTGTTAGTCAAATCTATCTTATATATTAGACTTCCATCATTTTTATGGAAGTTTCAAATGAAAACTTAAAGTTGAAGACTTGTAAGAATGTGTACAGTAAAGTTAGAACCTGGCAATGAGCTATTGAGACATCCTAGTCTGATTTTTAGATTAGAATAATCTAAATTGTGGAGAATGAATTGTCAATGAATCAGAGGATTTTAAGAATCCAAGGAATATCGTATAACAAGAGGTTGGTATTAACTACTACTCTTAATCGAAAAGTTGTACAAATATCTAAATTCCCATGAATGATGATTTACAGAAATAAAGTTATCACTCGAGGTTTCGATGGTTCGAATTGTAGGAGAATAGTGGTGGTAGGTTCATTATGGGAATTCAAGCTTGATGAAAGAAAGTTGTGATTCGAAAAGTTTCAAGAAGTCTATTTACCAGATTCTCTTGGAATCTTGTCACAATTTGAGATTAAATTCATCAACTACTTGAGTTTTTTATTTTCGACTAATAATCAGTTCCATTCTACTTGATGTATTATGGGAATAACATGAGTTCGAGAACTCGACTTGAGTAGTGAGTTAATTTAAACTAAATTAAAAATAAATATTCATGACCCATGATCGACGATTCATTTGGTCTATTTCCTGAAAGCGGTTGTTCTCAAAGGTTGGTTGAGATATGGTTTTCACTAAATTGAGATCAGGATAAGGAATATATGAAAATGAAGTCAAGCTATGGCTAGATTACGATAGAAACCATTATCAAAATCATGAAAACTCACTAAAGCTCATGCCAAGTTCAAAAATGAAAAAAATGTAGAGTTACCAAACTCTATTGGAATAAGATTATCATTATGTAAGAATAATAATATAATAAGGGTTGAAAAATTAGCAAATACACTTGCAATGTCGTAGAGTTATGTGAGCTCTAACGATAAATTGGTTTATGCCTAAAGATTGCTCTAATGATAAATCACTAAGACATGCGTTGAATGTGAGTTGCGAGTCAATGGATTTAACTAAGATTGAGAGATTTAGTGGATTGTCTTATATTCAACATAAAATCAGAAAAATGTGTATTATTCTCGAAATAATTCACTATTACAAACACGATATACAAAGAATTGTAGTATCTAGATAACACTGTATAATGAGATTTTATTGGATGCATTAGATTCTGAAATAAAAATACCATTTCAGGTAGGATATTAGACAATAATCATTTTGACAATCTCATGAAGTCTCTTTACATTGATTATAGAGGCAATGTCATTTCGTATTGAAGTATACAATGAAAAGTGTAGATTGTCTAATGTAGTGAGCTATGTTATTAAATTCATAAAACGATATGAGATCTATTCAAGAACTTAAGACTGAATATTGATAACCTGAATGGTTCGGTAAATTCTTGTATGTATCTAATGGTAAAAAGAAACCATAACTTTAAGCTATGAAACTAGAATAGTCAAATGTTGGCATTAGCATAATGTTTACGAGTAGTAGATGATAGACTGAGTAGAGTATGCATATTCTTTTAAGTGTCATTAGTTTATCTAAAATGTTTGGAAGTGGGATGTGGTAAGGCCAATTGGGCCTGAATGAATAAAGGTTAGCCGAGAGACAAACTCTACCCTTTCTAAAAAGGTTAGACGGAGAGAGAAACTTTGCCTTCAATCTTCAGTAACCCTGAATCGCCTAAAGCATTCACTATACGTTCCATTTTTTAGTTTCTGAGCAAGTGTCTTGGAAATGTATGACAGCTGAAAAAAAAATAGATTCATTTGTGTGAGCTCTCTAATAATAAAAGTAATCAAGCAGATTACATTATCGGATGATAAAACTTAATATGCTCAATCTTATCGTGCATTGTAGTATAGAACAAAGATTTGAGATATAGCTTTTGCGAAAAAGGACAAAGTTAAGAGCTACACATAAAGGGTATGGTAGGTTAAGTAATTTGTAACTATAACTTGGTTAGGATAAAAAAAGTAATGTAAGATTGAGGAGATATGCATTATAGATGTTGGGGCATGTGCACTAGGTCAATCTACAAATATTATTTACCTTATAATTTTAGTTAATAAAATCGAGGTTTTCATTCGATGTTTTATTATAAGTGATTGCATAATAAGATCCATGGGTATTTGTTGAAATATCATAAATGTCCATTGTTGATCATTATACTGGGAACTATAATGAATTAAAAGTAGTGTGAATCTTGATTGATGGTCATGTAATGATCACGCTTCTAAGGATACGAATCGAGATCATGAGCACTTATCAAGGAATAAGGTACTAGACCGACCCGCTATGAGAACACCACATGAATTAGTTCATAGGTTTTACTCATGATAGGTATATCATTTAGTCCTTCTACTTGAAATTACCATAGACTTCAATATTAGGAGCAAGGTAATTTGACACAATCTAACGTTATTTTTAACTAGAGGATTATAAAGATTGTGATTGGTTACCAAGTGAATAATATGTGAAGGTGTGTAATTAAGATAAGATTTGTCACTCTCGTATAGAGAGAGATATTAGTGAAACCCTCGATATGATAGGTTGATAATGGCTAAGTCCATGTGAATTGATATGGTTAATGTCACTTGGATGTTTTCAGTTCACCTAAAGATCGAGACTAGTACGATTGAACATTAAGGGTGACTTTTTATGCCTTATGTTTCATCAAAGGATATCACACGACAAAAAAGATATGATATATGTTATTCATTTGATTGTATTGATTTTGATATTTATGCTACTTGGGTAGTCATAATGTCTTGCTAGAGACCGCTTATGACTTGTGTACAATAATGGTTTTAGTTCATAGCCAACGTCGAATGAACCTATTGGGTCGCACATAAAGAATGACTTTGCGCAAATTCCGATGGTCTTCAGTAGTGAATTTTATACGATAAGATTCATGACATAAAAGCCCTTACGATTTGTTATTCGATAACTTATTAATAGGGTCGTATATGTAATTTGCTTAGACTGGCTAAATATGATAGTTGTATTACAAAAAGGATTTTAAGTAGGGGCTTATCTACACATATAAATAAAGGGTGAAACCTTAAAGTAAAATAGGATTCCTATTTCATTTTTGCGTATTTTGAGTTCTTTGGGTTTTGGGAGAGAAAAAAAAATATTTTCAATCTCTCTTGGGGCTAACACTCAAAATTGTGGTCATCATTTGTGTGTGGATTTTCGATTGAATATGTGCGCTTGAACGTCTTGGAGATCAAACAATCACAGAAGGGAATCACGGATTAAGGTATAGTTTACTTTTTTAGATCTAGTTTAATAGAACCTATTTTCGATCTTGGTGGGATTTTTTGAAAATTGTTTTGAATTCCACCGCGTGTGAACCCCAAAAATTCAATAGTGGTATCAGAGCCTAAGGCTTGGTTCTATTAAACCCTCACATATTCTCTCTGATATATATATATGATATATGTGTTAAAACATGATATATGTGTTAAAACATGACCTTGATTTATGTATATGTGCAATGTACATATAGGTTCTATGATAATTATTTTCAAGAATTGGTTTTAAAGTATGCTATTAATTCATGTATATTGATACGTACGCAGGATTTGATTCGATGATAGTATTCATGTTTTGAATATTTTGATTAATATATGTTTTTAATATTGAACGATGCGAATTTTGTATGTTCATGGTAAAAGTCTTGTTTAGGTTAACGTGTTTCTTGTGTTGAACACTTATTTCATTTTTGTTCAATCATTATGTATTTCTTCATGATAGAATAATAATTAGGTGAATATGATTAATTTAATATGATTCTGGTGTTAAATGTATGATTAATATTTCAAAATTGATTTTGATCATATATCTTATTATGGTTATCCTTAGTGTATTCCTATTAGATAGGGGATAAATTTGTAATCAGATAAGAATTACAAATCATACAAGATAGGTGAAATATATAACAAATTCAAATAGAATAAGGATTCAAAGTATCGTAAAAATTCCAATGAATTAGGATAAGATACTAAGTTAAAGATGGGCCTGAGTTAATTAAAAATATTTTAATTAATATTTTTTGAAATTAAAATAATAGGCAACTTTGGTTAATTAGATTGACTAAAATAATGAAAAATTTTAGGCAATTTTAGATTTTCTGAATTGAAATTCGTTGTCCAAAAATAATGACCGACCAACGGGACCACCGTTAACTGTTCATAATGCAAGAAAATTCATATGATAGTCAATATTAGTATAATTTCCTTACTTGTTTAGTGATTGTTTATGCATTGTGATATATCATATACATATTGTTTAAATTATGATCGCTAAAACAAATAAATATCCCTCTACCAAATCTTAAGTCAAGTGTCATCCATTTTCAAACACTTGTCAAGGCTTCGATCATTTCAATATGGGTCTGCCTACATAGAGTGTATTGTATTATCCTAGTGAGGCAAGTTGAGTAATAATACTCTATTGCTTGAAATGATTAGACTTGATAAAGCTATCAAAATAGTTTTGGGCTTTAGGCGGTAGATGAGATAAAACATGCTAAGACACAAGTGTCATAATCTCATAAAAATAACTAAAAGTCACATATGATGTAATTGACCTAATTCAAAGTGTCATGCCTTAGCTATCTTGGAATTAGGTGAAACATGAATTTTAGTCCCTTAAATTAAAGGACAAGCTTTCTTGATTGGTTGTTAATTTAGTGGGAGTCTATTCCTCTATACTAAAATGAGCTTTTGCATCGTATTTATTGTAGATCTATTGCCACTTCAAATCACACTAATCCCTTGTCACCGCAATCCATCTTTGAGATCGATAAGCTTTATAGGACAAACTTTCATGACTGGTTCAGAAACTTGAGAATTGTTCATAAGCATGAACGCAAGTTGTATGTCCTGGATAATACTATTTTTGAGGAACCACTAACCAATGTTTTAAGAGTCATGAAGGATGCACATACTAAGCATGCAAATGACTTAACTGATGTTGCATGGATTATGTTGGCAACCATGGTTCCAGAACTTCAAAAGGATATGGAACGAATGGAAGCTTACAACATGGCTACGATGTTGAAGGAAATATTCAAATAGCTAAATGTGATAAACTATTGTGACAGTCAAGAACCTTCATTCTTGCAAAATGGCTAAGGGTGCATCGGTTAGTCCTAATGTTCTAAAAATGAAAGGCTATATTGACCATTTTGACAAACTTGAATTTCCCATAAAGTAAGAGTTAGCTATGAATTTGATCATGAATTCATTACCTGATAGTTATTCATAATTTGTGATAAACTATAACATGAATAACATGGAGAAGTCTATCTTAGAGTTGCATTTGATAATTAAAATTGTTGAGCAAGATATCAAGAAACCCATTGCTAATGTGTTTATGGTTTAGAAAGGAAATACTCTAAAGAAAAAGGGCAAAGGCAAGGAAAAGGTTGCAAAGGCTGTTATGGCTGTCACAAAGCATATGGAACAAGTCAAACCTCATGCTGCTTCTAATTCACAATCCCAAAAGGAAAGGGAAAAAGAAGAAAATTGTCATTTCTACCATGCACTTGAGCATTGGTTCAGAAATTGCAAGCTCTTTCTTGAAGATCCGAAAAAAAGAAGAGTAGTGCGACTACAGCTTTAGGTATTTAAATTATTGAAGTTAACTTGTCTACTATTAATTTTTGGGTATTAGATAGTGTATGTAGATCTCATATTTGTATTAATGTACAGGGTCTCACAAAAAATAGAAAGCTAAAGAAAGGAGAAGTCATCCTATAAGTTGGAAATAGAGCAAAGGTTGTTGCATTCGCTGTAGGATGCTATGAGTTGATTTTACCCAGTGGATTTGTTTTAGTTTTAAATAATTGTTATTATCTCCTTGTTTTGACCAGAAACATCATTTCAGTTTCATGTTTAGATTTTGATGGTTTTAATTTCATTATGGGGAATAGTAAGTGCTACATTTCTCGTAAAGACATTTTATATGTGAATGATGATTTATGTAATGGTCTTTATATTATCAACATGAAATAGTCTATAGATACTCCTATTCTTAATTTAAATATAAAGAGATTCAAGTCAAATGATTTAAGTCAAGTTTACCTTTGACATTATCATCTTAGCCACATAAATGAGAAATGCATTTCTAAACTTCATAAAGGTAGACTTTCAGATTCATTTGATTTTGAATCATATGAAACATGCGTATCTTATTTACAAGGCTAGATGACAAAGTGTCCATTTACTAGAGACAGTGAAAGGGCAAGTGATTTATTACATCAAATACATACTGATGTATGCAGTCCTATAAACAGAATGGCTAGAGGAGGTTGTCGTACTTCATTACATTAATGTTATGTGTATCTCATAAAATATAAAGGTGAATCTTTTGAGATGTTTCTAACGTTTCAAAATGAAGTGTGAAATCAACTTAGTAAAACTATTAAAGCACTTCGATCAGATCGAGGTAGTGAATATTTGAGCTAAAAATTTGATGATCATCTTAGAAAGTATGGGATTGTCTCACAGTTAACTCCTCCAGCAACTCCCCAATGGAATGATGTTTCTGAGAAGAGAAATTAGACTTTATTGGATATGGTTCAATCTATAATTAGTCATGCAAATCTTCCTATTTGTTTTTGGAGTTATGCCTCAGAAACTGCTGCGTTTACACTAATCATGTTCCTTCTAAAACTATTGATAAAACACCACATGAGATGTGGTTTCGGAAAAGGCAAGTTTGTATTTCCTTAAGATCTGGAGTTTAAAGGTTTTCGTATGACGAAAAATCTCAAAAACTTATCAGCCATATATACCAAATGTGTATTTGTTGGTTATCAAAAAAATTAGAGGATACTACTGTTATAATCCAACTGAGAACAAAGTGTTTGTGGCTCGGAATGGTGCCTTTATGGAAAAAGCTTTTATTTTAAAAAGACAACAATGAGAATAAAGTATGTATTAAAGAAGTTCAAGAACCACAAATAAACAATCAACTGCAAGTGGAAAATCAACAAAGTCTTAAACTAGTTGAACCTTTACACGTATCACATGGCCTACATAGGTCAGATAGGGTAAGACATCTGCCTGATAGATTTGCATTTCTTATTATTGATAGTAGTGAGGTGTTGCTTATGGATCAAAATGAACCTACTACTTGTCAAGAGGTCGTGTCTAATCTATGGGCGGATAAATGGATTAGAGCCATGAATTCTGAGATGTAATCCATGTACGATAACCAAGTTTAGTGTTGATTCCCTGAAAGTGATAAGACCAATAGATGTAAATGGGTTTCCAAGAAACTGACATGGATGACGATGTGCATACTTATAAAGCACGGCTAGTAGAAAAAGTTTTCAGATAGACTTAAGGTTTTGATTATGATGAGAGTTTTTCTCCTTTAACCATGCTTAAATCCATTAGAATTTAATTTTCATAGCCGCATATTATTACTATGAGATATGGCAAATGGATGTCAAAACACCTTTCCTAAATGGAAAGCTACTTGAGGACGTGTCTGTGATACAGCCTGAAGGGTTTATTCATCTTGAGATTTCTAGGAAGGTGTACAAGCTTCTAAGATCCATTTATAGATTAAAGCAAGCTGCTCAGAGTTGGAATCTTCATTTTGATGAAGTAATTAAGGAATTTGGTTTCATTAAAAATAAATATGAGCTTTGTGTATACAAGAAGGTTAATAGGAGCATGGTCATTTTTTTGGTACTGTATGTTGATGATATATTACTTATTGGAAATGACATTTGCAGAGTGTCAAGTCTTGGTTAGGGAAGTGTTTCTCAATGAAGGACTTTGGAGATGCAGCTTACATCCTTGGGCTTAAGATTTATATGGATAGATCTAAAAGATTGATCGGTCTAAATCAGAGTGCTTACATAGATAAGGTACTGAATAGGTTCAGTATGCAAGATTCTAAAAGTCAATCGTTGCCAATGTCTTATGGTATAATTCTCAGCTAGACTCGATGTCCAAAGACTAATGATGAGCGAGAGTGCATATGCATCAGCTATTGGATCTATCATGTATGCTATGCTATGCACCCGGCCAGATGTATCATATGTTGTGAGCGCAACAAGCAGATATTAGTCTAATCCTGGTAAGAGGCACTGGATGGCAGTAAAGAACATTCTTAAGTATTTGAGAAGGACTAAAGAAGTGTTCTTGGTCTATATAAGTTTGGGAAATGAGTTTGTTGTAAATAGTTACATAAATGCAAGTTTTCAAATTGACATAGATGCTTATGATCGCAATCAGGATATGTGTTTACTTTGAATGGAAGCGCAGTGAGCTGGAAAAGTTCGAAGCAAAAAACTATGGCAGATTCTATAACAAAAGCTAAGTATATTGCAGCATCTGATGTTGCTAAGGAGGCAGTTTGTCTCAAAAAGTTCATCTCTTAATTTTATGTGGTTTCTAGTATAGCTAACCCCATTTTCTTATATTGTGACAACAACGGGGCTATAGCATAGGCCAAGGAACCAAGATCACACCATTGATCCCAACATATAATTATATATTTTCATTTTATTCGAGAAATCATTAAGAACGGAGACTTGAAGATTCGCAGAGTTCCTACAGAAGAAAATGGTGCAGATCATTTGACGAAGGCTCTTCCATAAGCGAACCGTGATGATAATGTTAGGTCATTAGGTATTAGATACATAAATGACTGGCCCTAGTGCAAGTGGGAGATGTTACGACATGTACTCTAGGTCAATCCACAAACATTGTTTATCTTATGATTTTAGTTAATAAAATTGAGTTTTTCATTTGTCGTTTTATTATAAGTGGTTACTTATTTACCTTATAGTAAGATCTATGGGTATTTGTTGAAATATCCTAAATATCCATGTCGGTCATTATACTGGGAACAATAATAAATTAAGATTAGTGTGAATCTTGATTGATGGTCATGTGGTGATTATGCATATAGAGATACGAATCGAGATCATGAGTACTTGTAAAGGAACAAGATATTGGATCGACCCACTATGAGAGCACAACATGGATTAAGTCATATATGTTACTTATGATAGGTATATCATTTAGTCCTTCAACTTGAGACTACCATAGACTTCAATATTAAGAGCATGGTAATTTGACACAATCAAACATTGTCTTTAACCAGGTGATTATAAAGATTGTGATTAGTTACCATGTGAATAATATGTGAAGATGTGTAATTAAGATAGGATTTGTCACTCACGTATAGAGTGAGATATCAATGGATCCCTTGATATAATAGACTGATAAAGGCCAAGAACATGTGACCTGATATGATCAATGTCAGTTGGATAATTTCAGTTTACCTAAAGATCGAGAATAGTATGATTCAAAATTAAGGGTGACTATCTCTACCTTATGTTTAGTCAAAAGATATCGTATGATTACAGGATATGATATATCTTATTCATTAGGTTGTATCAATTTTGATATTCATGCTACTTGGGTAGCCATAATGTCTTGCTAGATACCGCTTATGACTTGTGTACTAAAATTGTTTTGGTTCATTACCAACGTTGCATGAACATATTGGGTAACCAAAGAATGGCTTTGTGAAATTTCAATTGGTTAAGAGTAATGAGTTTTATATGATAAGATTTTCAATAGAGGATGTGTGCTTAAATGTCTTGGAGATCTAACAATCACAGAAGAAAATTGCAGATTAAGGTATTGTTTACTCTTTAAGATCTATTTTAATGGAACCTATTTTTAATCATTTTGGGATTTTTAAAAAATTATTATAAATTTTCCTCTACGTATGAACCCCAAAAATCCAACAATAAATAGTTGGACAGTTCAAAAGAAAATCTCGATTGTGTTTTTGAAAGTCTCATCTATGAAACGACTTTGTAGGTTCGGATTAAAAGAAAATATAAGTTTCATAGAAAATGAAAAAATAACTTGTGAATGGGGTAATACATGGAAGAGCAAGCTCCATATCTCTTTGGAACTACTGGTAACTTTTAGGTTTCCTTTAATTTTGATGAAGAGATTATCATAAATTGGGGAGACTATAATGACCTGTTACCTTAAGTAGGTAATTAGCATCAATTCGAATTCTAATTAACTCGAGTAAGGCTTGTGGTTCAGCTCAGCTTGTCTTGATTAGTGTGTGCGTGGATTTGCATGTTGTTTTGAATTTGTATGGCGTGTATTGGTATTTATTGAAAAAATTAGATTTATTAGCCTAAATTGATGAATTTTGGGATGCCAAATACCTTGTGTAGGTATAGGGCAACGTACATAGGTAGTACAATAATGTGTATGCTTGAGTAAACTCGTTGGCACGTATGCCTAGACTGTAAGCGCGTTAATATAAACATGTATATATGTATGTTTATATATATTATATACGTAAATAAGTATATATTGAAAATATATAAATAATAAATTCTCAGGTGTTAAAGGACATAAGGAGGTGTTGGGTGACACGCGTGAGTCGTGGAAATAATGTGCATGCCCAAGTGTACTCGTTGACACGCACGATGAAATGATAAATGCATTAATATAGGCATATGTATATATATTTATATATATTTTATGTATAAATTTATATATTCAAAATAATTAATAAAATAGTAGGTGCCTAGTGACTATTAGTGTCGAGGGCGACACGAATGGGATGTACAATAGTGTGCATGCTCAGAATTGATCATTGGAGCGCGTGGTGAATTAATAGGCATGAAATATAAAGTTATATATATTTATATATTTAAATATATAAAAATGAATCCTAAAATTTAAATCAAATCAAATTATCAATTGGATTCACTTCGAGATACGTGTTACACTTGAGTCGATGAGATGAATATGTGGAACGTTGGATTTTGGAGATGTTATTTATGCCTCACATATCATAAGGAAAATCAAGGTGCATATGATGGCACGGGAGTTTTCTCCTCTTCCCAAACTTGCTTAGGGTTGGGTTTAGCCCTTTCCCCATTGACAAAAAAAAAATTGCTTTCGATCTGTTAAAATAGTTCCAAACCCATTTTCTAATTAAATAAAAAACGAATGAAAGAGCTAAATAGTAAAAGAAATTCTAAAAAATAAGGAAAATTCAGAAAAATTATATTTTGACCAAATAAATAGAAATTAATGAATTAATATGAGATTTGAAAATTTTGGGATTCGTGCGAGACTTTATAACAGGTTTTTACGTCTAAAAATAGTTAATCGCTTTCGGATTCATTAGGACCAATTTATGAGTTCTAATCAGTTGGCATTAAACTCAAATTGATGATCATGAATCTATTTTTTTTTCTTGGTTGACAAACAAAAGTATATGGATCTCACGAATTGTGTAAGTCGGAATAAAGTTAGGAAAGGTCGTATGTGGGATACATATTCTTATCAACTATGCAACATAATTATTATATTAATTTCATATTGCTATATAAACTGGTAATGGGGTAGTGAAATGTGACTTGACCGTATTTGTTTTTAAATGTGAAAAACTTCAGAAGTGTCAATAAGGCAAACCGGGATTGAGAGTTATGAAGGTTAGCCGATAGATGAATTCAGCTCTTTGTCCCAATGAAAGGGAAAAAGTTAACGTGGAAGTGGATTTTGCCCTTCCATCCTTAGTAGACTAGAGTTTTACCTTAGTCATTCACTGTCCATTTAGGGTTACACTTGAGTGCACCGACAAAATCCCCTGATGACCAACATGGGGGTTCTGTGGACCATGTTCTTGGCACAAAATGAGAGTATGACTCTTAAGTTATTAAGAGTTGATAGCTCGATTACATTTGAATCCACTAGTAGAACCCCACGTAGGTCAACATATGGATTATGCAGACATATTCCTTTGTAAGGTGAGAGTATGACTCCAAAATAAAAATAAAAATACAAGTCGCAAGTCGCAAGTCGCAAGTCGCAAGTCGGAAGTGAAGATGCAATTGACATGTGAACTGGCATTCCAGTAACTTGTGTTATATCGTTTTTAATGCTTGAATAGCTATGTTTTGGATTCATATTGCTATTCATTTATTCATTGATATTAGTTGATAATTGATACGTTTGCGAGCATCACTTACTGAGCAAGTTGGAGCGTTCATTCCCCAATTATCATTTTCAGTTGTCAGTGAGCGCTTCGACTCAGGAACGGAGAAGATTATAATTTTATAGTCTAATCTATAGTGAATTAATTTCCCTATTATTTGTTTATTGTATTAAATTACATTTTGTAATAAATAGGATTAGGATATGATTTTACGATCGAATTTTTTGTCGATTTTAGTATATTGTTTTTATTATAAAAAACTTAAATTCTTATGTGTTTGGTTTTAATTATTATTCGATTATCAAGATATACATGTTGCGTTTATTAGATTTTAAGAAAAGATCGCTAGCTCCAGTTAAGTCTGGCTTGTGTACCGAGACTTAATTAGATTTTCAAGCCGAGTAGCGCCCTAATCCGGATAGGGGATACAATAAGATGAAACCTAAAAATGGAAAATTAGAACACGTCAAGCTTAAAGCTTTTCCTTTAACATGAAAAGATCAAGCACCAGATTGGTATTTTTATCTTCATCAATATTTAATAACTACGTGGGCTCAAACATTAGAAGCTTTTCCAGATTAGTATATGCTTGCTAGAAAAATTAATACTTACAAAAGACAAATCACTGTTGTAAAAATGAAAGATAATGAATGCTATAATGAATTTTAGGATAGATTTCAAAGATTAATTTCATTTTTTCCGCAACATGGATATACCGAAAGAGGTAATTAGAGTACTTTTACGAAGGAATTAGACAAAATATACAAAGAAGATTAGACATCATATGTGGTGGATCATTATTCGATGTGACACCAACTTTAGCCAAAGTAGCTATTAATAAAATGGATAAACAAACTAAGAAATATGGTGAAAAAACCGATCCATCAAGATAGAAACTCTATGAACTAAATAATAAAAGAGGTAAGACATTTGGCAAATGATGAGTCATTAATTAATCACCCTTTCACAGGTGTTTTTCTATGTAAATCAAATAAAAAACCGTGGTTTACGACTCTATATGTTTTCTTTGGAGAGTTACTAGGTATTTGAGTATTTGTGCATGAATTGGACAAATAAGGGAAATAAGTCAATGTTCGATCAAGAGACAGTGAATATGACGCCTCCAGGTTTTTTTTCATGTCTTGTTAAGGTTTTCTTTAATAATAATGTTTTGCTTCAGCTCTATATCTTTATGTTAAGGTTTTTAACAATGTCTCAATGGTGCTTTAAAGTTTGTAAGTTCATTGCAAATCTCTAGGCTTGAATCCATTTACTTGACAATCAGGTTGAGTTCGTGATACCAATCGGGTTGAGAAGTCGTAATCACCTAGAACAAGAAACTTGACAAACTTGTTGCTCTAGTTGAATAACTGATAAATGATTATTTAGATTTATATATAGGGTTAGTTTAGTAGTATATTTAGTATAAATATCCCTAAATGAACTTTAATTAATGGTGTTATTGCATTTTTAGGTAATTAATGTGTAAAGGAAGGAAATGAGCAAAAACGAGAAAAAACAAAGCAAAAACCCATGAAAGCATGGTTTGGCGCAGTAGCGGCGCTTTGGAGTACTAAAGCATTGAAAGGGAAGGAAAGGCAATGTGTGGGAGAGCAAACCAAATGGAAAAAATGTGTATGGAGGTTTAGTGCAGTAGTAGCACTTTAGAGTATTAAGGGGCGACACTACATGACATGGTGACAGCACCGAGGTCACTAGAGCAAAAAAAATGCACATAGGAGTTGGTGCAGTGGCGTCGCCATGGCTTAACACGTAAGGCGCCGGGAAATTAGTGACAGTGCCAAACTCGAGGAAATTAGAAAGTTAGGATTTTATTTTCAGTTAAATTGTAAAGTAGGGTTTCTAATAGTTATTAAGAAATATAAATAGGTATTAGGACACTCCACTTTTGCAATGTAATTTTAGTTTCATTACTTTACTTGAATATAATATATTATATTCATCTTTGATTTTCAATGATTTCAATTACGAATTGTAATTTGTGTGTTTCAATGACCTATGAGTAGTCTATTAATCTTAGCGAACAATTGATCATATATTATGAATGTTATGCAATGAACATTAGTAAAAAGTGCAAAAGTTAGAATTTGTTTTGATTCTGAATGTAATATTTATACATTTTGATCACGTGTTTAATGATATTAGGTTTTAGAAGTATTATGGCCATTGAAGCTTTGAAGCTGGACATGAACGGTACAACCATAAAATACACAATATTGAGCGATAGTTATTGATCAGGGAGGCATAGATAGTAAACTTAGTTAGTTATGAATCCAAAGTTTTAGGACCTTAAAGCAATGTAGAGCTTACATTATTCACACAGATAGGTGGAGTTCTAGTTTGGACATTAGATTCTTTTTCGTAACGATAGTAGGTTAAAGTGGATTTGAAAGAAATTTGTTTATTCTAATTAGGCATTGCATAAAACATATTGAGATGTCAAAGTGGTTGAAAACATAGTATTATACTAACCTAGTTGATGTTGTGAACTAAGATATCCTTAATATAAGAGTTAAAACAAAGTTTGCAATTTTATTAGATAGATTGGTTTAGTATAAAACCATTAAAAAAAAGATTTCCTTAGCAATAGTTCAAAGCTAAATAGGTAATTAACTAGTGCGAAAACCTTTCCTTAAGGACGATTTGCGTAGTAAACTTAGGTTGATTAAACTATTACTACAAAAGGATCCATTACATTGTAATGGGTGCCAAGTTTTTGGTGTCGTTGTCGGGGAAAGGTAGCCACTTACTATTAAAAGTTGCTAAATTTTATTTTCAATACTTTACTTTCAAGTTTATAAAAACAAAAATTATATAAAAAGAGGCTAAAGTTTCAAGTTTGACTTTTTTTAACTTGATATTTTTTGTGTTTTCTTTTTAGGATTAACTAGTGCATGCACAGCAAAGGAAAGAATGGCTTAATACCTTACAACCCAAAGATTGATAGAACCAACAAAATGAAAGAAAAGAAAGGAATCAATATAGCTAAGGAGCAAAGTAGAAAACAACAATAGGGTCTTGGAAATAACCAACTTGTAGGTGATCTGGTAGTGCTGGATAAAGTTTGAGGACAGAGATGCCTTTCTGACTACTTTGAGCCAGAAGTTTAGGAGACTTATGATAGAGTGATGAGGTTTCCATCAAACACAACCGAGTTTGAACTGAGATCATCTTTGATAAAATGTTATCCAATAAAGATCTAGTTGGACACATTAAGAATTTCTTGGAGAAGTGGGACACCATGCACATCACTAGAAGTTATAAAAGAGGTGATCAAGATGCAGTTTTTTCCATTCTCATTGGGTGGAAAAGGCAAACCCTAGTTTTAAGGGCTGAAAGAAAGAGGTATGATCTCATGGGCAGAAATCAATCGAAGTTTTTTAGACAAGTTCTTTCCCCCAGTGATGGTCAGGGAAAGGAAAATTGAGATTAATCAGTTCAAGTAGGAAGACATCATGTCTTTTGGCGAGGCTTAGGAAAAATTTAAAGAGATTATGATGAGATGACCGAGAAATGGATACGTGAAATGGGCACAACTCCGAATTCTCTACTATGAAATGAAACACAGCCCGAGAATGCTAGTAGATGCCGTAATAGGTAGCTCTCTACTAACCAAGGGCGAGGATGAAGCATTGGATCTCCTTGATTTTATGTCTTATAATTCTACAACCTGTACTCATTCAAAAGTAAGGAAACCAGTAAGGGTGTATGAGATTGACTCGCAAGCTGCAATTATGGCATTACTATAAAATCAGAGCAGTTAAATGGTGAAACTTCACTTAGGACACCAAGGTCCACAAATAGCACAATAACTCATTAATCACTAAGGGATGATGGTTAACCAAATGGACTTGTAGCCAAGAAATGAAGTATGAGGACATTAACTTCATGAACAACCAAGGCTATGGGAATAACTTCAGGTTCGGAGGAATGGCTCCTCAATAGTTTTATTAAGGGTACAACAACAACAACTTGAACTTCTCTTACGAAATCCTGATAATGCACTAAAGTTACCTCAAGTCATCGATCAACAAGTCTAACAGGGGAAGTTGGGGCATAATGAAGAGATGACTTCATTAACGTCAATTGAGAAATACTGCAAGCCATAGATATGAGCAATAGAGAACGGAATGAGAAGCATGGGAAAGATATGGAAGGAGTGAAGTAAGCCATGAAGAGGATGGATGATGAGCAATCACAATTTATCAAGACAAGTGCAAAACATTGAGGTTTAGAAAGATGCATCATGGTTCGTAGACTACATTAACTACATGGCATGCGGAGTGTTTCCTCCAGATTTAAAAAACGTAGCAATGATGCACTAATTCGACAATGTGTAGTAGAAAGGGAATTTATAAGAATTCTTGAAGGATCTCATTCATCACCATAAGGGGGACACTTTAGAGCACAAAGAATGGTAGCTAAGATGTTACAATGCAATATATATTTGCTAAATCTATTTAAGAATTCTTATATTTTTATGAAAACTTCAATGAGTGCGAATGAATAGGAAATATTTCTAGAAGGCAGGAGTTTCCATAAACCATTTTTTGAGAAGTAGAGCTCTTTGATGTAATGGGAAGAGATTTTATGGAACCATTCCCTACTTTAAATGTGAAATAATATATATTGTGAGTAGTGGACTATGCATCTAAATGGGTAGAAATTGCAGCAACTACAACTAATGACGTGGTCATTGAATTCATAAAGAAAAACATCTTCTAAATATTCGAAACGCCTAGAGCACTAGTCACTAACGAAAGGTCAGATATAAGCAATATAACCTTAGACGGTTGTCAAAAACACATGGAGTTAGGCATAAGATTTCACTTGCCTATCATTCTCAATCAAATGGACAAGCTGAAGTAAGTAATAGTGAAGTGAAACAGATGTAGAAAAAATATATAAACACAAATAGAAATGATTAGGCATTCTACCTTGAAGAAGTATTGTGGGCATACAAGACGAAATTTAAAATGCTAATCGGCACGTCTCTATATCGATTGATCTATAGAAACGTATGTCAATTACTGGTAGAGTTAGAGCATAAAGCATATTGCGCAATTAAAGAACTAAACATAAGTTTTCAAGCTGTAGGGAAGGCTGGATTACTCTAACTAATTGAACAAGATGAATTTAGACTAGATGTGTACGAAAACGCCAAGTTATATAAAGAGAAATCAAGACAATGGAATGAAAAAATGATTGAATATCGATCCTTTGATCCAGGACAACTAGTATTATTATTCAATTCAAGATTTAATTTTTTGCAAGGTAAATTGATATCACGATAGTCAGGACCATTCAAGGTAGTTGCTCCTTCGCTTTATGGAGTAGTAGAGTTAATAACCAACAGTAGTAAGAAGTTTAAAGTAAATGCTCAAAGAGTTAAGTTGTTTTATTGAATGGAAGTATGGCAAGATGAAGTTGATGGTTTCAAGCAACAATGAATCAATGCCTTAAAAAAAAGCAAGAATGGAAGGCCAGGCATAAAGATGAAGGATCTTTAGAAGAAGACCCAAAACGTGATGATATCAAGGTGGTTACGAAGAAGTCAGAACCAAAGTTCAAGTTCATCCCGAGACTCCAACCTATCAAAAGGAGAGATCTTAGAGAGATAAGCATAGCGATAAACATTAACATGCACCAGTTTAGAAATGTTTTAGGTGATACAAGAGCCTAATTTAATGTCATGCCACTAATGGAGATGTTGCATATCAATTTAAAGATTGATTGTCCTGACACGACAAATTTGCAAGTAGCTAATGGCAACTTGATATGTACTATAGGGAGAGTCTAAAATGTGCATGTGAAAATGGGTAGATTAACATTCAACCTGTATTTTAAGGTGATGAATCACAATATGGACGATGATGTATCTATGATACATAGGGGACCATTCTTGAACACTGCGAAAGCAAATTTGTACACAAGATAGGAAGATCACAATGAGTATCAATGATGGCAATGATGTTGAGAAGGCTGTCTTTGTCGATGTTGAAGAAGTACATCTGAACAGGAATGACATCATAATCTTCAATGTCCAGATAGAGTTTCTCAATTTATACTCAAACAAAACGAGCAAAAATGGCGTAAGGCTAATGACGTTAAATTAAGTGCTATTGGAAGCAACCCATAGGGTTTTATGTTTTATGTTTTTAAATTTCAGTTAGTAGTAGCTATTTTGTTTAATAATTACAATTAACGAGTTTTTGTTCTAAATTTCAGAAATTTATGTCAAATCTGCAAGAAAGACAATTTTTCTAGGTAATGATTCATCTGAATGGAAATGTCTCACTAGCTCATTGAAAAGCAAAAAATAAGGAAGGAGTTCAAAGCAGTAAAGGTAAGGTGCATGGGAAAATCAAAGGTAAATTTTTTAAGTTTTGTAATTACATGGGTTTTATGCTGTCATGATATCTTTTGTAAGTGATACACAAAGTAACAAAAACACTAGGGGGGAATTAACGAAAAAAATAAATGCGAAGACGTTGGCAGATAGCTCAACGCCATGAGTAGTGACGACGCCAAAAGGGTAGTAGGCACAAATAGAACAAACACCCCACTACATCGTCGACACAATCATGGTGTTGTCATGGCGAAGTACCTATAATGCATGGATTTAAACCAATCTTCACTTCATTCTTCACACTTGCACCAAACCCCCACCACTACCACCAAGCATACTTCCCTTCGGAGCCAAAGTTTAATTATTTCTAAGTGAGTTAAGAGATTTTTTAGTGATTTTGAGTGAAATATGCAAGTGCATTGTGAATTTGCACAAGTTGGAAAGCTATGGCTCGATTTGCGAATTTTAATTTCAAATAGAGCTAGGGTTCTAGTTGGTGAGAAAACTGAGAAGGCTTGGATTGATATAGACTTAGAAGAATGCCCTACATTTAAAATTAATTGGATATTAAAGTAAATTTACAATTTCATCTAGTTATGCTTTGAATTTTGAGAATTTTGATGAAATTGTTTGAATTATGGATTTGAGATTGTAGGTTTGGTTTTGTAAGATAGTGTGAATGTTGACCATTATTGTCACCCATAGAGACTTAATTGATGTTTTTAAATGATTTGGCATATGTATAATGCGTGTGACATAAATTTTTATTTTTAGGTGATTTGAAGACTCGAGTTGCTAGTTTCATTGTTGTTGTGTTGTATGAATTTTAAGAAATGGCAAGAACAAGGAAATAAGTTAGCCAAACTAGAGCAAATGACTTTGAGGCATCTACTTCAAGAGATCCCACATAGGAGCCTAGACCATTTAAATCCAGATTTTTCATTGGTAGAGAGGCCAAGGATTGATACGAGGATATCTAACAAATTGAATAAATTTACCAGCCAAGTATGATAATAGAGTGAATAACTTCATTAGGCAACAAAATTGAAAGCAACTCACACAATATTGTAGAATGAATGAAGTTAAAGGAGTGAGTGGGATTGTTTACGAGTTTTTTGCTACCGCAAAGTTCACTATCAAAGATGAGCCAATAAGGGTGAGAGGGATTTTTGTTCCCTTTAATATACATGAGATCAATACCTTCTATGGATTGAAGTACTTAAGTTTATATGGATCTGAACCGGCTTTCCCAAATAGATTATATGAGATACCCTATAACATATACTCTTTTAAAGCCATAAAAAGAGCATTTGTTGTCCAAAGACAATAAGTATAGGTCATGTGAGTAGAGAATGTACTGAAGCACATAAAGAAATGGATTATTAGGAAAGTTTACAGAATGTGGCAATGTTTCCTTATTGTTTCATTATACCCCATCTCTTAGCAAAGTGAGATAAAAAAGCTGAAAGTAGCTTGTCTTAATGAGATCACAAAAAATGAGGAAATCAACATCGACGAAATCATTTAAAACAATCTGATGGAGTTTATCATGTTAGAAAGAGGCAATAAATTGGTGTTTCCTATCTTGATTACTTAGATGTGCTTGAAGGCTAGAGCGTGATTGAGAAATGATGAAGAATTCGATATCGAGGCCCAACCAATAATGGATGAAGCTTTCATGCTCACAGTGAAATCACCAGCTAGTTACCAATTTTCTAAGGAGGAGAGAGATAGTCGAGGTAGCTAGACTTGAGGCTGAATTGTTGGCCAAACAACAAGAGGATCAGGTAACAGCGGCGATAGTGGAATCAGCTCAGGAATTGCAAGATGAACGAGATATAAAAGAGAAGGAGAAACAACAGCAGGGATTTTCTGAAAGCTATGAGTTTATAGACCCATAGAATGGAGACCAGGACTTGGATAGTCCTGTGGTATTTTCACCACCTCCTCTACCACAGGCACTAGTACCACCACCATAAGACTCGACTCAACGACAGTGGAGGCTATGGATAACCGAGATGAGGCAATAGTACCAAGAAGATAAGGCCTAGTATCAGCCAACCTTGTTGAGATATGAGTAGGATATAAATAGGATAGAGCAATACCAACAAAATAGGTAGCGTAATTTCATGTTATTTGTAAATCATCAAACAAACATAAGGAGTAAATAGAATAGACCTACTGATAGGTCATTTGATTTTCGTGTAAGACCAGCTTTTATGTTTGATTCAAATTTGGTTTAGAGCAAAAGGATGGAGCGTCCTGTAACACTATCCTACTCTAGAGCTAATGATGCAGATGATGATGATGATGTGCAGTCCTGATGTATGTGTATTAGGAGTCTTTTAGACATAAGGAGATTATAGTGACGTTGATACCATTTAATTTTTAATATTTGGGATACTTTGTTAAATATTTGGTTGTTTAAATTCTATTTTTAGTTTGGTTTATGATCATATGACTTGATTTATTACATAAGTTTGTATGTTTTAGTGTTTTATGTTTTAGGCTTATTTTTAAACCTTGAGGACAATTTTTGTTTCAGCTTAGGGGCATCGACAATGAACTACACTATGGAAGTGGTAAGATTAGCTAGGAATTAAGGATACACTGCAGATATGATCATTTAAATTTTATTTGTAAGCAGTTCAAGAGGAAAACATGCTAGTATATAAATTTTTCATTTTACTTGCTATTTGAATGTTTAAGTAGTATAGATTAGATTATATATAGTAATATGTAATGAATAAGTAGTTCATTTGCATGTTCATGTATTTAATTGTAGATGAGTAGATAGCAAGTATCTTGTTGTTACGAAACTCAATAGACTATTTTAAAATTTTGAATAAGAAAATAATGAAATCTAGCAAACAACAGTATGATTTCATGATTATAAACCTAGAGTTGGAGAAGACCATGAACTCAGACTAAAAGTAAGAAACTAGAACACCTCTTGTGGAAAAAGTTAGATCTCAAATGACTTTATAATTAGTGTGAATCTTACTTACTAATATAAAGCAAATAAAGATTTAGTGCAAACAGGGGAAGAAATAGCTTTGTATATGAAAAGTTGGAGTTAACTTACTTGATTAAGTGAAAATAAGAAGTGCTAACAAGAGTTTTAGAAACATAAAAAATAAGAGAATCCCACAAGTTCTACATAAAATGGTGCAAAGAACTTGATGGTTGGAAAAAGTTAAGGAAAAATGGAGTCCATAGGAAAAGGAGCATGGTCCATAAAATAAATAAAAGGAGAAGAAGAAAGGAAATAAAATAAAGAAAAGAAGGCGAAAGTGAAATAAAACTCTTCAAATAAAAGATTTAGCTCGAGTACGAGTATCTAGTTAAGTTAAATCTCCTTTCCAACTATATGAAGTCATATAGATTCTCGAAGTACTAAAGTCTACCAAAGATGCGTATGATATATGCTTATTTGTGAATTTTTGAGCTTAATGAGAAATTGTGAGATTGCAAACTTACTACTTGAGTGTTAAGATTAAAAAGACTTGTGAGTAGTGATGGTTTTATTTGTGATCTACTTCGGTGTTTCAAAAGTGAAGTTATATGTGTTTTTAAAGACACGTGTCTTGAAATATAAGTTTTTGCAAAGAAAAGATCTTAAGTGCATTATCAACTTGAAACATAGTGAATTAAAGACACTCTATGAAAAATGTAAATTGAATGAGAACAAGTTATTAGGAGACTTAGTAAAATACACTTTTGCTCAGGACGTGCAAAATCCAAAGCTTAGGGATTTTATAAGTGATTATTTAAACTTATATGTAGGGTTAATTTAGTAGTATATTTAGATATATATAAGGTTAATTTAATAGTATATTTAATATTAATATCACTAAATGAGCTCTAATTAATGGTGATATTGCATTTTTAGGTAATTAAGGTGTAAAGGAAATGTGCAAAAACAAGAAAAAATGGAGCAAAACTAACAAAAGCATGGTTCGTGCATTGGGGACACTGTGAAGGACTATGGCACAGCGTGGGAAGGAAAGGCAAAGTGTAGGAGAGCAATGCAAGTGGAGAAAATGAGTCTAAAGGTTTGGAGTTGTGTTGGCGCTGTAGAGTATTAAGGGATGGACATTGGATGACGTGGTGACAACGGCGAGGTATAGGAGCAAAAAAAGTGCACATTAGAGGTTGCACAGTGGTGGCATCATAGCTTAACGCACATGATCCCGAGGCATAAGTGACAGCTAGACTCAAGGAAATTAGAAAGTTAGAGTTTTTTTAGTTAAATTGTAAATGAGGGTTTGTAATTGTTATTAGGAAGTATAAATAGGTATTAGGGCATGGTAAACATACCACATATCGGCCACATATCAGCTATTAGCCACCATTAGATTAATTTGAAGGTCACCCGAGAGGGGGTGAATTGGGTGTGATGGAAAATTTAGACTTTTTACAACTTTCTTTACAAATCTCCTAAGTTCACTTATCAAGTTAAGCTAGATGAGCGCGTGTACTAGTGATAGCAATAGCAATGTGTCGGAATGATTGAAGTGAGTGAAATGTTAGACTAGAAGAAGAGGGTAGTAGAAATGGAAATGCACAATCGATTTATAATGGTTCGATCCATCAGATCTATATTCGCTACCTAACCTCCTCGGTTAGGATTTTGAATCAACACTTATATTTCAATAAGTGAACAACCTTAAGCTTGCAAGCTAAGTGTGCCTAGTCCCCACTAGGTATTTTACTATTGATTTATCGCAATAAGGACTTTTACTACCACCTAGCCTCAACTTGGGACTTGACTTGCCTAGATGCAACTAGATCTTTACCTTTCTATTCCTGAAAAGGCTTTACAACCTTCCCTATACACCAGTAGGATTAACAACTACGTTTATTCACCAATGACCTTACAACCTTTACAATTAAAAATGATTGGTCGCTTACAACAAGTAAAGTGGTATAAGATGTTTTCATCTCACAAGCCAAATATAATCCTAAGATGAAGATAATGCAATTGAGACTATGCTAATTAAGATGCCTTGTAAATCAAGTTTTATAAGCTAACTCTCAATATTGAAACCAACAGAATATAGATTAAGCTTTAGGTGGTTCCAAAAGAGGCTAATTGATGCACCAATAAAAAATACAAATTTAAGCTAATGTTGTGCAATCAAAACCTCGGGTTAGTATGTTGTCAAAACAACGAAATATGAAACCACACAAACAAATATAGATTAAGCACAATTAGGTTTCAAGTCAGTTCAATGCACAATGAGAAATCATAATGAAGCTTAAGTAAGTGCAATCAAAATCTCAGGTTGCAAATAGATTTAAGATTAAGAATAAAACCTTCGCAAGTATGTTGTCAAAGCAATAAAAACATGAAACCATACAAACAAATATAGATTAAGCACAATTGGGTTTCAAGTCAATTCAATGCACAATGAGAAACCACAATGAACCTCACGTAAGTGCAATCAAAATCTCGAGTTACATATAGATTTAACGTTACGAAACAAAACCCTTGTAAATATGTAGTCAAAAGAACATAAGCATGAAACCACAAACACCAATACATATTATGTACAAATTGGTTTCAAATAAATTTAATGCACTATAGAGAATCACAATTAAGCTCAAGTGAGTGCATTCTCAACTTTGATTTTATACAAAATCAAGATTGTGTTCAAAACCCCTTTTAGTGGTGTTTTACACATACTTCAAAAAAAACACATACAATCTTATATATATGATAAGATTGATGAATATCTATTGATTTTAATGTACATACATAACTCGAGAATAATCTAATGGCTCATATCTTGATTTCATCTCCATCAATTCTCCACTAACTCTATCTTATTAACATCAATTTATAGTTAATTGGTCTCTTGATGTGTCTTCGCATATCTAGAGGAATATCAACGACTAATGTTTTAACTTGCGAAATTTAGGCTTCAGTAATGTAAATCAAACAATAGCTAAATCAAATTTACCTAATTAAGCTACATTAACTTAAACTACATCTCACCAAATCACTTTTTATTCTGATCCCATGTCAGCATGCATCTCGAGGCATGTCCCCACTCACGTCTCGACATCTAAATATCAGTAGGAGTGACTTAGTAGTCTACTCAGTCCTCACACTGTGTATTCAGATCGTGTACCCACTTTCAGCTACATCTTATATCAGTAACCCCGATTAGGGGCTAATTTTCCTATTATGAAATTTAGGGTCATTATAGTCTTCCCAACTAATAGAAATTTAGTCTTCAAAATTAAACTTCATTTAATCATAAGCTTAATTTCATAACACAGTCTTATCCCTATAAAAATGGAGTCACTTGCTAGTTGACTTTTTTTCATCATTTTAAGCATATGGGGTAATTTTTTTCCAATTTTATTCTCTCAATAACTGCCCTAGCCAAAATTTCAAATGATACTGGCCCCAAAACTTGTGTTTCTCATCTACCGCAGGTGAATCCCCTGTCCTATTATCCTGGGTTCAAATATTAATGTGGGTGAGTTCATGCTCAGTTACCACTTTCACTATATCATAATATACGACACTCTGGTCATAGTACTCAAGAGAAATCTCATTAGGCGTAATTTTCTTTATGAAAGTTTTTAGTGTGCTTATTAGGAATCACTACTTTCATTATCTCTTTAACTTATGTGATATGGACTTATTCGAGTCATCCTCGTTAGTCCAGTTATCAGTTTTAAATCCCAAATCACTAGTGCTGCTACTTTTGTCTAAAATAAATAGTGCGCGAATAACATAATAATTAAATATGAACCCTCACCAGGGTCGTGTGCCATCTCTGGGTCTGGCTTTGTCTCCACGTAAGCTTCATGTTTGACCTATGGCTGGATGGCAGGCTGTTGACAATCATGAGACTGTGAACATCATCCAACCATATGTCTAGTCTGTCCACATCTGTAGCACGCCGACTGTCTTCTTGGTGTTGTTGAGGCTGCCTACCTGTGCATTGATCTTTGCCTCTATGGACTAATGCCACCATCTCTAACCTTACTTTATATCTTTAACTATAGGACATTTGAGGATTGTAGAAACTGTGAACTGTATGCTCCACTTGACGACACCTATAACATGTCGGTAATCTTCTCCACTCTATAACTATGATCAGAGTATGTCCCTTCCTTGGTGCATCTCGGTTACTATCGCCTGTTATCTATTGAATCTATAGAGGAGATACTACCAATCTTGCCTGTGGTGACATAGAAAGTCTTCACTAACTATGAATTGCAACTTATGATATTTCCCTCCTGACTACATCTATAATACATCATATGTATCACTTGATCTGTCAACTCGGTCTATCTCGTAGTAAGTCTCTACTCCAATTCAAACTGTTCTCTACTACCTCAAACTTGCTGACATTGCTGCAGTGGTTGAACTATCTGACGTGGTCGGCAAGCGAAGTTAGGAATGAAGATAAGTGGAACCATAACAATCGGAGACATGTATGGAAATCTACTCATCATCGCAAGTGCCAATGGAGAGTAGTGTACACAAGGTACTATCGTGGTGATTAGTATCTAAAATCCAGATGAACTGGACCCATCATACATTTTCTTCAATCTCTTGCTTATTTTCCTCTTCTTATTGTTCTCAGTCAATGTAAGTATAGCATCAATCGAAATCTCTGCTGGTACTACCACAGAAAACATCTTTAATGATATAGGTACTATCTGCGCTATAGGTAGCTCGGTTGCTCATACTATGGTAGTAGTAGTAGTAGCTAATATAATAGGATCTCAGGTGATAAAAGAATTGTTATAGTAGGCTCGGCAGAAATGATTGGTGAAACAAAGTGTGCCTGTACAATCTTGAGGAGCTCGATCATTTGCTTTCCCTTGGCAGTGACAGTGTCGATCCAACGATGTATATCATCAATCGTAACAACTTATGCCACAGGTGCCGATAGTACTGCAATCAAAATATTAGCGGTGGTAACAGACTATGCAAGTGCTAACATATGCATCATCATATCTGACATGAAGTCGGCCAACTGCTGACCTGTGTCGCAACTCTATCGGACATCCTCTGAAAATCCTCAACTGATACCGTATGTTGGCTATCGTTGTCGCTACCATCTCGCGTTGTCGTAGATCTGTCATCATAATCTACATGTAGAAAGCGATCACAACATCAGCTACTACGTAACTAGTGTGTCTATATATATACAAAACATAACATATATACATAGAAATCCCCAACTCACATTTGCTCACTTCCCAACTAATAGTTTCTAGGAAAGGACCATCTGGTTTTCATATCTAAGATTTCTATTTTATTCAAGTTTCATTGTGTGCTTATCGTGAACTTAGATTCTCATATAAGCCATAACTGAGACATTGGTATCATAATCTCAGACAATTATATATTGTGTCCATAAGGTTCGACAAACCTATTCTCTGATACCAATTGTGATGTTGGTATCACGTTTTAGAATATATTATACTCCTCTATATAGGCTATATAAACCTAAAATCTGATACAAACTGCGACGTTGGTATCAGAATTTCTTAGTCCATAAGGTTCGCCAAACCTTTGCTTTAATACCAACTATGACTTTGGTATCATATCATAGTATCAACTAATATTCTATCACATAGGCTCCACGAACCTAGGCTCTGATACCACTTGTGATGGCTTAGTTCCCTAAACCATGTACCACCTAGCCTAATCCCGTCATTGAGCCCTAACCCACGCTATATATGATTTAACAACGTATTAGTCAGCCTATACATCTCATTTGTCTCGTTACTCAGGTACGTTTAACATAGACTTTATTCATTTAGATTTAATTATGAGTTATAAATTTCACTAAGAAGTTATTAACATTATCTTAATTATTAGCAAAAGACATAATAAAATTAGCACAAACATTTATAAAAACACATATTATGGAAACTAGGCAAATAGAAGATCATATAAACAAACCAAAGTTATACAAAAAAATGTAAGTATAAATACACAAAATAATCACCTATAAAAGTAGTAGAAACTACAAGTCGATGACTCAGAACTAACCATCAATCCTCTCCTTCCATGATCCGCTACTCAAAGTATCTGCACCCACCATCATAAAAAAGACGGTGAGTATAGTAATGTAGAACGTAATACTGAGAGACATTTATCCACATTTTCAAATATACAAAAAGTGTTTGAAAGCACAAAAATAGCAAAGAAAGCCGAAATTAGAATAATGATATTAGATACTTAAGTAAAACAACCTAAAACCGACATTTGGCTCAACGGTAATGATTTAGGGCACGTTGCCTACGAAATTAAATCACATCAACTCTGTTCCACTATTTAGAGCGTAATCAATTTTTTAGATACCTTCACATCATCACAATGCCCTTTTAGATATATAAAAATACTTTTTGACAACTCCGGTTCCCATATCCTGTATGCGGTATGAGCTAGTGGTCAAATCCCAACATTTCTAAAAATCTAGTGACCCCGTGTACCGCAACCAATCTCTTTAATGGTCCTAGATAGAAGAAATACTTTCACAACTCAAGAAATGACACAATAAAGGAATTCATAACGGAATAGCTACAACGAACACGAAAGAATGTGATTTACAATACCATAAATCATCCACCTAATAGCATGCTTTTCTATTAAGACCAGGAATAAGCAAGAAGGACATAACACTTTATTAAGAGTCAATGAATATCAATTAAACACTAACCAATGCTATGAGAAAAAACTCATGAAATGGGAGAAAACAACAAAGTCATGGCATCTAGAGTACAACAACACATTAGTCTAAATGACTGTAAACAAGAAGCATAATAGAAAGAAATGTAAATAAATATCTCAATCAGTTTACTTACAAACTACGCCAAGCTCCTATGCTAATCCGGCCTCTCGACACCTTAAAACTCATACCCGAACCTCTGAGACTCCTCATAAGGCTCCTGGTGCTATTTGACACATTTTGTAATGTATTTAGATCCTTATTTGGGGTATTAAGCTTATTTAAGGTGTTTAAGTTTTGATTATAAAATTGTGAATTTTATGCTATTAGAGCACCTAACACGCTAATGTCCTCATCAGCGCGCTACAAGTAGGTAGCATTTTAGCTAGCACGTCTAGCGTGCCATGTGCAGGAAATCCAAGAAATTCTACATTTCAAATTTCTAAGTTTCCTCCTTCAAATGGCCTTCCCAATGCCTTGGATCTCTGTTACCCTCCACTAAAGCCCAAAACATCCACTATAGCAACCAAATTAGCATAAACTTCATTTATATTCATTACACCATCAAAACATGCATGTATTTTTAATAAAACTCATGAACACACCTAACACTTTAATTGATCATAACTTGGTCAATTTAACTTCGAATTCCAAACTTTTTTATAGCGAATTTAATGATTTTTTTGCAAGGAGTCCAAATACGTAAACCAAATTTGAAAATCGTTTTATTTACCCTGTGAAATCACACAAAAATTGAAATTGAACTACACCTCTAATTTTTCCAAAACTTTTTGTAGAGTAGCTTACCTAATTGATGATCCTCATTGCCTTGCTTAACTCCTTCTCAAGATCCATAAGAATTCTCCATAACTTGCTGATCATTTCTCTCTAGAGCTTTACTTCACTCTTAAGTGATAACTGAAACCATTTACATGCTTATTTCATACAATATTTTATATATATGATAAGATTGATTAACGGCCATTAATTTTAATGTACCCATGTATCTCGAGACTACTTTAATGGCTTATATCTTGATTTTAACTCCATTAAATCTACACTAACTCCATCTTACTAATATCAATTTATACTCAATTGGTCTTTTGATGTGTCTATGCATATCTCGAGGAATATAAACAACCAGTATTTTAACTTACTAATTTTAAGTTTCATTAACGTAAATCAAACTATAGCCACATCAAATTAAGCTAATTATGCTACATTAACTTAAACTACATCTCACCATATCACTCTCAACTCCAATTCCACGCTGGCACACATCTTAATGCGTGTCCCCACTCACGGCTTGACATCTATATATCAGTAGGAGCCACTTAGAAGTCTACACATATACCTCACACTAGGCATCCATTACTAAAAATTATTATACTACTCAATCTATACGTTGAGTATTCAAACTGTGTACCTGCTCTCAACCATGCCATGGTCAGTAATCTCGATTAGAGATTAATTTTACTATTAGTAAATTATGAGCCATTAAATTAATATCCAAAAAAACCTTTTAATTTGTATTTACATAGCATTTTTCTTATGCTTGCAAGCATCATTTTTTTAATATTCTTGACGCATCATTATTTTATTTTAGTATGTTGCCTTTGTAGCTCTCAACTTCGTTGATACAATGAAGATGATTTCGTTCATTTTAGACTTTCATTGTTTTGTAAGACACTCAATTTTTAGATATGCCAAGTCTAAGTTTATGTTTTAGAGTTAAAAAGTCGATACCTTATTGATCTTGTTTTGAGTAGATGTTTGAATTTAAATTTATCAATTGTATCAAGTGGGTTTTAAGGTTTTTACTTTGTTGAGATAGAATTTATATATAGTCCTATTACATTTACCAATGCTAGTATTTAGATTGTATACTCTGAACTTAATTAGTCATCATTTTTATCTAAATTATCATAATATCTTGACAATCGAACACTTCTCCATAACATTCCCTTTCTTATGTTGGTCGTACAGGCTTTAAGATACATATGATCTCTTTCGGTCAGTCTCTGTTATCGTAGTACAAGTTAGTTAATGTGTTGATTTTAAGGTGAGACTTCCATGCTCAGTGTATGCTTCACCACGAGTTCAAACAGCTTAAGAAATTAAGACACAATAATTAAGTTTTTAAATAAGATTTTCTAGTACTTGAGTGTCACTTAGAGCAGTGGCTTTCCAAGGAATTACTTGTAGAACTGGATTGGTGTGGCTTGTGGAAACTAAGAGTTTCTCTTAAGAAAGTTCAACAACCCATTTTCCATAAGGTATGTTATTGGGTTATTTCTATCTCGTAGGCATGAACTTCAAGAACAAAAAGATTAATGTGAGTAGCATACCAAATACAAAAATGAACACTAAATCAACCATATCTCCTCTCGATAAAATAACTAGATATAAGGCTCTATATTATAAATATGAACATGAACTTAGCTCCCAACATGTGCTAAAGGATTTCTTTTCCAAAATCTTTTTCACGATTTTTCTTACACTCCTCTTTAATTTTTTTTTTTTATTTTAATTAGCTAAAGACACAACAGTGAGTTGTAATTATACTTTTTTTCCTATTTTATGTTTTTAGGTATTCTTTTATACTATTACTGCACGACTCTCTATATTTTTTTTGGGCAATGGCACTGTTTGTTTTTTTCTTTTTTTAATAAGAAAAAAATTACTTCCCCACTTGGGTTTCAATCCAAGACTTCTTACTCCCAAACCATATACTAAGTCATTGGGCCACCTAATTGATTGATTTTTGTGTTTTTTTTTAAAATTCAATGAGAAGTAAATGATTTAAAACTTAGTTATGGTGGTATTAATTCTTTCCTTGATCTTTACTAATTTTTTTGACAACAATTGAAGGTACTTAACAGAGTGCTAAACAATGAACTTCATATATAGTGAGATTTTCTCGAATTTCACCTCATTGGAACAAGTCCAAAAATCAATTTGATATTTAATACGTACACTAGTTTTGGTAGCAATTCTTGTTTTTAATTAGTTTTGAAAATTGAAACTATCTACTTAGTTTGGTAAAACCTTAAATACTCGCATGTCAAAGCGTGTGCATAGAAGATGTAGTATTTCTTATCATAAATATATGTGTTAACTAATCGTGGCAAACCAAATTTGTATATCATGAAACCATTTTCGTGGATAAACTTCATATGATGAGATACTTATATGATGATTTTTTTAGTGTTCTTTTCCATTATTATTGTATTCTCTAGTATTGTAATTTTTATGATGAAATGATTCTTAGAATGCTTTAGGATATGAATCTATTATAGTGCTTACCTAAACAAGTAGAAAAATAATTTATTCCTTTGAATGGTTTAGTAATTGCTTTTTAATCTAAGGTATGTTTTTTTTCAAATTAATTTTAGCTCTTCGTTCATCATATATATAATTTTACAGGATTTTCTTTATTTAAAATCAATTACAACAAATGTGGATAAGAGTTGGATTAACATACCTAATAGGCTTTCCAAAGAATCTATTGATGGGGTTGATCAATTTTTAGATTTTGCATTCTTTAAAAACCTTTCTGTTGGTGAAATTATAGTCCATGTAATGATCGTTATAATCGAAAATTTGTTAAAAGGGATGTAGTGATAAAAAAATGGACTTCTCATAGTGAAAGATATGATTCTATGACTGCAAATTAAAACATGGCGTATGATAACGATTCAAATATTTATGGTGTATGATAACAATGGTAAATGATGCAATGAAAATTTCAAATGTCACCCTTAATGCTGAATATGAGTTTTCTATTAGAAGTGAAAATAATAAAGAGCCGAATGATGATACTTTAAAATATCTGAAGATGCTTGAAGACGCAACTACTCCTTTATATTTAGGGTGTGAGAATTTTACTTCATTGTCATTCATAGTTGAACTTTTACATTTAAAAGTGTTTCCTAGTTGGAAGGATAAGTCATTTACAACTTTCTTACAGCTGTTAAAAAATTCATATCCCAAAGAAGTAAGATTACCTAATTCATATTATAAGGCTACTAAGATAACTATTAATTGAATTAGGTTTCACTTATAAAACATGGGATGCATGCCCAACAATTGTATGCTATTTAGAAATGCTGAAGAGAAGCTCAATACTTGTGATATTTGCAGAACACGTATATTTCAACAAGTGAAAGGTGTTCATGGTGATAAAGACTTTGATGAAAACAATTCCTATTAAACAAGTATGGTATTTTCCTTTAAAGCCAAGATTACAGAGATTGTTCATGTCTTCAAAAAATTTCTTCTTTAATGAGATGAGATGTAAATGAGTAGATATATGATGGCATACTAAGGCATCCCACATATACTCTTGCATGTAAGGAATTTGATCATAGACTTCCAACTTTTGCACTTGATGGTCGAAATGTGAGGCTTGGGTTAGCATCTGATGGTTTTAATCCATTTTGATCCTTAACTATGCCCCATAGCACCTGGCCTGTCATCTTAATTCTGTACAACTTGCCATCATAGTAATACATGAAACAACCATTCATGATACTATTTGTGTTTATCAATGGTCCATATGGTCCAGGTAATAAGATTGATGTTTATTTACAACCTTTAATTGAGGAGTTGAAAACGTTATGGGACGAGGGTGTGCTTACATATGAGGCCTCGAGTAATCAAATGCTCAATATGCATGCATCATTATTTTAGACCATCAATGATTTTTTAGCATATGATAACTTGTTAGGCTGGATCAATAAAGGAACGACTATATGTCATATATGTTGCAAGGATACCAAATCGCAATAGTTGTCTTTTTCCAGCGAACATATTTACATTTGACAACGTCGATCTTTACCTACCAATCACAAATTTGTAAAGATAAAATATCATTTGATGGAACTCGAGAATGGGGACATGCACCTACGTGATTGTCTGGGATAAATGTGATAAACAACTGAATGATGTACCAAATATAAGATTGAAGATGTTTGGAAGAGAAAAAAGAGATGAAAGATTTTCTGGAAGATCTCGAACACCACAAGTGCATCATCGGAAAAAAGAGTATTTTCTTCTAGTTGCCATACTGGAACCACAATCTAATTCGTCACAATCTTGATGTAATGCATATTGAAAAGAATATAAGTGACAAATATTCTTTGGACATTATTAGGAGTTACACTGAAATCAAATGATCACTTGAATGCTCGACTTGATTTGCAAAAAAGGGTATTAGAAGTCCATTACATCCTTAAAAGAGAAGTTCTACTAAAAAGTATATATTTCTTCTGCATGTTATACAATGAATAAAAGCCACAATGACATATTTTTAAAAGTGTTGAAGGAAGTGAAGGTTTCTGATGGGTATTCTTCTAATATTTCTCAATCTATGCATCCTTAGGAGCGAAATATGCGGGGTTTTAAAAGCCACAATGATCATATATTACTACAACAATTGCTTCCTATAGCTACACATAGAGCATTGCCCAAAAATGTTGTTGAAGCACTTATTGAGTTGAGTAATTTCTTCAAGTAATTATGTTCAAAAACTAACACTAGTGCTAATTTAGAAAGTATTCAAGATCGGATAGTGCTTACACTTTGTCATCTCGAAAAAGTATTTTCACCATCATTTTTTGATATTATGGCGTATTTGTCGATTCATTTAGCTGAAGAAGCATTAATCGTTGGAACACTTCGATATAGATGGATATATCCTATCGAGAGGTATTAACTTTTTTTATGCATACAATCAATAATTTTAAATAGTTATAATAAACTATTAAATTCTCTTAAATCCTTTTCCTACAGGTATCTTTTGACGCTTAAATGTTATGTACGCAATCGTGTATATCCCGAGTCTTCTATTGCTAATGGGTACTTAATAGAAGAGTGTCTAAAGTTTCATGCATGGTCTTACTGATATTGGAAGAAAAATTAATAGAACAACTCAAAATGATGATAGAAGTAACGAGAATGGTGATTCTCCTAGCAATGGAGTTAAAGTTTTTCACAATTATATTACATGAGTTCAAGCATATACATATGTGCTTGTAAATACATATAGTGTAACACCCTTTCGAGAGTAAGTCTAATGCATAATACATATAGAGTTTTTAATTGTGAAATTCTTAAATTCTAAGAAAGTTATGTTTTGTCATGTAGTAAGCACATTAACTTTCTTACAAAGGAAATGCCTTGAGCAACACCCAATTCCCTCTGCAAAGTTCATAATGAATATTTTCATACGTGGTTTAAAAATGAGTTGAGTGCTTATGAATTATAAATCATTACTATTAATCAAAAATTATTTATATACTAATATTATTAATTTTCAATTTGATATAGGTTTAAACATTAAGAAGAACACTTAATGAATAAGTGCTTGAAGAAACATGTAATTTAGCAAATGGACCTTATCAATATGACAGAAGGCATAAAAGATACATGGTTAATGGGTTTTAATTTTGTATAAAAAATGTAGATAAAAGAAAATGCACTTAAAACTCTAGTGTTATGGTGACCTGTGCTGGTTATGATATATATTATGGTGTATTGACTAACATAATTGAGATTCAATAAACAAATAGTTTGAGATTTGTGCTATTCAAGTGCGATTGAATGAATGGTCAAGGTGGCCAAAAGAAAGATGATTTCCAATTCACATTGGTGAGTTTTAATCATCTATTACATAAAGAAAATTGAATTGGTGATGAACCATTATTATTGCAACTCAAGCATTATAAGTTTGCTATGTTTTAAATCCTTTAGAACCTAATTAGTATGTAGTACTTAAACTTTCTACAAGATATTTGCTTGATATGTCTTTTGATGATTCTTGTAGTAATCTTGTAATGGCACCTTAAGTAGAGTTATATGCACATTAAAGAATAGATGAAACAACATGTTTGCATGATAACGAGGTTGTTGGGTGAGGGAAGGAATAGGTGGAATGACAGTTGAAAGAAATATGCCTTGTAATGATAATAATGAAGAGATTGACAATGAAGGTTGTGATTGAAAAGAAAAGACAATCATGGTTATGTTTACTTTATCTATTTTTTCAAGGTAATTTCTAAGTCATGTTTATTCAATTATTTCTTTTAAACGATTTTTTGTAGTGATGATAATTATGATATATCTTTTGCAGATAATCATCACAAGTAAACGTCAGAGAGAAAAATCTATGGCTCATTATATTCAAGCACGACAACTTGCTACATCACAATCCAAGTGAACTGTGTCTACTAGCCATGCAAATCATTTATTTGTGCATTCTCCTTAACATGATCAACCATCATCTGATTTTGGTATTTTTTTGGTTTTATTGATACTAATAGAGTTTTAGTTTACATAAAGAAAATATTATTCTTAAACTACATGTACTGCTTAAGATACTCTAATAGATGTATCAAAAGGTCCTGGTAGTGCGCGTGGCATTGATGAGTGGGGCACTGCGTAAATTACTCATGTTGAATTTGATACTTTATGAGAACTAATCAGTAAAAATGCTAAAAAGTTCAAGTCTTAATTGGTTGTAATAGCATGTGATAGAATGAAAGTCCCTCTTAATTTTGGACGTTGGACTTCAATGTCATACGATGTGTTAGATGATATTTGGAAAGAAGTGAGGGTATAAAAGCTAAGCTGGTATCAAACATTTAGTCGATTAAATCTTTTTTTCAATATTTACGAACACATTCACACATACGTACATACAAAATACACACATAAACATTAACTTTTTTATTTATATATAGGAGAACATTGATGTTCAAGATGAATACAAGACTTATTGCTTGAAAGAGGTGGGTTCGTTATGAAGAGATTGAGGAATTTGCGTTAAAAGAAGTTGCTATATGAAGTATTCAAAAGATGAAGAACGATTGAGTAATGTAACTTCTTGTATTGATAAGGATAAATGGAAAGTACTTGTGAAATACTAGGGTTTGCCTGAAGTGATGGTAAGTTGATTAGTAACTTTTATTTAATTGAAATAAATTTTAGTTGATTTAAATGTCAATAAGTTTTTAGTACTGTATTTTCTTGTAGAAACACTTAGAAATGAATCATCACAACATACAACAATTACAATTGCTTTCTAGAACAGATCGTATGTCATATGCTATTATGAGTAGGGCTGGCAAAAATACGGGAACGGATGAAAACGAGACTGAACACCCATTTTAAAAATGTTAAAATTTGGTGTCCAGTCCCGATCCCGTTTTTAAAACGGGCACTATTTTTTTGTCCAGTTCCGTATGTTTGTAAAACATACGGGACCCGTTTTGCCCGTTTTGCAGAGACGTGCGAGAGCAGAGAGAGATGAGGGAGAGGCAGAGAGAGAGCCGAGGCAGAGACGCGCGAGAGCAGAGAGAGATGCGCGAGAGCGAGAGAGAGACCCGCGAGAGCGAGAGACGAGAGCAGATGCGCGAGAGGCGAGAGAGCCGCGAGAGGCAGAGACGTGAGAGAGAGAGCCGCGAGAGGCGAGACGTGCGAGAGCGAGAGAGAGATGCGCAAGAGGCAGAGAGAGAGAGCCGCGAGTGAGACGCGAGAGAGAGGGAGAGGCAGAGAGAGTGAGACGCGCGAGAGGAGAGAGTGAGTCCGCGAGACGCGCGAGAGGCCCGAGAGGGAGAGAGTGAGGCTCGAGAGAGGCCCGAGAGCGTGGGAGGCCCGAGAGGGAGAGAGTGAGACGCGCGAGAGAGGAGAGAGTGCAGAGACGACGAGGCGACGACGGTCGACGGAGCCGTGCGTTACGAAGAGAGAGTGAAAGGCGGATGGAGACGCGCCGTGCGTGGCCGTGAGAGGCGAGACCGTGAGAGGCGGTGAGAGGCGTTAGGGTTTCGCCTTTGCCTTGCTTTGGGTTTGTTTAAGAATGACAGTAGAGAATCTAGAGATGACGATGAGAAATGAGAATGAGAAGAGAAAATGAAATGATAAATCATAAAGTTAAAAACTTTAAATAGCGAAATTACTTATATGCCCTTCAAATTAATCACAAACGGGTACCCGTTTTTTTTGAAATTTTTGCCCGAACCCGGTCCCGTATTTTTAAACGGACACAAAAATTTGTCCAGTCCCGTATGTTTGTCAAAAAAATATTGTCCGGTCCCGTTTAAAACGGGACCGGACAAAGCGGGCAAACCGGGACCGGGCATATTTTGCCAGCCCTAATTATGAGGGATAAGGTTGGTAACACTAATACTAAGATTATGGTATTTATTCAAGTATACACATTCAAACAAAATTTTCCTAATATGTTTAGATGTGAAAGAATGGAGATCAAGTGAACAAAATAACTATGTTTATTAAGAGACGAAATAAGAAAAATGGATTGGTTGGCAATAGAGATAATGTGGAAGTGATTGTAAGTTTTTTTAATCTCATTTATTTATGTTAATTTTAATCGAATTTTCTTTTGATACAAGATATTATTTTTAATTAATATTCATTTAATCTTTTATTTATTTTTTGTGTATTTTAATATTAAATGAATGATCGTTTGGCTGAAGTACCTAATGATCAACATAATACCATTAATTATGATGAACTTTTTGAGGAAGTTGTGGGACATGATGCAAGTAGATCAGCTCGTATGAATGGTTTGATTCACTTTCAAAATTCTAATTGTTCCTAATAGAAAGATGATCAAAATCGACGAAGAGAAGATTTATTAAGATTTCCGACATAAAATAAAGGCTTATTTCGAGCAAATAGTAAATACTAGAGTTGTTCAGATAATGCAAGCTCATAAAGAGATCTCTAGCAGTAACAATCACTCGAATGAAACTAATAAAGTATATGCATTAGCATATGAATGTTTTATCACAACTTTTATTTTTCAAACTAAAACATGTGTGAATTATAAAACTTTTATGTGCCAAGAGATTTTAATATGGATAATTCAGTGCATATCTCTTCCCTTGATAGGGTACTTGATTACAAAATTATTTGTTTTTTTTTCTTATTAAACTATCATACAATTATAAATAAATTCATTTGATTAAGAGTTTATAATTTTATTACTTAATAACATGTAATATCAAGTTTAATTTAGGTGTGTGGAGGTTATACTTCTCATTAGTCATTGCAAGGTTTTCTATGAAGATTTGAATTTATTATGTAAATTATAATAGTTATAAATTGTTGACTATTATTACCTACCTTTAGTATGATATATGTTTTACTCTAGGTTTATTATTTGTAGTTTTGTGGTACTTGTCAAGTTTTTTTCTTTCAATTTTTATAGTTGTTTGTGGTATCCTATGTATGCGTATTGCTATTTGTGCTTATATTATGCTAGAAAATATCTTTTATTCTATTTTACAATGTTTGTTTCACTCACCTTTAGAGTTGGTTAATTTTATAGGGATGCTTTCTTAAGATTTTGTTAGCCTATGTTAAGAACATAAATTTTCTATCTTTTTGACAAGATATCTTCTTTGTTATAGGTACGTATGCATAACAAATAACTTTTTTTTTGCATAACATATAATTTAGATAAGTTATAGGTTTATTTCTTGTGAACTTTTAATTATAACATGGAATAATTCTACAAAGATGATCTTAATTGTTCTTGACAAAAATGGCTTGAAAAACACGCCATCAATTACACTAAGTCGATTGTAGTGAAAGAGTTTAATACATATCACTGACTCCAGCTGATTTCGAGATTGAGGCTACATTAATGTTGTAGATTATTCTAGTTATTAATTGTTAAGAATTTGTGCTCAAATTTGTATGTTTGTGCTATTAAAAAAATTTGGTTATTAGTTTAAATTGGATCTTCATAAATTGGAATGGAACATTTAGCTTTATTTTCTCTCTATATTTGTAAATTTCTGCGATAGTATGTGAGATTGAAAACAAACAATTTCATGATTGATTTTTTTACTAGATTTGCCCAATAATGATAATATATGAATAATGATGTATATGGTATAAGTTATTCTTTTAATTATTTATTATGCTTATAATGAAGTTGGTATCGTAATGGTAATATATAAGTTTGACATATATTTTTTTGTCATTCTTTGAATCGTATAGACTAATATGTTCTTTTATTTCTTTTTTAGTTTTTTTCATGGGAAAAGTGCAATGGATGTCTAAGTAGAAAATAGATGACAATGTGTTTCGCCACAAGCTTTTTCTAGTTTAATTTAACTTAAAAATAAGATCACTATGTCAAATTTGATGACATCTTACTAACCTCTTTGTTTACTAAATATTAGATTTGGTGTACCTATTTATCTTAATTAGCATAACATTATTCATTACATATGAATAACAATTTGGTTGTGAAGAACAAAAGTTTGATTAATTAATAATTATTTCAAAAAAATTTATATCCTTTCACATGATTTGTGTTTAAAAGTCTTATTATTGTTTGTTGAAAAATTTAAAAAATATTTTTAAAATGTATATTCGCAATAGTAACTTGATTTTAGTAGTTACATTTGCAACAATTGTCACTATAGCAAAAGAAATTTCTAAATAAAATATATTTTTTTAAATAAAATGCCTTAAATATTTTTATAAGATTAAAAATAAGTTGCAAATAGTTTTTTGCGACATTAACACATGTCATAAATATTTTTCATAAATGTTTTTACAACATTACAAAAAAGTCACAAATTTGTTTTGTAACGTTAAGATATGTGGTAAAACTATGTCATTAATATTTTTTCAAATACCATAAAATATTTGCAACAACGTTAAAGCTGTGACAAAAATGTTTTTGTGACAATTAAATTATGTCGGAAAGTATTTACGTCGCAATTTATTACAACAGTTGAAAAGGTGTTGCATAAATGTCGTAAATACTATTTTGCAACCATTTTTATCTTATCTTGACATATTTAATTTGTCGCAAAAAATGTTATTTCTTGTAGTGTATAAACAAGCCACCTTTGGTTTTTTGATCTTTCCCTGTTGAGTGGTGGGGTATAGCAATGTAATAAGGAAATGTCACCACATTTAATAGAATATTCTAACATTCCTCTTCTTGATATGCTTCAACACATTATCAAGTCCTATTACCCAGCCAGGTTCCTTAGACAACTAATCTTCTTTCTATGGCTCTAAACTGTTATAGGTTATAAGGTTTCTCATATAGATCATCCAAAAAAACTTTATTCGGCTTCAACCATACTCAAATGCTATAATCCATAGATAATATTAATCTCACACTCATTAAAGGGGCAAACGCCCTTCTCACCATCACCGACTCATTCTTTCTCGTGAACTTTGCATTAGCATACAACTCATACACAACTCCACTCACTCATTTAACTTTGTTCTTCCTATAATTTTGAGTGAAATGCTCCTAATTTTATCGCCTAATGAAATTGTTCACTCTTTTATCATACTTGGCTGGCAACTTTTTTCCTTGCTCACAAATATACTCCCCATTTTGAGTATCCTCATATCTATTTTTTTCCTCTCGACTAATGAAATATTTGGATTTAAAAGGTCTAGGCTCCACTATGGGATCTCTTGAGGTAGATGCCTCAAAGTCATTTTTTTCTGACTTGGCTAGTTTTTTTTTCCTTGTTCTCAGCATTCTTCAAATTCAAACAACACAACATCGATGCAACTAGCAATTTGGATCTTCAAATCACCTAAGAATCAAGATTCATATTACATGGATTATTCTTATGCAAAATCATGCAAAAACATAGACTAAGTCTCAATGGGTAAATTAATGCTCAAGATTCACATAACTTGCAAATCTTTATCCTCAAAAACATCAAATCAATTATTTATGCAATTACATCAAAGTTTTTCTAAATGCAAAGCATAACTAATGAAATCGTAAATCTTACCTTAATGTCAGACTAGTTTCCGATGTAGAATACTCCTCCAAGTCTCTACTGATCCAAGTTCTCTCATTTCTCTAACAAACTAGAACCCCGACACTCTTTAAACTCAAAATCCTAATTTTAAGCCCTACCTTTCAACCTTGTGCAAATCCATAATTCACTTGCTTCTTTCACTCTAAACCACTAGGAAATCTTTTATCTCACTTAGAATTGATCAAACTTTGTCTTTAGAGGGATATATGCTTAGTGATTGTGGTGGGGTTTTAGTTGCAAGTGTGAAGAATGGGGTGAATAAGGGTTTTAACACCCTTATAACAACACTAGTGTCATTCCTTATAGGCAAGGCATCGTTACATCGCCACCACTGTATCGAAGACGTAGTGGGGTGTTTTGTTCTTTTTGCCCTACTGCCCTCTTGGCACTGTGGTTGGCTAATATCCACAGCGCGGAGCTGTCTGCCAATGTGCTTGATGTATATTTTTTGTTAATTCCTCTCCCGTGCTCCTCCGACTTCGTGTATTACAAGATGTTGTGACTGCTTGAAATCTATGAAAATATAAAAATTAATAAATTTTACCTTTTGATTTTCCCATGCACCTTATCTTCACCACTTTGAACTCCTTCACTCTTTTACACACCTTAATAAGTTAGCAAGACATTTCTATCCCAATGAATCATCGCTCGACAAATTATATTTCCTGCACATTTAACTCAAATTCTTGAAAGTTAGAACTAACACATGTTAATTGTATTTATTATACTAAATAACTAACTGTTATATGAAATTTAAAAAACTTGAGCCCTAGGCTGCCTCCCAGTAGTACTTAATTTAATGTCATTAGCCCGATGCCTTTTTACTCATTTAGTCAGAGTCTAAATCGAAAAGCACCATCTGCAAATCAGAGATTATGATGTCATTCCTATTCGTATGTACTTCTTCATCATTGACAAAGGCAACCTTCTAAGCATCATCACCATCATAGATACTCACCGTGATCTTTGTATCTCTTGTATATAGTTTTGCATTGGTAGTGTTCAAGAATGGTCGCGTAAGTATCATAGACCTATCATCATCCATATTGTGATTCACGTCCTCAAAATTCGTGATGAGTGTGAGTTTATCCACTTTCACATGCACATTCAAGACTCTCCCTATCAAGTTGCCATTTACTATTTGTAAGTTTGTGGTATCGAGACAATTCATCTTCAAATCAGCATGCAACATGTCCATTAGTAGCATGACATTGACTAGGACTCTCGTATCACATAAGATATTTATAAACCAATGTCGTTGATGTTTATCGATATGCATATCTCTCCAGGATCTCTCTTTTTGATAGTTTGAAATCTCGGGATGAACTTGATCTTTGGTTCTGGCTTTTTCAGAACCATATTGGTCACATCGCCTTGTAGGGCTTCTTCAAAAAGTTCTTCATCTTTTTTGCTTAGCATTCCATTGTTGCTTCCCCTTCTTTTCTCTTCCAGGAATTGATCATTTATTTCTTGATACCATTAAGGTCATCTTGCCTCACTTCCGTGTTGTGCTCAAGCATCTCTTCATGCTTCCTTATAGCTAAAGTGTTCACTTTTTTGGCTTATACATCACTTGTTGTCGTCTTGGCTCCTTCGTTGTTGTAGTGCTCATCATGTGAATGACACTCATGTTCTCTTTGGGATTGGTGATGTTGTTGCTAGGAAACTACCCTTCTTTCCTCGAGTTTAAGGCTATAACAAGCTGACCAATTGTCTTTCTTAATTAGTTCTTGATGGATTGTGATCACTCACGATCCATCCTTTTCACGGCTTGCTTCACTTATTCCATCTCTTTCTCATGCTTCTCATGGTGCTCCCTATTGCTCATGTCCATGGCTTGCAAAAACTTCTCAATTGACTTCATTGAAGTCATCTCTTCGCTTTACCCCAGCATCCCTTATTATACTTGTTGACCGAAGACTTGAGGTAACTTCAGTACATTATCAGATTTTTCATAAGAGAAGTCCGGGTTGTTGTTGTTGTATATTTGATAAAACCGTTGAGGAGCCCTTCCTTTCTGCCTGAAATTGTTCTTGTTGCCTGGGTTGTTCATGAAGTTGATGTCCTCAGACTCCATTCTCTACTATTTTTCCATTTGGTTAACCACCATGCCTTAGTGATTAATAGGTTGTTGTGCTATTTGTGGACTTTGGTGTCCCATCTAAAGTTTTGTCATTTGATTGCTAAGATTTGATAGTTATGCCATAATTACAGCTTACGAGTCAATCTCGTATACCCCTACTGGGTTTTTTTATTGTAGAACGAGCATCGGTTATAGAATCTTGAGACATAAGATCAAGCAGATTCAATGCTCCATCCTCATCTTGGTAAGTATAGGGCCATATGTTGCGACATCTACTAGCGTTCTCGTGCTGTAGTTCTTCCCATAGTAGAAAATCGAGAAATGTGCCCATTTCACGTATCCATGTCCCGGGCATCTCATCTACATCTCTTTAAATCTTTTCCAAGCCTCACAAAGAGACTTGGTGTCTTTTTGCTTGAACTGACTAATTTTTTGTTCCTTTCGTTAACCTTCACAGGGGGAAAGAACCTGTCTAGAAATCTTTCATTGATTTCCACACATGAGGTCACACTCTCTACATTTAGTCCTTAGAACCAAGATTTAGCTTTTTCACCCAATGAGAATGGGAAAAGTTGCATCCTAATCACCTTTTTTGCAATTTCGATGATGTGCACAATGTCGCACTTCTTCAAGAAATTGTCAACATGCGCGACTATATCTTTATTGAATAGCCTGTTGAACATGTTATTTTGCACTTTGTTTATCTATGACGGTCTCAATTCGAACTCTGTGGTGTTGGTTGGAAGCATCATCACTCCATTGTAAGTCTCCTGAACTTTTAGCTTGAAGTAGTCATAAAGACATCTCTATCATTGCACTATGTCCTGCGCTACCATATCAGTTGCGGGTTGGTTATTCTAGTGGCCCTATTATTGGTTTCTAGCTTGCTCCTCAGCCATCTTGATTCCTTTCTTTTTCTTTCCTTTGTTGGTTTTGTCAATCTCAGGGTTGTAAGGCACTAGGTCCTTCTCTCCCTTGCTATGCATGCACTAGTTATCCCTAAAAAGAAAACACAAAAGTTCAACTGCAAAAAATCAAACTTGTAGCGTAAAACTTTTATTTTTTGTTGTTTTCGTTTTTATGAACTTGAAATTAAAGTACTTAAAATAAAACTTAGCAACTTTTTAAATTAACTAAGTAATATAAGTGCATACCTATCCCCGATAATGACTCCAAAAACTTGACACGTGTCGCAAGTATAATGGCTCACTTGTAATAATAGTGTAATTAACTTATGTTGGATACGTATATCATCTTCGTGGAAAGGTTTTTGCACTAGTTGAATACGTATTTAACTTTGAACTATTGCTAAAGAAATTCTTTTTTTTTAAATGGTTTTATATTAAACTACTTTATCTAACAAAACATTATAAACTTTACTTTAACTTTTATATTAAGAATATCTTAGTTCACAACTTCACCTAGGTAATGAAATACTATGATTTTCAACCACTTTTACATCTTAATATGTTATGTACAATATCTAATTAGAATAGACACATTTCATTCAAATCTAATTTAACCCACTATCGTGACAGCAAAGATTCTAATGTGTAAATTAGAACTCTACCTATCAATGTGAATAACGTAAATTCCACATTACTTTAATGCTCGAAATCTTTAGATTCATAACCAATTAAGTTTACTATCCGTGTCTCCCTAATCAACAACTATCGCTCGATGTTGTGTATTTTATAGTTGTACAATTCTTGTCTGGCTTAAAAGCTTCAATGGTCATGATTACTTATAAAACCTAAAATCATTAAACATGTGATCAAGATGTCTAAGCATTATGTTCAGAATCAATACAAATTCTAACCATTACAATTTTTATTTTTCATTTTCTACTCATATTTATACCATAGCATTCATACCATATGATCCATTGATACCTAAAATTAATATACTACTCACATTTCATTAAAACACATATATTAAAATTCATAATTGAAATAATTGGAAATTAGAGATGAATATAAATTTATTACCTTCAATTAAACTAATGAATTTAAACTTGAATTGCAAAAGTGGAGTTTTCAATTTTTTCTCCATACAAATCTTCTTAATACTCAAAATCAATGTAAACCTATTGTAAAATACTTTAATGGTGGCTAATGGTTGATATGTGGTGAGTTTATCACGTCCTAACATCTATTTATACTTCCTACTAACAATTAGAAACCCTACTTTACTATTTAACTCGAAATTAAACTCTAACTTTCTAATTTTTTTCAATCCGGCGCTCTCACTTATCCCCCAGTGTTGTGTGTACATTCCCACAGCGCCACCACTCTTGTGTGCAACTTTTATCTTTTATGACCTTGACGTTGTCCATTTAATGTCTTGGCGTCGTCCTTTGACCTCCACAACGCCAAGCATCTAGCCTTGATTTCTTCACTTTGCCTTCTCTCCCACGCCGTGCCTAAGTCCTCCACACTGTGTCATATGCACTCATAGTGCCACCATGTATAGCCATGACATCGACCATACTTTCATTGGTTTTTTACTCTGTTTCTTCTCCTTTTTGCTCATTTCCTTCCTTTACACCTTAATTACCTGAAAAATGCATAAATACCATTAATTAGTGGTCATTTAGGGATATTTATACTAAATATACTACTAAACTAAACTTATATATACATCTAAATAATCGCTTATCAATAAGGAACTGGATAGATAAATAAATAAAACTAAGAAAAAGAAAGAAACAAAACTCATAATAAAGGACTAAGTCCCTGACAATGACGCCAAAATTTGTTCATGTGTCGTTCGTGCCAAATATAACCCATACTCGAGTTACTAATCCTACAAGGGTGTGGTAGTGGTAAATACAGGGTCGAATCTACAAGACTTACATTTTACTTTGAGTTAATTAAAAGGGAAATTTATGGGTTTTTATAGATTTTAAGAAAACAACTAATCAAAACAAATTAAAACTACTTAGAAATTAAAGTCAGCAAAAGTAAATTCAATCTAGGTCTACGGTTCCAAAATCCAAATCAAAGTTTAATAACATGTTATGGTCTTTGATCTTTTCCCAAAAGAATATTAAATCAATTCATCTTAAATTAGCTATAGGAAATCGCTTCCACTAGAAACCCCTAATTCCCCTTGTCTCAAAAACTAAGACATTCGCTACTAACTATTTCCCTAATCAACATATAACCTTATGCATCCGCCAATCAAGTTTAATGCATTAACTGCATAAAGTTCTATGGGAATACTAATCTTAAATAACTAGATCACGTCCACTTCTGAGTTAACCTAGATTTATCTATCCCACACTTAAGAACTTAAAGGTTTTGATGGCAAACATACATACCTTAAGTTTACACCATAATCATGGAAACAACGACAAATAAAATAGAAGGAATTAAAATAAATCAAGTTATAAATAAAAGATCTCACTTAAACACTCTATAAACCAAGGATCTGGATTTGCTTCACTTCCAACTTAGGAATAGATTGTTTAGTTGGACATCGTCTTGACGAACTCCATTTAAAATAATAAAAGAAAGATAGTTTGATTATGCACATAGAGAAGAGCATCTAATTAAAACCTTAAGTTCAATATAAATAAATCCTTTCAATTTGGACTCTAGAAAAGAAAGAAAGTGGAACTCGTAGGTTATTTGGTGTCTCGTGTGCCTAAGTAGATCAAACGGTTGTTATTGCTTTGCTTCTAGTCTCAGACACGTGTCAGCTGCTGATTGGAGGAATGTTGGTGTTTTGGCTAATGTGGCTGGCCGTGATTGGTTGTGAAGCCGCTATAGATGTGGCTGGCGATTAGGAGATCTACACGTGAGGCCGTGGATGGAAAGAATGCACTCAAAGAGTCGAGTGAGCTTTTGGGAAATGGTGTTATAGCAAATCCCAAAGCAAAGGTCAAACGCATGGGCAAACTGGGTGTTAATCTGGGATTGTGTCCTGCTACGTATCTTGAGGTAAGGTGAATACCTTGTTTGCTTCTCAGAAGCTTGGTTTATTGTGCTGATCTGAAAGATTGATCGAAGGCTACTGAAGGCTCTGTGTGTCACAACCGTGTATTTTTTGCGTCACTCATCTGCTACTTCTCTCTTCATCCATTTTGTTGTGCATGTCTGGAGGTAAATCAGACGGTGGCTGAACACACTACATGAGTGACTAATATTTAGTCATCTTCAGAGCTTTTTATAACTAAAGTGTCACCAAAATTTCTTCTAAACCACCTTATCATAAACACAGACCAATATGGATCCTACCAAGCTATCTCAAATTGTGTGCAACCTCACTTTTCAATGATAAACACCAAAAACACTTCTAAAAGTCTAGATTTATCTCATTTTCATTAAATTTCCTTTAATGCATTGAAAATATAAGTAAAAGAGAATTAGTCAATAATAAAAGGCATTGAGATCTAAAAACACCCAAAATATATTATTATTATCGACTTATCACTAATTTACTTCATCCCTATATTTCTTTTCATGACTATGCATGGATTTGGGCTGTAGAGACTAAGTATAGGTTTGTATACTCTAAGAGTTGTGTCATCTCATTCCTAGATCACTTAATCCCATTAACATCCCAAGATAGATCAAATGGACTAATGTCATCCTACCATTCACTAACTTAAGTCTACTAACACATATTTGTACACAAAGTTCTATAGAGATTGGTTGTGGCACACATCTCGAGGCATATCTATGTGTGTAGGATTTATTTCACAACTTTAGGCTTTCTATTTTGAATTCATTTTATAAATGCTATAGACGTATATAAAAAGATACATTGGCTCCATTAATGTGTGTATAAATAAACTAATAACTCACCATATCACTCTCTACCCGGTCCCTTATATGCATCTCGAGACGTGTTCTCATTCACGTCTCGATGCCTATAAATGACAAGTAGAGATGACATAGTAGGTCTACACATATACAATACAATAGAAAGTCACCAAACAAATATATAATACATCTTAGCCTCTGTGTCGAGTGTCGTACTGTGCACCCGTCGATGGGCCTTGTCATGAGTCGGTGACCCTATTAAGAACAAATACACTATTATTGATTTGGTCCTTTACAATCTTCCCAACTAATAATAATTTCATCCTCAAAATTATTATTGTTTATTATTTTTTTTTTATTTAACTCTCCCTACTCATCTTTTCACAACTTCCGAGACAATTACTCCAACAATAATTTCAAATAATAATAGCCCTAAGTCCATATTTTTTTAACTACCGCAGGTTAACTACTTCAACGTAACCGAAGTTCACATATCATAGTAGGCGAGTCCATGCTCAGCGACCACACATATATCACCTCTCTATATGACACTTTGATCATAGTACTCAAGAGAAACGACGTTTAATGTAAACTTTCTAGGAAGATCAAATGTGCATATTTAGGTAGCACTACTTTCGTATCTCATCACTATCTTCAACTCATAAATTACGGACCTAGAATAGTCACTCTTGTCCATCTTGTTTCCAACTCTATCGCAATCATCTAATGCAAGCTACTATAGTGTCTAAAATAAACAATACAAGCAACATGCGAAAATAATTTAAATCATAATTTACCCTCAACATAGTTGTCTGTCGCCACTTGGTTTGGCTCTACTACAACATGGACTTTCTCTCTAGTCTGTAGTTGTGGTGCCTTCTGCTGATAATCGATGGGCTACGGGCACTAACGAATGATGTGTTTAACCTAACTATATCTAAAACACATCAGCTGCCTCCTCTACTCTACAAATACGATCTAACTCTGCCCCTATCTCGGCGCATCTTGACCTTTGCCGCCTGGCGCATGCTGTATTTTTTAATCGATAGTGCTAGTCGTTGGAAATGTTAATACATACATGTGATGCTCTACCGAGGTAGCAGGTGTCGTTTGTCCTACATTTTGAGATATTTAGATCCATCTCTTATGTCATTTTCCTTCTTTTCTTTGCATTTCAAAATCGGTATTCTAATTTGGCGTCATTTCTGGACCCAACACTGTCCCATCAGCAACATTAATTAGATGATATGTCTCGAGGAAGAGGACGTGCTCATATATCTCATTGAGTGTCCTGGCCCCAATGTTGACAACATGGTATCCAATACTGGCCTCAATCCATCCCCGAAGTGGTAAATATCATCTGATTCATCCTTCACTAGATCTCCAGAAAACTGCCCCAAATAATCTTATATGTGTTAGTACTGCATCACTGACTCGTCGGCTGCTTACCTTAAGTTGATAAATTCCTTACTCAACCTCTTCATGACTACTGGTGGAAAGTAGTATGGATAAAACTTCATCTTGAAGGCTTCCCATGACTCAAAATCCCTGTCAGTAGATGTCGTCATGCGCCACCAGGCATCAATGTCTCTCTAAAGTGTGTACAATAAAATCTCAGCCCTGGAGTCTATCCTTGACCTTCAGTATCTTGTCCGCCTTCTCTTAGGATAACACCCGTTTCTCGATCTTCTCAAAGTCTTTTTGTTAGTCAAAATATGTCACTGAGTCTAACAAAATCCTTAACTAGCCGGGCCTCAACAGATGTGTTAGTAGTAGTAGTGGGTATGGGATATAGTACTATCTCAACTGTTTCTATAAATGGCACTATCACTACAAGAAAATTTTATGCTGCTGGAGCTGCTATTTGTATCGTATAAGCCTTTAGCGATGGTAAAATAGAAGTAGTAGCCATGATGGGAGCCAATGTTGATGCATGTGTAGCAAAACAGGCAGTCTACATGGTAATAAAGTTGGTCAACTGCTTCCCCTGAGCCGTGACCCAGTCAGACAACCTCTGTAAGTCCTCCGCAAAAGTAAGAGGTTGACTGCCACTAGCACTCGAATCTCCGCCCTCTTGTGGGTCTGCCATCAGGCTCTGCAGGTTGATAGTGATCGCAATATCGACTACTACATAAATATCGCATATACATACATAAAAAATAACATGTGCATATACAATTTCCCCAACTAAGTTTCGCTCACTTTCTAACTAATTGTTTCTATGCAAGGATCGTCCAGTTTCCAAATCTAAGATTTATGTTTTATTCAATTTTATGTTTTACTTATCAAGAATGTAGTCTTTAATACCAACTATGACGTTAGTGTCACATTTTAGAATAAACTAATACTCCATGGATTGGGCTCTACAAACCTAGGCTCTGATACCAACTGTGACGGACCACTTCCTTCTAAAAAAGCACCACCCAACCTAATCTCATCATTAACCCCTAATTCATGTCATGTAGGACTTAACTACGTATTAGTCGACTTTTTGTCTCATTATCCTCATAACTCGTATTCATGATAAGTATTTCTCATTTCTTGTTATACATAATTTTCAAAGTTAATTAAAACTTTTTAATAACTTAATAATTTAGCGGAAGACTATTAATTTGTGAAAGATTAGTAAAACACCTATTCGTGGAAACCAGGGAAATAGATCAAATGCATATAAAAATAGGCAAATGAATAGTGTGAGTACATGTATCAAGTCGAGGAATAGTCTCTTAACCCATTGCAATATCCCAAAAAGTATAAGAAAGACATAAATAACTAAATACGACACTGTACACGCACAAATGTAGCTAAATTGGCTCGCAGAAGGCTTAGAGGTAGTTACCGATCTTTTCCTTGCTCGGCCTGCTTCTAGACGGATCTGCAATTGTCACCAAGGATAAAAATTCAGTAAGTAAATCGTGAGGCCACTTATCTCCCCTTCGAGTATTGAAAGACATGTAACTAAAAACATGTCAAAAGGAAACACATGCAAGTAGTTACCAGGGTAAATTACTAAATTTGTGAGTGCGGGAAATAAAGGATTAAGGTGTAATCGAAGTAATACTAATCTCGGACATATTTGGGGTGCCCTAGGCTCAACTCGGGGTGCCCTTCAGTCTACAAGAAGATAGCTAACTACACCAATGGAAGCTCTTCAAACCACAGAAAGAACCCAGCCCCATACTAATAGGGTGATCCTCCGATATATTCGCCAGGATTCTCGGCCCTATGTGAACCCAAGCATGAAAGGTTATCCTTGATATACTCTTAGAATCCGGGCCTGACTTCTTGGTTTGACTAAGAACCCAGCCTTAAACATTTTCATGAAATGTGCCAAGTTGAACTGCTCGATCGAGACCCCATCCCCCTCGAATCACAATATCACACAAGTCACGCTCAACTAGTAAAATTGGAAGCATAAACTTGTTGAGGTCTCATTTGCAACAATACAATAAGATAGACATTTGCCAATTTTAGGATCATATAAAAATCAATAGATTTCATTAAAAGTATAGCATGCTATATCAATCACACAATGGAGTATAAGTGAAACAAGATGGAATTTTCATAACTGGGATATCAATGCATCACCAAAAATAGATGATAACAACTCATGATAATTTCATGCCATGATATATCAAGACATCAACCAAGCAGAAAAAACACAAGTCATAGCAACAATTGAATTAAAATAGTAGACAATCCCAATTGACAACTCTATCTGAAATAGAGGAAAAGAATTGGAGACCAGTGCCCTACAGGTTTACTTACGTCAAATGCATGCAATCCTAAGCTAGATCGACCATCGCTCGCATCGAATCTTGTGTCCCACACTCGACATTAACCCCTATATTCATGGTGTCAATTTAAGTTGTATTAGGCGTGTTTTAGTCCTTTATTAAGTGTTTAGACTAATTGAAATCAAAGCGACTCAAAACTCTCCCTGCACATAAACTCCAACTCTCAGCACATTTTTAACCAAAAAGATGACTTAATTGTTAAAAACCATTGGTTCTAAGTTGTTCATCTCTCTTATTTGTCTGGCGATATATGGAACATAAAAAATGGAGTTAAAATGAGGGAGATACAAAAATTTTACTAAAACTAGACAAATTGTTTTGCTTGCAACCTCATTAGCATGCTAATGAGCTGAGATATGCATTTCTACAGTTTGGGATTTGAGGTTTTTGACCCAAAATCCCACCTAAGCCAATCCTATGATCCATAACTCCCACAATAAGGTACAACCACTTCAAAAACAGCATAGATGAATAATTTAATCAATAATATACATCATACCATTGAAATTAAACATGTATTTTGACATGAAAACTCAATTGTTGTTCAAGAACACAATGAACTTCAATTGATCATATCTTGATCAATTCTAAACCAAAAATAGTGATTCTTTATAGAAATTATATAGAGCGGTTTTTCTCAAAGATTTTGGTTATAAGATTTTTTTTCAAAAACAAACTCATTTGCATACTTAAATTGAACAAAATCAGTTTCATGAACAAAACCTCAAACTTGGTCAAAACTTGCAAATTTGGAAATTGGGATTTAGGAACTCAATTTGACCTCATTTTGATCAAAACAAACGTTACAGAAAACCCCAATTTTATTTAAAACCAAAATCCCTATGATTCAATCCTCGAATTCACATCGATTAGATCAAAGAGAGCATGAATTGGTTACCTAGGATTGAAGTTTGATGTTCAGCTCTTGATCTTCCTTAAGGTGACTTTGATTTCCTCAAATTTAGACCTAGAACTTGAAATTCACGCACCAATTCACTTCAGCCCTATATTCCTTGTTCATGACTATGCATAGATTTGGGTTGTAGAGACGAACTGTAGGTTTTTATATTCCAGGAGTTATGTCATCTCATTCCTAGATCACTTAATCCCATCGACATCCCTAGATAGATTAAATGGCCTCATGTCATCCTAAAATCCACAGACTTGAGTCCACTAACATACACTTGTACACAAAGTCCTATAGAGATTGGTTGTGGCACACATCTCAAGGTGCATCTATGTGTGAGATTTATTTCACAACTTTAGACTTTCTATTTTTTATTCATTTTATAAACTCTATAAACTTAAATAAATACATACATTGGCTCCATTAATGTGTGTATAAAATTAAATTAATGACTAACCATGTCACTATTTACCTAGTGCAATGCTTGCACGCATCTCGAGGCTTATTCTTACTCATGTCTTGATGCCAATGAATGACAAGCAAATATGAATTAGTAGGTCTACACATATAAAATACATTAGGAAATCATCCATCAAAAATACAATACATCTTGGCCTCCGTGCCGAGTGTCGTACTGTGTACGTATCATCGGGCCATGTCATGGGTCGATGACCTTCGATTAAGAGTAAATACACTATTAATTATTTGGGTTGTTACACAGTGGCAGCTGAGATGTTCATCTCACTGGTGCCCCACCACTCATGATGTATACCCCAGACGTTTTTTGACTTTTATGAGTACCGTCCGCTCACTTAGTAGTCATAAGGTCGATACCAACCCATTGTGAGCGAGATCGTTCACTTTTGCTGAGAAATTGTAATAGAGGGATGATCATAACTGCAAGTATAACGTTTTCAATTATAGTGATAATGTCATTAGCGAATGATGATTACAAATATTGTTCCTTTGGGAAAGGTGTATATGGACATAGTTAGTTAGTCAAATTCACCATATTGTTAAGAAGGTATCTTTTGTTTTGAATTAAAATAAACCACTCTATTCTATAAAAACAATGTAAATTAAGTTATATTCTTATATTGAGAAAACTCTTAGTTCACAACTTCACCTAGGTAATGAACTATTATGCTTCCCATATCAAACTTCATTTTTCTAATGTGTGCAATGCATAATTAGAGTAAATAGATTTCCTTAATATTTACTTCAACCCACTATTGTGGTGAAAAAGATCATAATGTGCAAACTAGAACTCCACCTATCGGTATGAATAACGTAAGTCTCACATAGTATTAAGTACCAAATCCTTAGACTCTTAAACACTTAAGTTTACTATCCATGTCTCCCTAATCAACAACTATTTATCTATGTTATATATTTTACGGTTGTCTTTTTCATATCCGCCGTAAAAGCTCCAATGGCCATGGTAACTTCTAAAACACCTAATCAACAAACACGTGATCAAGATGTTCATAGCATTATGCATAAAATCAAACGTAAACTTTAATCATTGCACTTCTAAAACATTATATTCAATTCATACTTCTTTCATAATATTCATACCATAGGATCCATTAATCCCTCGGACAAATAGGCTACTCACTCATCATAATCAAAAACACACAATTCATGGTATTCATTGCAATCAAAGATTAAATAAAATAAACTTTTATTAAATTAAGAACAATATCGAATCCCACAATTGGGGTTTTAATGCATATCCTTTAAAACTCTTCTCAATACTCAAATCTAATGTAAACAATGCTAGTTTATCCTCCTTGGTGCTAATGTATGGTGGTCAATGATAATCTATGAGTTAACCATGTTCTAATACCTATTTATACTCGTAAGACTCCTTAAAGTACAATTAGAAACTCTAATTAACAATTCTAAACGAATTAGAAGTCCTAAAGTTTCTATTTTCTGTCCTGGTACTATCTGTAAGTGAATACATGCCCTTATGTAAAGTGACAGCACTGCCACGTAGTCAGCTTTGCATATGTTATTCTTTTTTTAGTGGACTCAATGTTGCCTGTACAACTGCCTGGCGCCATCTGTGTTAACCCTATAGCACCACCACTGGATGCGTAACGTCAACTCTCCTGCATCTCATCCTTTGATCTTTACGCCTTCTTCGTGCCATGTTTTCATTCTACGCGGCGTCAATTGTGTCCTCCACGACGTCACTTGTGGTTTTGTGCTTTTTCTCCTCATTTCATCATGAAATCACTCTTTTGTCTCTTTTATGCCTTGTAGACCTAATAACACACAAATACAATCAATTAGAGCTCATTTAGGGCTATATAGAGTAATTATACAACTAAAGTAGTTTGATACATAAGTATAATTAAGTCCTTATCAAATACCGCAAACTTAAGATTTTTCACATCCCGAGTAAAAGTGTGTTCTACTAAGTACGTATAATAATACTACTTATAGTTCTTATTCATTGTACATAGTTCATGGAGTATCCTTTATTCCAAATTAATAATCCATTCAAGAGTTTTTTCTTCGTCAGAACTAATACTTTCAAAATATGTAGCTTTAACAACACATATAATTCACTTTTGAAACTCAAAATTAGTTTACAACCAAGACGATCACTACTCACAAGTGTATTTATCCTCTACACTCAAGTAGCAAGTGTAGAATTTCATGATTTCTCATTAAGCTCAAGAATTCCCAATTAAGCATAGATCATAATATTATTTGTGGACTTAAATATTTCAAGAGTCCATTAGACTTTATTTAGTTGGAAAGAAAACTTAACTTAACAAAGTTACTTATACTCGAGCTAAATCTTTTCATTTGAAGAGTTCTTATTTGACTTCCGCTTTTTATCTTTATATATATATATATATATATATATATATATATCTTTTCTTTTCTCCTTATAATTTTTTAGTTTTACAATCCCTGCTCATTTTCCTTTGGATTCCATTTTTTTTTCACTTTTTTTAATCATCAAGTTCTCCGCTCCTTTTCTTGTAGAACTTGTGGGACTCTCTATATTTTATTTAAAACTCTTGTTAGCACTTCTCACGTTCATTTTTATTAAGGAAGTGTTAATTCCAACTTTTCATTAAACACCATGCCTATCTCTTCCCCTTTCAGTACTAAGTCTTCATTTACATTATACTCAAGTAAGATTCATACTTGCTATAGAATTCTTTAGAGATCTAACTTTTACCACTAGAAGTGTTCTGGTATTCTTCTTTCATGGTGTTCTCTAACTCTAAGATCCTAACCATGAAATTATACCGATGTTTGCTATAATATTTATTTTCTTCAAAAATAATAATATTCTCTTGAGTTTTATATCAACAAGATACTTGTATTCTTACTCACCCTTAACTAAAGGCATGAACTTTGTAAATGATTCACTTTATTCATTTCTTACTATACTACTATATATAGCGTAATCTATATTTCTCAAAATTAAATAATAAGTAAATGAAATAGAATTAAACAAAAGACACTATCATTCTTCCTCTTTAACTACTTCAAAAATATGATTTTATGATCACACCTATAGTGTTTATCCTTAATTCATCATTTCTTACCACTATCCATAGTATTGATATCCCAACCTTAGACCAAAACTTGTCCTTAAGGTTTAAAAATAAGCCTGAAATATAAAACACTAAACAACACAAACATATATAGTATAATTTGATAACTATATAATAATAAACATAAAAATGCATAAAAATAAAGCTTAAATAACTACTAAGTGTCAAATATCCCAAATTAAAAATAATCAATATTAAATTATCTTTCATATCCCCAAGATCTAAAGAAATCCTAACACCCAAACTCTAGGACTGCGCATCATCAGCATAATCATTATAATTAGCTCAAACAAAAGATGGCGTTAAAGGATGCTACATTCTTTTGTTCTGCACCACTTCAAGATCAAACATGTAGTTCGGTGCCTCTAGAAATTTGATAGAACTATCAGTGGGTCTCGACCTTCTGCTTCTCTCTTATCTAGCTGTTGTTTTTATGATAAACAAATAACATGAAATTCCTCTGTCCGTTTAGTCTGTCTTGAATCCTTCAATGTCTATCTTGCTCATATCTCAACAAGGCTTCGTGATAATGAGCTATATCATCTCTATATTGCCTCCGTATCTCAACAATCCATAGCCTCTGCTGTTATGGAGTCAAATCCTTACATGGCGGCATCGGTGCCAGTTGTGGTGGAGGTGGTGGAAAAACTTTAAGACTATTCGAGTCCTGCTCTCCTATTGAAGGGTCTAGAAACTCGTAGCCCTCAGCAAATCCTTACTAGTTATCCTCCTCTTTTACATATCCTTCATTCCTCATCTATTGGGCAAACTCAGCTGTTGTTGCTACTGTTTCTATTGCTACTTGATTTTTGGCTATGCAATAACAACTTGCTAAATCTATGATTGATGTATATTGAACAATAATGAAAGAATTATTAAAATAAAGATCTCATAAAAGACTTACAACCATTATGTACCAATCCCTTGGTCTAGAAAACTAACTATCTAATAAATACTATGAAAAACTCAATGAATAATAAAATTAGAGAAAACAATAAGGGGGATGGAGAGACGAGAGATCCCTTAAGAGAGAGAGGGAGGTAGAGAGCTAGGAGGCCTATTCTTCTATTTATACTATTTTTTAGTTTTCGTCTTAGCCTCTGGAATAGTTTAGATAGGCTAGAATAAGCAAGATAATCTATATGTCGATAGTTACAAACTGTATGTAAATTACTTTTTATTTGGTTGAGTTCTTTATTCATTTATTAATGAAATCTCCATTTCTCCTTCAAATTTGGTTAGATATCTTAGTTTGTTAGGTGTTTCTGGTTAGTGTGGATCACTTTGAGTTCGATTCCCACAACTAGCATTTTATCCTCCTTTATTTTCTAAACTGTTTTGGTTGAGATATATTTATAACCTTTGCAACCTTATCACAAATGGCTAAGTAGCTTATATGGTTAAGAACTCCTCAACGAGTTAGTTGAATGCGGATTGATTCCTATCCCCAACAAATCTACTTATTTTGTTCTTGATTTTCTGTTCTTCATCAATATGAACATCATGCATCTCAAAAATGATCCTACATCTCTTAAACCACCATGGATTGACACAAAATGATGACTTCAATAGGTGACATAATAAGGTGATTTTATCACAGTATGGTAATCAAGGCGTCTTTTAATTTATTAAAATCTATTTTACATTCAAGTGTGAACTCAAAGGTAACATCTTTTTGCAATAGTTTGCATAAAGGTTCTATTATTTTGGAAAACTATTTCACAAAATGTATGTAGAATCATGCATAACCAAGGAAAGATATTCCCTCCCTCACAGTATTGAAGTAAGGTAATGTCTTTATAGTTTGGATTTTAGTGAGATCTACTCTATTCCTTTTGCTGGCACTATGTGCCATAATATAAGTCCTTGATTTACCATAAAATGACATTTTTCATAATTCAATTAGGTTTTTTTCCTATATATATTTTAAGTACTTTAATTAAATAAAGTAAGCATTCATTGAAAGAATTACCATATATGGTAAAATCATCCATAAAAACTTAAATAAAATGTTCCACATAGTCTGAGAAGATACTAACCAGACACCTTTTGAAATGTAGTGAGCGCATTACATAAACCAAAAGGCATACGTCTATAAGTAAATATACCAAAAGGGAAAGTAAAAGTAAGTTTTTCTTGATCTTTTGGTGCTACAAAAATCTGATGAAATCTTTAGTATTCATCCAAACAACAGTAATTAGTTCTTTAAGCTAGTCTTTCTAACATTTGACCTATAAATGAAAGTGGATAATGAACTTTTCTAGTTACAGCATTTAGCTTCCTATAATCTATGCACACTCTCCAATCGTTTTGGATTTTAGTTGGCACTAATTCTCTATGTTCGTTTGCTATAACTGTGATCCTGTCTTTATATGAACTACTTACACCAGGCTAACCCTATTACTATCTTTTATTAGGAATATCATTCTTGCATTTAGTGATTTAATATTTCTTTATTTACTAATTCCATCATCAGTGGATCCAATCTACGCTAAGATTGTCTAGAGGGTTTTGTATCTATTTTGAGATTAATCCTATGCATGCATGTGACTAGAGTTATTCCTTTAATACCCGCAATTATCTATCCTATTGATTTTTTTAGTTCTTTGAGAACATTTATTAGTTTCTCCTCTTCCAAATTTGATAATTTATTAGATATTATAACTAGTAAGGCATTGTTACTATCTAAATACACATATTTTAAATGATTTGGCATAACTTTTAAATCTAACTCTGGAGCTTTTAGTATATAAAGTAAAAATTTTGAATGGTTTATTGGTATATCCATATAGTAGGAGAGTTCAGGGAGTGCATTATAAGATTATAAGGCATTAATTATCCCTCCTGCCTCGTCATCTATATCTTCGTCATCTTCCTCTATCAATTTTTCAAGCATGTCTGACTTATTGTTTCTAAAAGTTTTGTCTATTATAGGATCTAACATATCTATGGTGCATACTGATGAAACATTAAAGGGATAATTCATAGCATCGTAAATGTTAAAGTTTATCATTTCATTATCTACTTTCATTGTTAAAGTTCCATTAGAAACATCTATTTTGGCTTTTACTATTTTTAAGAATGAGCGGCCTAGGATAAGAGAGGTTTTACTAGAGAAGTGGTCTTCTTGCATGTCTATGACATAAAAATCAGCTGGAAAAACTAAATTATTAACTTAAATTAGTACATCCTCTAATACTCTTACAAGTTGAACGGTAGATCTATCTGCAACTTGTACTACTATACTAGTTTCTTCTAAGGGTACGTTTGTCATTTGCAAATATATTGACAAAGGCATAACGTTAATCGAAGCTCCTAGATCACATAATGCCTTAGATATCCTTATATTTTCTATTGTTCATGGAAAGAAAAACATTCCAGGATCATAACATTTAAGGGGTGATTTCTTTTGGATTAGTGCTGACACATATTCTCCAAGGCTTACTTATTCATTAGGTTTGATTTTATTAGTGCGTAAGTCTTTTATAAATTTTAGATATTTAAGTACATTTTGTGTGACTTTGAATAAATGTATATTTACTACCACTATCCTTAAGGTGTTTGAGATTTCTTTCTCTTCTCGCAATATCTTAGCATTCTTATTGCTTTCTAAATAGTGGGAAAATGGTGGCCTTACTATACTTGGTTTATTCTTTTCGAAATCACTATTGCCTTATTTTGAAATTTTATTGTCTTTAATTTCAATTTCCTTTTCTAATTCCGCCTCTATGTCTTTTTAGGGGACTAGTTGTCCTAGCATCTTTGGTTTTTTCATTTGTTTACTACTTCTTAAAGTTACCGCTTTTGCATATGAAATAGGGTAAGGTTAATATGGTAATTTGCCTTGGTTAACTCATAGACTCATTTGCATTATCATTTGATTTAACTGATTTTTTAGTTCAACTATCATCTTATAAGACTTGAGTTTTTTGATCTTTTGTTTTATTTGAATTTTCTAGTGCAATTATTCTAGCGGTTAATGTGATTGTTCTATATCTTTGATAATTTCGATTGTCTACACCATCACCTATGTTTGGTCTTAGGTAATTTGCATTATTGCTAGAAATGTAAGTATATTGATTAAGATTATTGTAATGATTCACCATAGTGTTAGCCTCTTTAATTTGATTTTGTTACACTAACAAGCACTCATCACATAGATGATTAGCCTTGTTGCAAAAACACAAATTTTACTTCGAATTGATCTATCTTTTAATAATAATACTTTTTAGTTTATCAAATTTATCATCTAATTTCTTGATTATGTTTCTATTAATTTCACAAGAATAGTTTTTCATACATTTGTTTTTCTCGCAATATCGTTTTGATTGTTTTGTCATTATGTTAATAGTGCCTCTTGCTAACATTGGTGTTATGTCGAATAAAGATCATCCGCATACCGTGTCTAGGAATCTTTGTTCTAAGTTGTTTATTCCTTCATAAAAGTATTCTAATAAAGTTTTCTATGTAAATCCGTGTTGTGGACATAATGATATCAATCTTTAGAATATATCACAAAACTCACCAAAAGTCTCTTCGATTTCCATCCTACCATTACTAATTCATTTTCTATTTGAACTAATTTTACATGCTTGAATGTATTTATCTAAGGAGGTTTCTAACATTTCAGACCATGTGGTTATGGGATTTTAAGGAAGATAGATAGTTAATCTTGAGCATGACCTCTTAAAGAAAAAAGAGAGATTTTAGCTTGACATATTCTAACTCTATGTTTTGGGGTTTATCACACTTACTATATGCATGTATTTCCTAATAAATTGTTGAGGATCTTCATCACCTTCACCTTGAAAGTGAAGTAAAGAATGGATGAATCCATGTTTTAATTCAAAAACGAAAAATAGAGGAAAAGCAAACACACAGGTTCATAAGCTGTGATATTTTTATTGGATTACCTAAAATTAAGTTCTTGCTCGATACTCGACATATTATATGACATACAATGAGAAAGATTCTTAAGAAGTTATTTTAAAATTTCAGGCAACGACGCCAAAAATTGACACATGTCAAGCGTGTCTAATAAATCTCCCTCCTTTATTATATTATTATATTTTATAGTAGTGGTAAGTGGGATCATCTAGACATGGATTTTGTAAATTCTTTTAGAGGAATGGTTTTATTATTTTTGTTTTTAATTAAATTAAATTAAAAATAGAATTTAAATTAATAATCTTTAAATATAGAAATCAACTAAACTAACTATACTAACTTAATTAACACAAATCAAAGTCGTTAAACTCAAATAAATTTAATTTAATGGAAACAATAAAAATAAACATTTAAACAAACCTTCTAAATAATGAAACATCAATCTGTTTTGTATCCAAGGATTTTACTTCGATTGTATAGTCATGAACGTAGTTTATAAAGTATCGTAGATCATTAAACTCCAATCATAAGTAGACAACCTTTGCAATCCATCAGTTCTCATTATAGCGGTGGAAAAGCCATGTTCTATTTTTATTGAGCTAATCATTTGAATACGCAAAGAAATTAAATTTACGCAATAAAATCTCATTACACTTTGTAAAAACTTCGAACTACTAAATCTAATACCTTCGGAAAGCCACTTCAACATTAGACTTGGATCTCAAATTTACCTAAGACATCTAAACAATAATAGACCTTTCAATCAATCCCAGTTGCTATTTTAAACTAGATAATAAATTAAGATATCACATTACACATTGGCCATTATGCACATTACACTTAGATTCATGATTGTAATATGTAAATAATAACTTATTAAATCCATGAATTAAAGAATATGATTGGTTTAAAGCATTAAGTACAAAATCATGTCATCATGACTATATTGCAAAACGAATCAAGTTCATATTCGGAGTTTGTTTAGATTAACAAATCACTTACTCATAATCATAGATAACATCATAGCAGAATAATTGAAAGACATAATTAAAAATACCTTATTGAAAACTCGAATCTTCCAATCTTCTCCAAAAGCAAATAAAAACAATAATGAATGGCCCCCAAACTAAGTAAAAAGTGTTAAAACTATCAAAAGGCTCTTAATCTCGTAGTCTATGGTTCATATATATGTAGTATCTTAGGTAATACATATCCCTAACCAACTCAAAATCCTTATTGTAATCTAGAATTTAAGAAACTAAAACCAGTGATTCCTCAGTGATTCCTAGTTTAAGTGGAATCGTTGGTAAAATCCTTAGAAAAATAGTCTTAGTGTTTCACCGATTTGAGTAGCGAATCCTAGTACGTATGAAGAATCGATCAGGAATCGCTGGTTATGAAATCTAATTCTTCCTTGATTTGCTGAAGATTATTTGTGTTCTTCACTTGATCAAATCTTTCATATTCATCCATTTTTCTTTAATATCTTCAAATATTCTAATTATCACCTAAAATATTTAAAAAAAAATAGAAAACCTCGTGTAATATAGTCTTTTACATCTAAAATCATCCTGAATGTACTATAAAATATGTCTAAGTATTGATTGACCACTTATACATTTAAGTTTCGTTCTTCTTATACTAATCACCTTGATCCTAATGAATGTTCTTGTATCTATGCTTGAACATTGCATGTGAGAGGTCTTGTGCATACCATGGGTGTGGTCAGAGAGTATGGGTAACAAATTGTAGAAAAGGTGTTGTATAAGGAGAATGATTAAAAATACTTGCAAGATAAGGTAAGAAGTCAAGAAAAATAGAGAAATTGAAGGTAATGAATATCAGATGTTAAGTAATTATTGAAACCTCGGAAGATATTGTATCACTTGAAATCTCTGACAATGATACTGCAGGTGGAACCTGTAAAGATAGGTGATTAATTATACTTATGTATAGGGTTGGTTTAGTAGTATATTTAGTATAAATATCCTTAATGAGCTCTAATTCATTGTATTATTGCGTTTTTAGGGAATTATTGTGTCGAGTAAGGAATTGAGGAAAAACGAGGAGAAACAGAGTAAAAACGAATAGAACTTGGCGTTGTGGCTACATGTGTTGAAGTTGTGGGCACACAAGGCAAAGCGTGGGAAAGAAAGGCATGGCGCGTGACAAATGAAAAAATGAAGAAAACCAAGTATAAAGGTATGGTGTAGTGGCAATGTTATGTTGCAAAGGGGACGACGTCGAATGGTAGTAACTGTGCCAAGACATCAGGGAGTCCAGAGAAACAAATGCAGTAATGGCGCAGTGGCAGCGCAGTGGCCTATAAGGCATGGTGCCGAGACATTAATGACAGCGTCAGACACGTAGAAAATAGAAAGTTAGAGTTTTAATTCGAGTGAAAAAAATTGGAGTTTCTAATTGTTATTAAAGAGTATAAATAGGTATTAAGACTTGGTAAACTTACCACATACCAACTATTAGCCACCATTAGAGTAATTTAACATAGGGTTTACTTTAAATTTGAATATTAAGGAGTTTGTGTAAAGAAAACATTAAAAACTTCACATTCGCAATTCGAGTTTAGTTTCATTGATTTAATTCTAGATAATATTTATATTCATCTCTGATTTGCAAATATTTTTCATTATGAATTGTGATATGCGTGTTTCAATGAATTTTGAGTAGTTTATTTATCTTAGGGATCAATGGATCCTATAGTATGAATGTTATGCTTTGAATGTGAACAAAAATTGAATATAAAAAGTGCAATGGTTAGAATTTGTATTGATTTTGTGCATAATGCTTTAAACATCTTGATCATGTGTTTAATGACCTCGAGTTTTAAGAGTTATCATGATCATTAAAGTTTTTAATCCGGACACAAACAGTTCAATCGTATAATGGACAACATCGATGGATAGTTGTTAATTAAGGAGGCACAGATAGTAAACTTAGTTGGTTATGAATCCAATGATTTAGGACTTAAATCAATGTGAAGCTTACGTTATTCACACTAATAGGTGGACTTCTAGTTTGCACATTAAAAAAATTTTCGTCATGATAGTGGGTTGTAGTGGATTTGAAGGAAATTTGTCTATTCTAATTAGGTATTACACACAACATATTGATGATTTAAAAATAAATACAAAGCATAATATTAAATTACCTAGGTGACGTTGTGAACAAGATATCCTTAATATAAGAGTTCAAGTAAAGTTTAAATTGATTTGTTAGAGCAGTTTAGTTAGTATAAAAACAATTAAAAAATGATTTCATTAGAAATAGTTCAAAGTTAAATAGGTAAACCATTAGTGCAAAAACCTTTCACTGAGGATGATATAAGTAATCAACGTAAGTTGATTACACTATTACTACAAGCATGTTTTATACTTACAACACTCACATTAGTAACCTATTTTGAGTAGACCAAAATAAGTATAGCAAAAGACCAAAACATGTACAATACGAAGAAAAGACGAATGCATACATCAATACTTAGTATATAACATAAGGATCAACTAGAGAAAACAAAAGTAACAGGTATAGCAAATGGCAAATAGCAAGTATCCAAAACATTGAAAGGTGATAATATATGTAGCAAAAAGAAAAAAACTAAAATCGAACATAAAAGATCAAGACCTTACCAATTGACCTCGATCGTTACCCATAAAATACCAAGGTCTTACCATTTGACCTTGGTTGACTATTTGTCTGTCCAAGTGTTGGGTCTGCTTTAAGTAAGATACAACTTGAGCAGACCAACACAAATAGTTTCAAGTGAACCTAAAAATATATTATACACCAAGTTGAATATCAAACATAAAGATCAAGGAATTACCAACAGACCTTGAGTGTTACCTATAAAAGACCAAGGCCATACCATCTGACCTTGGTCACCTATCTGCCTATGTTTATGTGCCAAAATGCTTGGTTTGCTCAAAGTTAGTTACAACTTGAGCAGACAACCACATATAGTTTTAAGTGTACCTAAATAAATATTACAGACCATGTTCAAAAAAAGTACTATTTGTAGCAAATAAACCAAATTAGGGAGAGAAGCACTAATCACTGTCGAAGTTGAACTTTCTCGAGGTGGTACATGTGCTTGAAATTCTTGCACACAATACGATTATGCAACGCCTTATTGCATTCTTCTGCCACTGGGTTTATCCTATCAATGAACTCTTTTGTTATCTGCTTTTACAACTTCGTCTTCCTTGACTTTTCTCTTGGGTGTTTTTTCTTTCCAAAGATCTTTCCTCGTAGAAGCCTCCACAGGCGATAGTACATTGCCAAAGTCATAAGGATCTCTCCTCGCATAAGTATCGTCTTCTCCAGCTTTCCTCTTCGGTGCTTGCTTCTTTCCTCTTTCACTCACCCTTCCAGACTTAGTACCCGTACTCAGTTTTTTTAGATTCGATGCCCCATTATTCTTACTCTTATAGGTTGTTCAACCCCCGGTGTTGAGGAATAATAATTAATCTCTTCGACTTGTTGTATTTGTGTTCTCCCACTGACATCAATATCTCACTTCTTATGTCGTGCATTATATATTGTTCACATTGTCGAAGCATTATTTGTTATCTTTTTGCCTCAATGTATTAAGGATCTTTTGTGGCTTCATATTAGCCGTAGTCATCTGCTCTAAAACCACCTGCTCATTTGAAGTCAATTGCCTTGCATATTAGTAGCCTTCCATGTACTAAGCAGTGTCGTGGTTGTGCCACCCACATACCACAGTTATGTACTACAAAAGTTTGGGTGCTTCTTGATGTGAATAAGAAAATAGCACTAACATTTTTTGGTACCAGTTCGAGACCTTGTCTTACCCTCGTTTTCCTCTCCTTTTTTCAACTTTGGTGGTTTCTTCTTATGTTTTACTGCTTTAGTTTTCCCTACTCTTTGTGAAAGTCCCCTATATGTACCATAACTCTCACATAAAAGTTTAACCATTCCCCTACGAATGTCCCCTTCCCCCGACATTAGACTTCTTCGTCACCAATGCAAACTCCCTTCTATGACCCATTTTTAAACCCATTCAACTAGTGCCTCTCTAGATTAGAATGGTTCTTTTAAAGTGTAAACATCGCTAAAGTCTTGAAAGCATATGTAAATGACATGTCATGCAAAAAAAATCGTGTAACATAAATATTCATTATGAAAATTAAGTAAAATATAGAAATAATAAAAATAATAAGTATCGGTACTACACGTCTGAGAATTAATGCAAAGTGATGGTACTTTATGTACAACGCAATTGGTAAAGTCTTGGTACCATGTATACGTGACGAATATGAACCAATGCAACCACAAGTTTTGGTACTCGATACATACACTTTTAAACAAGTCTCGGTTATCACCAATCGAGACAATACTATATGCCTTGGTTCTGTGTGATAGACATAATCGCATACGTGATTCACATTCAAAAGTGGGGAAAAAACTCAAAAAAATATATTAAAACTTACTCTCCCTATGCGGCGTCCGCCTCTATTATTTTTTCTTCACCCATTTGACCATAAAAGCACTCAAAGAGTCACCAAATCTAACAAGCCCTATAATAGAAAACAAGAACTTCAAACTACTATTGCACACCTAAAAAAACATCAAATTTAGTAGTTTAAACACTTAAAATTATGGAATCAAGACTTACAAGGTCTGTGTGCACTCTTTGATCGACGACTTCGATGTCCAACCGGAGACAGAGCAAATGGTACACGTTGGGATATATGGGAGAACACAGATGTGGTAGCCTAGAATGGAGACGGACGTGTGCAATAGATTGAATCATTTGGGTTGAGATGGGTAAAAGTGCCATTTCCTTATAAAATCAACATTAATTAAAAAAAAATGGTTTGCCCTTAGTTCTTGCTGGGGTGCATATAGCGCGACTCTCTTTATAATAATTTTTTTTTTACTATAATTGGATTCAAGTATTCAAGATGGAAGAAAAGAACATGAAAAGAGAGGAAAATGAGAGAGATGAAAGTGGAGGGGCAAAACTAACCATAAATAAACATAATTGTAATCTTCCTTTATTTTCCCTCTAAGGTGACATATGAACCAACCAACACACAAACTGCTGGGGAGGGGACGTCAGCAAATTCACTCACGTGTTGTGACGTGTGAAATTGAAGTAAAATGAATATGACTCTAACTCAGGATGCAAATCGGGAGGATAGGGGATGAGGACCCCATCTCCATCCGCATCCTTGCTTAAAAATTCATCCCCCATCCCCGTACCCATCCATATATGGTGATGAATTTTCATCATCATCCCCATCCCTGTCTAATCCTCTTGGAGATGAAGAATTCCTGTGGGGAAAAAAATTTTCCATTGGAGATCGCCATTGGGATTTTTGTGGGAATCACCGCATGAAAATATTTCTACCCACTTAATTTAAAAAAAAAAGAATTATAAAAGTAAGGTATTAAAGACACATACTATATTAAATGGTATTTATAAAAAGTAAGGTATATGTGTATTGATGTTTTTAAATGGTATTTATATACATAATATACATATGTCTATAGCTAGCATTGGCATATAGTACATGTAGTTTGGTAATTTGTAAAATAAGGTGTTGCAATTTTTTCATTTTAAATTTATAAAATGTAAATATAATTGCAACAATTAAAAAAACATATAATTAATGTAGTTTGGTAATGAAAATATTTTATTTATTTAACTAATTAAATTAAAATTATAAACCTCATTAGAGTTTGCTTGTTATGTGTATGGATCACTAGTGTTTTGGGGTGAAAACCATGAAATATTAATATATATATATATATACCTATATATAATATATCATATGGTATGCATGTGTATATATATATATATATATATATATATATATATATATATATATATATAATTGATATATAGAGATCTACGTGGATCTCCTTTAATGGGGATACCCACGGGGATTTTTAATGGGGATTCCCTATAGGGATCCCTAGGGATGTATTTTTCTCCCCATTGCCGGGACTCCTCGCTCCCTATGGGGATTCCTTACCCTCGCTTGCATCTCTAACTCTAATTTTAAGTAGGAATATTAGATGAGTAGATGGTGATTATGGTTACCGGGGCAAGGAATTGGTTTTATATCTAAATATAAAAATAACTTAATTATTGAGGCTAAGTTTTAAAGTTTTGTGAAAGACTTCATCTTGGCATTCTCCCAAAACCCTAGCATCAGTGCAATAAGAAGAGGAATCAAGATCTGGGGACTGATGATCCTCGGTCTGCTCCGAAAAGCCACCTGGTTATCGATTCCTTTTTTTCTTTTTTTCCTTTCTTTTTCCTTTTTTGTAGCAACCGCCCCTGTATCCTCCTTGTCTAGTCCTTATTGCAACCCCTCTTTGCACTACTCCTCCACCGTCATCCCTGCGAACCATCCCTACCACCACCACCCCTGCTTTCCTCTTGTTTTCCATCCACCTTTCTTTTCCATTGTCTTCCTCAACTTTTTTTTTCGCAACATTCCGGTTATATGTTGGGATTGTTGCCTGTTTCCGACGAGGTCGCCGTCAACGACCATTTTGCCAAAGGCTTGGTCTTGGAGAAGAATATGACAAGTTGAGGCTTGTGTCTCCGCAATCAATGAAGTCAACCATGATGAAAAAAAGACTAATGGCTGCGACTCTCTTGTGACGGGAACAGTCAGAGGTAGCGGTTCTCACTGACACAACGGTGACCTTATTGATGCGGCATGTTCCATCCAATCTCTATACATTCTTCTCTTCGGGTCAATTTTTAGTGTTTCTTGTTATGTATTTGCTATGTATTTTCGTCTAAATGCGGCTTCTTGTTTACGTTGCTAGGTTTTTGTCCCTGCCTTAGGGTTGGGTTTAGGGTCGCACTTTATTGTGCGCATTTTCGGAGTTTGTTTTGTGCTTCACTATCGTAAGATCTATTTGTAATAGATATGCTCATGCGATTTGCTAAAAACACCTCAATACAAATTACTTTGACAACAAAAAAAAAAAACTTGATTATTGGGGCCGAATAAAGTCAATGCATGGGACAATTTAGGGCGTCCTTCCAAAATGAGATACCCAAGTCTTCAAACACTCTAAGAATATATAACACCTAAAGTAGCCCTATTAAATTCAAAATGGTGAGACGCTGTTTTCACCGTCATAACCTAGATTTTGAGTAACCTAATGAGAAGAGAGCACGTGGAGAAGGGCACGGTTGAGTAATCGAGGTCGGTGTTGCCTACGCTGGGAAGTGAAGTCGAAGCGTGTCAGTATATTGGGTTTTTGAAATTTCAAAAATCGCTCTGAGAGACGAGAGAGAAACTAGTTTGGCATGCTATAGCTAGATGGCTAGCGTAGAGCGTTGAAGAGAGAAAGTAGTACGAAAGTAGCTCGACAAGGGGACATTAATGAATGCCCTCCCTCCCACTGCTTTTCACACTTCCTAATTTTAAACCCATCGCTCTATCTCTCTCTAGCTTTTCTCCATTTTCTTTCTCTCTCTAGAGCTCTTTGATGATTGAGGATCGAAGAATTCCAAACCTACGAGGCTGGATAGATTCGATGTTCTCCGTGACTTCTGCAGTAAAAAAGGTTCGTGTGATTTGATTTGATCAGATCCTTTTCGCTTGGACTGCCGAGGCGTCCGCAAAATTCGATCTATGTTCGTTATGGGGTTTTGGGAGTGAAGATGAATAGGAAATTGGTAGATGCGAGGGGTGATAAGGTGAAGCGTAGATTTGTGGGAAATGATTCGATCAGCGGAGGTGAAACATAGTTTATTCACCGAGTTCTCGGTCTTCCTTTCGCCTTTCTTTTCTCTTTTTTTCGATGTGTTTTGGAATTATTACGTAATGTGAATTTGTTTTTAAGTGGGATGAACATGATTGTGTTTTGGGTGGAACTAATTCTATGGTTATGATGAAATATGATGGTGCGGATGCTATGCTTTTCTAATTTTTTTGAAGTCCATTGATTCTTTTTGTCTCCCCCCTTTACCCTTTTTTTTTTTTCAGCAATAACAAGCTCTTGTTTTTAGATTAATTTTCAAGTGTTGTTCATTGTTTAATTTGAATCTCTTCTTAATTCTTAGTTGAAACTAATCTTGTGCTTCATAGATATTCACTGGTAGTTTCTATTTATTCATTTTTTTATTTTTTTTTTGTTAATTTTTGTACACATGGGTTGGGGTAAATTTAGGGTTTTCAAAAGGAGTTCTCATTTAATTCTCTCAATCTTTTACTAAATTAAAAAAAAATAAACCCTTTAGAAGCTGGCGCTCTGCTGTTTGCTTCCTCTGTTTCGAATTGGACCATGTCTCATTGTAAATGTTTATCTATTTTGCAGGAAATCTGCAATTCTGTAAGGTAGACGCTAATAAAAAGGTGTCTTCTAATCATGGTTCCTTAAGTTGCCATTCCACAGAGGGAGATTCAGTAAGCAGCTTTTGTTTGTCTTAAGTCATGCCACGGTGTTGCTTATCTTTACATATTTCCTTTTTTAATTGATAATTGAAGTATGTTATCCATGGAAATGGCAATGAATGTCTTATTAATATGCTTATTTTTCTATGTTGTGTAGATTCGTTTCAGGTTGGGAGATGATTTGAGGGAAACAAGTGGAACCCCAATTAAGAAGCTACTGGCAGAACAAATGTCGAGTAAAATGGAAACACGAAGACGCCCACAAAGCATTATAGCCAGATTGATGGGTCTTGACCCACTTCCTCCTCAGCAACCCAATAATAAACAACACAAACAGTTATCTGACAGCTATCTGCGTAGAAAATCATCTGTAAATGTCTTAGAGAATCAATTATCTTATGAGGGACGATCATGTAGGATGAGTAATAAGGAGCAAGACTTCAAGGATGTTTTTGAAGTAGAAACATCGAAGACAGAGAGACATGTTTGCTCAGCAGTACAGTGTGAACCAACAAACTTTAATCTAAGTGAGGCTAAGATGGCATACATTCGAGAGAAGTTCATGGATGTAAAACGGCTTTCGACTGACGAGAAGCTTCAGCATTCAAAGGAATTCCATGATGCCTTGGATGTGCTGGATTCAAACAAGGATATGTTGCTAAAATTTCTCCAAGAGCCTGATTCTTTGTTCACTAAACACGTTTATGATCTGAAAGGGTTTCCACCCCCTCCACAGGCAGGTCATATTACACTCCTCAAGTCATCTAATGGTCAAAATTATGCAGACAAAGGTGTGTGCTCTAAACCAGAGGGGAGCAAAGATGGGAAGAGTCTTCACCACAATGAAAATGGTTCTTTTGGTCACTCTCTCAAGAAACATGGTGCTCATGTTTCAACCAAAGTCGCTAAGGCAGAACCATATGAGAGGGATGACACCTGTCTTCGCCAGGTTCCAAAACCTCATCCTAATGAGAGGGATGATACCCGCCTTCTCCCCACAAGGATTGTTGTACTTAAACCAAACATCAGAAAGGCATGCAATTCATCCACGCTTGTATTGCCACCATGTTCTTCGGTGGAATTGAATTCTAGCTATAGAAAGCAGGTGCATGAAAATTTTGAAAACTTGGAGCTATTTGCTGAAGTGAGGGAACGCAATGAATCATCTATTCATTTGGAACTTATGAAGCATAAGGAAAGGGGTTCACGTGAAATTGCAAAGGAAATTACAAGACAGATGAGGCGCACTGTGAACTACGATTTCATTCAGTTAACGAACTCAAGACTCAAAGGGTACGCAGGGGATGAAAGCTCATGCTCAATGTCAGTAGATGAATTTGAAAACGATAATGAAATGATAACACCTTCGAGGCACTTTTTTGACTCCAAAAGCAGGCATACCCCATCTTCATCCTATTCGTCAGAGTCATCTGTTTCAAGGGAAGCCAAGAAGCGACTCTCAGAACGTTGGAACTTAACTCATAGGTCTCAAGAATCTAGAACCTTTGGTAGGGGGAATACCCTGGCGGAAATGCTTGCTATGTCTGATAGAGAAAGTGTTTCAATGTCTTCAGTTTCTTTGGTTGGTCATGATAGTTTTGGTGTTACTCCATTGGGGATAAGTAGTAAGGATGGTTGGAAGGATGAATGTTCTAAGTGCCTCTTAAGATCTAGATCACTTCCATCATCCTCTAATGTGTTTGGATGTGGAAGTCCTATGGCTTGCATGCGGCATGAATCTCTAGGTACCAATAAGCACTCTACGCGGAGTGAGGCTGTCATTCACGGATCAAATAAATTGAGAAATGGTGTTTTTTATAAGCGAGAAGGTTTATTATTGAAAAGTAATACTAAAGCCAGCCACAAAAAATCTTATTCAGTTTCCTACCCAGGTGAACTTGATAATCACAGTATAAAAGAAAACCCTCTTAAAATAGATGAACGGGTTGCATGTCTTGGAGAGAAGAATTTACCTGAACAGAAATTGATGGGGCTCGAGGCGGTTGGTGATTTGGAAGAGAGCATGTGGCTTGCTAATGAAATTGAAGTTTCCGGCGTTAAGGATGTGGAAATGTCGCTTGAAACAAATGAGAGTCAGCTGCGTGTAAAAGCCACCTGTGTTGCATTGTTGGAAGACGGAGACTTCCATGTAAATGATCGAGATGGTTTAAATCCCGAGGTTTGTTTCTTATTAATTTTGTTTTTTCGGTTTATAGAAGAGTTTTCGTCTCCTAATAGCTTTTGTAAGACTAGTGTTTGTCAAGTTTTGAGGCCAAGCGTTACCAATAAACATTAAATGATTTGAAAATTAAGTGATTTTATCAATTTATATTCACAAAGTTACAAAGCATGGTACTTGTTTTATGATTTATATCTTCAGCAAGTGTTTTAAGTTATAAGTTGTCCATATATAGAAGAATAACAATTACATTTGATGGAAAAGGTCAAATTGTCTCTTTTGTAACTTTTTCCAAAATTAGAAATTAGAACAATCATTTGCACACATTGGATCCTTGTGCCGACCCTAAATAATTTGGGGTTGAGGCTATGTTGTTGTATTTGCATGTATTTTAACATCTTTAAAAAAGGATCATAAGCCTTGTGGCTTGCTTAGAATTGGACTTGGTAATTTGAGTTGAGAATGTGTAGGTGAAGTCTTAGTTGAAAACTTTCCACTCGTCTTCTATTCCCTTCCACTACTTTATACCACCCAAGAGTCCACTACTTTATACCACCCAAGAGAAATGTTCGTAACGTGCATGTATGATCTTGTCAAGACTTTTAGGATGAGATATTCTATTCTTCTTTTCATTTTTTTTTTTTGGTACATTCTTCTTGTCTTCTTTAGAGACTTTTAAAGAGCCCAATGACCATCACAATCACGTTTGGAAAAAAAAATTCATTTAGATTATAGAGCATTCATGTTTAGTGTTTTTTTATTTTTTATTTTTTTTTCTTCATTGCGTACTTTCTCTAAATTGGATTTAAAACAACCTTGCTTTTCATATAATACTTCAAAAGTTCATCAATACAATTCTCTCTTTTAAAAGGCATGCAAGTACTGACCTTTCTTTCTTACTTGTATATGTATTCTTTTTCTTTTTCTCCCCTCTATGTCATGACAATTGATTTCAAAGGGGGGGGATGCAATGGTCACTCGTACATTATAAATTCTCGGTATTTTCATTTAATTTTTCTATGATAGACATTGGCATTCCTCTTTAGTAGAACTTGATTGATTGTGATATTTTTAAGGAGCAGCTAAATGGATCCCCTTTTTTGCTAAACATACTCCATTACTCAAATATCCCGAACTTGAATTTTTATCGCCAAACATACCACTTTTTTTTTAAATCCTGAAAATACCCTTGTCTACTAACAATTTTCAAAACCTATCTCTCTCACCCCAACACCCCTCAATCATCCTCAATTTCTCGGTTTTGACCATTGTAGAGCAAATGTATCAGGTCGAAAGTGTTGTAGGAGTGCTTTTTTTCGTTGAACAGTGTTAGATTTGGTCTTGTCGGTGGCTTAGATTAAAGGAAGTGTCTCCTGTGGATTTTAGACACACGGGGTTGACACCTCTTTACTGAGTCTCGGAGCAGTTCCTAACGAGACATTTGAAGAGTTCGTGATTGCCTCCCATTGAGATCGAGACCTCGTCAAAGGTCTTGGTGGGAGCCGTTTAGACCTCTTCAAAGGTCTCTCTGTGGATTTCGTACGCACAAGGTTGACACCTCTTTAGAGGTCTCGACCGCTCCTAACAAGACCTTTGAAGAGTTCGTGATCGCCTCCCATTGAGATCGAGACCTCGTCAAAGGTCTTGGTGGAAGCCGATTGAGACCTTTAAAGAGGTCTCGGCATTGTGTGTCCAAAACCCACGGCTAACAAAAATGAACAAAAAATTTTCAAAACTCCAAAAAATACATGAAAATGACCAAAAAAACTAGTGGATTTTGCTCGGAATCACAAGATATTCTCGATTGGATCGACATTTCATGCTCGAAATGCTAGATTCAAAGCTTCAAATCGAGGCCCTATACCTAACAACAACACGAAACCGACTAAAAAAAAAAAAAAAAAACCAAAAATCGACACGAAAAGAGGTAGGGAATGCACTTATGACGTCGAATAGATGTGGTTTTAATTGGATTTCATTGGAGTTTGGTCGAGGTGAGGGCGATTCGAGAAAGGGAGAGTCGATTGAGTGACTATGGTTTAGGTGAGGGGTGAGCGGGGTATGTGGGAGCAAAAGCCTTTTTATGTGGGAGCAAAAGCCTTGTATATGTATTCTTTTTCTTTTTCTCCCCTCTATGTCATGACAATTGATTTCAAAGGGGGGATGCAATGGTCACTCGTACATTATAAAATCTCGGTATTTTCATTTAATTTTTCTATGATAGACATTGGCATTCCTCTTTAGTAGAACTTGATTGATTGTGATATTTTTAAGGAGCAAACTAAATGGATCCCCTTTTTGCTAAACATACTCCATTACTCAAATATCCCGAACTTGAATTTTTATCGCCAAACATACCACTTTTTTTTTAAATCCCGAAAATACCCTTGTCTACTAACAATTTTCAAAACCTATCTCTCTCACCCCAACACCCCTCAATCATCCTCAATTTCTCGGTTTTGACCATTGTAGAGCAAATGTATCGTGTCGAAAGTCTTTGTAGGAGTGCTTTTTTTCGTTGAACGGTGTTAGATTTGGTCTTGTCGGTGGCTTAGATTAAAGGAAGTGTCTCCTGTGGATTTTAGACACACGGGGTTGACACCTCTTTACACAGTCTCGAGCGGTTCCTAACGAGACATTTGAAGAGTTCGTGATTGCCTCCCATTGAGATCGAGACCTCGTCAAAGGTCTTGGTGGGAGCCGTTTAGACCTCTTCAAAGGTCTCCTGTGGATTTCAGACGCACAAGGTTGACACCTCTTTAGAGGTCTCGACCAGCTCCTAACAAGACCTTTGAAGAGTTCGTGATCGCCTCCCATTGAGATCGAGACCTCGTCAAAGGTCTTGGTGGAAGCCGATTGAGACCTTTAAAGAGGTCTCGGCATTGTGTGTCCAAAACCCACGGCTAACAAAAATGAACAAAAAATTTTCAAAACTCCAAAAAATACATGAAAATGACCAAAAAAACTAGTGGATTTTGCTCGGAATCACAAGATATTCTCGATTGGATCGACATTTCATGCTCGAAATGCTAGATTCAGGCTTCAAATCGAGGCCCTATACCTAACAACAACACGAAAACTGACTAAAAAAACAAAAAAAAAACCAAAAATCGACACGAAAAGAGGTAGGGAATGCACTTATGACGTCGAATAGATGTGGTTTTAATTGGATTTCATCGGAGTTTGGTCGAGGTGAGGGCGATTCGAGAAAGGGAGAGTCGATTGAGTGACTATGGTTTAGGTGAGGGGTGAGCGGGGTATGTGGGAGCAAAAGCCTTTTTATGTGGGAGCAAAAGCCTTGTATATGTATTCTTTTTCTTTTTCTCCCCTCTATGTCATGACAATTGATTTCAAAGGGGGGGGATGCAATGGTCACTCGTACATTATAAAATCTCGGTATTTTCATTTAATTTTTCTATGATAGACATTGGCATTCCTCTTTAGTAGAACTTGATTGATTGTGATATTTTTAAGGAGCAAACTAAATGGATCCCCTTTTTGCTAAACATACTCCATTACTCAAATATCCCGAACTTGAATTTTTATTGCCAAACATACCACTTTTTTTTTAAATCCCGAAAATACCCTTGTCTACTAACAATTTTCAAAACCTATCTCTCTCACCCCAACACCCCTCAATCATCCTCAATTTCTCGGTTTTGACCATTGTAGAGCAAATGTATCAGTCGAAAGTGTCTTTGTAGGAGTGCTTTTTTTCGTTGAACAAAGTGTTAGATTTGGTCTTGTCGGTGGCTTAGATTAAAGGAAGTGTCTCCTGTGGATTTTAGACACACGGGGTTGACACCTCTTGGTACAGTCTCGAGCAGTTCCTAACGAGACATTTGAAGAGTTCGTGATTGCCTCCCATTGAGATCGAGACCTCGTCAAAGGTCTTGGTGGGAGCCATTTAGACCTCTTCAAAGGTCTCCTGTGGATTTCGTACGCACAAGGTTGACACCTCTTTAGAGGTCTCGACCAGCCTCCTAACAAGACCTTTGAAGAGTTCGTGATCGCCTCCCATTGAGATCGAGACCTCGTCAAAGGTCTTGGTGGAGCCGATTGAGACCTTTAAAGAGGTCTCGGCATTGTGTGTCCAAAACCCACGGCTAACAAAAATGAACAAAAAATTTTCAAAACTCCAAAAAATACATGAAAATGACCAAAAAAACTAGTGGATTTTGCTCGGAATCACAAGATATTCTCGATTGGATCGACATTTCATGCTCGAAATGCTAGATTCAGGCTTCAAATCGAGGCCCTATACCTAACAACAACACGAAAACTGACTAAAAAAAAAAAAAAAAAACCAAAAATCGACACGAAAAGAGGTAGGGAATGCACTTATGACGTCGAATAGATGTGGTTTTAATTGGATTTCATCGGAGTTTGGTCGAGGTGAGGGCGATTCGAGAAAGGGAGAGTCGATTGAGTGACTATGGTTTAGGTGAGGGGTGAGCGGGGTATGTGGGAGCAAAAGCCTTTTTATGTGGGAGCAAAAGCCTTGTATATGTATTCTTTTTCTTTTTCTCCCCTCTATGTCATGACAATTGATTTCAAAGGGGGGGGGGGATGCAATGGTCACTCGTACATTATAAAATCTCGGTATTTTCATTTAATTTTTCTATGATAGACATTGGCATTCCTCTTTAGTAGAACTTGATTGATTGTGATATTTTTAAGGAGCAGCTAAATGGATCCCCTTTTTTGCTAAACATACTCCATTACTCAAATATCCCGAACTTGAATTTTTATCGCCAAACATACCACTTTTTTTTTAAATCCTGAAAATACCCTTGTCTACTAACAATTTTCAAAACCTATCTCTCTCACCCCAACACCCCTCAATCATCCTCAATTTCTCGGTTTTGACCATTGTAGAGCAAATGTATCAGGTCGAAAGTGCTGTAGGAGTGCTTTTTTTCGTTGAACAGTGTTAGATTTGGTCTTGTCGGTGGCTTAGATTAAAGGAAGTGTCTCCTGTGGATTTTAGACACACAGGGTTGACACCTCTTTACAGGTCTCGAGCAGTTCCTAACGAGACATTTGAAGAGTTCGTGATTGCCTCCCATTGAGATCGAGACCTCGTCAAAGGTCTTGGTGGGAGCCAGTTTAGACCTCTTCAAAGGTCTCCTGTGGATTTCAGACGCACAAGGTTGACACCTCTTTAGAGGTCTCGACCAGCTCCTAACAAGACCTTTGAAGAGTTCGTGATCGCCTCCCATTGAGATCGAGACCTCGTCAAAGGTCTTGGTGGAAGCCGATTGAGACCATTAAAGAGGTCTCGGCATTGTGTGTCCAAAACCCACGGCTAACAAAAATGAACAAAAAATTTTCAAAACTCCAAAAAATACATGAAAATGACCAAAAAAACTAGTGGATTTTGCTCGGAATCACAAGATATTCTCGATTGGATCGACATTTCATGCTCGAAATGCTAGATTCAAAGCTTCAAATCGAGGCCCTATACCTAACAACAACACGAAACCGACTAAAAAAACAAAAAAAAAACCAAAAATCGACACGAAAAGAGGTAGGGAATGCACTTATGACGTCGAATAGATGTGGTTTTAATTGGATTTCATTGGAGTTTGGTCGAGGTGAGGGCGATTCGAGAAAGGGAGAGTCGATTGAGTGACTATGGTTTAGGTGAGGGGTGAGCGGGGTATGTGGGAGCAAAAGCCTTTTTATGTGGGAGCAAAAGCCTTGTATATGTATTCTTTTTCTTTTTCTCCCCTCTATGTCATGACAATTGATTTCAAAGGGGGGGGATGCAATGGTCACTCGTACATTATAAAATCTCGGTATTTTCATTTAATTTTTCTATGATAGACATTGGCATTCCTCTTTAGTAGAACTTGATTGATTGTGATATTTTTAAGGAGCAGCTAAATGGATCCCCTTTTTTGCTAAACATACTCCATTACTCAAATATCCCGAACTTGAATTTTTATCGCCAAACATACCACTTTTTTTTTAAATCCTGAAAATACCCTTGTCTACTAACAATTTTCAAAACCTATCTCTCTCACCCCAACACCCCTCAATCATCCTCAATTTCTCGGTTTTGACCATTGTAGAGCAAATGTATCAGGTCGAAAGTGTCTTTGTAGGAGTGCTTTTTTTCGTTGAACAGTGTTAGATTTGGTCTTGTCGGTGGCTTAGATTAAAGGAAGTGTCTCCTGTGGATTTTAGACACACAGGGTTGACACCTCTTTACAGGTCTCGAGCAGTTCCTAACGAGACATTTGAAGAGTTCGTGATTGCCTCCCATTGAGATCGAGACCTCGTCAAAGGTCTTGGTGGGAGCCAGTTTAGACCTCTTCAAAGGTCTCCTGTGGATTTCAGACGCACAAGGTTGACACCTCTTTAGAGGTCTCGACCAGCTCCTAACAAGACCTTTGAAGAGTTCGTGATCGCCTCCCATTGAGATCGAGACCTCGTCAAAGGTCTTGGTGGAAGCCGATTGAGACCTTTAAAGAGGTCTCGGCATTGTGTGTCCAAAACCCACGGCTAACAAAAATGAACAAAAAATTTTCAAAACTCCAAAAAATACATGAAAATGACCAAAAAAACTAGTGGATTTTGCTCGGAATCACAAGATATTCTCGATTGGATCGACATTTCATGCTCGAAATGCTAGATTCAGGCTTCAAATCGAGGCCCTATACCTAACAACAACACGAAAACTGACTAAAAAAACAAAAAAAAAACCAAAAATCGACACGAAAAGAGGTAGGGAATGCACTTATGACGTCGAATAGATGTGGTTTTAATTGGATTTCATCGGAGTTTGGTCGAGGTGAGGGCGATTCGAGAAAGGGAGAGTCGATTGAGTGACTATGGTTTAGGTGAGGGGTGAGCGGGGTATGTGGGAGCAAAAGCCTTTTTATATGGAGAGGTAATAATGTCATTTATCTTAGAGGCAAAAACTAAATTCCCAAAAAAATTTGAATTGGGGTTCCTTTAGCAAAAGGTGGGGTCTGTTTAACGGCTCCCTATTCTTATGATCATTTTTTGCTTGTCGATTCATGGGTATTGATCGTGGTCTCTTTTGGATGCTTTGTGTTGTTACCATACAAGTTTTTCATGATTAATTCGTGATATATGTTGCTTGTGTATCCGTCCACACCATAGACTTTCTAACGTGAATCATTGCTTTTCTAGTTTCACTTGTCCTTAGAATCTTTGATCATGTTTTTTCTTGATCATTTCAAGGTATATGACAGCCAATTCAATGTACATATTGTGATTGACGCATCTTATTTTTCTTGACGAATGTCTTGAAGGTCTGTTTCAGTCTAATGTGGCTTCTACATTTATTTTCCAAATTTTGCTCTTGTTCATTATCTGACTCGCTATTTAAAAGTTTTGGCTAACCATTGCATCCCACCGAAGTATCAGTTATCTTGTCTGGCCTAAAAAAAATATGTTTCTTATAGGTACCATTTGTTTGAACTTAGTTTTAGTTTTAGACTGGTCTTTTTACAATGAATGTTTTGGTGAAATTGATTCACTTTTTCTGAGCTTCTTTAATAACTTTTCAGGCAAAATCATCAAGTTCTTTGGGAGAAATTCCACTTCCATCATGTACTGATTCCACTGAAGCTGAATCTCTTGCAAGTTCCAAGGAGATTGAGCAGGCCAGTCCACTTTCTGTCCTGGAACCTCTTTTTACCGAAGATATCTCTTGTAGTTCTGATTCGTTTGAGAGGGTCAGTGCTGATCTTCATGGTTGGTGAAACAAATCCACGTCTCTTCCTCTCTCTCATAACTTGCCGTTTATTCAGATTAATCTCACTAATTAAACTCTTTCCTTCTTTCTAGAACTTCGAATGCAGCTTCAGCTTCTGAAGTTGGAATCGGCAGACACATACGAATGCCCAGAAGGACACGATTTGATTGTCTCAAGTGATGACAATGTTGAAGGGTTGGTTGGCATTCTGATAGAGGAGGAGATTTTCAGTGTGCTCCAAAATGAAGAGAAAAGCTACTTCTCCTACGTGATTGATGCGTGGAGGGAGTTAGGTTTTCTTAACGTTGATGAAGATGACATCATGAAGATGTGGTACTCTCCGGAATCACCCCCAGTGAACCTATCCATATGGGAAAAGCTAGAAAATTTTTTTGGGGAAGATGTGAATTGGCTAAAATCCGATAGGAGACTTCTTTTTGACCAAATAAATTTGGGCTTGATGCATATTCTCCAGCATCAGATGGATCCACACCCATGGGTGAAGAAGGAGAATGCGGCTCTTCGATGGAGTCAAGAGCCTCTTGAAGTAAGTGTGTGGAATTTTCTGGAGAGAGAGAGAAAGGGAGTGATGAAGGACTTATTTGAGGTGGCATCAAGAAACGAGGCGAAGTGGTTGGATTTAGGAGATGATGCTGATGCAGTTGGAAGGGAAGTGGAGAGAATGGTGTTCAATGAGCTTGTAGACGAGGTCCTTATCCTGTAAACAGTTTGAAATTGGCCGGCGGCTTTCTTATGCTTCTTTCCTGTTTTTAAGTGCCTTCCCATTTCGGAAAGGGAAATACAGATCAAAGTGCTTCAAATGAGAAAAGAACATTCCGAGTGGTTTGTCTTGGAGGAGTTGGCAAGTTAACTTCCGCAAACATACCTGATATATAAGATTCGAGCATGTATACTGTGACACTTCGCTGTTCAAGACATCGAAGATTGTATTTACATCATACATGCATGAAGCTGTTACAAACTATATTAATGTGGATATAACCTTTGATGAATCTGCTGCATGTTGCTGCTCATCTGCACGCCAGATCAATTGTTGTACTTTGCTCAATCTCGTTTTAGGTGGAGCCTTTATGTATGATCATGGAAAAAAATTATCACAAGAAAAGAAAAAAAGAAAAAAAAAAACTATCAATTTAGTAGGCTTTCCTATTTCCAAACTATTGTGTTTAGGGCTTAATCCGGTAGGTCCGTTAAGGTTTATCCTTGCTCAAGTCAAAATAGACTAGAATGACTTTTTTTTGGGTTTTGCCTAGAAGACTTTTTTACACTTCATGTTAGATAAAGAAAGGGATAGACTATTAGCTCCACACTACCTTATATTAGCTCTTCATTTAATTTAATAGATTTTTAAACTAAAATGTCTTTAGGTCAAATTACATAAATAACATTACTTTAAATCATGAATCTATTTTATTTTTTTTTCCCTTTACTTTCCACTATCTGCACCTCACCTCAACTTTACTTGTCACTTTCTACACTTGTTAGGGCTTGTATCACTAAGTCTTGGCTTAACTTAATTTTCACTAAGTAGGCACCTAATCTATTCAATTAACTTGACTTTAAATTAATTTTTAATTCAATCCTTAATGCTGCTCGAAAACTAAATTTATATCATTAATGAAACTTAATTGATGATTTGTTTAATTGGACCAAATTTAGAAATTATATGGCTTGTTCTCCATATTTTCGAAAAAAATTTGACAACACCTCCCCTAAAATTGGCTTGGCAGAAAATCCTCCTAATAGACAGCAAAATGGGGAGAAGCCTAGAATGACCAACGACTTTCCATAGTTCACAATACATATATATATATATCAAATTAACCATCAACACTAGCTTCCAAGGTGAAATCCTTATTTACAACTTTACAACTTTAAACAAAACTAATACTACTTCAAGGACTAAATTAACGTCCAATGAACCACAAAACATTTCCAAAACTTCCTAAAACTGATTTGTAAAGCTCTCATACTTATTCCAGAGTGTTTCACGCCTTACACTCACCCTGAAGCCCAAAGTGATATATAATAACAACATACAACAAGAATTAACCTTTTTAAATTGAGAAATAATCACCACAATAATCGAGTCTTGTATGTTCCTCCACTGAAAATCTGACAGTATCAAAAACAACTCGAAGATGTCAAGTAAGTAAACTCCTACACTGCTCTGTACTCCTGCAAATGTTAGTCTGAACACATGGAGACATGTAATTGTATTTCCAAATAATAAGAAATATGAATAACAATGTGAATTCATGTTTCCTAATTATACTAAGACGTCGACTTCCAAATATAGTACAAAAATAATACTATGAGTTCATGAAATACAAAGGCAATGTGTCGGAGTGGATTTCTGAGCCAAATACATCAGCTCAGTCATTCACATCTACTACTAAACTTAGGGAAATAGATGTTAAGTACGGGTACTACTAGCTTAGGAAAATAGCCGACCACAATCCAACCATATCCCTTTCCATTAATGCATGCTCGCCCGCGAAAACTTACATGCCTTGGGTCTTTTGTATTTCAGTTTATCTAGTCAGAAAACCTAGCCCCGAGTCCCGCTCGTAAGCCATAGCACTAACAAGCCATCGTGAACAATGACATGAATGTATGACCAAGAATGATGTGAAATGCAATGCAGACTAAACGAAAATGTAGATACGAAGATAAATTCTATAAATTGTAAAGACGACTATATGGTTTGCATAAAACCAATTAGTTTTGAACTAGATTTTTGGGGATCCTAGTATATCAGATCACCTTGAAAATGATTCTAGTAGCTTCATTGCATACCCAATCATATTATGGGTCAAGCTTCAGGTAAAACCAAATCACGAAACCTAATGAAAACTACAGACAAAGTACGCTTGAGAACAGATTCCAAAAATATTAATTTATATAACTGTATCAACTGGCTATCAGCTAGCCAAATTATGATATCTTCTTAACCTTGAAAACCTCAATATTTGTTTTGATGATATAAAAGGAACTTGTAGTACTTATGCCATACTTTTCATAGACTCAAAAATACTCAAATTGGATTTACCGGCGAAGGAGTTATGAGTTTCTAATATGACCTGCTAACTAGGAAAAATCTTCATGTGAGGATTAACACTTGATTAAATAGTTTTCGAGCAACTAATAATTTATTTTCACTCGTGCCCTTCAGACACGCACTTGCAAATCCGAGTATGACAAAATGATGGTACACCTCAACACACCCCAACTTTGCAACAAAATACCATATAATAGACACACTAAGCACGCAACAAAAAAAAAATCTTATGATCTATGATCCATAATGCGTGGGTCCTACTTCGGATACTTAAACTATAAATAAAATTCAAAAATACTTAATTAGTTGCTTAATCAAGTTTATAAAATTTCTGGATTTCACAATTCTTCCCAACTAATCAAAAATTTCGTCCTCGAAATTTGAACTTACTGGTTACTAAACCAAAAGACATATGAGAATATGATCCTTCATATACAACTCTTTTAATTCGAGCTTGTAAAAATCATTTCCAAGGTGAAATTGTTAAGTGAACCCAATCACTTTCATTGTATTCAACTACTAAGTGGTATAGATCATAAACTTTTCATTTCCAAATCCTTGGTTTATTGAAAAGTCATAACAAGTTCTCTACCAATCCTAACATTTTGTGAATTCCTCACTTGTTAAATGATCAACTTTGTGGAATATCTAATAACCTTACTTTTCTTCGCTACTTATTCCATGCCTTGAGTCTCATTCAAGCATCCATATTTAGCAAGATATATAATATCTTACTTTTCAATTAAACCATATTTATTCTTAACTGAATACAATTCTACAAATTGTTGATAATTCTTTCCTTATCTATTTAACTCCAATATATATTTATATATATCCCAGTTTGCTTTCTCATCACTAATCATTTTTTATTTGACTTGTCGACTGATCAATTCTTAGACTATCACCAGTCTAAAATTTTATAGTGATGCAAATAATATTCGAGCTCAACATTAGATACAAAGTAGAGTTGCGTGTGTATCTGATTCATCACCATTGCAACATTTCTAAATAGAAACATGGAAATACATAAGTCATCCCATGACTATAGATGTCTATTACACTTGTCATCCAATAACAAGAGATGTCAAATTTCAATCCGATCGGAAAATAAGATTAGATATATTGTGCAACTCTCACTCATTTTCTAAATGTATACTCACGATATTATTTAGATTTTTGGACAAGAAAGCAATTACCAATTCCTACTCGTCAGTAATTTCACTTAATTTTTCCTTTCACAAGTTAGAAAGTTAATGGCTTTTCTTACTTTGTCAAATCATTTTCTATTCACGAGTTCACAATAAACCTTATTCTTTCATATTACCAACATACTCATATTGGTTTTTATCATTTCTCCAATTTATGAGATTTCCCATCATCTCGATTCTCAATCATTAACAGTTCGGTTGACTTCTATCTTAACTTGAATAGAGACAATTATCCTTATCTTGAGTAGATATACACATTTTAATAGAGATTAACATATTCCTTGATTATACTTTCATAGTATAACTCTTAACGTGTGTCACATACAAGTTTATAAAATATGTTATCTATTTTCTATCTCTACTCAATGCATACTTCTAACTTTTCTCAGTTTACAGTGGAAGAATATTAAATTCTTCAAACATATCTTAGCCAGATACACGGTACTATATTCACTATTTCAAATAAATACGTATAATACTTACTAAATGAGTTATAAGTTGTGCATCTCTTTTAGTTTTTTTTATTTGTATCTTCACTGTCCATAAAGGCATCTTACATCAACTCCAATTTACAATAACCTAGTGATTGAAATTTTCACTACTGACTAATTACGTAATGTAACACAATCTTTGAACTAATGTACAACATATTTACTTATATCAGTTGTATACTACTTTGGTTCAACATTTTCAACTTCTGGAGTTTGATTCCGAATAAGATCCTTGTGAAGATAAAGTAGGTTTTATCAAATTTATAGTTTGACATCTTAAGTCGTATCGAGACTCGTTAACTCGAAATTTCTCATTTCCATACTTAAATGAAAATTCTTGATAATTTATTTGTCTATACTTTAGCTTCCAAGACTTCAACAAAACTTCATAGACTCTTTTATTTTCGACTTTCACCAATTCATTTGATTATTCAAAGACAAGTGGATGCATCACACTAGTTTTACACGCTGTGAATGAATCGTGATTTTGAAACGAAGTTACTTAGACATTTGGTCATGCATAACTACTCTAGTGTCTTACCTTGACTAAAGGAGTCTATTTGTGTCAGTCACTGGTCTTCTCAACGTCTCATTATATTTTTTTTTATACAAAGAGCCTATTACGTTCAATTTTTGTCAATTTTGGTTAGTCTCACATTAATCTCATTCTTGGTCCCTTCATAGACTTATCCAAACTTAATTCAACACCTAAACCACGTACACCTCCTTAGTCATGACTTAGAAAGACAATTTCTTTCATTTCTTCTCCTTTCAAAAATTTAGCTAGGGACAGTGCAACTTCTTATCATCATTTAATGAATCAAAGTCCTCATTAGATAATCTTAATTCGAAACAAAGAACTTTTGCAACTCAAACATTTTACTATTTGTTATTGCCTTAAGTTGTTTACATTAGTCAGTTGATTCCCGACTTTTTTTTCAAAAAGAAATTCGGTACTTTTCAAGAGACTGTAAGATATTAAATTATCTTACTATTCATCAATTCACTCTTGATGATTTAACTCATCCATTACTATTCAAATGAAGAGATGGAAGAACTAGGATTTCAAAACTATCGATCTACTCAACGACTAATTAAACTCTTAAATGATGCTATTTCAATTCTTTAAGTCTTATTAATGGAAACTCCCATGAATAGGAGCTTATACTGACATCTTATACAAATCAGTTACTGATACTCAATCAGTACGTCCATCTCTTCATTTGTTATATTTAAGGTCATAGTGATATGCATCAAAATTTTAGAAATGACTATTGGGTACTTTGAAACTTCATAACACAATAACTTGTGTTAGTTTTTAATAGCTAATCATAGCTATTTTTATACCATTTCCCCAATCTTAACTTCTAACACCTTAATCTTATCACTATACCTTTCATTTTTAAGTTAGAGTTTTTGTTGATCTTTATTTCGTAACAAAATCTAATCTGGCGTTAACAAAGATTACCACTAACTCGTGTATTTCCATTCGTTTTATCATTTATTCGTATGATTCAAAGAACCACTATACTTCAACGTTGCTTATAATTAAGCAACTTGAGTAATAAACAATAGAAAACAATCAACTTATTAATTGTTTTAACTCATGGTTCTATTTTACTTTTCACTTTGTATTTTGTTTTGGAAAGTAGACAATATTTTACATCAAAGTACTTTATTTTCGTAGAAAACTACTTAGACAACTTGACTAGTCATATCACAATCTCATTGTGATTTTCCAATCACAACTTAATTTGTTTAATCAATTTCTACTTTTGAAATCACATGCCTCTTTTTTTTTCATTGAGGCTAACCCTCAATTGGTTATGAATCAAATCAATATTTCGTAGAATAAGTCTTACCGAGTTACTAACTCAACCGGTACTAACCTCTTTCTAAATTCCTGACTATTTATATTTTGTGCTTCCCACAAGTCTCAATTTCATTTTCATGTTTTCCGAATGGTTCTCAATCATTTGAAACTTAATTTAAGTCCATTTTGGCACTTTCCTGAGCGTTTTATAAATTTATATAGTTCGGTACTTTAAATTTCAAAGAAATCAACGTTTAGTACATACGTTCCTGAATCACTTATACTTCCTTCTCAACTAATTTCCTATTGGTTTTGTAACGGCCAAAATTAATTAAATCAGGATTAGCGTTAATTTCAAGGATTAACAGTTGTAATTCGGGCGTTACATGGAAAACTCAGTTGGCTCGGTCACGAGAACCGAGGAAATATGTTATTTATGGAATGGTGGTTGTGTATATGTGGTGTTCAAAATATTATTATATTGCACCGCATGTGTTTATGTTGAATAACAATATCGTACGAGGGTGTGTGACAGGTAGTTGCCTCGAAGTGCGTGTCAACACTAGTGTCGGGTAGGCGAACTATGGTTATGCTAGGAAACTTGACTATTCTATGTCAAGATGAATAGTAAATAAATTAAATGGATAATGTGACCATAGGATAAGTTAATTCAAATTAAAATAATAGGCTATGGTGTGCCTCGAAATGCATGCCGAGACGCGGGGCACTGAGTGCCGGGTAGTAGAGGGTTAGTGGGACAACAAGTTGATAATTTTTGGTGACTAAAAATAGTAACCATAGGTATTATGTGGGCCTAAGCTAAGGTGAATAAATTAAGTAAATCAAGGCCTATCGTTTAGTTAAATTAATTGTGAACTATATGACTTGTCTAGATATATGCACATAGACATCTAGGAACCAAATGAGTAGAAAATTAGTGTCACATGAGGAGAGTTAGTGTGAGCGAGTGGGTTAAGTGACTGAAGGTGGACCATTAGATAATCATCAAGATACGTAAATGCATGAGGATGAAGGGCTAGGAATTAATCTCCAAGTGATGTATATGATAAGTTTGATTAACACATGCAAATGAACCAAATCAACTACACTTGCTTGGGAAGAAGAAAGAGAATGCTAGAATTGGAGTTCATCCTACTTGGAGCTCAATGAGAGGATTAAAACCTAGGTAATCATATTCTCCATCATTTCCTCTATCTAATGAACCCATTTTTAAAAGTTTTGATGGAAAATCGAATTTAGGGGTTAGATCCCTTGTTTTTGGTGATTTTTTGATGAATTATATGTTAAATGATCATTTCCAATAAGGAATTATCAATAGTTTTGATGGAATTGAGTTTTTGGACAATTTGGAAAAATTAGTGGATTTTATGAAATTAATTAATTTGATCAAATGGATGTTCTGAGTTGAGGTAAATGATATTTTGAGATTAATTTGATGTAGAGAATGTGTAAAATCAGTTTAGGTAGCCAAATTTCTCGATTTGAGAATTTTGTCCCAGAGGCTAGGTAGCGCGCTACCGAGGGAGGATAATGCGCTAATCATTCTGGGTTTCCTGTTATTCTTCAGGATGAAGAACAATAGTGCGCTACTTCATTCATCAAGCATGCTACCACTATATTGTGCGCTAACTGCAGATCAAAAATGGAAATTAAATGCGGTTTTGGCAAATTTTCACTTAATACATGTATAAACACTAGGGAATGACCTGAAACTATAAAATTGGACTTCGGAGACTCAGATGTCCGTAGCTAAGTGTCGAGGAGCTGTCGGGTCGGATACGGGAGTCCGGAGAAGCCAAAACACGGATCGAGATACGTAAACCTATTGGACTGCCTCACAGAATTCATGTTTTGGTTTATCGATTTAATATTCCATGTGTGATTGCTAGTAGGCACACATGGGGTTTTCACTCATATTTCGATTTGCATATACATTAGTTGTGGCTAAATCTCTTGCATAGGTTACTTGTAATAATGCTCGTGTCGATGTCACTAGAATATATCTACGACCGTCGGAAAGGATTAGGGTGGTCCTGATGTGTAACAACATCGGGAATGGACCATGCCGTTTACTGAAGTTAAGGTTTAGTCGCTGTAAGCCTGTAAGTATATACGTGGTTCCCATTCAATTTATCGATTACTGGTTGGTGTAGATTAGGGTTTTCTCGTGATTATACAGATGTTAAATGATTTATGCTTTATTTCTGATCTGGTTTAGTTGGTATATGTTGTTATTTATTTCATGCTACTTATTTTGCTTGTCATGTGTTACCTTCATACGTAGGAATATGATGTACTGTTACCAGATGTTATATTTGCATGTCGCGTAGTTTGTAGTTTTATTTCATGAATATTTTGTGGACTTCTCTTGGGATTTTACGCACTGGACTTGTCACTGTATTTGTAGGGTGACTGAGTGCAGATCTTTCGACGAGCAAGGGCAAGGGCAAGAAGGTATTGGGCGACTACCTCTGAGATAGTAGAGCCAACTCGTGTGTGTAACTACAATATGTATTTATTTTACTTTTGTTGGGTTTTTGGAACTGTAGAACACAGATTACATGTATATGAATCTTTTGTTTATTTCGCCTTAATATATACATAGTATATTTTGTCGGGTTTTCTACTACTTAGGATTGTTAAATATTGCATAACTTACTTGATTTAAGACTTCCGCTTTAAAATTGTAATATAACTGGATAAATTGATTAACTGCCTAATGGAATCATTAATATTTATATGGAAATTAATTAGCTAAGTTAAAGTTAAATGGAAAAGTGTAGGTAGCCAGGTAGGCCTTAGGAAGTCAAGGATAAGCAAGCCATGACATGGCAAGGCTTGGTGACGTGGGATGAGACGTGGCTGGTAGCAAATCACCTGAAATTTAGGGTCGCTACAGTTTCGTAACTAATAATTTCATCAGTTATATTAATACCGAACTACTTACAATACCTTTGTGAATTTAGATCTCACAAGTCTATTTCACTTTCATTTACGCTAAGTTTCACTTCACAAGTCTATTCTCTCTTTAATTGTCTATTTTTATTCTCACTCGTTGTATCTCGCGAGTTAAGTATCGAGTAGACAATGTGTGACGATCCGTATTTTTAATTAGATGATTAGTGTTCAAAACCTGACTAAGAGTTATGATTAATCGACGTACTCAAATATTTTTTGAAAAAATATATTTGATGTGCTTATTCGGTGACGTACAACCAAATTAATTTGCTATAAATTAAGTTAAACTATACTTTTGATTTGAATAAGTGGCTAGGATCCAATTTTAAATCAAATTATATGTAAAAGGGCCAATAAAGTAATTTTCTAATAAAAATAAAATAAAATATATAAGTTCATCTTATTTTCAACGAAAAAACAGAAGAAAGAAACGAAAAGGGTGATCGAACCCTACCTCCATCTCCAACGTGCAAGGAGGCGGACAACGCACGGGGAGATGCCGACCAGCGGAGACGCCGGGCAGCTCCACCGGAAATGGTTCGGCAGGTCTCCAGCACGGCAGAGCGGACCAGCAGGGCAGTGTGCAGCTGCAGCGGCGGACCAACACGACGCGGAGAAGCTCACCAGCAGTGGCGCAGCTCCGGGGAGGACGACGCAGTTGTAGCGAAGAATCTGGTGTGGTGGCAGTGGCGGTTCCGGTAAGGTGTTGGTTGTTAGGGGTGTTAGCACACAAAGATAAGGAAGATAGAACAGGAGGAATTGTTTAAGAGCCTTGAAAGAGATGTGTTTTGCATATATTTGTAGAAAGAGTGTAGATCTATGCTAGATTGGAACTCTTGAAGGAAATTTGGAGTTGGGAAACTCCACTAAAGGCTATGGTGAGATTCTAACCCTCCCATTTCTTGTCTTTAGCATGATTCTAATTTTTGTTTTCAAAATAACTTGGTTTTTAAGGATTCTTAACTCTTGTGATTGATTCAAGTGATGTTGGCAAATTTGGTGTTAAGTTGAGCAAAACTCTTTTCCTCGCCTATTAAGTGTTTGATGGAATGTTTCAAAGAGAGAGTTTTGCTTATTTTCGTTGAATTTGGAATAGAAAATGTTGTCTTGGATGAAATTAATGAGTTGGTGGATAACTTGATTGGTTAATTATTGGGTTATAATTATAAGTGGAAGGTACTATGGAACCTAGAGTTTGATTTAGCGAAGTAGAGATTTTGGACATAACTAGGATGCAAAGCTAGATTGTTGAAATAATTCATTGAATGAATGCACTTTAAGTGTTTGATATAATGCATGAAAGGAGGCACGTCTTCACTTTCAAAATTCAAGAGTATAAATTTACATGAGTTTGTTAATGATTGAAGTGACCAAATCCTGGGTTCATGTTGTAATAGTATAAGAATTTAAGTGGCAAAAGGAAAAGGAAATACTAGAAGTTATTATGGTTTATTTATTCTACATTCCATGTTCTTGATAAAATGCCTTAAAGAAGAAGTGTTTTATTTTTTCTTAACTTTGAAAGGTAGAAATTGGTATTAGAAGAAGTATTGGCTAGCTTGGTTGGATTGATTGGAATGAAGTTTTACCTAATTAAGTTCTATTTGGTTTGAATTGAAGCTAATGAGAATGGAGCCCTCACTGGTATCTCCTTATCTATATAATTAAACTTGTCTTACATTTTTGCCTAATTAAGATATTATTCTGAAGTGTTCTTTTATAGTTTGAGACTATGAGTGGATGCGATAAGGGACTTTTCAAGTGAAATTCATGGTGTTGGGCTTGAAGCTAATTTGATCAAGATAGATCGTAAGTGTTTTTCTACTTAGTTCAATAAGATAAGTAGAAACTAAACTTAAACCAAAATAATGAAACTCATATATAAGAGTGTTTTAGTTTGTTAAGCCTTTATGTAATGACTTGAGTCTTTAAAAGGACTAATTGATGAATTAGTTCATTTGAGCTACACATAATATATCTATTTAGCAAGTAGTCCCTAACACAATCTTGTTATACCATGTATGATTGTAGATACGCAAGAAGGAATCAACTAGACTATTTGAATAATCGATTTGACGCTGTGATTTATGCGATTGTATTGTAAGTAAACCATTAAGAAATTAAATAATAATTCAGTTCATTTCCTTGCTATATTTGATGAAATGATTGCTATCATTGGATTCTACTTCCCTACCGAGTGACCTAGGGTCTAAGTGGTCAGGTCTAGTCTTGTCGACTCGCAGGTTGCGCAATCGATTAGCTCTCGTGGCTTTTCGACGGGTCTGAAACCTTTGAGTGAGCACCTGCCATGTGTCTAGCTCCTATCAGGTATTCGAGTTCCATTGTGGTTGAGCATCCGGTTAAGTCTGTGGTTCCCTTTGGAATTTTCTTGGGCTGCGGCTCGATCGAGTTGACAGTGCCGAACGGATTAGGTGCGATCGAAGCGGCTTGACTCGCCACACGTTTTAAGTGGCTCCGAGCCCATGTGTAGAGTGTGAGGGCCATTTACTCCTTATCCTTTGTTTCCAGATCACTTGGTCCCTACTGTTGATCATTGGAATCTGTCTATCATGCATTTTATTGTTATTTTTCAGCACTTTATTTCTTTCCAGCATGATTTAAGGACTCGTTTATTATTTAATCTGAATTACTGTTGAACTTCTTCTGGATTTACTTAATGGAGTTGTCTCCGCTTTTGGTGACAATTGCAGGGGCAAGGAGCTTTTAATCGGTGACTTCCTTTGAGCTTCCCTCAGAGTTAGTTCCTCTATGTTACTATAATAGATTTATTTTTGATATTTTAGGCTGTACATATGATATATACTTATGATTTTGGTTACCTTGGGGTTCATTTTAGGTTGTGAGATGTTTGATATATGTATATGACACTTCTTCACACTTTTTGTGACCAGATATATACTTGAGATCGACTTTTATAGGATTTCCACACCTAGGCATGTCTTGGCTACTGTTTACTTATTTAAGTTGCTTTAAATATTTTTAAATTTCGCTGCGTAAATATTAAGACTTGTTCAACTAAATAACAAATCCAACAAGCAACTAATGATTTGATAACTTGGATTAGAGGCTGAATAACCAGCATTGACTTTGCGGGAGTTGACCGAGGGCCTACGTAGGTATAGGTTGGGCGAGACCCAATTTGTAGGGTCTAGGGTCGTCGCATAACAAGAATAAAATCCTTATCGTATATCTAGCGATAATACATACTATACAACAACAATAACACAATAACAATGTATTCCCCAACCAACAGTTGCTTCCTAACTAATCACACTCAATCACTTTTTGGTTCTCAACCAAAGTTTTCCTCAATTAAGCCAAACCTAGGCTCAGATACCAAGTTTGTTAAGACTCGTCTCACAAAGTCCTGACTTAGCCTAATTTCCCTTAATTAGGCACCTAATCCATTCAATTAATTTAACCTCAAAATAATTTTTAATTCGAACCTTAATAATACTCCGAAACTAAATTTATATCCTTAATGAAACTCAATTCATGATTTGTTTAATTGGTGCAAATTAGGAAATTATACGGATTGCTTTTTGTATTTTCCAAAAATTTTCGATAACACCTCCCCTAAAAGTAGCATGCTGGAAAATCCACTTAATAGACTACAAAATGAAGAGAAGCCTAGAAGGACTCACAACTTCGTGCAGTTCATAATATATACACACACACACACACACACACACACACACATGTGTATATATATCAAATTAAATCATCAACATTAACTTCCAAGGTGAAATCCTTATTTATAACTTTACAACTTTAAAGTAAACTAATGCTACTTCATGAACCAAATTAACGTCCAATGAAACCATAAAAAATTTCCAAAACTTCATAGAACTGATTTGTAAAGCTCTCATACTTATTTAAGAGTGTTTCACACCCTACACTCACCGCGGAGCCCAAAGTGATATATAATAAAAAACATATAATAAGAATTAACCTTTTAAATTGAGAAACAATCACCACAATAATCGAGTCTTTTCCATTCGTCCTTGTCTTCATTGAAAATCTGACATCATTAAAAACAACTCAAATACGTTAGAGAAGTAAACTCCAACACTCTGTACTCCTACATATGTTAGTTTGAATACATTGAGACATGCAATTGCATTTTCAAATAACAAGAAATAAAAATAACAACGTGAATCCCCACTGTTCCTGTTTACTAACTATACTCGGACGTTGAATTCTAAATATAGTACAAATGCGGTACTAGGAGTTCATGAAATGCAAAGGTAACTTGTCGAAGTAAATTTCTGTGCTAAACGCTTTGGCTCAGTTGTCTGCATCTATTACTAAACTTAGGGGAAATAGATGCTAAGTACGACTACTACTAGATTAGGGAAATAGCCAACCATACGTGAACCAAATCATTTTCAATCAATGCATGCTTGCCGAAAAACTTGCGTGCCTTGGGTCTTCCATGTTTTAGTCTATCTGGTCAGGAAACCTAGCATGAGATTCGCTCGTGAGCTGTAACACTAACAAGCCATCATCCAGAATGACATGAATCCATGACCAAGAATGATGCAAAATGCATTGCAGACTAAACACAAATGCAGGTACAAAGGTAAATTCTATAAATAGTAAAGCCCATTGTAAAACTTACTTACAACCAACCAACTTTAAGCTAGCTTTTTGACGTTCCCGAAGTGTCATATCACCTTGAAAATAGTTTCAGTAGCTTCCAAGCATACCCAATTATATTATGGAGCTTCAAGTGCAACCAAATCACGAAACCTAATGAAAACTGTGGCCAAAATACGTTTGAGAACAATTTCCAAAAATATTAATTTATATAACTGTTTCAATTGGCTTTCACTTAGCCAACTTGGGGGAAACTTTTTAACCTTGAAAACCTCAGTATTCGTCGTGATGACCATAAAGAAATTGTAGCACTTATGTCCTACTTTCTATAGACTTCAAGAACACTCAAATCGGATTTTCGACAGATAAGTTATGAATTTTTCAATATGGCTTGTCAACTAGGCAAAATCTTCGTGTGTGGATTAACACTTGATTAATTAGTTTTTGAGCAACTAATAATTTATTTCACTCGTGCCCTTCAGAAACTCACTTGCAACCCCAAGTATGACAAACTGTGGATGCACCTCAACACATCTCGACTTCGCGATAAAATACCATATAATAGACAAATTAAGCACACAACACACAAAAATAAAAATATATCTTATGATCCCTGGTCCATAATGCGTCTGTCCCACCTCAAATACTTAAACTCCAAATAAAATCCAAAAAGACTTGATTAGTCGCTTAATTAAGTTTATGAAGTTCTCTGATTTCACAACACCCCTTAACTTTACTTTTCACTCTACACCCCTCCCTAAATGACATCTTATGCTCATCCACAACTCCTATCTCACTTACTACACTCACCTTCATCCTCTACTTAATTTTCACTTTTTATATCTCACCTAAATTAAACTGTAGACTTATCACACTTTGTCTTCTACTTTCTAATCTTTAGACCTTGTCTCATATTTTTGTTCATACACTAAACAATTCACCAACGAATACAACACTTAATTATAATATTTGGTTGAGTTTTGGTTTATATTCTTAAATGGAGAGTTTACTAATAATGAGGAGGGGATGTGCTTAGAGCATGAACTTACTTATTGGAAACTATAAATAATATTAAATTAAATGGGGGCTGATATAATGTATAAGGATGCTAATAATAATCCCTAAAGAAATCACTAAACCGTTATGGTTTAGCCTTGTCCAAGTCAAATTAGCCTAAAATATGGTTCATGATAAGAAAATCACTAAGGCTTCAAAAAAAAGAAAGAAAGAAATCACTAAAGCCAATAATAACCTTACCAACATTAATTACTTACTTGCTAAAACATATGCAGTGAGATGAAAGATGCATAACTTGTGAAAAGTCAAGTTTCTGAAAAGTTACATATGATGTATCGTACAAGCATCAACTTTTTTTGATAATAATAGCATAATTATTTTTTTTTTTTTTTTTTTGTCAAAACTCAATGAAATTGCATTGATAATGAGAACCCTTACATCTATGTTACAATAATAAAAGCTTAGTCTCTACGAGAATACCAGAGGCAACCACCATCGGAGGCCTATCAGACACAATTGATGAGAACAAAAGCCGGATCTCAGAAGAAAGTCTTGACAAAGGGAAATATGACCATTCAAAAAGAAAAACAAACAACTAAACAAACCACAACCAAGGCGAAATTTTCTAAGGAAACTATTACCGAAGCCACGACAACCATATATATATATATATATATATATATATGCGGGACTAGATCTAACTAAACAAAACAAAAACATTATGTTGCAAGTAGCTGTAGGCATTATGATATATATACAAGTAATTGATTGTCACGACCCAAAGAACTAATACACGTTTACTTCGTTAATCAGGACAAAATGACCAGTGACGTGGGACTCGCAGCGAGATACATGTCATTACCGAGGCACGGTGGCTGATGTAAATATTATATTTGTTGTGTTGTATGCCTAGTGTTGCATATGTGTAGACTACTAAGTCATTTATGGGTATGCAGATACCGAGATGAGCGGGGACGCGCCTCGAGTCGCGTGTCGACATGGGACCGAGGTAGCGGCACATTGGGTAAGCTTTAATTATTTACATCAAATGTAGAATTTGTGTGGAAATGTGGTGTTAATGTGGCCACCTAAACACCACATAGGAAAAAAAAAGACCTAAGTTAAGAAATTAACATATACACCACTAGATAGGCCTGGAAACTCACTGACACACATCTCGAGAAAGAGTGTCACACATTTGAATCACTCACAAGTGACTTGGGAGACAACTGTGGTGTTATAGACCACCCGATAAGCCTCTAGATGCGTGTGTGGGTTGAGATGCGTGGCTCACAGTCAAGCCACCCCAATCATATCATTTGACCCCAAAGTCCACACTTATCCTTATCTATTTTAATCTCTTCAACTTGGTAAATAGAGAGGAAAAAAATAAAGTGGAGAAAGGAAGAAAACCGAGAGGGAGGAAGAAAAAAAAAAGAGAGAAGAGAGAGAGAGAGAGAGAGAGAGAGAGAGAGAGAGAGAGAGAGAGAGAGAACTTGACGAAGGTGACCCCAAGGTGAGTTGAATTTCGCGTTGTTGTTGTGGTTTCTGTCGGTCGTTGTGGTGGTTCGTGGTGACGAACTCGGACGAACTGCCATGGCAGTTCGTCCGAGCTCGAGGAAGGTAGGGGAGTAGTCTCCCCTGCATATGAACTCCACCTGGGGTTGGGGATGGAAGCCCAAGCGAAGAAGAAATTAAAAAAAAAAAAAATTAAAACAGAGCACTGTGTGATCTGTTAGCGCGAGGAAGAAAATGAGGGTTCTGAACCGGGTCAGTTCGGCTTGGGCGAGCCGAACCCGGCTCGGTCCGGTCAGCCCAAAGAAAAAAAAAAAAAGGGAAGAGGATAAGAGGGGTGAACCGGGACGGTTCAGCCCGAAGAGAAAAAAATTAAAATAAAAGAAAGAGAGAGGAGAAAATGGGTTGGGTGAACTAGGCCGGTTCGAAACCGGTTCGGCTTGGTTCAACCCAAACCCAAAATGAAAAAAAAAAAAGAAAAAGAGGAGAAAAAGGAAAAGAAAATTGGGAAAATTCCAGAAAAATTAGGAAATTTTTTGAAAAAGTATATGTCGACAAAATAAATAGAAAATAATGAATTGCTAGGAAAAATAAAATATTTGGAATTTTGGACAAGCAATTTTCGGAGGTTTTACCTCGAGAAACGCGAAATGGGTCGAATGACCGAAAATAAGTAAACAAAGTTTTTACAAATTTGTCTCAATTTAGATTTAGCCTAAATTGAGGCATTATTGAATATTAGTAAACTAAGGGGAGAACTCAAACGTTTGTGCACGCATTACTAAATTGTCGAGGGATGGCTAGACTAAGACAAGTGTGTGACTTGTAAGTACAACCGTGAGAATTTTATATTTCATTTCATTCACCCTTATTGATTTTTTGGTCTATCGCTAGACATTGTTACTTGTCATCTCACATCATGTTGTTCTTGTATCTATTCATGGATGAATATTGTGACATGATGATGCCTTGTGAATTATTTCATTGCCTCTAATTCCTACACTTGATGTCGTTCTTGAATACAATTGATGAAAAACATGCTAATGGACTATTTTGAATTTAAATAGACCTGTATTCGACTTCCTTTGGGCTTTGTAGCCTAACTTGTCTTGGTAACCTAAAACTTTGAATTTATTGTCTTTGAAATGAAAGTTGGGATTATCTAGTGTCAATTGCACGAGAGATGCGCGGTTCATGGGGATATGGGTCTACCGGGGTTCCGGCACTCACCACTACATTTGCGCGGCACACGAGTTATGGGGCTCGGGGTGGTTGACAAGCCTGAGGTTGATGTTATAAAGTGAAGAGTGCAACTCCGCTATTTATGTGAGATATGTTGAGCACAACTCCATATCGTAGTGGGAAAAGGTAGGTGATAGGTCTCACCGCCGACCGGACGTAGATCATCTCGACTTAGCCTGTGTCTGTCTCTACATCTTTAACTGTGGTATTTACTTCAACAATTTATTTCGCTCATTTATGCTTTTAAATACCATTCGTTTCTTTTGGAAATATGGCATGAAATTATCTAGTTAGTACTTAAATATCACTATACTCACCGTCTAGTTTGTGACGGTGGGTGTAGGTCCGTCGCGCAGTAGCAGACCAGGGAAGGAGAAGATCGACGATTTTCTCTGAGCAGTTCAACGACTCTCCTTACTCATTTGTATGTCTCGACTTTTGTTGTATTGTATTATTGTTTATGTCATTTTGGGGTGTACATTGGGTTGAGTGGATAGTTTCATATATATATACATAGGTGCATGTGATGCTGTATTTTTTCTGGTTTTCCACACTTAGGAATTTTTGGAGAATTAATGCTTCCGCTTAATAATTGACTTAAATTCAATTTAATAATAGATCAATACACGAATTTTAAGGAATATAGGGATGATAGGCTGACTAATACGTACTTAAGTCTTAGATCAAGTGGATTAAGGCTTGAGTATGGGATTAGGCCGGGTAGTGCCTTGTTCAGAAGTAGGGGCCGTCACATTGATGTAAAGCAATGTATAATTTTATAGTAAAAGATAGTTTAGTAATTGTATTAAACTATAAAGGTCTATACAAGTAGATGACTCACAAGAGATTGAACAAGCAATATGAAAATTTAATTCCTCTCTAGTCTATTTATTCCTTCTCTAATTCTGCATCCAATGGTGCTCTCATTGAACCTCCCACCAGTACGGATGATGATCCAAATCTTATCGCGCACTACAAGGAATATGGGTAATTATGACTAAATATTCATGGCGGCTAAATAAACTGTCACAAATTACTTATGGTAGCAAGCATCCCCTGTCACATAAGTGCCTGCATATTATGACAAGGTCAAACTTGCCAGTTATAAGTGTTATTAAATACTAGAATTTTAACATAACTTCCTTACGCACAAATACAATTAAGTCCCGACTCCCGAGTTTGAGCTTGGCAAACAAAAATGTCGCTCTACAAACCTTCACTCAATCGCTCTGACAATCGAGCCTTAACCTTAACCCTTCGATTCAAACTCTAGTTGTTTTTAAGCTAATCGCTCTTTGGTGAATCTGTTTCATTATATTTCTCTTTCATTGTTTTTTGTTTTCTTGTTATGATTTGCTAGAACACTAATTCAAGTACAGATCGATGTCGATGAGGAGATTGAGTAAAAAAAGATTGAGTCTTGGTGCGCTAATTTTTTCAAGGTCTTCATTTAGGACTCTATTATGTTCAAATTATAGAATTTAATGACTATTTTTTGCAAAATTTAACATTGATCGGTAGGTATCCATTTTTTGGTGCATTTGATTTCTTTATGTGGGTTTGATAGATTGAGAATGCATTATTTTTTTTCTCTGCCATAAAATATGTTCTTTAACTAACATTGCTCGGATGTATCTTGTTTCTTGCATATGGTCTATTAGAAGAAGTTGCAGAGGCGATGTATATTAACAGTAAAAATCGTGATAAAGAGAATATTCTTTAAAAGAAGGAAAGTATGGACAAATAGCCTTGCCTTATATGGTGCAATTCAAATTTCAATCAAAAGAAGACAAGCGTAAGCTAGTAATCATGCCTCATGTGGTAATATGGAGTAATTCAATCAATTAAGGCCAAGATGAAAAGTACGCAATCAAGATCAATTATGTTTCATATTCTCATCATCTCGCCTCATACGGTAATATGGAGTAATTTAATCAATCAAGGCCAAGATGGAAAGTACACAATCAAGATTAATTATGGTCCATATTCTCATAATCTCTTTTAAGGAAACATTGACCTTATTAAATAGCAACGATCAAGCATGTTGTCTTTTACATAATTATATGGTGTATATAAATATATAGCTTGCTATTGTAAAAGCATACAAAAAATACATTCAAATTTCTGTATTCTTTCTAACTTTTATCTTGGTATCAGAGCATCGCTTGCTCTTTGGATCATGAGTACTATCAATCTATCTCTCAATATGGGTAATTTCATCACTCTGAAACTTGTTTCTACTAACTATCCTTTATGGCATGAACATGCTTTATCGTTGGCTGAAAGTTAAGATTTAGTAGGTCATCTTACAAATGAGGAATCGACTCCTCCCAAAATTGACATTTCAAACCAGTAAAAATCAGATTTAGAGAAAAGTGCATCAAAATTAATTGGTGCTTTCATTTCGTGGCAAAAATCTGATTATCAACTTCGCAGGTGGCTTATAGGGACGCTTTCGGAGGAAGCGCTTGGACTCGTAGTTGGCTAGGAAATAGCGCAATTAGTTTGGGAAACTCTTAAGAATGTCTAAGTGCAAGATTTATAAGAATGAGAGTTCACACTCAAGTAACAACTACATATCTTCGCCAAGATGAAGGTAAATCCATCGGTGATCACATTTTTCTTTTCAAAGGATTATGTGACAAACTTGCGGCCATATGCAAATCAATATGTGATAATGAAATGGTATTTTGCCTCCTTACTAGTCTTGGTCCTCAATATGAGATCTGCACAAGTACCATGCTAAAATCTCTAAGGCCAGCATACTTTGAGTTGGTATCTCAACTCCAAAATTTGGATCAACGACGTAGTCGGTTCTCCAACAAGGCAAATGGTGTAACCCACTAGATTTATCCTCAATTGGTTTTTTATGGCCAACATTAGAGAACACAAAAGCTCTATGTTGATAACCAATTTACTTCCACCGGGGTTTGCTTTCAAAGCATAACAACCAAGGAATTTCAATAAGGAAAAATTGAACAAATCTCCTATTGTCACCAAACATCGTCGACCTCTGCCACCCAGGGAGCGTTGAATGAATTTTGTTGAAAGGGACTTATATCGAGAAGAACCTTGCATATTGCAAAAATATGTTAGTGGATTCCAAAGAAACCTACCCAACCAATTGATATTCTAACAGCGCTTGCAGCTCTTACCTTGGACAACTCTGTAGTAGACACCAAATGGACATTCAACACTGGTGCATCCAATTATATGGCTTGTAATCAAGGTACAGTAACTAATTTACCCAAATATGGCGAACCGATTCGATTATTATTGGAGATGGATCGTTTAAGCCCATTACAAGTATTGGTGATATTTATCTAAATCACAAAGACACTTCTTTACCACTTCACGATGTACTTTTAGTACCTAATTTAAAAAAACGTATTATCTATTAGTCAACTTAATACTCAATTTCCTAAAAATTGTGAATTTTCTAACATGATGATTTTTTTTTGTTAAGGAACATACAACCCATTATCACAGGGAAGCATAAGGGTGACCTATATTTTTTGTCTAATTCACATGAATAACATTTTTCCTCAAATCTGGTTTAACGAAAGTTCGGCATTAGCGTTAAGACATCCTTAATTGTCTACGTTACTATTTTTTTTTAAATAAAGGGTTTATTGATGTTATTGGAAGCACAAAGCCTAAACATATTTGCTATACTTTTCAGTTTGGAAAAATTAGTAAATTTTTTTTTTTCTTTTGAAAATCCAAGTACTGGTATATTTGATAAAATTCATTATGAATTATGGGGTCTGACACCTATTCAATCGATTTGTAAGTCTAAATATTATGCTTGTTTAGTAAATGATTTTTCTTAATATACTTGGATTATTCCTTTGTAATATAAATCTGACTTTGTTGATGCATATCTATCATTTGAAAAATATATTGACAGACAATTTAGCAAAAAAATTAAAGTTTTTTACTTTGATGGTGGTGGTAATTTTATAAATTCAAAATTATCTTCTCATTTTAGTTCATCTGGCAAAACTCATCAAGTCTCTTATCCTCATACTCCTGAACAAACGGGTATAGTAGAACGACTTCATAGAATGATTCGAGAATTTGATGTAACAATGCTTTTTCATAGTGGTGTCCCCTTAAGTTTTTGGGTTTAAAGCTTTAGTACTATAATGTATCTTATGAATCAACTCCCATCTTCAACACTTAGTTTTGATACTCCATATTTTAGTTTGCATGGAACTCTTACCATTAACTCTTTGCTTCATGTTTTTCATTGCAAATATTTTCCATACACTTGGGACACATGACGTCACAAATTTGATTTAAAAACTATTCCATGTGTATTTATTGGATATAGTGATCGTTAGAAAGGATACAAATGCTTTCATCCACCTAGTAAAAAAACTTTTATTTCTAGGCATGTAATTTTTGATGAGTTATTTTTTCATATAAAACTAATTGGTCTACTCATATTTCTCCTAATACAAATCAGGTTATTAGAATTTCTTATTCTTGATTGGCTTGTACTAATGATAATACTTATACATGTACATATTCCTAAACTCCACCTTATTCGAGCCCCTTACTGTGACAACTACTTCTCAAATTAGGGAACTGCCCAGCCTAATCTCGTCATTAAGCTCTAACATCAACTTTTAGAACTTAACACAAAACTGGTCAACCATTTCAAAACAATTTACCTACTTACAAATTATAAGTTCAATATGTGTTTTAATGTCTTATGTAACATAATAAATCAGTGTGAATTAAAATTTTGCTTACTTACAAGTTTATTCAGTGGAAGTCTTACAAATTAACGAAAACATTAATGTGATACCTAACAATCGTGGAAAAATCAAGGAATAAAGATCACATGCATATATATAAGAAAACGACGATATATAACATGTGTCTTGTCAAGGTACTAATCACTTAACCTATACCCAAAAGTATATGATAGGCATATAAAAGTAATACATCAAAAATCAAAACCTACAAAATCTGATGTAGCAGCACTCGACTGTTGGACCAAATTTTGTCACTTATACCCCGACTGAAATTTTGATGGCAACAAACAAAGTGAAAGTATTCTAACATTGTGCTTAAGTGTTTTAGAACATTAATGTATGATTGGAATGAGCAACAAACAAAGTGAAAGTTGAAGCTTTGCTTAAAGTTCAAGTCAAGTGAGTGAAATGAAGTCGGATAAGCTCAAGACTTGGCTCATACATGGACACAAGGATCGAAACATCAAACTCATCAATTGTTAATTTCATGTATGGTATATAAGTTCTATTCTTACAAGCCAAATGCATTAAAATCATGCATATCATGAATTTCAGATTTTCAAGCACTTAAAGTCATGAAATCTATGATTTACAAATCTATAAGTCTCGAAATGCTTTAAATCATGCAAACACGTTATACAACATGTATTTAAGGTTTATAAACCTTTAAGTATGTTTTTAAGTGCACCGAAAGTCGTTTGGATGATTTTTAAGTGTTCATAAAAAATATTTATAGAATAGCCTCAATATGTTTCATAAAATCGAGAAATTCAAATTTCGAAGTTTGTGAAATAATTTGGGTTGTCCAAACACGTGTAATAAACCTTATTAAACTTGTATGTCATGTTTTTAAAGGTTGAGAAAAGTCGCATGTAGGTTGGGGAGTCGATTGAGCTAAATAGAACTGAAACAATTTTCAGGCCCCTGCAACCCAAAGCACGCTACAATCTCTGGATAGCGCGCTAGACATGCACATAGTGCACTACACGAAAAAGCATATCGCGCTATCTATCATCTGACAGAGATTCTGCTAGACCGCATCTACACCTTTAATTTTAATTTTGGGGGTCTCAACCCTTGATGAGGTATAACGGTCTCAAGCCCCTCAAAAACACTAGAGAACCAAATCAAAACAACAAGAAAAAAAAGAACACAACTACTACTTTTTATACTCTGAAAATTCAAGTTTCTACGTACTTTGTGCTTGATTTTCATTCACTTAAATAACCTTGAAGTCATTGTCTGGCGATTTTAGAGACATCAAAGAATTGTTCTCAAGCATAAAACTCACACTTCAAACCCATGTTCATATTACACTCTAGGGGTTATAAGATGTATTGATTTCATACTCTATTTGTGCTTAATCTATAGTTTTTGAATAAAATATTGTTTTTGAAATCATTTGGTGTGTTCTTATACATACAAGCCTAGGGTTTCTCGTGCCTAAACTTGTTTTACAAAACCTAGGACTTAGTTGAACAAGTTGTTGTCCTTAATCTTAATATTTTGAAAAAACCACTTGTTCATTTGATTTTAAATCGAGTGTACTTAATCGATATCATTTTGTCGATTTCTTGACTAAGATTTGAACATTCATTTACATTTTCAAATATATATCTTGGTAGAGTTCACTTTTGTATGCATTGGAGTGTTTCATCTCTAGGAAGGCTTCTAAGAGTTGAACTTATTACCACTTTGCTTTGTAAAACAAATCTTTATTTATATTGACAAACTTTGTTGTAAGACTTAGCGGGTTTATGTCAAAGAAAAGACCAAGTTTAGGCTAGGAACAAATCCTAGTTGCGGCTAGGTTGGGAAGTCCTAATTTATAATTAGGCATTCTAAGTATGTATGCTTAGGTTGTAACACTTAATCGTAATTTAAATGGAGATTTGAAAATCCTAACCGGGGAGGTTAGGTAGTGGATGTAGATTGATTGGATCGAACCACTATTAATTGCGTGTCCATCTCCATCTCCTCTACCGTTCACCTTTGTATTGCATTCATATTTGTGCTTGCATGAGCATATAACATTGTTACATATTGAAAATTTTAAAAAGGCGATAACTTCTCGATACATCCAATTCTTCCCCTCTTAGGCGTGGTTTCATTTGGTATCAGATAGGGTTATTGCTCAAAGTGTTGCTAACGTATCTTTGAGTGTTCTCTTGAAATGATGCAATCATTAGATCCCGCTCGCCTTAGGAAGGCAACTCATCATCTAGGCCTCCCTACTTTGATGGGGCCAATTATGCTCATTGGAAAGTGAGAATGAAATTCTACATAAGAGCTTAAAGTAGAGCATTGTGAGACTCTATCAAGAATGGCTATACGGCACCAGACAAAGCCGAAAGAGACTATACTCTTGAGCAGACAAAACTCGAGCTTAACAATGATCAAGCTAAGTATGGGAGAAGCTTTTGTTTTGTGCACTTAAAGAGAATGAGTTCAACTAAGTAAGTGCATGTGAAATGACAAAGGAAGTATGGGAGAAGCTTGAGGCACACTATGAGGTTACCATTCAAGTGAAGAAAAAAAAGTTGCGGATTCTCGAAGAGCATTATGAAACCTTCAGGGTTGAATCTGATGAAGGCATAACTACCGCAATCACACGCTTCACCAAGCTCTTGAATGAAATGAAGAATCTTGGAAAACATTATGATCAAGAGAACTCGGTGTACAAGTTCCTTAGAGGATTGCCAAAGGAATGGGACGCAAAGAAGTATGCAATCCAATCGGCGCAAAATCTCGGTGATTACACCTTTGTTGCTCCATGTGGAGAGTTGACGGTGCATGAATTTGAACTAAAGGATCGAGCTAGAATGGAAGCACTTGGAGGCGCATCAAAGAAGGATACAAAGAAGGAATTAGCTCTAAAAGAGAATGGCTTACCGACTAAGTTGATAATGATGTCCACCGGTTAATATCGATAATGATGGACCACGCAATGACAATGAGTTTGAAGAAGAATTGACAATGTTCACCAAAAAGCTCAACAAAGCTCTGTACAAGCGTGACAAGTACAAGAAAAAACTTAAGAGCGGAAGCAAGGGAGTAAAGTCAAGTGAGACTATTTGCTTCAGATATGGTAAATCGAGCCACATCAAGGCAGATTGTAAGTCCAAGAAGTTCTTGGACAATAAGAAGGGGAAGAAAAGCTTCAAGGAAACATGGGATGATTCATCTTCATTAGCTCTGACTCCGAGTCGAAAAATGAGAAAGCTATCCTTTGTCTTATGGCATAAAGTGAGGTCAATTCAAATATTTTGAATTTTGATGATGTCCCAGTATTAATGAGGAGAACTCTGACGCTCATTTTTTCATACCGAAAAATGGGTAAGGGAGGTCCCAAACTCACTTTTCATACCCGAAAAGTGAGAGAGGGAGGCCCCAAGCTTATTTTCCATTCTTGGGAAATAGAGGAGGGTTGCGATAGGTTGACAGCCAGCGTAAAACTTTTGTCACTTTGGACTTAATCGAGCAGAATGGAAAAGTTTGATTCATGTAGCCGACCCCAATTAATTTGGGACTGAGGCTATGTTGTTGTTGTTGTTGTTGTTTTTCCAAGTATTAATGAGCTTGGGAAAGAGTTGGAAAAGAGGTCAAAAAGACCAAACAACTCAAAAAGAGCTTGACCATGGCAATTTCTGAGATTGAGTTATAAAATGAGACCATTAGTGATCTCCAAAGTGACTTAAATGAAGTCTTAAAGGAGAGAGATGCCTTAGTTAAAGAGGTAGAGGACTTGACTAACACGGTGACTAAGTTCACCAATGGAAAGAAAATGTTTGACATGATGTTGGGAGCACAACGACGTGCACTTAACAAAAGAGGCATAGGTTATGGAACAAATTTATTGAGCTACAAGAAACTACTAAATTATGCTTATAAATGCTCAAAATGCCATAAGTCTCATGGGGTTAGGAAATGTGCCTTGCAAAAGACCAAAATGGGTAGACTAGCATGGGTAGATAAGAATGTATTGCATACTAACTGTCTTGGACCCAAAGGAGTTTGAGTACCAAAATCTAGTGTTTTCCATGTGATGTAGGTTGTGAGGAGGAGCACCCCATGGTACTTGGATAGTAGGTGCTCAAGGCACATGACTGGTGATGCAAGACAATTCATTGAGTTTAAACGACATAATGGTGAGAAGGTTACTTTCGGTGACAACAACAAAGGAAAAGTAATTGGTCTTAGCACCGTGGGTAACGATTTTTATCCATAACTAATTTTTATCTTGTTGAAGGGTTGAAGCATAACTTACTTAGCATCAATCAACTATGCGATAAAGGTTTTCATGTGATGTTCGAATCGTCAAAGTGCATAGTTAGAAATGAGAAGCATGAAATCATATTTGTAGCATGTAGATATAAAAATGCTTACACCATAAACTTTGATGAGATGCATATGCAAAATATTTCTCGCATAAGTGCTCAAAATGAATGTGATGCATGGTTGTGGCACCGTAGACTACGACATTTCAACATGGAGAAATTGTCAAAATTGTTTAGGCATGACTTAGCTAAAGGGATTCCTAAATGCACATTTAGGAAAGATAGAGAATATGAGCCATGCATTCTTGGCAAACAAATGAAATCGTCCTTTAAGATGAAAGTAACTAGTAATGTAACCAAACCCTTGGAACTAGTCTGCATGGACTTGTTTGCCCGTACCCAAGCCCAAAGTCTAGGTGGCAAATCATATTGTTTTGTACTTGTTGATGATTTTACTAGATATACATGGGTTTATTTTTTAGCACATAAGCATGAAGTGTTTAAAGTGTTTGTTAAATCTTGTGCATTGGTAGAAAATAAGAAGGATGAAATACCCATAGAGGTTTGGAAATGCTTAGGAGAAATCGGATTGACTTGGTTAACAAAACTTTTCAATAAAATTTTAAAATCAAAACGGATGCCAATGGATTGGAGAAGAAGCACGCTTGTGCCAATCTTCGAAAATAAAGGAGACATTCAAAGTTGCTCAAACTACCGGGGAATTAAACTTATGAGTCATACTATGAAACTGTGGGAGAGAATAATTGACAATAGGCTAAGGAGAGAAACAACAATATCAGAGAACCAATTTGGTTTCATGCCTGGGAGGTCAACTATGGAGGCGATTTTCCTTGTAAGACGATTGTTAGAAAAATATAGAGAAAAGAAAAAAGATCTTCATATGGTATTCGTAGATTTAGAAAAAGCATATGATAGGGTCCCTAGAGATGTTCTTTGGTGGGTTCTAGAAAGAAAAAGAGTGCATGCTAGATTCATAGACACTATTAAGGATATGTATGATGGAGTAGTAACGAGTATAAAGACATTTGAAGGAGCTACAAAAGAATTTCCCATTACGATAGGACTACATCAAGGATCGGCTTTAAGCCCATATCTATTTACTTTAGTTATGGATGAACTAACTAGACATATTCAAGAGGATATACCATGGTGTATATTATTTGCAGATGATATTGTCTTAGTGGATGAAACCAAAGATGGAGTGAATAGGAAATTAGAACTCTGGAGGAATACATTAGAATCTAAAGGCTTTAAGTTGAGTAGGACGAAAACTGAATACATGCACTGTGAGTTTGGAAACACTAGACATCGAGATGACGGAGTGGTAAAATTAGGAGAAGTAGAAGTTCCTAAGGTAAACCACTTTAGATACCTAGGATCAATCATACAAAATGATGGTAACATTGAAAATGATGTCACACATAGAATTCAAGCCGGATGGAAGAAATGGCGGAGTGCAACATGGGTGATTTGTGATCGACATGTTCCTACTAAGTTAAAAGGAAAATTTTATAGGACCACAATTAGGCCAGCTATGCTCTATGGAAGTGAATGTTGGGCGGTAAAGCAACAACAATTACATAAAGTGAACGTATCAGAAATGATGATGCTTAGGTGGATGTGTGGTAAAACTCGTAAAGATAGAATAAGAAATATAGAAATTCAAAGACAAGTAGGAGTAGCAACAATTGATACAAAGATTAGGGAAGGGTGGTTGCGATGGTTTGGTCACCTGCAAAGACGACCTACAAATGCCCCAACTAGAAAACTTGACTCAATAGAAGCTGTAGAAATTCGACGAGGTAGGGGCAGACTAAAGTTAACATGGGATGCATTAATTAAAAGGGATTTGAATGGTTTGCAAAGCTCACCATCAATTGCACTTAATCGAGCACAATGGAAAAGTTTGATCCATGTAGCCGACCCCAGTTAATTTGGGACGGAGGCTATGTTGTTGTTGTTGTTGTTGTTGTTGTTGTTGTTGTTGGTAGAAAATAAGAAGGATTACAAAATCACTATCATTAGGAGCAATAGAGGTGGTGAGTTTGCCAACAAAAATCTCGAAAACTTTTGTACAAGTCAAAGGTACACACTCCAACTTTCTTCTCCTAGAACACCACAACAAAATGGCTTGGTTGAGAGAAAGAATCGAACCATTCGAGAAATGTATCAAACTATGTTAAATGAGTATAACATAGCTAAACACTTTTGGGCCAAAGCCATTAACATGACATATTATGTTCTAAATTGAACAAATGTTCGCAAGAAAGTGAAAAAATCTCCTTATGAGCTATGAAATGGCTGAAAACCTAACATTGGCTATTTCAAGGCGTTTGGATACACGTGCTATGTCTTGAATGATAGAACCATTTAGACAAATTTGATTCAAATTCAAATGTTTGTACATTCCTAGGATATTCCATGCATAGCAAGGCATATAGAGTCTTCAATAGATCATCTAGGATCATAGACGAGTCCATTCACACTAAATGTGATGAGATAGATCCTAAAGTGAGATTGGATCATGCCTTGGAACAAATAAGACTTGATGATGATGAAATCATCCAATCTCGAGATTCAAGCGGTAAGGAAAAAGAAGTTAGAGTAGAACCCGAATCGAGTGCACCTAAGAACTTTAGACTTCTTATAGGACATCTTTCTCAACAAATCTTAGGTGACCTAAGCAAAGGAGTATCCGCTAGGTCTTCACTAAAGTGTGATGAAGGGCATATAACCTTTGTATCACAAGCCGAGCCTACTAAGATAGATGAGGCTTTAAGAGATGAGTATTGGATCATAGCCATGCAAGACGAGTTAGGACACTTTGAATGGAATAAAGTGTGGATCCTAGTCCCTAGACTTAGAAACCACAAAATCATATGAACCAAATGGGTTTTTAGGAACAAAAAGAATGAAAAGGGTGATATACTGAGAAACAAAGCTAGGTTGGTTGCACAAAGTTATAATCAAGAAGAAGGAATTGATTATGAAGAAGCCTTTGCACCGGTAGCAAAACTAGAAGCAATTGAAATGTTGCTTGCTTATGCTTGTTATAATGGTTTTCTACTATACCAAATGGATGTTAAAAGTGCATTCTTGAATGGTTTTATTAATGAAGAGGTATATGTAGAACAACTGCCGAGTTTTGAAGATAATGATTCTCCAAATCATGTTTATTGTCTTCAAAATGCTTTGTATAGGCTTAGACAAGAACCTAGAGCATAGTATGATAGGATAAGTGCATTCCTTCTTAATAAGGGTTGTAAGAAAGGAATATTAGATCCTACCTTGTTCATTTTGACCAAAGATGATAATATGCTGCTAGTTCAAATCTATATAGATGACATCATCTTTGGGGTCGTCAAATAAACACTATGTGAAGAATTTTAATCTTTAATGACATGTGAGTTGGAAATGAGCATGATGGTTGAACTAACATACTTTTAGGTTTGCAAATCAAGCAATCTAAGCATGGGATTTTTGTAAATCAAGCTAAGCATGTGAGGGACATGCTTAGGAAATTCAAATTTGAAAATTTGAAAGCATGTGACACTCCTAGTAGTTTAATCGTAAAACTGTACAAGGATCCTCAAGGTAAGCCTATAGATCCTAAACTATATAGAGGAATGATAGTAAGCCTACTCTAGTTGATTGCTAGTAGACTGGACATCATGTTTAACATTTGTTTATGTGCTAGGTTTCAATCCGGGTTGAAAGAGTTACACTTAAAATGTGTGAAGCGCATATTTAGATATCTAGTGACACACAAGACTTAGACTTGTGGTTCAACAAAGCTTCCAACTTTGATCTTCGAAGCTTTGTTAATTTGGACTATGTGGGAAGCCTAGTAGATAGAAAGAACATATTGAGATTTTGTCGCTTGCTAGGAAACTCATTGATTTCATAGTTTATCAAAAAGCAAAATCTCATTGCGTTGTCCACCGCCGAAGCTGAATATGTGGCTGCCGGAAGTTGTTGTGCTCAAGTTCTATACATGAAGCAACAACTTGAGGATTATCAAATCCATGTTCCTTGTGCCAAAACTTATTGTGGTAAAACAAGTGCAATCAATATCCCTAAGAATCTGGTGTGTTACATTCGCGCACGAAGCACGTTGAAACTAGACATCATTTTCTTCCTGATCATGTGCAAAAAGGGGACATTAAATTGATACATGTATCCATCGAAGACCAATTAACGGATATTTTCACCAAACTGTTGCTTAGAGACCAATTTTCCAAAATTAGGCAAGAATTAGGCATGATTAGTGAGTCCGACCTTTAGAGTATGTCTTGGGGAATGCCCAACATGACCAACACACATCTCGAGGTACTTGTGATGTGTATGTCACCCTAGAGGAGTTGTCCCGAGTCACAAAATGAAATTCATATTTCAGTCCAGTCCTTGGATATCGCACTATCCATCCTTGGTAGCATGCTACCAAGTGCTAAAGTTCTAGGCTAAACCCGAAACATATAGCCCACTATACAATGGACATAGCGTTTTATGCTTAACAGGGACATAATTAAAAATGGATAAAGGCCATTTTTTTCTACTCTCAAACAACTTCCACTTCCTACACAAGAGCACATCAATTCCAACTCTATATTAATCTTTACAATTGTGTGATTCTTGTTCACCAAAGCCACACAATCATTGGTTTTTTAGTGCTCTATCCTTTGATACCCTATTCTTGTTTGAACACCCATTGTTGGAGTTTGCATACCAAGTGTTTTTCAAAATGCCTCCAAGAACTAATCCAAATCGAAGGACACCCAAACTCACCCCAAGGCGTCTGATAATACTGCGAGCTATTCAAGAGTCATCCGAGAGTGATTCCGACTCTAATTCATCATCTCAAAATGCATTTCGATCAAGTACTCACCGGACAACCTCGACTACTCACCACACCAGTGACGCCTCCACTACCATTCCCATGAGGAATCTCAGAGTTGCGCGCAGCGCGCCAAGACAAGGCATGATAAGGGTACTACATTAGACGCTCCGCGATTTAAGTTGACGAATGCAGGCGTTCTTACCCCGATAGATGTGGATCTTGCATTTTTTAACAAAGCCCAGTTGCCAATTCGTGAAATCCTCGCCAAGATGGGATGGGTGCAATTCTGTGAGTACAAAGCGAAGTTTTATCCACAACTTGTTCGGGCATTCTACTCATACATGAAGACTAGTAATAATTATACTATCAAGTCCCACGTTGGAAGGCAACAAGTTGTGATCACTCCACAATTGTTAAACGAGACTTTTGGTGTACCACTTCTTGAATCTACAATCACACTCGGTGAAAAAGTGCGGACATGGCCATTTGATAAGCTGGAAGTATTAAATTTTTTTGATCGAGGAAATGCATTTCAAATTTACCAGATATGGTCCCTTTGAGACGGAGTTCAAGATTGTGTTGCATCTCCTTCATCGCATTGTCCATCGGGTCATTCTTCCTAGGAAGGGGAGCAAGAACTACGTCACAGAGCTTGACATGTACATTCTCAAACCACTGATGACAGATGAGAAAATTAGTTTCTTGCATATTATCATTGCATATATGACCACATATGTTGGTAGCGTTTGACACTTGTCATACGCTCACGTACTGACGCGATTCTTTGACGAGGTGGGAGTTGATCTTACCGCGGGCAGCCGATTTCTCGATATGAGAGAGACGATTGGGGATACCACTCCGCGCAAGTACCACTACATTGGTGCGGAGAGGAGTTGGATAAGGGAAGTTAACATTATAACATGAGTGTAGTATGGGGGATATGAGGATCCATATCCTTCTAATCCGGATAAGCCTTTTGATGTTCGTAAGTACCTCGATTATAGCTTAACCTACCAGCCAGGTGCTACGGACGAGGTTCATGGAGTCGCTTTCGGGTAAATAGGAGGTTCATCAGGAGATTCCAACTCCACTTGCACCACAATGGATCCCTCCGCCATTCCCACATGCATATATACCTCAGACTACTACAAGATGGCCCCTCTACTAGACATTCTTCCATTTGCTACATATATGTCTGTTCAGCTACACGACATGTGTGAGTTCATGATCCAGCACGATATGCGCCTTCGTCGCATTGAGGCTCATTTGCACTCACCTCCATCATAGAAGGAAAACAGTCCTTCTCGCCCTAGTCGTTCCTTTTAGAGAACTCTAGATTCATGTCTTTAGGGGTAGTACCATATGGATGTATTTAGGGGGAGCCTCAGGAGTGTTCATTTTGTTAGTTTTTGGTAACTCTCAAGTTCACTTCCATTTGCACCACATCGTGTCATTACATTTTATTTTGTAAACTTATGTATGACATGTTCTTTTGTTTATTTCTGAGTGATTCTATATGAATATCTAGCATTTCTATTGGTATTTCATTGATTTATTTGCTTATGGATGCTATCCTTTCTCTATTTCATCTTTTTATCAATGTGGAAGTCCCATTGATGATTTATTCTTCATGATTCTTGGTACCTTATAATAAGGAGGAGTTCTATTGATGCATATTAATAGGGAGAGTCATTCTTATCTGGGGAGAAATATTATGGGGAAGAAATATTAATGCCCTGTTTTTTGATGTTATCAAAAGGGGAGAGAAATATTGACTTTGAACTTGCAAACCATCACGTTTTGCTCTTATTATTAATTTTCGATATTGTTGAAGATATTAATTGATATAAATTGGATATTGATTGGTATTTAGCATGAATGTGATTGATATTCTCTCAATATATATATTGCTTGTTTGTCAAGTTCAAATTGTTTGTTATCATAAAAAAGGGGAAGATTGTTGGACCAAGTGTTTATCACTTATACCCCAACTGAGATTTTGATGGCAACAAACAAAAGAGAAAGTTTTCTAAAATTGTGCTTAAGTGTTTCAGAACATTAAAGTATGACAGAAATGAGCAACAAACAAAGTGAAAGTTGAAGATTTGCTCAAAATTCAAGTCAAGTAAAGTGAAAGTTGAAGCTTTGCTCAAAGTTCAAGTCAAGCAAGTGAAATGAAGTCGGAAAAGCTCAAGACTTGGCTCATACAGGGACATAAGGACCGAAACGCCAAACTCATCAATTGTAAAACTCATGTAAGGTACATAAGTTCCATTCTTACAAGCCAAATGCATTAGAATCATTCATATCATGAATTTCGGATTTTCAAGCGCTTAAAGTCATTACATCTATTATTTACAAATCCATAAGTTTCAAAATGTTTTAAATCATGCTAGCACGTTATACAACATGCATTTAAGGTGTATAAACCTTTCAATATGTTTTTAAGTGCACCGAAAGTTGTTGGATAGTTTTTAAGTGTTCATCAAAAATATTTATAAAAAAGCCCCAATATGTTTCATGAAATCGGGAAATTCAATTTCTGGAGTTTGTGAAATAATCTGTGCTATTCAAACACATGTAATAAACCTTATTAAACTTGTATGAAGTGTTTTCAAAGATTAAGAAGAGTCACATGTAGGTTTGGGAGTTGATTGAGCTAAATAGAATTGAAATTATTTTTATGTCCCTGCAACCCATAGCAATTTATACTCTCTGGATAGCGTGCTAGACATGCACATAGCGTGCTACACAAAAAAGCATTGCGAGCTATCTGTCATCTGACAAAAATTCTGGCAGACTGCATCTCCACCTTTAATTTGAGTTTTGGGGGGAAATCTCGACCCTCGATAAAGTATAATGATCTCAAGCCCCTAAAAAACACTAAAGAACCAAATCAAAACAACAAGAAAAAAGAACATAACTACTACTTCTCATAATCTTAAAATCCTAGTTTCCACATATTTTATGCTTGATTTTCAATTGCATTCACTTGGGTAACTTTAAAGTCATTGTCCCGACAATTTCAGAGACATTAAAGAAGTATTCTCAAGCTTACAACTCACACTCCAAACGCATTTATAGATTACACTCTTGTGGTTGTAAGATTTATTGATTTCATTCTCTATTTGTGCTTAATCTATAGTTTTTGAATAGAGAATTGTTTGAAAATCATTTGGCGTGTTCTCATACATACAAGCCTAGGGTTTTTTGTGCTTAAACTTGTTTTACAAAACCTAAGACTAAGTTGAACAAGTTGTTGTGCTTAATCTTGATTTTTGGACAAAATCACATGTTCATTTGATTTGAAACCAAGCGTGCTTAATTAATATCATTTTGTCGGTTTCTTGACTATGATTTGAGCATTCATTTAAGTTTTCAAATATATATCTTGACCGAGTTCACTCTTGCATGCATTGGAGTGTTTCAACTCTCGGAAAGCTTGTAAGAGTTGAACTTATTACCACTTTGCTTTGTAAAGCAAATCTTTATTTGTATTGATAAACTTTGTTGTAAGACTTAGTGGGATCTAAGTCAAAGGGAAGACCTAGTTAAGGCTAGACACAAATCTTAGTTGCGACTAGGTTGGGAAGTCCTAATTCATAATTAGGCATTCTAAGCGTATATGCTTTGGTTGTAACATTATTCGTAATTTAATTTGAAAATCCTAAACGGGGAGATTAAGTAGTGGATGTAGATCGATTAGATTGAACCACTATAAATTGCGTGTCCATCTCCATCTCCTCTATCCTCTTTCACCTTCATATTGCATTCATATTTGTGCTTCCATGGGCATATAGCATTATTACATATTGAAATTTTTTAAAAGGAGATGACTTCTCGATACGCCCAATTGACCACTCCTCTTGGGTGTGGTTTCATCCACTGGCTCAGAGGTACTCGTCGATATTCTCTTTGCCGAGCCTGCTACTTGATGGATCTGCACGCACCGTCATAAAAAAGATGGCGAGAATAGGAAAGTAAAAAAGTTACACTGAGAGACATTTGTTCACATTCCCAAATGTGCAACAAGTATCAAAATGCATAATAACATTAACTATGCAGAAAGAGAATAATGCAAAAAGATACTTTAGTTAAACAAAATGAAACTGACGCTAAGTTATGTAGTATTGATCTAGGGTCGATTGGTGGAGAGTCCTGTCCCAATGCTTATTCCACAATATATTGATGGAGCTGTGATCTACATCTGTGTGACGGTCGTTATTGCATTGTACGCATTTATAATGATCCCAAGTGCCAGTCATCTTGGACGTATGCTAGCCAACAACCTCGGGTTTATAACTCGTGAAGGCACCCAAGTTATCCTAGCCAACAACCCTGAGTCCCATTACTCGTGTCCTGCGCAAGATAATGGAGAAATCCCGATCACCCTGGAAAGTCTAGTGACCCCCGTGTGTCCGCCGAGTTTCTATCATAAAGTGGTCCCAGATACAATAACTACTATCATATTCAAGAACAACACATAAATGGAATCCAACAAAACCATTGAATACTAATGCACAAATGATATAGATTTTCAACACTATGTAATAACTACCTAATAGCATGCTATTTCACTGACCTCATGTATTAATAATGAAAATGACATAACATATGATTTGGAGTCAATGACATCATTTAATCAACATATTATGCCATGGAAATATAATGAGAAACAACAAAAAATCATGGCATATGGAGTACAAAGGAAAATTAATCCAAATGAATGGAAAAGAACATATGATTAGGAATGAAATGTAAATAAATATCTCAATCAATTTACTTACAATCCACTCAATTTCTAAAACTACTTCGGTCTCCCAACATCGTGAAACTTGTATTTGAATCCTTAGAACACTTCCCTAGTTTGTCGATATCAAACTAATCCAAGTAAGTTAGTTTTAAGTAAGGTCCAATGGGTCTAGGAACCTTAACCCAAAACAACCCTTTTAGACTAAACAACATTGAAATTTTAGTCTTATATTGCAGCACGATTTTAGGCATGAAAATACCTAAATATCAAAATATTCCACTAATGTAAAGATTGTTGAACTCTATCTTAGCTTTTCAAAAAGGTTTAGTTTTCAAAATTTTTATTTAAAAGGAAAGAAAAATCATATTTCTACTAAACATAGCTCTAATTGAAACCTAATCCCACTAGTGGATATAGAAAATCTATTTCTCCCAATCTATAGTTCCAAAAATGTGATTTTTGGTCACAAGGCAGCAACCATACTAATAAAAACATACTAAAACAATAGCTCATTTGGATGAGTAAGTAGGGAGTTATGCCTTTAACAAATTTAGTTTTAAAAATCTTTTACTGCATTCCAATACCTATTTGTAGAGCACTTTTGGACATGAAAACATTTGAATTACAACATCTCCAACTAAGCAAAGTTGTTCCCCTTTGAGTAGGATTTCAAATGCCATCAGTTTGAGTCGATTTAGATCTAAAATGTACGAGTTATGACCAAATTACATAGACTAATCCCTAATACAACTTGCAACAATTCAGTTTTCTTCTTACAACTTAAAAAATTTATATCTTTACGATTTCAAAAGCAAATTAAGAACTTTAATATAACTAGATTATCAGTTTGAAATGAAGAATCCAAATATATCAACCAATTGCAAAATCTTAATCATCTACCTTCTAAATTTATTCAAAAACTAGAACTGGTTTTAATTAAATAGGGAGATATGTACATAGTTTGATGAATACCTAGCATAACTTGATCTCTCCTTCACCAAACCCACTTTGGTTACTAGTCTTTTTCTTCCTCCAACCCTTCTACTTCTCTCTAGCAAGTTTCCTTCTTAATTAAGCAAATGAAATGAAGTTGATTTGGTTGTATGAATTGATTACTAGTTTTATAAAGTATGTGGATGTGGTTGATTAATAACCATTGATCTCATTGTGCACACACATCTTGAGGCTCATCTAGTAATACACCTATTAAAACATATCCCGCTATATCATGCTATGTGACACCAATATGTAAATCCATTGGTGTTAAGATGAGTCAATACGTGTCTCGATGAAAATCAAGTGGCTATTGTTTTAACTTACTAACTAAGGCATACTTAATATATTATCAAACATATCTCATTTAAATAACTATAAAAGCTTTATAAGACTTATGCCAACTTACCATATCACTCACTACCTTGATCCCACGACGACACTCAACTCAAGGTGCATTCCCACACTCGTATCAACATATATTCATAAGTAGAAAAAACTCAGTAGTCTACCCATCTTCCCTCGGTCACGACACGTATCTCGATGCGGGTCTAGTCACGGGTCATTTCATCCTGATTAAGATATTAAACTAGAATTAGAAATTTAGGTCATGACAATTCTTCCCAACTAATTCAAATTTCGTCCTCGAAATTATACTTAACTTAAAATTATACCTAACTCGAAGAGGTACAAAAACCTATCTCGCATATAATCCTTTCATTCCCAAGTGAGTTCCGAGTCACCATTGAATTGCCACTTTACTAACACCTTCGATATAGACTTACTTCTCAACTGTTGTACCATCATGTCCAGGATCTGTACTGGCTGCTCCTCATAATATACATCATCGCTAAGGTCAATCTGACTCAAGTCCAATTTTGGTCTCTCGTCTACTTTCAATTTGGCAAGTCAAAGTATAGAGACATGGAACACTGGATGAATCCCCGACATTTGTGGAGGTAAATCCAGTTCATAAGCAATCTTTCTAACTCGTTTCTTGATCTTGAAAGGCCTGATGAATCTCAATGCTAACTTGCCATTCAAACCAAACCTGTGAAGATGTTTCCAAGGAGAAACCTTTAGATATACAAAGGCTCCCTCGTCATATGTGAGATCGCTACGATATGTTTTTCCATACTTCTTTTGCCTTTCTTGGGTTCCTTTAAGCCTCTGGCTAATCTGTCGTACCTTTTCCATGTGATCGACATCAATTTCTGGCCCTACAATATCCCGGTCCTCTGGCTCAGCCCTATAAGATGGTAAGCGACACAGTCTGCCATGTAAAACCTCAAATGCCGCCATCTTAATGTTAGCCTGATAACTGTTGTTCTATTTAAACTTACACAATGGCAAGTATTCCTCCAATGATCCACCAAACTCAAATACACAAGCCATGAAAATATCCTAGAGAGTCTAAATCAACCTCTCAATCCGTCCATTAGTCTGAGGGTGAAAGGCTATGCTCAATTATGGGCGCATACCATATTGCTCCTGCATACTTTGCCACATCCTTGACGTATTCATAGCATCTCTGTCTGACGTAATAGTCAATGGTACCCCATGCAGCTTAATAATCTCCTTTTCGCATAATACACTTAGCTGATTAAATGTGCACTGAGCTGCAACTGGTATGAAATGGGCAGATCTTGTCAGTCTGTCCACAATTACCCAAATAGAATTGTGTCGACGTGTAGTTCTCGGCAGTCCTCTAACAAAATCAATGGTTATGTCTTCCCACTTCCATTGTGGAATGGGAAGTGGCTGTAATAATCCTCCCAATCTACGATGGTCTCTCTTCACCTGCTGGCTAATCCCACAATTCCTAATAAACCGCGATACGTCCACTTTCATCCTAGGCCAACAAAAATGTCTCTTCATGTCATAATGCATTTTGGTCCTAGTTAGATGAACAGTGAATCGGGAATGATGTGGATCCTGAAGTATCTCATCTCTTAGCTCTACCACTACCGATATCCATAACTTGCCTCTAAATATCAGACACTAATCTGTTGTCTCAATCCAGTCAATATAATTAGTACTCTAGGCTAACTCACTAAACCTCGGGAATAAAATACCGCTCTTTGACCCTAAAAAACTTATATGTAGATATTGTCTGAAGCCTCATCTATACACAAATCACCATCTGAGTGTTTATAGGAATATTTGACTGAGTCATCATTGCTACTACTTTGAGTAATACATACTCATGCATCATGTGAGATCTAACAACCTCGGCATCGCCAATCACTATCTTACTCAGCGCATCAATAACTACATTAGCTTTTCCTGGGTGGTACTCAAGAGAAAAGTCGTAGTCCTTTAGAAACTCTAACCATTTGTGTTGTCTCATTTTCAGCTCTTTCTGTGTGAAGAGGTATTTCAAACTCTTATGGCCAGTACAAAGTGTGAACCTCTTTCCATACAAATGATGTCTCCATATCTTAAGGGCAAATACTACTACTGCCAAGTCCAAATCATGAGTGGGATAATTCTTCTCATGTAACTATAATTGTCTGGATGCATAAGCCATCGTGCCTTTATCCTGCATCAACACACAACTTAAACCTGCATGAGAAGAATCTATATATACCAAGAACCCCTGCCTAGCCTCTAGCAATATTAACACTGGTGCGGTAGTCAACAATTTCTTCAGCTAAGCAAATGACACATCGCATTTCTTAGACGAATTAAACCTGACATCTTTTAGAGTCAATCTTGTCATCGATGAAGCGATCTTCAAGAAATCCTTCATGAACCTGCGATAATATCTTGCTAACCCCAGAAAAATCCTAATCCCTGTAACTGAAGTTGGCGCATGCCAATCCACAATAGCCTGAATTTTAACTAGATCTACAATAATGTTTGCTGCTCTAACAATATGTCCCAAAAACTTAATTTTTGATAGCCAAAACTCACACTTGCTAAACTTAGCATAGAGTCAATGCTCCTTCAATTACTGTAACGTCTCTCTAAGGTGGTCCTCATGATCATCTCTAGTCCTCGAATATATCAATATATCATCAATGAAAACTATCATGAATTGGTCAAGAAATGGCCTCATCACTCGATGTATCAAATCCATAAACATGACAGGAGCATTCGTCAAACCAAACGACATGACTGAAACTAATAATGTCTATATCTCATGCTGAATGTCGTCTTGGATCTATCCTCATCCCTGATCCTAAGTTGATGATACCCTGATCGAGGTCTATCTTAGATAATTACTATGCTCATCTCAGCTGATCAAATAAGTCATCAATCCATGGTAAGGGATACTTGTTTCTGACTGTGACCTTGTTCAATTTTCTATAATCGATACACAGTCTCAAAGTATCATCCTTATTCTTCACAAACAGGATCGATGCTCCTCATGGTGACATAGAATATGTGATGAATCTGTTCTGTCCTAAATGTTGCAACTGACTCCTCAACTCCTCCAACTCTCTTGGAGCCATGCAGTATCGTAGTATAAATATAGGTCTAGTGCTTGGTATTAACTCAATGATAGAATATATCTCTCTAGATGGTGGTAAACCACGTAAGTCTTCCAAAAACACATCTGAAAATTTGCACACAACCAAAATCTTCTCAAGTCTGGGTCCTTGACTCTCTACTACGGTGTATAATGACACCAGAGTCTCCATCTCTCCACTAGTTGCAAGTCAACTTCTAGTGCACTCGTCTCTCAGTGTACTACAACTATGTGTGAACATTGGATGCCCTGGGTCTCAAATATCACTATTTTACTGAAATAGTAGATATAAGCGTGATACATGACTAGCCAAACCATCCTTAACCATGTGTCAAAATCTAAGAACTCGAGCACCCTAAAGTCTGCGGGTAACTCTACACCGCCTATCTCTATTGGACATATCTCAACAAGAGAATTAAGGTAAATCCTATATCTGGTTGCAGTACTCAAAATCAATGTACGATAACTCTAACCAGTGTCAACCCTAAAATGCCTATCATGCGACCATAAATGAAAGATATTGTAGAACCCGAATAAAATAAAACATATAAATCTCTACCACAAATAGAAACACCCTCAGTAAGCCTCCATGTGGCATTTGCATTAGGCTGAGCAACCATGTGTAGGGCCTCTCGACTCTGAGGAGATATCATGACTATTGGCTGTGGATACCCTCGAATCATGTCTCCAACTTGACCACACCTAAAATAAGTGATAGGTCTACTTTGTCCCTGAACTTGATCCTGGACCGGTGTCTATCTCTGCCCCTATTGAAAATTATCTAGTCCTCTACCTCTACCTCTACCTTGACCTCTATCACCTTGCTGCTATTGATGTAGCACTGGTGGTGTTGGTGGAGCTATCAAAGTAGTTGTAGTGGTGGTACCGCAGGTCTGACTAGTGGTGGCAAGGGAGGTCTACCAACAATAGCCTGCCAAGGCGTAGGAGATGATATATATGGTACAACTGCTGTAGATATCCCAGACCTCTGGGAACCTCTATCCCATCTTCTCGGTCCCATGCCTCTCTGTCTCGTCCTCTCAAAATCTGCAACCTAGTCAGGTGTCAATGCTGATACTAATGGTGTCCTATCAACAACTCTGCCCAAATAATATGTCTTGCGAGAGAGTGCATGCTCGTAAATCCCTCCTAAAGTCCTGACACCTGAATTGACTACATAAAATCTAATATCTGATCTCAGTCCATCCCTAAAGTGGTACACATCATCTGAATCCAATCTCACTAAATCTCTAGTGAACTACCTCAAATAACTGTTTCTGCCTCTATAACTCGTCACCGACTCATCAGCTCCCTATATCAGGTTTACGAATTCCTTCCTCAACCTCTTCATCACTGCAGGTGGGAAATACTACTGATAAAACTTCTCCTTGAAGGCATCCCAAGACTCAAACTCTCCCTTAGAAGCTATCGTTGCATGCCACTGAACATCGACATCTCTTTGTAGAGTGTATGATGAAAATCCTCAAGACTCAGTGCAACTTCTCCTTAAATGGTACCCACTTCTTGATTTTCTTGAAGTCTCTCTGACCATCAAAGTAGACTAGCTACAGTCTGATGAAACTCTTCACTAGTTGAACCTTTTTTGTCAAGCAGGAAGTTGGAGGTGCAAAAGATGGTGTAAAAACTATCTTGATGATTAGAGCATTCACTATCGGTATAGTTTATATAATCGGTAATATTATCGGTACTGTATGAGTAGTTGTAGTAGTAGGGTTGGTGTCTGTGCTAGTGGAGTGAAACGTGGAGTCATCATAGCGATTAACTTCTCTAACTGTTGTCCCTGAGTAGTTACTTGATCGGATAGCCTCTGAAAATCATCAGTAGATGGTATAAAAGGCTGGCTACCACTCACAACTATATCCCAACTTTCACTTTGAATCCGCCATCGGTGTCTACAAGTTGATAATGAACTTGAATAAGCTACTACGTAAATAATGCATATATACATATAAAAAACTAACATGTACAAATAAAACATCCCCATCTCATTTTCACTTACTTCCCAACAAATGGTTTCTAGGCAAGGATCATCTGGTTTTCCACAGCTAAGATTTATGTTTTCATGTTTAAAATTTTATTTGTTACTCATTGTAAAAGTAAGGCATTTTACTACACATTGTAGCTTTGGTATCACCTTGTGAAATAACTATTTTCCACAATCCTAAGCTTTATAAACTTAGGCTCTCCTAAGCTTTATAAATTTATAATATGACACCACATCTGACTATGGTATCTTAACTTTGGACAATTCCATAAACTGTCCACAATATTCTAGAACTTAGGCTCTGATATCAATTGTGATGACCCCTTCTCAAATTAGGGCACTGCCCAGCCTAATCTCTTCATTAAGCACTAACCTTACATCATAGAACTTAACACGAAACTAGTTAGCCTTTTCAAAACCATTTACCTACTTACAAATTATAAGTTCAATATGTGTTTTAATGTCTTAGGTAATATAATAAATCTGTGTGAATTAAGATTTTGCTTACTTACAAGTTTATTTAGCGGAAGTATTACAAATCAACGAAAGCATTAATGTGAAACTTATCAATTAGGAAAAATCAGGGAATAAAGATCACTTGAATTTATATAAGAAAAAGACGATATATAACAATATGTGCCTGGTCAAGGTACTAATCACTCAACCCATAATATACAACCCGAAAAGTATATGATAAGCATATAAAAGTAATACATCAAAAATTAAAATCTACAAAATCTGGCGAAGTAGCACTCCACTAGCTCAGAAGTAGTCTCCGATCTTCTCTTTGCCTGGCTTGCTACTTGATGTGTCTACACCCACCGTAAAAAAAGGACGGTGAGTATATAAAAGTAGAAAGTAACATTGAGAGACATTTGTTCACATTCCCAAATATGCAATAAGTATAAAAATGCATAGTAATAGAAACTATGCTGAAAGGAAATAATGCAAAGAGATACTTTAGTTAAACAAAATGAAACTGATGTTAGGTTAAGTAGTACCGATCAAGGGCCGATTGGCCGAGAGTCCTATCCCAATGCCTATTACACTATATATGGATGGAGTTGTGCTCTACATCTATATGAAGGTTGTTATTGCATTGTACACCTTTATAATTATCCCAAATGCCAGACATCTAGGATGTATACTTGCCAATGACCTCAAGTTTATAACTCGTGAAGTTACCCAAGTTATGCTTGCCAACAACCCTGAGTTCCATACCCCTTGTGCAGTGCAAAATAGTGGAGAAATCCCGATCACCCCGGAAAGTCTAGTGATCCCCGTGTGTCTGACGGATTTCTATCATAAAGTGGTATTAGATAAAAGAACTACTTTCATATTCAAAAATAACATAAAAATGGAATCCAACCAAACCATTGCATACTAATGCACAAAGGATATAGATTCTCAACACTTTGTAATAACTACCTAATAGCATGCTATTTCATTGACCTCATGTTTTAACAATCAAAATGACACAACACATGATTTGGAGTCAATGACATCATTTAATCAACATATTATGCCGTGGAAACAACCTAATGTAATGAGAAACAACAAAAAGTCATGGCATATGGAGTGCAAAGGCAAATCAGTCCAAATGACTGGAAATGAACATATGAATAGGAATGAAATGTAAATAAATATCTCAATATGTGCACTTGAAATCCACGCAATTTCCTAAGCTAATTCGGTCTCCCAACACCTTGAAACTTGTATTTGAATCCCTGAAACACTTTCCTATTTTTTGATATCAAACTAATCCAAATTAGTTGGTTTTAAGTCAAGTCCAATGGGTTTAGGAACCTTAACCCAAAAGAACCCTTTAAGACTAAACAATATTAAAATTAGTCCTATATTACAGCGCAATTTTAAGCAGGAAATTATCCAAATGTCAAAATCTTTTTCCAGTACAAAGATTTTTGGTCTATATCTTAGCTTTCTAAAAAGTTTTAGTTTTTAGTATTCTGATTTAAAATGAAAGAAATATCATATTTATACTAAACGTAGCTATAATTGAAACCTAATACGAATAGCGGAATTAGAAAATCTATTTCTCCAATTATATAGTTCCAAAAAATATGATTTTTGTTCACATGGCAGCAAGTATACCTAATAACAACATACTAAAAGTTCAGCTCATTTGGATAAGTACGATGGGAGTTACGCCTTTAACAAATTTAATTTCAAAAATATTCTAATGCATTTCAGCACCTACTTATATAGCACTTTTGGACATGAAAATATTTAAATTATAACATCTACAACTAAGCAAATTTTTTCACTTTGAGTATGATTTCAAATGCCACTAGTTGGAGTCAATTTGGATATTAAATGTGCAAGTTATGACCAAATTACATAGACTAATCCCTAATATAACATGCAAAAATTTAGTTTTGATCTTAACAAATTCAAAAATGCATACCGTTATGATTTCAAAAGAAAATTAAAAACTTTAATATAGCTGGTTTATCAGCTTGAAATGAAGAACCCAAATTCATAAACCAATTGCAAAATGTTAATCATCTACCCTCTAAATTTGAACAAAAACTTGCACTAGTTTCAATTAAGGACATATGTACCTAGTTTGATGAACACCAAGCTTAACTTGATCTCTCCTTCACCAAACCCACTTTGGTTGTTAGTTTTCTTCTTCCTCCAACCCTTCTCCTTCTCTCCAGCAAGTCTATATAGTAAGTGGACATGGTTGATTAATAACGATTAATCTCATTATGTGCACGTCTCGAGGCTCATCTAGTAATAAACCTATTAAAACATGTCCCACTAACTCAGGCTATGTGACACCAATATTTAAATCCATTGGTGTTGAGATGAGTCACTACGTGTCTCGATGAAAATCAAGTGGCTATTTTTTCAACTTACAAAGGCATACTTAATATTTTATCAAACATAGCCCATTTAAATCACTGTAAAAGCTATATAAGACTTATGCCAATTTATCACTCTCTACCTCGATCCCACGTTGGCACTCAACTCGAGGCGCATTGCTACACACGTATCGATACCTATTCATTAGTAGGAATGACTTAGTGGTCTACACTTATACAAAATAATAAACATACATCATTACAAATATAACATATACCTCGGCCATCTCGCCTCAATCATGACACGTACCTCGATGCGGGGCCCACGTCATGGGTTATTTAATCCTGATTAAGAGATTAAACTAAAATTAAAAATTCGGGCAGTGACATTTACCATCCCATGTTGTGGATCCATCACAAATTGAGTCCCAAAACAACTTAGGTGCGTCACCCATTCCTAACTCCTTAACTTTACTCCCAATCCAATCAATTATTACTGCATAAATTGACATACAATCTGAAAACATGAGTCCAACTAGTGTTGATGATTCACCTTCCCCCTCCAATTCAAGTTCTGCACCTATTTTAGATTTTCTAGACCCACATACATCTTCTTAAGAAGTCATCTAATCTCGTTCTAGTGTTCATGATGAAGTCATCTCATCTCACTCTAATGTTAATTAAATATCATAGGTTCTTGCACAATCTAATCACCCAATGGTTCCTTGCTCACAACTTGGTATAGTTAAACCAAACCCAAGACATGCTCTGATTACCGTACCACAACTTATAATATCTCTCATGAACCTCGAAATGTTAGAGTAGTGCTAAGGCATCCAGGTTGGAAAGTTTCCATAATTGATAAACTTACAGCTTTGCAATAAATCCAGACATAAGAACTTGTTTTATGAACATCTAGTATGCATGTTATTGGGTCAAAATGGGTGTTTAAATTAAAACTCAAAGTTGATGGCTCTTTAGAACGACTCAAGGCATGCTTAGTTGCCAAATGTTACAATCAAATTGATGGAGTGGACTATACTGAAACTTTCTCTTCGGTCATTAAACCTGGAACCATACATCAATTAGATGTCAAAAATACTTTCTTATATGGTATAGTTTTAGAAGATATATTCATGGAACAACCACCGGTAACACATGTTTGTAAACTAAAATAAGCCCCGTATGGTCTAAAATAGGAATCTCGTGCTTGGCTCGACCACTTCAGTTCTTTTCTTCTTAATTATGGCTTTTTTTGCAATTTAGCTGATCCCTATTTATTTATTTTTCATTTTGATCATGGATCATTAATATTACTTCTTTATATAGATTATATGCTTCTTACAGGTTCAACAATTACTATTGTTAATTTATTCATTCAAATTCTTAGTAATGAGTTTGCAATGAAAGATTTGGGGCCTATACATCATTTTCTTGGCATTGAAGTCTTCACAACAAGTTATTGAATTTATTTATCGCAATCACATTATGCACTTACTTTATTGGAAAAATAAAATATGATTGATTGCAAACCTATTAACACCCCTATAGAATCCAGACTAGATCCTATAAATAATAATATTACACAAGTATAATATCAAAGCTATTTTAGAAGCATTATTAGAGCTTAATAATATCTTACCCTTACTCGTCCAGATCTTTCTTATAGCGTTAATTATGTTTCTCAATTTATACATGCTCCAACTTTAGGTCATTTAAAATTGCATCGATGAATCATTCGATATGTTGAAGGAATAATTTACTTAGGTTTATATTTCACTTATAATACAACACTTAATTTGTGTGCTTTTTCAGATGCTGATTGGGTAGGTTGTCCCATAACTAGACGCTCCACCATTGGAGACTGCAATTTTTTCTGAAATTATCTTATTTCTTGATGTGTGAAGAAACAACAAACAGTCTCATGTTCTAGTACTGAAATCGAATATTCTGCTATGGATCATACAACTGCAGAATTAACTTGGTTGCTTTTCATCATGAAAGATTTGCAAGTCCCAATCCACTATCCTCCAATCCTATGTGATAATCTTAACGTTCTACATCTGATCGTGAACCTAGTTCTTCATGCCGCAATAAACATATCAAATTGAATTACCATTTTGTTCATGAACGAGTCGCTCTTAGGTTACTTACAACTAATCAAAGTCCCTCTGCCGAACAAGTTGCTGATATTTTTACAAAGCTAATATCTAAAGCTGCTCTTCATTATTTTCCAGAAAAGTCTACCTCCTACCCCGACAGAGTTAACAGGTGGGTATTAACGATAAAAATCATGATGAAGAGAATATTCTTCAAAAGAAGGAAAATATGGACAAATAGCCTTGCCTAGTGTGGAGCTATTCAAATCTCAATCAAAAGAAGGGAAGTGTGAGCTAGCAATCACGCCTCATATGATAATATGGAGTAATTCAATCAATCAAGACAGAGATGAGAAGTACACAATCAAGATTAGTTATGGTCCATATTCTCATCATCTCGCTTCATGTGGTAATATGGAGTAATTCAAATAATCAAGGCCAAGATAGAAAGTACATAATCAAGATTAATTATGGTCCATATTCTCATAATCGTTTTTAAGTAAATATTGACCGTATTGAAGAGCTTAGAAGTCTCATAAGGTTTAGTGTAGAAAAGCATCTTCAATAGGGTACAAACCTACATTTGAGCAACAACTTCAATACGGTCAATATGGTCCATATTCTCATAATCCATATTACGGTCAATACGGTCAATATGGTCCAGTTTGTCCATTGTGAGTTCCAACTCTTTTCATTTGGATTTTTTTATTCGTGTTTAGTTCATGTTGTGAGATAGATCATAGTTAATTAGTTTTTATTGGGTTTCGGGGGTTCAAAATGTAGTAGAAATTTTAAACTTTTATTCGAAACCCCAACAAGATTAAATCCAAATTTCATTGAACTGATTAAAAAAAGTAAACCATACCTCAAATGCTAGTTTATTTCTCTGTGCTGATCGGTGTTTGAGTAGCTATCAGAGACAAACCTCCTCTAGTGGAAATCCACATACGAATGACAATCGAGAATCTGAATGCTAGCTTTAAAGAGAACACAAATTTTTTTTTGTTCTTTCCTAAAAGCTATAGAACAGCTAAGAAACCTAACTCATTTTCTAAAAACCAAAATTATATACCAACATTAATTTCTTTCGTAATATGAATTCACTTAAAACGCCTATTTATACAACCCTTGTATTTTGATTACATACCTTCCCACATTATTCACATAGTAACTAATTACAATTTTTATAATCATTCGGTTAAAGACAACATTTGATTGTGTCAAATCATTATGATCCTAACGTTGAAGTCTGTGATAATCTCAAGTTAGGGGACTAAATGCTTTACAACCTATACCTATCATGTGTAAAACCTATGACTTAATCCATATTGTGTTCTCATAGCAAGTCAATCCAGTACCTTATTCACTAACATTTACTCATGATCTTGATTCATATCTTTATACATATGATCATCACACGACCATCAATCAAGACTCACAATAGTCTTAATTCATTATGTTTTCCAGTATAATGACTGACCAAGGACATTTAGGATGTTTCAGTAAACATCTATGAATCCTATTATAATGTAAACATGCAAGCAAATTATAATAATGAACAATAAAAGAAATCTTCTATTTTATTAACCAAAGTAACAATGTTCATAAGATTTACCTAGGGCACATTCCCCGACAATTTTTACATACTAATCTCTAATTAACACAACCTAATTTTGTTAATGCAACTTGAAAAAAAAGATTAAGTTGGATTCTTATAATTTTTTTAAACAATGCGCAATTAAATTTGTATAGATTTTGTTAGTGTTGTATAGGTTTATGTATTGTTCGATTAGGGAATGCCCTTTTGGTATTGTTATTGGTAATATTATTATGCATAATATTTGGAAGCTCAAAGTTTTTTTCCTTGCACAATTTCGAACGCAATGGTAGGATTTAAGCCATGTAGCTGACCCCAAATAAATTGGGATATTGAGGCTCACAAATTCTTCTAGTTTTTGTTTTTTTTTTTCAAGATCAATTTCTCATGGTATAGGATTTTATTGTTTAATTAATTCATGGCTTGTTCACTTACATACATGATTTAGAATTGCTTGGAAATTTTATTATCTAATTCTGTAAAGATTATATTTTGTTGTTATCTACCCTGAATTTTTTTTCTTTTTTTTGTAATTATCTAATTAGTATTCTCTCTTTCTTACCCCCCTTTCACAGTTTTTCTAGCAAGGACATAAAGATGGAACTAGAAGGCATAAGTACAATAAAATTCAGGGACAAAAGGTTTCCACATCTATCGAGGTACAGTTGATAGCATGCCTTAGCAGGTTTCTGGCATTTGGAGTGAGTCTTTTGAAAGCATCGCTTACCCATAAATCATTCATAATTGACATGTTTTTGTTTCATGTTTAAGAGATTCTATATTGAGTGTTTTTTCACTTAATAATGCATTAATGATTGCTAATTCTATCTCTAATGATCATTGTTCTGATCATGGTTATGTGAATTTTTGGTAGCTGTATTCCAGTATTCTCCACTTTTAGGGCTATAAATAAATTATTAGAACAGTTTTGGTGTTTAATAGAGATTTTAAAACCCCTATTAAAGATGAATGTTATTAAATAGCACTTAATTGATAGGGGCTTTAAAAAACTCTATATAATACATGTATTAAAAATTAAAGCATAATACATTCTCACATGACATTTAATAACACTATAGTTTATCGATGTATAAGGTGTCTTGAGTAGGGTAGTGCAAATAAAATATATTTAAAGCTATGCACTAACATATGTCAATTGTTAGTTTATTGATGTATTGAGATTGCATTGATACTTCTTTTAGTATTAGTTAGTTCACAATAAATATTTATTGCATTTGAATTGGGCAGTTGCATATTATTGCCTCATGTTTCGTGGTATTTGGGTTTGGTGGTAGAATCATGCACACCATTTGGTGTTTTATCATTTAGTAAAAGACCAAATTGTTAAAATATATTAATCTTTTACAACTTTTGTTATTATATCTTAACCTTTTAAAATTTGTTATTATATCCAAACTTTTATAGATTGATAAATCTATACATTAATTTACTTCTTAACTTCAAATTTGATGAAGTGAAACCTAAGTAATGAACTTAAATAATAAATTTAAATTATTTAAGTAATTAGAGGTGATGAAGTGGCTTTTTAAAATCATTATTTATGTGCCACCTCATCAAGATTTAGGATAAAAAGTGACTTAGTATACAAATTTATCAATCTAGTAACAAAAATTGTAAAATGTTAGGATATTTTAACCTATTAAGCCTTAAGTAAAATCAAAATAAGTAAGTTGATCTTGGCAGATAGCAACCAACCTCACTTCCCATTTTGTCATACACCATTTAGATTTCAAATACCCACTTATTACATCATTTGTTTTTATGAGGAAAAAGGTTTTTTTTGGTCAGTATCTTTCAATGTAATTAAGTACGCACTTTTGTTAAACCTCGGGGTACTTGAATCAGATTGAGACTAGTATAGCTCTCAACTCTAGATTTATTTTTTCATGACTAAATGATGCAATTTAAGTGTCTAATCGAAAAAACGTTTTCGACTATTATTGAATTAATTTACTTGTTTTCACTTCTATTATTCCTAATCGAAGAGAGAATTGATACATTAATAGATAAGAATTTCGTTATTGTGTTAACTGCTTGTTTTTGTCTCTTATGAAAATGTAATTGGGCTTATGCTAGTGGAAACATGTGGGAGGGATTCAAAAGAAAGAAACATTTCACCCAATTAATGGTGAGGCCATGATCGGTGAGACCTCAGTTGTGTCATCTTCCTTGTATAAGAGTATGTACGAATTATTTTGTCAATGGTTTCTTTTTTTCTCGCATGAGTCTTTTGGTCACCTATCGATTCATCGATACAATTTTTTTTCGTGTGATTTCAGTAATTTATTGAATTTTAACTCTTTGAAAATAAATGAAACCATTAAGATCTTTTTCTGTTAATTGAACTATTTACAATGAAGTGAATTGATACACCATCTAAACTTCAATGAAGGTGCTTTTTTTATTGAAAGTTTAATGAAGTTTATCAAGTGTTTATCTTTGGATGTTATACTTGAATCTCATCAATATAGTGTTCACTTATGTTTAAAAGGTCCTACGATGGATCCTAATTGTTAGGAGGTCGATGGCAAATGTATATACTTTTACCTTCGAATTAGAGAGGTAAAATGTCTTATTATTAAGTTTGCACTTTCCTGCGAAGTGTACTTTGTTACTAACCTACTATTCAGTTGTATGTATGACTTGGAAACATTTTGTGATAGTTACACGCACGTTCTGGAATTTCCTTGGAGCTTGTCTATTTATATTTTCTTTTCTAATGTAGATGGATGGGAGAATCGATGGGTTAAATCTGACTTGAAGAAGAATGAAAACATGATTGGTGATTAGGGAGAGGAAAGTGGAACTATACTTTTGGTAAATGGAATGGAGTTTCGATGATAAAGGTGCCTTTCCATTCATCAATCTTATTCCATATGTCTTTAAATTTTTGATATTAGAAGTTATGTCGAATTGTTGCTTACTTTTGTGACTATTTTTGGACGTGATGACTCAATACTTCTAACTTCTTATAGGAATTCAAACTATTTATGATTACAAATTAATTCTGACTTCAAGAATGATCCCGAGATTTACGTATATTGAAGTATGGGTAAAAAAGATCATGTTCTGGTTTCCATCTTGAGTTTTCATTTCTTACACTTTGCAACCATGTCAATTGTGACGAACCGTCACTAATTAGACCAGGTTTGACCAACTCGGATCGAGTTTAAGGCCTAGTCACGGTTCGATCGGGTGGTGCAACCAGGCTTAACGGATTGTTGATCAAAGTTTTGTTATATTTAGGTGTGTGTATTATATAATAAATAATTAAAATCTAGCTCTTTAAGCATTTACTTTAAATGTCTCACCACTATTGGTGATTAGCTCTACCACTCCATAAGGCCAAGTGGCATCTACCTTTAATGGTCCTAACCATCGTGATCTTAATTTGCTTGGAAATAATTTCAGCCTTAAATTAAATAACAATACTAATTATCCTGGCTTATAGGATCATTATTCAATTGTTTTGTCGTGTCATTGTCTTGATTTCTCTTTATTCAACTTATCATTTTCATATGCGTCCAATCTAAAATCATCTAGCTCCATCAGTTGAAGTAATCTGGCCTTTCTTGCAACTTGAAAATCCAGCTTTTTAATTGCCCAGTTCGCTTTATGCTCTAATTCTATAGATAAGTGATATGCTTTTCCATATACCAACCAATACGGAGAAGTGCCAATTGGTTTTTTAATGCCATCTTGTATGCCCACAATGCTTCTTCGTGGTGGAATTCCTAGTCTTTCTATTAGTGTTTATAGTTTTTTCCAAGATCTGTTTCATTTTTTTGTTACTTACTTTGACTTTTCCATTTGTTTGAGGATGATACACCAGTGAGGTCTTATGCTTAACTCCATATTTCTTTAATAATGTGTCCAAGGCTCTGTTGCAAAAATGAGAACCCTCATTACTGATTAGAGCTCTAGGCATTTGAATCGATAGAAGATGTTTTTCTTTATGAACTCTATGACCTTTTCGCGTCATTAGTTGTGGTTGCTTTTGCTTCTACCTATTTGGATACATAATCCACTGCAGATAGTATATAGTGTTTCTTATTTGAAGTAGGAAATAGTCCCATAAAATCTATTCCCCATACATCGAAGAGTTTAATTTATTGAAATGTGGTTTGTGGAAACTCCTACCTTCTAGAAATATTTCTTGTTCATTGACATTTATTGCAAGTTTTCACAAAAACATGAGTCCTTAAATTGATTTGGCTAGTAGAACCCGTATTGCAACACTTTAATGTTCATTTTTTGTACTCCAAATTGTCCCCCATATGTTGATGAATGACATTATCCCAAAATGCTTGCAAATTCCACCTCTTCTACACATCGTCGAATCAATCCTTCATTGCATCTCTTAAGCAAATATGGCTCATCCCATAAATAAAACTTCACATCACTTAGGAAACTCTTTTGTGCTGCATTTATTATCTAGAGGAAATACATCGTATGGGAAGTAGTTAACATAGTCCGTGAACCATGGTGCTTATTTTTGAACCTCAACATTTTGCACTTCTTCTAATTTTTTTTTGCTTTTTGGATTCCATTGTATTGACCTTTTCTCGCTTATGTATCTCTTCATGGTTATACATTACTTGGTACAGTCTTGGCTCATTTGTTGTCGTAATGTGCATCATGCGAATGGCACTCACATTCTCCTTGGGATTGGTGATAGTATTGATAGGAAACTGTCATTCTTTTCTTAAGTTCAAGGCTATAGTAGTTGACCAATTTTCCTTTCTAGGTTCTTGATGGATTGTGATTACTCATTATCTATCCTTTTCATGGCTTGCTTTATTCCTTCTAACTCTTTCTCGTGCTTCTCTTGGCGCTCTTAATCTTTCGGTTCCATTGCTTGCGAATACTTCTCAATTGACTTCAATAAAGTCATCTCTTCTCTTTGCCCCAGTTTCCCATGTTGGACTTGTTGTTCTGAGCCTTGAGGTCACTTTAGTGCATTATTAAGATTCTCGTAAGGAAAGTTCGGGTTGTTATTATTGTATCATTGATAAAATCATTGAGGAGACACTCCTCTTAGCCTGAAGTTGTTCCCGTAACCTTGGTTGTTCATGAAGTTAATGTCTTCATGTTCCATTCCTTGTTGTAAATCCATTTGGTTTACCATCATGGCTTAGTGATTCATGGGTTTTTGTGCTACTTATGGACCTTGGTATTTAATCTGAAGTTTTTCCATCTGACTAATCAAATTTGATAGTTGTGGCATAATTTCCACTTGCGAGCCAATTTCGTAAACACAAGTTGGTTTCCCTAATGTGGAATGAGTAGCGATGGTAGAATTTTGAGACATCAGATCAAGGAGATCAAATGCTCCATCTTTATCTTTTGTAAGTAGAGATCAACTTGACGCAATATCTACTCGCCTTCTAATGCAGTAGTTCATCGCCTAGTAGAAAATCTTGAGTTGTGCCCATTTCACTTATATGTATCTAAAAATCTCCTCCGCATATCTTTGAATCTTTCCTAAGCCTCACCCAAAAGATTCAGTGTCTTCTTACTTGAATTGATTAATCTCAAGTTTTCTTTCGCTGACCTTCATCGGGGGAAAAACTTTTCGAGAAATATTTCGTTGGTTTTAGCCCTTGAGATAAAACTCCCTGCATTCAGCTTTTAGAATTAGGAATTGGTTTTTCCATCCAATGAGAATGGGAAAAGTCGCATCCCGACCACCTCTTTCGTAACTCAAGTGATGTGCACAATGTTGCATTTCTCCAAAAAATTCTCAACACTTGCAACTAGATCATCATTAGATAGCCCACTGAACAAACTATTTTGTAACATATTTATCAAAGAGGGGTCTCAGCTTGAACTTGGTGGTGTTAGCTATAAGCCTCATCACTCCGTTGTATATTTCCTGAACTTCTGGCATGAAGTAGTCACGAAGGCATCTCTGTTTTTGCACTCTTTCCTGCACTACCAAATCACCTAAGGGTTGGTTATTGCTGTTGGTTTATAGCTTGCTCCTCAGCCATCTTGATTTATTTCTTTTTTTTCCTTTGCTTGTTATCTGAATCACTGGATCGTAAGGCACTAGGTCATTCTCTCCCTTGCTACGCATACACTAAGTATACCTTAAATGAAAACACAAAAAGATAAAGTGCAGCGAGTCAACTTGAAACTTAAGCTTACTTTTTGAATTATTTTTGTTTTTATGAACTAAAAATTAAGGGGTAAAAAACTAGACTTAGCAACTTTTAAAACTAACTAAGTAAATCTAATGGCTACCAATCCCCGACAACGACACTAAAAACTTGGTGTGCCCACCATAAGTCTAACAACTCGCTTCTAGTAATAGTGCAATCAACTTAAGTTGATTAGGGATATCGTCCTTAGGCAAATGTTTTTGCACTAGTTGTATATTACCTACTTACCTTGAATTATTGCTAAGGGGTTCACTTTTAATTGGTTTTATACTAATCAAGACTATTCTAAAAAATCACTTTAAACTTTAGTTGACTTCTTATATTAAGGATATCTTAGTTCACAAATTCACCTAGATAATTTAATAATATGCTTTTTATTCATGTTTACATCTCACTATGTTTTGTGCAACGCATAATTAGAATAGACATATTTTCTTAAATTCTCTACAACCCACTATCGTGACGGAGAAGATTCTAATGTGCAAACTAGAACTCCACCTTTTGATGTAAATAACGTAAATTCCACATTGCTTTAAGTCTCAAACCATTATGTTCATAACCAACTAAGTTTACTGTCCATGCCTTCCTAATCAACAACTATCTATTGATGTTGTATATTTTACAGTTGTACCATTCATGTCCGGATTAGAAGCTTCAATGGCCATGATAACTCCTAAAGCTTGAGTTCATTAGAAACATGATCAAGATGTCTAAAGCATTACACTCAGAATCAACATAAATTCTAATCATTGCACTTTTACTATAACTTTTTGTTCTTATTCAAAGAATTGCATTCATATCGTAAGATCCATTGATCCCTAAAATAAATAGAATACTCACACATCATTGAAACACACATATCACAATTTATTATGGAAATCATTACAAATCGAAAATGAATATAAATATTACCTTGAACTAATCAACGAAACCAAATATTAATTGCAAATGTAGATTCTTCAATGTTTCTCCAACAAAAACTCCTTAATACTCAAATTTAATGCTAACTTACTCTAATGGAGGCTTATGTCCTTCTATGTGGTGGTTTCCTCCTAGTTTACCATGTCCTAGTACCTATTTATACTCCTCAATAACAATTAGAAACCTTAAATTACAATTTGACCTAAATTAAAGCTTTACTTTCTATTTCCTGCGAAGTTGGCGCTATTACTTACTGCCCCGACGCCGTGTTTGTTAAGCCACGAAGCTGCTACTGCACCACTACTTCATTTTATGTCCCGACACTATCCCTTGTGTGCTATGGTGCTGCTAATGTGTCAAACCTCCAGAGTTTATTTTCTTCATTTTTCTTCTTTCCTACGTCGTGTCTTCCATCACCACACCGTGCCTTGTATTCCCATAGTGTCAACTCATGCTCCCATGGCACCAACTCTGATTTTATGGGTTTTTTGCTATGTTTCTTATTGTTTTTTCTTGATTCCTTCCATTACACCTTAATTCCATGAAAATACAACAATACCGTGAATTAGCACTCATTTGATGATATTTATACTAAATATACTACTAAACTAACCCTATATATACTTATAAATAATCACTTATCGTATACCTATCGTACTCTTAATGCCATGAATTTCTTGTCCAATCTCATATCATGAATTTGTTTTCATGGCATTATTGATGTTTGAATGGTTTCATTGATTCTAAATCATGTGCTATGTCTTTCTTAGTTGTTGAGGATTATTATCAAGTTAGATAGCATGCTATTAGGTAGATGACTCGAATATTCTGAATAAAAAATCCTTTATGTTTTGCTTAAGCAATTCTATTATTGGATTCCTAAACCGTGTCACTTCTTGAATTATGGAAGTAGTTCTTGTAGCTAGGATCATGATATGATAAAGATAAGCGCGACACATGGAGTCACTAGATTTCAGAGTTTATCAACGTTTCACCACTAGCTTATGCAACACTCCTGGGGTTGCTTACAAGTATATTTACATATTTAATGAGCATTTATAAGGATGTGAAAGCATTCATGAGATTGTTTATGCCTTAAATGAGAAGTCTAATACTATACACTTTTTATAGTGTAATTTTGGTTGATTTTAAAGAAAAATAATGATATTACAATAGGTGTTCTCTTGTTTTAATGATTTTAGGTTTTTAAGGAGAATAATTGAAATCTGGGCGAAAAATCGTATAAAATGCATATATAATTGTCCTATGTTGGATTTACCTCGAAATCTGCACTAAGGATGAAGAGATGAGCAATAAACAAACATTCCACCTTGCCTCAGAATTCAATCGAGCACAAGCTCCCAATATTTTGCACAACTTCCCCCTGAGCACTCAACCCTTCTACAGCTAGTACACGTGGCATCCTCCCATTCATCTGCACCATTTTGCCTAGGCTTTCCTCCAATTGCTGCCCGCCACGTGTCCGATCCCCACACCCTATGTGCACAAACATAACTCTTTACCTCTCTCTCTCTCTCGTGTGCACACTCCACATCCCCTCCACCAATTAGCAAATTCCATGTCAGCACCTCCACCTCACTCAACCAATCAGCCAACGACATGTGTCTAATTCCAGAAGCAAAGCACACACAAATGCACAACCGCTCTCATCGAAATTAATATTTCTCTCTTCCAGAGAGCAGTTGGAAAAAATGTAAATTAACTTTAGGGCTTTATCTTGTAGCTCTCTCTCTCTCTATCTCCTTCTCTCTCTTTCTCTCTCCTTCTCCCCTATTATTTTCTCTAGTTTTATTATTCATTAATGAAGTTTTTTATAGTTATTATTAAATGGTTCATTTTCTTGACTAAGGGATTGCTACACTATGGTTGTAAGTCTTTTATGATATCTTTATTTTAATAGTTCATTCATTGTTTAATACACGTCAATCACGAATTTAAAAAGTTTGTTTTGTGTATTACAACTAATGAAGATTATATTGCATGCATACTGGATAATATGTACTATGATATTTTGATTCTGATTCTACTATAATTATTGATAGCGATTATATAGAAGTAATACTAAAATTAATCTATAAGGCATTTCTCGAGTGAATGTTATAGGTGATTGTGTTCTAAGTTGTTTATTATGCAGCTTCGATTAATATTGGCTTTAGATTAGACATGATTTTCATTGAGTGTAATGTTATCATGTTATCTCATTTCTATAGTGTTGCATTTTACCCAATGGGTAGATTTACAATGATAAGAATGTGTCATTTCTATTGAATTTAAGAAAATTGGTACCGGCTAAAGGCTACCAACTATTATTAAATTGTTTGAACTCATCTTTCATGATTTATGACTAATTGACTACAACTTAGTTAGTAATTACCTTTGGTTTAGGTTTCCATTATTCGCTTTAATTACTTTAATTATTATCTGTATTAATTTAGTTTAATTCGCATTGATTCCTTAATTATTATCATTATGTTTATTTGATTATTTATTACTTTCTAAACAATATAGTCAATTAGTAATTATTAAAATGTGACAAAAAATCTTTTTAAACTAAAGAAAGTTACACAATCCTCGTCTAGAGGATCTTAGTTACCGTTACTACAAATTTAAATTACAATAAATACATGGGTATTATTATCGCATGCTCGACATGTGTTACTAAATAGTGGAATAAGGCTGACGAGATGTAACTCATGGCTGACAGACCCTAGATTATTATAGCTTAGCCAAATGCCAGTTTCATATTGTTTAACTAAAGTGTCTTATAGCATTATTCTTTTTTAGTGGAGTTGCTATTGTTATGCTTTTAGTTACTTGCTGTATATTTGAAAATGTGGATAAATGTCACTTAACGTTACTTTCTAATTTTCTATACTCATTGTCCTTTTTATGATGGAGGCGCAGATCCATCGAGTAGCAGACCTGGCAAGGAGACGATTGGCGACTACCTCTGAGCCACTAAAGTATCACTACCTCTGATCTTGTAAGTTTTGGTTTTGTTGTATGACTTATATATGTCTTTGATACATTTTAAGGTTCGTATTTATATGATGATAGATAGTTTCTTGATCAAACACATGTTTGTCATACTAATATCACCGTTTTATCATATATTGGCATATGATCATTGTTTCCTAATTTTCCACACACACTTAGGATTTATATTAATTGCTTCTGCTAATTTATTTAAGACTTCTGCTGAATAAGGTTAAGTTAAATTTTTTTTAATTAACTCTGAAATATTAATTGACAAAAGAAAAATATATTACTTATTTTAAAGTTAGCTAGTTTGGAAAAATATTTAAAAAGATTGAATAATATGTTGTTAAGTCTTATATGGCTGAGATTGAGGCTTAATGACGGGGTTAGGTCGGGCAGTGCCCTAATTTGAGAAGGGGTCATCACAGTTGGTATCAGAGACAACGTTTTAACTAAGCAACACACAAACTTCAATAAAATAAAAATCTTAATTATGGAAACTAGATTATCATTGCCTAAAGACCATTAGATTGGAAGCGAGTGAAAGTGAGAAAGGGATTTCTTATATGAACATGTTAGTTTCTATATGTATATATGCGATATCGATGTAGTAACTAATTCATGTTCTCTATCAACTTGTAGACACCAATTGTTGATTCACGCAATAACGAGGATGCAGGTGCTAGTGGCAGCCAACCTCCTATTCCATTTGTTAATGACTATCTAAAAATTTTCGACCAAGTTTCAGCAGAAGGACAACAGTTAGCTGACTTTATCACCATTATGACAAGTCTTGCTCCACCAATACAAACATCGACCCCCACCACTACACTACCCCCACATTATCGGCACCAAGGCTTCCTACGGTAACACTAGTAACTCCGGTGGTATAAACTATTTCAATTATGATAATATATACCCTCTGCAAAGAAAACTTATTCAGTTAGTGAAGGATTTCATCAGAATGAAGCCAGTTTAATTTTATGGACAACGAGACTTTGAGAAGATTGATAAGTGGATATTGTCTTAGGAGAAGCTTCGTAGGGTTTTGAAGAGTAAAGAAAGACTTTGGGCTAAGATTTTGTCATATAATTTGTAGAGCGTTGTTGATGTTTGGTGGCATGTGACGATAACTTTAGATGGTGATTTTGAGTCTTGAGATGCATTTAAGAAGAAGTTCTATTACTAGTACTCCCCACATGCGATGATAAATAGGTTGAGGAAGGAGTTCATGAACCTAAAACAGGGAGCTGATGAGTCTATGATGAGCTATAAAGACATATATGGCTATCTGAGATAATTTGCTAAAGATCCAGTGAAAGATGACTTCGAGGATGTGTATCACTTCGGAGATGGACTAAGGCCTGACATTAGGTTTTATGTGCTCAATTCAGCTGTCAAGACTTTGGGTGAGATATATGAGCAAACACTTTCTCACGAGACTTATTATTTGATCAGAGTTGCATATTAAACACTGTTGGGACTAGCCTTATCAACGAACTAGGCCACGTAATTTGAAAGGAGAAGAAAAAAGGGCAAGGGACATAGGAAATGGGAGAGGTTCTTAGGGATCAGGGAAATCCACATCAGTTATGCCCTACACATCATACCTAAACCACTATAGAGTATAGTTGGCATACTCCCTTTGCCACTACTAGTCAGACCAACATTACCAATTCCTACTATACGACCTCTTCCAGCACCACTAGTGTCACGACAGCAGCAGCAAGGTGGTAGAGGCCAAGGCCGAGGTAGAGGTAGAGGTCAAAACAGTTCCTAACATGGATATAGATATATATATAGGGACATGCTAAGGATAAAGAATACGGTCGGCATAGGCTGATCACTTGCAATAGGTGTGGTCAGGTTGGCCATTAGGTGAGAGATTATCCATAGTCGGCAACAATTTACTGTATCTTTTATTGATTCGAGTTCTAATGTAAGATTTCCATTTGTGTTAGAGATTTATACGTCTTAATTGATTCAAGTTCTAATGTACCTTTTATTGTTGGTCGCATGATAAACATCTAGGGTTGACGCCGGTTAGGGTTACTGTGCATTTGATATTGTGTATCGCGGTTGGGGATATGGTTTAACCTAATAGTCTAGTTGAGTGATGTCTAGTAGAGGTAGGCAAGGTAGAGTTATCTACAGACTTTAGAGTACTCAAGTTTTTAGATTTTGACATATTGTTAGAATCGATTGGTTAGCAATGTATCATGCTCATATCGACTGTTGCAGCAAGACACTGATATTTGATATCTTAGGTCATCTAATGTTCACATATAGTTGTAGTACACCAAGAGTTGAGAGCACAAGAGGTCGAGTTGAATTAGTGGAGAGATGGAGACTCTAGTATCATTATAAACAGTTACAGAGAGTCAATGACCAAGACTTAAAGAGATTCTAGTTTGGTGCAAGTTTCCATATGTTTTTCCAGAGGACTTACCTGGTTTGCCACCATAGAAAGAAATAGACTTCATTATTGAGTTGGTACTAGGCATTAAGCCTATTTCTATACCGTCATGGCGCATGGCTCTAAAAGAGTTGGAGTTAAGGAGTCAACTTCAAGATTTAGGATAGAAGGGATTCATCACTCATTCCATATCACCATAAGGAGCACCTGTCCTATTTATGAAGAAGAAAGATGACATTTTGAGACTGTGTATCTACTACAGATAGTTGAACAAGGTCATAATCAGGAATTAGTATCCATTGCCCCTTATTGATGACTATTTTGATCAACTAAAAGGAGCGTAGTTTTTCTCAAAGATGGACATCCGATTACGGTATACATCTTCAGCATGAGATATGTACACTATTAGTTTATGGTTATACATTTTGAGTTGACAAACGCCCACGCCATGTTTATGAATTTGATGCATAGGGTAATGAGACCATTTCTTGACCGCTTCGTGATAGGTTTTGGTGATGATATATTGATATACTCAAGGACTTTAGAGGATCCCGAGTAGCACCTCAAGGAGACGTTGGAGACTTTAAGGGAGCATAGATTATACGCCAAGTTCAACAATTGTGAATTTTGGCTGTCAGAGGTCAAGTTTTTAGGACATGTTGTTAGAGTAGCAGGGATTGTAGTCGATTCGACCATACTTCAAGCTATTATATATTGGCTGGCATCAATGTCAGTTACTGAAATTAGGAGTTTTCTGTGGTTAGCAGGGTATTACCGTAAATTCGTGAAGGATTTCTTAAAGATCACTACATTGATTACCAGATTGCCCTTGAAGGACGTCATATTTGATTGGTGTGAAGAGTGCGAGCAAGCATTCGCTTACCTAAAGAGGTTGCTAACCACTGCACCTCTATTAGTGTTATCCAGAGGCTAGATAAGGGTTATTAGTGTATACAGATGCTTCTTATACGCGTTTAGGCTGAGTATTGATGTAAAATAGAGGCACAATGCCTTATACGTCTAGATAGTTAAAGATATATGAGAAAAATATCCCACTAATGATTTAGAGTTTGCAAGGGTGGTGTTTGCTCTGAAGATTTGGAGACATCACATGTATGGAGAGAGATTCACACTCTACACTAGTCAAAAGAGTATGAAGTATCTCTTTACATAGAAAGGGCTGAACATGAGACAACGCAGATGGTTGAAGTTCCTAAAGGACTACGAATTTTCTATAGAGTAACACCAATGAAAAGCTAGCATAGTTACTGATACATTAAGTAATATACCGACTAGAGATGCTAAGGTTGTCAGATGTCAAATGATGCTTGAGTATGGAGTGGTGATGATAAGTTGATTGGTTATTCCTATACACACTCATGTGATTATTTGTACACAATTAAGGCTAAAAATAATGTCTACATATAGAGTGTTAGATGGTTAGAGAGCCGATATTTTGTACCCGATGTTTAGCAAGTTAGCCAAGAGTACTGATTTTACTAATTCGATAAAGACAACAAATCAGTGTCTAAGATTCAAAGGTAAATTATGGATATCATCAGTGGTAGAGCTAAAAGATGAGATTCTTTTAGATTCACACCGTTCCCAATTCACTATTCATCCAGGCAAGAACAAGATACATTATGATAATAGGAGGAATTTTTGGTGGCTAGGGATGAAGGCGGACGTATTTAAACTCATTAGGAACTATGGGATTTTCCAACTGGTGAAGGCTGAGCATCATAGACAAGAATGGTGTGCTATAGCCATATTTGTTCCAAAATAGAAGTAGTAAGACATGGCCATGGACATTGTTAGAAGATTGTCGAGGACTGCCAGATGACATGATTCTATTTGTGTAATTGTGGACAGATTGAAGAAATTTGTATAATTCTTACCAGTCGTAGCTCATTACATATTTGACCAATTGAGTGTATTATTCGAGAGGGATTATCAGGCTGCATGAGGTACCTTTGACTATCACATTAGACAAAGATGTTATATATACATCTAGGATGTAGAGGAGTAGTATGGTACGTACCTACATTTCAAGATAGTTTTCACCTTAAGACTAATGGGCACACTGAGAAGTTGATTTAGGTTCTTTAGGATATGCTCCAGGCTTGTGTATTAGACTTTGGTGAATCTTGGGAGGAGTACCTACTATTGTGTAAGTTTTCATACAAGAACAATTATCAAACTAGCATTGAGATAGCGCCATTTAAGATTGTATATTCTAGACCATATCGCTCGCCATCGTGTTGGCCTAAGCCAGAGGACCGGGAGTTAGTATGGCCTGAAATTGTTGTTGATCACATGGAGAAGGTACGACAGATTCGTCAGAGGCTTAAAGGGGCACAAGAGAGGGAGAAGTGGTATGTAGACACATATCACATCGATCTTACGTACACCGGTGAAGCCTTTATATATTTAAAGGTTTCTTCTCAGACGGTTCTTCACAAATTTGGATTGAAAGGCAAGTTAGCACCAACATTCATCGTGCCTTTCAAGATTAAAAGATGGGTTGGGAAGGTTTTGTATGAGCTTGAGTTACGTCCACATATGTCAGGGATTCATCGAGTTTTCCTTATTTAAATGCTTCAACTGGCTAAGTCAAAGGCATACATACGACCAATGGTTGACTTGAGCCAAATTGACCAAAGCAAGGATGAATCTTATGAGATGCAACCAGTACAGGTTTTAGAACGAAAATTACAATAGTTAAGAGGCAAGTCTATTCCTAAGGTATTAGTCAAGTTGCAGTTTCATGATGACTTTGAAGTCACTTGGGAGCGGGAAGACTATATGCTAGATAGGTTTCGGTACTTTTTTGAGCCAGGTATAACCATAGCTTGATGTTTAATATCGAAGACAAAATTTTCATTTGTTGGAAATATTTGTCAGGGCTTAAATTCATAATCTTAGTTTAATTCCTTAAACAAGATCATTGATCTATGACGTAGAACCGCATTGAGATACATGCACTGACCGTGGCAATGTGGCAGTGGTATATGTTAAACTCAATGTGATGTACTCCTATAGTATTGTATATGTATAAACTACTAAGTCACTCCTACTTGCATTTAGATATCGAGACGTGAGTAGGGATGAGCCTCGAGATGTGAGCCGACATGGAACCAAGGTAGAGAGTGATGTGGTAAGTTTAATTTAAGATTAGTGTGGGTTAAATAGCTAATTTGAGGTGACTATAGTTTAATTTGTATAAATGAAATCTAATTTAGCAAAATAAAATATTAATCATTGATGTTCCTCAAGATACGTATGGACATATCACTCGACAAATTGAGTTACATTGTTTGATACCAAGGTGAAATAACAGAGAGTTAATGGATTATGGGGTCACAATTGAAGCCATTGGATTGATCTAAAGATAGGTGATGTACATGAGATCATATATATATATATATATATATATATATATAAAGGATTAAATAGAATGGCATGAAAACTCTTTTATTTGATCTAAAGGAGAGAAATAAAGATATGGAGAAGGACATCAAAGATTGTTAGAATATTTTGGTGAATTGAGAGGGATTTATCAAGTTGGTGATCTTCTACAACTAGTTAAGCTAAGGTACACTATCATTTTGTAAAATGTTTGCTAAAAAAATAAATAGAGTTCTACTTCAGTTCTAGTTTTTGCTTAATTTTAGAGGGTAAATGTAATCATTTTTGAAATTGGTTTATAGATTTGGATTCCTCGCAAAAACTGATAAATTTGCTATCAAGAAAATATGAATTTCGATTTGAATTGATAAAGTGATGACATTTTGAAGTTTTAGATGTTCTCGATGAATTTTTAGCAAAAGCTATAAGTTATGGGTGTCAACACCAACAACAACAACAACAACAACATAGCTTCAATCCCAAATTAACTGGGGTCAGCTACATGGATCAAACTTTTCCATTGCGCTCGATTAAGTGCAATTGATGGTGAGCTTTTCAAACCATTCAAATCCCTCCCAATTAATGCATCTCATGTCAGCTTTGGTCTTCCCATACCTCGTCGAATTTCTATAGTTTCTATTGAGTCAAGTTTTCTAGTTGGGGCATTTGTAGGTCGTCTTTGCAGGTGACCAAACCATCGCAACCGCCCTTCCTTAATCTTTGTATCAATTGGTGCTACTCCTACTTGTCTTTGAATTTCTATATTTGTTATTCTATCTTTATGAGTTTTACCACACATCCACCTAAGCATCCTCATTTCTGCTACGTTCACTTTATGTAATTGTTGTTGCTTTACTGCCCAACATTCACTTCCATAGAGCATACCTGGCCTAATTGCGGTCCTATAAAATTTTCCTTTTAATTTAGTAGGAACATGTCGATCACAAATCACCCCTGTTGCACTCTGCCATTTCTTCCATCCGACTTGAATTCTATGTGTGACATCATTTTCAATGTTACCATCATTTTGTATGATTGATTCTAGGTATCTAAAGTGGTTTACCCTAGGAACTTCTACTTCCCCTAATTTTACCACTCCGTCATCTCGATGTCTAGTGTTTCCAAACTCACAGTGCAAGTATTCGGTTTTCGTCCTACTCAACTTAAAGCCTTTAGATTCTAATGTATTCCTCCAGAGTTTTAATTTCCTATTCACTCCATCTTTGGTTTCATCCACTAAGACAATATCATCTGCAAATAACATACACCATGGTATATTCTCTTGAATATGTCTAGTTAGTTCATCCATAACTAAAGTAAATAGATATGGGCTTAAAGCCGATCCTTGATGTCTAGTTAGTTCATCCATAATTCTTTCCTTATCTATTTAACTCCAATATATATTTATATATATCCCAATTTGCTTTCTCATCACAAATCATTTTTTATTTGACTTGTCGATTGATCAATTCTTAGTCTATCACCAGTCTAAAATCTTATAGTGATGCAAATAATATTCGAGCTCAACATTAGATACAAAGTAGAGTTGCGTGTGTATCTGATTCATCACCATTGCAACATTTCTAAATAGAAACATGGAATTACACAAGTTATCCCAGTTTTATTGAAGTCTTGGAAGCTAAAGTATAGACAAATAATTATCAAGAATTTTCATTTAAGTATGGAAATGAGAAATTTCGAGTTAACGAGTCTCGATAAGACTTAAGATGTCAAACTATAAATTTGATAAAACCTACTTTATCTTCACAAGGATCTTATTCGGAATCAAACTCCAGAAGTTGAAAATGTTAAACCAAAGTAGTATACAATTGATATAAGTAAATATGTTGTACATTAGTTCAAAGATTGTGTTACACTACGTAATTAGTCAGTAGTGAAAATTTCAATCACTAGGTTATTGTAAATTGGAGTTGATGTAAGATGCCTTTATGGACAGTGAAGATACAAATAAACAAAACTAAAAGAGATGCACAACTTATAACTCATTTAGTAAGTATTATACGTATTTATTTGAAATAGTGAATATAGTACCGTGTATCTGGCTAAGATATGTTTGAAGAATTTAATATTCTTCCACTGTAAACTGAGAAAAGTTAGAAGTATGCATTGAGTAGAGATAGAAAATAGATAACATATTTTATAAACTTGTTTGTGACATAAGTTAAGAGTTATACTATGAAAGTATAATCAAGGAATATGTTAATCTCTATTAAAATGTGTATATCTACTCAAGATAAGGATAATTGTCTCTATTCAAGTTAAGATAGAAGTCAACAGAACTGTTAATGATTGAGAATCGAGATGATGGGAAATCTCATAAATTGGAGAAATGATAAAAACCAATATGAGTATGTTGGTAATATGAAAGAATAAGGTTTATTGTGAACTCGTGAATAGAAAATGATTTGACAAAGTAAGAAAAGCCATTAACTTTCTAACTAGTCAGGAAAAATTAAGTGAAATTACTGACGAGTAGGAATTGGTAATTGCTTTCTTGTCCAAAAATCTAAATAATATCGTGAGTATACATTTAGAAAATGAGTGAGAGTTGCACAATATATCTAATCTTATTTTCCGATCGGATTGAAATTTGACATCTCTTGTTATGGGATGACAAGTGTAATAGGCATCTATAGTCATCGGATGACTTATGTAATTCCATGTTTCTATTTAGAAATGTTGCAATGGTGATGAATCAGATACACACGCAACTCTACTTTGTATCTAATGTTGAGCTCGAATATTATTTGCATCACTATAAGATTTTAGACTAGTGATAGTCTAAGAATTGATCAGTCGACAAGTCAAATAAAAAATGATTAGTGATGAGAAAGCAAACTGGGATATATATAAATATATATTGGAGTTAAATAGATAAGGAAAGAATTACGGATGAACTAACTAGACATCAAGGATTGGCTTTAAGCCCATATCTATTTACTTTAGTTATGGATGAAATAACTAGACATATTTAGGAGGATATACCATGGTGTATGTTATTTGCAGATGATATTGTCTTAGTGGAAGAAACCAAAGATGGAGTGAATAGGAAATTAGAACTCTGGAGGAATACATTAAAATCTAAAGGCTTTAAGTTGAGTAGGACGAAAACTGAATACATGCACTATGAGTTTGGAAACACTAGACATCGAGATGACGGAGTGGTAAAATTAGGGGAAGTAGAAGTTCCTAAGGTAAACCACTTTAGATACCTAGGATCAATCATACAAAATGATGGTAACATTGAAAATGATGTCACACATAGAATTCAAGCTGGATGGAAGAAATGGCGAAGTGCAACAGGGGTGATTTGTGATCAACATGTTCCTACTAAGTTTAAAGGAAGATTTTATAGGACCGCAATTAGGCCAGGTATGCTCTATGGAAGTGAATGTTGGGCGGTAAAGCAACAACAATTACATAAAGTGAACATAGCATAAATGATGATGCTTAGGTGGATGTGTTGTAAAACTCGTAAAGATAGAATAAGAAATATAGAAATTCAAAGACAAGTAGGAGTAGCACCAATTGATACAAAGATTAAGGAAGGGCGATTGCGATGGTTTGGTCACCCGCAAAGACGGCCTACAAATGCCCCAACTAGAAAACTTGACTCAATAGAAACTGTAGAGATTCGACGAGGTAGGGGCAGACCAAAGTTAAAATGGGATGCATTAATTAAAAGGGATTTGAATGGTTTGCAAAGCTCGCCATCAATTGCACTTAATCGAGCACAATGGAAAAGTTTGATCCATGTAGCCGACCCCATTTAATTTGGGACTGAGGCTATGTTGTTGTTGTTGTTGTTGTTGGTAGAAAATAAGAAGGATTGCAAAATCACTATCATTAGGAGCAATAGAGGTGGTGAGTTTGTCAACAAAAATCTCAAAAAATTTTGTACAAGTCAAAGGTACACACTCCAACTTTCTTCTCCTAGAACACCACAACAAAATGGCTTGGTTGAGAGAAAGAATCGAACCATTCCAGAAATGTATCAAACTATGTTAAATGAGTATAACATAGCTAAACACTTTTGGGCCGAAGCCATTAACATGACATATTATGTTCTAAATTGAACAAATGTTCGCAAGAAAGTGAAAAAATCTCCTTATGAGCTATGGAAAGGCCGAAAGCCTAACATTGGCTATTTCAAGGCGTTTGGATACTCGTGCTATGTCTTGAATGATAAGAACCATTTAGACAAATTTGATTCAAAGTCAAATGTTTGTACATTCCTAGGATATTCCATGCATAGCAAGGCATATAGAGTCTTCAATAGATCATCTAAGATCATAGAGGAGTCCATTAATGCTAAATGTGATGAGATAGATCCTAAAGTGAGATTGGATCATGCCTTGGAACAAATAAGACTTGATGATGATGAAATCATCCAATCTCAAGATTCAAACGGTAAGGAAAAAGAAGTTAGAGTAGAACCCGAATCGAGTGCACCTAAGAACTTTAGACTTCTTATAGGACATCTTTCTCAACAAATCTTAGGTGACCTAAGCAAAGGAGTATCCGCTAGGTCTTCACTAAAGTGTGATGAAGGGCATATAACCTTTGTATCACAAGCCGAGCCTACTAAGATGGATGAAGCTTTAAGAGATGATTATTGGATCATAGCCATGCAAGACGAGTTAGGACACTTTGAATGGAATAAAGTGTGGATCCTAGTCCCTACACTTAGAAACCACAAAATCATATGAACCAAATGGTTTTTTAGGAACAAAAGGAATGAAAAGGGTGATATACCGAGAAACAAAGCTAGGTTGGTTGCACAAAGTTATAATCAAGAAGAATGAATTGATTATGAAGAAGCCTTTGCACCGGTAGCAAAACAAGAAGCAATTGGTATGTTGCTTGCTTATGCTTGTTATAATGGTTTTCTACTATACTAAATGGAAATTAAAAGTGCATTCTTGAATGGTTTTATCAATGAAGAGGTATATGTAGAACAACTGCCGAGTTTTGAAGATAATGATTCTCCAAATCATGTTTATTGTCTTCAAAAAGCTTTGTATAGGCTTAGACAAGAACCTAGAGCATAGTATGATAGGATAAGTGCATTCCTTCTTAATAAGAATATTAGATCCTACCTTTTTCATTTTGATCAAAGATGATAATATGCTGCTAGTTCAAATCTATATAGATGACTTCATCTTTGGGGTCGTCAAATAAACACTATGTGAAGAATTTTAATCTTTAATGACATGTGAGTTGGAAATGAGCATGATGGTTGAACTAACATACTTTTAGGTTTGCAAATCAAGCAATCTAAGTATGGGATTTTTGTAAATCAAGATAAGCATGTGAGGGACATGCTTAGGAAATTCAAATTTGAAAATTTGAAAGCATGTGACACTCCTAGTAGTTTAATCGTAAAATTGGACAAGGATCCTCAAGGTAAGCCTATAGATCCTAAACTATATAGAGGAATGATAGTAAGCCTACTCTAGTTGATTGCTCGTAGACTGGACATCATGTTTAACATTTGTTTATGTGCTAGGTTTCAATCCGGGTTGAAATAGTTACCCTTAAAATGTGTTAAGCGCATATTTAGATATCTAGTGACACACAAGACTTAGACTTGTGGTTCAACAAAGCTTCCAACTTTGATCTTCGAAGCTTTGTTAATTTGGACTATGTGGGAAGCCTAGTAGATAGAAAGAACATATCGAGATTTTGTCACTTGCTAGGAAACTCATTGATTTCATAGTTTATCAAAAAGCAAAATCTCATTGCGTAGTCCACCGCCGAAGCTGAATATGTGGCTGCCGGAAGTTGTTGTGCTCAATTTCTATACTTGAAGCAACAACTTGAGGATTATCAAATCCATGTTCCTTGTGCCAAAACTTATTATGGTAAAACAAGTGCAATGAATATCTCTAAGAATCTGGTGTGTTACATTCGCGCACGAAGCACGTTGAAACTAGACATCATTTTCTTCCTGATCATGTGCAAAAAGGGGACATTAAATTGATACATGTATCCATCGAAGACCAATTAACGGATATTTTCACCAAACTGTTGCTTAGAGACCAATTTTCCAAAATTAGGCAAGAATTAGGCATGATTAGTGAGTCCGACCTTTAGAGTATGTCTTGGGGAATGCCCAACATGACCAACACACATCTCGAGGTACTCGTGATGTGTATGTCACCCTAGAGGAGTTGTCCCGAGTCACAAAATGAAACTCATATTTCGGTCCAGTCCTAGGATATCGCACTATCCATCCTTGGTAGCATGCTACCAAGTGCTAAAGTTCTGGGCTAAACTCGAAACATATAGCCTGCTATACAATGGACATAGCGTTTTATGCTTAACAGGGACATAATTAAAAATGGATAAAGGCCATTTTTTTCTACTCTCAATCAACTTCCACTTCCTACACAAGAGCACATCAATTCTAACTCTATATTAATCTTTACGATTGTGTGATTCTTGTTCACCAAAGCCACACAATCATTGGTTTTTTAGTGCTCTATCCTTTGATACCCTATTCTTGTTTGAACACCCATTGTTGGAGTTTGCATACCAAGTGTTTTTCAAAATGCCTCCAAGAACTAATCCAACTCAAAGGACACCCGAATTCACCCCAAGGCGTCTGATAATACTGCAAGCTATTCAAGAGTCATCCGAGAGTGATTCCGACTCTAATTCATCATCTCAAAATGCATTTCAATCAAGTACTCACCGGACTACCTCGACTAGTCACCACACCAGTGACGCCTCCACTACCATTCCCATGAGGAATCTCAGAGTTGCGCGCGGCGTGCCAAGACAAGGCATGATAAGGGTACTACATTAGACGCTCCGCAATTTAAGTCGACGAATGCAGGCGTTCTTATCCCGATAGATGTGGATCTCGCATTTTTTAACAAAGCCCAGTTGCCAATTCATGAAATCCTCGCCAAGATGGGATGGGTGCAATTATGTGAGTACAAAGCGAAGTTTTATCCACAACTTGTTCGGGCATTCTACTCAAACATGAAGACTAGTAATAATTATACTATCAAGTCCCACGTTGGAAGGCAACAAGTTGTGATCACTCCACAATTGTTAAACGAGACTTTTGGTCTACCACTTCTTGAATCTACAGTCAGACTCGGTGAAAAAGTGCGGACATGGCCATTTGATAAGCTGGAAGTATTAAATTTTTTTTATCGAGGAAATGCATTTCAAATTTACCAAATATGGCTCCTTTGAGACGGAGTTCAAGATTGTGTTGCATCTCCTTCATCGCATTGTCCATCGGGTCATTCTTCCTAGGAAGGGGAGCAAGAACTACGTCACAGAGCTTGACATGTACATTCTCAAACCACTGATGACAGATGAGAAAATTAGTTTCTTGCATATTATCATTGCACATATGACCACATATGTTGGTAGTGATTGACACTTGTCATACGCTCACTTACTGACACGATTCTTTGACGAGGTGGGAGTTGATCTTACCGCGGGCAGCCGATATCTCGATATAAGAGAGACGATTGGGGATGCCACTCCGCGCAAGTACCACTACAATCGTGCGGAGAGGATTTGGATAAGGGAAGTTAACATTATAACATGAGTGTAGTATGGGGGATATGAGGATCCATATCCTTCTAATCCGGATAAGCCTTTTGATGTTCGTAAGTACCTCGATTATAGCTTAACCTACCAGCCAGGTGCTACGGACGAGGTTCATGGAGTCGCTTTCGGGTAAATAGGAGGTTCATCAGGAGATTCCAACTCCACTTGCACCACAATGGATCCCTCCGCCATTCCCACATGCATATATACCTCAGACTACTACAAGATGGCCCCTCTACTAGACATTCTTCCATTTGCTACATATATGTCTGCTCAGCTACACGACATATGTGAGTTCATGATCCAGCACGATATGCGCCTTCGTCGCATTGAGGCTCATTTGCACTCACCTCCATCATAGAAGGAAAACAGTCCTTCTCGCCCTATTCGTTCCTTTTAGAGAACTCTAGATTCATGTCTTTAGGGGTAGTACCATATGGATGTATTTAGGGGGAGCCTCAGGAGTGTTCATTTTGTTAGTTTTTGGTAACTCTCAAGTTCACTTCCATTTGCACCACATCGTGTCATTACATTTTATTTTGTAAACTTATGTATGACATGTTCTTTTGTTTATTTCTGAGTGATTCTATATGAATATCTAGCATTTCTATTGGTATTTCATTGATTTATTTGCTTATGGATGCTATCCTTTCTCTATTTCATCTTTTTATCAATGTGGAAGTCCCATTGATGATTTATTCTTCATGATTCTTGGTACCTTATAATAAGGAGGAGTTCTATTGATGCATATTAATAGGGAGAGTCATTCTTATCCTGGGGGAGAAATATTATGGGGAAGAAATATTAATGCCCTGTTTTTTGATGTTATCAAAAGGGGGAGAGAAATATTGACTTTGAACTTGCAAACCATCACGTTTTGCTCTTATTATTAATTTTTGATATTGTTGAAGATATTAATTGATATAAATTGGATATTGATTGGTATTTAGCATGAATGTGATTGATATTCTCTCAATATATATATTGCTTGTTTGTCAAGTTCAAATTGTTTGTTATCATAAAAAGGGGAAGATTGTTGGACCAAGTGTTTATCACTTATACCCCAACTGAGATTTTGATGGCAACAAACAAAAGCGAAAGTTTTCTAAAATTGTGCTTAAGTGTTTCAGAACATTAAAGTATGACAGAAATGAGCAATAAACAAAGTGAAAGTTGAAGATTTGCTCAAAATTCAAGTCAAGTAAAGTGAAAGTTGAAGCTTTGCTCAAAGTTCAAGTCAAGCAAGTGAAATGAAGTCGGAAAAGCTCAAGACTTGGCTCATACAGGGACATAAGGACCGAAACGCCAAACTCATCAATTGTAAAACTCATGTAAGGTACATAAGTTCCATTCTTACAAGCCAAATGCATTAGAATCATGCGTATCATGAATTTCGGATTTTCAAGCGCTTAAAGTCATTACATCTATTATTTACAAATCCATAAGTTTCAAAATGTTTTAAATCATGCTAGCACGTTATACAACATGCATTTAAGGTGTATAAACCTTTCAATATGTTTTTAAGTGCACCGAAAGTTGTTGGATAGTTTTTAAGTGTTCATCAAAAATATTTATAAAAAAGCCCCAATATGTTTCATGAAATCGGGAAATTCAATTTCTGGAGTTTGTGAAATAATCTGTGCTATTCAAACACATGTAATAAACCTTATTAAACTTGTATGAAGTGTTTTCAAAGATTAAGAAGAGTCACATGTAGGTTTGGGAGTTGATTGAGCCAAATAGAATTGAAATTATTTTTATGTCCCTGCAACCCATAGCAATTTATACTCTCTGGATAGCGTGCTAGACATGCACATAGCGTGCTACACAAAAAAGCATTGCGAGCTATCTGTCATCTGACAAAAATTCTGGCAGACTGCATCTCCACCTTTAATTTGAGTTTTGGGGGGAAATCTCGACCCTCGATGAAGTATAATGATCTCAAGCCCCTAAAAAACACTAAAGAACCAAATCAAAACAACAAGAAAAAAGAACATAACTACTACTTCTCATAATCTTAAAATCCTAGTTTCCACATATTTTATGCTTGATTTTCAATTGCATTCACTTGGGACTTTAAAGTCATTGTCTCGGCAATTTCAGAGACATTAAAGAAGTATTCTCAAGCTTACAACTCACACTCCAAACCCATTTATATATTACACTCTTGTGGTTGTAAGATTTATTGATTTCATTCTCTATTTGTGCTTAATCTATAGTTTTTGAATAGAGAATTGTTTGAAAATCATTTGGCGTGTTCTCATACATACAAGCCTAGGGTTTTTGTGCTTAAACTTGTTTTACAAAACCTAAGACTAAGTTGAACAAGTTGTTGTGCTTAATCTTGATTTTTGGACAAAACCACATGTTCATTTGATTTGAAACCAAGCGTGCTTAATTAATATCATTTTGTCAGTTTCTTGACTATGATTTGAGCATTCATTTAAGTTTTCAAATATATATCTTGACCGAGTTCACTCTTGCATGCATTGGAGTGTTTCAACTCTCGGAAAGCTTGTAAGAGTTGAAATTATTACCACTTTGCTTTGTAAAGCAAATCTTTATTTGTATTGATAAACTTTGTTGTAAGACTTAGTGGGATCAAAGTCAAAGGGAAGACCTAGTTAAGGTTAGACACAAATCCTAGTTGCTGCTAGGTTGGGAAGTCGTAATTCATAATTAGGCATTCTAAGCGTATATGCTTTGGTTGTAACATTATTCGTAATTTAAGCGGGGATTTGAAAATCCTAAACGGGGAGATTAGGTAGTGGATGTAGATCGATTAGATTGAACCACTATAAATTGCGTGTCCATCTCCATTCCTCTACCCTCTTTCACCTTCATATTGCATTCATATTTGTGCTTCCATGGGCATATAGCATTATTACATATTGAAATTTTTTAAAAGGAGATAAATTCTCGATACGCCCAATTGACCACTCCTCTTGGGTGTGGTTTCATCCACTGGCTCAGAGGTACTCGTCGATATTCTCTTTGCCGAGCCTGGTACTCGATGGATCTGCACGCACCGTCATAAAAAAGATGGCGAGAATAGGAAAGTAAAAAAGTAACACTGAGAGACATTTGTTCACATTCCCAAATGTGCAACAAGTATCAAAATGCATAATAACATTAACTATGCAGAAAGAGAATAATGCAAAAAGATACTTTAGTTAAACAAAATGAAACTGACGCTAAGTTATGTAGTATTGATCTAGGGTCGATTGGTGGAGAGTCCTATCCCAATGCTTATTCCACAATATATTGATGGAGCTGTGATCTACATCTGTGTGACGGTCGTTATTTCATTGTACGCATTTATAATGATCCCAAATGCCAGTCATCTGGGACGTATGCTAGCCAACAACCTCGGGTTTATAACTCGTGAAGGCACCCAAGTTATCCTAGCCAACAACCCTGAGTCCCATTACTCGTGTGCTGCGCAAGATAATGGAGAAATCCCGATCACCCTGGAAAGTCTAGTGACCCCCGTGTGTCCGCCGAGTTTCTATCATAAAGTGGTCCCAGATACAATAACTACTATCATATTCAAGAACAACACATAAATGGAATCCAACAAAACCATTGCATACTAATGCACAAATGATATAGATTTTCAACACTATGTAATAACTACCTAATAGCATGCTATTTCACTGACCTCATGTATTAATAATGAAAATGACATAACATATGATTTGGAGTCAATGACATCATTTAATCAACATATTATGCCATGGACATATAATGAGAAACAACAAAAAATCATGGCATATGGAGTACAAAGGAAAATTAATCCAAATGAATGGAAAAGAACATATGATTAGGAATGAAATGTAAATAAATATCTCAATCAATTTACTTACAATCCACTTAATTTCTAAAACTACTTCGGTCTCCCAACATCGTGAAACTTGTATTTGAATCCTTAGAACACTTCCCTAGTTTGTCGATATCAAACTAATCCAAGTAAGTTAGTTTTAAGTAAGGTCCAATGGGTCTAGCAAAACCTTAACCCAAAACGACCTTTTAGACTAAACAACATTGAAATTTTAGTCTTATATTGCAGCACGATTTTAGGCATGAAAATACCCAAATATCAAAATATTCCACTAATATAAAGATTGTTGAACTCTATCTTAGCTTTTCAAAAAGGTTTAGTTTTCAAAATTTTTATTTAAAAGGAAAGAAATATCATATTTCTACTAAACGTAGCTCTAATTGAAACCTAATCCCACTAGTGGATATAGAAAATCTATTTCTCCCAATCTATAGTTCCAAAAATGTGATTTTTGGTCACAAGGCAGCAACCATACTAATAAAAACATACTAAAACAATAGCTCATTTGGATGAGTAAGTAGGGAGTTATGCCTTTAACAAATTTAGTTTTAAAAATCTTTTACTGCATTCCAATACCTATTTGTAGAGCACTTTTGGACATGAAAACATTTGAATTACAACATCTCCAACTAAGCAAAGTTGTTCCCCTTTGAGTAGGATTTCAAATGCCATCAGTTTGAGTCGATTTAGATTTAAAATGTGCAAGTTATGACCAAATTACATAGACTAATCCCTAATACAATATGCAACAATTCAGTTTTCGTCTTACAACTTCAAAAATTTATATCTTTATGATTTCAAAAGCAAATTAAGAACTTTAATATAATTACATTATCAGTTTGAAATGAAGAATCCAAATATATCAACCAATTGCAAAATCTTAATCATCTACCTTCTAAATTTGTTCAAAAACTAGAACTGGTTTCAATTAAATAGGGAGATATGTACATAGTTTGATGAATACCTAGCTTAACTTGATCTCTCCTTCACCAAACCCACTTTGGTTACTAGTCTTTTTCTTCCTGCAACTCTTCTACTTCTCTCTAGCAAGTCTCCTTCTTAATTAAGCAAATGAAATGAAGTTGATTTGGTTGTATGAATTGATTACTAGTTTTATATAGTAAGTGGATGTGGTTGATTAATAACCGTTGATCTCATTGTGCACACATGTCTTGAGGCTCATCTAGTAATAGACCTATTAAAACATATCCCACTATATCATGCTATGTGACACCAATATGTAAATCCGTTGGTGTTAAGATGAGTCAATACGTGTCTCGATGAAAATCAAGTGGCTATTGTTTTAACTTACTAACTAAGGCATACTTAATATATTATCAAACATAGCTCATTTAAATAACTATAAAAGCTTTATAAGACTTATGCCAACTTACCATATCACTCACTACCTTGATCCCACGCTGGCACTCAACTCAAGGTGCATTCCCACACTCGTATCAACACATATTCATAAGTAGAAAAAATTTAGTAGTCTACCCATCTTCCCTCGGTCACGACACGTATCTTGATGCGGGTCTAGTCACGGGTCATTTCATCCTGATTAAGATATTAAACTAGAATTAGAAATTTAGGTCATGACAATTCTTCCCAACTAATTCAAATTTCATCCTCGAAATTATACTTTACTTAAAATTATACCTAATTCGAAGAGGTACAAAAACCTATCTCACATATAATCCTTTCATTCCCAAGTGAGTTCCGAGTCTCCATGGAACTGCCACTTTACTAACACCTTCGATATAGACTTACTTCTCAACTGTTGTACCATCATGTCCAGGATCTATACTGGCTGCTCCTCATAATATACATCCTCGCTAAGGTCGATCTGACTCAAGTCCAATTTTAGTCTCTCGGCTGCTTTCAATTTGGCCAATCAAAGTACAGAGACATGGAACACTAGATGAATCCCCGACATTTTTGGCGATAAATCCAATTCATAAGCAACCTTTCCAACTCATTTCTTGATCTTGAAAGGCCTGATGAATCTCAATGCTAACTTGCCTTTCAAACCAAACCTGTGAAGACGTTTCCAAGGAGAAACCTTTAGATATACAAAGGCTCCCTCGTAATATGTGAGATCGCCGCGATATGTTTTTCCATACTTCTTTTGCCTTTATTGGGTTCCTTTAAGCATCTCGCCAATCCGTCGTACCTTTTCCATGTGATCGACATCGATTTCTGGCCCTACAATATCCTGGTCCTCTGGCTCAACCCTACAAGATGGTAAGCGACACGGTCTGCCATATAAAACCTCAAATGCCGCCATCTTAATGTTAGCCTGATAACTGTTGTTCTTTTTAAACTTACACAATGGCATGTATTCCTCCCATGATCTACTAAACTCGAATACGCAAGCCCTGAAAATATTCTAGAGAGTCTGAATCAACCTCTCAATCCGTCCATTAGTCTGAGGGTGAAAGGCTATGCTCAATTATGGGCGCATACCATACGAATCCTGCAAACTTTGCCACATCCTAGACGTATTCATAGCATCTCTGTCTGATGTAATAGTCAATGGTACCCCATGCAGCTTAATAATCTTCCTATCGCATAATACACTTTGTTGGTTAAATGTGCAATGAGCTGCAACTGGTATGAAATGGGCAGATCTTGTCAGTTTGTCCACGATCACCCAAATAGAATTGTGTCGACGTGTAGTTCTCGGAAGTCCTTAACAAAATCAATGGTTATGTCTTCCCACTTCCATTGTGGAATGGGAAGTGGCTGTAATAATCCTCCCAGTCTACGATGGTCTACCTTCACCTCCTGGCTAATCCCTCAATTCCTAATAAACTGCGATTCGTCCACTTTCATCCTAGGCTAACAAAAATGTCTGTTCATGTCATAATGCATTTTGGTCCTAGTTAGATGAACAATGAATCGGGAACGATGTAGATCCGGAAGTATCTCATCTTTTAGCTCTACCACTACCGATATCCATAACCTGCCTCTAAATATCAGACACTAATCTGTTGTCTCAATCCAGTCAATATAATTAGTACTCTGGGCTAACTCACTAAACCTCGGGAATAAAATACCGCTCTTTGAACCTAAAAAACTTCTATGTAGATATTGTCTGAAGCCTCATCTATACACAAATCACCATCTGAGTGTTTGTAGGAATATTTGACTGAGTCATCATTGCTACTACTTTGAGTAATACATACTCATGCATCATGTGACATCTAACAACCTCGTCATCACCAATCACTGTCTTACTCAGCGCATTAATTACTACATTAACTTTTCCTGGCTGGTACTCAAGAGAAAAGTTGTAGTCCTTCAGAAACTCTAACCATTTGTGTTGTCTCATTTTCAGCTCTTTCTGTGTGAAGAGGTATTTCAAACTCTTATGGCCAGTACAAAGTGTGAACCTCTTTCCATACAAATGATGTCTCCATATCTTCAGGGCAAATACTACTACTGCCAAGTCCAAATCATGAGTGGGATAATTCTTCTCATGTAACTATAGTTGTCTGGATGCATAAGCCATCGTGCCTTTATCCTGCATCAACACACAACCTAAACCTGCATGAGAAGAATCTATATATACCAAGAACCCCTGCCTAGCCTCTAGCAATATTAACACTGGTGCGGTAGTCAACAATTTCTTCAGCTAAGCAAATGACACATTGCATTTCTTAAACGAATTTAACCCGACATCTTTTAGAGTCAATCTAGTCATCGATGAAGCGATCTTCGAGAAATCCTTCATGAACCTGCAATAATATCTTGCTAACCCTAGAAAAATCCTAATCCCTGTAACTGAAGTTGGCGCATGCCAATCCACAATAGCCTGAATTTTAACTAAATTCACAATAATGCTTGCTGCTCTAACAATATGTCCCAAAAACTTAATTTTTGATAGCCAAAACTCACACTTGCTAAACTTAGCATAGAGTCGATGCTCCTTCAATTACTGTAACGTCTCTCTAAGGTGTTCCTCGTGATCATCTCTAGTCCTCGAATATATCTATATATCATCAATGAAAACTATCATCCTAAGTTGATGATACCCTGATCGAGGTCTATCTTAGATAATTACTATGCTCATCTCGGCTGATCAAATAAGTCATCAATCCACGGTAAGGGATACTTGTTTATGACCGTGACCTTGTTCAATTTTCTATAATCGATACACAGTCTCAAAGTATCATCCTTCTTCTTCACAAACAGGATCGATGCTCCTCATGGTGACATAGAATATGTGATGAATATGTTCTGTCCCAAATGTTGCAACTGACTCCTAAACTCCCCCAACTCTCTTGGAGCCATGCGGTATCGTAGTATAAATATAGGTCTAGTGCTTGGAATTAACTCAATGATAGAATATATCTCTCTAGATGGTGGTAAACCACGTAAGTCTTCCAAAAATACATCTGAAAACTTGCACACAACCAGAATCTTCTCAAGTCTCGGTCCTTGACTCTCTACTACGGTGTATAATGACACCAAAGTCTCCATCTCTCCACTAGTTGCAAGTCAACCTCTAGTGCACTCGTCTCTCAGTGTACTACAACTATGTGCGAACATTGGATGCCCTGGGTCTCAAATATCACTATCTTACTGAAATAGTCGATATAAGCGTGATACACGACTAGCCTAACCATCCTTAACCATCTGTCAAAATCTAAGAACTCGAGCACCCTAAAGTCTGCAGGTAACTCTACGCCGCCTATCTCTATTGGACATATCTCAATAAGAGAATTAGGGTAAATCCTATATCTGGTTGTAGTACTCAAAATCAATGTACGATAACTCTAACCAGTGTCAACCCTAAAATGCCTATCATGCAACCAGAAATGAAAGATATTGTAGAACCCGAATCAAATAAAACATATAAATCTCTACCACAAATAGAAACACCCTTAATAAGCCTCCGTGTTTCAGTTGCATTAGGGCTGAGCAACCATGTGTAGGGCCTCTCGACTCTGAGGAGGTATCACGACTATTGGTTGTGGATACTCTCGAATCATGTCTCCAACTTGACTACACCTAAAATAAGTGATAGGTCTACTTTGTCCCTGAACCTGATCCTGGACCGGTGTCTATCTTTGCCCCTATTGAAAATTGTCTAGTCCTCTACCTCTACCTCTACCTTGACCTCTATCACCTTGCTGCTATTGATGTAGCACTGGTGGTGTTGGTGGAGCTATCAAAGTAGTAGTAGTCGGTGGTACCGCAGGTCTGACTAGTGGTGGCAAGGGAGGTCTACCAAAAATAGCCTGCAAAGGCGTAGGAGATGATTTATATGGTACAACTGCTGTAGATATCCCAGACCTCTGGGAACCTCTATCCCATCTTCTCGGTCCCTTGTCTCTCTGTCTCGTCCTCTCAAAATCTGCAACCTAGTCAGGTGTCAATGCTGATACTAATGGTGTCCTATCAGCAACTCTGCCCAAATAATATGTCTTGTGAGAGAGTGCATGCTCGTAAATCCCTCCTATAGTCCTGACACCTGAATTGACTACATAAAATCTAATATCTGGCCTCAGTCCATCCTTAAGGTGGTACGCATCATCTGAATCCTCTTTCACTAAATCTCTAGTGAACTACCTCAAATAACTATTTCTGCCTCTATAACTCATCACCGACTCGTCAGCTCCCTGTCTCAGGTTTACGAATTCCTTCCTCAACCTCTTCATCACTGCAGGTGGGAAATACTACTGATAAAACTTCTTCTTGAAAGCATCCCAAGACTCACACTCTCCCTTAGAAGCTATCGTTGCATGCCACTGAACATCGACATCTCTTTGTAGAGTGTATGACGAAATCTCAGCTTCGAGTCTGTCCTCAATCCTCAAGACTCAGTGCAACTTCTCCTTAAATGATACCCACTTCTTGATTTTCTCGAAGTCTCTCTGACCATCAAAGTAGTCTGCCTACAGTCTGATGAAACTCTTCACTAGTTGAACCTTTGTTGTCAAGCAGGAAGATGGAGGTGCAAAAGATGGTGTAAAAACTATCTTGATGATTAGAGTATTCACTATCGGTATAGTTTATATAATCGGTAATATTATCGGTACTGTATGAGTAGTCGTAGTAGGAGGGCTGGTGTCTGTGCTAGTGGAGTGAAACGTGGAGTCATCATAGCGATTAACTTCTCTAACTGTTGTCCCTGAGTAGTTACTTGATCGGATAGCCTCTGAAAATCATCAGTAGATGGTATAAAAGGCTGGCTACCACTCACAACTATATCCCCACTTTCACGTGAATCCGCCATCGGTGTCTACAAGTTGATAATGAACTCGAATCAGCTACTACGTAAATAATGCATATATACATATAGAAAACTAACATGTACAAATAAAACATCCCCATCTCATTTTCACTTACTTCCCAACAAATGGTTTCTAGGCAAGGATCATCTGGTTTTCCACGGCTAAGATTTATGTTTTCATGTTTAAATTTTTATTTGTTACTCATTGGAAAAGTAAGGCATTTTACTACACATTGTAGCTTTTGGTATCACCTTGTGAAATAACTATTTTCCACAATCCTAAGCTTTATAAACTTAGGCTCTCCTAATCTTTATAAATTTATAATATGACACCACATCTGACTATGGTATCTTAACTTTGGACAATTCCATAAACTGTCCACAATATTCTAGAACTTAGGCTCTGATATCAACTGTGATGACCCCTTCTCAAATTAGGGCACTGCCCAGCTTAATCTCGTCATTAAGCACTAACCTTACATCATAGAACTTAACACGAAACTAGTTAGCCTTTTCAAAACCATTTAACTACTTACAAATTATAAGTTCAATATGTGTTTTAATGTCTTAGGTAATATAATAAATCAATGTGAATTAAGATTTTGCTTACTTACAAGTTTATTTAGAGGAACTATTACAAATCAACGAAAGCATTAATGTGAAACTTAACAATCATGGAAAAATCAGGGAATAAAGATCACTTGAATTTATTTAAGAAAAAGACGATATATAAGAATATGTGCCTGGTCAAGGTACTAATCACTCAACCCATAATATACAACCCCAAAAGTATATGATAAGCATATAAAAGTAATACATCAAAAATCAAAATCTACAAAATCTGGCGAAGTAGCGCTCCACTAGCTCAGAAGTAGTCTCCGATCTTCTCTTTGCCTGGCTTGCTACTTGATGTGTCTACACCCACCGTAAAAAAAGGACGGTGAGTATAGGAAAGTAGAAAGTAACATTGAGAGACATTTGTTCACATTCCCAAATATGCAATAAGTATCAAAATGCTTAATAATAGCAACTATGCTGAAAGGAAATAATGCAAAGAGATACTTTAGTTAAACAAAATGAAACTGATGCTAGGTTAAGTAGTACCGATCAAGGGCCGATTGGCCTGAGAGTCCTATCCCAATGCCTATTACACTATATATGGATGGAATTGTGCTCTACATCTGTATGAAGGTTGTTATTGCATTGTACACCTTTATAATTATCCCAAATGCCAGACATCTAGGATGTATGCTTGCCAATGACCTCAAGTTTACAACTCGTGAAGTTACCCAAGTTATGCTTGCCAACAACCCTGAGTTCCATACCCCTTGTGCTGTGCAAAATAGTGGAGAAATCCCGATCACCCTGGAAAGTCTAGTGATCCCCGTGTGTCTGCCGAATTTCTATCATAAAGTGGTATTAGATAAAAGAACTACTTTAATATTCAAAAATAACATAAAAATGGAATCCAACAAAACCATTGCATACTAATGCACAAAGGATATAGATTCTGAACACTTTGTAATAACTACCTAATAGCATGCTATTTCATTGACCTCATGTTTTAACAATCAAAATGACACAACACATGATTTGGAGTCAATGACATCATTTAATCAACATATTATGCCTGGGAACAACCTAATGTAATGAGAAACAACAAAAAGTCATGGCATATAGAGTGCAAAGGCAAATCAGTCCAAATGACTGGAAATGAACATATGAATAGGAATGAAATGTAAATAAATATCTCAATCTGTGCACTTGAAATCCACGCAATTTCCTAAGCTAATTCGGTCTCCAAACACCTTGAAACTCGTATTTGAATCCCTGAAACACTTTCCTATTTTTTGATATCAAACTAATCCAAATTAGTTGGTTTTAAGTCAAGTCCAATGGGTTTAGGAACCTTAACCCAAAAGAACCCTTTAAGACTAAATAATATTAAAATTAGTCTTATATTACAGCGCAATTTTAAGCATGAAATTATCCAAATATCAAAATCTTTTTCCAGTACAAAGATTTTTGGTCTATATCTTAGCTTTCTAAAAAGTTTTAGTTTTTAGTATTCTGATTTAAAATGAAAGAAATATCATATTTATACTAAACGTAGCTATAATTGAAACCTAATACGAGTAGCGGAATTAGAAAATCTATTTCTCCAATTATATAGTTCCAAAAAATATGATTTTTGTTCACATGGCAGCAAGCATACCTAATAACAACATACTAAAAGTTCAGCTCATTTGGATAAGTACGTTGGAAGTTACGCCTTTAACACATTTAATTACAAAAATCTTCTAATGCATTTCAACACCTACTTATATAGCACTTTTCGACATGAAAATATTTAAATTATAACATCTACAGCTAAGCAAATTTTTTCACTTTGAGTATGATTTCAAATGCCACTAGTTGGAGTCAATTTGGATCTTAAATGTGCAAGGTATGACCAAATTACATAGACTAATCCCTAATACAACATGCAAAAATTTAGTTTTGATCTTAACAAATTAAAAAATGCATACCGTTATGATTTCAAAAGCAAATTAAGAACTTTAATATAGTTGGATTATCAGCTTGAAATGAAGAACCCAAATTCATAAACCAATTGCAAAATATTAATCATCTACAATCTAAATTTGACAAAAAACTAGCACTAGTTTCAATTAAGGACATATGTACCTAGTTTGATGAACACCAAGCTTAACTTGATCTCTCCTTCACCAAACCCACTTTGGTTGTTAGTCTTCTTCTTCCTCCAACCCTTCTCCTTCTCTCTAGTAAGTCTCCTTCTAAATTAAGCAAATAAAATGAAGTTGATTTGGTTGTATGAGTTGATTGCTAGCTCTATATAGTAAGTGGACATGGTTGATTAATAACGATTGATATCATTATGCGCACGTCTCGAGGCTCATCTAGTAATAAACCTATTAAAACATGTCCCACTAACTCAGGCTATGTGACACCAATATGTAAATCCATTGGTGTTGAGATGAGTCACTACGTGTCTCGATGAAAATCAAGTGGCTATTATTTTAACTTACCAAGGCATACTTAATATATTATCAAAATAGCTCATTTAAATCACTGTAAAAGCTATATAAGACTTATGCCAATTTATCACTCTCTACCTCGATCCCACGTTGGCACTCAACTCGAGGTGCATTGCTACACACGTATCGACACCTATTCATTAGTAGGAATGACTTAGTGGTCTACACTTATACAAAATAATAAACATACATCATTACAAATATAACATATACCTCGACCATCTCGCCTCAATCATGACACGTACCTCGATGCGGGGCCCACGTCATGGGTTATTTAATCCTGATTAAGAGATTAAACTAAAATTAGAAATTCGGGCGGTGACATTTACCATCCCATGTTGTGGATCCGTCACAAATTGAGTGCCAAAACAACTTAGGTGCATCACCCATTCCTAACTCCTTAACTTTACTCCCAATCCAATCAATTACGATTGCATAAATTGACATACAATCTGAAAACATGAGTCCAACTAGTGTTGATGATTCACCTTCCCCCTCCAATTCAAGTTCTGCACCTATTTTAGAGTTTCTAGACCCACATACATCTTCTTAAGAAGTCATCTAATCTCGTTCTAGTGTTCATGATGAAGTCATCTCATCTCACTCTAATGTTAATGAAATATCATAGGTTCTTGCACAATCTAATCACCCAATGGTTCCTTGCTCACAACTTGGTATAGTTAAACCAAACCCAAGACATGCTCTGATTACTGTACCACAACTTATAATATCTCTCATGAACCTCGAAATATTAGAGTAGTGCTAAGGCATCGAGGTTGGAAAGTTTCCATAATTGATAAACTTACAGCTTTGCAATAAATCCAGACGTAAGAACTTGTTTTATGAACATCTAGTATGCATGTTATTGGGTCAAAATGGGTGTTTAAATTAAAACTCAAAGTTGATGGCTCTTTAGAATGACTCAAGGCCTGCTTAGTTGCAAAACGTTACAATCAAATTGATGGAGTGGACTATACTGAAACTTTCTCTTCGGTCATTAAACCTGGAACCATACATCAATTAGATGTCAAAAAAACTTTCTTATATGGTATAGTTTCAGAAGATATACTCATAGAACAACCACCGGGAATGGTTGATCCATTGTATCCCACACATGTTTGTAAACTAAAACAAGCCCCGTATGGTCTAAAATAGGCATCTCGTGCTTGGCTCGACCACTTCAGTTCTTTTCTTCTTAATTATGGCTTATTTTGCAATTTAGCTGACCCCTATTTATTTATTTTTCATTTTGATCATGGATCATTAATAGTACTTCTTTATATAGATTATATGCTTCTTACAGGTTCAACAATTACTATTGTTAATTTATTCATTCAAATTCTTAGTAATGAGTTTGCAATGAAAGATTTGGGGCCTATACATCATTTTCTTGGCATTGAAGTCTGCACAACAAGTTATTGAATTTATTTATCCCAATCACATTATGCACTTAATTTATTGGAAAAATAAAATATGATTGATTGCAAACTTATTAACACCCCTATAAAATCCAGACTAGATCCTATAAATAATAATATTACACAAGTATAATATCAAAGATATTTTAGAAGCATTATTAGAGCTTGATAATATCTTACCCTTACTCGTCCAAATCTTTCTTATAGTGTTAATTATGTTTCTCAATTTATACATGCTCCAACTTTAGGTCATTTAAAATCGCTTTGATGAATCATTCGATATGTTGAAGGAATAATTTACTTGGGTTTATATTTCACTTATAATACAACACTTAATTTGTGTGCTTTTTCAGATGCTGATTGGGTAGGTTGTCCCATAACTAGACGCTCCACCATTGGAGACTGCATTTTTCTTTGAAAATATCTTATTTCTTGATGTGTGAAGAAACAACAAACAGTCTCGTTTTTAGAAAATATCTTATTTCTATGGATCATACAACTGCGGAATTAACTTGGTTGCTTTTCATCATGAAAGATTTGCAAGTCCCAATCCACTATCCTCCAATCCTATATTGTGATAATTTTAACGTTCTACATCTGATCGTGAACCTAGTTCTTCATGCCGCAATAAACATATCAAATTGAACTACCATTATGTTCATGAACGAGTCGCTCTTATGTTACTTACAACTAATCGCATTCCCTATGCCGAACAAGTTGCTGATATTTTTACAAAGCTAATATCTAAAGCTGCTCTTCATTATTTTCCAGAAAAGTCTACCTCCTACCCCGACAGAGTTAACAGGTGGGTATTAACGATAAAAATCTTGATGAAGAGAATATTCTTCAAAAGAAGGAAAATATGTACAAATAGCCTTGCCTTGTGTGGTGCTATTCAAATCTCAATCAAAAGAAGGGAAGTCTGAGCTAGCAATCACGCCTCATATGATAATATGGAGTAATTCAATCAATCAAGACGAAGATGAGAAGTACACAATCAAGATTAGTTATGGTCCATATTCTCATCATCTCGCTACATGTGGTAATATGGAGTAATTCAAATAATCAAGGCCAAGATAGAAAGTACATAATCAAGATTAATTATGGTCCATATTCTCATAATCTTTTTTAAGGAAATATTGACCGTATTGAAGAGCAACAATCAAGCATGTTGCCTTTTATGTAATTATATGGTGTATAGAAATATGTAGCTTGCTATTGTGAAATCATCAAAAGAAATACATTCAAATCCAAGTTCTGTATTCTTTCTAATTCTGATATATATAAAAACTGGGAGAAAGTCTTATTCCTGATGAATAGCTTAGAAGTCTCATAAGGTTTAGTGTAGAAAGGCATCTTCAATAGGGTACAAACCTACATTTGAGCAACAACTCGCTCAAGTCGTCCAGTTTGTCCATTGTGAGCTCCAACTCTTTTCATTTGGATTTTTTTATTTGTGTTCAGTTCATGTTGTGAGATAGATCATAGTTAATTAGTCTTTATTGGGTTTTGGGGGTTCAAAATGTAGTAGAAATTTTAAACTTTTATTCGAAACCCCAACAAGATTAAATCCATATTTCATTGAACTGATTAAAAGAAGTAAACCATACCTCAAATGCTAGTTTATTTCTCCGTGCTGATCGGTGTTTGAGTAGCTATCAAAGACAAACCTCCTCTAGTGGAAATCCACATACGAACGACAATCGAGAATCTGAATGCTAGCTTTAAAGAGAACACAAATTTTTTTTTTCTGTTATTCCGTAAAAACTATAGAACAGCTAAGAAACCTAACTCATTTTCTAAAAACAAAAATTAGATACCGACACTAATTTCTTCAGTAATATGAATTCACTTAAAATGCCTATTTATATAACCCTTGTATTTTGATTACATACCTTCCCACATTATTCACATAGTAACTAATTACAATTTTTATAATCATTCGGTTAAAGACAATATTTGATTGTGTCAAATCATTATGATCCTAATGTTGAAGTCTGTGATAATCTCAAGTTAGGGGACTAAATGCTTTACAACCTATACCTATCATGTGTAAAACCTATGACTTAATCCATATTGTGTTCTCATAGCAAGTCAATCCAGTACCTTATTCACTAACATTTACTCATGATCTTGATTCATATCTTTATACATATGATCATCACACGACCATCAATCAAGACTCACAATAGTCTTAATTCATTATGTTTTCCAGTATAATGACTGACTAAGGTCATTTAGGATGTTTCAGTAAACATCTATGAATCCTATTATAATGTAAACATGCAAGCCAATTATAATAATGAACAATAAATGAAATCTTCTATTTTATTAACCAAAATAACAATGTTCATAAGATTTACCTAGTGCACATGCCCCGACAATTTTTACATACTAATCTCTAATTAACACAACCTAATTTTGTTAATGCAACTTGAAAAAAAAGATTAAGTTGGATTCTTATAATTTTTTTAAACAATGCGCAATTAAATTTGTATAGATTTTGTTAGTGTTGTATAGGTTTATGTATTGTTCGATAGGGAATGCCTTTTGGTATTGTTATTGGTAATATTATTATGCATAATTTTTGGAAGCTCAAAGTTCTTTTCCTTACACAATTTCGAATGCAATGGTAGGATTTAATCCATGTAGCTGACCCCAAATAAATTGGGATATTGAGGCTCACAAATTCTTCTAGTTTTTGTTTTTTTTTTCAAGATCAATTTCTCATGGTATAGGATTTTATTGTTTAATTTATTCATGGCTTCTTCACTTACATACATGATTTAGAATTGCTTGGAAATTTTATTATCTAATTCGGTAAAGATTATATTTTGTTGTTATCTACCTTAAATTTTTTTTCTTTTTTTTTGTAATTATCTAATTAGTATTCTCTCTTTCTTACCTCCCTTTCACAGGTTTTCTAGCAAGGACATAAAGATGGAACTAAAAGGCATAAGTACAATAAAATTCAGGGACAAAAGGTTTCCACATCTATCGAGGTACAATTGATAGCAAGCCTTAGCGGGTTTCTGGCATTTGGAGTGAGTCTTTTGAAAGCATCGCTTACCCATAAATCATTCATAATCGACATGTTTTTGTTTCATGTTTAAGAGCTTCTATATTGAGTGTTTTTTCACTTAATAATGCATTAATGTTTGCTAATGCTATCTCTAATGATCATTGTTATGATCATGGTTATGTGAATTTCTGGTAGCTGTATTCCAGTATTCTCCACTAGAAGGGCTATAAATAAATTATTAGAACAGTTTTGGTGTTTAATAGAGATTTTAAAACCCCTATTAAAGGTGAATGTTATTAAATAACACTTAATTGATAGGGGCTTTAAAAAACTCTATATAATACATATATTAAAAATTAAAGCATAATCCATTCTCACATGACATTTAATAACACTCTAGTTTATCGATGTATAAGGTGTCTTGAGTAGGGTAGTGCAAATAAAATATATTTAAAGCTATGCACTAACATATGTCAATTGCTAGTTTATTGATGTATTGAGATTGCATTGATACTTCTTTTAGTATTAGTTAGTTCACAGTAAATATTTATTGCATTTGAATTGGGCAGTTGCATATTATTGCCTCATGTTTCGTGGTATTTGGCTTTGGTGGTAAGATCATGCACACCATTTGGTGTTTGATCATTTAGTAAAAGACCAAATTGTTAAAATATATTAATATTTTACAAATTTTGTTATTATATCTTAACCTTTTAAAATTTGTTATTATATCCAAACTTTTATAGATTGATAAATCTATATATTAATTTACTTCTTAACTTCAAATTTGATGAAGTGAAACCTAAGTAATGAACTTAAATAATAAATTTAAATTATTTAAGTAATTAGAGGTGATGAAGTGGCTTTTTAAAGTCATTATTTATGTGCCACCTCATCAAGATTTAGGATAAAAAGTGACTTAGTATACAAATTTATCAATCTAGTAACAAAAATTGTAAAATGTTAGGATATTTTAACCAATTAAACCTTTAGTAAAATCAAAATAAGTAAGTTGATCTTGGCAGATAGCAACCAACCTCACTTCCCATTTTGTCATACACCATTTAGATTTCAAATACCTACTTATTACATCATTTGTTTTTATGAGGAAAAGGGTTTTCTTTGGTCGTATCTTTCAATGTAATTAAGTACGCACTTTTGTTAAACCTCGGGGTACTTGAATCAGATTGAGACTAGTATAGCTCTCAACTCTAGATTTGTTTTTTCATGACTAAATGATGCAATTTCAGTGTCTAATCGAAAAAACTTTTTCGACTATTATTGAATTAATTTACTTTTTTTCACTTCTATTATTCCTAATCGAAGAGAGAATTGATACATTAATAGATAAGAATTTTGTTATTGTGTTAACTACTTGTTTTTTTCTCTTATGAAAATGTAATTGGGCTTATGCTAGTGGAAACATGTGAAACATGTGGGAGGGATTCAAAAGAAAGAAACATTTCACCCAATTAATGGTGAGGCCATGATTGGTGAGACCTCAGTTGTGTCATCTTCCTTGTACAAGAGTATGTACGAATGTTTTTGTCACTGGTTTCTTTTTTTTTCTCGCATGAGTCTTTTGGTCACCTATCGATTCATCGATACAATTTTTTTTCGTGTGATTTCAGTAATTTATTGAATTGTAACTCTTTGAAAATAAATGAAAGCATTAAGATCTTTATCCGTTAACTGAACTATTTACAATGAAGTGAATTGATACACCATCTAAACTTCAATGAAGGTGTTTTTTTTCTTGAAAGTTTAATGAAGTTTATCAAGTGTTTATCTTTGGATGTTATACTTGAATCTCATCAATATAGTGTTCACTTATGTTTAAGAGGTCCTACAATGGATCATAATTATTAGGAGGTCGATGGCAAATGTATATACTTTTACCTTCGAATTAGAGAGGTAAAATATCTTATTATCAAGTTATGCACTTTCCTGCGAAGTGTACTTTGTTACTAACCTACTATTCGGTTGTATGTATGACTTGGAAACATTTTGTGATAGTTACACGCACGTTCTGGAATTTCCTTGGAGCTTGTCTATTTATATTTTCTTTTCTAATGTAGATGGATGGGAAAATCGATGGGTTAAATCTGACTTGAAGAAGAATGAAAACATGATTGGTGATTAGGGAGAGGAAAGTGGAACTATACTTTTGGTAAATGGAATGGAGTTTCGATGATAAAGGTGCCTTTCCATTCATCAATCTTATTCCATATGTCTTGAAATTTTTGATATTAGAAGTTATGTCGAATTATTGCTTACTTTTGTGACTATTTTTGGACGTGATGACTCAATAGTTCTAACTTCTTATAGGAATTCAAACTATTTATGATTACAAATTAATTGTGACTTCAAGAATGATCCCGAGATTTACGTATATTGAAGTATGGGTAAAAAATGTCAATTATGTTCTGGTTTCCATCTTGAGTTTTCATTTCTCACACTTTGCAACCATGTCAATTGTGACGAACCATCACTAATTAGACCAGGTTCGACCAACTCGGATCGAGTCTAAGGCCTAGTGACGGTTCGATCGGGTGGTGCAACCAGGCTTAACAGATTGTTGATCAAAGTTTTGTTATATTTAGGTGCGTGTATTATAGAATAAATAATTAAAATCTAGCTCTTCTTACCTTATGTTCTGTAAAACAACTTAACCCTTTAAGCATTTACTTTAAATGTCTCACCACTATTGGTGATTAGCTCTACCACTCCATAAGGCCAAGTGGCATCTACCTCTAATGGTTCTAACCATCGTGATCTTAATTTGCTTGGAAATAATTTCAGCCTTAAATTAAATAACAATATTAATTGTCCTGGCTTATAGGATCGATATTCAATTGTTTTGTCCTGTCATTGTCTTGATTTCTCTTTATACAACTTATCATTTTCATATGCGTCCAATCTAAAATCATCTAGTTCCATCAGTTGAAGTAATCTGGCCTTTCTTGCAACTTGAAAATCCAGCTTTTAATTGCCCAGTTCGCTTTATGCTCTAATTCTATAGATAAGTGATATGTTTTTCCATATACCAACCAATACGGAGAAGTGCCAATTGGTTTTTTAATGTCATCTTGTATGCCCACAATGCTTATTCGTGGTGGAATTCCTAGTCTTTCTATTAGTGTTTATAGTTTTTTCCAAGATTTGTTTCATTTTTTTGTTACTTACTTCGACTTTTCCATTTGTTTGAGGATGATACACCAGTGAGGTCTTATGATTAACTCCATATTTCTTTAATAATGTGTCCAAGGCTCTGTTGCAAAAATGTAAACCCTCATTACTGATTAGTGCTCTAGGAATTTTCAATCGATAGAAGATGTTTTTCTTTATGAACTCTATGAACTTTTTCACGTCATTAGTTGTGGTTGCTTTTGCTTCTACCTATTTGGATACATAATCCACTGCATATAGTATATAGTGTTTCTTATTTGAAGTAGGAAATAGTCCCATAAAATCAATTCCCCATACATCGAAGAGTTTAATTTATTGAAATGTGGTTTGTGGAAACTCCCACCTTCTAGAAATATTTCCTGTTCATTGACATTTATTGCAAGTTTTCTCAAAAACATGAGTCCTTAAATTGATTTGGCTAGTAGAACCCGTATTGCAACACTTTAATGTTCATTCTTTGTACTCCAAATTGTCCCCCATATGTTGATGAATGACATTATCCCAAAATGCTTGCAAATTTCACCTCTGCTACACATCGTCGAATCAATCCTTCATTGCATCTCTTAAGCAAATATGGCTCATCCCATAAATAAAATTTCACATCACTTAGGAAACTCTTTTGTGCCGCATTTATTATCTAGAGGAAATACATCGTGTGGGAAGTAGTTAACATAGTCCGTGAACCATGGTGCTTATTTCTGAACCTCAACATTTTGCACTTCTTCTAATTTTTTTTTGCTTTTTGGATTCCGTTGTATTGACCTTTTCTCGCTTATGTATCTCTTCATGGTTATACATTACTTGGTACGGTCTTGGCTCATTTGTTGTCATAATGCGCATCATGCGAATGGCACTCACATTCTCCTTGGGATTGGTGATAGTATTGATAGGAAACTGTCATTCTTTTCTTAAGTTCAAGGCTATAGTAGTTGTCCAATTTGCCTCTCTCGGTTCTTGATGGATTGTGATTACTCATTATCTATCCTTTTCATGGCTTGCTTTATTCCTTCTAACTCTTTCTCGTGCTTCTCTTGGCGCTTTTAATCTTTCAGTTCCATTGCTTGCGAATACTTCTCAATTGACTTCCATAAAGTCATCTCTTCTCTTTGCCCCAGTTTCCCATGTTGGACTTGTTGTTCTAAGCCTTGAGGTCACTTTAGTGCATTATTAAGATTCTCGTAAGGGAAGTTCGGGTTGTTATTATTGTATCATTGATAAAATCAATGAGGAGACACTCCTCTCAGCCTGAAGTTGTTCCCGTAACCTTGGTTGTTCATGAAGTTAATGTCTTCATGTTCCATTCCTTGTTGTAAATCCATTTGGTTTACCATCATGGCTTAGTGATTCTTGGGTTTTTGTGCTACTTATGGACCTTGGTATTTAATCTGAAGTTTTTCCATCTGACTAATCAAATTTGATAGTTGTGGCATAATTTCCACTTGCGAGCCAATTTCGTAAACACAAGTTGGTTTCCCTAAGCGATGGTAGAATTTTGAGACATCAGATCAAGGAGATCAAATGCTCCATCTTTATCTTTTGTAAGTAGAGAGCAACTTGACGCAATATGTACTCGCCTTCTAATGCAGTAGTTCATCGCATAGTAGAAAATCTTGAGTTATGCCCATTTCACTTATATGTATCTAAAAATCTCCTCCGCATATCTTTGAATCTTTCCTAAGCCTCACCCAAAAGACTCAGTGTCTTCTTGCTTGAATTGATTAATCTCAAGTTTTCTTTCGCTGACCTTCATCGGGGGAAAAAACTTTTCGAGAAATATTTCGTTGGTTTTAGCCCTTGAGATAAAACTCCCTGCATTTAGCTTTTAGAATTAGGAATTGGTTTTTCCACCCAGTGAGAATGGGAAAAGTCGCATCTCGACCACCTCTTTCGTAACTCAGGTGATGTGCACAATGTTGCATTTCACCAAAAAATTCTCAACACTTGCAACTAGATCATCATTAGATAGCCCACTGAACAAACTATTTTGTAACATATTTATCAAAGAGGGGTCTCAGCTTGAACTTGGTGGTGTTAGCTAGAAGCCTCATCACTCCGTTGTATATTTCTTGAACTTCTGGCATGAAGTAGTCACGAAGGCATCTCTGTTTTTGCACTCTTTCCTGCACTACCAAATCACCTAAGGGTTGGTTATTGTTGTTGGTTTATAGCTTGCTCCTCAGCCATCTTGATTTATTTCTTTTTTTTTCCCTTGCTTGTTCTCTGAATCACTGGATCGTAAGGCACTAGGTCATTCTCTCCCTTGCTACGCATACACTAAGTATACCTTAAATGAAAACACAAAAAGATAAAGTGCAGCGAGTCAACTTGAAACTTAAGCTTACTTTTTGTATTATTTTTGTTTTTATGAACTAAAAATTAAGGGGTAAAAAATTAGACTTAGCAACTTTTAAAACTAACTAAGTAAATCTAATGGCTACCAATCCCCGACAACGACACTAAAAACTTGGTGTGCCCACCATAAGTCTAACAACTCGCTTCTAGTAATAGTGCAATCAACTTAAGTTGATTAGGGATATCGTCCTTAGGCAAATGTTTTTGCACTAGTTGTATATTACCTACTTACCTTGAATTATTTTTAAGGGGTTCACTTTTAATTGGTTTTATACTAATCAAGACTATTCTAAAAAATCACTTTAAACTTTAGTTGACTTCTTATATTAAGGATATCTTAGTTCACAAATTCACCTAGATAATTTAATAATATGCTTTTTATTCATGTTTACATCTCACTATGTTTTGTGCAACGCATAATTAGAATAGACATATTTTCTTAAATTCTCTACAACCCACTATCGTGATGGAGAAGATTCTAATGTGCAAACTAGAACTCCACCTTTTGATGTAAATAACGTAAATTCCACATTGCTTTAAGTCTCAAACCATTATGTTCATAACCAACTAAGTTTACTGTCCGTGCCTTCCTAATCAACAACTATCTATTGATGTTGTATATTTTACAGTTGTACCATTCATGTCCGGATTAGAAGCTTCAATGGCCATGATAACTCCTAAAGCTTGAGTTCATTAGAAACATGATCAAGATGTCTAAAGCATTACACTCAGAATCAACATAAATTCTAATCATTGCACTTTTATTATAACTTTTTGTTCTTATTCAAAGAATTGCATTCATATAGTAAGATCCATTGATCCCTAAAATAAATAGAATACTCACACATCATTGAAACACACATATCACAATTTATTATGGAAATCATTACAAATCGAAAATGAATATAAATATTACCTCGAACTAATCAACGAAACCAAATATTAATTGCAAATGTAGATTCTTCAATGTTTCTCCAACAAAAACTCCTTAATACTCAAATTTAATGCTAACTTACTCTAATGGAGGCTTATGTCCTTCTATGTGGTGGTTTCCTCCTAGTTTACCATGTCCTAGTACCTATTTATACTCCTCAATAACAATTAGAAACCTTAAATTACAATTTTACCTAAATTAAAGCTTTACTTTCTATTTCCTGCTAAGTTGGCGCTATTACTTACTGCCCCGACGCCGTGTTTGTTAAGCCCACGACGTCACTCTCGCACCACTACTTCATTTTATGTCCTGACACTATCCCTTGTGTGCTATGGTGCTGCTAATGTGTCGAACCTCCAGAGTTTATTTTCTTCATTTTTCTTCTTTCCTACGTCGTGTCTTCCATCACCACACCGTGCCTTGTATTCCCATAGTGTCAACTCATGCTCCCATGGCACCAACTCTGATTTTATGGGTTTTTTGCTATGTTTCTTATTGTTTTTTCTTGATTCCTTCCATTACACCTTAATTCCATGAAAATACAACAATACCGTGAATTAGCACTCATTTGATGATATTTATAGTAAATATACTACTAAACTAACCCTATATATACTTATAAATAATCACTTATCATATACCTATCGTACTCTTAATGCCATGAATTTCTTGTCCAATCTCATATCATGAATTTGTTTTCATGGCATTATTGATGTTTGAATGGTTTCATTGATTCTAAATCATGTGCTATGTCTTTCTTAGTTGTTGAGGATTATTATCAAGTTAGATAACATGCTATTAGGTAGATGACTCGAATATTCTGAATAAAAAATCCTTTATGTTTTGCTTAAGCAATTCTATTGTTGGATTCCTAAACCGTGTCACTTCTTGAATTATGGAAGTAGTTCTTGTAGCTAGGATCATGATATGATAAAGATGAGCGCGACACATGGAGTCACAAGATTTCGGAGTTTATCAACATTTCACCACTAGCTTATGCAACACACCTGGGGTTGCTTACAAGTATATTTACATATTTAATGAGCATTTATAAGGATGTTAAAGCATTCATGAGATTGTTTATGCCTTAAATGAGAAGTCTAATACTATACACTTTTTATAGTGTAATTTTGGTTGATTTTAAAGAAAAATAATGATATTACAATAGGTGTTCTCTTGTTTTAATGATTTTAGGTTTTTAAGGAGAATAATTGAAATATGGGCAAAAAATCGTATAAAATGCATATATAATAGTCCTATGTTGGATTTACCTCGAAATCTCCACTAAGGATGAAGAGATGAGCAAGAAACAAACATTCCACCTTGCCTCAGAATTTGATCGAGCACAAGCTCCCAATATTTTGCACAACTTCCCCCTGAGCACTCAACCCTTCTACAGCTAGTACACGTGGCATCCCCCCATTCATCTGCACCATTTTGCCTAGGCTTTCCTCCAATTGCTGCCCGCCACGTGTCCGATCCCCACACCCTATGTGCACAAACATAACTCTTTACCTCTCTCTCTCTCTCGTGTGCACACTCCACATCCCCTCCACCAATTAGCAAATTCCATGTCAGCACCTCCACCTCACTCAACCAATCAGCCAACGACATGTGTCTAATTCCAGCAGCAAAGCGCACACAAATGCACAACCACTCTCATCGAAATTAATATTTCTCTCTTTTAGAGAGCAGTTGGAAAAAGTGTAAATTAACTTTAGGGCTTTATCTTGTAGCTCTCTCTCTCTCTTTATCTCCTTCTCTCTCTTTCTCTCTCCTTCTCCTCTATTATTTTCTCTAGTTTTATTATTCATTAATGAAGTTTTTTATAGTTATTATTAGATGGTTCATTTTCTTGACTAAGGGATTGCTACACTATTGTTGTAAGTCTTTTATGATATCTTTATTTTAATAGTTCATTCATTGTTTAATACACGTCAATCACGAATTTAAAAAGTTGGTTTTGTGTATTACAACTAATGAAGATTATATTGCATGCAAACTGGATAATATGTACTATGATATTTTGATTCTGATTCTACTATAATTATTGATAGCGATTATATAGAAGTAATACTAAAATTAATCTATAAGGCATTTCTCGAGTGAATGTTATAGGTGATTGTGTTCTAAGTTGTTTATGATGCAGCTTCGATTAATATTGGCTTTAGATTAGACATGATTTTCATTGAGTGTAATGTTATCATGTTATCTCATTTCTATAGTGTTGCATTTTACCCAATGGGTAGATTTACAATGATAAGAATGTGTCATTTCTATTGAATTTAAGAAAATCGGTGGCTGGCTAAAGGCTATCAACTATTATTAAATTGTTTGAACTCATCTTTCATGATTTATGACTAATTGACTACAACTTAGTTAGTAATTACCTTTGGTTTAGGTTTCCATTATTCGCATTAATTACTTTAATTATTATCTGTATTAATTTAGTTTAATTCGCATTGATTCCTTAATTATTATCGTTATGTTTATTTGATTATTTATTACTTTCTAAACAATATAGTTAATTAGTAATTATTAAAATGTGACAAAAGATCTTTTTAAACTAAAGAAAGTTACACAATCCTCGTCCAGAGGATCTTAGTTACCGTTACTACAAATTTAAATTACAATAAATACATGGGTATTATTATCGCATGCTCGACACGTGTTACTAAATAGTGGAATAAGGCTGACGAGATGTAACTCACGGCTGACAGACCCTAGATTATTATAGCTTAGCCAAATGTCAGTTTCATATTGTTTAACTAAAGTGTCTTATAGCATTATTCTTTTTTAGTGGAGTTGCTATTGTTATGCTTTTAGTTACTTGCTGTATATTTGAAAATGTGGATAAATGTCACTTAACGTTACTTTCTAATTTTCTATACTCATTGTCCTTTTTATGATGGAGGCGCAGATCCATCGAGTAGTAGACCTGGCAAGGAGATGATTGGCGACTACCTCTGAGCCACTAAAGTATCACTACCTCTGATCTTGTAAATTTTGGTTTTGTTGTATGACTTATATATGTCTTTGATACATTTTAAGGTTCGTATTTATATGATGATAAATAGTTTCTTGATCAAACACATGTTTGTCATACTAATATCGTCGTTTTATCATATATCGGCATATGATCATTGTTTCCTAATTTTCCACACATACTTAGGATTTATATTAATTGCTTCTGCTAATTTATTAAGACTTCTGTTGAATAAGGTTAAGTTAATTTTTTTTTAATTAACTCTGAAATATTAATTGACAAAAGAAAAATATATTACTTATTTTAAAGTTAGCTAGTTTGGAAAAATATTTAAAAAGATTGAATAATATGTTGTTAAGTCTTATATGGCTGAGATTAAGGCTTAATGACGGGGTTAGGTCGGGCAGTGCCCTAATTTGAGAAAGGGTCATCACAGTTGGTATCAGAGACAACGTTTTAACTAAGCAACACACAAACTTTAATAAAATAAAAATCTTAATTATGGAAACTAGATTTTCATTGCCTAAAGACCATTAGATTGGAAGCGAGTGAAAGTGAGAAAGGGATTTCTTATATGAACATGTTAGTTTCTATATGTATATATGCGATATCGATGTAGTAACTAATTCATGTTCTCTATCAACTTGTAGACACCAGTTGTTGATTCACGTAATAACGAGGATGCAGGTGCTAGTGGCAGCCAACCTCCTATTCCATTTGTTAATGACTATCGAAGGCTGCCTGACCAAGTTTCAGCAGAAGGACAACAGTTAGCCGACTTTATCACCATGATGACAAGTCTTTTTGCTCCACCAATACAAACATCGACCCCCACCACTACTACTACCCCCACATTATCGACACCAAGGCTTCCTACGGTAACACTAGTAACTCCGGTGGTATAAACTATTTCAATTATGATAATATATACCAGCTGCAAAGAAAACTTATTCAGTTAGTGAAGGATTTCATCAGAATGAAGCCAGTTTAATTTTATGGACAACGAGACTTTGAGAAGATTGATAAGTGGATATTGTCTTAGGAGAAGCTTCATAGGGTTTTGAAGATTAAAGATAGACTTTGGGCTAAGATTTTGTCATATAATTTGTAGAGCGTTGTTGATGTTTGGTGGCATGTGACGATAACTTTAGATGGTGATTTTGAGTCTTGAGATGCATTTAAGAAGAAGTTCTATTACTAGTACTCCCCACATGCGATGATAAATAGGTTGAGGAAGTAGTTCATGAACCTAAAACAGGGAGCTGATGAGTCTATGATGAGCTATAAAGACATACATGGCTATCTGAGATAATTAGCTAAAGATCCAGTGAAAGATGACTTCGAGGATGTGTATCACTTCGGAGATGGACTAAGGCCTGACATTAGGTTTTATGTGCTCAATTCAGCTGTCAAGACTTTGGGTGAGATATATGAGCAAACACTTTCTCACGAGACTTATTATTTGATCAGAGTTGCATATTAAACACTGTTGGGACTAGCCTTACCAACGAACCAGGCCACATAATTTGAAAGGAGAAGAAAAAAGGGCAAGGGACATAGGAAATGGGAGAGGTTCTTAGGGATCAGGGAAATCCACATCAGTTATGCCCTACACATCATACCCTAAACCACTATAGAGTATAGTTGGCATACTCCCCTTGCCACTACTAGTCAGACCAACATTACCAATTCCTACTATACGACCTCTTCCAGCACCACTAGTGTCACGACAGCAGTAGCAAGGTGGTAGAGGCCAAGGCCGAGGTAGAGGTAGAGGTCAAAATAGTTCCTAACAGGGATATAGATAGATATAGGGACATTCTAAGGATAAAGAATAGGGTCGGCATAGGCTGATCACTTGCAATAGGTGTGGTCAGGTTGGCCATTAGGTGAGAGATTATCCATAGTCGGCAACAATTTACTGTATCTTTTATTGATTCGAGTTCTAATGTAAGATTTCCATTTGTGTTAGAGATTTATACGTCTTATTTGATTCAAGTTCTAATGTACCTTTTATTGTTGGTCGCATGATAAACATCCTAGGGTTGACGCCGGTTAGGGTTACTGTGCATTTGATATTGTGTATCGCGGTTGGGGATATGGTTTAACCTAATAGTCTAGTTGAGTGATGTCTAGTAGAGGTAGGTAAGGTAGAGTTATCTACAGACTTTAGAGTACTCAAGTTTTTAGATTTTGACATATTGTTAGAATCGATTGGTTAGCAATGTATCATGCTCATATCGACTGTTGCAGCAAGACACTGATATTTGATATCTTAGGTCATCTAATGTTCACATATAGTTGTAGTACACCAAGAGTTGAGAGCACAAGAGGTCGAGTTGGATTAGTGGAGAGATGGAGACTCTAGTATCATTATAAACAGTTACAGAGAGTCAATGACCAAGACTTAAATAGATTCTAGTTTGGTGTAAGTTTCCATATGTTTTTCCAGAGGACTTACCTGGTTTGCCACCATAGAAAGAAATAGACTTCATTATTGAGTTGGTGCTAGGCATTAAGCCTATTTCTATACCGTCATGGCGCATGGCTCTAAAAGAGTTGGAGTTAAGGAGTCAACTTCAAGATTTAGGATAGAAGGGATTCATCACTCCTTCCATATCACCATAAGGAGCACCTGTCCTATTTATGAAGAAGAAAGATGACATTTTGAGACTGTGTATCTACTACAGATAGTTGAACAAGGTCATAGTCAGGAATAAGTATCCATTGCCCCTTATTGATGACTATTTTGATCAACTAAAAGGAGCGTAGTTTTTCTCAAAGATAGACATCCGATTACGGTATACATCTTCAGCATGAGATATGTACACTATTAGTTTATGGTTATACATTTTGAGTTGACAAACGCCCACGCCATGTTTATGAATTTGATGCATAGGGTAATGAGACCATTTCTTGACCGCTTCGTGATAGGTTTTGGTGATGATATATTGATATACTCGAGGACTTTAGAGGATCCCGAGTAGCACCTCAAGGAGACGTTGGAGACTTTAAGGGAGCATAGATTATATGCCAAGTTCAGCAATTGTGAATTTTGGTTGTCAGAGGTCAAGATTTTAGGACATGTTGTTATAGTAGCAGGGATTGTAGTCGATTCGACCATACTTCAAGCTATTATATATTGGCTGGCATCAATGTCGGTTACTGAAATTAGGAGTTTTCTAGGGTTAGCAGGGTATTACCGTAAATTCGTGAAGGATTTCTTAAAGATCACTACATTGATTACCAGATTGCCCTTGAAGGACGTCATATTTGATTGGTGTGAAGAGTGCAAGCAAGCATTCGCTTACCTAAAGAGGTTGCTAACCACTGCACCTCTATTAGTGTTATCAGAGGCTAGATAAGGGTTATTAGTGTATACAGATGCTTCTTATACGCGTTTAGGCTGAGTATTGATGTAAAATAGAGGCACGATGCCTTATACGTCTAGATAGTTAAAGATATATGAGAAAAATATCCCACTAATGATTTAGAGTTTACAAGGGTGCTGTTTGCTCTGAAAATTTGGAGACATCACATGTATGGAGAGAGATTCACACTCTACACTAGTCAAAAGAGTATGAAGTATCTCTTTACATAGAAAGGGCTGAACATGAGACAACGCGGATGGTTGAAGTTCCTAAAGGACTACAACTTTTCTATAAAGTAACACCAATGAAAAGCTAGCATAGTTACTGATACATTAAGTAATATACTGACTAGAGATGCTAAGGTTGTCAGATGTCATATGACGCTTGAGTATGGAGTGGTGATGATAAGTTGATTGGTTATTCCTATACACACTCAGATGATTATTTGTACACAATTAAGGCTAAAAATAATGTCTACATATAGAGTGTTAGATGGTTAGAGAGCTGATATTTTGTACCCGATGTTTAGCAAGTTAGCCAAGAGTACCGATTTTACTAATTCGATAAAGACAACAGATCAGTGTCTAAGATTCATAGGCAAATTATGGATATCATCAGTGGTAGAGCTAAAAGATGAGATTCTTTAAGATTCACACCGTTCCCAATTCACTATTCATCCAGGCAAGAACAAGATACATTATGATAATAGGAGGAATTTTTGGTGGCTAGGGATGAAGGCGGACGTATTTAAACTCGTTAGGAACTATGGGATTTTCCAACAAGTGAAGGCTGAGCATCATAGACAAGAATGGTGTGCTATAGCCATATTTGTTCCAAAATAGAAGTAGTAAGACATGGCCATGGACATTGTTAGAAGATTGTCGAGGACTGCCAGATGACATGATTCTATTTGTGTAATTGTGGACAAATTGAAGAAATTTGTATAATTCTTACCAGTCGTAGCTCATTACATATTTGACCAATTGAGTGTATTATTCGAGAGGGATTATCAGGCTGCATGAGGTACCTTTGACTATCACATTAGACAAAGATGTTATATATACATCTAGGATGTAGCAGAGTAGTATGGTACGTACCTACAGTTCAAGATAGTTTTCACCTTAAGACTAATGGGCACACTGAGAAGTTGATTTAGGTTCTTTAGGATATGCTCCAGGCTTGTGTATTAGACTTTGGTGAATCTTGGGAGGAGTACCTACTATTGTGTAAGTTTTCATACAAGAACAATTATCAAACTAGCATTGAGATAGCGCCATTTAAGGTTTTATATTCTAGACCATATCGCTCGCCATCGTGTTGGCCTAAGCCAGAGGACCGGGAGTTAGTATGGCCTGAAATTGTTGTTGATCACATGGAGAAGGTACGACAGATTCGTCAGAGGCTTAAAGGGGCACAAGAGAGGGAGAAGTGGTATGTAGACACATATCACATCGATCTTACATACACCAATGAAGCCTTTATATATTGAAAGGTTTCTTCTCAGACGGTTCTTCACAAATTTGGATTGAAAGGCAAGTTAGCACCGACATTCATCGTGCCTTTCAAGATTAAAAGATGGGTTGGGAAGGTTTCGTATGAGCTTGAGTTACGTCCACATATGTCAGGGATTCGTCGAGTTTTCCTTATTTAAATGCTTCAACTGGCTAAGTCAAAGGCATACATACGACCAATGGTTGACTTGAGCCAAATTGACCAGAGCAAGGATGAATCTTATGAGATGCAACCAGTACAGGTTTTAGAACGAAAATTACAATAATTTAAGAGGCAAGTCTATTCCTAAGGTTTTAGTCAAGTTGCAGTTTCATGATGACTTTGAAGTCACTTGGGAGCGGGAAGACTATATGCGAGATAGGTTTCAGTACTTTTTTGAGCCAGGTATAACCATAGCTTGATGTTTAATATCGAGGAAAAAATTATCATTTGTTGGAAAGATTTGTCAGGGCTTAAATTCATAATCTTAGTTTGATTCCTTAAACAAGATCATTGATCTGTGACGTAGAACCACATTGAGATAAATACACTAACCGTGGCAATGTGGTAGTGGTATATGTTAAACTCAATGTGATGTACTCCTATAGTATTGTATATGTATAAACTACTAAGTCACTCCTACTTGCATTTAGATATCGAGACGTGAGTAGGGATGAGCCTCGAGATGTGAGCCGACATGGAACCAAGGTAGAGAGTGATGTGGTAAGTTTAATTTAAGATTAGTGTGGGTTAAATAGCTATAGTTTAATTTGAATAAACGAAATCTAATTTAGCAAAATAAAATATTAATCATTGATGTTCCTCAAGATACGTATGGACATATCACTCGACAAATTGAGTTACATTGTTTGATATCAAGGTGAAATAGCAGAGAGTTAATGGATTATGGGGTCACAATTGAAGCCATTGGATTGATCTAAAGATAGGTGATGCACATGAGATCATATATATATATATAAAGGATTAAATAGAATGGCATGAAAACACTTTTATTTGATCTAAAGGAGAGAAAGAAAGATATGGAGAAGAACATCAAAGATTGTTAGAATATTTTGGCGAATCGAGAGGGATTTATCAAGTTGGTGATCTTCTACAACTAGTTAAGCTAAGGTACACTATCATTTTGTAAAACGTTTGCTAAAAAAATAAATAGAGTTCTACTTCAGTTCTAGTTTTTGCTTAATTTTAGAGGGTAAATGTAATCATTTTTGAAATTGGTTTATAGATTTGGAGTCCTCGCAAAAATTGATAAATTTGCTATCAAGAAAATATGAATTTCGATTTGAATTGACAAAGTGATGACATTTTGAAGTTTTAGATGTTCTCGATGAATTTTTAGCAAAAGCTATAAGTTATGGGTGTCGACACCAACAACAACAACAACAACAACAACATAGCCTCAGTCCCAAATTAAATGGGGTCGGCTACATGGATCAAACTTTTCCATTGTGCTCGATTAAGTGCAATTGATGGTGAGCTTTGCAAACCATTCAAATCCCTTTTAATTAATGCATCCCATGTTAACTTTGGTCTGCCCCTACCTCGTCGAATTTTTACAGTTTCTATTGAGTCAAGTTTTCTAGTTGGGGCATTTGTAGGCCGTCTTTGCAGGTGACCAAACAATCGCAACCGCCCTTCCCTAATCTTTGTATCAATTGGTGCTACTCCTACTTGTCTTTGAATTTCTATATTTCTTATTCTATCTTTACGAGTTTACCACACATCCACCTAAGCATCATCATTTATGCTATGTTCACTTTATGTAATTTTTGTTGCTTTACCGCCCGACATTCACTTCCATAGAGCATAGCTGGCCTAATTGCGGTCCTATAAAATCTTCCTTTTAACTTAGTAGGAACATGTTGATCACAAATCACCCCTGTTGCACTCCGCCATTTCTTCCACCCAGCTTGAATTCTATGTGTGACATCATTTTCAATGTTACCATCATTTTGTATGATTGATCCTAGGTATCTAAAGTGGTTTACCTTAGGAACTTCTACTTCCCCTAATTTTACCACTTCGTCATCTCGATGTCTAGTGTTTCCAAACTCATAGTGCATGTATTCAGTTTTCGTCCTACTCAACTTAAAGCCTTTAGATTCCAATGTATTCCTCCAGAGTTCTAATTTCCTATTCACTCCATCTTTGGTTTCTTCCACTAAGACAATATCATCTGCAAATAACATACACCATGGTATATCCTCTTAAATATGTCTAGTTAGTTCATCCATAACTAAAGTAAATAGATATGGGCTTAAAGTCGATCCTTGATGTCTAGTTAGTTCATCCATAATTCTTTCCTTATCTATTAAACTCCAATATATATTTATATATATCCCAGTTTGCTTTCTCATCACTAATCATTTTTTATTTGACTTGTCGACTGATCAATTCTTAGACTATCACCAGTCTAAAATTTTATAGTGATGCAAATAATATTCGAGCTCAACATTAGATACAAAGTAGAGTTGCGTGTGTATCTGATTCATCACCATTGCAACATTTCTAAATAGAAACATGGAATTACATAAGTCATCCGATGACTATAGATGTCTATTACACTTGTCTATTTAGAAATGTTGCAATGGTGATGAATCAGATGCACACGCAACTCTACCTTGTATCTAATGTTGAGCTCGAATATTATTTGCATCACTATAAGATTTTAGACTGGTGATAGTCTAAGAAGTGATCAGTCGACAAGTCAAATAAAAAATGATTAGTGATGAGAAAGCAAACTCGGATATATATAAATATATTTTAGAGTTAAATAGATAAGGAAAGAATTATGGATGAACTAACTAGACATCAAGGATCGACTTTAAGCCCATATCTATTTACTTTAGTTATGGATGAACTAACTAGACATATTTAAGAGGATATACCATGGTGTATGTTATTTGCAGATGATATTGTCTTAGTGGAAGAAACCAGAGACGGAGTGAATAGGAAATTAGAACTCTGGAGGAATACATTGGAATCTAAAGGCTTTAAGTTGAGTAGGACGAAAACTGAATACATGCACTATGAGTTTGGAAACACTAGACATCGAGATGACGGAGTGGTAAAATTAGGGGAAGTAGAAGTTCCTAAGGTAAACCACTTTAGATACCTAGGATCAATCATACAAAATGATGGTAACATTGAAAATGATGTCACACATAGAATTCAAGCTGGATGGAAGAAATGGCGGAGTGCAACAGGGGTGATTTGTGATCAACATGTTCCTACTAAGTTAAAAGGAAGATTTTATAGGACCGCAATTAGGCCAGCTATGCTTTATGGAAGTGAATGTTGGGCGGTAAAGCATCAACAATTACATAAAGTGAACGTAGCAGAAATGAGGATGCTTAGGTGGATGTGTGGTAAAACTCATAAAGATAGAATAACAAATATAGAAATTCAAAGACAAGTAGGAGTAGCACCAATCGATACAAAGATTAGGGAAGGGCGGTTGCGATGGTTTGGTCACCTGCAAAGACGGCCTACATATGCCCCAACTAGAAAACTTGACTCAATAGAAACTGTAGAAATTCGACGAGGTAGGGGCAGACCAAAGTTAACATGGGATGCATTAATTAAAAGGGATTTGAATGGTTTGCAAAGCTCACCATCAATTGCACTTAATCGAGCACAATGGAAAAGTTTGATCCATGTAGCCGACCCCATTTAATATGGGACTGAGGCTATGTTGTTGTTGTTGTTGTTGTTGTTGTTGTTGTTGGTAGAAAATAAGAAGGATTGCAAATCACTATCATTAGGGGCAATAGAGGTGGTGAGTTTGTCAACAAAAATCTCGAAAACTTTTGTACAAGTCAAAGGTACACACTCCAACTTTCTTCTCCTAGAACACCACAACAAAATGGCTTGGTTGAGAGAAAGAATCGAACCATTCCAGAAATGTATCAAACTATGTTAAATGAGTATAACATAGCTAAACACTTTTGGGCCGAAGGCATTAACACGACATATTATGTTCTAAATTGAACAAATGTTCGCAAGAAAGTGAAAAAATCTCCTTATGAGCTATGGAAAGGCCGAAAGCCTAACATTGGCTATTTCAAGGCGTTTGGATACTCGTGCTATGTCTTGAATGATAAGAACCATTTAGACAAATTTGATTCAAAGTCAAATGTTTGTACATTCCTAGGATATTCCATGCGTAGCAAGGCATATAGAGTCTTCAATAGATCATCTAAGATCATAGAGGAGTCCATTCATGCTAAATGTGATGAGATAGATCCTAAAGTGAGATTGGATCATGCCTTGGAACAAATAAGACTTGATGATGATGAAATCATCCAATCTCAAGATTCAAACGGTAAGGAAAAAGAAGTTAGAGTAGAACCCGAATCGAGTGCACCTAAAAACTTTAGACTTCTTATAGGACATCTTTCTCAACAAATCTTAGGTGACCTAAGCAAAGGAGTATCCGTTAGGTCTTCACTAAAGTGTGATGAAGGGCATATAACCTTTGTATCGCAAGCCGAGCCTACTAAGATAGATGAAGCTTTAAGAGATGATTATTGGATCATAGCCATGCAAGACGAGTTAGGACACTTTGAATGGAATAAAGTGTGGATCCTAGTCCCTAGACTTAGAAACCACATAATCATATGAACCAAATGGGTTTTTAGGAACAAAAGGAATGAAAAGGGTGATATACTGAGAAACAAAGCTAGGTTGGTTGCACAAAGTTATAATCAAGAAGAAGGAATTGATTATGAAGAAGCCTTTGCACCGGTAGCAAAACTAGAAGCAATTGGAATGTTGCTAGCTTATGCTTGTTATAATGGTTTTCTACTATACTAAATGGATGTTAAAAGTGCATTCTTGAATGGTTTTATCAATGAAGAGGTATATGTAGAACAACTGCCGAGTTTTGAAGATAATGATTCTCCAAATCATGTTTATTGTCTTCAAAAAGCTTTGTATAGGATTAGACAAGAACCTAGAGCATAGTATGATAGGTTAAGTGCATTCCTTCTTAATAAGGGTTTTAAGAAAGGAATATTAGATCCTACCTTGTTCATTTTGATCAAAGATGATAATATGCTGCTAGTTCAAATCTATATAGATGACATCATCTTTGGGGTCGTCAAATAAACACTATGTGAATAATTTTAATCTTTAATGACATGTGAGTTGGAAATGAGCATGATGGTTGAACTAACATACTTTTAGGTTTGCAAATCAAGCAATCTAAGTATGGGATTTTTGTAAATCAAGATAAGCATGTGAGGGACATGCTTAGGAAATTCAATTTGAAAGCATGTGACACTCCTAGTAGTTTAATCATAAAACTGGACAAGGATCCTCAAGGTAAGCCTATAGATCCTAAACTATATAGAGGAATGATAGTAAGCCTACTCTAGTTGATTGCTCGTAGACTGGACATCATGTTTAACATTTGTTTATGTGCTAGGTTTCAATCCGGGTTGAAAGAGTTACCCTTAAAATGTGTGAAGCGCATATTTAGATATCTAGTGACACACAAGACTTAGACTTGTGGTTCAACAAAGCTTCCAACTTTGATCTTCGAAGCTTTGTTAATTTGGACTATGTGGGAAGCCTAGTAGATAGAAAGAACATATCGTGATTTTGTCACTTGCAAGGAAACTCATTGATTTCATAGTTTATCAAAAAGCAAAATCTCATTGCGTAGTCCACCGCCGAAGCTGAATATGTGGCTGTCGGAAGTTGTTGTGCTCAAGTTCTATACATGAAGCAACAACTTGAGGATTATCAAATCCATGTTCCTTGTGCCAAAACTTATTATGGTAAAACAAGTGCAATCAATATCTCTAAGAATCTGGTGTGTTACATTCGCGCACGAAGCACGTTGAAACTAGACATCATTTTCTTCCTGATCATGTGCAAAAAGGGGACATTAAATTGATACATGTATCCATCAAAGACCAATTAATGGATATTTTCACCAAACTGTTGCTTAGAGACCAATTTTCCAAAATTAGGCAAGAATTAGGCATGATTAGTGAGTCCGACCTTTAGAGTATGTCTTGGGGAATGCCCGACATGACCAACACACATCTCGAGGTACTTGTGATGTGTATGTCACCCTAGAGGAGTTGTCCCGAGTCACAAAATGAAACTCATATTTCAGTCCAGTCCTTGGATATCGCACTATCCATCCTTGGTAGCATGCTACCAAGTGCTAAAGTTCTGGGCTAAACCCGAAACATATAGCCCACTATACAATGGACATAGCGTTTTATGCTTAACAGGGACATAATTAAAAATGGATAAAGGCCATTTTTTTCTACTCTCAATCAACTTCCACTTCCTACACAAGAGCACATCAATTCCAACTCTATATTAATCTTTACAATTGTGTGATTCTTGTTCACCAAAGCCACACAATCATTGGTTTTTTAGTGCTCTATCCTTTGATACCCTATTCTTGTTTGAACACCTATTGTTGGAGTTTGCATACCAAGTGTTTTTCAAAATGCCTCCAAGAACTAATCCAACTCAAAGGACACCCAAATTCACCCAAGGCGTCTGATAATACTGCAAGCTATTCAAGAGTCATCCGAGAGTGATTCCGACTCTAATTCATCATCTCAAAATGCATTTCAATCAAGTACTAACCGGACTACCTCGACTAGTCACCACACCAGTGACGCCTCCACTACCATTCCCATGAGGAATCTCAGAGTTGCGCGCGACGCGCCAAGACAAGGCATGATAAGGGTACTACATTAGACGCTCCGCGATTTAAGTCGACGAATGCAGGCGTTCTTACCCCGATAGATGTGGATCTTGCATTTTTTAACAAAGCCCAGTTGCCAATTCGTGAAATCCTCGCCAAGATGGGATGGGTGCAATTCTGTGAGTACAAAGCGAAGTTTTATCCACAACTTGTTCGGGCATTCTACTCGAACATGAAGACTAGTAATAATTATACTATCAAGTCCCACGTTGGAAGGCAACAAGCTCTGATCGCTCCACAATTGTTAAACGAGACTTTTGGTCTACCACTTCTTGAATCTACAGTCACACTCGGTGAAAAAGTGCGGACATGGCCATTTGATAAGCTCGAAGTATTAAATTTTTTTGATCGAGGAAATGCATTTCAAATTTACCAGATATGGCCCTTTTGAGACGGAGTTCAAGATTGTGTTGCATCTCCTTCATCGCATTGTCCATCGGGTCATTCTTCCTAGGAAGGGGAGCAAGAACTACGTCACAGAGCTTGACATGTACATTCTCAAACCACTGATGACAGATGAGAAAATTAGTTTCTTGCATATTATCATTGCACATATGACCACATATGTTGGTAGTGATTGACACTTGTCATACGCTCGCTTACTGACACGATTCTTTGACGAGGTGGGAGTTGATCTTACCGCGGGCAGCCGATCTCTCGATATGAGAGAGACAATTGGGGATACCACTCTGCGCAAGTACCACTACAATCGTGCGGAGAGGAGTTGGATAAGGGAAGTTGACATTATAACATGAGTGTAGTATGGGGGATATGAGGATCCATATCCTTCTAATCCGGATAAGCCTTTTGATGTTCGTAAGTACCTCGATTATAGCTTAACCTACCAGCCAGGTGCTACGGACGAGGTTCGTGGAGTTGTTTTCAGGTAAAGAGGAGGTTGATCAGGAGATTCCAGCTCCACTTGCACCACAGTCGATCCCTCCGCCATTCCCACATGCATATATACCTCAGACTACTACAAGATGGCCCCTATACTAGACATTCTTCCATTTGCTACATATATGTCTTCTCAGCTACACGACATGTGTGAGTTCATGATCCAACACGATATGCACCTTCGTCGCATTAAGGCTCATTTGCACTCACCTCCATCATAGAAGGAAAACGGTCCTTCTCGCCCTAGTCGTTCCTTTTAGAGAACTCTAGAGTCATGTCTTTAGGGGTAGTACCATATGCATGTATTTGGGGGGAGCCTCAGGAGAGTTCATTTTGTTAGTTTTTAGTAACTCTCAAATTCACTTCCATTTGCACAAAATTGTGTCATTACATTTTATTTTGTAAACTTATGTATGACATGTTCTTTTGCTTATTTATGAGTGATTCTATATGAATATCTAGCATTTCTATTGGTATTTCATTGATTTATTTGCTTATGGATGCTATCCTTTCTCTATTTCATCTTTTTATCAATGTGGAAGTCCTATCGATGATTTATTCTTCATGATTCTCGGTACCTTATAATAAGGAGGAGTTCTATTGATGCATATTAATAGGGAGAGTCATTCTTATCATGGGGAGAAATATTATGGGGAAGAAATATTAATGCCCCGCTTTTTGATGTTATCAAAAGGGGAGAGAAATATTGACTTTGAACTTGCAAACCATCACGTTATGCTCTTATTATTAATTTTCGATATTGTTGAAGATATTAATTGATATAAATTGGATATTGATTGGTATTTAGCATGAATGTGATTGATATTCTCTCAAAATATATATTGCTTGTTTGTCAAGTTCACGTTGTTTGTTATCATCAAAAAGGGGAAGATTCCATTGGACCAAGTGTTTATCACTTATACCCCAACTGAGATTTTGATGGCAACAAACAAAAGTGAAAGTTTTCTAAAATTGTGCTTAAATGTTTCAGAACATTAAAGTATGACAGGAATGAGCAGCAAACAAAGTGAAAGTTGAAGATTTGCTCAAAATTCAAGTCAAGTAAAGTGAAAGATGAAGCTTTGCTTAAAGTTCAAGTCAAGCAAGTGAAATGAAGTCGGAAAAGCTCAAGACTTGGCTCATACAGGGACATAAGGACCGAAACGCCAAACTCATCAATTGTAAAACTCATGTAAGGTACATAAGTTCCATTCTTACAAGCCAAATGCATTAGAATCATGCATATCATGAATTTCGGATTTTCAAGCGCTTAAAGTCATTACATCTATTATTTACAAATCCATAAGTTTCAAAATGTTTTAAATCATGCTAACACGTTATACAACATGTATTTAAGGTGTATAAACCTTTCAATATGTTTTGAAGTCACTTGGGAGCGGGAAGACTATATGCGAGATAGGTTTCAGTACTTTTTTGAGCCAGGTATAACCATAGCTTGATGTTTAATATCGAGGACAAAATTTTCATTTGTTGGAAAGATTTGTCAGGGCTTAAATTCATAATCTTAGTTTAATTCCTTAAACAAGATCATTGATCAGTGACGTAGAACCGCATTGAGATACATGCACTGACCGTGGCAATGTGGCAGTGGTATATGTTAAACTCAATGTGATGTACTCCTATAGTATTGTATATGTATAAACTACTAAGTCACTCCTACTTGCATTTAGATATCGAGACGTGAGTAGGGATGAGACTCGAGATGTGAGCCGACATGGAACCAAGGTAGAGAGTGATGTGGTAAGTTTAATTTAAGATTAGTGTGGGTTAAATAGCTAATTTGAGGTGACTATAGTTTAATTTGTATAAATGAAATCTAATTTAGCAAAATAAAATATTAATCTTTGATGTTCCTCAAGATACGTATGGACATATCACTCGAAAAATTGAGTTACATTGTTTGATATCAAGGTGAAATAGCAGAGAGTTAATGGATTATGGGGTCACAATTGAAGCCATTGGATTGATCTAAAGATAGGTGATGCACATGAGATCATATATATATATATAAAGGATTAAATAGAATGGCATGAAAACTCTTTTATTTGATCTAAAGGAGAGAAAGAAAGATATGGAGAAGGACATCAAAGATTGTTAGAATATTTTGGTGAATTGAGAGGGATTTATCAAGTTGGTGATCTTCTACAACTAGTTAAGCTAAGGTACACTATCATTTTGTAAAATGTTTGCTAAAAAAATAAATAGAGTTCTACTTCAGTTCTAGTTTTTGCTTAATTTTAGAGGGTAAATGTAATCATTTTTGAAATTGGTTTATAGATTTGGATTCCTCGCAAAAACTAATGAATTTGCTATCAAGAAAATATAAATTTCGATTTGAATTGACAAAGTGATGACATTTTGAAGTTTTAGATGTTCTAGATGATTTTTTAGCAAAATCTATAAGTTATGGGTGTCAACACCAACAACAACAACAACAACAACAACAACAACAACAATAACAACAACAACGACATAGCCTCAGTCCCAAATTAACTGGGGTCGGCTACATGGATCAAACTTTTCCATTGTGCTCGATTAAGTGCAATTGATGGTGAGCTTTGCAAACTATTCAAATCCCTTTTAATTAATGCATCCCATGTTAACTTTGGTCTGCCCCTACCTCGTCGAATTTCTACAGTTTCTATTGAGTCAAGTTTTCTAGTTGGGGCATTTATGGGTCGTCTTTGCAGGTGACCAAACCATCGCAACCACCCTTCCCTAATCTTTGTATCAATTGGTGCTACTCCTACTTGTCTTTGAATTTCTATATTTCTTATTCTATCTTTACGAGTTTTACCACACATCCACCTAAGCATCCTCATTTCTGCTACGTTCACTTTATGTAATTGTTGTTGCTTTACTGCCTAACATTCACTTCCATAGAGCATAGCTGGCCTAATTGCGGTCCTATAAAATTTTCCTTTTAACTTAGTAGGAACATGTTGATAACAAATCACCCCTGTTGCACTCTGCCGTTTCTTCCATACAGCTTGAATTCTATGTGTGACATCATTATCAATGTTACCATCATTTTGAAAGATTGATCCTAGGTATCTAAAGTGGTTTACCTTAGGAACTTCTACTTCCCCTAATTTTACCACTCCGTCATCTCGATGTCTAATGTTTCAAACTCACAGTGCATGTATTCAGTTTTCGTCCTACTCAACTTAAAGCCTTTAGATTCTAATGTATTCCTCCAGAGTTTTAATTTCCTATTCACTCCATCTTTGGTTTCATCCATTAAGACAATATCATCTGCAAATAACATACACCATGGTATATTCTCTTGAATATGTCTAGTTAGTTCATCCATAACTAAAGTAAATAGATATGGGCTTAAAGCCTATCCTTGATGTAGTCCTATCGTAATGGGAAATTCTTTTGTAGCTCCTCCAAATGTCTTTATACTCGTTACAACTCCATCATACATATCCTTAATTGTGTCTATGTATCTGGCATGCACTCTTTTTCTTTCTAGAACCCACCATAGAACATCTCTAGGGACCCTATCATATGCTTTTTCTAATTCTACGAATACCATATGAAGATATTTTTTCTTTTCTCTATATTTTTCTAACAATCGTCTTACAAGGAAAATCGCCTCCATAGTTGACCTCCCAGGCATGAAACCAAATTGGTTCTCTTGATATTGTTGTTTCTCTCCTTAGCCTATTGTCAATTATTCTCTCCCACAGTTTCATAGTGTGACTCATAAGTTTAATTCCCAGTAGTTTGAGCAACTTTGAATGTCTCCTTTCTTTTTGAAGATTGGCACAAGCGTGCTTCTTCTCCAATCCATTGGCATCCGTTTTGATTTTAAAATTTTATTGAAAAGTTTTGTTAACCAAGTCAATCTGATTTCTCCTAAGCATTTCCAAACCTCTATGGGTATTTCATCTGGGCCACATGCTTTCCCTATTTTCATTCTTTTCAATGCCTCTTTAACTTCTACAATTCTAATATTGCGTGTATAGTTTACATTTCTCTTGGTGTGGGTTTTCATCTATTATAGATTATTGATGATCAACTTGGATTTGGATGTGTTTAACGTGTACGAGGAATATGGATCATCGAAATGCAAAGTTTGATTTTTAGCAAGGTTAAACAACTTGACGCTGTGGGTACAGAGTGCACAGTGCCACCAAAGCATCAAGACCTGAACTTTGTGTGTGTGAGGATCAGTTAACACTGCGCTATCATAGCGTCGTACATCTATACACATGGCGCCACCACAACACCACGCCCTCTAACATGGTATAAAGGTGACGCTATGGCGGCACCATGGCCTTTGTACATATGGAGCCACCAATTCGCCTAACCTGATAAATAGTAAAGTTTTGAATAAAAGTTTGGGGTTTTTCTACATAGTTTAATCTAACTTTGATAGTTTATACAAGTCCTAAAACACCCTTATTAACTTCAGGAAACTAGGGAAGAATCTCGAGAGGTTGTTGGTGAGATACGGGGTGTGTCAGGAGACCAAATTAGCCTAGAAACTTTGTGTGATTGTAAGTAAACTGATTGAGATATTAATGTGCATGGCCGCAAGTATAACGGATTGCTTGTATTAATAGTGTAACCAACTGGCATTGATTACTGATATCATCCTCAGGGAAAGGTGTATGCACTTAATACGCAACTAGCTAAAATTACTCTTTTGCTAAGGACATCCTTCTTAAATTGATTTTTATAACTAAACTAAACTAACCTAACAAATTAATGCAAATTACTTAAACTCTTATATTAAGACTACCTTAGTTCACAAATTCACCTATGTAATGAAATATTATGCTTTTCAACTCACTTTATCATCTTTATTATGTGTGTTCAATACGTAATTAGAATAAAAATATTTCCTTCAAATTCACTTCAACCCATTGTCGTGACGAAAAATATTTTAATGTGCAAACTAGAAATCTACCTATCGAGGTGAATAACGTAAATCTTACATTGCTTTAATGTTTGAAATCTTTAGATTCATAACCAATTAAGTTTACTATCCATTCCTCCCTAATCAACAACTATCGCTCGATGTTGTATGTTTTACAGTTGTACCGTCCGTATCCGGCTTAAAAGCTTCGATGGCCATGATAACTTCTAAAACCTAATATCGACAAACATGTGATCAAGATGTTCGTAGCATTACACTCATAATCAAAACCAATTCTAACCATTGCACTTTTTATGTCTCTACTCTATTCATGTTTATAGCATAACATTCATACCATAAGATCCATTTATCCCTAAAATTAATAAACTACTCACATTTCATTGAAACAAATATTCACATAGTGGTATTCATTGATATGAAAGATATAATAAAATAACTCTCTATTAAATCAATAAAAACTACACCCGAATTACCACATGTGAGTCTTCAATGTCTTCTCTCCAGAAATCTCCTTAATACTCAAGAATAAAAAAAACCTAAGCTAAACTATATTAATGGTGGCTAATCTTTGGTGACTGGGGAGTTTACCACGTTCTCCTATCTATTTATACTCCCTAAGAATGTTTGAAAACAATTAGAAACTCTACTTGACAGTTTCACCCAAAATAGGACTCCACCTTTTATTTTCTTCTTTTTTCGGCGTTGTCACATAAGTCTCGGTGTTATGTGTACAATCCTACATTGCCACCACTGAGCCGAGCATCCTATGTGCAAACTCTCCTTTCAGTGATCTTGGCACTCTCTATATGTCTCCCCGTTGTCATCCCTTGACCTTTATGGCATCGCCACAGCGTTAACCATCTTGTCTTATTTATAGCATTTAGACTAAAATACCTATCATACTCTTAATGCCATGACTTTGTTGTCATATCTCATACCATGAGTTTGTTTTCATGGCATTATTGGTGTTTGAATGGTTTCATTGATCTAAATCATGTGCTATGTCTTTCTTGGTTGTCGAGGATTTTTATCAAGTTAGATAAAATGCTATTAGGTTGATGATTTATGTATTGTGAATCTAAATCCTTTGTGCTTTACTTAAGCAATTCTATTGTAGGATTCCTAAAATGTGTCATTTCTTGAATTATGAAAATAGTTCTTGTATCTAGGATCATGATATGATAGAAATAAGCATTGCACAAACGGTCACTAGATTTTTGGGGTTGTCGACATCTCACCATTAGCTTGCTCAGAACACCCGAGGTTGTTGACACGTATATTTACGTATGCGATGGGAATTTATGAGGATGTGAAGGCATTCATGAGATTGTTTATGCCCTAAATAGTGGAATGAGGTTGGCGTGATGTAACTCATAATGGACTGGCCCTAGATCATTACTACTTAGCTGAGTGTCGGTTTCATATTATTTAACTAAAGTGTCATATAATATGATTCTTTTCGGCACAGGTGCTATTGTTATGCTTTTAGATAATTATTGTATATTTTGAAATGTGAATAAATGCCACTAAGTATCACTTTCTATATTCCTGTACTCACCATCCTTTTTATGACGCTAGGTGTAGATCCATCGAGTAGTATAAGAGGCAAGGAAAAGATTGAGAATTACATCAGAGCCACTAAAGTGGTGATACCTCTAATCTTGTAGGTTTTACTTTTTTATACTACTTATATATGCCTTTTATATATTTTCGGTGCTACCCGACCAGACGCATTATTTTCATAATGATATTGTTGTTTTATCATATATTGGCATGTACTCGTTGTTTCCTGATTTTCTACTCATACTTAGGATTTATATTAATTGCTTCCGCTAGTTTCTAAATAAGGTTAAGTTATAAAAATTTTAATTAACTCTGAAATATTAATTGACAAGAGAAAAATATATTACTTATTTTAAATTTTACTAGTCTGGAGGAAAGTTATAAAGGTTGACTAATACGTTGTTAAGTCTTATGTGGCTAAGATTAAGGCTTAATAATAGGATTAGGTCAGGTGGTGCCCTAATTTGATAAGGGGTCAATAGAGTTTGAGTCTAAAGATTTGGTTCTTAATGTTATGTGAGACTTATGTTATTCACATCGATAGGTGAAGTTTTAGTTTGTACATTAGGATCTTTTTCACCATGATAGTGGGTTGAAGTGAATATTAATTAAATCTGTTTATTCTAATTATGTATTGCACACATATAAGAAAGATAGATGAAATTTGATATGGAAGTATAGTAGTTCATTACTTAGATGAGGTTGTGAACTAAGAGGTTTTTCAATATAAGAATACAACTTAATTTACATTGTTCTCATAGAATATAATAGTTTAGTTTAAATAAAAACAAAAAAGACCTTATTAATTGTATAATGAATTTGACTAAGTAATTGTTTCCATATACACCTTTCCCAAAAGAATGATATCCGTAATCAACATTTGTTGATCACATTATTACTACAATTGAGCCATTATACTTGCAGTTACAATCACGTTTTTGGCATCGTGTCGAGGATAAGTAGCCATAATTAGTTAAGTTTACTATGTTGTTAAGAGTTTTTAATTTAATTTTTAAGTCGATTATCCCTATTACACTTGATCTACTTTCTTTTGAATTTGGTGTTTCAGGATGCAAAGAATATATCATGTTAAGGGATCAAAAAGTGAAATCCTTATTAAAATCTCTAGGTTGGTTTATCAAAGTGAAGTTGTTCGATATAATACCACATACCAAGCACAACCAATTGCGAGTGGTATGGCAAGGATGGGATATAAACAACCATATTATAACTCATATGGATTTAAAAGATTTTTAGGATGTCAAAAGCATTGTAACTACATAAAAGGAAAAGAGTCATGGCATAGTTATCAAAGCTTTTACGGCCCTCACATTCAAAATATCTATCAACCACCACAAAGTTCTCAGGACAATAGCCAATCACGACAAGATAAAAAGATGGATGAAAAATTGTCTCTTACATCTTTAGAACAAAAAGTGAGAAAAAAAGTTGAGCGAAACAAGCTTGATCTTAAGAAGTATGAGGAAAGATTAAAAAATTATGCGCAATCATTTAATGTAAAGGAGGAAGAAGTTGATAAAAAGTTCTTGAATTTGGAAAAGAATTTATAAGAAATTGCAAAATTCATAAATTCATGACTAGAGGTTATGGTTGAGTCTAAGGAGAACCAAGTAGAGGAGATCTAAGCGAAGAAGCTGTCATGAAGCATGTGACGAAATAGAGAAGCCAAATCAAAAGGATTGCAATACTATTGATACTTCAGAGAAATATGATTCATTTGACCATGTTAGAGAGGAGATTTATATCAAGGATATTATGCAACATGATAGTGGTGTTGATCTAGATAAGTTTGAAATAATAATGAAACATGAAAGTAGTGAAAACTTAAGATCACACATTACAAAGTTTGTCCAAGGAATAATAAATTTTATTGTATTAATGAAACCATTTCACCAAGAATTGCAAGATCAATGGAATGGTGAGAAAATTGGGATATTTGTGGAGACGTATGAGAAGATTACAGAGATTATCCATTTTGAAAAGACATGGCATGTTGTGCTAAATTATATAAAGATTATGAACTATAGGGTAGGATGGCGGAAAATGAATAGAGGATATGAGGAACTTTGCGAGAATATATCATTGAAGTAACCTTGGTGCATCAGGGTAATCATTTAAGAGCTATGGTGAAGGCATCTGGCTAAGGATATTAAACAAAGTGCTACTGGGAGGCAGCCCAAGGGTTTTAAAATTATGTTTTAATTTAGTTTTTACTTTTAAGTAATAGCTATCACAATCAAAATGTGTTAGTAAGTCTTTTTCTAACTTTAATAAGTCTTATTCTAAATTTGTAGAAAAGACCATTTGTCGAGTAAGTTTTCATTAAAATGGTGGAGTCTCAACATTCTAAGCGCAGTGTGTAAACTAGCAAAAAAGTTAGAATGGTAAAGGTCAGGTGAATGCTCAAATCATGGGTAAGTTTTTATGAAGATTTACATATAGAAGGTATGTCCCGATGCCTTGTGTAGTAATACACAGAGCCAAAATAGTGCCAATAGGGAGTTAAATGAAAATCTTGAAAATTATTTAGATGGACTAGTTGACACCATGTGTACTAACACACGAAGCCATGAGCCAACACAGGAGGGGCCAGGATAGCGCTGACCTAAGAGAGAATTTAAGCTCTGAGTACACTTGATGTCGTGCCCACGCTGTGGTGGCATCGTGCTTTATAATGGACGACATCCATGGCGAAAGGGGTTTTTAAAACCCTTCAAAACCAAAACTTATGCACTTGTAGCCTATTCCAAACACCACCAACCAAATATACATCCCTTTAGAACCCTAGTTTAAGCAATTTTAAGTGAGAAAAAAGTATTCCTAGTGATGAAGAGTGAAAAGAGAAGTCACATTATGAATTTTCATAAAAGATGAGAGCTAGGGCATCGATTTGAGAAGTGAGTGAAGAGTTCTATATGGTTGCAGTTAGTGAGACAAGTGAGAGGGTTTTGATTGATAGATGCTTGGAGAAGTAATCTAGCATAGAGGTAAACTTTCGATTTCATTGGTTATATTTTGAATTTTTGACATTATTGATGAAATTGAATGGATTGTGGAAATTAGGTTTTAGATAAGAATTTGGAGTTATGTATATAGAGCATCAATGTGGCTTATTATGGATTAGTGTGTGTCCTTTTGAATTAATTAGCATGTGAATGACCTATATGAATAAAAACTTTGACTATAGGTGATTTGTAGAATCATTGTTGATTTGTTGTAGTTATTGTGAGTTTTTGAGATAATGGCAAGAACAAGGAGGCAAACAAGTCGAGTTAGTGAAGTTATGGCTAATGACAATTAGGCATCAACCTCGGGAGCTCAAAATGATGATGCCCTAAAGCCATTCAAATCGAAGTTCTATATTTGTAAGGAGGCCAAGGAGAGGTATGAGGTTAGAGAAAAAAAAGAGTTTATTTGAGAAAGAGGAATTAACCTCCTGGCCAAGTATGATAAGAGAATCAACAACTTCATTGGGCAATAGGGTTGGGAGCAATTCAAGCAAGACTATAAGGAGAATAAATTTTATGGAGTGCATGAGATTATTTATAAATTCAATGACAATGCTAAGTTCCCAAAGAAATGAGATCTATTAATGGTGGGAGGAGTCAATGTATCATTCAATGTGCACTACATAAATGGTATTTATTGATTAGATTACTTAAGTAGGAATGGGGACCTACATACCTTCCCAGTTGATTTATATAAGAAAATCTATAACTTGTATCCTTTTAGAATCATAGAGAGAGCATTAGTTGTCCCAGGACGAAAGCGATGGATAATAGGAGCTGAGAATGTACCAACGTACATTAAGAAAGGGAATGTATGGAAATGTATAGAATGTGGCAACATTTATAGGTGCTTTATTATACCCGACTACTCAGCAAGGTGAGATATACAAACCTAAGGTGCCTTGTTTATATGAGATGATAAAAAATGGGAGGATCAATCTAGGGGAAATTATTACAAGAATTTGATGGAGTCAATCTTGACTGAAGGAGACAACAAGTTGTTGTTTCAAATTCTTATAACGCAGATGTGCTTGAAGGCTTGAGTGAGATTTATCATAGATGAAGAATTTGATATAGAAGCCTAAGCGATAATTGAAGAGGAGTTGATGTTGACTTTGAAATCCCCTAATGGATACAAGGACTCTGAAGATGAGAGAGATAGCAGATAGGAATAGACTTGATGTCGAGCTATTAGCCAAGGTTACAATTAATGGTGATTGTATTGCATGAATAGTCATGAATATGTATTGTAGTATTATAATTTTGATTCTATGTCTATAGTTATTGACAACAATTATCGAAGTAGTGGCTATGAGTAATCTATATGGCATTTCCCGAGTAGATGTTCTAGGTGATATGTTCTAAGTTATTTATTATGTGGCTTCGGTAATATTGGCTTTGATTCAGCATGATTTTCAATGAACTTAATGCTATCATATTTTTACGGTGTTGGGTAGATTTATAATGATAATAATGTGGCATTTCCATTGAATTTAGGAAAATCGGTGGCTAGTTAAAGGGTATCAGCCTATTATTGAATTGTTTGAACTCATCTTTCATGATCAACAATTAATTGACTAGAAAAATTTCAGGCTCGCAAAACTAGATCCTATTTTACTATTTTGTTGATTTTACCCTTAATTGAAAAATTTCAGGCTCGTAAAACTTGGTTTAAAAATTTGAAAGTCAATTCATTGATTTCTCAATTCATACTTTTATTATGTTATGGTTTCAAAGTTTTTAAAGTGAAAGTTCAATTTTTTCTCAAAATATTTTAAAAAAACTACACTAGCGATTCATCTCTGATACCAAATAATATTAGGAATCGATGAGTAAATTGACAACAGTTTGTAGAATTTCTTAGTGTAAAAACGATTCGACAATTTTTTAACAATTCTGGCATAAGCTAGGAATCGCTGAGCTAATCGCTAGACCATCGAGACCAATTCTCAGTGATTTAATTACTGATTTGTTAGCGAATCCACTTAAATACCAATTCACTGAGCACAAGTTTGTGATTTTAAGAATATTTTTTTATCTAATTTTTTTCACAGATTAAACCATTCATAGCTTGATTTTAATGTATTTAAGTGATTCCCAACACATTCATGATCATTTTAACCTAAAATATACAAAATTTGATTGTTTATAGCTAAGCACAAGCTTATATAAAGGAGTTCTAATTGAAGCTTTGAAAATAAAACTTAGAGTGTTAAGAGTCAATGTCTTGAGGGAATCACTATTAAGGAGGTAATCATTCGTTTCCCTATTTATTTTACTTGAAACTTTTCGACGTTCAACTAGGATTATTGATGAATTTTTGTATCTTTGACTAATTCTTGATTTCAAAATATTTTGTTGGAGTTGAATTGATTTCTAAAAATATATGATTTTATCAGTTTAAAAGAAATGGAATGAGGTGTTTACAATGGTTCTTGACTTACAGAGTAAAAATTTCAAAGTTTTTAGTTTAAAGTATCAATTCAAGGTGTTAGTACACAAATTCATTTGAGTAAGAGTTTTTAATAAGTTTTGGGGCGATTTATTAGCAATCATGTGCAAAATTAGATTTTTAGTAGAAATATGAGTTTCTTTTCAAGTTTCTCACTTATTTTTAATGTTTTATAGATTGGTTTGTACTGAGAATGCATTGGAAGAGGTAGTTTTAGGTTTTGAAATACTATATTATTCAATATGTCTTGAAAATGGAAATGAGATTAATAGTGATACATTCATTGATATGTTTTAAATCTTAAATTAAGAATTAAGTGTGTTGATCATTTGATTGGAGCATGAATATGAAAATTGAAACATAAAAATGAGTCTTATCATTAGGAATGGTATTGAATAATGCATTTAAATAAGTCTTGCTAATAATAATAACAATTTAATCAATATGGTGAAACGAATAGACCCATAAAAGAGATACTTTTTCAAGAGAAGAAAAGCAAATTGGACACATTAGATGATACACTTGATGAATTAAAAAAATATGGTTAACCTATTATTAAAAGATAGATCAATCCAAGTGATACCTCATGTTTTTTGTAATAAAAATAATCATCTCGATAATAAATGCCCTTTAATGCAAGAAGAAAAAATGAAAAAAAACTAATGTGATAATGAACCATTATGTAAACCTAATTATAACTCTAATGACCATACAAATCATCGACAACCAAACATATGAAATAGTGTAAATAATCAGAGTTATCCAGGGCTTAGGTCACCTACATGGATTGATAAAACCACCCTATTTAGAAAATTTTAAACAAGGAGGAAGATCAAAAAATCTAAAAACTACAATGTAATATTAATCAATTAAGTCAAATGAACCAACAACTTAATACGTTTATTAATCAAACTAAAATAGCTATTCAAATTGTTCCTACTAGTCAAGCACAATTTAATGTTTTGTTTAGTAATAATGAAAAAAAACACATATACATGAAAAGATACCTAAGAGGGGTGTTAAGAAAAATAAATTAGACAAAACTATTGAAGAAGAAGAAAAAATGATGACTAATGTCATTCCTACTAGAGGATGGATGGCAGAACACTTGAAATATACATTTTTTTACAAAAGGCTATACCCACGGTATCTAGCCAGAGTTGAAGCATATGAAAAATATTTACAAAAGTCTGAAATAGCTAATGAAGAGGATAAAAATGGTAAGATTCCTAATAATTTGAATGAAGATATGTGTTCATATACTACCGTTCCACAACGATTAGTTGATGCTAAGGAGGAAGATATACTTGAAGCATTTAGGAAAATATAAATCAATAAACTATTAATAGAATCAATTATGCAATTTTCTAACTATTATGAAGTTTTGAAAGAATTCTATGAATCTAATGATAATATTTTAGAAGAATCTAAAGAAACTTAGAAAAAAAAAGATGTCTACTTTAATTAAAAATAAAATACTTGAGAAATGTCCACGAATGTTTAGAATAATTATTATAATAAGAACTTCTTCTATAGATTTTGCTATATGGGATCTTGGAGCATCAATTAATGTTGTGTCACTAAAGTATTTAATAATGAGAATAACTGTAATGATTGTAATGAATCACTTAGCAAAGAAATTGAAATTAATGATTCTTTAGTATTAAATCCTTATAATTGTCCAAATACTAAAGTACATGCCATTAATGTAGTACAGATGGAATTCAAAAATGACATTTCAAAAAAGAACACGTTGAAGACATTTTAAATAATAACACTACAAAAAAATAGCAGATCAGAAATGAAAATTTCTATTGCTGATTAGCATAAATTCCATCTCTAATTCAATTCTGCAACGGAACAGAGACGGAATAGATTTCGTCTCTAAAATCGTCATCGCTGATTTAGTCAGCAACGAAAATGTGTTTTCGTTACCGATTGGAGACGGATTAGAGACGGAAATTAGAAACGGAACAGAGATAGAACATATTGAATATCATACTCAAATTATATTGTTTTTTATGAATTTTATATAAATTGGCTATTTCATTTATATAGTAATGAAATTATTGTTTGATGCATATCATACTCAAATTATGATAATTTTAGAAATTCTACTTTATTATTGATGTTTATATGTGAAATGTGTGAAAGATAATCAATTAAATTGAAAAAAACTAAAAAACATGTTTGGCGAATTCTTGATGATATGAATTATCATTGGGAATTGCGGGAATAATTAGTAACATATTGAATAATGAAAAATTCAAGTTGGCGATTCAATAACGGATCCACCTTGTAATTGGAAATCGATTAACATATCGGTGAGTTACAAAAGCTCATTTTCATCAATTTGGATAGCGAATAGTTAGCGATTCCATTGAAACTCTTGATTCGTTGGGCCAAAATCTGAATTTTAAAAGTAAAACCCCAAATAGCAAAACATATAACTCATTTCATATAAATAGCAATTACAACCTATTCGACTAGAAAAATTTTTTTTTTTTTGTCTAGATTTAACCTTCCTACTGTAGGTTGTAGTATGAGTAAGTGATTCACTCTCCAATTTGGAAGCGTTAAATGGAAAAAAAATTGAGTTTGCGAATGAATATTTATGTTTAAAACTATTAGAGTATGAATAGAGAATTTTGAATATAATAATAGGAAGTGAATACAAAGCATATATAGAAAGTAGTGAAGATTTTGGTTTGAAGTTGGCAATTCAATGATTTAATGGGTAATTGGTTTGATTATGAGTTTAAAATTAGTTTGAGGGTGTAAAGAAAAACTTCAATATAGTTAATCAGTGATGTTTAATAATTTGGAATTATGATATGTCATGACATTTTTTTACAATAGGTTTTGTTTCGTGATGATGATGCTTGAATATTATATTTATCATTTATCTTTTTCTTTGTAAGAAGTTTATTCATATATTCAAGTTTAATTTACATTAGTTTTACACATATAAATTCGTTTATGCTTCACGAGGTATATTTGTTTTGTTGGTAACCCATCTTAATTTTTAAACCCTAAGGATAAGGGTTGAAATGAGTTTGAGGGTATTTTAGGAGAAACATAACGAAGAAATCATAGAAAGAAAAGAAAGGTAGATGATAAGTTCGGAATTGATACAAAATTCAAAAAATCTTGATCCGATATTCAAGTGAGTTGATGAAATTCTTCAAATTTCTTTCGAATTCAAGTAAATATAAATTTCATTTTTATTTATAGTTAGGAAAAGAATGATAATGAAAATGAATATATGATAGATTTTTGAATGGAAGTGATATTTTTGTTACCCAAGTGGTTTTTATGAAAGAAAGAATTAAAATGTTTTTAAAACCCTTTTTGATTAACTTTACTAGTTGATGGACACAATAAATTAAATACCTTGTGTTACTCATGATAATGGGTAGACGATCGAAATAATAGTGCTAGATGAACAAGACAAATTTGTATAAGTTAAAAAGAATGCTTTTTTTAACTTTAGTGGACAGTGAGAAGTGCTAACAAGAGTTTACAAATACAAACACATAGAGAGTCCTATAGATTCTAAAGGAAATGGAGCAAGGACTCAAGAGTCAAAAGTAAAAGCAATATATATATATATATATATATATGTATTATGAAAAAACATAATTAAGAGGAAGTAAGAAAAAAATGAGAGATTAAAAATTTGGATGTTATTAAACACTTCGAAGAAATGATTTAGCTCGAGTACTTGAAACTAGAGTTGAATGAAGTATTTCTTAATCTAACATATTTTTAACAATATATTAATTGGTATCTTAGCAAAATCTCTATTGATTTTGATTGTAGTGCTATTATAAAGTATTTTCTAAAGTTAAGACTTAATCTAGTAATTTTTGTGTTTTGAGATTTTATACTAGTCATCATAAGCTTGATGCTTTTCAGTGGAGATTGAGAAAACGTATATTGTATACTGACATTGGTATTGAACTTTATGTTCTAAATATTGTTGCATTGGGTGATTGAGTTATCATTAAGGGATGTTTCGTTTTATCTAAAATCTTCTATTCTATCATAATTTCATTTACTTGTAGGTAATATGCTTCTATTTGAAAATCACTTCTATTTAAAACTTCTATTATATAAAGTCAAGTTGAATTGAATCGAAATCAGTATATAAAAAATGAAAAGTGAATAAGATTTAGAGTATTCATTTGCTTGGGATAGCGAAGTGCTGAGTACGGGGGCATTTGACAAGTCCAACATTAAACACATTTTATAAAGTAATTTAGGTTGATTTTATATATAAATGATGATATTATACAAGATATTCTTTTGTTTTTGTGATTTTAAGTTTTTAAGGAGTATAATTGAAATCGTATAGAAAAATGATGTAAAATGTATATATAATAGTCCTATATTGGATTTACCTCAAAAAAGTGTTCCATGGATCTTGAGGTAGTGAATCTGGCCTATAGGGATGATGTGACATGATGATGATGTGGCAGCTGTGGGTTGGACGTGTAATGACGTGGCGATGCTACTAATGGAGTGATATGTTCTATGGTGTTTGGCGTGGGATATGCAAAGGTGGCATAAGCTATGTCCCTATGTGGTAGAGTGCGAGGTAATTTACATCATTAAAGAAGTGTGTTTAATCTACCTTGAGATACATGCTGAACAGTTGATGAAGATCAAGTGAATGAGGTTGATCGTGTCACCTATTGAAGTCATCATTTTGTATCAATATGTGGTAGTTTAGGAGCCACAAGATCGTCCTCGAGATGCATGCTATTAAGGTTGATGAAGAGCAGAAAATCAGGAGCAAAGTAAGGAGATTTGTTAGGGATGGGAATCGATCGGTAGCCAACCAACTCGTTGAGGAGTTCCTAACCATCTAAGTAACTTAGCCGTTTGTGAAAGGGCTATAAATGTTATAAATATATCTCAACCAAAATAGTTGAGAAAATAAAGGAGGATAAAATGCTAGTTGTGGGAATCAAACTCAAGGTGATCCACACTAACACAAAGACGCCTAACCAACCAAGCTATCTAACCAAATTTGAAGGAGAAATGGAGATTATATTGATAAATCAATAAAATCGAATTCAACCACATAAAAAGTGATTTACACAAAGTTTGTAACTATCAAGACATTGAGTATCTAGCCTATTCTATCATATCCAAACCACTCCAAAGGCTAGGAAGAAAATTAGAAAAATAATGTAAATAGAAGCATATGACTCCTAGCTTTCTACTTCCCTCTCTCTCTTGAGGGAACTCTTTTCTCTCATTCTCCCTTATTATTTTCTCTTATTTTATTATTCATGGAGTTTTTCATAGTATTTATTAGCTAGTTTGTTTTCTAGACCTTAGGGATTGCTACACTATGGTTGTAAGTCTTATTGAGATCTTTATTTTAATAGTTCTTTCATTATAATTCAATACACGTCAATCACAGATTTAAAAATTTGTTTTTCCATATCACAATTAATGATGATTGTATTGTAGGAATAGTCATGAATATGTATTGTGGTATTATAATTCTGATTCTATGTCTATAGTTATTGACAATAATTATAGAAGAAATAACTAGTATTAATCTATAGTGAATTTCCTGAGTTGATGTTCTAAGTGATTGTGTTTTATGTTATTTATTATCTTGTTTCAATAATATTGGCTTTGATTAGGCATGATTTTCATTGAACTTAATGCTATCGTATTTCTACCGTGTTGCATTTTATCTAATAGGTAAATTAACAATGATAAGAATGCGACATTTCCATTGAATTTAGGAAAATCATAGGCTGGCTAAAGGCTCTTATCCTATTATTAAATTGTTTGAACTCACCTTTCATGATTGATGATTAATTAACTACAACTTAGTTAGTAACGACTTTTAGTCAAGGTTTTCATTATTCATATTGGTTACTTTAATTATTATCCGTATTAATTTAGTCTAATTCATATTGCATTCTTTAATTGCTATTTTTGTGTTTATTTATCTATTTATTTCTTTCTGAATAATATAGTTAATTAGTAATTATTAAAATGTGACAAAAACTCTTTTTAAATTAAAGAAAGTTACACAATTCCCGTGGAGACGATCCCACTTACTGCTAGTACAAAATTTAGAGTATAATAAATAAGTAGGTATTATTATTGTATGCTCAACACATGTTAGGATGAGAAATCTAGTGATGATAATGATCTTGGAGAGTAAGTAGCCATGCTTTCAAGAAAGCTTAACAAGGCAATGTACAAGTGTGGCATGTACAAGAAGAAATCAAGGGTAGAAACAAAAGAGGAAAATCAAGTGAGTCCATTTACTTCGGGTTTGACAAACTGGGCCACATCAAGGCCGATTGTAAGTCTAAGAAAATTATAGACAAGAGGAAATATAAGAAGAGCTTCAAGGCAAGATAGGAGGATTTATATTCATCAAACTCCGACTTGAAGTCAAAAAATGAGAAGGCTATACTTTGTCTCATGGCACAAAGTGAGGTAAAATCCAATGCCTTAAATTTTGATGATTTTGATGACTCAGATAATTTTCCTAGTCTTGATGAGCTTCGGAAAGAGTTGGAAAAAGAGGTCGAAAAGACAAAATAACTCAAAAAGAGTTTGACCGTAGCAATTTGTGAGACCGAGTCACAAAATGAGACAATTAGTGACCTCCAAAGTGACTTGAGTAAAGTCCTAAAAGAAAGAGATGCCTTAGTAAAGCAGGTAGATGACTTGACCAATATGGTGACCAAGTTCACTAATAGTAGATACTTGTTTGATATGATGTTGGGAGCACAATGACGTGCACTCAACAAAAGAGGCATTACATATGGAGCAAATCTATTTACCTATAAAAATTTATAGATGATGTCTATAGATGCTCTAAGTGCAATAGGTCTCATGCGGTTGGGAAATATATTTTTCTAAAGACCAACATGGGTAGACTAGCATAGGTAGCTAAGGACACTTATGGTACTAACTTTGTTGGGCCTAAAGGTTTTTGGGTACCAAAAATTTAGTTTTTTTTACATCGTGTAAGATACGAGGAAGAGCATCCCATGGTACTTGGATAATGGATGCTCAAGACACATGACCAGAGATGCAAGTCAATTCATTGAGCTAAAGTGGCATGATATTGGAAAGGTCACATTTGGAGATAACAATAAAGGAAAGGTCGTAATCCTTGGTACCATGGGTAATGATTCTCTATCAATCTTAAACGATTTCCTCGTTAATGTTTTGAAATATAATTTACTTACCATTAGTCAATTATGTGACAAATGTTTTCATGTCATATTTTAATCATCAAAATGCAATGTTGGGAATGAGAAACATGAAGTTTTGTTCATTGCGCATAGAGATAAGAATGTGTATGCTATTTACTTTGATGAGATGCGTATGCTAAATATTTCATATTTGAGTGCTCAAAATGAATGTGATGCATGGTTGTGGCACCGTAGACTAGGACAATATAGTGTGAAAAATTTGTCAAAATTGACAAAGCATGATTCTGTTAAAGGTATCCCTAAAAGCGAATACAAGAAAGACAAGGAGTGTGAACTTTGCATTCTTGGCAAACAAGTGAAATAGTCATTTAAGACGAAAGTAGCTAGTGATGTAAACTAGAGCCTTCTAACTTATCCACGTGGATTTGTTTGGATCTACCTAAACACAAAGTCTAGGGGGAAAGTCATATTGGTTTATTGTTGTTAATGATTTCACTAGATATACATGGGTGCACTTTCTGGAACATAAGCATGAGGTCTTTGATGTGTTTGTCAAAGTTTATGTATTAGTTGAAAATGAGAAGGGTTACAAAATTACTATCATTAGGTGTAATACGTGTGGAGAGTTTGTCAATAGGAACTTAGAGGAGTTTCGTGCTGGACAAGGGTATACATACCAATTATCTTCTCCTAGAACACCACAACAAAATGGAATGGTTGAAAGGAAAAATAAAACTTCAAAGAAAGGTTTAGGACTATGCCGAATGAGTATAACATAGCTAAGCACATTTGGGCCAAAGTCATTAACATGACATGTTATGTTTTGAATAGGGTGAATGTCCGAAAGCAAGTAAAAAAGACTCTTCATGAATAATGGAAAGGTTGAAAGCCTAATATTTGTTACTTTAAGGTATTCAGTTGCATTTGCTATGTCTTAAGTGAAAGGATCATTTGGGCAAGTTTGACCCAAAGTCAAATACATGCACATTTCTAGGATATTCCATGCACAGTAAGACATCTAGAGTGTTCAATAGATCAACCAAGACTATAGAGGAATTAATCCATGTTAAGTTTGATGAGATAGATCCTAAAGTGCAAATATTGCACAACTTAGAGAAAATAAGACTTGATGATGATAATGATGATGATTATATCATTCAAGCTCAAGCATCCAATGATAAAGAAATATGAGTAAGAATAGAAATCGAACCTAGTGTACCTAAGAACTCCAGACTTCTTTTACGACATCATTCTCAATAAATCATTTGTGATAAAAAAAGGCATAATCACTAGATCTTCACTAAACTGGGATGAGGGGTATATGCCTTTTCACACAAATTGAGCCCACAGAGATAGATGATGCCTTGGGTGATGAATTTTGGATCATGGCCATGCAAGAGGAACTAAAATTTTTGTAAGAAACGAAGTATGGACACTAGTGCCTAGACATAAAGACCATACCATTATAAGCACCAAATAGGTCTTTAGGAATAAAAAGAATGAAAAAGGTGAGATAGTGAAAAACGAGGCTAGGTTGGTTGCACAAGGCTATAATCAAAAGGAAGGTACTGATTATGAAGAAATTTTTGCACCAATAGCGAAACTAGAAGCAATTCAAATGTTGTTTACTTATGCTTGCTACAATGGGTTCCTACTATACCAAATGGACGTTAAAAATGATTTTTTGAATGGTTTGATCAATGAAGAGGTATATAAATAACAACCACTAGAATTTGAAGACCATGCTTATCCAAGTCATGTTTATCGTCTTCAAAAACCCTTATATGGATTGAGAGAAACTCATAGAGCTTGGTATACTAGGGTAAGTGCAATTCTTCTTGAAAAAGGGTTCAAGAAAGGAAAACTAGATCCCACATTGTTCATTTTGATAAAAAAATGTGATATGCTATATGATCAAATATATGATGATGATACCATATTTGGCTCATCTAAGGTACGTTTATATGATGAATTTTATTCTTTGATAACCAATTAACTTGAAATGAGCATGATGGGTGAACTAACATACTTCTTGGGTTTACAAATTAAGCAGTCCAAGCATAAAATTTTCATCAATCAAGTGAAGTATGTGAGGGACATGCTTAAGAAATTCAAATTTGACAATTTGAAAGCATGTGACACTTGTAGTAGTTCCACCATCAAAATGGAAAAAGTCCAATTAAGAAAGCTTATAGATCCTAAGCTATATCGTGGCATGATATGTAGTCTTACTTACTTGACTAATAGAAAACCCGATTTTATGTTTAGTGTGTGTCTAAGTGCTGGGTTTCAATTCGAGCCTAAGGAGTCACATTTAAAATGCGCCAAGTGTATATTTCATTACTTAAGTTGTATAAAAGAGTCGGGATTATGGTACAACAAAGCCAAACGTTTTGAACTTCGAAGCTTTGTTGATTCCGACTATGCGGCGAGTCTAGTAGATAGGAAGAGCACTTCAGGATTTTGTCATTTGCTAGGAAATTGATTAATATAATGGTTTAACAAAAAGAAAAACTTCGTTGCTTTGTCCATTGCCAAAGCCAGATATGTGGTTGTCGCAAGTTGTTGTACTCAAGATTTTACATGAAACAACGATTTAAGTATTACCAAATCTCAGTTGATTGTGCTGAAATCTATTGTGATAACACTAGTGCAATCAACATATCAAAAAATCCAGTGTTACACTCCCGTACAAAGTATATTGAGATTAAACACTATTTCCTTCATGATCATGTGCAAAAGAGGGATGTTAAATTGATTCATGTGTCCCATAAGGACCACCTAGCTGATATTTTCACCATGCTATTACTTAGAGACCAATTTTCAAAGATTCAGTGAGAATAAGGTATGATTTGTAAATCCAACCTTCTAAGCATGATTTAACTCATTCAAACCTTTTCATATGTTATTAGCAAGGTGTCAATGGAGTATGAAATGAATTTTAGTTTTCTTTCAAAAACTCGAATTTTTTGACTAAGAATTCCAGAGCAATTAGCATGCTATGTCCTACTAGTTAGCAGGCTAGATCTATTTTGACTAGCGCACTAAGTCCCCATAGTATGGCGTTAGGTCAAGCCATTAGCACGCTACTAACTTTATATACTAGACCAGGCTACATGTGTTTAGGACAATTATTCGTCTCATTAGCGAGCTAATATTGCTCAAACTAGTATGTTATAAACTCACCAGACATGAATGAAAACCTCATTTTCTCATCTCCATTGCTTCTAATTGAGTGTCTTTCATCCCCATTCGATCTCTATTGAACTTCCAGAACTTCTTAAGTAATATTCTTTCTTTTTTGGTAACCCTAGACACCACTTTATGCCCTAGATTTCATTTTTGTTCTTATATTTATGTCTACCCAACATAATCAATGTGCCACTACTTGTACCACTCCCAGATTTTCTTCTTGTCGTCCTGCTCTCGTTATGTCATGACTTCATCATTTGGTAGTAATTTCGAGTCCTTCGTCCCATCCTTAACAACCTCCGAATCCACCACCCTTAATGAGAATAGGTCATCCAGCCATCATGTTAGCAACACGTCGGCCATCGTCCCGAACAATTTTCCTTGCAATGAGGGTCGTTCTAAGACAAAACATGATGGAATTTTGTCTTCCAAATCAATACTTGAGGTGGTTAGCTCATAGCTAACGAAAGCTGAAGTCCTTAAACCCATAGTCATTTATTTTGAATTCTTCAACAAGACACACCTCCTAATGCGTTAGGTGCTTGCTAAGGTTGGGTAGGAGTCATTTTGTTAGTATAATGACACTTAGAATGCCTTTTTGGTTTGTGTTTTCTACTCGAACATTGCCACCACCAATGAGTATGTCATCTGGTCGGTGGTTGGCAGTTGTTTCATCATGATCACTCCAAATAGTCTATCTAAGCTCTTTGGCATTCCCCTTTACACCCCCATCACTACTCTAGAGTGTAAGATTCGTGAGTGGTCATTTGAATGGCTTAAGATCTTTAATTCCTTCACACGCTGTAATAGGGAGATTACCGTGTTTCCATTTGGAGTCACTAACATAGACTTCAAACTTGTGCCTCATCTTTTGCATATAATTATTCATAAAGTTGTTATTCTTTATGTCAGTAGTAAGAACTATATCACTTTTCTTCACCAATATTTCCTCGCTGCTCTTATCCGAGAGATGCCCGCCGTATATCTTGATCACTTATATGACATCTACATCCGGCTCCGATCGCCATATTCCCTATACCCACATGATTACCAAATTTATTGAGGCAACACTAGTGGATATCCATCTATGGGTTATCCACTTTCTAACATACGACATCGTCTGCATGGCCATACTAAGGCCGTGAAGTGTCGCTACATTCGCATCGAGCGAAGGTGGATATGTGAGGAGGACATCATTAATTATGTGCACTATGAAGGATATGAGTCCCCATTTTAGACTGATCCTCCAGTGGACTTTAGCAAGCACGACTACTTAGATTACAACTTTCTTTACCCGGATGGCGATGGCGGCAACGATGAGGTTTAACAAGATCCCCCGACTCACTAGGCTCTACCACCTTCGCTGCACTAGCATTACCAACAACTCCAGTACTAGCCTCTGCCCTATACATCATACTTTGGCACCGCTCCTCCAATAGATTTGTCTCCCTTATCAACCTACATCTCTATTCAGGTGGGCCATATGCATGAGTACATGATGTGGACCTTCACAGCTATCGACTCCCGCCTTGATTGTTAATTGGATCGTCTTTTTCACATTTAGGGCCACCTATTACTAGCTAGGTCAGCGAGAGACGATGGAGCCATCGACTTTGCACATCAAACATCCTCTCATTAGGAGGAAAGGCTAGGATTAGATTTGATAGGGGGTGCTTTAGGCTTGGTTCTCGTATTTTTTATGTCCATCCATACATGTTTTGGTCATGTATTTTTAGTTTTATGGATGTGCCACAACTTTGTTACTCATCATTATTTTTGGTACTTATTGATATGGATGTTTAATTTGCGTATCTCTGAGTTATATTGTTCTCTGCATTATATTATTTTGATGGATTGCTTTCATTCTCCTTTTTTGTACTTTCATTGATGCATGTTGTGAACATGATTTTCATTCCAAAATTTTGATGATATCAAAAATGGGAGAAACTCATGGTTTGAAATTGAGATTATGAACTTGATACGAATTGATATGCACTTAATATATATCATCCATTTGTCAATTTCACGTCGTTTGTTATCATCAAAAAATGGGAGATTATAGGACTATGTGGTTAGTCACTTATACTCCATCTAGGATTTTGATGGCAACAAACAAAGTGAAAGAATTTTAAAAAGTTTGCTATGTGTTTTCAAAATATTAAACTTGGCTAGGAATCATAAGTTCAAAAGGAAGAATGAGTCGTACAAGTTCAAGTCAAATGTAGCCGACTAAATTCAAGATTAGGCTTACACAAGGATATTAATATCGAAAAGCTCATACTATAAATTATACTATAATGTAAGGTATATAAGTCCAATTACGTAAGCCAATTGCATTAAATACATGCATATTATGTTTTACACGTTTTTCAAAAGTTTCAAGTTTCAATTTTTACACTATCTAAACTTATAGACAAGTAAAATATTTATAGACAAGCTCCTACTTGTTTCATATTAATATTGAAATGTTTTTATATTTTGAAATGTTTTTATATTTTGAAAACTTGTTTTTAACATGCATTGGATTTCGAAAAACTATTGTGATTCGTTTTGAATAAAACAACTTCATTTTGAATGGTTTCTGAATAGTAAGTAAAATATTTATAGAGAAGCTCCTACTTGTTTCATGAAATCGAGATTTTTAATTTTTCGGATTTGTGAAATGATCTAGGTAGTCCAAACGGGTCCAATGACTCATACTAAACATGTTTAATATATTCCCAGAGGTTTAATTGAGTCATAGGTGTGTTAGGGAGTTGCTAACTTGAGAACATAAATTATTTAGTCTTTGGTCCATACTGGTTAGTGCGATAATGATGTCCCCTAGCGCGTTAACCAGTCTCTTGACATCTTTATTGAAAACTTGCACCTTTTCCTTTATTTTGAATCAATGATTGATTTTGAGACCTTGGATCGAGATAACATTCATAAATTGTTTAATAGGCTTGGAAACCATTCACAAACCACTTATAACATTCTATTATCATCCCAAGCTCAAAAACTAACTTGTGTCTAAGTTTTTAGATCAAATAGTATAGATTTTTGTGCTAAACCACTTGGAATCTTTCCCGTCTACTAAATCATCCTCGAAGCTTGCATTACTTAAGTGTTTAAGGCTTTCGACCACTTCTCTAGAACTGATTTTAATCACTCTCATTTGGGGTTGTCAGAAAGTTTGATTTCCTAGTTCTTTTGTGCTTAAACTACATTTTTTTTATTGTGCTTAGTGTGTGCAAATCACTTGTTGTGTTCTTGAGCACATTTGTCTAGGTTTTTGCAATTAAACTTTGTTCTTTAAACACTAGGACTGATTTGGACAAGAGTTAGGTCCTAAAATTCTTTTTCATCAAACTACTTGCTCATCAAATTTGAAACTGTTTTCATTCTCATCGAATTAGTTTAATCGATTTGTGTTTGAGATTATTGCAAAATTAGTGATATTCTTCTATATCTCATTTATATGCATATTGGCATGCATTAGAGTTGTTAGGCTCTAGGTGGGTTGCAAGTACTTGAACTTATTGTTATTTTACTTTGTAAAATCGATTTTTATTATATTCATCTATTTCTTATAAGTGGCTGATTGTAAGATTTAGTGAGATACAAGTTAATGGATAATCTAGTTAAGGCTAGGCATATGCCCTAGTTGAGGCTAGACATAAACACTAGTTGAGGCTAGGCGGGAAGTCTTAATTTGTAATTAGTGATTAGCATTATAGGCTTCAACATTTAGGTTGTAACATTTATCATTAATATAAGGGGGAGGGAGGGAGGGAGGGAGGGGGGGAGGGGGAGGGGGAGGGGGGGGGTTTGAAACCCTAACTGGCGAGGTTAGGTAGTGGATGTAGATCGGTTGGATTGGATCACTATAAGTTGTATGTATCTTTTCCATTTCTTCTACCTCCTTCAGCTTTGCGTTGAACTTATACTTGTTGATTATGTGTGCATTAAGCATCATTGTTCATTAAAAGTTTTTTAAAGGCGATAATCTCTCGGTACGCTTAATTCACCCTCTCTTGGGTGTGATTTCAGAGTGAGGCTTTGCGACCAAGTTTGAGTTGTTTTAATGGTAAGTAAAAAAAAATTCTCGTTTTTTATATTAATCAGGTTTATATCTTGCACGATGAAGGAGTGAACACCTTGACCATGCATTCATGGCATTCTGATAGAGTTGCACTTACTTCGATTAAAGGAATTGGATATGATCCATTCTAAACTAGACATACTGCAGGCGCCTAAGGCGGGAAATGTCGAGTCTAGGGTAGCATGCATTGAATTCATAGTATCGTTCTAAGTTCATCGTGAGAGGGCCCACTTGTTATAAGCTTAGAACATGAAATGAGGGATCCATGTTGTCTATTTATTTCATAATTTTGTTTATTGCGATATATTCCATATTATCTCTTGCTATTATCTGTTGTACGAAGTAATATAGATGCTTACTTATCCGACATTGTTTATTTCATGTACAATATTACTTCGGTGTCCTCGAAATGCTTTGTCAGGTTCTGAAGCAAATGAGGAATACAAAGGAACGAAAAAACTCAACGAATTTGATGATGCCTTTTATAGTTTAATCTTATCATTATAAATCATGTAATATATGTATCGTTTTGAGCTTTAGGGTGAGTGTAGGGTGTGAAACACTATTGGGTAGGTTATGAAAGTCTCGTGAGCCAGTTTTAGGAAGCTTTGGAAATGTTAATGTTTTAGTTGGAATTTGGTTAATGGAGTAGTTTTGTTCATTTAGGAAATAGTAAAACTGTAATAGAGGATTTGAGACTTTAAGTTCGTTTACAAAGTTCAAAGTGATATATTGTAATGACCCAGTTTTATTAACATCGTTATTTATTATTATTTATAGACTAGGACACTAGCTCAGATCGATGTGGACCCCACAAATAGGCTAGGGCATGCCTAACTAGGTATATTAGTTATACAATTCGATTGATTGCTTTTTTGTGGTGTATTTATTTAATTGTTTCATATTGCATCACATGTATGAGTTTACATTGTTATATCGAGTGAGATTATGTGAAATTAATATGAATTATCGAGTTAAGGCCAATGAGATTTTTTAATGTGTGTAATTAAATTATAGTCAAAATTAGGAAATCTCAAAACATAGACTATGGTGAGCCTTGATATGCGTGCCGAGGCGCCGGGTATAGGGTGACGGGTAGTTGGGGGATAGTGTTACCTTGTGTATCAATTATAAATCCAATATGACTACCTGATTGTGTTAAAGTGATTAAATCAATAAAAAGATATGAAATGCCTGTAGTTTAGATGTCATAATCAAGAACCAAAGATGTGCCTCGAGACGATTCTCGTTGAAGGAAACAAGGCTAGATTGTGTCATAAATGTGTGTCACTTCAGTTTCTTATAGCCTAAATGAAGGCCATTAGATGGCATCTAGATGTGGGTAATGCAATAGGATCAATGGCTAGGATTAGGCCAAATAAAGTGTAAAAATGGGACGTAGTGCTTTTGCTCCATATGCACACTTGAAATAAAAAAACTCAGATCTTGATCAAGGTAGCCACTCAAATTTTTGAGAAATATGGGAGGACTTGAGAGAATAAAGAGCTGGAAGTTTGAAAGTCATCATACATTCTTGGTAAACTTCAATCTTCCATCAATTTCTTCCATAACTTAGTTGTAATGCATGATAAATTGGGGTTTAAAAATTCAAACACTGAATTGTTGCTCACTGGTTTTTCTGTAGAGTTTCTTATGCATTAGAGCCTATGTAGTCGATAAATCAACTTTTTTTTTATTTTTAAAACTGATTCTATGAGAATTTGGTGCGTTGACAAAAAATATGAAGAAAATACAAAGTCGGCAAGGATACGTCAGTGTTAGTGATAGTGTCATAATTGATGAGAGCATCGTGGTCTGCAACGACGTAGTGGTCGGTGAGATAGGGCCACCTCCCCTGCGTTTCAGGTAAAGGGGAGGAGAGCCCTGTCCATTTCATGCACAAGGAGATGACCTTTGTGCATGAATACATGAGGAAAAAGAGGCGAGGTCCAAGCCCATTTGTGCAATTCTTCGCTACTAAAGGTGAAAGGGTTGCACGTGGGTCGTGCTGGCCTAGGCCCGGCCTAATTGGGGTGAACCAAGCAAGTGAACCAGGCCTGGTTCACGTAGGCCCAACTTCTATTTAATAATAAATATTTCAAATAAATAAATGAATACAATTTTGAAAAATAAATTACAAAAGATAATAAAAATAGATAAAAAGATGGAAAAATCTAGAAAAACCTGGAAAATATAAAAAAATTAGAAAAAGTAGGAAATTAAAATTTGAGAAAATTTTAAGGGTTTATACAGGTTGTGTAACCTTTAAAACGTGTCGCCACAAATTATTTAGACTATAAATATTTATTTTTGGTCACACATTATAAACCCACTTAGTAAGCTGTAAAAAATTTATATTGACATAATAGGACACTGGGGACAAGGGATTTCATTGTCGTCGTTCAGTGTCATGTACGAGGTGTGTAAGGCGTTGGAGCGGTGTTTTTTGTGCAAGTAGGTGTGTAGAACCCAACTAAAAATCATTTGAGTATTTACTTATTTTCATCATTATTTTACTCTATTCAGTTAAGTTATCCATGTTCCCATCGCTTGTTTGAACTGTCGGTAGAGTTCACTTCAATCGGGTGTTCCGTTATGTATTCATGGCATGTTAGAAAATAGCACGTGTAACGGGGCCCTCGGTATATGGCGACCTGAGCTACCGTATCGATACACGTGTTGATGCATTGTGGGTCTATGCTGGCCATCGTAAGGATCAAGTGATGGACCAATGGGTGCTCGCATTGGAGGAATCTTGGGGATCCGAAGTATGGTCTAGTTTAAGTCTGACGGGCATACACATTTGCACCTTATTTTTATTTATGCGTGCGATGATCCATTTACAATTGCTTGTTTAATTTTCGCATGTTTATTTAAAAAATATTACCAGTTTCTTTACTAATTGAAGGCTCCGTGAATTTCCTTGGGGTCTTACTCACTGGACTTGTCATTTGTTTTGTTGTGATAACTGAGTTCAGATTTTAGTACTAGTAGGGGCAGAAGGATTCTAGGCGACTATCTCTAATTCTCTGCTATCTGGGACTTATCAGTATGTGATTATTTTGTTGTTTTGCTTTATTTTGGGTATCATGGACCTTGTGATAGACATTGTACATGTATATAACTTCTTTTAAGATATCTATAGCCTTATATACAATGTATTCTATTTTGAGTTTTCCATAGTAAGATTGATGCTCTATATGACATAACCTTATTATGTTATCCATGCTTACTTGTCTATTAAATCTTCCATATTTTAAATTGATTTAATTGTTACCTCTGTAAAACACAAACCATTAGTATAAGTTACAGGTATGGCGCATAAAAGACTAACTTAATAACAAAATGATTGAAAAACTAACAACTAAACAACTGGTTAACTTATAGTAAGATTTGACAAGTTTGCATGTGAATCAAGGGGTGTTGATGTTCTTGCGCATGACAGTGGATAGTGGGACAGGAATGCGTCAGTGCAGCGGAGACGGTAGTGGGACTCACACACCACTCACTCGATGGCCTCGGGGTGCGGTCCCGCAATAATATAATATTGTGAACTTCAAGGAGTTGTGAGTCCTTCTAAGCCTTTCCCTGACCTTGGCTACTTGTGATGTGAACTTTTATGGGAGTCCACTTTTTAGGTAGGTGCCACCGAAATTTTTATAAATATAAAACTATTCTGCATGATTTCCTAATTTGCTCTAATCAAATAATTGAGGACTAAGGATTAATGAGAATCTAAATTTGGAATTGGAGCATTATTAAGGATTAAAATGAAAAATATTATGAGGTTTTAGTTTATTGTACGTATTAGGTGCCTAATTAGGGTGATTAGGCTAAGTTAGGACTCAGTGAGACGGATCTTAATAGTTCTGGTATTGGAGCGTAGGTTTGGCAGACTAGAGGAAAACTTTGGTTGGGAACCAAAGTGGGATTGAACGCAATTAGTTTGGATGTGACTATGAGCTGGGGTTACTTTGATTATTATGTTATGTTTGTTGTATATAATTATGTATTTTCTCCAAATATGTGATAGGAAGTATATTCTCTTTATCTATTCGATAATTAACTCGTGGAATACGAGTAAGGTTAGGAATAGAGAGTTAAAAAGAGAATAGAATTATCAAACTTTAACTGAGTGTGAATGAGATGTGAAATAGACTGGTGAAGTTTAAATTCACAAAGAAGTGTCGTAAGTTGTTCAATATAAATATAACAAAGGAAAGCTATGAGTTATAAAACCAATTAGCTAATTGATGAGAAAAAGTCTTAATGATTAAAGAACGTAAGTACTGATTATGGATTTTCTTGAAATCGAAAGTATCAGACTATTACAATTTTCAAACGATTAGGAAAATGTAATAATAGAATAAATTGAGTCTCAAACTATTGAAAATCGTTTGGTAAATATGAAAATGAAATTGAGATTTTATGGGAAGCACAAGATATGAATATCTTGGATTTTTGAATAAGATAAGTATTACTTGAACTGGTAAATCGAAAAGAGATATTCTTCGAAATATTGGTTTAATTCATAGCTAATCAGAGTTTGTCAAACCCTTCATCATTAGGGCATATGACCACCATAGATTATCCTAAAAACCTTTGATAGCCATAATCTAAACTTTCTAAATATTAATTTACTTGACATCGATTTTCTAAAATACTCGAGATAAATGGTCATCCTCAAAATTAAACTCTAAGTCTTTATTTTATTAACTGCATCAAATTATGAAATCCTTTAATTTTAAATTTTGATTTCTTACACATATTTTAGCAGAGTCTCTCCTGTAATAGGGTGGTTGAAAATCCAATACCTGATAAACAACGGTAGGAGATGGCCTAGAAGGACTCCCATCTTCACCGATATCCTTAAAAGTTCATATATTTGAATTTATAGATTATAATAATCCACTTTGATAAATCCATTCATCGTTAAATCATTTAATGAAACCATATAACCCCAAACTCAAGTTTGTATTCGTCATTATACTACCATTGTCGTTATATACATATTTGGCTACATGGATCAAAATTTTTCGTTATGTTTGATTAAATGTAATTGATGGTGAGCTTTTCAAACCATTCAAATCCATCCTAATTAATGCATCTCATGTTAGCTTTGGCTTGCTATGGAGTCAAGTTTTCTAGTTGGGGCATTTGTAGGCCATCTTTGCAAGTGACCAAACCACTGCAACCGCCCTTCCCTAATCTTTGTATCAATCGATGCTACTCCTACTTGTCTTTGAATTTCTATATTTTTTATTCTATCTTTATGAGTTTTACCACACATCCACCTAAGCATCCTCATTTTCGCTACGTTCATTTTATGTAATTGTTGTTGCTTTACTGTCTAACATTCACTTCCATAAAGCATAGCTGGCCTAATTGCGGTCCTATAAAATTTTCCTTTAACTTAGTAGGAACGCTTCAATCACAAGTCACCCCTGTTGCACTCCAACATTTCTTCCATATGTACATCTTTGATAATTCTTAAAATAGAAAATTATCCTAACTCACATCACAAAGCCAAAAACATAATAATAATAAAATTGTTATACAAAGAGAAAATTGAACATAAAGAAATCACTAATATACTAAATATTATTTTTTCATTTCTTTGGATCCATTAATTGAACCTGTCATTATCCAATAACAAAAGATTTGATAATGTCAGATAAGTAAATTCCATATGATCAAGTACACTTGTTGTGACATCTCTTGTCCCGATAAAGGAAATGCCTAGCCTGAAATAATAATTAAGCCTTGGTACACTAGCCAGACTTAACTAGAGTAAAAATATAATCGTCTTTCGTACGTGATAATGACAACTTGAATATCACATATCAAGAAAATTAATGAAAATGCAGCGGGGATAAAACTTTTCGGATAAATAAATGATATACAAAACGATAGTTTAAATTGGAAAAACCATTGGTTTATGAAATATGTCCCCAACCCTATGATATTACAAAACTGTATATCAAACAATACATATTACATAGAAAAGTATCATTAAATTAAAAAAGATCTGAAACTCTTTCACGATCTTCCCTTTGCCTTTGTATTGTGTGCTCCAGCATACTCGATAAGTGATTCTTGTAAATATATAACTATCAACTAATATCAATGAATCAATGAATAATAATATGAATTCAAAACATATCTATCCAAGGCATTAAAATGATATAAACGATACATAGCATATGCAAGTTCAGTAGTCATATGCAATTGTATATGTTATATGTGATTTGGCTTTTAAAATAGAGTCGTACTTTTCATCACTCAAGAATACATACCACTGAGTCAACACGTTGGTTGACATGTGAGTTTTAAGGTCTATTCAAGCTTAATTGAGCTACCAACTCAAATGGACAATGAAAAACTAAGGTAACCTCCATTAACTGAGTTTGAAAAAGTGGAATCCATTTTCAGGCCTACCTTTTCTATATATCAAGAAAAAAGTGGAATCCACCTTAGCGGCCACTTCTGATAATTTTCATATTTAAAACATTTTGATCATAGTATGTGTCCATTCCTAGTCTAAAAACTAAATGAACAAGATATACTAGTTTATGATGCATAATTGATTAAAATATGAGCCCTACTTACCTCGGTTACAATTTCTTAACCTTTTCGAGCCTCTTGAACCTTCTAAGGATTTGCCAGGTAAATCTAGACAAACATTAAATAATATTAGTAAATTATGGTTTCATACTAGACCTAGTATTATCTTAAAACCCTAGCCTAAGTTGCGTCAAAGTACCGCTACCCGAAATCTTCTTTCCATCATTTTCTCTTACTCTTAAGTCACAACTTAGATGTGTCATCCTCTATCTCGATAAAGGCGACACCCTACCAGAAACCCTAATTAAGTCCAAGTACACCATCAAGACTTAACTATAGCTAGCGGCCTCCCTTCCTTACCTGATAAAAATAACTTGTATATTAATATTCAATTACGAATAAAAGTAATATACAATGGAAAATTATAAATTTTTCAATAATATGTTCGATATACATTAATCCAGAGTTTATCTAAATCCAAAACTTATTTGCCAAACCTTTCGCCTTGTCATATTATAACAATGTAATTAAATAATATTCTTATATATAAGGAAAGTTCATTACATTGCAGGGAAGATTATGCAACTCTTAAATCTTCTCCCTACCCTTAGCTGAAACGCCCGCGTGTGAACCTAAAATGTTAAGGGGAGTGAGCATTCCAACTTAGTATGTGATACTCGTAATCACATCAATTATCAACTAATATCAAAGTCAAAGAATAGCAATATGAATCTAAAACATATCCATTCAAGCAATGAAACTAATATAAATAATAAATAACTGAATGGAATTAAGATAAGTAACATGGAAGTATACTCGTGATTTGTAATTTTCATTTAATTAAGGAGACATACTCTCTAGTCACTCAAGATTACAACCACAAAACCCACATATTAGCTGACAAGGGATTCTGCCAATTTATTCCAATTTGAATGAGCTACGAATGCCAAACGGACAATGACAAATAAAGTAAAACTCTGGCTTACTGTGGATATAAGGGCATTATTCATTTCTCGGCATCCTTTTTCAATCATTAGTCTCGGTGTGCCTTATTGACCATTTCTAGGATTCGACACTTATAAAACACTCAAACCAATGTACATTGCCTCAATCTCAGTCCATAATTCTAAAAGAACTAATTTTACCTATTTATGGTGCATAAATGATAAGAGTACAATTCCTATTTACGTTGATTAGGTTTTGTCACAACTAACGTTTCTGGGTAACTTGACTTCTCCCGGTGTTCCAAAACCTATCACAAACCATTTGAAGTTAATATAGGCATAATACCCTATATTTAGAACGCTTAACTAACTCCCTAAGACCTTAAGAAATTCCATTCATTACTTAACATAGTTGTTTTTTTCTTAGGTGGGAGCGTGCTCCCTTATTTGGTGGGGCGCGCTCAACCAATTGGGCTCCAAACTTTCGATGAAGGGAGTGGGCTTCCCTGCTACAGGGAGCGTGCTCCACCCTTCACTGTCTCAACAGTGAATAGGGCAACAGTCCCTGCTCAATCCACAACATCAATAACAACCCTAAAAAATACTCCTCAAAACATCAGGGAAGATCTCCAATGAGGTTTTGACTCATTTCCAACAATCAACAACAATAAAAACAATGAATTCATTATCTATATCAAGAAGTCAACTTGAACACTAAAACTAAACTTACCACAGTAATGATCTTTGATTAGCAATGGTTTGATCATTTCAAATCTTTGAGAAACCTCTCCTGCTCAACTCCCTCAAGATCAAATTCTCAGGTACTTACTCTCTCACTCTCACTTGATCGAACAATGATGATAAGTTTGAAGCTTTTGATCTATATGTAATTTTTCTCGAGATACACATCTTTGTATCTCGAGGCTAATCAAGTGAGCATTATGCTAAAGTGACATATCCTATTGACATATCTTAAGAAAATCAGCACTTACACTCATCTTGATGCGATCCAATAATCCATATAAATCAATTCAAACCTATAGTTTTATTTATATATATAGATATATTTAAACATCAATTTTATATAAATATATATCTCATGTATTTTCTCACCTATAAATTCAGCGGACATGCCTACAAGTATTCTCGAGTGTGCACATGATGGGGCATGTGCCCTAGGTCAATCCATTAATTGTCTTTATGAATACTTTTAGTTAATAAAAATAGAGGATTTCATTTGCTATTTATCTAGTGGATCCCTCGATGTGTTAGACTGTTAAAAGACCTAGTCTAAGTGAATTGATATTGATCAATGTCACTTGGATGTTTTCAGTCTACCTAGAGATCGAGACTAGTACGATTGAACAAGTTGGATGACAATTCCATGCCTTATGTTTGATCAAAAGGATATCGTGTGACAAAAGGATGTTATATACACTATTGATTAGGTTGTATCGATTTGATATTCGTACAACTTGGGTAGTCATAATGTCTTGCTAGAGACTGCTTATGACTTGTATACCAAAATGTGTTTTGGTACACGCCAACGTTGTATGAGCCTATTGGGTCGCACCATTAAGAATGGTTTTGCGAGATTTTAAGATGATTCAGAAAAACGAATTTTATGTGATAAAATTCATGATGAGTAAACGTCCTTGTGGTGTATTACACTTATACTTCTTTAAGTAAGGGTATATGTGTAATTTACTCAACCGTCTATATACAAGGGTTGTATAAATAGACGCTTTAAGTTACAATACACATAAAAAGATCAAAAAAGGCCGAAACTCTATTTTCGTTCTAGAAACGACTTAGGGTTTTTGGTATGCTCTGGATCGTTTTGGAGAGAAACGAAAGGTTTTGGTATTCTCTCGAAGCTAGCACTTTGAATCTCGGTCGCCGTTCGTGTGTGGACTACTGGTAGAGGGCGTTCGTCGTTGGCAGCGCCTTAGAGATCGATTAACCTTCAAAAGGGTACATTGCGACTGAGGTATGATTAAGTTTTCATGGTTTAAACGTTTTTAATGGAATTAGATTCGGATCTTGTTGGGGTTTTTGTCAAAATTGTTTTTGTAATTTCCGCTGCGTATGAACCCCAAAACCCAACAGTGGTATCAGAGCCTTCGAGTTTGATTCCATTAAATCCATTGCATGTTTTCTTCTGATATATACATGATATATGATTGAAAGCATGTTAATAGTTTATGTATATGTGATATACATAAGTTTCCTGTGAGATTTATTATCATGTTTTGTGTATATGATAAATATATTCGTGATTTAATTAAAATCAATTTCTTACATGCTAATAACCATGTTAGGTTAATTCAAATAATTTCAATGAATTGAATTTCGTGTTCTGTAATCCATGACACCATTAGGTATAATCTTTATTTTTCATGTATTGATGCATGGATGAAATCTCTGTAATTCAGTATGCATATTTAGGTTACAATGTCTTACGTTTCTTGAATTGTATAAGGCTGAATATTAATTCGAAACTAATATGATTAGGTTCGATTGGGATAGTAGTTCATGATACATATTTGTGATTATCTGGATGAGGATCGAAATTGCAAATAATTAATTTTTGAAATTGTTTATTTATCTCTAATATCTATTTTGTTATGAACTTTCTATTTTATAAATATAGATAACAAATTAGAGTAGGAGATATAATCAAAATCGGTTTCGTTATCCCTATTGGATAGGAGATAAATATGGAGAAGTTTGTTATTGGTGATATGCTAGGATTCAAATATCTAAAGTCCTAATTGGATTAGGATAAGATGATTAGTTAGATGTGGGCCCGGGTTAATTAAAAATGTTTTAATTGACTTAATTTTGGATAAATTAAGGGGTAAATTTAGTATAGTAAAATCAGCAAAAAATATGATTTTCTATAGCGAATTTCAATTTTCGGAATTAAGATTCGTCTTAAAAAAAAAAAAAAAAAAAAAAAAAAAAAAAGCGCTAGGCGCGCCCCTATACCCCGTCATTGGCCGGTCAGAGGGACCGCCGTCTAACTAATCCTAGCGCACGGAAATTCTTTTATTAGTGAATAATATAAAAATTTCCAAATTGTTTAGTGATTGAACAAATCAATAGTATATATGATATTTCATTGTTTACATATAAATCACTAAACATAGTAAAATCCCTCTATTAAATTTTAAGTCTCATGTCATCCATTTTAAACACTTGTCAAAGGCCTCGATCACACTAATATAGTTTCAGCCATAGCTGGGTGTATTGTGTTATCTTGGTGAGACAACTTGGGTAAGAGTTACCTAAATGTTTAAAATGGTCCGACTTAATAAAGCCATCAAAATAGTTTTGAGCTTTAGGCAAATGATGAGATAAAACATGCTAAGACATAAGATGTCATGTATCTCATAAAAGGATCTAAAAATTACATAAGATGTAATTGGTAACTGTTACCTACCTAAATAATCTAGTTCTGTGTTTCATGCCATGCCATATTGTCATAGAATTAGGTGAAATATTGATTTTAGTCCCCTAAATAAACAGTACGTTTTAGGAGGGTTGTTAATTTAGTGGGAGTCTATTCCTCTATACTAAAATAAACTTTGCATAATCTTTATTGTAGATCAATGGCCTCTTCAAGTAACAATAATCCCCTGTCACTGCGATCCATCCTTGAGAAGGATAAACTATCTGGGACTAACTTTCTTGACTGGTTCAGAAACTTGAGAATTGTTCTTAAGCATGAACGCAAGTCATATGTCCTGGATGCTCCAATCCCTGAGGACCCCACCAGCCAATGCTACGAAAGCTGTGAAGGATGTGCATAGTAAGCATGTCAACGATTCTACTGATATTGCATGTATTATGCTGGCAACTATGGTTCCCGAACTTGAAGGACATGGAACTAATGGAAGCCTACGACATGGCTATAACGCTGAAGGAAATGTTCCAACAGCGAGCTAGGCAAGAAAGGTTCGAGACAGTCAAAAACCTACATTCTTGCAAGATGACTGAGGGTGCGATAGTTAGTCCTCATGTTCTGAAGATGAAGGGCTATGTTGACCAGCTTGATAGACTTGGATTCCCCATTAGCCAAGAGTTGGCTATGGATTTGATCTTGAATTCATTACCAGAGAGTTACTCACAATTTGTGATGAACTACAATATGAATAATATGGAGAAATCAATTTCAGAGTTGCATTTGATGCTCAAAACTGCTGAACAAAATATCAAGAAACCCTCTAGTAATGTGTTGATGGTCCAAAAGGGAAAAAGATTGAAGAAGAAAGGCAAAGGCAAGGCTAGAGTTGCCAAGGCTGTTGCTGCACCTTTCGCAAAGCCTGTGGAACAAGTCAAGCCTCAGCCTGTTCCTGCTTCAAAACACCCAAAAGAAAAAGAAGGAAATTGTCATTTCGGTCGTGCACCTGGACATTGGTTCAGAAATTGCCAACTCTATCTGGAAGATCTAAGGAAGAAAAAGGGTAGTGCGACTACCACTACACGTATTTATGTTATTGAAATTAATTTATCTACTAGTGATTCCTGGGTATTAGATACCGGATGTGGATCTCACATTTGTATAAATGTGCAGGGACTCACCAGAAGTAGAAAGTTGAAGAAAGGAGAAGTCATCCTCCGCGTAGGGAATGGAGCAAAAGTTGCTGCCCTGGCTGTTGGATCATATGACTTAGTTTTATCTAGTGGACTTATTTTAACTTTAAATAATTGTTATTTTGTGCCTGCCTTGACCAGAAAAATCATTTATGTTTCATGTTTGGATATGGATGGTTTTGATTTTATTATTGCTATTAATAGATGTTCCATTTCTCGTAAAGGCATATTTTATGCAAATGCAGATTTGTATGATGGTCTTTATATTCTAAGCATGAAAAAGTCCACTGATACTCCAGTCTTTAACATAAATACAAAGAGATTCAAGTCAAATGATTTGAATCAAACCTATCTTTGGCATTGTCGTCTCGGGCACATAAATGAGAAACGCATAACGAAGCTCCATAAAGATGCACTTCTAGATTCATTTGATTTAGAAACATATGAAACGTGCGTATCATGTTTCTTGGGCAAGATGACTAAAAGTCCCTTTCTTTGGACACACGAGTGATGGGGCAAGTGATTTATTGGGTCTAATACATACCGATGTATGCGGTCCTATAAACACAATGGCTAGAGGAGGTTATCGTACTTCATTACATTTATCGATGATTACAAAGAGATATGGTTATGTATATCTTATGAAACATAAAGCTGAATCATTTGAGATGTTTCGAACGTTTCAAATTGAAGTGCATAATCAACTTGGTAAAACTATCAAAACACTTCGATCAGATCGAGGTGGTGAGTATTTAAGCCAAGAATTTGATGATCATCTTAGAAATTGTTGGATTGTCTCCCAATTGACTCCACCAGCAACTCCACAATGGAATGGAGTTTCTGAAAGGAGAAATCGAACCTTACTAGATATGGTTCGATCTATGATGAGTCATGCAGATCTTCCATTATCCTTTTGGGGTTATGCATTACAAACTGCAACTTTCACTCTAAATCAAAGTGAACCCCATAGTAAAGTAATAGTTGTAAGAGTTCATCAACCCAAAAAATTTGAAATGGACCCAACGTGCCTCGTAACTTAAACAACGGCCTCCTTCAATCTTGTGAACTTCCAAATTTCATATATTAATAAAAGCTCGTAAACTAAAAAAGCAAGCTGTGAAATTGATTTCCTATAAAACATATTATCTCAGAAACTAAAATCAACAAAATGTTTAATTAAGCCTACCTTGGGATGTCCTAGTTTGGCATCACCAATATTTATGACTACCAACCCCATTCCTTCACCATTCTCCAAAAGACATCCGCACTAATGTGTCATCCACGTAGCACCTCTTTTGGCATCGAATTAGCTTGAGTCCATTCAAGCTCTTAAGAAAATCCTAAGTTTCTCCACCACGTTCCTCCTCCTCACTAGATTTTGTTTTTTAATTTTCTACTCTATTTGAAACACATGTAAGACAAGAAAAGTGCCCGAATTTAAGCCTTTACAATCTCTTATCTCTCGACACATATACCAATGTCTGTTATGTGGTAATAGGTGTTCCAACACACAACCATTAAGTGACTCCTATTCAACTTAGGTTGACTTCCTTTACGTATCGCGAGATACATCCAACTGTCACTTTTTAGTAGCTTTCAACTTTGAGGAGTCACTAACCTTATTATTAATTAAATGTTCTTCGCCACTAACTCCCATCTTATCAATTATTTAATTTGACAAAACACAAAGTATACTATGATACTTTTGACACATAATTATTAATCAAAAATAATATTCCTCATGTTTTGTGCTTGAATTTGTATCGCATTCTACTATTTGAGTAACTAATCCAGAGTCATTAGTCATTAGGTTAGTGGTTAACGTAGGTTTAAATCTCCGTGCCTTTACAATCTTCCTAGCTAAAAAGAAATTTCGTCCTCAAAATTAGTAGGATGTTATATCCGTGACTAGATTGAGTAGAAAAAGTATGCAAGTGCAAATTTCTCTTCACCCCTAATTTATATTGTCTTCATATTTTAACCTTAGTGATCCCTTGCGATTGTTTGCATGAATTATGAATTTATCGGTACTAATTTAACTATTGTCTAATTTGCTTTTCCTCCTCTGTGTGATTCTTTAATTGTTACCAACTCCAACGTCTTAATATTGCTACTTCAGTCCCACTTACCAAAATTACAAGGCCTTTCTTATCGAGCCTCGAGTAAAACCATACTATTGTTACTCACATGCTAAAGTCATGCTTACATCAAGCATAGAGGTAAACACTCTCCTTTAATTACTAACAAAGTTGCAATCAAACCTGAGTATATCCTCCAATATATGGATAAATCACACAGTCTAACCGTCATACTAAAAAGCCATACTGAGATGTAGTTAGATGCCCATTGATGTCTGTAATCCTACCATATGGTAGAAAAAGCTATGCCATAACCTAACAATAAAACAAGAATCACAAACCGAAGTAATGGACATTGAATCACCATACAACTAACAATCTTGGTTGTGTATAAAAATGGCTCAGTTGTATTGCGAGTCTATTTAGTAAAAGTCAGAAAAGTATAAGCAAACTTAGACAACTAGTCTATGATCATCTCCGAGAAACTTAAATCATATAATATTCACCATTTGTGCAAGTCGAAGATGAACTTAGAGTATCGTCTATGGGCATACCGACACATCTAAACAAAAACACTTATGAGAATCTCGTAAAACATTGTCCTCAGGGTTAATCCTTAGGTTTTCTCAAACCCTATGGATAATCCGCATACTCTATCTCTACTCATAAAACTTAATTCATTCTTCAACCCTTATAGGTGGTGGTCGACATCACCAACCCTAAGAGTATGAACAAATAGTGTCACTAAAGTGGAGGTACTCAGGCTTTTGATCCATTAGTACTATTCCAATGCTCTCTTCAAAGCTAAAGGAGTTCATACGTGCCTTTTTCATTAACTATCAAGCCATCTTAACACTTTGCTTCCTTAGAGTTTGTGTTAGCCCACTCGTCTCACAAATCTTTGGCCCTTTTATCTTTAACATATATCTTATTATATCCTGTACTTTACCAATATTCTTAAACTTTCCTTCCATAAGTAGTCATATTTATATCATTATATGGGATATATGGATATATATATATATATATGTATATGTATAATAAGTTCTCATTCATCTCCCAAACTCAACGTCACTTTCCTTACACAAATGATTCTAGGTAGATCCTCTAAAAACACGTTCGGAAAATCTCTTCGATTTATGGGTACTTTAAGTCTAATAATCATTTTGAAAAAGAAAACATTAGAACCTACTTAATCTTCCTAAATTGTTAATGCCTCATTTGGATTAAGTCGATAACAAATGAATTAGTCTCAAGATTTATAAGACCAATCAAAACTAATTTCACTTTTAGTTTAGTGATTTCATCATGTTCTTTACTAGAAAATTTCAAATTAATGAAAAAATCTCAATACGTCGAAATGAGTTTCATTCACCTATCTTCTTTGATAGTCTCGACATCCATCACTCTTAAAGGAATTTCATCAAACACCAGTCATGTATCAAAAGAACATTAATGTAACTCCTCTTCAGAACACACCTAATATGAGGTTCGACCAAATTAATTTGAATAATAGAATTCCATGAGCAACTTAAAATGTGCATTTTGTCAACTAATTGATGGAGCTAAAAGGGTTAGAGGTATTACTTGACACCACAAAATCATTAAAAATTAAGTTCGATTCAGCTACAACAATAAAAGAAACCATAATTGTTTAACCTAAATCTATCGATAAAACCCATTTGAGGTTAAATTGAACTAAAAAATTTGTCGAGAATAAGGTTAGGGTTTACCCACAATCATATGAACTCATTCAACATGTAATGCACTTCAAAGGCAATAAATACGCCTAAATTTGCACTCTTTTAAGTAAGTTTCACATTCTTTAAAGGCTTTATGTAAATCCCTCTTGTTGTATTTAAATTTCAATATTTTGGCATTATGTGCTTTAGAAGGTTATGGAAATGAAATAATAGTAGCGGATGCTCGAACTTGATTGGTTTCACTAGTGACAACTCTGAAATTGATGAGTACTGCATTCCCTACTAGTTTCCACTTTCAACTTGATTCTCATATCTAGTTTCAATTTCACTGACTTGAATCTATTAATTATTTTTGTACTTTGGCATCCACTCGCTCTACTTCTATCTCAATATTGATCATCAGCGTCAATCTTAAATCATCAAATTTTTCAAATCCAATAATCTCATTCCTTGTATGAAAACTTACTCATCGTGTCCTACATGAAACACAGTAGAGATTAAGACATGAGAATTATTTATACCATATATCAATTGATACCATATAGTATATGAAATCATATGTAATATATAAGGCTTATTCAAGTTTCCCTTAGTTTCAATTTCACTTGCTTCCCAACTAAGTCTCTAAGTTCGGATCATAAGGTTTCCACATTAAGTTTGTTAGTGTTCCTAACTCTACAAGTTCGTGTTCAAAAACTAATTTGGTTGTAGGCTTTTCTAGAGCTAAAGTCAAAATCTTTGTCTCTGATACAAACCGTGATGGCCCCCAACCCTACAAATTAGGCACAACTCGGCACTAGCCCTCCATTAACCACCAATAAACCAATGTAGAGTTAATAAAGGTCTAGTCAGCCTCAAAAATAGGTTTTCAGTACTTAATAGTCTACACAACAGAGTATATATATGAAATCATATGCAACAAAAGTTAAATATAGTGAAAACCCGATAACAAATAAATTAAGCATATAACAAGTTCTAGGTATGGAAGCTAGTATGTGGAAACTGCGTATAACACATACAATGTATAAATTATATTGACGATAGGAAATACATGTATCTTTCAACCCAAGTACCCATTTATAAAATATAATATATATAACATAGATACATTAAATGACCTACGTATGCCCATATCAATATTCTCCAGCTCAGAGATTATGCCTGCAATTGTAACCAAAAGCAAAGACAATTTTAATGAGTAAAACCAGAAAGAAGTTCAACAATAATTTAGATTAAACAATAAAAGAATTCTATAAATCATGCATGAAAGAAATGAAGCTAAATAGAACAATGAAGCGCATGATACACATAGTACAATAGTTATAGATAGAGGCCAAGTGACCTAAAAGCAAATGATAAGCGCTTAAGTGGTCTTGACACTCTACAAGGCGCCTAAGTGGTCTTGGCACTCTACATGTGTGGTGAAAGCCACTTGACTACGAGTAAGTGTCGAATACCGGTAAGGTAGGACCAAGTCCTCTTCAACCACACCAAATTCGTTCAGCGCTCTTAGATCACTTGAGCTACAAATCGAGAAAATTTCAAAGGGAGCCACAGTTGAAACTGGATTCTCAACCACAATGGAGTCCTTGAGGTCGTGTGAGGAGCCATGAAAATTAGCAGATGCTCACTCAGAGGATTCAATCTCTTCTAGGAGCAATTAGCGCAGCTTAGATGCTCAACCTATGAGTAAACAACGACTCGATTTAACCACTTTATACCCTAGTTCACTCGGTATGGAAGTAAAGTCCAGTAATAGGTATCATTTCCATCAAAATATGCGCGGAAGGAAAAAAATTAATATCAAATCTTACTGGTTTACTTACTTTATAATCGCGTAAATCATCGCGTCAAATTGATCATTCAAATAGCCTTATTGAGTCTTTCTTGTGTACCTACAATCATACGTGGTATAACTAAGTTGTTTTAAGGACCATTAGCTAAATAGATATATTATGTGTAGCTTAAATATACTAATTCATCAATTAGTCATTTTAAAGACTCAAATCATTACATAAAGGACTTAACATACTAAGACAACCCTATATTACTTTCACTATTGAACTTAATGAATAAAAGTCTTGGAATCCCAAGTTCATAAAAATTATCCCTCTAAATTCACAACCCAACCCTACTTTTGAATTTTGTCCAAATAGAAATAAAAAAACATCATATTAAATCAAAGTGAACCCTATAGTGAAGCAACAGTTGTAAGAGCTCATAAACCCCTAAGAAATTTTAAATGGACCCTACATGCCTGTTTACTCAAACAATAACCTCATTCAATCTTGTGAATTTGTAGATTACATAGAGTAATAAAAGCCCATGAACTCAAAAAGTAAGCTGTGAAATTGATTTCCTATAAAACATATGATATGAAAAGTTAAAATCAATAAAATATTTAATTTAGCCTACCTTGGGATGTCCTAGTTTAGCACACCAATATCTATGACTGCCAACCCCATTCATTCACCATTCTACAAAAGACCACCACACTAATAGGTCGTTACATCGACTTAGCTTGAATCCCATCAAGCTCTCAAGAAAAACCTAAATTTCTCCACCACCTAACTTCTCCTCCATAGATTTTTATTTTTTCATTTTCTCTTCTACTTTATTTGTAACACATGAAACATAGATTTTCGGGCCCTTACAATGAAAGACCTTATAAAGAAGCATCAAAATGAAATAACATCGAGGTGGTTCAAAGGAAGCCAAAACCAAAATTCAAGTTCATCCAAATATTTCAACCAATCAAAAGGAGTGATCTAGGACAAATATGCATACCAATAAGGGCTGATGAGTACTGGTTTAGAAATGTCTTATATTATACGAGAGCCTCAGTCAATGTCATGCCAATAATGGACATGTTGCATTTTGAGTTGAAGATAAATTGTCCCAATATGACTAATTTGCAAGTAATTAATGCCAAATTGATATCTACTATAGGAAAAGTCTTGAATATGCATGTGAAAGTGGGTAGATTCACAATCATCACAGATTTTGAGGTTTTTGATCACAACATGGATAATGATGTATCTATGATACTTGAGATGCTATTCTTGAACATTGCCAATGCAAACATGTACATAAAAAAAGAATATCACAATGAGTATCAATGATGACAAGGATGCAGAGAAGATAAATCTTTGTTGATGGATAAGAAGTGCATCCAAATGGGAATGACATAATTATCTTTGATTTAAAATTAGAGTATCTCAATTTAAACTCGGACTAAATGAGCGAAAAGACGTCAAGCTAATGAGGTTAAACTAAGCACTACTTGGAGGCATCATATGGCTTTTAAAATTTTAGCCAGTTAGTTAGTTATTTAATATAATAGGTACAATTAACACAATTTAGTTTCTAAGTTTCAAAAATTTGTGTCGAATGTGTAGGTAAGGGCATTCTCCTAATGATGACTCATTAAAATGGAAATATCTCGCCAAACTCGTGAAAGAACGTAAAAGAGCAAAAGAGTTCAAGCGACAAAGGTGAGGTACATGGGCAAATCATTGGTAAGTTTTAAAAAATTTTTATATTTACATGGATTTCATGCAGTCACGATATCTTGTGTAATTGATACACAGTTAGAGAAACACCAAATAGGAATAAACAAGAAATTTATGCGAAACATGTGGACGGACTACTCGAAGCCGTAGGTACCAGCCACGGTGCCATGGGTATGAATGATTGTGCCAGCAGGTTGCCAAGAAGACCACCATAAAACATGTCGGCTTCCTCGACACTGTCATAGAACTATCATGGCGTCATGCCTATTAAGGCATGGCGCCAGTGTCGATGAGGGTTTTTAAACTCATGTTCATCACTTCTTTCACACTTCCATCCAAAACCCCACTACAACCACCAAGTATACATCCCTCCAGAGTAAAATCTTAATCATTTCTAAGTAAGATAAGAGAGTTCCTAGTGATTTAGAGTGTAAGAAACTAGTGCATTACAAATTCGCATAAGGTGGAAAGCTAGGGCTCGAGTTTGGGAACCTAATTTTAGAGAGAGCTAGGATTCTAGTTTGTTAGAAAAGTGAGAGGGCTTTAATTGATAGAGACTTGGAGGAGTTTTCTACATTACAAACTAGTCCGACATTGAGGTAATTTTATAATTTCATTAGTTATGCTTTGAAATCTTAAGAAATCTAGATGAAATTGAATAAATAATGGATTTGAGGTTGTTGGATATGCATTTGCAAGTTCTTTGAATATGAAGCATTAATGAGACCCATGGAGACATAGTTTATGTTTTTGCATTATTTGGCATATAAATGATTTGTATGATATGAATTGTGGTTTTTAGGTGATTTCAAGACTCGAACTGCTAGTTGCATTTGTTGTGTGGTTGTTTGAATTTGGAAAATGTTGAGAACAAGGAAGCAAGTTGGCCAAGCAAGAACAAACGATTTTGATGCATCAACCTCAAGAGATCCCATAAAGAAGCCTAGGCCATTTAAGTTCGAATATTTCATTATTATAGAGGCCAACAATAGATACGAGGATATTCAACATAGGAAGTACATTTGTGAGAGTGGTATAAATTTACCGGCTAAGTATGAAAAATGAGTAAACAAGTTCATTAGACAACAGAATCGGAAACATTTTACTCAAGATTATAGAGAGAATGAAATTAGAAGGGTGAGTAAAATTATGAACAAGTTTTATGCCAATTCAAAGTTCACTAGAAAAGATGAGTCGATGAACATGAGAATGGTGTTGGTCCCCTTTAATAAGCATTAAATTAAACTCATGAGTCACACTATGAAACTGTGGGAGAGGATAATTGACAATAGGCTAAGGAGAGAAACAACAATATCAGAGAACCAATTTGGTTTCATGCCTGGGAGGTCAACTATGGAGGCGATTTTCCTTGTAAGACGATTGTTAGAAAAATATAGAGAAAAGAAAAACGATCTTCATATGGTATTCGTAGATTTAGAAAAAGCATATGATAGGGTCCCTAGAGATGTTCTTTGGTGGGTTCTAGAAAGAAAAAGAGTGCACGCTAGATACATAGACACTATTAAAGATATGTACGATGGAGTAGTAACGAGTATAAAGACATTTGGAGGAGCTACAAAAGAATTTCCCATTACGATAGGACTACATCAAGGATCGGCTTTAAGCCCATATCTATTTACTTTAGTTATGGATGAATTAACTAGACATATTCAAGAGGATATACCATGGTGTATGCTATTTGCGAGATGATATTGTCTTAGTGGATGAAACTAAAGATGGAGTGAATAGGAAATTAGAACTACGGAGAAATACATTAGAATCTAAAGGCTTTAAGTTGAGTAGGACGAAAACCGAATACATGCACTTGTGAGTTTGGAAACACTAGACGTCGAGATGACGGAGTGGTAAAATTAGGGGAAGTAGAAGTTCCTAGGGTAAACCACTTTAGATACCTAGGTTCAATCATACAAAATGATGGTAACATTGAAAATGATGTCACACATAGAATCCAAGTGGATGGAAGAAATGGCGGAGTGCAACGGAAGTGATTTGTGATCGACATGTTCCTACTAATTTAAAAGGAAAATTTTATAGGACCGCAATTAGGCCAGCTATGCTCTATGGAAGTGAATGTTGGCAAGTAAAACAACAACAATTACATAAAGTGAATGTAGCGAGAAATGAGGATGCTTAGGTGGATGTGTGGTAAAACTCGTAAAGATAGAATAAGAAATATAGAAATTCAAAGACAAGTAGGAGTAGCACCAATTGATACAAAGATTAGGGAAGGGCGGTTGCAATGGTTTTGTCACCTGCAAAGACGGCCTACAAATGCCCCAACTAGAAAACTTGACTCACTAGAAACTGTAGAAATTCGACGAGGTAGGGGTAGACCAAAGTTAACATGGGATGCATTAATTAAAAGAGATTTGAATGGTTTGCAAAGCTCACCATTAATTGCACTTAATCGAGCACAATGGAAAAGTTTGTTCCATGTAGCCGACCCTAGTTAATTTGGGACTGAGGCTAAGTTGTTGTTGTTGTTGTTGTTGTTGTATGGATTAGAGCATTTGAGTATGGTTGGAGCCAAACCAAGTTTTTGAAATGATTTATACGAGAAACCCTATGACAAATACCCTTTTAGAGCCATAGAGAGAACATTCGTTGTTCAAGGATAACCCGATTGGGTATTAGCAACTAAGAATATGCTGAAGCCCATAAAAAAGTAGAGTGTTAGGAAAGTTTACGAATGTGGCAACATTTCCTTGTTTCATCGCTATATCCCAACAATAAATAGGGAGAGATCAACAAGCCAAAGGTGGCTTGTTTATATGAGATGACAAAGAACAGAGTGATTGAGGTTGGCGAGATCATCTACTATAATCAGAGGAAGTATATCAAGTCATAGCGAGACAACAAATTGTTATTTTCTATATTGATCACTTAGTTATGCTTGAAAGCCCAAGTTAGACTGAGAAATGACGAAGAATTTGATATTGAAGCCCAAATAATCATAGATGAAACATTCATGCTAATAGTGAAATCATTGCCCGGATATTAAGACTCCAAGGAGGAAAGGGGAAGATTCGAAGGAGTTAGACTCGAGGACGAGTTGTTGGCCAAACAATAGGAGGATAATGCTAGGTTTTGAGGTTCATATGAAACAAAAAATTCAAAACAATTTTTGAAAAACCCAAACTGGATAGAAAATAAGTTCCATTAAACTAAATTTACAAAATAAAACCCTACCTCAATCCGTGATTTCTTCTTTGATTGTTCGATCTAAAAGATGTTCAAGAACGTCTTCTCTATCAGAAATCCACACATGAATGGTGATCACACTTTGAAGTGCTAGCCCCAAGAGAAATAGAAAATATTCTTCTTTCTCTCCCAAAATCTAGAGAACTCAAAATAGAAAAAAAATGAAAAATCCTATTTTTTTAGGGTTTCAACATTTATTTATATTTATAGAAAAGCCCTTACTTAAAATCATATTTGCAATACAACTATTGTATTTAGGTAGTTTAAGCAAATTACACACTATTAATAAGTTATCATATAACGTATCGTAAGGCCTTTTATGTCATGAATTTTATCGTATAAAACTTATTACTCTCGACCAAATGAGATTGCATAGAGCCATTTTTTTTACGCGGCCCAATTGGTTCATGAGATGTTGGCAGTGAACCAAAACTATTTTGGTATACAAGTCATAAATAGTCTCTAGTAAGACATTATGACTATTTTTGTCCGTGCGATATCCTTCAATTAAATATAAGGCTTGGAAAATCACCCTAAGTGTTCAATCATACTATTCTCGATCTTTAGGTAGACTTAAAACATCTAAGTGAGATTGATCATAGCAATTCATTTAGACATTACCATTTAATAGTCTAACATATAGAGGGATCTACTGATATTTCTCTCAATATGAGAGGGACAAAATCTATCTTGATTACACTCCTTCACATATTATAACACATGGTAACTAATCACAATCTTTATAATCGTCCGGTGAAAGACAATATTTGATTTTGTCAAATTATCATACTCTTAATATTGAAGTCTATGGTAATCTAAAGTCGAATGACTAAATGATATACCTATCATGAGTAACACCAATGACTGAAACCATATGGTATTTTCATAGCGGGTCGGTCCAGTACCTTGTTCCCTAACAAGTACTCATGGTCTTGATTTGTATCCCTATATACATGATCATTACGTTAACATCAATCAAGATTCACACGTCTTAATTCATTATGGTTCTCAATATAATGATCGACTAGGGACATTTAAGATAATTAAAAAATACCCATCGATCTTAATATAAGCGAAACATGCAATCACTTATAATAAAAAAAATGAAAAACTTAATTTTATTAACTAAAATTATAAGATAAACATTGTTTGTAGATTGACCTAAGACGCATGTCCCAACATATAAAGCAATAACATCAATAGTAGCAATAGAGTTAGCATGGTAATGGAAAGATGAAGGATATGGAGGAAATGAGGAGTAATAGTAGGGATTCGCAGAGGGCTATGAGTTTGCAAACTCACTGATTGGAAAACATGACTTAGATGGTCCTGTGGTTTTTTTGCCATCTCCTCCACTATAGCCACTAGTACCACCACTAAAGGACTTGACTTCACATCAAAAGAGGCCATGGATTACAGAGATGAAGAGATAGTACCTGGAAGATAATGCACAATATTGTGAAGCCTTGAAAAGTTGTGAGCAAGACAAACATAATTGGCATGTTGTTCAGCAATCGTTAAAGGGACATTGCTAGGTATGAGAGGAGCAGACGAATGAGACATACCGATAGGTCTTCTATCTTTCTACCAACACTAGTTTACGTGTCTGATCCGGATGTGGTACAGAGCAGGAGGGTGGAGCATCTATTGACACCATCCTATGTTGGAGCTGATGAGGTAGATGATGATGATAACGTGCAATCCTGATGTTTGTGTCTTAGAATTTCACTAGACCTAGGGAGATGAGAGATACATTGATACCATCTTATTTTTAAATTTATAACATTTTGTTAACTATTTAGTTGTTTCAATTCTATGTTTAGATTAGTTTATGCTTATATATCTTGTACTATGATATATATTTTTGTGTTTTAGTGTTATCATGATTTCGGGCTTATTCTTAAACCTTGAGGACAAGTTTTAGTTTAAGTTTGGGGGCATCAAAACTACATTACACTATGGGAAGTGGTAAGAAAGGTTAAAAAAAAGATAAACATTGCACATATGACAGCTTAAATTTTACTTTGGAAGCAGTTAAAAAAGATAGCATGGTAGTGTATTTTCTATTTCATTTACTTACTATTTGATTGTTTTATTAATATAGATTAAGTTATGTATGTAATGAATAAGTAATAAATTTTCATGTTCATGCCTTTAATTTAGGATGAGTACAATACATGTGTCTTGTAGATATGAAACTCAAGAGAATGTTTTAAGTTTTTTTAAAAAATAATAAAATGGCAGTAATAGTATGATTTATTTATTAGAAACTTTGAGTTAGGGAAGACCATAAACTTGGAAAAAAAAGCAAGAAATTACTAGAACAGTTCTTATGAAAAAAGTTAGATCTGTAAGAAATTCTATCGTAAGTGTGAATCTTACTTAAATAATAAAAAGTAAGTAAAGACTTAGTGCAAAGAGAGGAAGAAATGAGTTTTTTGAATAAAAAGTTGGAGTTTACTTGCTTGATTAAGTGAAAGAGAAGTGCTAACAAGAATTTAAGAATAGAATAATAGAGAGTCCCACAAGTTCTACAAGAAATGGAGCAGAGAACTTGATGATTGAAAAAGTGAGAAAAAATGGAGTCCATACGAAAAGGAGCAGGGACCACAAAATAAAAGATATAAGGAGAAAGAAGAATAAGAAAAGAAAAACGAGAGAAAGAAAATAAGGAAAAAATGCGAAAGTCAAAATGAAGCTCTCGAAATAAAGATTTAGCTCGAGTGCTAGTAGCTTGATTAAGTTAGTTTTCTTTCCAACTATGTTAAATCCTATAGACTCTTAAAGTGCTATTGTCTACCAAATTAGTTTGATCTGTGTTTATTTGTGAATTCCTGAGCTTAATGTAAATTCAGGAGATTGTACACATGCTACTTTAGTGTCGAGGTGAAACAAACTTGTGAAAAGTGATGATTTTGGTTGTGATTTACTTTGGTATTTTGAAAGTGAGTTGTATGTGTTGTTTAAGCTACAAATTTTGAACATATAAGTTTTTGCATAGAAAAACACTTGATCGGATTATTAACTTGAAACTTAGTGCGTGAAAGGATACTTTATGAACAATGTAAAATAAATGAGAACTAGATTAATAGTAGTTAGAGACTTGCTAAAATACAATTTTTCTCGGGACGTGCAAAATCCTAGGTTTGGGGGTATTTGATAAGTTATTATTTAAACTTATATATAAGGTTAATTCAGTATTATATTTAGTATAAATATCCCTAAATAAAATTTAATTAATAGTGTTTATGCATTTTTAGGTAAATAAGGCATATAGGAAAAAGATGAGCAAAAAACAAGAAGAAACGGTGTTAAAACACACGAAAGTGTGGTTGGCGCTCTGACATGCTGATGCTGTACTATGAGTTCATAAGGCACAACATGGAGGACCTACATACGGTGTGGGAGAGAAGAAAAGCGAAGAAAATGAGACATGAAGCTCGGTGTCGTGGCATGCAGTGGTGGTGCGTGGAGTCTTAAAAGGACGATGTCGGAGGCCACAATGACAACGACGAGGTCACTAATTAGAGTAAAAACATATAAAAAAAGCGGGGCAGTGGCGGCGCTACGACATTACACACAAGGCATTGGGGATTAAGCGATAACATCGGGATAAAAGAAAATAGAAGCATAGAAATATGGAAGACTTGATGAATCCTCGACATCTGTAGAGGTAACTCAAGCTCATATGTACCTCTCCCGACCTGTCTCTTGATCTTGAAAGGCTTAATGAATCTAGGTGCTAACTTGCTTTCAATCCAAACTTGTGAATACCCTTTCAGACCCCACCTAATTAGGGCATTTAATTGACCTAGATTACCGTAATTCTCTGAGATCTTATACTCATTAATTGTAAGACTTAATTAACCACAAATGATTCTAAAGTGAATCTTAAATCTCAAAGTTCCAAAAAAATTAATTATATAATCCTCAAGATTGATTTAGATTAATTACATTATCTTCAAAATTTCGTAAAAAGTTTTCAACGCCACCTCCTCTATTTTTAACCCTAAATGGAAATCTCGGCCTTCAAAAATCTTCAACATAAACTGCTCAGCTTTAGTGGAAATGTCGAAGGACTCACAATCCACCCATGACAATATATATTGCATCAACTGAATGTTTATTCATTCTAACTTAATTAAAGAACCAAAAACACTAAACTAACATTATCTTGGCTCCAAAATAATCTCAACCCATCTCAAAACCGTTCCAACCATTTTAAAAGAAATCCTGTTCACACTCGAACCCAACAACGCATTTATACAATATAGTATAGTAAATAGAATACATAGAACAATTACAGCGATACAATACATATTTTTTTAAATTATTAAAATAGGATAGTTTTTTTATTTGCTCAATAAGGTATTCTAGCTTTTGAAAATGTGTAACTAATAGGAAAGTAGAGTACCACAAGACCTTACACAATTAGCGCAATCGGACAATGCATTGTTAGTGTAAACAAGGATTGACAATTATTCGTGTTCTATAAATGGATAAGTCCACATGGAAATCCACGTGGACTATAGTTTTGTACAACATGAATGGTGTTTTAGGAGAATGTGCCATTCATGTAATATTTATTGGGTTGTCCACGTGGATCCACGTGGAGTGATCCAATTAGCCTTACAAGAATGGCATATTCTTCGAATGTGTCATTCTTGTATTTTTTGGATCAGTCCATGTGGTTCAAACTGGAGTGATCCCCCTATACTACGAGAATGGCGCATGCATTCTTCAAATGCACCATTCTTGCACTTGTTTTTTACATCAGTCTACGTTGATCCACGTGGATTGATCCACCCATACTGTAGGAATGGTGCATTCTCCAAATGCGTCATTCTTTTACTTTTTTTTGGATCAATGCTCATGAATCCACGTAGACTGATCCATCAAAATTACAAGAATGGCACATTCTTTAAATGCGTTATTCTTGTAATTTGGTTTCCTCCTCTAGACGTCCAAAACATGGAGAATATATTCTCCACATTCTAGAAAATCGAGTCTAGGGGCTTACAGGTATTGATTTAAGGTTTTAGGGTAGCTAGGTCAGATTTTCAATGAGTTGGGTAACAGTTAGGGAAAGAATTAGGTGTCTATTTAATAGGGTGACAAGTTGGTAGGGGTGTATTTAAGGTTAAAGAGAGAAAAAGAGGCAACTAGAGAGAGAAAGATAAAGAGAGGCAACTAGTTTTTAATAGAGAGCAGAGAGGGTAGCACGAGATGGAGAGAAAGTAAGGAGGGTTGAGAGGAAAGCATAATCGAGAGAGAAGCAGTAGGGTCGAGAGAGACAAGAGATGAAAAAGGCAAAGGTGGCCACTGTGAGAAGGTAAGGTGAGAGAGGTAAGGGTCGAGATGAGTTTAGTGTTTTTGGCTTAAGCTTGTTTGTGTTTATGTTTAGCTTATGTCTGTATGTATAGGCCATGGTTGGGTGTGTGAGATATATAAATCCAAATGTGTGTTCCATAGTGTGTTGAGAGATACTGAACTATACATGAGTCAGTGTGTGTGTGTCTGTGTGTCCAATTTGGACAGTGTTTATGGGTGAGAATACTTACTTTCGACAGTGCGTATGTTTTTTTTCCAAGATCTACAGTGTGTTTTATTTTCATAATTTGTGTTTTTGCCATTTTATTGTGTGTTTGCATGTGTTTTAATTTTCCATTCTCTAAGTTTTTTATATTTATTTTATAAGGAAAAGGACTTGAGGATCAAAGGAGAGCACCGCGGTAGTTAAACCATAACAAAAATAAATATTTTATAGGATTATAAAATTTTATCATGAATGAATGATGTAGATAAATATTAGTTATTAGGTATGACTTGAAAACATTTGTAGCACACACAACTAACCCTTGATGCTGGAATGAATAGTACATAATAAAGTCTCAGATATTTATTTTTATTAATTCAGTCTTGATGAACTCACATATCTCAAAATTTACACATCGATCCCATTTTTAAGTATCTATATCCATGTACTGATCAAGTCAGCAAATTAACTTCTCTAATGACAAAAGGGATTTATTTACTTCTACATCTATGATTGGTTTTCTAGATGTAAAATATACACACATACACAAGTACATATATAATACTCTAGCTAGATTATAAATTAAGCTTAATTATGGACCTAATTTAATACTATATATACACTTTATATGACTAGGTAGACATATACATGCATAGTATCTTTAAATCTTATGGTACTATATACGTTAAACCCTAATTTGAAGCATAGGAGTTGTGATCATTGATAATTAATTATTTAACTATTTTTACAACAGTTTTTTTTTTACAAGTTTTCACAACAATTGGTATGCATATGTATCCACAATGTAGAATCTAATAATCAAGAACTACATGTTGAAAGCAAAATGTAAAATTATATGGAAAAGGTGTGAGCCAATATCGAAAAACTAAGTCCTTGATTGGTTATGAAAATCTATAGCACATCCATATGATCAGAATGACAAGTTGAATGTAATTTCTCTCAAAAGAAAATATTAGTTAATAAACAAGACTGCATATATATTATAACTCACTAATGATTGATGAAACTATTATAAATCCCACCACACCAATATTTTCTTAATTACTCAATCAAATTATTTTCTTTCCATATCAATCTATTCCCAATCATCATGAAAAAGCATACAAATAGATTAAATTCTCATGATGTAGATAACTGCTAGCATATATATGTTGATATTTTGTAGTAATGTTCATGTAAAGATTACAAGTATACTTTAGGTGCATGATGCTATAGTTTAAAATTAACATATGATTTTCAAACACCTAATGGATTATAAGTATGTTATAGAGTTTGTTTATTGAAAATATCCAAAAGTTATGCATATTTAAAAGTTTTTACATATAGAAGAGGCAATTGTGGATTAAACGAATATACAATATGAATCTTTATATACAGTTTTCATGTTATAAAATTTATAAAAAAAAGGATTTCGTGATATATAATTAAGTTTGGTCTCTTTTAGAAAAATAGAAAGTGGCAACTTACTGCACTTAAATATTTCTTCTTATGTTCTTGCTCGATGAACTTCATCTAGAGAAAGATTTTGTCTTTGATTTGTATATATATGGTGCTAAATATGAGAAATAAATTAACAAGACATAAACCTTTGACGAAATACATGCTTATTTTAATTAATTTAGCAGTACTTATGATTATTTAGGATGCAAAAATGAGTTATTAATTGGTACTTCATGCAGACGATTGAGTATGCTCTATAGTTGCGCTATTAAGGCAATCTTCTACGTGAGAAAGTTTGATTGCACTTTAAATTTCTAATTTGATCACTTTTTGACTTGATATATATATATATATATAATCGATTTACATCATCATTATCCAATAAATTATGTAGGTCATGGAACATAGGAACATCCCATTTTTATTTAGTGCATACGGTGAAATTGTAAATGGTTTGAATTGCATCGGGCCCCATCAACAGTAATGATGCTTAAGTTTGGGACGAGTAGACAAAAATTGATGGATTACGTGTGTAATCCTTTCAATATCTTATTTATGGAGACTTTAGTTTGGATGACTTATCGTCACGTGATAATCCTCCATGGAGGTTTGCAGTATTTCGTCCCAGTGTTGTTGCAAGATGCGACGCATTTCAAATTGATGTGGGCAACAATAGTCAATCTACCATTATCTGTAAAGGTAGATATTTATTTAACATTTGATGCAATTGACTCTTTTCAACATCCTACAGTTCATTCGAAACTGGTAGATAAAGATATCGTAATGTCAGACACATGATCAATAATGGAAAAACTACATATGCAATCACTGCAAGGTGATCTCGCGCAAGATGGATTTGTTAGTCCAGTACATGATGATACTAATTTCTCTTATGAAGATGACCCCAACAACGACAACGACAATGATATGAATGAGGACATACATCCCCTCGAGGATGTTCCACTATCTATCGATTAGAAAAACTTAAGCATTGTCACGGATGACCTAAGCTTTGAACCTCTAGGGACACAAAACGTGCAAGATGATGAGCAATTTGCTATCGATGAAGATAATTTTATAGAGGAAGCAAATGGCGATGAAATTCACTAACCATTGCCAGTGTATAATGAAATCGATTGGGAGGTGGCGAACTTACTGCGACCCAACATTCTCATCCGCAGACTAGGTGGGAAATGTCTAATTTTGAGTTGGAAAGAGTAATGTGCTTTGACAATAAAAAAGACTTACAACATGTTGTCAAAGCATGACGTGTTAATAAACATTGCCGATACCATGTGATAGAGTCGATTACAACTCTATAGGCGATCCAGTGCAGAAGTGCGCAAGATGGGTGCATCTGGTATCTTCATTGCTTGTTTGCGAAAGAAAACACAATTATGGAAGATAACGCGATTAGACGAGCCGGACAACTGTATAAATCATGACGTATAATGCAGACATGCCTGACTTGACGCCAACAGGTTTGCGCAAGAGATCCAAAATGTTGTCCAAATAAATCAATCAATTGCTATCGAGGCATTAGTATAAATAATCAAGGGAAACCACAAACATGAATCAAACTACAAGAGAATGTAGGATGTTAAAAAGAAGGCAGTTGCAAATGTATTTGGAGATTGGACGCGTCAATTGCTAGATTTCCAAAATGGTTGCCAGTTGTGAAGAATAAAAGTCTGGGGACAAAAATCCAGTGGTCACATAGATAATGAACGACTGATGAGATAGGGATGGAGCATCCTTAATTTCTTCATGTGTATTTCGCAATCAAAACATCAATCGAAGCTTTCAAGTATTGAAGGCCTCTTCTACAGATTGACGTGACTTTTTATATGAAAAATATAGTTATAAGTTAATGACTGCCATCTCTGTTGATGGTAATAAACACATGTTAACAGTTGCGTTTTGTACTACTGAAATCGAATTTACAGATTCATGGGGATGGTTTTTTAGGATACCGCATAAACACGTGACATATAGAGATGGTATTTTCCTTATTTTTGATCATCACCGTGGCATTCTAAAGGCTGTCAACACACCGACCAATGGTTTTTATCCCCAAAAGGATACCGCCATTGTTGATTGCGACACGTGGTCAGTAATTTCAACATCCATTTCAAAAGTGAACCCTAGAAAAACCTTATTTGTCGAGCTGCTGCTTAACATCAAGAATTAAAATTTAATGTGTGCGTAGAGCATTTTGCATATTTATTATCATGAACTCCTCCATGTATGCAATATGTCAATGTCATCTCCAAATAACTATGGACTTAATCTCATAACGGAGGCATGCGGTACGAATATATGACTTCTAATGGTGTCGGTATGCATGAAATGCAAGTTTTGTTCATTTCGATGATTTAGTTATCTCTAACCTAATATCACTTACATAAAATCATTTTTCAATTGTAGAGTATTTTAAAAGCGTATTGAAGGGGGCACGACTCTTGCCAATAACAACGATGGCTCAAATTATTTACTACATATTGGTGACATACCACAATCGACGCAGAGAGGAGATTAAAGAAACAATCTCTAACGACATCTCCTACATAAAATATGTCTTGAATAAACTCATATATTATGAACAATCTAAAAGGAGACATCAAGTCAATATGATAAATCGTGACACAAGTGAGTTTGACGTGTTGGTTGAATGACATGGAGATCACATGCATAAAGAAAAGAATAGCTAAGTCATCGTCCCGAAGGACAAGGTGTGCAGTTGGAATAAATGACAATACTTTGGTTTCCCTTGCTCACACGTGTTAGCTGCATGTGCACTTATTCGAGTTAACTACTCGCAATACATTGATTCATACTACAAGATGGATGTATATGCACAATGTTACTCATTTAATTTCGAAGACGTCCCAGATGAGAAGTATTAGCCAACTTTTATGATGAAGATCCTACCTGATATAAGGTGCAGGCATGGCTGAAGGAGGCCCAAAGGAACGCGAAAGCAAAACAAGATAGATCTTCCTAATTTTTTGAGGGTTTTGTGATATGGCATATGTCATCAAGAAGGACATAAACGAACAATAAGTCCTAATAGAGACCATGCTCGAGTCCGTACTAGGAAGAACTGATGTAGTATTTCTCGTGTAGAGGGTCATAATAAAAAAATCATTCAACCAGAGCTCAACCTTCCGATTCAAATCAATAGTCAATTTCATATTTTGTTTGTAATTGGCGTGAGTCGGTAGTTTGATTATATTGATATTTTTTAAGTATCCTAAAATGTTACGTCATGAAAATTTTAGGTATTCCTTAGTGGTTTAACCTATATTGATTATTTGTTTTGACTTTCTAAGCAACACCACTAATTTTCTTAAACCACTCAATTGTAATTTGTACACCAATGGATCCAGGTCCATTAGATCCTTCACTATTACATCTCCAATCTATGCACGGATCCTCGCAAGCATGGAGGAGTTAGGTTAACTTTTTAAGATGTATACGTCCAATGTTTATGCATAAGCTTAAAATACATATATATATATATCGAATAAAATATTTTCAATTATAAGGTGTACAAGAAAATGCGCGTGCAGCGAATACGAGGTTTCGTTGATCAAAAGGTGCAGTACCTTTCTCAAATTATCCAATATCTACGTTCCAATGGGTTCTACATAATTTCACGTGTATCAATTTTCCACCTTAATTGGGCTTTGATTACTACATTCGTTGAGGGAAGGCACCTAGTGACATATACATTCCACATGCAATGTGGTGAGTGCACAATTACACACAAAGACGTGTAGGTATAGCTCAACTTACCTATCGAAAGTATGCCTATGAAAGGAACCACTAATACTTACTATGTTAAGGTGTGTGAGAGGCTACTTGGTGGAATTCTTGTATGAGATGACATTATTGGGGATGACATTAAAGTCGAATGTCTTGAACATAATGTACTAGCTATACTGGACGATAACGATGAGTAAATGGTGAAACATTATGTTTGATCGTACATACTACAACTTATCGATGGTTGTCTATTCGCTAATATACTTTACATTTGATGTTTCTACCACTGATCGAGGATCATGAAATAGTTGGACATTATAGTTGGGGATGTGCGTGTTTGACTTATTTGTACAAGAGTTGTGTCACGGATCTTGCTCAGGTGCGCAGGAGGTTGCAGGCATGTCGGTTCCTATAAAGTTATGGGCATGGGATAAGTTTTTGTTTATAGCACCAAAGCACCTAGGTGTTTCTAGATTTCATCCTCGAACAGTGGATATAGAATACATGCTTATTGATGTTCCATTGGGACATAAGTAGTAAAAATATTTTTCATAATTTCACAAATATTAAGTCCATTTTGATTTTAACTAATTAATTATTCTGTATATAGATGGATTGATGCATTTTCGGTTACTCAGAGTGCGACACATGGCTTATCAGCTTAACGTAATGCACTCGACTCACAAAAAGAGGATGCCGTGGTGTGGCAACCTTACGTCAATGTCTTCGGGTGTCTTATTGAATACTATACTGAAGGTTATGAGAGTTGGCTATGGATCTGTCCTCTAATTTGTTTCCACATAGTCGAGTGACATCGACCAGAAAAGGCAATGAGATAATTCGAAATGATAATGTCGTGCCACCAAACTGTGATTACGACATCCGACTACACCACATTGAATTGCGAGGACACACCCAACAAAATTGGGTGTCTTATCATGCAAACTTTATATAAATATAGGAAAATCACACTGATAGCATAGTCACAACGGAACAAGAAGGAGGACATGATCAAGAAAACTACACGACGTGGTATCGATCTGTCACCAAATGATACATTGGACACGAGGGGGCACTATGTAACTATTCGGTGAGCTTGAAACTTTTATTTTGTTTTCCTTACGAGTTACATCTTAAATTGCATGTATTAACACCTAATTATTTTTGTATCAATGTAACTTTGTGCATCGACTTACATGATTGTTCATTGAAAATGGTTACGAGCAATGTCTTGATGCCCTTGAATGAAGGCATTAAAATTTTAGATGAAGATGAATAGTAGAGGTCTACTCCATAGAATAATGAAAATGTTGTCGAATCGAAAATACATGATGAGAGATTTGAACAAAAAGATGAATAAGAGGATCAAGGTCGATCAAATAGAAAAGCGAGAAGAAGAACAATACATACGGAGATTGTGGATAAAAGCAGTTAACACCCTCATCCACCACGTCCATCTCGTCGAATAGAGACAGCTGCTTAGAATAGCAAACATTCTCCTCCACCACATCCATCTCATCTAAGAGCGAGAAGAACATAGACAATTGGCGAGAGTAGTTAATGCTCATCCCTACCACGACTTTCTTCTCATAGGCATATTTCTACATTATCCCCAATGTAAACCACAAGCTCATATATTGTACCCAGGTCGCTGATCATGAACCTTCCTCCTTACCATTTTGATCTTTATGCATCCTGCACGTCGTCTTCATATATGGACCATGGAATGCTTGGACATTAAATGTGTGATCCATTACCTCAATACTTGTCGAGTCCATTTACTCCACCATGTTATAATTATAATATGTCATATAGTAGAGATGGCTCATTCATAAACCTTTTAAGCATGCCGCCGCCTCTTGTTCTTTTCGGCCAACCATATATAAGAAGTCAGTATTTTGGAACAATCCAACCTCCTATCTTAGGTAGCATTAGGACTAGAGGTGAGTCGAGTGAACAAGAGGAAAAGAGCAATCGACTCAATGAAATTCAATACGAGATCAACAACCTCAACAAACTCAATCGAATGTACAAACACAACGTCCAACTTGACATAGAGTACATTCAATTTTCCTCAAAGAGCATCAATGTCAATGTAACTGTTAATATACCTTTATTAGTTTTTTTAAGACGTGGTGATTTAAAAAATATTATATCTTAGGTAAATGAAGTTTTCATGGAATGAACTTTTTTTTCTTTCAAAAGTTCCTTATTGTTTTAATTTTTAAATTCTAGACAAAGAAATAACGTAGTTTTGGCCTAAAAAATATTTTCATTTTCATATCCCTTCTAATGATCACGAGATAGAAGTAAGACAAAACTTTAAATGGTGCAGAAAGTGCATTTGGTCTGTAGACCACCATGTAGAGTTTTATTGATGATTGAGGCCAGTGAAAGCAAGATATGCAGTAAGGTGCGACTAGCTAGCTTGACAAGGTATTCATACTCATTAATACTTCGTTTAAGAAAAACTTATTTGAGATCTTCATTTTTCCATCGACTAGATATGCTAATGGATTTTTCTATTTTTTTTAATTATTAAGTCAATAACCAAAAACATGGGGTTGCATAGGTTTTGGATTAAAGTAATATAAGGATTTTAGTTTTTATTCCACCTTTCATCCGTCTCTTTATCTCTATCTTGGTGTTCTAATTTGTATAGGATGCATGAGGTTTGCATAGGCTTGCATGGGTTTACAGTTGCAATTAATATGTGAGTCGTCCATATCCACCTCGAGATATTTGTGTGACGTTTGTATGAGTTTTTCACCTCGAGATATGTGCATAATGTTTGCATGGGTTATTCACCTCGAGATATGTGCGTGATGTTTGCATGGATCATCCACCTCGAGATATGTGCATGTTGTTTGCACGGGTTATCCACATCGAAATATGTGCGTGATGTTTGCATGGGTTGCATGTGTTTGCGTTGGTTGTTCACCTTGAGATATGTGCATGATGTTTTCATGAGTTTGCATGGGTTGTCCACCTTGAGATATGTGCGTAACGTTTACACGATTTTGCACGGGTTGTCCACCTCAAGATATGTGCATGACGTTTGTATGAGTTGCATTTGTTTCCATGGGTTGAACAAATAACTCCTTCTCGAAAAGGAGTAATTCATAAATTTGCTATGTTGAACAAATAACTCCTTATCAAAAGGAGTAATATATACACTTAGTATTTTGTATGAATAACTCATTCTCAAAAGGAATAATTTTATGACGGCCCCTCTCCTAATCTAGGGCAACGCCTGGCCTAATCCCTTAATTAAGCCCTAATCCCATCCACGCAGGACTCAACTATGTATTAGTCAGCCTTTACAATCTGAACACCTCTTTTCTCGTGTTCAGGATAAGTAATACCCTAGTCCTAGTAGTTTATAAAATTTAGAGTTAATTAAGACTTTTTATTAAATTAATTAGTTAGTAGAAGTTTAATTGGTTATGCGGAAGCGATTAGTAGATTGTGTGGAAGCCATTTATAAAGTCCTAAGAGTGGAAAACAGGGAAATGACATCATATATATAAAGTCCTCAAAATGCAGTGAAACAGTAAAATAGTCTAAGTCAGGTCGGGGAAACTAACGCTCAACCCAATATACAACCTAAATAGTATTTGAAAGATTTATATAACATATACAATCAAAATACCAAAAGAAGACCTATAATCGATATAGTGACGCGACGCGGGCTCAGGGATAATCGTTGATCTTCTCCTTGCCTGGCCTGCTGGTAGACGGCTCTGCACCGACCGTCATAAAAAGGACGATGAGTACAAGAATTGAATAGTAATCTCCGATGACAAGTTTAATTTGCATTTTCAAATATTCAAATAGTATTTAAAAGCATATAAATGGGAAAACCGGAAAATAAACCATATGCGACTAAATACAAGAGTTAAACAAGTGATACTGACACTAGCCTGAGTGGTGGTGATTTAGGTCCGGTCGGCAGTGAAACGAGTCACTCCGACTCAATAATCATATAGTACAAGGGAAATGCAAGCCTTACCAGGGACTCTAACCCCGGTGTGTAGACCACCTTAGGGACTCTAACCCTGAGTGTGATACAGTGTCACGTAACACGTGCCGACATCCCCAAGGACTCTAACCTCATGAGTCGCACACACCTCGATTTAGTACGGGACCTAAATGCGAAAACTACTTTTAAAATTTCAAGAAATACCAAGTATGGATTGTCAAGGCATCGACACATCTCCACACCTAAACAAATAAGGAATACAAGTCCCCTCAAACATTTATAAGATATTCACTAGCCTAATAGTACGTTATTTATCATTCAATTCACATTTAAAACAACATGAATAGACGTAGCATGGGATGAAATCAATGAATCACATCAAATGAATGGATATCATGCAAACTAGACTCATCAAGTGAGCATAGACACAAAGAATACATTATATAAGAATACAAAGGCAAAATAGTGAAAAGTGCTATGCAAAGACAACAATTAATAGAAATGCAATGCCAAGTAAAGTTGCCATTGGGTATACTCACAGCAACAAAGTAAAGTCCTAGCTTTACTGGCTTCCCGATACTCCAAATCTTGTATTCGCTCTCCCGTATCCTTTTCCTAGGTTCCTGAGTTTCATATCTCATTAGTTAAAATATAATGGGTTTAAGCTCAATTTAGAGGTATTTATTGTGTATTTAAAATGGTTTAATAGACTTTAAATCAATCTTCCTAAATCAGTCCCTAAAGACTAAATTAAGTCTCAATTTCAGTCCTACACTTTGATGCAATTTTTAGGCATGAAATGGTCAAAATATAGAAATCCTCTACCAGTACAATTATTGTTGGTCTCTCGTTTAGCTTTCCAGAAAGGTTTAGTTTGCAAAATTCTGATTTAGAATGGAGATATCATGATTTTACTAGACATAGGTCTAATTGGAATTTAATCCGACTAATGGATTTAGAAAAACTAATTCTCCCACTCTATAGATTCTAAAAAATGTAATTTTTCGTCATATGGCACACAATATACCCGATTACAACATACTAAAAGATCAGCTCATTTCGATAAGTAGTTAGGGAGTTATGCCCTTAACTGATTTAGTTTCAAAACTTTCCTTTTTAATTCCGGCACCTATTACTAGAGCATGTTTGGACATAGAAAAATTTGAATCAAAATACCTTTAGCTAAGAAAAGTCATTTCTCTTTAAATAAGCTTTCAAATGCCACTGGTTTGGATCAATTTGGATCTAAAATGGGTACATTATGACCAAATTACCCAGGTTGATTCCTAATACAACATGCAGAATTTTAGTTTTTGTGTTGTAACTTAAAAAATTCATATCTTTATGATTTCAAAACCAAATCAAGAACTCCAATATAGCTTGATTATCAGCTTGAAATGAGAAATCCAAATATATACAATAATTGCAAATACTAAATCATCTACTATCTGAAATTAGCCTAAAACAGAACTTGTTCTAATTTCACTAAAACGATGTGTACCTAGTTGATGTAGCACCCTAGCTTGAGAACTTCTCACCAACTCTAATGGATTCCTTAAACACCTTGATGATTCACTCCTCTCCAGCAATTCCTTCTTCTTCTCCAGCAAAAATGAATGAGTAATTTGGTTTGCATGTTGTTTGATCACTAATAATATATATTAAGGTGATGTTCCTTCCTAGCCCTTAATCTTCATGGATTTATGTATCCCTATGAATATCTAATTGTCCACCTTTGCCATTTATCCCTCTAACTCCCACTAACTCAACCTCAAGTGACACCATTTCATTACTCACCTAGTTCCTAGATGTGCCAATATGTATCTCTAGACCAATCTTATGTTTTCCATTTAATTTACTCAACAATAGGCCTTGAATTTGATTTACATTAACAAAAACAACCATAGGGTTATAAGTAATACCTTATTTCATATTAGTATTAAATAAGACTTACCAAAATGCTAACTACCCGGTTCCCCGGCTCGCATGCTACTCGAGGCGTGTCCCCTCTCTCGTCTCGACGCCTACAACTGTACAAACCGACTTAGTAAGTCTACACAATACATAACACTAGGCACACATCAATACAAAATTACGATATACCTCGACCACATGCCTCGGACGGTGCACGTATCATAGTGTAGGTCCCACGTCAAGGGTCGATGATCCTTATTAAGAAATTAAAACGGGGTTAAAGATTTGGCCGTGACAAATTCATACAAAGTTCAAATGCACACCAAATCATCACCACGTCATTAACAAATCAACCACGTCATCATTAATAGCACCTTCTCAAAAGGAAAAATACCTTAGTTTTATAATTTTAAAGAAACCTTCCCTATTTGATTAAAAAAAAAGTAATCCTACATAACTTTTTGAAAAACACCCAATACATACATAAAGAGAAATGAACTAATCAAGTCACAGTTAATCAGACAGCTTTTTCCTTTCCTTTATTGTAGCTCCCACTTATCATTACCAATTATAAAAATTCGATAATGTCAAATAAGTAAATCCCATAATATCTAGTACACCTTTAATAATCAAATGCATTGTACTCGAAGAATTTTAACAAATAGTAATATCGCAAGAAATCATAAATATGCAAGTATGCAATCCAACTCGTTTCTATTGACCGACCACTATCAGAAGACATCTTTTCAAAAGTGGTGGGTAAATAGTAATAAAAAATCATGGGTTTGAGAGGAAGTCGCTTAGAGAGCCACGCATGCAATTATATTCGAGAAATGCTCATACAATGTAAGAGTTACCATGAAATTTACCTAACCTCACAAACGCGATACCACGATTCCCTTGCACTCCGAGTCAATAAGCTAGTCCACACAGGGTTTCGGCTATGGTCGTACAATTAATTTTTAAGTCCTATAGGATTTTATAACAATTCCACTATTGTTTTCCAATTAGTTGCAATTAATTGACCGAAGTGCATCCTAAAACGTTTAAAATATTTCCATAATAAATTCTCTGATGCTCGGATTTTATTTTTAACTTAAAATTATTGTTCGGCATCAAAAATTTCATAGTCAACGCTTAAATATGAATTTTCCAAATATCAAGCTTTTTTGAATGTCTTAGCATGCTATATGAGACAAAACCCGATATACCGACCCTAAAAGTAACCAATTTTAATTTTATTATCAAGATTTTATCATTTTAATCAATTCACCAATTTTCACATTTTTTTTTGAATTCTTTTCATGGTTTTTTTTCAAAATTTTGTCCAATCAGGCCGAATCGCGTCGATTTTGGGCAAGGTGACTCGGGGGACGATCGGGCTGTCCTGGGCAAGGTCCAAGGCACCCTTGGGATGCCCTTCGTCTGGAATGGACTAAAACACCCCAGCCCTGCAAACAACACAAGGCCTTCCCTTGCAAAACGCAAGGTAAACTTTGCTATGGGTTATGCAAGGCAAAGGCATGGTCTGCCCAGGCCAGGGCAGCCTTACTACGTTGCTTGACATGGCCTTGCCTTGTCATGGTTTGGCCATGGCAAGGCCAGCCATGGTTTAAAATTTTTTTTTCTTGTTCATGACAGTAGAAAACTTTCTTGCCGTCATGTTCAATTTTATTTTTGCTTATGTTTTAAATCCCCCACCCATGCCAGCGATCCATTCTTAACAAAAACAACATCAATGAGTTCAGCCAACCATAAAGCCCTATTGAATTAAGCCAAAACAGTCCCACCACCCATGAAAACAGTGATAAGCTGACCTTGCTTTTCAATGCTGTCATAGTGTGCCAATACCGGCAACACACTTTGAGCCTCTGTTGCAAGCTCTGATCAAGACCCAAGTCAGAACCAAAACCAACTAAGGAGGAGTTCACGCACAACGAATGTCCCAAGGAAGCATAAGGATTTCGTGCGGATGTAAAGTGGTTATCAATTTTTGTGTAATCAAATAGAGAATCAAATAGTGTAGGTACAATATGATTTGTGCATGAAAATATGGCGGACAACCTGAAAAAGTAGACCTTGCAGTCTGTTAAAGTTACAAAGTGTCTCCTATATATTGAATCAATGAAACACTGAAAGCATAGAAGAAAATTTCTCTCTTTCTCTCTTGCAAATTCTCTCTCATCTGCTGCCTCCAATTCTCTTCTGAACCCTCTGTTCTTCCTCAATCTCCTCCCTCATCTCTTAGCTTGCAACATTTTGGTGCTTTCATTGACCATGGCGGAAGGTATGGCAACCCGCTACCGTTCAATGGAAGACTCCATTGCCGCGTTGAAGGAGCAAGTTGATAAACAAGACTCTGTTGCTCAGGAACACACCATCTCCATCAACAAAACCACCTTTGTGTGTGAGAATATCCAAAAGATGATGACCGAAGTCCTCCAACGCCTGCATCACTTGGAAAAACAACAGGTCCAACCGCCATTACAACCACCACCCTTACTTCCCACTCCCTCATCCACCCAAACCCATCACAACGCCTCCCCTTCCACACCAACCTTCCAACCAAGCCAACCCACTACTCCCATCAACCTACAACCACCACCATAAACCTTCACAGTCATGGCCCCGGCACCCAACTCCGCATGCCTAAACTTGAAATCCGTGTTTTCTCAGGCGCTAAGCCCCTCAGTTGGTTATTTCAAATTGAGAGATTTTTTCTCTACCACAACACACAACTAGACCACCGCCTCTCCGTCGCCTCCTTCTATATGTCGGGCACGGCACTCCAATGGTTCCATTGGTTGTATAACACCAACCAACTCACTACACGGGCCGACTTCACTGCAGCCCTCAACAATCGCTTTGTTCCTTCCAATTTCCTCAACTATAAAGCTTCTCTTTTCAAGTTGAAACAATATTCATCACTGGAACAATACATCGAGGACTTTGAGGCCCTATCCACCCGCACTACTGGCCTTTCCCAGTTAAATCTCCTCAATTGCTTCATCTCTTGCGTGAAAGATGATATCCAGCGAGAGTTGCTTCTCTAGCGGCCCCAAACACTTCGCGAAGCAATGGGTATGGCTAAAGTTGTCAATGATAAAGTTGCAGCTGCAAAACCCATCCCCTCCAAATTTACTCCTCGCTTTAACCCTACCCCCAACCTCATTTCACAACCCAAACCCACAACCACTACACCTACACCACCACTACCAATTCGCCGCCTCACACCAGTTGAAATAACGTCACGTCGAGAGAAAAGGCTTTGCTATAATTGCGATGATAAGTTCGTCCCGGGCCATAGGTGCAATCGCACTCGTCAATTCCTTTGCCTTACTTTCGACGATGATGACATTAACCATGATTTACTCACCCTCGAAGGCCCGCCAACACATGAACCACCACTGTTGGAGACTCCAACAGATACCCCTGCTCCTGACCTTATTCCAGCAATATCCTTACATGCCTTTGCTGGTGACGAGGCACCTATGGCAATACGGCTTGAAGGGTCCATCGCTGGAAGCAAAGTCATTGTCCTTGTAGATGGTGGCTCAACACACAATTTCATCCATGCTCGCATAGCTCGTTTCCTCAACTTACCTATCCAACCGGCTCCCTCAATTACTGTCACAATTGGAAATGGCGATTCCCACCACTGCGCTGGCTTTTGTAAGGATGTTTCACTCTCATTGGGCTCTTTTGATTGCACGCTCGATCTCCATGCCCTATCTCTGTACGGCGCGGACGTTGTTCTGGGTGTTCAGTGGCTCAAATCCCTCGGTCGAACAACTTTTGATTATAATGACTCATACTTGGAGTTCTTTCGTGGCTCGGATTGTTATCGCCTTATGGGATTGCGCCCCTCTTCTTGTATGCAACTATCTTTTGCTCAACTACAAAAGATTACAAAATCAAATGGTGTCGCTGAATTTTTTCACCTCTCTCTATCTGAGAACTCCCAACCTCCTACCACCGTCACCCCCACTATCCCACCCGAATTGGCACCACTGCTCAAGGAGTTCTCTGCCATTTTCGCTCGCCAGTTGGTCTTCCACCAACTCGACCCACTGATCACACCATTCCGCTCTTGCCAGGCTCTCATCCTGTTAATGTTCCCCCCTACCGTTACCCGCATTTTCTGAAATCTGAGATTGAAAAGCTCGTCCAACAAATGCTTGCGGATGGCCTCATTCGGCCTAGTACTAGTCCATTCTCCTCTCCAGTGGTGTTGGTGAAAAAGAAAGACGGCACTTGGCCTTTTTGCGTCGACTACCGTGCCCTCAATGCCATTACAGTTAAAGATCGCTTTCCGATCCCGATGGTTGACGAGCTTCTTGACGAACTATATGGGGCACGCTTTTTCACGAAACTTGACTTGCGCGCCGGTTACCACCAGTTGAGAATTCAGCACAATGACATCCACAAAACCGCCTTCCGTACTCATGAAGGCCACTACGAATTCGTGTTAATGCCATTTGGCCTCTCTAATGCACCTTCATTCTTTCAAGCAACTATGAACACTCCGTTCAAACACCAATTGAGGAGGTATGTGCTCGTCTTTTTTGACGACATACTCATCTACAGCGACTCATGGGCTTATCATCTTACTCATCTTTATGATGTTTTTGCTATTCTGCGTGCTAACCACATCTTTATCAAGTTTTCTAAGTGTGAGTTCGGAGCCTCCTGTCTAACTTATTTGGGTCATATCATCTCCGCAGCTGGTGTCGCTGTCGATCCCGCCAAAATTGATGCTATTCAACTTTGGCCAGAGCCCCGCAATGTCAAGCACCTCCGTGGCTTCCTCGGCCTCGCCGGCTATTATAGAAATTTTGTGGCCAAATTTGCCTCTATTGCAGCTCCCCTCACTCGACTCTTGCGGAAGGATGCTTTTATTTGTAGTTTAGAGGCTTTCGATGCTTTCACATCCTAGAAAAAAACACTAATGTCCACACCGGTGCTAGCACTCCCCAATTTCTCGGAGCCTTTTACTCTCTTCACAGATGCTTCGGGTGTAGCCATTGGTGTTATCCTCACTCAACATGGGCATCCCATTTCATATTTCAGCAAACTTTTAACTCCTACACTCCAGCGTGCTTCTGCCTATGAAAGAGAATTTTATCGATCACTGAAGCTATCCAAAAATGGCGCCAATATCTTTTGGGTCGCCGCTTTAAAGTCGTGACCGACCACCAAAGCCTTCGCTCTATCCTACATCAAACAAACAACACACCGGCTCAACAACGTTGGCTCACTAAATTATTGGGGTACGACTTTGACATCATCTACAAACCGGGCAATACCAATATTCCAGAGGATGCTCTCTCCCGCGCTCTCGACCCGTCGTTGGCTGCACTCCAAGGATGCTCTAAACCGATTCCCACCATACTTCAGGCGTTCGGACACTACTAAAAATCGAATTCAGCTGGCACTCAATTACTCTCAGATATTCAGGCAGCTCCATACTCTTTCCCCAACTATTCCATCCTTGACGGCTTAGTTCTCTACGCCAACAAAATTTTGGTTCCGGATGACACTGCCCTGAAGTTCCTCATTCTCCATAAATTTCATTCCTCTCCTAGTGGAGGTCACGCTGGCGTTCAACGCACCATGGCTCGTCTTTCAGTCATTTTTCATTGGCCACAACTCAAGCAATCGGTCTCACAATTTGTCAAGGAATGCCATATTTGCCAACAAATCAAACCTTTTAATCGTGCCCCGCAAGGCCTCCTCCTACCTCTTCCATTGCCGGGAAGATATGGGAATCAATTTCCACTGATTTCATTACTAACCTTCCACTGTCAAACTGAAAGTGCACAATTCTTGTGGTGGTTGATCGCTTGTCGAAACATGCCCACTTTTGTGCTCTATCTTCCAACATCGCAGCTCAGAGCCTAGCTTCCACCTTTGTTCAAGAAATTTGTCGATTACACGGCTTACCGACCTCCATCATCTCCGACCGCGATCCCCTATTCATGAGTACATTTTGGAAGGAACTTTTCAAGCTTCAAGGCACAGTTCTCTCCATGAGCAGCGCTTACCACCCTCAAACGGACGGACAAACCGAGGTCCTTAACCGTTGCCTCGAGGATTATTTGCGATTTTCTCAATGGATTTCCCCTCCACTTGGGTTCGATACCTCCCTTGGGCTGAGTGGTCATACAATATTGCTTGGCATTCCTCCATCAAGACATCACCCTTTAAAGCTATTTTTGGGCGATCACCGCCATCCCTTCTTGATTACATCTCTGGCACTTCCCCTTTTTCTGCAGTGGACGACCTCCTACAGGACAGAGCTCAGGTTTTAACATCCCTCAAAGAGCACCTTGCTCTCGCCGAGCAACGTATGCGTGACCAAACGAACCCACGTCGTACTGATATCGAGTTCAACATTGGTCTTTGTGAAGCTAAACCCTATCGCCAGACCTCGATTGCTCATCGCCGCAGTAACAAACTCAGCAAACGCTTCTATGGCCCCTTTCAAATCTCAAGGCGATTTGGAAATGTCGCCTACAAGCTGCCTCTCCCTCTATCCTCCAAAATCTATGACGTCTTCCACGTCTCTCTTCTCAAGCGCTGTTTTGGTGACCCCGTTCCCCCCAATCCCCTGGCTGTTGATTTCATGGGTTCTCATCCCCTCATCCATGCACAAGCTGTCCTTGGTCATCGTCAAATCTTTCTTAATGGGCATCTAATTCCCCAAGTCTTGATCTAGTGGGAAGGCCAAACCCCTACTGATGCCTCGTGGGAACCATTCTCAGAATTTCGCACGGACTTCCCTCACTTTGACCTTGAGGACAAGGTCCTTTTAAGACCCAGGCAATGTTGCAAGCTCTGATCAAGACCCAAGTAAGAACCAAAACCAACTAAGGAGGAGTTCACGCACGACGAATGTCCCAAGGAAGCATAAGGATTTCGTGCGGATGTAAAGTGGTTATCAATTTTTGTGTAATCAAATAGAGAATCAAATAGTGTAGGTACAATATGATTTGAGCAGGAAAATATGGCGGACAACCTGAAACAGTAGACCTCGCAGTCCGTTAAAGTTACAAAGTGTCTCCTATATATTGAATCAATGAAACAATGAAAGCATAGACGAAAATTTCTCTCTTTCTCTCTTGCAAATTCTCTCTCAACTGCTGCCTCCTATTCTCTTCTGAACCCTCTGTTCTTCCTCAATCTCCTCCCTCATCTCTTAGCTTGCAACAGCCTCTGAAACTTACTTATTGCAAGATCAACTTAAGTAGAAAACTGGAAAGAATTCATGTTGGGATGGACAAGAGGAACGAGAGACCGATAGCTTGCCATTGGATGGTCAAGTGAGTTATTTTGAGAGTAGGGAAAGGAGGCGGTTGTGTGAGATTATATAGTTGGCTAAAATCACAAATCCTCAAAACTAATGTGATTTCAATGCCGAATAAAAGAAACAAAGCCAAATGACCAATATGCCCCTTTGTATTTATCCTTAACCATATAAATCAAATACCTTTGGGTTTTCTTGAACTGTTTCTATTAATTTCATATTTATCTTCTCTATTATAAGTCCCAATAAAACACCAAAAAATACTACAATTCTTCCAAAAATGGAATAATTTAACAATGCACCCCGAAACTCTTGAACAACCCATCTCGCAAGCAAATCAAGATATGGGATCTACGTCGACTCTTTAAATCCATTTAAAGTTCAAAACTCAAATTTTAAAACTTAATTACACATATTTTTCACAAAATTCGAAAGAAATGTTTGGGTTGACCTTTTTACTTTCACAAAACTCATTTTGCCACGTTTCTAGTGATAAAACCTTGCAAAATTTAGAATTTACTCATTTAATTTGAATTTCATAAAATAACATAATATATAGTACACAATACTAGGCACACATGAAAAGAAATTAATTAAGTATCTCAATTTCACCAGTTCTAAGTTTCCAACTCGTTGTAAAAACCATAATTAATCTCTATTAATCCCTGATTGGCAGTATTTACTAATTTAGAAATTTTGGGATTTGACAATCTTCCAAGCTAATAAGAATTTTATTTCGAAATTAAAGTTGAACCAAATTTACCTAGACTAAAAGTGATCCGAAAAATGCTATTTCATTCCCAAGTTAACTCTGAACTACTGTAAAAATTTCCCTTAACCTAAACAAGTGGAATTTCTTTATTTCAAAGCTTTTGAACCTTTTTATCCATATTCAAAATATGTTGCTTTTCATATGACACATTACCTTGCAAATGATTTCATTCTATTATGTGATGCGAATTAAGTTCCAGATGTTCTTAAGCATAAAAATGTGGAATACTTCATAAACTTCTATTAACAGAGGCGGTAATACAAGTCCATGTGCAACATTCCCAACCCGTTTCCCAATCCTAAAAGTCATACGTATTAAAGAAAAAGCTTTTATTTCTGTCTAAACCTTTAATGGCTTTTGCAAGGGGAAACTTTCAAATAAACTCAATCTCTTTAATTATATTTCATGATATGATGTTTGAAATTATAATAATATTTTGCATTTTTCTCGAGCCGCTTTTAATCTTAGACGAATCTACAGAACAACCTCAGTCTGATCTTGAATTATTTGTGGCCTCAATTCTGCCAAATCTTCCGGTTTAGCCTAACCGCAAGAGAACAACAATATATCTCATATCAAACTCAAACGGAACCACCTTGACACTCGATTGATAGTTCTTATTATAAGAAAATTCACACAAAAGTATGTATTCTTCCCATAAACCTTCAAACCCCAGTACACAAGCTTTGAGCTTGTTTTCTAACCCCTTGGATCAACCTTTCAGTCTTGCCATCCTCTTGAAGATGAAACACAGTACTAAATAAAACTAAGTGACGAACAATTCCTATATGCCCTGCCGCAACCCTGATGTATAACGAGCATCAAGATAAGAAACTATCATCAATGGCACTCTCAATTAAAGAACCACCTCTCACCCACACAACAATCACAATTGTATAAAGGTATCGAAAAGTGACATAAGAAGCAAATGGGCATACTTTGTCCTTCCTTCAATAATAATCCAGACTGCATCATGTTTCCTTAGAGAAGTAGGCAGATGAGTAACAAAACTCATTACAACGTACTTCTAGGTTTACATTAATTGGCTTTAACCTGTTAGCAAATCTCACTCCTCCTCACATAGTCATGCACATCAACTTTCATCCCTGGCCACTAATACAATTACTCCACTTCATGATACATTTTGGTCATGTCGGGATGAATGCTATATTTAAAATGATAAGATTCACTCAGTAGCTCATCTCGAACCTCAACTACTAATGGAATCCAAAATTTACCTCAAATCCTCAACTCTGATATACAGACTCAACTCAATCTGGATTATAGTTGTCAAGCACAGACTCCTTGAACTTCATATACTCCATATCAACTTGCTGAGACTTTCGATAAAGTCATCGTGATGACTTTTTCAAGCAAACCATCCTCAAAAGTCAATCACCTCTTCCACTCTCAAATTGCATCATAACATTTTTTTCTATATAAACTCAACATTTTTCTGAGTTAATATAGTGATTAGCGTAGCTATATCAGGAAAATCATTCACAAATCTATAATAATAGCCAGCTAAAACAAGAAATCTCATTTTAGGCAACCCAAACTTATAAACCACTGAAATTTCATCTAGTTTAATCTTAAGTCTAACATCAGTACTACTGGTTTGGACAAGAATTCCCATTTCTTGATCAGTAGCTATCCTAGCCCTAATCAGAAGCAACTTAGATAATGTTCCGGTGTAAGTAAACACTATACAACCCAAATTAGCCAATCCCTTTCTAACAATGCACCAAACTCTATAAACCCCAACATACATAATACCAGCTGCCATCTCGTATCTAGAGATCTCAACAACATACTTCTGACATACAAAATTAGGACACGCCTTATCCTCAATTACTTTGTAGAAGACAATATAAATAGGGACTCGTAATGAAGTTAACCCTAAATTAATTATCATACAAGCAAATATAAATGAAATCATTGATCCAAAATCAATTAAAACATGTATAGGTTAACCATAAATTGAAATCATGCCTTCAATAAGATTTCGATTTGCCTCCGAATCTGGTTCAGCCACCACCTGAACATGTTCCTCAATCTGTTGACACTTTCAAAAGTTGTAGACATGCACTTCTATAATGTCCTTTCTTTCTACATCCAAATATGTGAGTGTACTCAAATTCTATTGACAATCTCGATTGATGTGACCTTGCTTCCCATACCTAAAACATGTAACTATAGGTTTACTACCTATAGAAGAGTCCTAGCTAGTCGTTGGTCTTCGACTCGTAGCATGTCCCTGAGATCTTTGACCTTTACCTTTATACCTCTGTGACTGAAATATACTGCTCGAAGCTGCAAGTTGAAAAGAATATGATCGTGTATGTCCTAATCCTATGTGTGTCAACTTTGAGGGTCTACTGGTTATGCTTGGAAAAGGATTACGATGCACATATGATGTAACAATAAGTGTCATAAATGTGAATTATGGTTATTCAATTTCTCTTTTCTTTTGGAAACTCAAGGCAAACCTTGCTGGAAATCTTTTCATGCCCTCAAAACCTGAGCTATCCTTACTTTATAATACCCTGATATCATAGTGATTCACGCTGAAAAGTTTGTGAAGTCAAATAAGCTCTGGCCCTATCTCGAACCTCTAGCAGAGTGTTTGGTTTAGTTGCAAATATAGTGCTACCAAGCTTTTCCAACAATTCAAACATAACTTGTGCATCTTCTCATTCTCCGTCATTCTTGACTCCCCATCAAACCTCAAAAGATAACTAAACCGATCATCATACTAGCCAATGACTTATCTCCCTAAACTAGATGATCAAACTCTAGTTTCTTTTACATAATCAAACTCTCGTAGAAGTACTGCTTAGTGAACTCCTTAAGGAATTTAGCCCAAGCCTTGAATGCAGGATACCATCATGCAAAAATCTCCACCAAATCCTAGCATCGACTTATAAATAGTATGAAGATATCGAAGCTCTTAATTGTTCATCAGTATTCAAAATATTTTGAAGCTTCTCGTGATTGAGAATCCCAAGTCTTAATAGTCCTTCGGTCTAATTCACCACATAAGTATATAAGGTCATACTTCCTAAACTCTCTCCTCTGCCTTTACTTCCGTGACATTCCACTAACGATGTTTAGATCAGCTCAAACCGGAACTTCAACAACTAGTTTAACTCCGGGACGAACTGTAAAGGTAGCTTGCTCCTCGTGAGAAATATGAACTACAGGTACCTAGGCTTCTGCCTGTGCTTGTAAGATATTCAGCAACTCTGACATTTGCCTAGCCATCTTATGAAACACATTTGAATCCACACGTTGTGGGTCCTTATCGACCTCACCATTTCCCTTACTCGGCTCTTGTAGTCCACTTATTATATTCAACAAAAGAAATTGCAAAATGATTGGTTTCACACAACTATATCCATCGATATCTCTATAATATAAACACATATAACACAATAATAAAGGTTTTAAACTTTTTAACCCTGTTCTATAGTGTTACTTACCAACGAATCAGTCACTTATACTCAAACAGTGAAATTCTCTTAGAATTTTAGCCTCTAATACCAATGTTGTCGGACCCTACCTAATTAGGGCATTTGACCTGGCCTAAATTACCTTAATGTTCCGATAAACTAGCAGCCTTAACCTCTCCATCAATTAATAATTAAGATTAAGATCTAGTACTCATTAATTATAAACCTTTATTAACCATAAACGATTCCAAAGTGAATCTTAAACCTCAAAGTTCCGTAAAAAAGTAAATTTATAATTTTTAAAGTTCATTTAGATTAACTACATTATCCTAAGAATTTCGTAAGAATTTTTCAACACTACCTCCTCTATTTCTAAGCCTATACTGAAAGTCTCAGCCTTCAAAAATATTCAACCAAACCTACTCAACTTTGGTGGAAATGCTGAAGGACTCACAATTCAACCATACTAATATATACTGCATATCAACTGAATGTTTTTTCATTCTAACTTAATTAAAATGATCAAAAACTATAAACTTACATTACCTTGGCTTCGAAATAATCTTAATCCATCTCAAAACCATTCCAACTATATAAAAGGAAATCCTATTCACACTCGAACCTAACAACCCATTTATACAATATAGTATAGAAAAAACAATACGTACATGAACTAATCACATCACGGTTAATCTAATAGCTATTTCTTTTCCTTTGTCATAGCTCGCACCAGTCATTACCCAATTATTAAAATTCAATAATGTCAAATAAGTAAATCCCACACTACTAGTACACCTGAAATAATCAAATGTATTGGATTCTAATAATTTTAACAAACAATAATATCACAAGGAATCATAAATATACAAATATGCAATCCATCCCGTTTCTGTTGACCGAACATAATAAGAAGATGTCTTTCCAAAAGTGGTGGGTAAAAAATAATAAAAATTCATGAGTTTAAGAGGAAGTACCTAGGGAAGCCATGCCCTTGACTCTTTTTGGAGTATGATCCTGGCAAGCATCAATAAAAATAACCTATCCTAAACAAGTTTCTAGAACAATTAATGACTCCAATCGTAGAGCAGCACAATGTTCATCCTACCATACATAAAGCCAATGGACACGATGAGACCCAAAATGCCTCATTCCTCTAGTGTCTGTGAAAGCATGCTTAACAAATATCCAAGAATAAACCCTGCATACAATTATATTCGAGAAATACTCATACAATGTAAAAGTTACCATAGGATTTACTTAACCTTACAAACACAATATCGTGATTTCCTTGCAATCATAATCGATAGGCTAGTCCACACATGGTTCCTTTTTCGATCCTACAATTAATTTATAAGTCCATTAAGATTATATAACAATTTCACAATTGTTTTCCAATTAATTGCAATTAATTGAACAAAGCGCATCCGGAAACCTTTAGAACATTTCCAAAATAAATTGCCCAATGCTAAGAGTTCATTTTTGACTTAAAATTATTGTTCGACATCAAAAATCACATTGTCTAGGCTAAAATATAAATTTTCTGAATTTCTAGCTTTTTCAGGCATCGTAACATACTTTACGAGACAAAACCCATGTGTACAAACCCTGAAAGTCCCCAATTCTCATTTTATTCTCAAGACTTTATTATTTTAATGAATTCCCCAACTTTCACATTTTTTTGAATTTTTTTCATATATTTTTTCAAACTTTTGTCAAATCAGGCCGAATCGCATCTATTTCGAGCGAGGTGACTCGAGGGACGATCGGACTGTTCTGAGCAAGGTCCAAATGGTCCTTGGCATGGCCCTGGTCTAGCATGGGCTATAACATGCTAGCCCTGCAAACAACACAAGGCCTTGCCTCGCAAAACGAGAGGTAAATTTTGCTATGCGTTATGCAAGGCAAATGCATGGTCTGCCCTAGCCGAAGCCACGACGGCCTTACTACGTTGCTTGACATGGTCTGGCCTTGTCTTGGTTTGGCCATGGCAAGGCCAGCCATGCATTAAATTGTTTTTTTCTTTTTCATGACAATAGAACACTTTCCTGTTGTCATGTTTATTTATGAGGCTTGCTAACTTAAACTACTAATGCCTTTATATATACCACTCATTTTTTTTTATTTTTGACTTAACTACCCTCGTCCCTACCATACACCACCACCACCTCCCTACACATACCACCATCCCCACTACTTTCCACCACCGCTGCCGTCCACCGTTTGCCTCTTGCCCATGGCCCCTTAACAAACACACCGCCTACATTACTATTTTTATTTTGACCAAATCACCCTTACTTCTCACATACCACCTTCCTCACCTCCCATACCTATCGCCCTCCACCATCACAACCAATGTTGTCTTCGTTTGTCTTGGTTGACTTATATCTCTCCTTTTCCAACATCGCCACAAACGTCGTCACTACTCCATCTTTGCCACTACCATTGCTACCTTTCTCTCCCACCAGATCTGGCCACCAACTCTGGTGGCTAATCACCACGTTCAGCCACACAAATCGAACAATCAACACTTGTTCAGCCATGTTTACCTAACAATCAGGATATGTTCAGCCATGCTGGCCAAACATGTATTGATGGCAGAACATTCAACACATGTTCGGCCAATTAGGCTAAAAGTTCAACACATGTTCGGCTACTTAGGCCGAACATGGTCATCTTGTTCGGCCAGAGCAACAAAATAAAATGGCACTACAAACTTTGTCAAGAGAGATAATATGGTGGAGCGGTTAGGCGATGACGGTGGGAGTTGGCAAGGAACACTACAAAACATTGTGTGTTTAACGACATTAATTTACTCATTTAACGACATTAATTAGTGTCTCTAAAAATTTTACCGACGCATCATAAAGTGTTGCCACTTGCGTTGGTAAAAGTGATGTCGCCCCATTTTTTTACGACACAAAACGTATGCGTTAGTAACATTTATTTAGGACACTTTTGCTATAAGCGTCGTTAAACTAAGGATGCTTGTCGTTTATGTGTCTTTAATTTTAAGACATTTATTTCTTATGTGTCTCCAATTTAGAGACACTATTTATATATGCATCCATAAATTAAGGACACTTGTAAGTTTAGCGTCCTTAAATTGACAACACTTGTGCACTTAATGTCTCTAAGTTGACAACTCATGTACACTTAGTGTCTCTAAATTGACAACGCATGTACACTTAGTGTCTCCAAATTAACAACGCATGTGCACATAGTGTCTCTAAATTAACAACGCATGTGCACTTAATGTCTCTAAATTAACAACGCTTGTGCACTTAATGTCTCTAAGTTGACAACTCATGTACACTTAGTGTCTCTAAATTGACAACGCATGTACACTTAGTGTCTCCAAATTAACAACGCATGTGCACATAGTGTCTCTAAATTAACAACGCATGTGCACTTAATGTCTCTAAATTAACAACATTTGTGCACTTAATGTCTCTAAGTTGACAACTCATGTACACTTAGTGTCTCTAAATTGACAACGCATGTACACTTAGTGTCTCCAAATTAACAACGCATGTGCACATAGTGTCTCTAAATTAATGACGCATGTGCACTTAATGTCTCTAAGTTGACAACACATTTAGACTTAGTGTCTTTAAATTGACAACGTATGTACACTTAGTGTCTCTAAGTTGACAACGCATTCATATTTAGCGTCGTCATATATATATATATATATATAATAAGTAATATTAATATTATTGGACTGAAAATTTTATATATAAATTAAAGAAATTTCTACTTCTACTTACAGGAATATGATTTATTTATCAATAGAAAAAAAAATTATTTATTTCATTTGAACAAAAATTTAACTAACAAATGTACAAATTCAAGGTGAAAGGAAAAAAAATACATACAGTTGAATTTACTTGTTAAAACAGGGCTTTAAAAACTCTATTTTTGATGTTTCAATCAACACGTGTGCAAATCTTACTTCTACTTACAAAAACTCTTGATCTTCTCATTCAATACTTTTCATTGTTGGATGATGACTTTACCACATCATCTGCAAATATTACTTTATTCTTCACTTGGCACCTCCCCGAACCTTCAATCAATCAATACGAGAAATGAAAAACTCAAATAAAACCCCCCAAAGAACGTAGCAAAATTGTCAAAATCCATCAAATTATATCCAACAATACTAAAACACGTCACCTTTTGAATTAATAGATAGTCACAAAAGCATAACACTCATCACTCTAAATTCCTTGCGATAAAAACAGGGCTACCAAGCATCACTTTTTGTTGTTGTGTTTCAATCGAAAACAACAAGTGGATTGACTTGCATGGTTCACAATCCCACAACTAAAATAATTGCTTCAAATGCTAGAAATCTTATCAAAGTATAGTTTTATCAAAAGTACATTTATAAGATGCTTAATAATAGCAAAATATTTATCAGAGCATTAGTACTCACTGTGAGCTTAACAAAGCCATTAATTCCTATCTAGCTATGTATCAGAGTGTCGGTACTCACTGTGTTATTGTGATTTCTTTTTGTTTTGCAATGAGTACAAGTGCAAATGAAAGAATCTACCTTGAAAGAGAACAAATTGTTGAGCCGAAGATCTATAGAAATTGCAAAGGCTATAATTAAGAACTATATAAAATCTGCAAAAAAAAAAAAAAAATATGGGTTAATTATACGATAAAAATAATATATTTCTTCTACGGAAACAAGTAGTCCACTTAATGCCTACAACACTTTTTCAAGGTACCACAATCAGAATACACCGATCTGATGTAAAGGGAAGAAAACAACTCACAAATCTAACAAAAAAGTGAGTTTAATTAATTCAAAAATAATGAAATTGAGGAAATTATAACAAATATATCATATCAAATCCCATGATTGCTAGACCATAATCTTTGTTAAACCAGGCTAACTAGCTAATTAAGCACTTCCATCATTATTGGAACTTCCATTAATGATCATAAAGAGCCAGCTATTAACATGGCCTCATTAATGGAGCCCTTAAGAAACCAAGCTAGCTAGCTTATCCATGCCAATATTCTAACAAGTCATATGGGAATTCACGCACATCACACAAATCTCAATGAATAACAACAATTTCTTATGTACTTTCATTCCATTTATCGTTGAGGATCAGTCATATCTGAGTTATCAGACTTTTCAGTCACATCACATAAATTTGATTGAAATTCTCAAACAAATCGATTTCAATCTAGCAGAAGAAAAATAAAAAAGGGTAAATAAAAAAGCTCAAACAAATCCATTTCATAAATCCATCGGAATCAAAACATATTCAATAATGAACCAACATGTTGAAAGCAAATCCATCGAAGCACAAAGCTAGAGCATCTCTAGTAAGGTTGCAAAAGAAGGTCAGACTCTCTTTAGGCAGTAAAGACTAACATATAATAGTAGTGTAAATGATAAACAAATTTTATAGGATGACAACCAATAAGAATCATCAAGGAAGAGGTGACTTGGAATTTAGTAATCATCAAGGAAGATGTGACTTGGAATTTAGTAATCTCTTCATTAAAGAAAAACAAATATTTGTTAGTGGGTAAAGATGAAATTGATCGAAAATGTAAACAATTTTGTGGCTTACAATATACTTGAGCATTCTTTACCTCACGAACTTATCTCCATGTTTATAACTCAACAAATACATATACATTTCACTAGTTAGCAACTTAGGTAATGCGTAACTTCAATCCGAGAGAACACGTAAAGCTTCATATCATATAAATTAACAAATAATCTAGGTACTTGAGACAAGATGCCCCTTAACTAGAGGTCTCAAATTTATGCACCAAAGGAAGCACCAAAAAAATAATTCAATGTAATCAGTACTAAGAGTCATTAATTTACTACCCAAATTACAAAGAAAGGACACCAAATTAAAAGAATGAAAACATACCTCTTAAATTTAAAGGTAAGATTGTTACCTTTGATTTTTCAAAAAACCAATAGTGTATCGTAGTTGTCCACTGATTAGGAAAGAATCCAATAGGAATTGATTTTTCAATCTCCTCTCTAGTCTTGTCAGCTTTAAAATACTTTGACTTCAGTTCAAACTTGTGCTCCTTCCATTTACGCGCAACGGACTGAAGGATCCACTTCTTTACTCCACCATCATGAGAGATCTCAAAGAACCTATTTTGCAATATATAGGTTTACAAACTAGTCAAAGAATGCCCAAAGATTTCCAAACCATTTAATGAAGTTGGATTATAAGTAACACGCCTTACAACAGATTAGAACCTGACCTTAACAAGCTGGAGTCTGCTCATGGCAATCTGTAATAGAAACCAAAGAGAAAATAAATTAAGAGAAGCCATTGAGTTTAAATAAAACTTCTATATCATACTTGACAACTTCATAAATCTTAGGAAGTCCACATGTAATGACAAACATGAGAATGTGCCACGCACAAATGACAATCATAAACAAAGATATCTTGACACAATGACGCCTAATATTTCCAACATCCATGCTACAGCATAAATATTCATGTCTCTGCCACATGACATACTAGCTCGGTAGTTCTCAGGCTTAACAGTTATAAACCATGTAAAGAAACGTTCGTAATTATAAGTTATATGTCTTGTGTATATAACGAGGCATGAACAAAAATAATCATGACATTCGACACCTCTAAAACACGTAATATATGGGTTAAATGTGTTTGTGTACAACGAAGAGAGAAATCCTTCATGTCACCTATAAACTGCCACACTTCACACTAGTTCTCAATCTTAATAGCCAGAAATCATGTAAAAAAAGGATGTATTATGAGGTAAAGTTTGCTTTATTTGAAATAGCAAAAGGATGAACACAAATTACATTGAGACGAAGCAAGTATGATCTCTGTACTAATTCAGTTGTTTTTAAGTAAAAACTTTTCAAAAAGTATCATCCACACAAAAATTCCATAGCAATGATGGTTGGCTAAGGATCAATACATGTCAGAGGAAATAAACATTCATTGCAAGAGAGACAAGACTACATTAGCATCAAGCCATCAACATCACATTATAATCAAGGCTGCATAATCCTCAACTTTACTTAAAGTCTCAGATTTTACCCAAACAAATACTTTAAAATTCTCAAGTCTGCAACAAAGGATATTGCGACCAAGGTAAGTGGTCCTTTAAATAATATTTAGGCCCTTCCCTTAGCTGACTCAACAATTCATCCCAATCACCACCACCTTTACCAATTTGTGCCGCCATGTAAATCGAAACTTCATTCCAATTCGCGTGGGGATAAAATTGAGATCAAATAACTTAGTTCGAGATAGTTCAGACGAAATCTTTTGTTCGAGATAAATGTGAGACTTCCAACAAAGTTTTGGACTATTTTGTCCATTTATGCTATGATTAGTTTCATACTTGAAAGTAGAAAATTCTTTATGTATAAAGACCCGATACTATAAATAATATAATGTACAATAACTATATGCTTAAAGGTTAATTGTCAAATAATCCCGCCTTGAGGAGTAATAAAACGGACAAACATGCCCTCATTAGACAACCAAGACAAGAAATTAGACAAATTTAATACAACTTGATGACAAGAAGATATTAGAAACAGAAAAGTACATAGAATGGCCCAACTTTTTTCTTTTCTAAAAAAATAAAAACTTCAAGGAAAACAAATAAAATACAAAGAAAGAAGATATCACAGATCAATAATTTCTTAAACTTCATAGCATCCAAAAACCACAACTTCAATTTCCAAAAACCACAACTTCCTTCGAAATTCAGCTCAACTAGAATTAGCATCAGAGAAACCAATGACCTAACTAGGAAGAACTCACCGTGAGCGCCTCCTTCATCGTGATTGGAGCACTTGTGCGGCCATAGGGCTAGATCAAATCACCAAAAGAACGCGAGGAGAAGACCGAGGAGGATCAAAACCATTCTACCAAGGAAAGCAAACCATCAGATTTAGCAATCAAAAGGCAAAATTGGACTCTTTGAGCACTAAAGCAGAGTCAAACTAATAAAACTCAACCAGATTGAACAGACATGGGAGCAGTGCTTGTCATTTTCCGTTGGAAACTCTGCAAATTAGCAAGCCAATCTGCACAAACGCCGCAGGAGTCCTTATCGAAGGACGGATCATGCAAACCGAGAGGCTTCTCAGGAACCTGAGACAATGCCATGGAGCGCACGCGCACGAGTCGGAGACGCTCGCAGCCTCGTCCCCGACAGCTTCTTCTCAACAACAACATTATGCTGCCGCCGTTTGGAAACGCGAAACGATGAGATTCCGCCGGAGTCGCCGCTGTCCTGCCGATCGCCGCGCATTGCCGGCAGCCTCCGCTGCGCGCGCAAGCGCGCGCGCTCTCGCCGGCCATCTCGGTGCTGCGCGCCATCTTCTGCTCTTCCACGGCTGCCGCTTTGAATCGCCGCCGCGCCAGTCTGCCGCGCCACATTGGCTTGCTTGCTGTTACCGCGCCGCGCCGCCGCCTTCTTCTTGATCCGCCGTCGCCGCTGCTTGAGACGTCGCCACCGCTGTTGTGCGCGCGTCCGCGGCCTCGCTAGTCCGCACCGCTCTTCCGCGACGATGAACCGCGGCTGCTGGTTCACCGCCGGAGCTGCCGAGCTCCTTCACCTCTCTCTCCTCTCCTCTCTTCTTTTATCCGATTCTCTCTTTTTATTTTTATTTTTTTTATTTTGTTTTTCAACTAAAATGTGTCATCGAGATTCGTGCAACACGAATCACGAGTCAATCCAATAATTTCACATCTTTGTCTACCGCCACTAAGTTTGGCCAAAATTGTCTCGAGTCTCGCAAATTGCGCATCTCGAGACACATCCAATGCATTATGTTTACGTGTTCAAACTATAGGCCAATAGATATTTATGTCAATGTGACCACATTAAAATCACAATGACAACTTATTAAACCAACAGTCAATCAATCTCAACCCCATAAGCCGCTACCTCGGTTCCACGTCGACACGCGACTCAAGGCGCGTCCCAGTTAGTATTTCAGCTCCCCGAATTCCTCGCGTATACCAACTCGTAAAACAGCTCAACAATTAGCATTAAATCTCAAATTGGATATTCGGACATACGTATTAAATATTTGGATCCCACATACGACCCTGACACGTGGCACAAGTCAAATTTTCGGGCCATTACACTAACTTTAATGACAAATTTTGATTTAAAATTCACCAACACTTCTAAATTATGTGTCTTTATATTTAAAGTCTAGCAAAACTTGTAAATTATGTGTCCTTAAATTTGAAATTTAACAACACTTGTAAATTATGTGTCTTTAAATTTAAAACTTAACAACACTAGTAAATTATATGTCTTTAAATTTAAAGTCTAACAACACTTCTAAATTATGTGTCTTTATATTTAAAGTCTAACAACACTTGTAAATTATGTGTCCTTAGATTTAAAATTTAACAACACTTGTAAATTATGTGTCTTTAAATTTAAAACTTAACAACACTAGTAAATTATGTCTTTAAATTTAAAGTCTAACAACACTTCTAAATTATGTGTCTTTATATTTAAAGTCTAACAACACTTGTAAATTATGTGTCCTTAAATTTGAAATTTAACAACACTTTTAAATTATGTGTCTTTAAATTTAAAACTTAACAACACTAGTAAATTATATGTCTTTAAATTTAAAGTCTAACAACACTTCTAAATTATGTGTCTTTATATTTTAAGTCTAACAACACTTGTAAATTATGTGTCCTTAGATTTAAAATTTAACAACACTTGTAAATTATGTGTCTTTAAATTTAAAACTTAACAACACTAGTAAATTATATGTCTTTAAATTTAAAGTCTAACAACACTTCTAAATTATGTGTCTTTATATTTAAAGTCTAACAACACTTGTAAATTATGTGTCCTTAGATTTGAAATTTAACAACACTTGTAAATTATGTGTCTTTAAATTTAAAACTTAACAACACTAGTAAATTATATGTCCTTAAATTTAAAGTCTAACAACACTTCTAAATTATGTGTCTTTATATTTAAAGTCTAACAACACATGTAAATTATGTGTCCTTAAATTTGAAACTTAACAACACTTACAAATTATGTGTCTTTAAATTTAAAACTTAACAACACTAGTAAATTATATGTCCTTAAATTTAAAGTCTAACAACACTTCTAAATTATGTGTCTTTATATTTAAAGTCTAACAACACTTCTAAATTTGTGTCCTTAGATTAGAAATTTAACAACACTTGTAAATTATGTGTCTTTAAATTTAAAACTTAACAACACATGTAAATTATGTGTCTTTAAATATTGAAATTGACAACACTTATTGTTTGTGTCCTCATTTTTAATTTTAGCAACACTTATAAACTATGTGTCTTTAGAATTAAAACTTGACAACACTTTTAAATTAGTGTCTCCAAATTTTAAATTTGGCAACACTTTTTTAACAAGTGTCCTTAATTTTGAGACACTTGTACATTATACGTCTCGAGATTTTGAATTTGACGACATTTTAATATCAAGTGTCCTTAATTTGGAGACACTTGTATGTTATGCGTCTCAAGATTTTAAACTTGACAACACTTATATATCATGTGTCTCTAAAATTAGAATTTGAAGACATTTTTTATTAGTGTTGACAAAAAAGTGTTGCTATAGACCCACTTTGTTGTAGTGGAAATGGTGGCAAATGTGAGAGTTAGATGGTGGGAGTTAGCAACGACAATAGTGGTGGTGTGAGAGTTACGGTTCTTAGAGAGAGAGAGAGAGAGAGAGAGAGAGAGAGAGAGAGAGAGAGAGATAGGCAATGGTGGTGGCTGTGAGGGTTAGCATTCTTGGAGGAAGATGGTATGTATTATGTGAAGTGAAGAGGTGTGTGTGTATAGAAGGGCAGTTTTGTCAAAAACTTTAGAGTGGTATGTGTAAGGGCATTGAGTGTTTGTGTTTAGCAAGCCCTTTATTTATTTATTTTTTATGTTTTAAAACCCCCACCTACCAACTCCATCTTTACAAAAACTTCAACCAACCTTAAAAGCCTATTAATTTAAGCTAAAAAAGTCCACCACCCACGAAGATAATGATAATCTGGTCTTGTACTTTAATGGTGTCACAGTGTGCCAATACTTGAAACGCACTTTGAGCCTCTGAAACTCACTTATTTGGTAAAACTTCATGTTGGGATGGAGAAAAGGGATGAGAGACTGAAAACTTACTGTTGGAAAGGTAGAGTGAGTTATTTTGAGATTAAGGAAATGAGGTGGTTGTGTGAGATTATATACTTGGCTAAAATAAAAATCCTTTACACTTTACATTGATTTCAATCCCAAATAAAAAACAAAGCCAAATAACCAATATGCCCATTCATATTTATCATAAACCATATAAATTTATTACCCCTTTGGGTCTTTTTGAACTTTTTCTAGTATTTCATATTTATCTTCTCAATTTTAAGTCCAAATAAAACCCTGAAAAATACCCCAATTCTACTAAAAATTAGAGAATTTACCACTGTGCTCGAAACACATGAACAACCCATATCTTATCCCAATCACGGTGTGGGGCCCACGTCAACTCAGTATATCCACTTAAGTTCAAAATTTCAAATTTTAAAACTAATTACACATATTTTTCATGAAATTTGAAATAAATGTTCACATCGACCTTTTAACTTTCACGGAACTTATTTTGACATGTTTCTCGAGATAAAACCCCATCAAATCTTGAATTTACTCATTTAACTTGAATTTCGCAAAATAAAATGCTATATAGTACATAACATTAGGTACACATCACAGAAAAATAAAATTATGTAAATATCTCAATTTCACCAGTTCTCAGCTCCCAACTTGTAGCTAAAACCAAAATTAATCTCTTTTAATACCTGATTAGCTGTAGTTACTGATTTAAAAATTTAGGGATTTGAGAAACCTTTCTATGGATAAACCTCAAATACACAAAGGTTCACTCATCATATATGAGATCATTGTGATACATCTCTGCATATTTCTTCTGCCTCACTATGGCCCCTTTAAGCCCTTGGCGAATTTGTCGTACCTTCTCTTTGTGATTAACAACAATCTCAGGCTATACTAACACTTAGTCATCTGGCTCAACCCAACAGGATGACGAACAACATGGTCTGCCATATAAAGCCTGAAATGGCGCCATCAAAATCCTAGCCTAATATTTGTTGTTGTATACAAACTCACATAATGAGAGGTAGTCCTCCCAAGATCAGCCAAACTCAAGTACACAAGCCCTAAGAACATCCTCGAAAACATGAATCAACCTCTAAGTGTGCTTATCAGTTCGAGGGTGAAAACTGTGTTGAGCTATAAGCGCGTATCATACTGCTATTTCATACTCAACCACATCCTTGATGTATACATAACATCTTTGTCTGATGTAATAGTCAATGGTATCCATGCAGTCTGATAATCTCCTTCTCAAATAATATTCTCAATTGGTCGAATGTGTTGTGAGTTGCAATTGGTATGAAATAGGAAGATTTCATCAATCTATCCATAATTACCCAAAATGAATTGTGTTAACGGACAACCCTCGACAATCCCCTTATAAAGTCAATGGCTATGCCTTCCCACATCCATTGTAGAATAGGAAGCGACTACAATAATCCTTTAGATCTATGATGCTTAGCCTTCACTTGTTGGTAAATCCTACAGGTCCTAATAAACTCTAATATGTCAAATTTCATCCCAGACCACCAAAAATTTCTCCTCATTTCATGGTACACTTAGTCCTGCTTGGATGAATAGTGAACTTGGAACGATGTTAATCCTTTGAATCTCATCTTTCAGCTCTGCCACTGATGGTATCCACAATCTACCTTTTAATCTCATACATTAATTCTTCGTCTTTGTCCAATCGGTACAATCAGTGCTCTGTGCTAACTCACCAAACCTCGGGTATAGAATGTAGGCTCTCTGGCTTTTTGACACTCTTTGAATATACACTATCTAAAGCCTCATCCCTGCACCAATTATCACTCGAGTGTCGGTAAGAATATCATCATCAGTGCTGCCTTAAGTAATTCGTACTTATATATCATATGGCATCGACCAATCTTGGCATCTCCAGTAGGTATCTTACTCAGCGCATTAGCAACTATGTTAGCGTTTCCTAGGTGATACTCCAGAGAAAAGTTGCAGGCTTTTAGAAACTCCAACCATCTACACTATCTCATGTTCAGTTCTTTCTATGTGACTTACAATTAATGTAGAGTGTAAATCTTTCTCCATACAAAAAATGTCTCCATATCTTTAGAACAAATACCACTATTGCCAGCTCTATGTTATGAGTGGGATAATTATTCTCATGTATCTTTAGATATCTGGAGGCATAAGTCATCATGCCTCTGCCTTCCATCAACACATAACCCAAAGCCCATATGAGAAGTTAGCTGCATATACAAAGAATCCATGTCCATTCTTTAGCAATACTAACACTGGTGTCGTAGTCAACAACCTTTTCAGTTGAGTAAATGCCTCCTCGCATTCATCAGATATATTAAATTTGACATCCTCCTAGGTTATCCTTGTAATCGGTGAAGTGATATTCTAGAAATCAATCAAGAATTTACGATAATATCTTGATAACCCCAGAAAACACCTAATCTCTATGACTGACGCCGGTGCTGGCCAATCTGTAATAGCCTAAATCTTGGCTAGATCTACAACAATACCTACTACTTAAACAACATGTCTAAAAAACGTGACCTCTAACTTCAAAAACTCATACTTGCAGAACTTGGTATAGAGTCGGTGATTCATCAAAGCCTACAATGTCTCCCTGAGGTGCTGCTCGTGATCCTCTTAAGTCATTAAATATATCAATATATCATTGATGTAAACTATCATGAAGTGGTCAAAAAATGGTCTTATCACCCGATCCTTCAAATCTAAAAACATGGCAAGAGCATTAGTCAAACCAAATCGCATGACTATAAATTGATAGTGTCCATATCTCATGCTAAACTCTGTCTTGGACCTATCCTCATCCCTAATCCAAAGCTGATGATACCCTAATCTCAGGTGTAATTTAGAGAAATACTGCACTCATTTCAGTTAAACAAATAAATCATCAATTCATGGTAATAGATACTTGTTCCTGACTGTGACCTTATTCAACTATTTGAAATCAATACACAACCCTAATATACCATCCTTTTTCTTCATAATAGGACATATGTTCCTAATGGAGATGTAGAAAGTGTGATAAATCCCTTATATCCAAAATCCTAGAGCTGACTTTTTAAATCCTCCAACTCTCTCAGAGCCATGCGGTATGGTGGTTTGGAAATAAGTCTGGTGCTTAGTACAAAATCAATGATAAAATCTCTCTCTCTAGGTGTTGGCAATCTAGGTAAGTCGTTTGGAAACATGTATAGAAACTCAAACATAGCCATAATCTCCTTAAATCTAGGTCCCTAACTCATTGCTACTCTATGTAATGATACCAGAGTCTCTATCCCTACACTAGTCACAAGTTAACCTTTAATGCTCTCGGCTGTCGATGTACTACCCCCACAGGTGAACATCAAACATCCTAGAATCTTAAATATCACTTTTTTACTCAAACAATTAATATGAGCGGGATGAGCATCTAGCCAATCCATCCCTAACAATGTGTCAAAATCTAAGAACTCAAGAACCCCGAAGTCTGCAGGTAACTCTACCCGACCTATCTCTACTGGGCATCTCTCAATAAGATAATTATGGTAAAACCTATTCCTGGCTATGGTACTCAAAATTAAATGCACGCAAACTCTAAAAGTGTGTTAAACCTAAGATGCCTATCATGTGATAAGAAACGAAAGATACTATAGAACCTGAATCAAACAAGACATATAAATTTATACAACAAATATAAACCAAACCCTCAATTAGTCCTTATGGGGGCATCGGTATTAGGCTTTGCTACCATGTTTACTCTCTTATAACTCTGGCAAGTGGGTACTACTTGCTATGGAAAATCTCTAATCATATGCCCCACGTGACCACAACTATAGCAAGTGATCAGCCTACATTGAAGCTATGGCTTATCTTGGGCATGTGCTTGTCTCTATCCTTGTAAGGAACCATCTCTACCTCTAACTTGACCTCTGCCTCAACCTCTACCACCCTAATGCTATTGATGTAACGCTAGTGGTGCTGGAAAAGCTGGTAAAATAGTAGGAACTAGAAATACTGGTCTAAGTGGCGGTGGCAAGGGAGGTTTACCAATTATACTTTGCAATGGCGTATAAGATAATACATATAGTATAATTGAGGTAGTTGTCCCTGATCCTAGAGAACCTTTGCCCCATCTCCTTTATCCCTTGCCCTTTGGGTTCCTCATCTCAAACACTTCAGTTTGATCAGGTCTCAACATTGGTCCTAACGGAGTCCTATTGAGAACTTCTTAAACAATAGAGCTTATGAGAAAGTGCACGCTTGTATATCTCACCTAAATTCCTAGCACCTGAACCCATCAATTAAATAAACTATATATGGCCTTTGTCTATTTTCGAAATGGTATATATCCTCAGAATCATCTCTTACTAGATCCCCAACGAATTGTCCCAGATAGACATATCTATCTCTATAGCTCAACACTAACTCACTAGATCCCTGTCTCATATTCATAAACTCATTCCTCAACCTTTTCATCCACGCAAGTGGAAGTACTACTGATAGAACTTATTCTTAAGTGCATCCAAGACTCAAAATCACTATTATAAGCTATCGTTGCAAGACACTATACATTGGCATCTCTCTATAGTGTGTATGATGAAAACTCAGCCCGACGTTTGTCCTCGATCTTCAGGACTCTATAAAGCTTCTCCTGAGACAATACCTACTTCTCAATCCTCTCAAAGTTTTGCAAACCATCAAAATAAACTAGCTTTAATTTGATGAAATACTTTAACAATTGAACCTCTCCTATTGAGCTAAAAGATGTAGGAGTGAAAAACGGTGTATAAACTATCTCTATGGCTAGTGTTTTCACTACTAGTACAATTTGTACTGTGGGAGTGGCTAGTGTAGTGGTAGGAAGCTCACGTGTCGGTAATATGGAAGCAGTAGTAGTAGGGGCCGGTGCCTACGCTGGTGGAACAAAACATGTTGTAGTTATAGGAATGAAATTCACTAACTGCTATCCCTAAGCAGTTCTCGATTAAATAGCCTTTGAATATCATTAGTAGATTGAATAGGAGGTTGTCTGCCACTAGCACCTACATCCTTTCTATCGCGTGAATCAACCATCGATATCTAAAAGTTGATAGCAAATGCGAATCACCTTCTACATAGATAACGCATATACACATATAAAAACTAACATGTACATATAAGATATCGCCATCTCCCTTTCACTCACTTCCCAACTAATGGTTTCTAGGCAAGGATCATATGGTTTACCATAACTAAAACTTAATGTTTCCTTGTTTAAATTTTATTTGTTACTTATTTGAAAAGTTGGCCTCTGATACCAACTATTACTTTGGTATCACATTGTGGAATAACTACATTCCACTACTTAAGCTTCATAAACTTAGGCTCTGATACCACCTGTGACGTTTGTATCAAAATTTTGAAGAACTTTATAATCTATCCTAAAGTATCTAGAGCATAGGCTCTATAAACTTAGGCTTTGATACCACCTGTGATAACCCCTTCTCAAATTAGGGCACCACCTGGCCTAATCCCATCATTAAGCCCTAATATCGCCACGTAGGACTTAACAACAAATTTGTCAACTTTTCCTTAAATTTTCTTACTTGCAAGTTGATTTCACAGATAAGCACTTTCTTATCTAATTTCAATTGATAAATCAGAGTTGATTAAAATTTATACAATTTAAATTTTATTTAGCAGAAGTATTAACATTATACATAAGAATGTGGAAAACCAGGAAATAAAGTTAAGATGAATAAATATATAACAAAACGGCGATAATATATTATCATGTATCTAGTCAGGGTGCAATCTCTTAACTCATAATATATACAACCCAAAAAGTAAATGAAAGACATACATAAGTCATACAATAAAACCAAAAACCTACAATACGCGATGTAGCAACAGTCCATTGGCTCAGAGTTAGTCACCGATCTTCTCCTTGCCCGTTCTGCTACTTGATGGATCTGCATCCATCGTAATAAAAATGACGGTGAGTATAAGAAAATGGAAAGTCACTTAAAGAGACTTTTGTTCACATTTCTAAATATATAATAAGTATCTGAAAGCATAATAATAGAAACTATGCAGAAAATAATTAATGCTTTAAGATACTCTAGTTAATCAATATGAAACTAACACTCGGCTAAGTAGTAATGATCTAGGGCCTATCAGTCGTAAGTTACATCCCTTCAACCTTATACCACTATTTAGGGCGTAACTAATATCATGACAGCCTTCCAATCTTCACAAATGCCCATCTCATATATGAATACCAAAAAGTGCCCCTAACAAGTGTTGTATGCTTACCAACAACCCTGAGTCCTATACCTCGTGTGCTGCGCAATATAGTGGTGAGATCCCGACTACCCCAGTAGTTTAGTGACCTCGTGTGGCGCACTATCTCTATCATATCATAGTTCTAGATACAAGAACTACTTTCATAAACCAATAATTAACAAGGTTTAAGAATCTAATAATTGTAATTGCATATCAATGCACAAAGGAATTTAAATTTACAATACTTTCAACACCTACCTAATAGCATGCTATTTATTTTGACCACATATATCAACATTGAAGAATGACATAACACATGATTTAGAGTCAATGAAATTATTCAACCAACAAATCATACCATGATAGAAAAGTCATGAAATAAGATAGGGAACAAGTCATGATATGTAGAGTACAATAGGCAAATTAGTCCAAATGACTAAAAATAAATAATAAGACATGAATGAAATGTTAATAAATATCTTAATCAGTTTACTTATAATCCACGCAAACTCCTAGCTAATCTGGCCTCTCGACAACTCCAAACATGTACCCGAACCCTCGAGACTCTTCTCTAGGTCCCTAATATCATTTAAAATGCTTTTAAGTGTGTTTAGACATTTATATAGTGTATTAGACTTGCTTAAAGTGTTTAAGTTATAATTAGAGAAATTTAGATTTTATGCTGACAGAGCACCTAGTGCGCTAAATGTTATGTCTAGCACACTAGTGACTTCATTAGTGCGCTAGTCAGATTTTTAGCGCGCTCCACATAGGTAGTGCGGTAGCTAGCTAATCCAGTGCACTATGTGTAAGAAAACCCAGAATTTTGCATTTAGAATTCTTTGTTCTCTCCACAAATAGATCACTCTAACACCTTGGGATCTCTTTCCTTAATTACCAGAAACCCCAAGATACTCATTAACACCATAAGATTAGACATACATCATTTATTTCATAAATGCATCAAATTAACTAAATTATTAGTGTAAATAGAATTACCAAGTTAATGAACACCACACCTAGCATGATTTCCACCTCCAAAACCATCAAAACCTCATTCATAAACCACTTGCTAATCTCTCCGATCTTCTTCTCGATGTCTTCTTAAATCTTATATATTAAGATATGATTTTTAATAGCAGTTGATGTTTATGTACACATCTATCTCGAGACTAATCTAATGGCCTATCACTTGACACATTTCCACTAACTCTCCACTAACTCCTTCCAAGTAACACCAATATCAAACTCAATTAGTCTCTTGATGTGTTAACATGTATCTAGAGAATCATCAAATGGCTATTGTTTTAACTAGCTAACTTAGCTTACATTTAATATACAACCAACTATAGCCTTATTAATACTACTATTTAAGCTACACTAAACTTAAATCAACTTATTACTTCACTCTACCATGATCCCACGCTGGCACTCATTTTGAGGCATGTCTTTACTCACGTTTTGATACCTAAACATAAGTAGGATTGACTTAATAGGATACACATATACGATACACTAGACATAAAGCATAAAATATCTTACATATACCTCGGCCACATCGCCTAAATCGGTGCACGTATCTTGATATGAATCACGTACCACGGGTCGATGATCCTTACTAAGGAAATTAAACTAGGATTAGTAATTTGGGCCACGACAAGACCATTACTTACGCTACAGTCAAGAGGATGAGAGCGATTGATGGGTATAATGATTCGAAAGAAAAGAGGGAGATAAATAAGAAAAAAATATCTAGTGTCAAAGACAAGACTGCTAGATAGGGAATTCAGAGTAGAACACAAGAAGAAGGAAGAGAAGTACCAAGTCAGATGGCTCAAGTAAATGTTTTAGAGGCATAGGATAGTTTTGCATCTCCAGTAAAGGCTAAAAGGAAAGGATTTTTCAAATCCTTATTTTTAGCCTTTCGATGTATGAAAAGTAGATTTTGAGGAATTACAAGATGCTAGATAAGAATGAGAGAACATTGGTGTGTCACCATTCCATGTCAGAAAGGGGAGTGGTCGAACGTTCTCTAGATCCAAGGAGGGGCATTGAAATTCCTTTAGTGAAGTTGAGATTTCCATCAAAAGTTTATAACCCAATTGATAGCTATAGTTCACAACTTACTACAGTGAGAATGACGACAGAGCTAAAGAGAATGATGACGAATTTACTTCTACGTGAAGTACCTTGTAATCTTTTTAATATTTGCTTGTATGTGTAGAATGCGACCTTTATTTGAATTATTAATGAGAAATGAATGATTTACTCTATTGCATCTCTCAATTATGTGATATTTGTTTGATTATTTTGAAAAATAGTTTTTGTTTCAAATTTAATTCTTTTATGCTTCACGAGGTATATTTATTATATCGAAAAAAACCCTACTTAACATTTAAACCTTAAAAACAAGGTTTAGAAGGAGTTTGGGGGTATCTTAGTGAAGTATAAAGAAGTCAAGTATAGAAGATTAGATATATATAATCTATTTAAATTATTTAGTTAGGAATATGGAATTGAATATAATTTGGATTTCAATAAAAGTGATATTTTTTATTACTCATGAAAATATAAATTTTATGGTAGAAAGGAATCGTTATACCCTATTTGACCTAACCATGTATGAACTAGAGGAGTTTAGAGGGGATTGATTGCTTTATGTAAGACATTAAAGCTTTAACATTAGTAGATCAGAGATCATCACTATGAAGGAGTTAAGTTTGGAGTTTCAAGTTCAATTTAATCGTTAGTGAGATTTCTTAGTAAATTATCAATGTTGTTGATTTGAAATGGTTTGTTACCTCACTATAGGTCCCCCTTAATGATTTGGGATTGTAATTAAGGTTGTGGTGATGATTTGGCAATGGAACAATGACTGCTACCATGTTAACCGTAGAGATAGTGCAGATTGGAGAGCATTCCATCAAGCAGAGGAGCGTGCTCCTTTCTTCAATTAGGACGAACCCAGTTGGTGGACTGCGCCCTACTAAGTGAGGGAGTGCACCTGCACTCCTAAAAACAACAACTGTATTTCGCTTTATATAAATTTTTTTGACATTTTAGGGATTGACTTAGGGTTTTTAAATATAGGGAATTAGACCTATATTGATCACTAATGGTGTGTGATAGGTTGTCAATCATCATGAAGATTGAGTGACTCAGAAAAGTTAGGAATTTGATAACGAAAACCTGAAGAGAGGCAAGTATAGATTCTCTTATTTATCAATATTGCCTGGCTATCTTAGTATATGTAGTTCCTATAATTAATGGACTGAAATAGGGGAGTCTGTACACTATGATGGTTTTAATAAATGGAAAATGGTGTGTAATGTGACCCGCGAGAGTAACTCTTGATTTTGTGAATAGGTTTATAGGAGATGAGATACCTTCCTAGCTTATAAATAACTCATGCTCAATTCGATAGGTTGCTTAGATTACATACTCACTAGAGGGTTTTACATAGAACCATTGAGCATTAATGGATTGGCTAGACATCAAAATGACCAATGTGTTTGTGTTGTGATCGGATTAATGGCGTCAATGGGTAATCAAGCCTAGTTTTATAATAAAATGGGGTTTACAGTGTAATGGTCATTGAAGTTTGAAATGCATTGTTATTTATTGAATTATATGCTTTCCATATTCTTGTTAGTTAACATTGGTGCATATTGTTATTCCATGATGTTCTCGATTATTTTATGTAATATTGTTGGCTATGTGAATCTATACCTACTGAGCAAGTTGGAGCGCTCACCCAAATTAATATATCAAGAAAATTGACGAGCGCTACGGTTATGAGATAGAGAAGATTTATAAGTCTTGATCTTCTATTTGATGTATTGAGTTTCCCTTTATCTAATACATTTGTTTTGAATTACAGTTTTGTAATATCACAAAGGACGATAGGTTTTCTTTAATTAAGGTTTATTTTTATTTGATTTGGTATTATATATCTTATTTAAATATCAAAAAATGTTTTTAATTTTGTTGCATTAAATATTTTTTTTACATCGATAGTTAATATACAATGATATTATCAAGTGTAGAAGGAGATACTACTTGCTTTAGATAAGTTTAGTCGAATTAATGGGGCTTAATTAGGGTTTTAAGTTGAGTATCGCACTAATCGGGATAGGGGATGCTATAGCTTGCTATTAGAGCCTATGTTTAAGGGCTTTATTATACTTGATAACTCTGATATAGTTTGATATCGAACATTGGTTGGAGCCTACTCAAAAGCTTAACGTGATAAAATGTGGTATTATAGTGTATTTCAGAATATAACCTTGTTACTTAGAAAGAACTGATAACTTAGAGACAATTTCGTATTAAATTTTAAGGTTATAGTATCAGAGATACCTTGGTACCACAACCTAAGTTTACTAACTCTGAAAGCTCTCTCAAGTTAAGTAGAAGCTTATGATGTAATGAATGGTTTTTATCATGATTTTTGGAGGTTACTAAAAGATAAAAGATTGAGACATGTTATTTTTTATGTTATACTATATCTATGTGGTAGATAAAAGAGTAATGTCTTTCATAAATGATAATAAGATGGTTGGAGTCCATCGAGTTTTGATGATATGAGGAAGATTTAGAGGTAAGAGCTTATGAGAGTATTAACCTTGAGGAGATTGAAAAAGAAAGACATAAAGAAAACTTAAAATATGAAATTAAGGTCTTCTCCTATTAATTGTTGTCATTTTTCTTTCTTTTTAATGATATTATTAAATAAATAATAATCTGTGAAGAAGTATCGATTATAAACCATGAGACATGCATTAGGAGAATAAAATTTATGAAATGATGAGATATTGAATGCCTTTAGATCGAACTCAAATATGGTAGACCACTTTAAGAAATGATTTAATACTAGTAATAAGACTAGCATAGAAATAATGAAAGTTATTCAGTAAATAACTTTGTGCTTAATGATAAAAGCCTATTTGTGAATATGAAACTAATAATGTATTTATACTTGATAAGTTGTTATGAAGTAAAAACTCCAGATATGGTGTGAATCTATATCGGAATAACAATCAAATTTCTCAGATAATAAAAGGTGAAATTGAGAATTTATACTATCTATTCCAAAGCATAGCAGTGAGTTGGTAAAATATCTTAGTCTGATGTCTTACACTTGTATAGTCTAAATTGGAAAAAATGACTGGTCAATAAATCTGAAGATTTGAGGAATCAGAAAAATAACATGCGGTAATGGGAAAAAATATTCATTGCCTTAGATTAACAACTCATTCTTATAATATGGTGAAATCAGTTGTTATCAAGATTTAGTTAAGATCTGATTGTCATAATAGTATGATCAAAGTTAATGATATGTTTAAAATGATTTTAGGAGGTAGCTGAATAAATTTAAATGGATAGTGGAAACAATTAGAGCAAAGAACTCATACTATATTCGTAAATGAAGGGCGATGAGTTTTAAAACCTTATTTTAATTAAGTTGTTATTGTGTTATAAAAAATAATATGAAATTTTTGAAGATTTAGAGGATGCATAAGTATTACCATAAAAAATTGTAAATTGTAACAGTAAATTGGCTTAGACTAGATTTTATAAGTGCCAGTACTAAGTTTCAAAGGTCAAATAATTGTATGAATGTTGAATTTTAAAAACAAATCGGGGGATTTGACTGTGATTATGTCAGTTTTGAATTATTATGTATTCAATAGAAAAGTAAAAAAGAAAAGTAAGCTTGAAATAATTGAACATTACAAACGATCGATCCAGGGATCTTTCATATCAATATGTAATTTATTTAGTTAACTTAAGTATGAGGATTGTTATAAGGTAAAAACAAATACAAGGATGTAATACAGGAAAGTTGAAGTATAAATTGACGACAATGTTTACTTTATGATACCTAGATTATGGAAGAAGTTAGAGGTTTATCCTAGGACTTCTTATTGAGATACGAATGTGTGTTGACATAATAAAGCAAAATTGTAGCTTATACTTCTACATATATAGTTTGATAATTGAGAGAATAACTATTGGAGATTGATAATCTTAAGATAACTATATTTGTAATTGTACCAAATATTAAAGGTATCACTTGTAAATAAGAGGAAAGGTTTTTGAGAGTCTTTTAATTATTCTTTAAGATTATTGAGAATCTTGGAAGAATCATTAAAAGACAACCTAAAAGTATAAGAAACTAGTGGATTGGTTTAAGGTTGAAATAGTAAGTCTCAATTAATGAAAATCTAAAAATTGGAATTATCATAGTGATAAAAATGGAAGGTAAGATATATACCTGAAATTAGACCTTGAATTTCCTAAATGATCAGGATTTTACTTTGAAACATCAGTCATTAAGGTGATTGTGTTGATAACCCCTTAAAAAGGAAAAAAGGATAGAAGCTGTAGTTCTAATAAAAGCATCCCAGTAATATTTCTTGAGTGAGATGTAAACTAGTAACCAATTAAAGTCTTGCACTGGCACATCATTAGTTGAGTTGTTTGGATTAGTTACTATGATTATATTCTATAGATCTTAGATTAAAGCTCAGATAATGACGATAAATTGAGTGATGTATTATGGAAAACATGATTGAGATTATCTAGTTGATAAAAAACTGACTACTAGTTATTGGTATTTTGTATAAATAATCTCAGATTAGAATATTGAGCATGTAAAGGAAGTTCTTGGAAATCGAATCAAAAGTGAAGCATGAATATGAGAATTTCATGGGTTTCTTTAAAATATTCATTCAGGCTTAATTCAAAATTATTATGAAAGGAATGAATTGTTGGTGATCTAGAATGAAAGTTGACGGTGTCAATTTTATAAAGAAATAAAAGATATATCACTAGGTGGAAGCTGAGTGATATTAACCTGGAAGGTTATATTATTTTTACTTCATATGAATGAAATCTCATGCTCAGAGACTTACGATGGATTAACATAAGTTGCGATGACAACTTAAGGTTGTTGATGTTGTAATTATAAAATTGATCGAGTCTGTAAATTTCTTGCCAGTTTAAATTCTCATGGAAGTTGTTAGTTACTAGAAGAAATATTTACTGTATGAGTTCTCTATTATTAAAAGTATCAGGCTATATATGAAATTCAGATGTTTTCTTTAAAACTTTTTATGCTTAATTTAAAGTTAACAAGTTGTGGGATGAGAAGTAATGATACAAGTTAATTAAAGTCTGAGTAATTTAAAACTATACAGAATGGCATTAATAGACTGTCAGTATACAATTACAACTTAAATATATGGATAATAACAAACAGAGATAGTGTTGCTACTATTAGAGCTTCTCAATTTAGATTTCTTGAGGAAGTGTTTGTGGCATCCGAAGATTTCATATATTTGATTAGGATGCTAATTAAGTATTTTTTTAGTTTAAGTATTCGAGGTGGGACCTACGCATTATGGACTAGAGATCATAAGATTTATTTTATTTTTCTATGTTGTGTGCTTAGTGTGTGTATTATATGCTATTTTATTGCATAATAGGGTTGTGTTGAGGTGTATCCTTAGTTTTTCATACTTAGGTTGCAAGTGCGTGTTTGAAGGGCCCGAGTGAAAATATATTATAGTTGTTTAAAAACTAATTAACTAAATGTTAATCCTCACATGAAGAATTTGCCTTAATTTATGTACAAGTTGAGATTGGTGGTAATGTCAATTAGGAACGAAGTTAGTACAAGACTTACCTCGAGCTTTATGTTGGTTGGCAGTAGCTGAGATTGAGATTGAGTCCAAATTGGTGCAAGTTTAGGCAATTGTGGCAAGAGAATTGGTTGAATAAAATATTTTAGTATGTCACAGACAAATTTATGATTTTAAGGTTTTTTTCGTGACCAAAACTAGTGTTATAGAAATTTTATGAAGATGGACAATTTTGTCAAGACTTGGTTCAATTTGGTGAAAAATCGGATCGAAAACGAACATTGGAAGCCGAAACAAGTCTAAATATGGATTTTGGGAATTAATAAATAAAAAGAGATTAAGATGCTAACAAGCTGTTGAGGGTTTATATATAAATAAAAAAAGATACAAAAAAACTTAAATTGAAATCGTTCTCAATAGAGAATGACTTTCATTTTAGTTTAGATAGCCCTTAATTGATACTTTCGCTCAAAAAGCTCCCGAAGTTCCATTTTCACTCAGTTTCTTTACGCAACATTGTAGAGCATCGTGAAAGGGTTAGTTCGAGCTTAGTTTTCACTGTGAAAATAAAGTATTTGGCTCGTAATTTTGTAAATTCTCAATGCCGGACATTTTTGCACAATTTAATTTGAACTCTCACGATTTCTCAATTTCTTTTGCTCGATTTTGTTAGAAATTAGTAGAAATCATTTTTAAGTAATGTATTGGGTTGATTTAGATCAATTTGGGATATATCCTACCGACATTGATTAGGGTTTTGATGAAACGAACTAACGCGATTCAGTTGATAACTATTTTGAAGTTGTTTTTATGGTTGGGATTGATTTAAATTAGGTTTCTGGATAAATGGATCATTGGTTTTAATCCAATTTGACACCATGGGCAATAAGAATATTTCAAGGTTGGAAACGAGTGGTTTCATGGTGTTTGTTGTCGAGTTTTAATGTTTTAATTTCAAAAATATTGATTTGGAGAAGTTTTTCAGTTAAAAAAAAAAATAAAGTTTTCCTACTTGATAGGTCATATTGGAAAACTCATAATTTTTCCTTCGCTGATCTGATTTGAGTGTTCTTGGATTCTATGGAAAGTGGAACATGAGTACTACAAGTTTATTTAGGTGATCATGACAAATATTGATGTTTTCAAGGTGAAAATGTTACCCCAAGTCGGCTAGTTGTAAGACAGTTGAAATAGTTATATAAATTAATGTTTTTGGAAACTGTTCCCAAGCGTACTTTGCCACAGTTTTCATTGGGTTCGTGATTTGGTTTCACTTAAAGCTTGACCCATAATATTACTAGGTATGGAGGGAAGCTTTTTGAACCATCTTCAAAGTCATCTGACGCTCTGGGAACCTCAAAAATTTAAGCTCAAATTTGGTTTGGTTGTAAGTAAACCCTACAATGATCTTTACTATTTATGGAGTTTATCTTTGTACCTATAATTGTATCATAATTAGTATTACATTTTATTATTCTTGGTCATGCTTACATAGAGTGAGTGAAGGGGATAAGCTTGTTTAAAATTCTGGTTTGATTTAAACTTGGTTTCAGTCATGCCTCTATGCAGTCTAGTGAGACTAGCATAGTTTAACGGCGATAAGTTATATGTGCATTTCATGAACTGTTAATATTGTCTCTGTACTATTTTTGGTAGTCGATGTCTGATTATAGTTACGAAACAGCAGTAGAGTGGACTGCATGCTTGTTGATGCATTTATCTTACTATTTATTTAAAAATACAATTACACGTCTCCATGTATCGGACTGACACTTGCAGGTGTACAGATCAACGTAGGAATTTACTTACCTGACATTTTCAAGTTGTTTTTGATGATGTCAGATTCTATGTGAAGATAAGGGAAGAATGGAAAAGGCTGGAAGATTGTTGTGATTATTTTTTAAAATTTAAAATAAATTCTTGTTTTAAATTGTTTATTTATTGTTTTGGAAATCCTTTTGGTGAGTGTAGGGTGTGAACTTTCATTGAATGGTTATATCAATCTCCTAATCTAGTTTAAAATACATTGAGAAGGAATTTGTCTTAATTTTGTTCTATTAGGGATTTTGAAGTTTTAATTAAGCTTTCAGAGAAACTAAGTCTATAAAATGGGATTCTATAGATATTATAATCTATGGGGAGTTGTGAGTCATCCGCAACTCTATTATCTATAGGTGAATTTTCTGATAGGACACTTTTAAGGGAGGTGTTGTCAAATTTTTTATTTAATATGGATATGATCTTTTAATTTGCTCTAATTGAACAAATGATGAATTGAGTTTTATTGAGGATATAAATACAGTTTCGGAGCCTTAAAAAAGATTGAATAATTATAATTTTTAGGTCAAGGTTGAAAGAATGGATTGGCTTGACTAGATTATCAAAAGATTAAGAGAATCTATGCCGCTTAATCGTCTTAATGACGAGGGGCCAAAAGTATCTATGATGATGATTCATGTATGTTTAGCTGACACATCATCAATTGAGAGAGCTAATTCTTGAACTGCTAATCTGTTCTTCTGAACTCATACTTGGACTGAATTGGAGATAATTCAATAAGTAATTGGGTGTCAGAAAAGCTAATAAGGAGAACATAGTGCATTAGAGATTAACGACTAATGTAAATCATCTTAATTGGTTAGTTTCTGATGATTGTGCATTACGGTTCAAGGATAAATTGTGGATTCTAGCTTAAGATCAATTGAGGCAACAGTTTCTATGGGAATCGCATAAATCTTTTTACTTTATTCATCCACATAATAATAAGATATATCGTGAAATGAGGCCTGTTTATTAGTGTCTTGCGATGAAGACTGAAATTGTTGAGTTTGTAAAGAGATGTGAGATATCAACAAGTTAATGCTAATCATAAGAAACCTAAAGGATTATTAAATTTGCTGCCTATTCTTGAGTGGAAATGAGAACATATATAGATAGATCTTTTTTCTTGTCTACCTCAGAGTAAACATAAGCACAATGTCTTATGGGTTGTAGTTAATAGGTTGGCAAAGTTTATGCATTTCTTGCTAGTTTCCATGCGAGATCCTTTTGACTAGTTATGTGAGGCGTACATTCTTGAGGTTTGGAGATTTTATGGAGTTCAGGTGTCGATTACTTCAGATAAAGATATGAGATTCACGTCCTGACTATGAAGTGAATTGTAAATACAGCTAGGGACTATCCTTAACCTCATTCATAGGCTGATAAGCAGCTTGAGTGGTTGATTTTGGTGCTAGAGGATATGATTCGAGCTTGTTTATTAGAATTTTGTAGTAACTAGAAAAATACTTTTTTTTACTTGAGTTGATTCGGGATAGATAGAATGCATCAGACTCGCTAGCTTTTGACTACAACATAGCATAGCTAAGACTAAAGAAATACGCTAATAAATATCATAGGTTATTGGAGTTTTCAAAGGACAATTTTGTCTTTTTGAAAGTCTCACCTATGAAAAGATTGTATAGGTTTAAATTGTGAGGTAAGCTAGTTCTATGATACATTGGGCAATTCAGTGTACAAAAAAGGATTACTCCTATTGCTTATAGGTTCGAGTTATCTCCTCAGCTTGCACGAGTTCATAATGTCTTCCATGTGTCTAAGCCTTACAAAACGAAGACTCACTTGACTTCGAGAATTGATTGAAATGAGTTCGATCTTTGAGAACACTTATTTTATGATGATAAATCAAGTAAGATATTTGATCGTAAGATTCACAGGTTGAGAACCAAATAGGTTACTTTTGTTAAGGCGAAATGGCAATTTCACAAAAATGAGAAACTAACCTAGGAACAAGAATCTTATATGAAGAAACAAATTCCATTTCTCTTCGAAATTACAGGTAATTATACATTTACTTCAATTTCGAGGACAAAATTGCTTTAAATTAGGGAGACTATAACAACCTGTTACCTTAAGCTAGTGATTAATGTTAATCCAAATCCTAATTAACCCAAGTTAGGCTCGTGGTAAAGTCCAACGTACCTCAAATAGCGTGGGCATGAATTTGTGTGATGATTGGTTTTTGTTTGGAATGCTTAATGAACTTCATAAGTTGTGGGATTAATAAGAATAATACAAATCTATAATAAAAAAATATGTAATAAAACAATAAATAGCCGGGACATCGAGTGAGATGAAGGGGTCGTGAAATGAAAGTGCACACCTAAGAATACACGTAGGTATGTTTGGTGAATTTCTTGGTGAGAAAAAACTGGAAATATATATTTATTTATATAGTGGATATATAAATATATATCAAAATTATAAGTTTGGTTTTAATAATATAGGTTATTTGATCAGCTTCGAGATTAGCGTAAGTGTTGATTATGTCAAAATATGTGTCACTTTAAGGTGAGTAATTTTACCACATCAATCACTTGATCAGCCTTAAGGTAGCATGATGCATATCTTGAGGAAAATCCATATATATCAATCCAAAACTATCAAAATTATCCTTATTGTTGCATTGATTTTCGAGAGAGAGAAAAAAGAGAGAGAGAGAGAGAGAGAGAGGAAGTGAGATTGAGGGTTTGATATGGAGGAGTGGATCAAAGGAGTGATTTTCTATTGGAGATTAGGAGCTTAAACATCAGTAAATAAGAAATCATCACTATTGGTGAGTTGAGTTTTGAATTTCAAGTTCAATTCGATAGTTAGTGTTGATTTCTCTATGAATTGTTGTTGTTGTTGATTTGAAATGGTTTGTTACCTCACTAGAGGTCCTCCCTGATGATTTGGGAGAGTAATTTAGGCTGTGGTGATGATTTAGTCATAGAAGAGTGGCTACTGGCTTGTTAACTATCGAGGCAGTGTAGGGTGGAGTGCACTCAATTGAGCAGAGAAACATGCTCCCATTAACAATTAGGATGAACCCAATTGGCGGAGAGCGCCCCACTAAGTAAGGGAGCACGCTCCCACCCCTAAAAACAACAATAGTGTTGTGTTTTACATAGAATCTACTTAGGTTTTGGGAATGACATAGGGATTCTATAGATATGGAATTAGACCAATTATTATCACAAATCGTATGTGATAGTTTGTAGATCATTTAAAGATTAAGTGACATGAAAACGTTTTGAATTTAATAACGGACACCTGAACCAGGGTAAGTAAAGATTCGCTTATTTATCAATCTTATTCGGCTATCTTAGTATATGTAGTTCATATAGTTTATGGATTGAAATGGAGGACTATATATATTGTGATGATTTTAATAAATGGAAAACGGTGCGTAATGTGATACACAAGAGTAACTTCTAGTTTTAAAAATAGATTTATAGGAGATGGGTCATCTTCCCGACCTATATATAACTCTTGCTCAATTCGATAGGCTGTGTGGATTACATACTCACTAGAAGGTAAGGTTTCGAATAGAACCATTAGCCATGAATGGATTAGCTAGACAACAAATCGGCCAATGTGTTGGTTTAGCAGTCACATTAATGGCATCGGTAGGTAATCGACCATAGTTTTATAATAAAATGGGAATCAAACTGTAATAGTCATTGATGCTTGAAATGCATATGTTATTTATTGAACTATATGCTTTCCATATTCTTATTAGTTAACATTGGCGCATATTGTTATTGCATGATGTTTTTGATTATCATATGGAATATTGACGGCTTTTTTGAATTCCTACTTACTGAGCAAGATGGAGTGCTCACCTCAAATTAACATTTCAAGAAAATCAACGAGCGTTATGACTATGACATTCTCCTTATGTTTTATGTTTGTATTAAATTATCATTTTATAATATCACAGGGAGTGGGAGGTTTTATATAACTGAGGTTTATTTTGGTTTGATTTTGTATTGTATATCTTATTTAAATATCAAAAAAAGTTTTTAAATTCTACTACATTTAATATTTGTAATACATCAATATTTGATATATAGTGGTGTTATTAGGTGCATAAGGAGAGGCTCCTAGCTTTAGTTAAGTATAGCGGAATTAGAGCGGCTTAGTTAGGGTTTTAGGGTGAGTATTACCCAAATCAGGATAGGTGATGCTACAGTTCTACTACTCATCACTCATGAATACAAACCACATAATCCACATGTTGCCCGACGTGTGATTCGGCTGGTCTATTTAAGCTTGACTGAGCTACCGACTCTAATGGACAGTGAAAAATTAAGGTAACCACTGGTAACTTTGTTTGGAAGGGCGGAATCCATTTCCCATCTAACATTTTCTACCTATCAAAAAAAGCAGATGCCATTTCTAGGGTACCCTTTCCTCTATCAGTCCTGTCCGCTTTATCAACTACTTTTAACAAATTTTATATTTAAATCATTTAGCTCTTCATACATTGCCCATTCCAGTCCGTAAAACTAAAAGAACAAAATATACAAGTTTATGATGCTTAATTAAAAAAAATACAAGCCCACTTACCTCGGTTATGATTTTCTAACCTTTTCGAGCCTTTTAAACCTTGCAAGGATTCACTAGGTAAATCTACACAAACATTAGATAATATTGGTAAATTATGGTCTTAGAGTAGTGTTAGTATTATCCTAGAACCCTAGCTTAAATCGTGTCAAAGTCCTGAGACTCGAACTCCTCTTTTCATTCATTTCCTTTACTCATAAGTTACAGCTTAGATGTGACATCCCTTATCCCGATTAGGGTAATACCTTGCTTGAAACCCTAATTAAGCCCTAGTACACCAGCCAGACTTAACTAGAGCTAGTAGCTTCCTTTCTATACATGATAAACATAATTTGTATATCGATATCAAATTATAAATCAAATTAATATGCATTGGAAAATTATAACTTTTTCGGTAATACATTCGATATACATAAATCCGGAGTTTATCGAAACCCAAAATTCATTTGTAAAACCTCCCACCCTATTATATTACAAAAGTGTAACTCAAATAATATTCATATATACAAGGAAGGTTCATCAAATCGTCAAAAAGATAATAACACTCCCTAATCTTTCCCTAACCCTTACCTGAAGCACTTACGTGTGAACCTAAAATGTTAAGGGGAGCGAGCGCTCCAACTTGCTTAGCAAGTGATGCGCGTGAACACATCAGTTATCAACTGATATCAAGAAGATAATTAATAGCAATATGAATCCAAAACATATCTATTCAGGCAAAGAAACTAATATAAACAATAAATAATTGAATGTGATTCGTAATTTCTATTAAATATGAAGTCTTAATCTCCAGTCACTCGAGAATGCAACCACATAATCCACATGTTGACCGACAATGTATTTTGTTGGTTTTTTCAAGCTTGACGAGTTATCATCTCCAAATGGACAATGATGACTAAAGTGAAACTCCAGCTCACAGAGGATAAAGGGGCAAAATCCATTTCCCAACATACATTTTCGATCTTGAGTCTAGGTTTGCCTTAATGACCATTTTTAGGATTTACCATATATGAAACATTCAAATTACAGTACGTTGGCCCAATCCCAGTTGATAATTCTATGTGAACTAATTAAACTAATTTATAGTGCATAATTGATAAGAGTATGAATCCCACTTACCTAGATTAGGTTTTTTCACAATTCTTTAACATTTCTGGGTCACCTGACTTCTCTCGGTGTTCTGAAACCTATTACAAATCATTTGAGGTTAATACAAGCCTAATAATCGATATTTAGAACTTTTAACTCAGATCGTAAGACTTTAAGAAATTTCATTCATTACATAATTGTTGTTTTTCTGATGTAGTAGCATGCTCCCACATTTGGTGGGGCGCACTCCACTAACTAGGCTCCTAACACTTTATGAAGGGAGCTTGTTTCCTTACTAAAAGGACCACACTCCACCTTACATTATCTTGATAGTGAACATGGCTGCAGCCCATGTTCAATCTACAACATCAACAACACTAAAACAACTCCCCACGACATTAAGGAAGACCCCCAATGAGGTTTTAACTCATTTGCAATAATGAACAACAAAAATAAAGCAATGAATTCATCATTTACATCAAGAACTCAACTTGAACACTAAAACTAAACCTATGATAAAAATGATCTTTGATTAGCAATGGTCCAATCACCTTAAATCATTAAGAAACCTCTCCAGATCAACTCCCTTAAGATCAAACCCTCGATCGCTTACTCTCTCTCTAACTCAATCAAAGAGTGATGATAAGTTTGAAGCATTTAATATATATATGGATTTTCCTCGAGATATGCATCGCTCTATCTTTAGGCTGATCAAGTGATCATTATGCTAAATTGCCACATCCTATTGACACATCTTAAGACAATCATAACTTACACTCATCTCGAAGCGATCCTTTGATCCATATAAATCAGATCAAACCTATAGTTATTAGGGGTGGGCAGCGGTTTTAGAAAAACCGCCCAAACCGCCCAAACCGACCAAACCGCACGGTTTGGTCTGGTTTTTCAAATTCGCGGTTTGGTCGAGGTTTGAAAAACGTAAAAACCGCAGAATCGCGGTTTTGTCGCGGTTTTCATTTTGGGAAAACTGCGGTTTAACCAAACCGAGGGCATTTTGGTAAATAAAAACCAATAAAATTTCAAAAACTTAAATAACACAATCATCTTCCTCTTCCTCTCATTCACTCCCGCATCACCTCCCTCACTCCCGCCGCCGTCACCTCCGTCACTTCCACCGTCGTCACCTCCCTCTCTCCCACTGTCGCCTCCCTCTCACTCCCGCCGCTCCTTACTTCCGCCGGTTCCTCCTCTCACCGCCGACTCCTCTTTCCTCTCACCGCCGTCTCCTCTCTCCTCACACTCCCGCCACTCCTCTCTCATCTCACTCCGTCACTCCCGCCACTCCCGCCACTCCTCTCTACGCTGACAGCCGCCGCCGAATCCATCGCCATCATCGTCGCCTTCCACCGCCCGCCGCCTCGCACCACTGCCTCGCACCAAAACTGCAACCAAACCGACCAAACCGCGCTAACCGATGTTTGGTTTGGTTGCGGTTTCTGTGGTTCGCGGTTTGGTGGTGGTTTGAAAAATCATTAAACCGTAAACCCTCGATTTGGTAGCGGTTTGGTGGCTTTCACCACCGAACCGAGATTTTCCCACCCTTAATAGTTATATATATATCAATTATATATAGTTATATTTCTCATGTATTTTATCACAAATAAATTCATTGGACATGCCTACTAGTATTCTAGGATTTGCACATTCATTTCACGACCCCTTCATCACACTTAGTGTATGAACAATTTATCAATTAATTATTTATTTTCCAATTATACGCATGTATTTATTTCTTATTAATCCCACAACCTATCAAATTCATCAAACAAAAAAAACAAACCCAAAACATTATTCTAACCAACAAACATTCTATTCGAGGTATGTCGAACATAACCAAAAGCTTGACTCAGGTTAATTAGGGTTTGGGTTAACACTAATGACAAGATAAAAGTAACTGAGTGTTATAGTCTCCCAAACTTAAGGAAATTCTTTCCTCAAAATTAAAGTAAATCTAAAATTACCTGTAGTCTTAAAGAGAAAAGAAAACTATCAAACCCCTCAACATTAATGCATCTAATTGGCCTAGATTATCTAAATTCTCTAATAATTTTTTCAGCCTCTAGAATATTTCATTATTTTTTTCCGTGACATCTATTCACTAAAATCCTCGAGATACATAATCATCCTCTAACTTAAATTTAAATTCTTGGTACTGACTTGGTCTAATTTCTCTAATTAGGCACTTAAATCGTATAATTTAACTGACCTCGAAATACCCTTTAATTCAATCTTCAATAATGCTCCAAGCTTAAACTTAAATCCTTAATTTACAGGTTCATAATTTATTTTATTACAGAAAATTAGGAAATGATAGGAATGTCTTCCGTATTTATAAAAATCTTGGCAGCACCTCCCTAAATAAATAACAAAATATGGGGAAGGCCTAGAAAGACTCATATCTTCATAACAGTGTACAATATAATATCAAACTTGAATCAAAATATCAAACTTCCAACAGGTCCACAAGTTTTCACCTTAAAACTTATTTACAATCATGTTAGCTTTATAATCCATATTTATAATTTTGAACATCAGACAGTAATCAATCTGCAAGAACCACACCAATAGTACCATTATATACTTAGACTATAATGCCACTACCATTGTTACTCAACTTATCACTCATACCCATAACCAAGAAAACATATCGTTATGTAAAATAATTCATTCAAAAGAAATAGAAATTAAACAACATTTCAATATGTTGCTTATATAGTCAAACGTAAAATAATAAGAAATATAAATGCATTTCAACGAGAATCAACAAATAAATATCAATATGTGGTCACAACTTGCCTAGTTCGCATCATAAAGGTGTGATCATTACCTGAGTGAAAGGAAAATAGTATTTGAAGTAACTTCTAATGAACTATTTGAGGTTAATTCTCAAGTTGCGTTAACTCAACCAACAATAGATTTTGTTTCCGGCAACTCCTTCCGTATGCCATAAGAAAAATATTTGACGAAGTGCCAATTATACAAGTCTCAAGAAACGGACGTTTGACCATATTACCCTTGAAGCTTGAGTGCCTGATCAACAAGTATGATGGATAAATAAGAAGTTAAATGCATTATATTAAGATAAATAATTATAAAATGATCTTTGTAGGATTTACTTACTACCAATCAATTTTAAGCCAAAACTTTAGGGTTCTCGAAGCGTCATATCACCTTGAAATTTGCTCCAATACCTTCCCTACATACTTAATTACAATAGGGGTTAAACTTTAAGTGATACCAAATAATGAAACCCCACAAAAATTGACACGCGTCGAACATTTCAATAAAGTAAAATTTCTAAACTTACTATTTTGTAGAATAGTGGCAAAAGGTCGATCCAAAAGAAATTAGTAGTATTTCTTAGGTTAAAAACAACGAAAAAGGAAAATCGGGGGTTTTAAAATAAATATTAATTTAGCTAACTAATCTAACTAAACTAAGTAAAATAAAAAAATTAAACTAATTTTCAAAACAATTAATTAATACCTACGTAACACCTAAGTCTTCATTTCTACAAATCAGGATCATGGTTTAGTGGCAATCATGGTCTTCAATCTTTTTCAAAAAGCTATTAAATTAAATTATCCAAGATTAGCAATAGAAAATTGACATCCGCCATAAATTCCTCGTTCCACTAATCTCGATAGTCTGGACGTCTGCCACTAACTACTTCAATAATTAATATATAACGCTAGACATCGGCCAATTGTGTTTAACAGACTAACCACAGTAATATGGGTCTGTGGGAACACTAATCCTAAAAAACTGGATCACATTCACTCCTTGTTTAACCTAGATTCAATTGTTGCAAACTAAAAAGCCGAAAGGGTTTGATGGAAAATGGGTGACTGTTCGTCACTTTATTGGTCCAAAAGCACAATTACACGAATACTAATAGTCTAAATAAATATAGATTTAGGTTGTCCACCTAAAAGAACGTACATGAATACCCGAGATCTAAACCATATTCGTTAAAATCAACAACAATGCAATAGGAGAATTATATTAAATTAAATAATAAAATAAAAGATCTCATGTAATGTGCCATAAGTTCATGATCCTGACTTGTTTCCCCTCCGATATAGGCAAGGAGTCGATTAGTCGAACATTATCGTAGAAGAAAGTCGATAACAAAACAATAATAGTTGGCGATAAAAAGAATAAAATCTCAAGTCCTAATATATAAAAGTAATAAATATTGGTATTGGGAGGTGAGACAAACTGATTTTGGATGTTGGGGACGTGACTCGTGCACTAAGGACCATCGTAAGGCTATTTTATAAGTGAAAATCACTTCTATCCACATGTCGGCAGCCGATTGGTTCATTTCTTGCTAAACAGCTGACGTGACATTCTCCTATAGGCTGATACCATCTTTGTTGATGTTGTTACGCATGGTGCGCGAGCTAGACGTGGCGCATGTAGGTGGAGAAGAAAATCACACGACTCGACCGAAATTCTAAGAGACGGTGTTGATGTGCATCTCGAGGAACATCTGTTGGCAGTTGAGGCGTGTGAGAATTTGGTTTTGCTGAAATGCGTTTGTGCTCGCTAACGTGGCGGTTCTTGATTGGAGGAGAAACTGGAGACCGCTGATGTATCAACACGTGATTGGTCGAGATCTAATGAGTGACGCACTTTGGGTGTGAGAGGCCGACACTTGGCAGCTGTTGTGATGAGAACCACTGACGTGGTAGCGTAGGATTAGTTGAGAAAAGATATGCTTTGACATTGCAGCTTCTGATTGGTTAAAATATGATGTCTCCTATTCTACCAATAACGCAATACGTAACTTAAGGAAAATTGTCTTGCATTCGATCACTACATGTAAATACTCCATTTTGAGTATTTTCCGCCACGAATTCAACCGCGCACTCCATTTCACCTGAAAATGACCAATAAATATAATTAATATTTATTTTAGAGACTTTTCATATTTAAATATGCTAAAGTAAACTACTAAATATATACAAATACTGACTTTTCAAAAAAAAAGGGCAAAAGAATAGATAACCATTTCCAAAAATTATTATTTATAACAACTTAAACTTGCTTCATATTGGGTGGTTCATACGCATTAGAAAATTCAAAACAATTTTTTAAAATCTCCAACATGATCGAAAATAAGTTTCATTAAAGTAGATCTACAAAAGGAAAAAAATATATTATTACGTGATTTCCTTCGACGATTGTTCAATCTATAAAATGTTCAAGCTCACGCCCTTTATCAGAAGTTAACACACGAATGGTGACAACAATTTAGAGTGCTAGCCCCAAGAGAGATTGAAAACAATTTTTTTTTCTCTTCCAAAATCAAATGAACTTGAAATAGTAAAAATAAAATTGTCATTCATTTATAAGGTTTCAACCTATATTTATATGTGTAAATAAGCCCACTTACAAAAACTATTCGTAATACAACTATTGTATTTAGGCAATTCAAGCAAATTACATAAACGACCCTATTAATAATTTATCGTTTCACAAATCATAAGGTATTTTGTGTCATGAATTTTCTCATATAAAATTTATAACTTTGAACCAATTAAAATTGTGGTGGATAATGATTATAAAGATAAGGTTGTAGAGGTTAAGAGAATGGGGGATAGATTCATTCTAGTTAAATTAATTATTGGAGAGGAAAAAATTAACATACTTAGCGCCTATACACCACAAGTAGGATTAAGCGAGAGCATCAAACGCAAGTTTTGGGACGATATGGATAGATTTATGCAAAGCATACCATTAGATGAAAAGGTTTTTATTGTAGGAGTTTAAATAGGCATGTCGGGGCAAGTAATGAAGGGTTTGAGATAGTTCATGGAAGGTTTGGTTACGGTAATAGAAATGAAGATGGAGAATCAATCTTAGAATTTGCTTCAACATAAGAACTTGTCTTAGCAAATGCTAGTTTTTTTAAAAGGGAGTGGCATATAATTACTTTTAGTAGTGGTCATAACACGAGTCAAATAGATTTTCTTTTAACAAGAAAAATAGATAGAAAATATGAAGAGACTACAAAGTAATACCTGGTGAAGCGCTTACTACCCAACATAAGTTAGTAGTACTTGATATTAACCTAAGACAATGACATAATATGAATAAAAAGTTAGCTACCCTAGAATAAAGTGGTGGACCTAAAAAATAGTAAATAAGTAGAGTTTAGAGAAAAAACTACTAAAGGAAAATGTTTGGAATAAAGACTTAGACGCTAATACAAAGTGGCTAAAAATGAGTAGTTGCATAACGAGAGTGGGATCAAACGTATTAGGTATATTTAAAGGCTTGGGACAATCAAAGAAGGAAACATGGTGGTCGAACGAGGATGTCCAATAAGCAATTAAGACTAAAAGAGGCTTATATAGGAAAATACCTAAGCGTTAAGATGAAAATATGTACAATCAATTTAAAAGAGCTAGAAAACAAGCTAAAAAAGTACATAGTCATGTTAAAACAAATTTCATGGAAGATCTATTTACAAGGTTAGGTAATAGAGATGGCAAAATATATATATATATATATATATATAGACTAGCCAAATTAAGAGATAACATAAACAAAACCTAAGTCATGTAAGATGTATTAAGGACAAAAATAAAAATGTTTTAACGCCCGAGGATTATATTCAAGATAGACGGAGAAGTTACCTTGATAGTTTATTTAATGATGGCCAAGTTGATACTATAATAGATGAAAACCCACACTAAGAAAGAAATGTAAACTATACATGCAATATTAGAATTATAGAAGTTAAAGAGGCATTGAAAATAATGAAAATAGGGATTGCATGTGGCCCAGATGAACTACCCATAGAGGTTTGGAAATGCTTAGGAGAAATTGGATTGACTTGGTTAACAAAACTTTTCAATAAAATTTTAAAATCAAAATGGATGCCAATGGATTGGAGAAGTAGCATGTTTATGCCAATCTTCAAAAATAAAGGAGACATTGAAAGTTGCTCAAACTGCCGAGGAATTAAAGTTATGAGTCACACTATGAAACTTTGGGAGATGATAATTGACAATAAGCTAAGGAAAGAAATAACAATATCAGATAACCAATTTGTCTTAATGCGTGGGAGGTCAACTATGGAGGTGATTTTCCTTGTAAGACGATTGTTAGAAAAATATAGAGAAAAGAAGAAAGATCTTCATATGGTATTCGAAGATTTAGAAAAAGCATATAATTAGGTCACTATAGATGGTCTTTGGTGGGTTTTAGAAAGAAAAAGAGTGCATGCTTGATACACAGGCACTATTAAGGATATGTATAATGGAGTAGTGACAAGTATAAAGACATTTGGAGGAGCATCCAAAGAATTCCCCATTACGATAGGACTACTTCAAGGACCGGCTTAAAGTCCTTATCTATTTACTATAGTTATGGATGAACTAACTAGACATATTCAAGAAGATCGATCTTGGTGTATGCTATTTGCAAATGATATTGTCTTAGTGGATGAAATAGAAGATGGAGTGAATAGGAAACTAGAACTCGAGAGGAATACGTTAGAATCTAAAGGCTTTAAGTTTAGTCGGACAAAAGCTGAATATATGCACCATGAGTTTAGAAACACTAGACATCGAGATGATGAAGTGGCACAAATAGGGGAAGTAGAAAGTCCTAAGGTGAACCACTTTAGATATCTAGGATCAATCATACAAAATTATGGTAATATTGAGAATGAAGTCATACAAAGAATTCAAGCAGGATGGAATAAATGGCGGAGTGCAACAGGGGTGATTTGTGATCAAAATCTTTCTACTAAGTTAAAAGGAAAACTTTATAGGACGCAATTAGGTCAGCTATGCTCTATGGTAGTGAATGTTGGGTGGTAAAGCAACAACTATTACATAAAATGAACATAGCAGAAATAAGGATGCTTAGGTGGAAGTGTGGTAAAACTCGTAAAGATAGAATAAGAAATAAAGAAATTCAAAGACAAGTTGGAGTTACACCAATTGATACAAAGATTAAGGAAGGGCAGTTGCGGTGGTTTGACCACTTGCAAAGACAACCTAGAAATGCCCTAACTAGAAAACTTGACTCAATAGAAATAGTAGTAATTCGACGAGGTAGGAGTAGACCAAAGTTAACATGAGATGCATTAATTAGGAGGGATTTAAATGGTTTAGAAAGCTCACCATCAATTGCACTTAATTGTACACAAAGGAAAAGTTTGATCCATGTAGCTGACCCCAATTAATTTGGGACTGAGGCTATGTTGTTGTTGTTGTTGTTGTTGTTGTGACCGACTAAAATTATGCAATGTAATTCTTTATGTGTGATCCAATAGGTTCATGGAACGTTGGTAGTGAACTAAAAAAAATTTTGTGCGCAAGACATTAGGGATCTCTAGTAAGGCATTCTGACTACCCAAGTACCATAAATATAAAAAAAAATTGATACAACCTAATGAATAACATATATCATATCATTTTGTTGTGCTATATCTTTCGATTAAAGATGAGGCATGAAAAGACACCACTAAGGTTTAATCGTACTAGTCTCCATCTTTTGGTAGATTAAAAACATCCAAATGACATTGATCATATCAATTCACTTGGATTCGACCATTTAATAGTCTAACATTTCGAGGGATCAACTGATATCTCTCTATATGAGGGGAAAATTCTATCTTGAGTACACACCTTCACATATTATTCACTTGGTAACCAGTCAAAATGCTTATAATTGTTCGGTTATAGACAACGTTAGATTAAGTCAAATAACCATGCTCCTAGTATTGAAGTATATGGTAATCTCAAGTCGATGGACTAAATGTTATACCTATCATGAGTAACACCTATGACTTAATCCATGTGATGTTCTCATAGCGGGTCGGTCCTGTACCTTCTTCCATAACAAGTACTCATTGTGTTTATTCATATCCATATATGCATGATCATCACATGACCATCCATCAAGATTTAGCCTTAATTTATTATTGTTCCCAATATAATGACTGACTAGGGACATTTTGGATATTTCAACAAATACCCATGAATCTTAATATTTGGTAACATGCAATCACTTATAATAAAACATCAAATGAAAACCACTATCTTATTAACTAAAATTATGAGATAAATAATATTAATAGATTATCCTAGGAGACATGCCCCGATATCTCCAACTTCCTCTTAGGCCAATTATTTATATGTTTAATACCTATTGACCTAACATAGCCATCATGTTTTGCTTTTAGAAGGGCTTTCGTCCAAGGATTGGCAACATTGTAATCAGTTTTAAGTCAGCAAATCTTCAAATCTCCTCTCTTAAAGACTTCATAAATGGGAAGATTTCTAAGTATTTGTTTCGATTAGTTGTGTGATTTTGGTTCCTTGGCCCGTGCTTTCGCCCCATTGTCAATAAAAGTAAATGGGGTGAGCTACATCGGACACTGCAATAACTCAGGTCATACTGTAGAATTCTCCACAGTGTCTTGCTTTGAACTTTTCCAGCTCTTTGCGCCTCCATTCAAAGTAAACACATATCCAAACTACCATATGAAGTCATTTATATAAGTTTGAAAACTTACATCTGTATAACCATTTAGAACAATCTCATCTTCCAAACATCTATATGCCTAGAACGCTTCTTTAGTCTTTTTTAAGTATTTAATGGCCTGTTTGGTTCGTGGTATTAGCCCGGATTAGTTACACTGGACTAGTTAATCCGCTGTTTGCTTGGAGGATTAACTAGTCCAGCGGACTAGTTTAGAGGCATGGTAGTGGATTAAATAATACCACCATTTTTGGTGGGATTAACTAATCCTTAGTGGGTGGTGGTGGAGATTACCACTTTACCCCTCCCATTAAAACAAACACCAAACATACAACTGCACTGTTTTGTTAAAATAGGCTTCGTCCGTGTTGTTCATCTTCTCCGCTAGAGCTGCACCTCGGTTCCCTGTTTTGGCCAACGAAGTCGTCTTCGTTCTCCCTCCCCGTTTTGCATCGACGGCCGGAGAAGAAGCAAGGAGGAGGAAGGCTGTGAAATGGTGGGGTTTTGGTGTTCCATCGCCACCACAAGCAGCATCAGCGATCATGAGCAGCAGCGGAAGCACGATACCACAACAGCTTCTTCTTCTTCTTGAGCACGGCTTCCTCTTCAGCAAAAGCAAAGAGTGAGAAATGTGTGAAATGGTGGGGTTTTGGTGTTATTTATATAAGGGTATTTTGGTAAATGTACATGTACAACCTCATTTAATCCCAACCTTAAAACTTTCAACCAAACAAGATACACAAATGGGACTAAACTATCTAAACCCATGTGTTAGTCCCATCACTAATTAATCCCATGAGTTTGGATTCACTAATATGTGAACCAAACAGGCCATAAGAATGTTCTTTACTGCTATCAAGGGCTCTTACCAGGATCAGACTAATATTTGGTTGTTGCGATAAAAACATACGACATATCAGGTCAGGTGCATATCATGGCATACACGATAGATCCAATAGCTGATGCATATGGAATCATATACATGCTCTCTCTCTCATCATTAGTCTTCAGACTTTGACTCTTCTAGAGACTTAAACCATGAGACATTGGTAATGACCATATTTAGAGTCTTGCATACTGAACATATTCAGTACCTTATCAATATAATCACTCTGACTTAGACGGATCATCCTTTTAAATCTATCCCTATATATCATAATTCCAATTAGGTTGCATCTCTCAAGTCCTTTATCGAAAGCAACTTTCCTAACCATTACTTGACACTCTACAAGGTCGAGATGTCACTTCCAATCAGTAATATATCATCAACATACAGTACCAGGAAAACAACCACGCTCCCAATTACCTTCTTATATACACAAGGCTCATCTTCATTTTAATGAAATCAAATTCATTAATTGCTTCCTCAAAACAATGATTCCAACTCTGAGAATCTTGCATTAATCCATAAATAGATCTTTCAAGCTTGAAAACCTTCCTAGAATTCTCAAGATGAACAAACCCTTTAGGCTGCATCATATACATGTCTTCAAGTAATGTAAATACGTGAAGTAGTAGTCACACTACTTTTCCTTTTCTTTACATATTTAAAATAAATATTATAATTTTTGAACCAATGCCCATGTGCATGGCAGAAATGACAATTTTCTATTTTTTTCTTTTCCTTTTAGGACAGTGAAGTATTACCAGCCTTAGACTTGACTTGTTCCATTGGCTTTGTGACAGTCACAAAAGCCTTGGCAATTTTAGGCTTGCATTTGCCCTTCTTCTTTAGAGCCTTTCCTTTCAGAACCATCAACACATTAGTAATGGGTTTCTTAACATTCTGCTTAGCGGTTTTAAGCAGCAAATGCAAATCTAAAATAGACTTCTCCATGTTATTTTCGTTATAGTTCATCACAAATTGTGAATAAATATTAGGCAATGAATTCATAATCAAACCTATAGCCAACTCTTAGCTTAAATATGAAATCCAATGTCTCGAACCTTTCTTACATAGCATGATGTTGGAACATTTCCTTTAGCATCGTAGCAATGTCTTAAGCTTCCATATATTCCATGTTTTTTCAATGTTTAGGAACCATGGTTGCCGACATAATTCATGCAACATCAGTTGAGTTATTGACATACTTAATATGTGCATCCTTTATGATTATTGAAGCATAGGCTAGTGGTTCATTAGGAATAGGATCATCCAGGATATATATCATGCGTTCATACTTAAGAACAATTCTCAAGTTTCTGAACCAGTCAAGAAAGTTTATCCTCGACAACTTATCCTTCTTAAGGATTGATCACAGTGATAAGGGATTAGTATGATTTGAAGAGACCATAGATCTACAACAAAGATTATGCAAAAGTTCATTTTAGAAAATTTTATGAGATTATGACATACTATGTCTTAGCTTGTTTTATCTCATCTTATGCCTAAAGCTTAAAACCATTTTCGTAGCTTTATCGAGTTGAACCTTTTCAAACAATAGCGTAACAGTTCCTCAACATGCCTCACTAAGATAACACAATACACTCTGTAGAGGCACCATATTGATGTGATTGAAGCCTTGATAATTGTTTGAGAATGGAAAACAATTGACTTAAAATTTGGAAGAGGGTTTTTTATTTGTTTTAATTATCATAATTTAAACAAGACAAATATCATGCATTACAATGCATGTACAATCAACAAACGAATTAAAAAACTTTACTTATATTTACTATTATACAAATCTTCTTGCATTTCTCAAAGTTAATGTGGTCCAGCTGGCCACTATTGGGTTTAGGGGTTCATACACAGCGAAAAATTCAAAATAATTTTTGAAAAAAAACCAACATGATCGAAAGTAAGTTCCATTCAAGTTGATCTAAAATAGTAAACCATACCTGAACCCGTAAATTCCTTATTTGATTGTTTGATCTTGAAGACGTTCAAGTGTACGTCCTCTATTACAAATCTACACACGAATGGTGACCACAATTTGGAGTTCAATCACCCATAGAAATTGAAAATTTTTTTTTCCAAGTTAAAGAGAACTCAAAAATACTAAAAACCAAAATCTCATTCATTTTTAGGGTTTTAACCTTTATTTATATGTATAGATAAGCTCATTTAAGTAACCTATTTGTAATAGTATTGTATTTTGGCAATTTAAGCAAATTACTCAAACGCTCTTATCAATAAGTTATCATATAACAAATTGTAAAGGCTTTCATATCATGAATTTTATAATATAAAATGTACTACCCTAGACAAATTTATTACCTTAGACATATTGAAATTGCACAAAGCCGTTATTTATGTGCGGCCTAATATGTTCATGTAATAATGACAGTGAACCAATACCATTTTGGTACACAACTCATTAGTGGTCTAGTAAGGCATTATGACCATACAAGTAGCATGAATATCAAAAAATTGATATAACCTAATGAATAACATATATCATATCCTTTTGTCATCTGATATCCTTTGATTAAACATAAGGCATGAAAAGTCATCCTTAACGCTCAATTGTACTAGTCTCGATAATTAGGTGGACTAAAAACATCCAAATGACATTAATCATATCAATTCACTTGGACTTAGCCATTTAACTGTCTAACATATTAAAGGATCTACTGATATCTCTCTATACGAGTGGGACAAATTCTTTCTTTATTATATACCTTCACATATTATTCACATGGCAATCAATCACAATCTTTATAATCATCTAGTTAAAGACAATGTTTGATTGGGTCAAATTACCATGCTCCTAATATTAAAGTCTATGGTAATCTCGAGTCGAAGGATTAAATGATATACTTATTATGAGTAACACCTATGACTCTATCCATGTGGTGTTCTCTTATTGGGTCAATCTAATAGCTTGTTTTCTAACAAGTACCAATAGAACTTATTATAAAGTAAATATGCAACGACCTATAATAAAAGGACAAATGAAAAACTCTATTTTATGAACTAAAATTATAGGATAAATAATGTTTATAGATTGACCTAAGGCTCATGCTCCAACACTTCCAATTAGCTAAATTAAGGTTTATTATTGTTGATTTAGCCAAACTGAGTTTGTACAACACACTTTATACTTTCCATAGAATCCAAGAGCACTTAAATTGGATCACAAATTAGTAAGTTATGAATTTCTAATATGGCTTGTTGATTAGGCAAACTTTATTTGTTTTAAACTAATGAAACCTCTCCAAATCAATGATTCTATTGTTTTTATTATTGTTGTAGTTGTTGTTGTCGTTGTTATTATTGTTGGGCTCAGTTGGGTTGGGAAATAGGAAGGTTAATGGTGAGAATGCGCAGCCGTGGTATTGTTATGCTATTGGTTTGGAGTGAGATTATTACTATATTATGATCATTAATCATTCAGATTAGCTACCCGAGTTTCCATTTTCTAACCATTTAGAAGATTCATATCTTTTAATCTCTACAAACCCAATAACATTTCTCATGTGCTTCTAAAGTACTTAATAATTTTATCATTAAATATTCAATGAGCTTCACTGGAATCTATGAGATATATGTATGTTTTGCCTAAAGCATATGACATATCAAGTTGAATACAAAGTATAACATGTGTTATGATTCTCATAGGTAATGCGTATGGAAAAATATTCCTATTTTCCAACACATTATTTTGTCTTAAGATTTTGAGTCTTCTACAGACTTATATTATGAGACTTAAATATGAATTCTTTTAAGAATCTCGCATACTGAAACCATTTGAGTTATTTTTCTAAATTTTATAAATAAGCACTCTAATTTAGAAAAATTAGTTTATTAGATATACTCTATAGATCTATATATCTCGAGGATATATGTTTGATTGTCTAAGAATTTCATTTAGAAACTTTTCCTTAACCAAGACTTGACATTCTGCAAGGTTAGCACATTCTTTTTAATTAACATTATATAATCAACATAAAAATTTAGATAATTACGCCCCCACTATTCTTTGTGTATACACAAAGTTTATATTTGATTCAATCAAAATAATTAATTTATTATTTCATCAAAACAAAGACCATAACTCCGATAAGCTCACTGTAATCTACAAATGGATCCTTTAACCTAACATACCTTTCTAAAATTCTCAAGATAATCAAAACCCTTAAGTTGTGTCATACACATCTTTAAGGATCATAGAGCAATGCTATTTCGAAACTTGTTTGTAATATCTTATGGTAGAACTATGAAGTAATAGCAATTAGAATTCTAGAACATTAGCTTAGTAACCAATGAAAAATCTTATCATAATCAACACCTTGATTTAGATTAAAATTTTAAGATAAGCTACGCTTTTAAGTAAGCACCTTTAGTTTTTCATGTCATTTTAAATCATTTACATCAAATGGTCATACAACTATCAAGCAAATAAATCAAGTTCCGATTTTGAATAACACACATGAATTGAAATTCAGAGTTCACTAACACTTAGTCTCTTCATCTAATATAGATAAGACATGTATATTGTTAAGTAGTGATTCATTCTAATCCAGTATCAAAAACATATCACAACTATCAATAATAATTAATTTCAAATTTCTTTGTCCAATTTCTTGTTATTCTAGATTTTCAAGAAATATATATTACTTATGTCTATCGAACTAGTTCAAACCTTTGTTGAGCATCCTAAAGTGGTTTGGTTCTCATTTGTGGCTCTTAAACATTTCAAAATTTATTTTATTTCCTATACTTTTGAAATAAACTCTTTATTTAGAAAGACATCAATTTGAACAATAAACAATTTGTTATCAATTATATAAAATCGTATAATAATGTTCAACAACAACTAGACATAAATGACTTATGCATCAAATTTTATTTGACTTAGCGTATTATACAAGTCTCACCGCCTCAAATCTCAAGAAAAGATAAAGTAGGTCTTTTCATTCCATATCATATATAGTGTTTTATCAACCACTTTAAAAAAATTAAGTTTTAGTGCGAAGTGCAGTAATTTCTAAAATATAGCTTCAATATGACATTATATGAAGGTTTGCGTGACACATTATAAATTGAATTATATCCTATATTGTTTGATTTCTCCTCTTAAAGCATCATTTCTCAAATGATGTTCCTAGTGGAGTTAATTGCAAGACAATCCCACAGTCTCAAAGATGGTCATTTAAACTATTGGCTTAAATATTATCTGCCTTAATCTCATCAAAATATATTAATAATTTGATAAATGATCTTTAATACTCATTTTGAATTTTTTTTAACAATTCAAAATTATGTTTTCTTGATAGGGATTTGTAAATCATTATAAAATGAAAAATTTAATTTTATGAATAACAAAGATTTTCCTTAAAAGCTTTTATTTAGAACAAGATAAAAAGTCTGGCTCACAACTAAGATTTATATGTCTAAAATGTAAATGTCTTTGACAGTCTTTAACTTCCTCTTATCCATTATATATTAAGTTCATTTATGTTACGAACAATCAAATACATGTCTAAGGACTTTTGTTAATATTTTGTCTTATTGTTTCAAACATCATATGTAACTTTAAAAAAATTTCTCCATGTCATTCATATTATATAGGTCAAAGCTATTTTGATGAATTATAGATCAAATCTGCCGCCAAATTTAGGCACATAAAGCTTCAAGCCTTGTGAGATAAATAATAAGATCCTTTCATGTTCCAAACATAAAGAAATATTAATCGGTTCATAACCATTTTACAAGAATCTAGGAATTTTGGTAATGCTATACCTTTTCCATTATGACTTACTATTGTAATATTTCCTTCAGTGTCGTCACAGTTACGTTATTAGTTTCCACAGTACCGAATCTTTTTGAAAGTATGATTTATATTTTTTACCATGACACGTAATGCTTGTAATAGTAGATGGTATTTTTAAGGGAACGATTAATCAAAAACATATATCCTAGTTGTTATGGTTGATAACATTGATCAATTTTACTCTTAGAAATAATTTTATCATTCTCAAAGATTGATCACAGATACTCTGGATAAGTGTTACAAGGATTCTAACATCTATAAATAGGAAATTATGCAGAATAATCTTTTCGGGAGTAACTAAACTCCCGCTAAATCAATAGCCCCTCATAAATATTATTTTAATGGTCTAAGACTCATATTTCACTTAATTTTGAGACGTCAAAAGCATGACAATCAAAATCAAGTTATTTTGGTAGGTATTACCAAATGCATCACATGCAACTCTTAGGTTCTTTATGCCACTTAGACATCATATGTCAGAACATTATATGTCTCATCTATGCCAAAAGCCCAAAATCATTTTGATAGCTTTATTAAGTCAAACGAATTTAAAACATCAAGGTAACGGTTATCCGACTTGCCTCATAAAGATAACACAATACACTCTCCAAAGGCAGATCCATATTGCTACGATTGAGTCCTTGACTATTGTTTTAAAATTGGGTGGCATTGAATTAAAATCTTTAATCAAGGGATTTCATATTTAGTTTTTATGATCCTTTTCTTTCATATTTTGACCTATAATTTGAGAATTTAATCATGAAATATCTAATATATCAAATTATGGATAGTCTAAAGATTATAAAATAAATCAGGAAACAATTTCACATACACAAGCTTAATAAAATAAAATTAGATCAAGAAATTAAGATTTTTGTTCATAAATAGAGAAAAATTTCTTGCACTTCGATTCGTTAGATGACAATGAGCGATGAGTAAAGGGGCCTTTTTAATTTAAGGTGACAGTTTTACTTCAGTAATAAAATTAGCTTTAAAATAATATTTTTCACTCAATCCTATTTACCAAATTTAACCCCATAATATTAATTGGTTTAAAACATTTGAATATAAGTACCCCAACTAATATTAAATTTTGCAAACCACCGTTCTATATCTAATAAAGGATACATCTTTATATACCTTTAAACTATTAAGTTTACTTATCTCAATTAAGAAAATTTTAATTAAAGTATCCGAACTAATATTAATGAGATTAGGCATTTTAAATATTTAGTCTCATTAGAGCGAAGATCAACAAAATAGGATCGACCAAATTGTGAATTTTTTTCTATTATAATGTAATCTCTAGAAATGTTAGATTGCGTCTATATCCAATATATATATTAGCCTACAATGCACACGTATTTTACCTTACCAAATTTAAGATAACCATTACCATATATATTCTACTTACCTTGATATGGATAAATATATCCCTTGACACATTATCTATAAAAAAGTAGCACATGTAATTAAAATGGACTAGAGCATCATGAGGTCTCGCACCCCACTATACCATAATGACACTAATTACATTATTTGATGACACTAGGCACTAAGCGCCATATATGGCATACCTATCACAATTTAGTCGGTGTCACCATGAGACATCTACAAAACAATTTGCAAGAAACTATGGCGATTATTTGCGAAGACTACGCTTAATTTAATCACAATTAAATTGATAGCAATCATCATTAAAAACAAAATTATCTACCGATATCACTATATATCTATTATACCCTGATCAGTAACTTGCTTCGACTAATATCGCATATATGTCAACAAAACATGTACTACAATTTAATGGAGTGGAACCTTGCTCTGATATCACTATTAGGTTTCGGGGATCAAGTGCAGGAGAAGGTTTACGAAACATTTTCGAGCATCTCCTAATTGAGGATCCTGTCAATTCCATTAAACTGATGTACTAAGAAAGAGACATCATACTTTAACAAGAATAACTCCATGTCCGCCTCGTTTGGTGTTGATCAATTCCTTTAAGATGTTGCAGAGATGAACATTCTATATCATATATCTACAAATGAACGGACGATCATGATCCTGAGTGTCAGCGCTAAAATTCTAGGTTGAAAATTCTCACCAACCTTCTTTAGAGAAAATCTCTACCACAACTATGACCCTAATGTCTTATTTATAGTACAATAAGTCAAGTTGTAAGAGAACTCCATCTTGTTGTCACATTCCAAATAGAGTTTTAGATAAAATCCAACTCTAAAAGGATAGAGTCATAATCTACATTTACTAATCCAATAAGAGTTGTAACTTATCTAAAACTCAAATAAGAATTAAAGTCATACTATAATTCAAATTAAAGTCATATTCAAAATAGGATTTACTAAGAGACAAGATTTCTAGTCTCACTTGAAATGTAGGATAGTTTTGAATCTATTCATACTAGAACACTTAATGAGAATCTTAAAATGAATTTTATAAAATTAAATTTATCAACCTAGGCAATGTTAAATCCCATTAATGTATTATTTGTGTGAGAACCAATAGCTTCATATAATGTTGGTAGTTAACAAAAACCATTTTAGGAACATAAATCATAAGTGTCCTCTAGCAAGACATTATGACTACACAAGTTGCACGGAGATCACTAAACAGATACAACCTAATAAACAGTGTATATCATATCCCTTTGTCACGCGATATTTTTTGTTTGAACATAGGACATGGAATATTACGTTATAGTTCAATGTACCTGTCTTAATCTTCGAGTAAACTGAAATTGTCAATTTACATTAATCCAATCAATTTACTACACATGGCCATTTATCACTCTAACATATCGAGGGGCCCAATAGATATCATTCTCTAAAAGAGAGGAAAAAAATTCATCTTAATCAAACAATATCCACACATTAGTCAGAAAATGACAATTTACAATTTTTTTTAATTATTCGGTTAAAAATAACGTTTAATTGTGTGAAATCATTGTGCTCCTAATGTTGGAGTCTTCGGCGATCTCAAGTCGAAAGACTAAATAATATAACTATCAAGAGAAACAATTATGACATTGACCTTGTAGCATTCTCCTAGCGGGTCAAGCCAACATCTATTCCCAACAAATTCCAATGATCTTCATCCGTACCCATCTACGCATAATCATTCCACTATTATCAATCGAGATTCATACTAGCCTTAATCTATTATTGTTCCCACATTTATAACTAACAAAGAATTTTTAGAATAATAAAATAATTAATCATGGATGCTATCATAAAACAAATATGTATGTAGTTATAATAGTTAAACAACGTTTACATAATTGTGCAAGGGCACATACCCCAACAATATATTTATTTATAAAGCCTGAGCTGCTTTTCATTAGCTTAATTTTTTTATTTATTAATTCTCGAAATCCCTATTTTGACATGTTTTGACATTCGATGCTCGTTTTGGATCTAATTTTTCACTATATTGAGCTAACCTCTCAACAAAATAGTTCAAGTCTATAAAATCTCCATAATAATAGTTTCGGCTATTCCAAAACTCCAAAAATCTTAACTTTGTTCATGATAAACCAAACTCATATGGATCAATTTTCTTGCCATACTTAACAAGATGTTCACCAATTTGGACAAAATCTCATCCTCAACTACCGTGAACCAATACAAAACTCGAGGTAAAATTTTGCACTTGCACCATTCTCATCTTACACTACAAATGATCTTAACTTATATGTAAATTGAGAAAAATCCCCACGTGACATTTGACACTTGATTTTGGATTTTTTGAACAACTAATTTTTTATTTTCACTCACGCCCCTAAGACACGCTATTCCAACCCTGATTGTGGCAAATTGAGGACACACCTCAATACACTGTCATCATGATGAAATAACATATAATACACACTACGCATTTACTAATAAAAATTAACAATTACCTAGTGATTCCTTTTGTTACCGATCCGAGTTATAATCCAAAACACCTATCATGATTGAGACCCACTAATCTCTTAATTAAATATTAATACTATTTTATTAAAACAAGGGATGTCACAATCTTCCTAACTAATTTAAATTTTTTCATTGAAATTTAATTAATGATAAGATATGCTAATAAAAAAAACATAATAAAGTAATTCTTTATAGGCAAGATCATTCGAAAGAAAACTCTTCTTGTCTATATACACCATTTATAACATTTAAGATTAGAAATTCAAAGAAATTAAACTCATTATCTTATTCTTAAATTCGGTGAAAAATTTATGATACTTTCTTGCCAATTCATGCAATTTTGAATTTTTAATGAGTCTTGTATTCAATCCTACTGAATAATCAACGCCTAGCAAGATGAAGTCTAACTTGTTTTACGTAAAACACGACTTATTCTTAACTTAATAACAATTTCACAAACTATTGATAATTCTTTCTTTATCCACAAAACTTTGGTATTAACCTCCTAGTTCGCTTTCTTATCACAATCATTTCTTATTAGAAATGTCGACCGATCAATTCTTAGACTATCGTCTCTCTAATTATATAAATTAATGCAAATAATATTTGAGCACAACATTAGATACTAAAGTTGAGTTGCCTGTCTATCTGATCCATGACCATTCCAGCAATTCTAAATAAAACCTGAAATCATATAAGTCATCTTATGACAATAGATCTCAAATTACGTCTATTATACCATGCCAAGAAATCTCAAATTTCAACTCGATCAGAAAATGAAACCTGACACATCTTGCAACTCTCATATATTCTTTAAACGTCTACTTATAATATTCTTTAGGGTTGTGGACTAGAAAGAAATTATCAATTCTAACTAATCATTTAATTCACTTAAATTTTCATTTGACAAGTTAGAAAATTAATAACTTATCTAACATTTTCAAATCCTTCTCTTTCTTTGAGTTAGAAAAGAACCTCATTTCTTTCATTGAACTATCAATCTCTTCTCGATTGCCTTCTTAACTACTCCGATTTCCACATTACAAATTTAATCACCTCGATTTCTACGATTTCTCTAATTATAGAGATATTACATCATCTCGCATCTCGATCACTTACCATTCACCAAACTTATTACTACATCTGAATAGAGATAGTTTATTTCCCTTAACTCATGTAGATATATGCTTATAAATAGAGATATCGATATATTTCATGATTATACTCTCATAGTATAACTTTTAATTTGTATGTCATATAAGTTTATAAATATGTTATCTTTTTTTCATGTGAACACAATATATATTTCTTGCTTTTCTCAAATTACCATATAACAATATTTAATTCTTCTAACATTTTAAGCCAGATATATTATTATCTATTCATTATTTTTGACCAAATGGGATAATACTAACGAACTAAGTTGTAAGTCATATGTCTCTTTTCATTTCCTTATGTATCTTTAGAGTCCATAATATTATTTTACTTCTACTCTAATATAAAATAACATAGTTCTTAAAAAGCTCATCGTTGACTAATCACATGGTGTTGCACTATTTTTGAACCACTATATAACATATTCACTAAAATCAGTCGTATATTACTTTGGTTAAAAAATTTCAACTTTTGTAGGTTGATTCCTTATAAGATCCTTATGAAGATATATTAAATTCAATCAAACTCATAGTTTAATATCTTAAGTCTTATCTGGTGTCGCTAATCTGAAATCTCCATTTTCATATTTATGTGATAATTTCTTGACCATTTATTTACTGATACTTAAGTGTCCAATTGACTTCAATGAAATAATCTAGAATTTTTTTATACCGATTATCACTAATTTATTCGATTATTCAAAGACAAGTGTTTTCATGCAGGCCTTCTACGTTGTGAATGAATTATTTTTTGGATATGGAGTAACTTAGACTTTTGCTCATGCACAACTACTCTAGCGGCTTACCTTCACTAAAGAAGTATATCCGCTTCACTTCAAGTAGTCCTAAGTCATCTCTACATCTCATTATTCTTGTATGCATAAAGTCTATTCCATTTTATTTTGTCAATCTTAGCTATTTTCACATTTATCTCATTGTTGGTCCCTTTTACAACTAATCACAACTTTGATCATCACTTAGACCATTTATCATTTCGTAATATTTACTTACAAAGGAAATATTTATCCCTTATATTTTTTAAAATATATAACTAAGGATGATATGACTTCCTATAATCATTAAATAAATTGAAATCTTAATTAGCTACTTTTTATTCAAAATAGAGATATTCATCACTTAAATAAACTATCTGTTTATTATTGCCTTAATTCTTTCTAGTAGTCTTAGATTTTTAGAATTTTCTTTCTCTTAGAAAGAATTTTGATACTTTTAAAGAGATTTTATATGATAAATAAATATCTTACTACTCAGAAATTCTCTTTTCATGAATTCACATTTCCCATATCGGTCAACTGAAAAGATAGAAAAATTAAAATTCAAGAACCTCGATCATCTTTATGGCTGATTAAAATCTTAAAGGATAATAATTCAATCATTTAAACCATATTAATGGAAATTCTCGCTATATAGGAGTTTTTACTAACTTTCTATAAAAACTACTTACTGATAAACCATTATTACGTGTATCTCTTCCTTAGTTATTTTAATTCATATTGATAGGCATCAAAATCTAATTTGGATAGATGTGACTACTTGGTACTTTGTAACTTCATGGCATAATCGCTTGTGTCAGTTTTTAATAGATAATATGTGAAATCCAAGAATTTTATAAACTTAATTAGACGACTAATAAATAAATAAAAAGAAATTATGCTGATGACAAGCAAATGAGGGTTTTTTTATATTACGAAAAGACCAAAATGTCTAATTACATGTGACCAATTCTGGCGAAAAAACACCAATTACATCTTCCCTGAGAATCACTAATAGTGCTAATGGACAATGATCATGGATATGAGTACTTAGCGTGTGGTGTGCAACAAAAGATACTAACCAATCCGTCGCCCGATTCCCTATTCCCTTATCGATGAGTGTGAACAAGTTGGACCTATTAGAATCTAGCCGTGCACTGTAGAATAACAGAGGCTAGGTGTTGATGATGGTTCCTTGTTATAGTTTGGACTTTAAGCATGTCCACAACACTTTTATTATCTAATTCTAAGATAACTTACCTAAATCCCATGTTCGACGCCAATTGGAGCCCTAGTAGAGCACCCTATAATTTCGCTTCAAAAACCGAGCACGTTCCCAGATTTGTTATAAAGCCACCCAGAAAGTATCCAACTTCATTGCGGATAACTCACCCCGCGTTCACCGCTTGCACTTTTAATGCTCTATACGCATTAATCTTGACCTATTGCTTAGGTGGGCTTCTCCATCCTATCAAGTTTTCCTTACAAGAATTCCTCATCGTATTACATGATAAGAACATCTCCTTATCTCATTGGAAGGATTTTTACTTTGGCACTATAATGTTATATAGTTCAACATCAAAGACCTCTTCCATGCCAATAATAACCTGATTCCTTCTAGTCCAGAGTAGCCAACAATAATTTGCAATTAAGGTAGGCTAAACAATCTCCTAACACGGGTACTGTTGCTCTGGTTTTCAATGACCCATTCATTCAGGGATGACTCTAAAATATTATTGAACTAAAAAAATAGCGGACGCTCCATGGGTGGAGGTTCTCGGATGAAAGGGCAAGTAGAGAAGCGAGAGGTATGTACAATGGGATGGAGACATAATGAACAACTATGAGACACAAAGCTTTTGGTATGAGAGGAAGCGATTCACAATCAGTGAATAGAGAAAATGAGGGGTGGACATTGAAGAGGAAACCAGGGGCTCCATGTTCATTTAACGACTTGATAACAGAGAATGGCAATGGGTGCACTAGATTTTCCAAGGTGTGTTGGAGGCCCCGATATTGGTAAGGCGATTCTATAAGGGAGACAGTAGAGCTCTACACCTATAGACAGTGAAAAATCATATGGGAAATGTACTCAGACTTTGGATAGTGGAGCAAAGGGGTTAAAACATGATACAGGTACCATGTGATGAAAGATAAAATGGGTGGAAAGTGTTTTATGAGGGTTTTGGCCAGCAAAGTTCAAATGACAGGAGAATGGAAAACACGGGATGTAGAACACCTAAAAAGTAATGGAATGGGGAGATACAGAGGACATATGTGAGATCCTAACAAGCACCAACAGAGGGCAGATAGTTATGCAACTAAGGGGAAGAGATCCAAATACCCTAAGAGATTGGCATAAGGCAATAGTGATTTACTTACCTAGGTTGGAACACAGAAGGACACTAGTGGAATAGATATTAAAGGCTTGTTTAGGATGCAATATAAGGGGTCAGTAGGTAGGGAATGATCGAGCGATAGTGTTTTACACCACTTTTGAACATAAGCAAAATCTTTTGTAGGAAAGAAAACTAATAGGTGGATTGGTGATCGACCAGATAGAAGATTGGTCACCTCGAAGCCATTCGGATCAGCGTAAGATCATGCTTTAAGATGAATGGGTAAAGATCGAGGGTTTGCCATATAATATATGGAAAGCTTGAATGTGAATAAGACCAATGAGTAGAAGAAGTATGTTCAACCATACTAAAGGAGTGGTGAATGGCGACCAACTGAATGATAATTGCACCAAGATAGAGGCTGATACACCAGGGGGTCCCAATACAGCCGCATATCCATAAAAAAGGTAAGGGTATTATCGACAGTTTTTTATCCTTATTAATTGATTGTGATGTTCAAGATCTTGTAGATCAAGTGAACAGATCACCTCGAGCAGCCTTGCTATATGGGAGTCCGTCAAATAGGGCTATACACGAAGAGACCCAAAGCCCAGCTAACCTAATTGATCTATATCAAAGCTCAGTCTTGTAGCCTTCGGGGATCAACTAGTTGATTCAGATGAGGTAGTGGGCCTATCCCAAATAAATTTCACCCAAGGTACAATCCAGTCGAGAAAGGTTACAAGGGCGAGATAAAACCTTAGCCTTCGCCATGGGGAAACACAAATATCGAACCGTGTGGTAACAATTGATATCGGTACAGAGCAGGGAGAGGAAGAGTCATTAAAAGGGGAGTTTTTTGCCCGAGAGGTGAATGTTGATACAATCGAGGAAATTGAAGGATACATGATCGATTATGATCAGTTGGAGGACATGGCGAAGCTGGAGATTGACAAGCGGAATATTAGGCCTAAAGAGATTAACCAACAAGAAATTGAATGTAGAAATATTTCTCAGTATATCGGTGAGATAGATGATGACCTTATCCGAACTCTGTTTAAGCCACATAATGAGGCTAATGTACAAACCCTATATATATAGGTATAGTCAATCAAAAGTTGGGAGAGAATACCTGAGAAGGCGAGCAACCACAAAGGGAGGAGACATGTATAGTAGAAAAAGTAATACAAATAAATCATCAAATGTTATAGGCAAGTGGGCCACAATTAGAAGAAGAACAACGAGAAACAATTTTAAGAGAGAAAATTGGAGACTATCCAGTAATGTGAATTACAATGCTCAAGACAAGAGGGAGAATGTGGTTCACCAATGAAGATTGTCTCATAGTATTTTAGGGGACTTGGGGTGAAAGGCAAAAGGGGAGTGATCAAAGATGCAATACTTAATTCAATCCAAACATAGTACTAATGTAGGAGACGAAAATGGAGGAGGTGGATAGAGGCATTGTGGCGAGTATTTGGAAGACGGTATAACTAATGGCTGATTCCATTGTCTACAGGTGTGAAATGAGAAATTTTAGTCATTTGGGGCGTGAGGAGAGTGAAAGTTATCAGCCGTTTGTTGGGGATGTTCTCAGTATCAATACAAGTCGAGGAGAAACATGGATATAGCTTATCGCTTTCGGCCCTTTATGCACCCTTGAAACTAAGGAACAAGAAGGAATTTTAGAGGGAGGTGAGGGATTTGTACGAGTTGTGTGTTCCAAACTGGATTGCAGTGGGTGATTTCAATGTCGTGAGATTCTTGAGGGAGAAGACGAAAAGAACCTGGGTTACCTCAAGTATGACTGCTTTCGATACACTTATCAAAAAGCTTACACTAATTGATCTTCTATTAATTAATGGACAATTTACCTAGACAAATGGGAGAGACTAGTCCGTATGTGCATGACTGGACTGATATCTTTTCACAAAAGAATGAGGGGATGTGTTTAGGAATGCTAGGAAATCAGTGGGAGTGAGGACTAAATCTAATCATACAACCGTACATATGGAAACGAGACTAATTAAGTGGGGACCTAAGCCCTTCAAATTTTAGAACATGTGGCTTCGACATCATTTGTTTAAAACAAATTTACATAACTGTTAGCAAGAGTGTACAAGCAATGGGGGAGCAGGGTATATGTTGATGGATAAACTACAACAACTAAAACTAAAGATCAAAGAGTGGAATAAGAAAGTTTTTTGGCAGACATAAACATGAAAAATGGAAATAATAAGAGCAATTAAGGCATTGGATAGGGAAGGGGAAAAGGACTTGTGGACTCAATAGATGAAGTAATCCAGAGAAATATACAAAAAGAATTTGAAGAGCTGTTGATGTACGAGATAAGAGTGCTCAATTAAAAAGCTAAATTATAGTGGATTAGAGAGGGGAATACTTACACTGCATACTATCATAAAATACTAAGGAGCCGTACAAGCAAAGACTTTATTGGTAGATTACAGAATGAAAATGGCAGTTATAGTGAGGACGATGAACATATTGTACAACATATTATAAAGTTCATTACAAAGCTCTATGCGGAGGAAAATAAAGAGGAATGGACAGTGGAGGGACTCGAATGGGCTCCGAGAACAGTGAAGAGGCAAATAGGCTTAAATAACCATTTACGGAAGAAGAGATTTCGGATGCAGTATGTGATACAAATAGGAATAAGGCAACAAGAGTTGATGGGTTCACGATGATGGCAATCAAAGTGCAATGGGGGATATGGAAGAATGATATAACGAACGTCATGAAGGAATTGTACAGGAATTGAAAGGTTAGTTCGAGAATAAATAGAACTAATGTATGCAAAATTCCAATGAACTAGTAAGCCTACAAGATTACAAAATATATACAAATATGTTTGGTGACTAACATGTATAAGATCATATCAAAAGTTCTCACCATACAGCAGCATGGAGTACTGGATAATACTATTGTAGTGGAGCAAACAGCCTTCGTCCTAGAGAGGCAAATGGTGGATCTTACCTTAATAACTAATGAAGTTGTTGAGGAAACACGGGTGAAAAAAAAAACAAGGGATGGTGTTGAAGCTCGACTTTGTAAGGGCCTATGACCATGTAAGTTGGAGATATCTTGATTTTGTCCTTGAAAGAAAAAAAACTTTGGTAATACATGGAAAAGATGGATAGCAGGGCGTTTGAGCTAAATCAGATACTCTATTATCATAAATGGTAGAACATATGTGGACATCAAAGTTGAAAGGGGTTTATGACAAGGACATCCCGTATCTCCATCTTTGTTTATCATGGTGGCTGACGTTTTGGTAAGAATGATGGATACTGCTAAACGAAGAAGAGTGGTTGAAGGTTTAACCATAAGCAAAGGAGGATTAAAAGTTAGTCATTCACAATTTGCGGATGATTGACTATTATTTGTGAATGGAGAAAAGAATGCAGGGTATAAAATGTTCAATATAGTGGAGGCTTTATGCATACTATAACGACTCAAATTGAATAAAAACAAGTGTTGTTTAGCATACATAAACATGGAGGATAATGTTTTTCAAAATCTAGCATCTCACATAGGCATCTCAACCACTAGTTGGCTAATGAAGTACCTTGGATTGTTGTTAGGGGTTTCTCCTCGTAAAAAGGAGTTCTGGGAACCGACAATGTGTAAGATTGGCCTATTTATAGAAAGTTGGAAAGGGGGTTGGTTATCTAGGGGAGGGAGACTCTTTATGTTATGTTTGGTGTTATCAGATTTACCAAATCTCTATCTCTCATTGTTTAAGATCCTATTGGGGTAGGTCAAAAGGATTGAACAAATGATGAAAGCCTTCCTATGAAGTCGAATGGGGGACAAAGAATGGAATCACCTAGTCTCTTAAAAAGAAGTAAGCCAAGTAGAAAAAGTAGGAGGACTGGGGGTTGGGGACCTTATCAACACTAACAAGGCTCTTATAATGGAATAGATGTGAAGGTTCTAACATAAAACGACAACCTTATAGGCACAAGTAATTCAAAGCAAGTAAGGGATAGATAAAAATAATCGGGATACAGGAGAGGCGAATAAAGGGAGCTGTCAAAACCCATGGTGGTTTGTGATGAGTTGTCATCCTGAATTCATGAGGGGTATCATGGTGCAAATAGGAGATGACAGACATATTATGTTTTGGTAGGATCCATGGCTGGCCAATAGCAGGTTAGTTGAGGAGTTTCTTGCTATTTTTGCCTAAACAACTACATAGGATCTTCGAGTATCCGAAGTATTTACTAATCAAACAAATGAAGGAGAAGAGGGCTAGTTCTGGAATCTAAGAAGGCGTTGAATTACCCAAGAGCAAGAGGAAGCTAATTCATTAGGGGACAAACTACAAGGGATGAATTTATTAAGAAACATGAAGGATCAGAGGGTTTGGAGGGGCAATGGCAATGATACATTATCGGTGAAGGATGCAAAGATCATAATGAAGGACGGATAAGGAACAAATAGGTGTTGTGCATACAGGACAATATGGGAAGCTCGCAGTCCCCCAAGTTCAAATTTCTAACTTGGTTGATATGGTGTATGGACATCAACACCATGGAAAATCTACAAAGAAGAAGGCCTAATTAGACCTATTTGCCATCTAAATGCTCACTCTGCTACAGGGACTATGAAACACAAGATCACTAATTCTTAATATGTCCGTTTGTACAAATGATGTGAGGTGAAATATGGAGAGAGATTGGTGCCATAGGAATGCATGTTACAGAGGTTAAACAAGTACTAGCAGAGGAAGCGACACCAAACAATGGTGTAAGATGGAGGTTGCTATGTTGAGCAGGAGCTCAAGCAATTCTATAAGAGATATGGAAGGAAAGAAATCAAAGGATTTTCGGTGATCGGGCGGGAACATGGGATAAGGCGTGGAAGCAAGAAACAGGGCTAGGGGATGGATTCGGGTGACACCAGAAGCAATGAAATGGGGTAGGAGTGGACTGGACTAGACCAAAGTTGGGCTCCTCTTTTTGGAGGGTAGAAAGAATTTATTTATAGGGATATGCCTCTAAGGATGTTTACCTGGTTGTAATTTTCTTTCCCATTTTTGTAATCCCAGTCAAAGAGCACGGGTTTAACCTAGTTGATTCCGTGCAAGTATGACACTATTTCAAAAGGAGTTTTCCATATTGGCTTATCTGATGTATGCGAAGAACGGAGGTAGCTTTGTAGAGACGAAGTGTTTTCCCCTACTACTCTGGTAGGGTTTTTTTTCAACTTTATTTTGAGGGAAACACATTATTTCCCGTCTCTACATAAACTAGTGTACATATTTTTGCTATATTGAAATAAAGTCTCGTTCCTATCAAAAAAATATTCTTGAAATGTCTGGAGTCCATGAATTTCTTCTAGATAAGAGATGACTAAGGGCACATAGTAGGTGATTAAGCTTTTCATTTACTTCACCATACAACCCCCAGCTTATGTTGATGCACATATGTCTATGATGTCGTAGATCATTAGTGAGAAGGGCGTTGTGAAGAGCTAGCCATAGGAATGATCGTACTCTTTCTGGAATTACACACTTCCTTACCAAAGCCAACTCAATCTTTGACTTCAATTAGATTCTAAAGTTGTAAAAGCACATATGGAGGAGATGGAAAATGCTTTCATCTTGGAGTTGGCGCCAGAGTATCGAATCAACATCTACACTATAGGGGTCGGGGGGAGGAATTGCTACAATGCATATGATGACACATGCAGGAAAAATAAAATAAAAATTAGCCTATAAGCAATCAACAGTTTGAGATACATACCTACTAAGGGTATCTTCTCTCCTATCAACCAATATTGGGCATGTAGTAAGATCAATGAGGGGTAGGTCCAATGCAGTCCATTTGTCCAGCCAAAATTCTATCCTTTTGCCATTACTAATAGCTTAGTGGATGCATGAAAGCACATTTCCCCATACATTACAAACACTACACCAAGCATGGGAACAATTACCTGCACTAAGAGATTAAGGAAATGTATTAAGAAGTAAAGAGTAATTAGTTCACAAGAGTTTAACCTATAAGGTATTTTGTTTAGAGAGTAATTCCCAACCAAGCTTCGTCATAAAGGCTATGTTCATTCATCGGGTTTCTCGAATCTGGTGTATGTTCTGGATACACCGAAACCGATGGAGTCCGATGATGAAACTGTCGAGCAGATCAGGAAGAGGCAGAAATGGGAGACGGATGACCACACCTGCAGAGGTCACATTCTGAACGCCATGAAGGACTCACTGTTCGACCTCTACCACGACGTCCCCTCTGCCAAGGAACTGTGGGAGAAATTGGAGGCAAGGTACCATAAGGAGGATGCGACAAGTAAGAAATTTATTATATCAAAGTTTATTAATTTTAAAATGGTTGATGAAAGGTCTGTCATGGAACAATTCCGTGAAGTTGAGAGGATTAGAAATAATTTCTCTCAACACAATCTTCTCATGGATGAAACTATTGTTGTGTCTTCTATTATTGATAAACTGCCCCCATCTTGGAAGGAGTTCAAACGAACTCTTAAGCATAAAAAAGAGGATATATCTCTTGATGAACTTGCTAACCATCTTCGTGTAGAAGAGGATTGTCGCATGCAGGAAAATGAAAAAGAGCAGAATGCTCAGGAGATTTCAAAGGTGCATGTGATGGAAGCTGCTAAGTTCAAAAAGCCCTTCCTGAACAGGCCTAATAAGCCTGGTGGCTTCAAAAAGCCTGCTGGTTAGGGAAAACCGAACAACCAAAATCAGAATCGAAGGAAGTAGAAAGTCACTTGTTGGTTCTGCGGGAAAGATGGCCACCTCCAGTCTGAATGTCATCATTGGAAGAGGAAGCAAGGAAATAACCATGCTTCCTCTAGCGCTGCCAAAGGTGCGGGTAACGACAATGATGATCTCATTGCTATGATATCATAAATCAACGTCGTTGAAAATGACATGGCTTGGTGGGTTGATTCTGGTGCTACTCGACACGTCTGCAAGAACAAAAGGTTCTTCAAGACCATGGAGGCAGTAGATGAAAATACTTTCTTGTACATGGGAAATGATGCTACTGTCCCTGTTAAAGGCATAGGTAGTGTTGATCTGAAGTTTACTTCTGGCAAAATTGTAACACTCACTAACGTGTATTATGCACCGGAAGTGAGGAAGAATCTTGTGTCGGGTGGTCTTTTGAATAAGTTTGGATTTAGGCTTGTCTTTGAGGCTGACAAGTTTGTACTCTCCAAGGGAGGGGTATATGTAGGGAAGGGGTATGCTTATGAGGGCATGTTTAAGCTCAATGTAATCGCTTTATCTAATAAGAATGTTGTTTTTTTGTATCTTGTTGAGTCTCCTTCATTTTTATGGCATCATAGATTAGGACATGTTCATTTCAGAAAATTATATGATATGGTAAATCTGGAATTACTGCCTTATTTTGATAAATATGAAGGAAATTGCAATACATGCATGAAAACAAAAATAACTAGAAACCCGTTTCCTAATGTTGAAAGAAATTCAAAGTTGCTATACTTGATACATTCTGATGTATGTGACATACATAGAACACCCTCAATAGGAGGCAATAAATATTTTATAACATTTATCGATGATTATAGGAGGTATTGTTATGTTTACTTGTTGCATTCCAAAGATGAGGCAATGGTTAAGTTTCGGGCCTATAAGGCAGAAACTGAATTGCAATGTGAGACCTTTATAAAATGTTTAAGGTCTGATAGGGGAGGAGAGTACTATGATCCAAAGTACTTTGAATCCACTGGAATAGTCCGTGAGACTACTGCCCCTTATACACCACAACAAAATGGTGTGGCTGAGCGTAAGAATCGTGTTTTAACCGAAATGGTTAATGCCATGCTATCAAACTCTGGTTTGAGTAGTGGATTTTGGGGAGAGGCATTGCTGACTGCATGCCATATTTTGAATAGAATTCCACAAAAGAGGAATAAAGTCACCCCATATGAGCTTCGGAATAAGCGAAAACCAAATCTTAATTATTTAAGAGTTTAGGGCTGTAGAGCAGTAGTAAAAGTACCTGAACCCAAAAAGAGGAAATTGGGTGAAAGGGGAGTGGAGTGCATATTTATTGGATATGCACAACACAGTAAGGCATATAGGTTCATGGTAATTGAGCCTAATAATTCAATTTCGGTAAACACTGTAATTGAATCAAGGGATGCAATCTTCGACTAGACAAGATTTAAATCTGTCACCAAAGGTATTCCCGAAGAAAACCAAAAAGGGAAGGAAGTCATAGAAATTGAAAATGACAAAGAATTAGTAGAAGTTCCTGAACTTCGAAGGAGCAAACGAGCTTGGAAAATTAAGTCATTTGGTTCTGATTTCTATACATTCCTAGTTGAAGGAAGTAGAGAAACAGTAACTAGACAAATTCCGTATTGTTTTAATACGGAGGCAGATCCTCAAACAGTAGAGGAGGCAATGAAAGAAAGAGATGCAGCTTTCTGGAAAGAGGCATTAAATGATGAGATTGATTCAATAATGGGAAATAACACTTGGGAGCTAGTTGATCTACCTCCTGGGTGTAAACCCATTAAATGTAAATTTCTCTTCAAAAGGAAAAGAAGAGTTGATGGATCCATTGAAAAACACAAAGTAAGACTGGTTGCTAAGGGTTTCACCCAAAAGCATGGAATAGACTATTTCGATACCTATTCACCAGTAGCTAGAATTGCTACTATCAGATTGCTTATTGCAATTGCAGCTATAAACAAGCTGGTCATCCACCAAATGGACGTTAAAACAACGTTCCTAAATGGAGAGTTGGATGAGGAAATTTACATGGAACAACCTTAAGGGTTTATTATGCCCGGTCATGAGAATAAAGTGTGCAGATTACGAAAATCATTGTACGGTTTAAAGCAAGCACCAAAACAGTGGCACCAAAAATTTGACCAGGTTGTACTTGCTTTTGGATTCAAAATAAATGAATCTGATAAGTGCGCATATAGCAAGTTTGATGGAAAAGGCAATGGTGTCATTATCTGTCTTTACGTAGATGACATGCTGATTTTTGGAACTGACCTGGAACAAGTTCAGTTGACCAAAAGGTTTCTTTCAAGTCGGTTTGAAATGAAAGATATGGGGCAAGCGAGATGTCATTCTCGGGATTCAGATTGTAAGAGATGAGGGGAGTATTACTCTAACTCAATCTCATTATATTGAGAAAGTTCTCTATAGATTCAATCACTTGAGTTGTGCCCCTGTTTCTACCCCACTAGATTCAAGTATTGAGCTAGTGAAAAATACGAGCAATCCATTTCACAACCTGGAGTATTCTAGATTAATTGGATGCTTAATGTATGCAATGACATGCACTAGGCCGGATATTGCCTTGGCAGTAGGCAAGTTGAGTAGATTTACAATTAATCCAAGCGAGTTGCATTGGTTTGCAATTCGAAGAGTTTTGAAATATCTGAAGAAAACAATTAACTATGGTTTATGCTATAGTGGATATCCTTCGGTCTTAGAAGGATTTTCGGATGCAAGTTGGATTGTGAAAGATCAAAATCATGCATCCACAAGTGGGTGGATTTTCACACTGCTTTGGAGGTGCAATCTCGTGGGCTTCAAAGAAGCAAACTTTAATGGCTGGTTCTACCATGGAATCAAAGTTTATTGCATTGGCCTCAGCTTCAAAAGAAGCTGAATGGCTACGTGAATTATTACACGAGATACCATTGTGGCCTAAACCGGTGGCTCCAATATCTATCCATTGTTATAGTCAAGCCACTTTGGCAAGGGCTTATAGCCAAATGTACAATGGTAAATCCAGACGTATTGGACAGAGATAAAGTTGTGTCAGAGAATTGATAACAAGAGGAGTTATCACAATTGACTATGTGAAATCTAGTCAAAACTTGGCAGATCCCCTTACTAAAGGATTGCCAAGAGACTTGGTGAATAAAACATCAAGGGGATGGGTCTCAAGCCCATGAATTACAGGTCACCAATAGTGGAAACTCAACTCGACGCCTAACATTACGTTAAGTCTTGAGTTCAATGTAGTCAAATTCATTATAAGAGTGACTGTGAGCACTAAGTCTTCATAACCATCCCAAGGTTGTTAGTGCTCGGTACTTGCATGTAAAGAGAGGAGGTTGAGATGATCTTTAATAGTCTTCTAAAGGTACTTAAATTGCGGGGGTACTAGAATGGAGACTACCTATGTGGATGTGAAGTGCGGCCGCTTCAAGGAGTTCAAGGGCTTGGCTCCTAAGACATTCACGAGAAGATACGGGACACAAGGCCAATGTTGAATGTGTCAGGATATTTATGGCTTTTTGTTGGTGTAAGTTATATGCGTGATATGTTTATGCTACATATCGAATAGAATCATTGGTTCAAAGTTTATCTACCATGTAATTCTGATATGATGTAATGAACTTTTCATAAGTTAGTGGTTCAAATCGCAAGATACCATTAGTTATGCATATAATGTTTGAGATTTCGTGGATTGAATAATCTGATTATTTTGAAAATGGCTGGGGATTGTTGAACATTTTTCAAAATAAATGTTTAATCCCACATTGATTAGAAACTTCACATTTAAAGAGTATATATGTACTCTTGCACCATAGTGTGTGTAAAATAAAAAACAAGTGCTATGCACAGTGAGCCACACGCGCGCGCGCGCGGTGCGGCGCATATGGCGCATTTTAGGCGCTTTTATAGGCGCACTTAGCACTTGGCACGAGGCACGTGCGTGTGTGTCTATATGTGTGCAAGCTAACCATGGGTAAAACTTGTTACCATTAATTTTTACCATTTTCGAGATTAAATGGGTAGTTAGTAGAGTGGCTTAGTGGGTGCAGTTGAAACTGCTCTCCATTAAGGAATTACTGCTCCACTACTCCATTGCATCAATGCTTGGCTGCTCCATTACTCCATTGCATCAATGCATGACTATTCCTCTTCTCCAACTGATCATGACCAATGCTCTATAAGAGGAGAGGTTTGAAGAGGAAGAAATCATCTCAAAATTCACCAGCAATTGCTCTTGTTTTCATCTTTCACTACTGCAAAGTGAAAGTTGTGTTTACTTCATCGTATCCTTTAGGATATTTGCTGACTCTTGCAGTATAGAGAGCAAAATTTCCTTTAGGAAAGTGGCAGTGTTACACGCTTTGAAGTCATTGCAAGTCCCTCTGGTCTAACATACATCAAATAGAATTACAACTTGGTCTTATGAGGCCTCAGCGAAAGAATAAGATCATCCATAAAGAACAAATGGGATATGCAAACATCATTTTCCAAATAATAGTGTACGCCTAAGTCCTCTGTCCACAACATCGCTGATAGCCTGAGAAAGCCTTTCTATACATAATATGAAAAATATATGGCAAAATTAAGTCTCCTTACCGTACACCCCAAGTATGAGAGAAGGATTTGGAAACTTCTCCTTCCCATAATATCCGAAAGAAGCTTGTTAATAGACTGCTCTTGATGATTGAAGCTAAATTCCTCATAATTTTAGCATCGGTAAAGGTATCAATAATGAAACTCTTGCTTAAAAGATCATTTGTTTTCCAAGGTCGAGTTTTATAGCCATTCATCGCTTTTTTCCCCACAGGTTGCTTATGGATGAAGAAGTTCCTATGCAATTAATATATTATCAATGATATGCCTTCCTTCCACAAAACTAGTCCGAGCCAAGTGAACTAGGTGTGACATCACCATTTTGAGTCTATTCGTGATAAGTTTAAGGATCAACTTGTAGCTTGCATTATAGAGGCAAATAGGTTGAAAATGATGCATATTTACCACTTCTTTTACTTATAGGTAAGAGTGATCAGAGACCAATTAATCCCATTTTTGAGCCTTCTACGACAAAAGTAATTGAAGGTTTATATATAAATATATTAATAACAAAAACCAAATCAACCTTATTTGAAACATTTAATAGAATGTTTACAATATATGTTATTAAACCTCTCAAATATTTATTTTGCTCAATAATTTCTTAACGGACGAATCTCGACCAGCGTCTTTTCTAAAAAATGTAAAACATCGCAAGACGGTCAGTTCATGCTAAGTTTTTGCACCAAAAATGAGGTATTCGACCAATACTTTGGTAAATACTCAATTTAGGGCATTCTTCACAAATTCAATTAGAATCCTCATGACTTTTTTTTTCACTTGCAAGGTTATAATGGAAATTGTCAGAAATCATTGTGAATTGAAGTTTTAGGTTGATTTGGATCAATTTGGAATAACCCATCGACGTGGGTTTTAATTTTGATGAATTGAACTACTGCGAGTCAATTGAGAACTATTTTACAGATGTTTTAATAGTTTATATTGATTTACATTTGGTGTCTGCATGAATTAATTATTGGTTTTGATCCAATTTGATTCCATGTGATGTTGAGATATTTCAATATTGGTATCAAGCTGTTTCATGGTGGTTGTTGCCGATTTTGAGAATTTAATTGTAAAAATATATTTTAGAAGTTTTTCAGTTCAAAATAAATAAAGTTTGCATAGTTGACAGACAGTAATGGAAAATTCATAACGTCTCTGTTAGTGACCCAATTTGAGTGTTCTTAGAGTCTATCAAAGTAGAACATGAGTAATACAAGTTCTTTTATAAGTCATCTTGACAAATAATAAAATTTTCAAGGTTAAAAATTTACCCCAAGTTGACTAGTTGAAAGGAGTTGAAACGATTATATAAATTAATATTCATAGAAACAGCTTTCTATTGTAAATTGAATTGGAACTTGCTAAGAACTAGAGAAGAAAATAGAGGACTAAGAACTTCTACTACTACAAACTACTACTACAAAGGAGAAGAGAAGAAATGAGATAGTTGGAATGAGAAGTTTTCATTCAACTTGGTGTGTTTTTACAATGAGGTTGACACCCTTTATATAGGTCATTTGGTGATGATGATAAATGTACTTTATACAATGTGTACAAGTAACACATACACCCCATGTCATACAACACATTACAAGTAATTTGACAATACATAGAAGTTGGTGTACATTGGAAATTGTTACAAGTAACATGACAATACATAGATAAGTGGAGGTACTATTAAGTTAGAAATACAAGTTACATGACTAAACAATATGTTGGTGTACATGTATGGTCATCCATATTCCACAACACTCCCCCTTAGATGACACTTGCTTAGAGATTGTGCCTCGTTAAAACTTATACTAAGAAAAACCCTGTGGGAAAAAATATAGTAAAAGAAAAAGAGTACACTATTCTCATAAATATTAAGATGGGTATAATATTCTTAAGATTGCCTCATTAAAAACATTTCTAGGAAAACCCAATGGGATAAAACCATAGCTAAGGGAAAAAGAGTGCAATACATTAATCAATAACTCCCCCTCATATGAACATGGGTAAAACTTGTTCAGTTTCTTTACTTGCAATGTCTTTAAGTTTACGAAAGCCAATACCATATGTAAGCTTTTGAAATTTCGTAATTGGTAAGGCTTTTATGAATAAATCAGCAAGATTATCACTCGATCAAATTTGCTTGACATCAATTTCACCATTCTTTTGAAGCTCATGCACATAAAAGAATTTTGGGAAAATATGTTTTGTTATGTCCCCTTTCATGAATCCTTCACTTAATTATGCAATACATGCTACGTTATCTTCATATAATATGGTTGGAGAATTTTTTTTTGAAGGCAATCTACATGATTCTTGATTATGTTCAATCATGTTTCTCAACTATACACATTCACGACTTGCTTCATGAATTGCAAGTACTTCAGAATGGTTGGAAGAAGTAGCAACCATAGTTTGTTTTACTGACTTCCATGATATAGCAGTATTACCACATGTGAATACATATCCCATTTGAGAACGGGCATTGTGGGGATCAGATAAAAATCCAGCATCAGTATAACCTTGGAGATTCAATTTTACCCCTCTTGAGTAAAATAAACCCATGTCACTTGTTCCTCGAAGCTATCAAAAACATTTTTAACACCATTCCAATGTCTTCGAGTTGGTGAAGAGCTGTATCTTGCAAGTAGGTTGACAGCAAAAGCAATGTCCGTTCTTGTACAATTTGCAAGATACATAAGTGCACCAATTGCACTTAAATATGGTACCTTCAGACCAATTAGCTCTTCATCACTTTCATGAGGTCGAAATGGATCCTTATCCACTTCAAGTGATCTGACAACCATTGGATAGCTCAATGGATGTGCCTTGTCCATATAAAATCTTTTTAATATTTTTTCAATATAATTTGATTGATGGACAAGTACTCCACTTGAAAAATGTTCAATTTGCAAACCAAGACAAAGTCTTGTTTTTCCAAGATCTTTCATCTCGAATTCCTTTTTCAAGTATTCGGATGTTCTAACGATTTCATCGTGGTTTCCCACTATATTTAAATCATCAACATATACAACAATAATCACAAATCTTGTTGATGATCTTTTAAGGAGGACACATGGGCAAAGCGAATTATTTACATATCCTTTTTTTAAGTAAATAATCACTAAGACGTTTGTACGACATTCGTCCAGATTGTTTCAATCCGTACAGAGACTTTGGAATTTTATAGAATGCATGTTATGAGGTTTTGATTTTATTTCTTTAGATATTACAAATCCTTCAGGGATTTTCATATATATCTCACTGTCTAGGGATCCGTATAGATATGTTGTAATGACATCCATTAAATGCATATTAAGCCCTTCAGAAACTGGAAGGCTTATCAAGAACCGAAATATGATTGCATCTATAACAAGAAAATATGTTTCCTCATAATCGATGTCAGGTCTTTGTGAGAAACCTTAAGTTACAAGTCTTGCTTTGTACCTTGTAACTTCATTTTTTTCGTTTCTCTTTCGTACAAATACCCATTTATATCCAACAGGTTTTACGTCATCTGGCGTTTGAACAATCGGTCCAAAAACCTCTCGTTTCCTTAACGAGTTTAGCTCTACTTGGATAGCCTCTTGCCATTTTTGCCAATCAGGTCTTTTTCGACATTCGTCCACTGATCGTGGTTCTGGATCATCATCATTTTCACATATTTCAAAGGACACATTGAAAGCAAATATATCATTAAGAACAATTTTATTTCGATCCCAAATCTTACCAGAGTTTAAATAATTTATTGAGATCTCATTATTTTTATCTTTTTCTTATTTTTTAGATGCAGTTGTTCCTCGTCGGAATCAACTTTTTATGACAAATCCTGATCAAAGGATTCTTGTGCTTTCTCAGGAGTATTTTGATTTGTATTTATTTTTACTCCCGTTTTCCTTTTTCGAGGAATTGTATCCTTTGAACCAACTGGTCTTCCACGCTTTAAGCGTTTCATTGGTTCTTGTGCATTTTGTTGCACAGAGACATCAATTCTTGTAGGAGCATTTACAGCTGGAATATGTGAATTTGTCACTTGTTTTGCATCATTAAATGCATCAGGTAATTGATTTGCAATTTGTTGCAAATGAATGATCTTTTGAACTTCAAGTTCACACTGATTTGTGCGTGGATCATAATGTGATAAAGTTGATGCATTCCAAGCCATTTCGCGCCATTCCTTTTGAATTGGCTTCTTATCTCCCCTAATGGTGGGAAAATTGCTTCATCAAAGTGATAATCGGCAAAACGTGCAGTAAATAAATCCTCTGTTAAGGGCTCAGGGTATCTTATAATGGACGATGAGTTAAATCCAACATAATTCCCAAGTTTTCGTTGTGGACCCATCTTAGTTCTATTGGGAGGTGGTATAGGAACATACACTGCACAACCAAAAATTCTCAAGTGTTAAATATTTGGTTCTTGACCTATAATGAGTTGGATGGGGGAATATTCATGATATGTAGTAGGCCTATAACAAATGATAGATGATGCATGAAGGACTGCATGTCCCCAAACTGAAGTTGATAACTTAGTTCTCATGATTAAAGGTCTGGCAATTAATTGAATGCGCTTCATCAGAGATTCTAACATACCATTCTCGGTATGCACGTGTGGAACAGAATGTTCAATGGTAATTCTTATAGATATGCAATAATTTTTAAATGCTTGAAATTAAAATTCCCCGACATTATCAAGACGGATGGTCTTGATTGGGTTGTCAGGGAATTGTGCTCTTAACTTAATGATTTGTGCTAAAAGTCTAGTAAATGCAACATTGCAGGTCGAAAGCAGACAAACATGTGACAACCTAGTTGATGCATCTATCAAAACCATGAAATATCTAAATGGTCCAGAGTGAGGATGAATAGGATCACATATGTCTCCCCGAATGCCTTCTAAGAAAACTGGGGATTCCACAACAATTTTACTTGGTGATGGTTTAACTATCAATTTACCTTAAGAACAACTAACACAATTATAATCACCTGCTGAAAATATTTTGTGAATCCTTAAAGGATGTCCATCCGAATTTTTAATTATTCTTCGCATCATTGATGATCCTGGATGACCAAACCGGTTATGCCATAAAATGAATGTCTTTGGATCATTAATTTTCTTATTCAAGACGACATTCGTTTCGACATGCCTTACATGAGTAAAATATAATCCGGAGGATAAAGCTTGGAAATTTTTCTAAAATTTCTTTTTTCCCATTTGAAACCAATGTGACAAAGAAATTCTCTATTATTTTCGTTCACGGTTTCAATGTGATATCCATTTTGTCGAATATCTTTAAAGCTCAGTAAATTTCTTCTGAATTTTTCAGAGTATAAGGCATTGTCAACATGAATTGTTGTTCCTCCAGGCAACATAATATTTGCTCTTCCAAAGCCATTAATCAAATTGGAGAGCTATGTTCAAACTAGAGAAATGTTCTCTGTTTTTAAGGATTGTGTGCGTTCTAGCACAATCAACAAGACATATATCGCTCTTATTTGATTCATGATTTGAACACATGATTTGTTGATCCATCTGGACAAATAATGTTTGGCAAATTAGAAAAGAGTCACATTTCATTAATAAAAATTCATAATATTTTGCCTTTTATTTTGAAGCCATGGTAAAGGTCACAAAAATTTTCGGGTATATATATGACAATATTTAGGCAAAATAACCTTTCATATATGACCAAAAAAATGTCACAATTATGAGCGCTCATTGTTAATAATTATTTACCCTTTGTAGTGGTGCATCACTTTTGTTCCACCTTTTGTTGGAATTGTCAATACGACCTTTACTTGATATTTTCACCATTTCCACGTCCATAAACTTATTATTGCGATCATGATCATTATATGCAACATATGCTTCTTAATTTGAAGTTGAACTAATTGGACGTGAGCTATATTATATTTATAATATCTCATTATCTTACTCAGCTACCATGAGACAAGACATCAATCCTTAATATTTATTGGATTGATGTGCGCACTCGATATTTGTTGCAGCAATAAATCGAGGCAAGCCACGTGACCTTATTTTTACCGTCTCATCAGCCATATTTACACATAGCCTCAACATAGTGGTAATTAAAATTATAGAATTATAATTAATATTTGACTGATTAAATTTTGTAGCTTAAGACTCAACCGCTCATTTTGAGCTTTTGGAGTATTACCTGTTTTTTAGGTATTTATATATTTATAACTCCATAGCATGAAAAGATATATGAAATATTCACTTTTCAAATCTCTAAAGATATATTGGCAAATGATTGTGTACAACATAAAGCCTTGCATAGATGCAAGCTTTATTCATAATTTGTAATATCTAATTATCATGACAAGAATTATAATAAGGTAACAAATTCAACCATGGTTGATTAATATTTCGAAAGTAAATATAATATAAAATAATTTTCTCTTTTCTTTTATGTAAAAAAAAACATAACATATGATTAAGTGTATGTTCACAACTTGATATACTAATAATCAAATGTACTATTCATATAAGTTAGTGGGACAACCTCCAGGTTGGGTGGTGAGACAAAGACTGCTTAATGCCATGCCTCCTCGAACAGGATAACCCGTCTCCCTTTCATTACCCACTATCAACTCAAACTTATAGCATTATTTGTATTATAAAATCAAGAATAGAACGATAATTAATCGTTTGTAGAAAACTAGTTATGTCACGTATTGACTTTTGATTTCTGATGTAGAAGATCGTATAAGACGCAACTACAGAGCGTACTTTCGCAATCGATAACGTTATAATGTATAGTATATGAATAAAGTATGCATATAGAAGTGATGCATGTAATAAAATGAAACAACCATGATAATATATAAATAAATTGAACTTATTTAAATAACAAAATTTATACCTTGATAGCTTTCTCTCCTTAACAAGCCTTTTTTGAACTTCAATATCTTTTTAATGCTAGAGTAAGCTCGTGCTGATAACGTGTTGTAAATTGAATTGGAACTTGCTAAGAACTAGAGAAGGAAATAGAGGACTAAGAACTTCTACTACTACAAACTACTACTACAAAGGAGAAGAGAAGAAATGAGATAGTTGGAATGAGAAGTTTTCATTCAACTTGGTGTGTTTTTACAATGAGGTTGGCACCCTTTATATAGGCCATTTGGTGATGATGATAAATGTACTTTATACAATGTGTACAAGTAACACATACACCCCATGTCATACAACACATTACAAGTAATTTGACAATACATGGAAGAGTTGGTGTACATTGGAAATGGTTACAAGTAACATGACCATACATAGACAAGTGGAGGTACTATTAAGTAAGAAATACAAGTTACATGACTACACAATATGTTGGTGTACATGTATGGTCATCCATATTCGACAACACTTTCAAGCGTATTTTCGACGTGGTTCTCAGTAGGATTCCACAATTGGTGTCACTTGAAGCTTCACCAGCAATATAATTGTGTATGTAGGGAAGCTATTAGAACCATTTTCAAGGTGATCTGACGTTTGGACAACCTCAAGAATTTAGCTCGAAATTGGTTGGTTGTAATTAAACCTTACAGTGTTCTTTACTATTTATGGAATTTATATTTATACCAACGTTTTTGTTTAGTATGTATTGCATTTTTCATCATTCTTGGTCAAGCATACATGAAATTTAGATAAAGTTGCCCATACTTCGATCGTAATAGTGTGAGGTGCTCCACTCTAGATTAGACGTACTACAGGCATCTAAGGTGGGTAATGTCAACTCCGAGTTGACATGCATTGAACTCATATGGTTGTTCTAAATTCATCGTGAGTGGACCTAATTGTTGTGATCTTAGAACAAGAGGTAAGGGATCCACACTATTAAATATATTTGTTTTTAGTCGAAAATGGTTTTCATGTCTCCATGTATTTACATTAATATTTGCAAGAGTGCAGAAAAATGTAGGAGTTTACTTACTTGGCATCTTCAAATTGTTTTTGATGATGTTAGGTTCTTTGTGAAGACCAGACAAAATTGAAATGCTCGAAGATGTTTTGTTAATGTTTTAAGTTTAAAATTTTAATTTTCTTGTTGTAATAACTTTCTATATATTGTTTTAGGCTTTAGGGTAAGTATAGGTCGTGAAATACTTTTGAATAGGTTAGGGAAGTCTAGTAAATTAGTTTGAAGTAAGTTAAGAGGTTTATGATCCAATTTTGATTTATTTTGGGTTTATAATGTTGTAATTAAGGTGTCGAAAACCTTATGTTAATATTTAATGTTTGAATTTGATATATATTTGGAACTATAGGGAGTTGTGAGTCCATTTAGATCTCTCTCATATTTCTACTACATATTAGGTGAAAGTTTTCTAGCATGCCATTTTTAGGGGAGGTGCTGCCAAATTATTTTAAAAAAATAAGAAGGATAATCTGTATGATTTCATAATTTACTCTAATTTATTAAAACCAGTATTGATTTTCGTTGAGGATTTAAATTTAGTTTTGAGCTTTAAAAATGATTAAAATTAAAATTATTTTATGGCATATAGTTAATTTTATTGTTTAAGTGCTTAATTAGAGTAATTAGGCTACGTCACGAGTTAGTGAGATAGGTCTTGATAGAGTTGGTATTAGATCTTAGGTTTGGCCTAATTGAGGAAAATGTTGGATGGGAAACAAAGAGTGATTGAACACAATTAGTTGGGAAGTGACTGTCAGTGGGTATACTTTGCTATTGATGAGTTAGAACATGAATAGATAGTTAAAAAGAGAGTAGACAGATGAGATGATAAATGACCATAATTGGACGTGAATTAGACTTGGGACATCTAAATACGGAAGGAAATGTTATAAGTGGTTTAATAACAATATAATTGAGGGAAATAGTCAGATATAAAACCAATAAGAAATTGTTTGAGCAAGAAGTCTAAATGATTCATGAATGCAAGTAAGTAACATTGACTCTTTCACAAGTAAATGTATCAAATTATAACAATTTTGAAACGCTTACGAAAGTGCCAAAATAGACTTAAATAAAGTCTCAAACGATTGAGAATCGTTTAGAAAATATAAAATGAATTCGAGACTTTTAGGAAGCACAAAATGTGGATTATCAGGGTTTTAGAATGAAGTTAGTACCAATTGAATGGATGACTGGGGAAGACTATTCTATGAGGTATTGGTTGAGTTCATAACCAATTAAAAAGTAGCTTCTGAAAATAGAAATTGATTACATAAATTGACTTTGGACTGGAAAAATCAAAAGGGAATTGTGATACGATTAGTTAAATTGTCTAAGTCGGTTTCTGTGAAAATATAAATATTTTGAAGTTAGGTATTATCTCATTTTTAAAATAAAATACAAAGTGGAATATGAAATGTAGGCATGATTTAAAACAATCCAATGACTTTTGAAAATAAGTATTGAATGTCTTAGATTTTTTATTACTTAAGTCACTTGTTCATAACTGATGTTGAGTGTAATGCTTCTATGAACCAAACAAAGTAATACTAAAATAAATGGAAATATAAAATTTAGAAGTAATCTTTATTAAAACCAGATTTAGTGTTGTTAGAAAACAAAGATTAAAGAAATTTTTGAACTTTAAAATGAAAGGGGTAATGATAAGTTCAATGTGTTAAAAGTTGAGATTTCAGAAAATGGTATTAAAATAGCAATGATTAGCTAATATATGAAACGCAAATAGCAGTGTTTTGAAATTTAAAGTACCTAATAGTCACTTTTAACCAAATTAAGTTATGATGCCTATCTTTACGACTTAAAATGTAACAAACGAAGAGATATATGTGTTGATGGAATATCTATAAGTGATTGGTATATGAAGTTAGAAATAACTCCTTTACAACAAGAATTTCCATTTATAGGACTTAAGAGTCTAGTTGGAAGTCAAGTTAATAAGATTTTGGAAATTAAATTTTTTGTTCTCTTTAAATAAACAATAACTAATAGGTGAATTTGTAAAAATGGAATTGATGAACAGTAAGATACTTTTATAACTTACATAATCTCTTAAAATGTACTAATTTCTAATTGAAAAAAATAAAGTTGAGAAATATGAGACAAATGGAAACAACTTAAGACAATAACAACAATAAAATTGTGTAGTTTGCAAAATTTCTCTATTTCAAGCAATGATTAGTTAAGAAATACTTCGATTGTGCTAATAAGAAGTTGCACCGTCCTTACCTATAATTTTGAAAAATGAAGAGATGAAACATATTGCTTTTCTAAGATAAGTTAAAGAAGCTGTAAGTGGTATAAGTGTTGAATGGAGGTGTAATAAGTCTGTAAAGAGACAAGAACAAGATAATGTGAGAATAGCTAACATTGAAAAAATGAACAAATTATACTTTATGTATGAAATGAAACGAGATGTTGAGATGACTTGTAACTGTTAGAAGTGACACGAATAGACTCCTTTAGTCAAGATAAGGCATTGGAATAGTTGTGCAAGACTAAAATTTTAAGTAACTCCGTATCATAATTATGATTCATTCACAGCGTAAAATATTGTTGTGATGACACCTTTCTTTAAATAATCGAATGAATGGATAATAGTCGAAATAAAAGGCTTTATAATGTTTCGTTGGAGATAGTTGGAAGCTGATGTATAAGCAACTAAATAGTCAACAAATTATCACATACGCATGAAAAAAGGAAATATTAGTTCAACGAGTTCCAATCAAATTAGGATTTCAAACTATAAGTTTAATAAATCTCAATATATCTTCACAAGGATCTTACAAGGAAGAAAACTCGAAAAGTTGAAAATGTTAAACCAAACTAGTATTCAATTGATGTTAGTGAATATGTTGTATATTTTTGTAAATGTTGTGTTACACCACAAAATCTATTAGTAGTGAAGATTTAATCACTAGTTTATTGTAAATTAAAGTTGATGTAGGATGCCTTTATGGACGATAAATATACAAATAAAAAATTGAAAGAGACACACAACTGACAGCTTAGTTAGTAAGTATAATCCATATTGGTTTAAGATACTGAATATAGTATAGTGTATCTTGCTAAAATATGTTTGAAGAATGCAATATTCTTCCACTGTAAGCTAAGAAAAGTTAGAAGTATGTATTTAGTAGAGATGGACAAGAGTTGACATATTTATAAACTTGTACGTGATACAAGTTAAAAGTTATACTATGAGAGTATCATAAAGGAATATGTTGATCTCTATTAAAATGTATATATCTACCGAAGTTAAGATAACTATCTCTATTCAAGTAATGTAAGAAGTTTAATGAACATTAATAATTGAGAAGCCAAATCTTAGTCATTGGAGAAATAGTGAAAAATAGAGTAGGGATCAAGATAATCTTAAATATATTAAAAGTTAAGTTAATAAGATAAGGTTCTTAGCGAACTCATGAATAGAAAATGGTTTGGTGAAGTTAAAGTTGTTAATTTTTCAACCAAACAAACAAAATCCGAAGTGAATGGGTTGACGAGTTGGAATTAGTAATTGTTTTCTTGCTCACAATGTGAGTATACATTTAGAGAATGAAGGAGACTTGCTCGAGGTGTCAGGTTATATTTTCTGATCGGATTAAAATTTGAGATCTCTTGCCATAGGATGACACATGTAATCAAAGATCTATAGTCACGGGATGATTTGTGTAATTGTAGGTTTTCGTTGAGAAACATTGGAATGGTGATGGATCCGATAGACACGCAATGCTCAAATATTATTTGCATTACTATATAGTAGGTAATAGGTGGCACTATCATAATGTTGATTTGTGAAACCAGGACCTCTAATTGGAGACAACACTAATTTCGTTGAACACAATATAAAAATTTCCCGAATTACAATGGAAATTAGTGATGGTTTTAAACAACCATAAGTTAATGACCCTATAATTTTTTCTTCAAAAATTACAAATTCACAAATATACAATACAACAGTGTGAAATTCTGCTAAAAAAATGTGGAAATAGATTAATAGTAATGAAATTGCATCCATATATTAGTTCTTAAAAGGAGTGAAAGCACAATCCTTTAAAAAATATAGTATATATGATCTTAAATGTAGTGCATGCAAGTTCAAGGTATGTTTCAAAGAGAACACGTTGAAGGTTATGATGAGTTGATGACAAAAAAAAATCTTAAAAGTAATGTAACCTTAATATAGGGAGATTCCAAATGTCTTATGTTTTCTATTTCATCAATTGCAATGGTTCACTATTCTTCTTGCACATGACTTGCGTTTCTATCCTGATCATTCTCTTTGTATTGGTCTTTTTCATCACCAACAATTTCTCTTTGTCTTGGCCTTCTTTATCAACACCAGTTTCTCCTAAACATCTCATCATGATCTATATTTACTTGATAAGTGTCAAGATCAAAGAGAATTAACATTAACTAGGTTCTGTATGAGAAGAAACATTAAATAGGTTTCCATACCAACCCAAAAATGGCATAAAAACATGGTTTTGTATAAAACTATATACATAGTACCTTTTTGTACAAATTAATAGTAACATTAATTTAGTGGTTTATAGGAATCATAATATCAACACATTAACCCCGTTTAATTCTTTTTTGTTTAATGGTATTTCTTTGATGATATTAGCCATATTCTAATTCTTCTACACTACTTTTTGCAGCCTCTTGGATCACAACCAATAATTTAAAAGACCCATAAACAATTTGTTGATTACAATCATATTCACTATTGGTGCCAATCTCTCATGCATATTCCAAATCTTGCTACGTCTTGCATTTGAAACGAAAAATACACGGATTAAGAAAAGCCAAATTTAAAGAACCATGTAAATATTGAATCTATTGCAATGTAAATTTTGATCGATTATGTTGAATGCATTGCAATTTTTCAGAACTAATCCAATACAGGTGGAAAGATATTGAATGGAAAGAAAAATCTAATACTGAGAGGATTGGGTTGAAAAAAATACCAATAGTGTGAGGAAAAGATTTATGCGGCAGTTAATGGTAGATTGACCATGGTAGATTGGACGTAGTAGATCGGAGGAGCATGTGATTATTTGATAGGATAACTTCTTAATCTGAAGCGGAGTGATATACCCAAATAACGAACTACTAACTACTTGGAAATAGTAAATCTTCGCGAATACATGTTATTATTTGATAAAATAACTTCTCAAACTAAAGTGAAGTGATATACCCAAATAACCAACTACTAACGATTCTGATGAAAAAAATGGAAAGTACCCAAAATTTGTTATTATAAAATGGAAATATTTAGACTGATTATAGTCTAAGAATTTATCAGCTGACGATTCTGATGATAAAAAGGGTTGGTGATGAGAAAGTGAACTGGAATAGGTATACTAGAATTTGGTGGATAAGGAAAGAATTATCAACGATTTTGGAATTTTTGTTTAGTTAATAATGAAAATTGTTTTATGAAAAGCAAAATAGGCTAGATCTTGCTAAATATTAATGCTTGAATGAGATTCAAGGCAAGAAATGAGTAGGGAAATAAAGTAAGGTTATTGGATATTCCATAAAGTTGATTGTTTAACTCGTCGAAAATTCACAAAACACGAGGATTCATAGGGAAATTGTTATGAATTTTCATTAAACCAAGAAGATGGAAAAGAAAAGTTGAAATGTTTATGATCACTACCATTAAGTTATTGATTACAATGGAATTAATTAGTTCCACTATGTTTTAATCTAAGAAATGATTTTTGTAAGTTCTGCTTAAAAGAGTTATATATGAAGGATCATATTTTCATATCTCTTTTGATTCAATAAACTGTAAATTTAAATTTTTGGGACAAAATTAGTATTAGTTGGAAAGAATTGTGAAACCTGAGAATTTTAGAAACTTAATTGGACGTCTAATTAAGTAATCTTAGATTTTAATTGGAGTTTAGGTATCCGAGGAAGGACCCACGTATTACGGACTCAAGTTCATAAGGTAAAATGTTACTTTTTCAATAGTAATTTCCTAGTATGTGTATTATATGAAATTTTGTTATGAAGTCGGGGTTTGTTAAGGTGTATCATCAGTTTTTCATAATTAAGGTTCTAATTGTGTATTTGTAGGTGGCCAGTGCAATATAAATTATTAGTTGCTCAAAAACTAGTAAACAAGTATTAAGTATCATACAAAGTTTTTGCCTCGGTTTGTGTCTAAGTCAAGATTGGTGGTAGTGTAAGATGACAACAAAATTGGTACAAGACTTTGTTTCATGTTACATGTCAGTTATCAAAAGTCAATGTTAAAATTATGTTCAAATTGGTGTAAGTTTGCCTAAGTATGGCAACATAATTGTTTCATAAATGTTTGGTATGTCGTGGAAAACCTTAAGACTTTTAGAGTTTTGGTGTGACCAAAACTAGTGTTATGAATATTTTACGGAGTTGGACTATTTTGTCTAGAGGTTGGCCTAATTATATGAAAAATCGAATAAAAAATGAACACCAAAAGTTAGAGAACGTCAAAATAAGGATTTCTGAAATCAATAAATAAAAAGAAATTAACCTACTAACAAGCAGATGAGTGTTTACATATAAATATAAAAAAAAACAAAACCAAATTCAAACTCATTTGAAACGTTCAACAGAACGTTTACAATTTATGAACTGACAAGCAGCTGAGGTATTCAACCCACAATTTGGAAAATACGCAATTCAGGGAAATCTCCACAATTCAATTATAATTCTCATGATTGTTCAAGTTTTTTTTGATAGGTTTTAAAGGAAATAGAAATCATTATGAACTGATGTATTGGGTTGATTTGGATGATTTTCAAATAAATCTTACCAATGTGGGTTAGGGTTTTGATTAATTGAACCAATGCAATTCAGTTAATAACCATTTTGGAAATGTTTTAATAGTTGATATGGATTTATATTGGATTTTTGGATGAATTGATTATCGGTTTTGATCCAATTTTACTTCCACGAGACGTGAAAATAATTTGATGTTGGTTTTAATTAAAATATTCATGTTAAGAAGTTTTTCAATTCAAAATAATTAAAGTTTGCCTTTTTGAAAAGTCATATTTGAAAATCCATAACTTCTCCGTTTGTGATCCGATTGAGTGTTCTTAGAGTCTATGAAAAATAGGATATGAGTACTACAAGTTGCTTTTATCTCACCATGACAAATATTGAGGTTTTCAAGGTTACAAAGTTTCCTCAAGTTGGCTAGTTGAAAGCTAGTTAAAAAAATTATATAAATTAACATTTTCAGAAGTTGTTGTCAAGCATACTTGGCTGCAATTCTCATTGGGTTTCGTCATTTGGTTTCACTGGAAACTTAACCCATAAAACAATTTGGTTTCACTGGAAACATAACCCATAAAACAATAGGGTATGCAGGGAAGTAATTGGAACCATTTTGAAGGTGATCTTATGCTTCGAGTGCCCCAAGAATTTAGTTCAAAGGGGGTTGGTTATAAGTACTGCATTGCATTACGCATCATTCCTTGTCATGCATACATGGCATCCGGATAGAGTTGCTCGTACTTTAGTCTTAAGAGTGTGAGGTGCTCCACTCTGGGGTAACATGCATTGAACACATAAGAATGTTCTAGATTCATCATTAATGGGCCTACTTGTTATAAGCTTAGAACAGGAAATGAGGGATCAACTTTTTTATATAAATTTGTGCTTATTTGGAAATGCAATTAGAAGTTTTCATGCATTCAGACTAACATTTGCAAGTGCATAGAGTAATGTAGGAGTTTACTTGCCTGACATATTCGAGTTGTTTTTTAAAGTTCTTTATGAGGACCACACTGAATGAGTAAAGCTCAAATATCTTCGATGATTGTTTTAAGCTTATAATTTTTTTTTCGTGTTGTAATCACTTTATGTGTATTGTTTTGGGCTTTAGGGTAAGTATAGGTCCGAAAATACTTTTTAATATGTTATGGGAGTTTCCAATGTTTGCTTGAAGTAAGTTAAGAGGTTTATGATTGAGTTTTGATTAATTTTGGGATTATAAAGTAATAACTAAGGTATCAGAGAATCTAAGTTAGTATTTTAAGTTTTATTTCGATATACATTGTAAACCGCGGTGAGTCGTGAGTCCTTTTAAGCCTCTCTACGATTATGCTATCTATTAGGTGAAATTTTTTTGGCAAGCAATTTTTAGAGGAGGTGCTATCAATATTTATATAAAAATACAGAGAATAATCTCTATGATTTTCCAATTTGCTCCTATTTAGTAAAACAAGTATCAAGTTTCATTAAGGATATAAATTTAGTTTTGGAGCTTTACTAATATTTAAAATGGAAAGTATTATGAGGCATTTAGTTAATTGTATGGTTTAGGTGCCTAATTATAGTAATTAGGCTAAGTCAAGACTTAGTGAGACAAGTCCTGACATAATCCTAGCTTATTCTATATCCTTTTCCAATCTCAACTTTAAACATGTTGATCCTATCATAACACTTTTATTTTAAAAGCTTGAAATTTATTTGATCTTTTTGTTTGAATAACGCATAACTGGTGTTAATAAAGATCATTCATAGCTCAATTGTTCCAATTCATTCAACAAGTACTTTAGTCGATTTATAGAACCATCATACTCATCATTGCTTAAAACTGAGCAACTTAAGTAAGAAAAAGAGAAAACACTCAATACTTCTTCTCCGAAGGCAGTTAATTGCTTTATGGCATGGTTCTATTCCACATTTAATTTTATGTTATTTTTGAAAGGTGATAATGCTTAGTGAGTCATTTTAACATCAATGGATACATCGCAACTAGTAATAATGACTTCCTACCCTACCATCAAACCTAACTTCCATATGTTTAAAGCACATCTCAAGTTACAGATAACTAGAAATACATAGAGAGATGGAATATTGAATTTCATCTCACCGGTTGTTAGTAAAAGTAGTTCCTACTTGTTATAGCTGGCTTGTTATAGTTCTTCCCTTCTGGTATGTCGGTTGATGACAAAAATGGCCAAAGATAATTAAATGCATATCTCACAAAAAGCAGTTTTCTTAAGATGAACTAACCACTGAGGAAAATGGTTGAATTCCTATAAAGCCTTTCCTGAACAAAGTAATGTCATCAACCCCTAATTGAAGCTAAAGATAGACTGACTCATGACTGTGAGAGACAACAACTACACCACTTAGGTCTTCGGGGGCTAATAACCGTCCTTAACCCATTAACAACAACGGGAAGTGAAATGGCTTCGCTTCTTAAAGAAAATAATGTTGGGCCAAATAGACTTTTCATAGGAACTAAAACCACCTACACAATGCTAAGTAAAACCCAACTCGACCGGATCTACTAAATGAATCAAGTTACCCATTGCCTTGAAAAAAGTTGCATGCGACCACTAGCGTTCGAAAAATCAGGGGAATTACTTTAGTTATTGCTCACAGAAACATCTGATCTATGACATAGTCAAGTCCTTTGCGCCTCTTTATGATCTTTTTTCCTTCTATGAATATTTTTCTCAAAGTATTTTATTTTTATTGAAACTGACATAAACAAATTTATTTGATCATCTCACATTCCCATTATGATTTTCCATTCAAAATTCAATTTGTTTAATCAATTTTTATTTTCAAAAACTCTATCTCCGTTTTACTTTTCAATGAGACTATTTAAGAAGCAACTCTCGATTGGTTATGAATTCATCCAAAAACTTTATATAATAGGTTTTTCTAAGTTATTAGTTCAACTGGTACTAACCATATTCTACAACTTAAGATATCCCTATCATGTGTTTCCCCTATAGTCTCAATTTTATCTTTTGTGCTTACCCAAATATCTCACATTCATTTTACATTTTCCAAATGATTCTTAATTGCTTGAGAAATAATTTAAGTTCATGCAGAAATTTTCTTAAGCGTTTCAATGTTGTATTAGTTTGATACTTTCAATTTCAAATGAGTGCTTGTTCAGTAGTTACGTTCATGAATCACTAAGACCCATTTCTCAACCAATCCCTCATTGGTTTTATCATCGACAACTTAACTAAGTTATATTTACACCGAACTACTAATAATCATTTGTTGTGAGTGTAAATTTGTAAAGTCTATATCAATCTTTATTTATGCTTATTTTTGTTTCATAAGTCTATTCTCTCTATTATTATCTATTCTTGACCTCACTCATTTTATTTCATGAGTTAAGTATCAAATAGATAAGGAGAATAAACTTCATATCGCATGTCATGCTATAAAACATAAAAAACATACCAAACATAACATAACAACCAAATTAACTCAAGCTTATAGTTACTTCCCAACTACTCATGTTCAATCTCTATTTAGTTCTCACCTAAAGTTATCCTCAAATTGAGCCAAACCTAGCCTTTGATACCAACTTTATCAAACCCCTCAACATTATGGCATATGATTGACCTAGATTATCTAAATCCTCCAATAATGTAGTATGCCTTTAGAATATTTCATTAATTCATTTTATGGCATTTATTCCCTTAAGAACAAGTTTTGGAATGAATTGGGAAATAATTCGGTGAAGTCAACTATGAAGATGCAAAGTATGGAAGAAACAAGAGGTAGAAACTATTTAAACATTAAACATTGTGAAATTTTCAAAATTGTCCATAATACAGGTAGCATTTTTCCATTTCATTTTAGTTTATTTAGTTAGGAATATATGAAATTGAATACAACATGGAGAATGGAAGTAATATATTATTATTAAACATGAAAATTGTAATTTTATGATGAAAATAAATTGTTATACCTAATTTTCATTTAACCTAGATTGTGTGTACACTAGAGGAGTGTCTGGGGGATTAATTGCTTTGTGTTAAACATTATAAAGGGTAGGCGATGGAAATAATAGTACAATACAACCAAGATATATTACAAAGAATCTTGTTATTCAAAGGTTATCGATCAAGTATTATATATATGTTTCGAAAATACCTTATGCCAAAATTGAAGAAAATAATAAGGAATAGCAAATAAACTTTACTATGTTGGAAAGAATGCTTCCTTGACTATAATGAAAGTTAAAAGATCTAAGAAGAGTTTTTAAATGAAAAAATAGAGAGACGCAAATAGCAAAAGAAATAGAGTAGGAAATGTAGCGGTGGGAAACTGAGAAAAATAATAACTATAAAAAAGAATAACGTATTCCAAAGGAATTGGAGCACCGAACCATAGGAATACAATTTAAAAAAGAAAATAAATATATAATTGAAAAAGGAAAAAAGAAAGATATAAGAGAATGGAAGGAAGTTTATAAAAACCTTCCAAATATTTGATTTAGCTCGATTACTTATATCGAAGTTAAGTGATGTATATCTCTTTATTCCAACAGCTAAATATGAAATGATGATTATTTGTGAATAAAATTTCTAATCTACTTTTATTGTGATAATATTTTTTGAAAATTACAGTTATTTAATGATTTTTGTATCTTAAGATTTTATATTAGTCATCGTAAGCTTGATGCTTTTAAGTGAAGACGGAGAAAACCTATGTAGTGCCTTGACCTTGGTGATTGGTTTAACTTTAAATTCTGAGGTGTGTTGCATAGTTAGAGGTTGAATTGTCAAAAATAAAGGGGTGTTATTTAAATCTTTCTATTCCATCATTATTTTTATTTTTATGAAGTTAATCTGTTTCTATTTAAAGATCATTTATGTCTAAATATAAGACTATGTAATTATGAAATCAAAATGAGGAAAGAAAAGAGAATATGATCGAGAATATTCCTATGTAGGGACAACAAAATGTGAAGTCACACCCAAGAGGGGGTGAATTAGGTGTACCGAGATGTTATCACCTTTTTAAACGTTTCAATGAAATGATGCTCAATGAACACGAAATCAATAGTATAGAAGCAATGCAAAGGTGAAGTAGGTTGGAGAAATGGAAATGGGACCCAAAAGTTTTAATGGTTCGATCCAACCAATTTACAAGCACTACCTAACCTCCCTGATTAAGATTTTGAAACCCCAATTAAATTACTAATAGGTGTTAAAACAAAAGCATCCAAACTGAGAATGCCTAATTTCAAATTAGGACTTCCCGCGTTGCCTCAACTCGGTCTTCCCTTAACTTATATCCCACTAAGTTTTACAATTAGCCACTTACAATGAAAAAGATGAATACAATGAAAATAGACTTTACAAAATAAAGAAACAAAAAGTCCAATCACTCACAAGCCAACCAGAGCTTAATAACTCTTATACATGGAAGTATGGATATGAATGCGATTATCAATATGTCTCTAGTTCTTACATAAATCTCAGTCACGAAACCACGCAAACAAAATTGATTATAAAAAGTGCAGTTTGAAAGTCGATGAACAAGTAGTTTTGACAAAAATAAAGATTTAGACCTAACATTTGCTCAAATCCGTCTTGGGTTTTAGAAAACAAATTTTAAACATAAAACTTGAGATGAATGTGCTCAAGAAAGCAACAAATGATTTGCATATGGCAATTGTAACAAAAGATGTAATTTGTACACAAATAGAATAGAAAATCAAGATTTCTTATAACCCAAAATAAGTGTAAACCGATTTAGTTATGGAATGTAAGTTATAACCATTAGAACACCCTCGTGACTATAATTCCAAGGTGGATTCAGTGGCCTCAAATTACTTGAAGTGATTAAGCATAAAGAATTAGTTAAATTGATGTAAGAACTTTGACAATGGAGAATGCTCGAGTTTGAGAAGATAATAGTGTGTTCTATGTGATTTGTGAATGGTTTCCAACCCTATTTAACTTTTTATGGTATTTATCCTAATCGAAGGGCCGATACTAGTTCACGAGTCAAATTAAAGAAAAAGGTGTAAGCTTTTTAAAAAGCTTTCAAGAGACTAGTTAGCGTGCTAACTGCAAGTATCATGCTAAGCAACAGGGAAAATAGAATAATTATTTTTTGGTATAGGTTAGCAATTCCCTAACTCGCCTACCACTCTATTAAACCTTTGTTGGAAATAAGTTTTACATGTTTTGTATGAGTTGTTGGACCCATTAGGACAACCTGGATGATTTGACAATTCCCAAGAGTTAGAAATTCAGGTTTCATGAAACATATAGGGACTTATCCACAATTATTTTGTTTATGATCAAAGAACAACGCAAACTAATATTGGTTCAATCAAAATTGATCACGACAATTTCTTATATCCAAAGTGTGCTTAAAAACATGTGTGCACTATTCAAAACCATTTTCAAGCTATGAAGTTTAAATCATGTAAAATAATTAAAACTTGAACAACCTCGTGATTTTAGAAAACATGATATGTATGAAACTAATGCACTCGGGTCATGGAACTAAACTTATATACCTCGCATAGATTGTACACATTGCGATCATAACTTTTCGAAGTCCTTCCTTGTTCTGATGCATCCTTTAGATTTTCGAATCACGATTCATCTAAGTCCATTTCAAACTTGAGGAATTGTTATTCCTTTGATGTTGCACATATTTTTCGAGCCTCATTAGTACCAATTCATATTGTTTGTTGACATCGAAATGTTGGGTAGAGTCTAAATGACAACACACTTAGTCAAACAATATCCTCATTTGACAAACTAACATATACAATATGTGCATATCAAGTTCGTAAATATCAAGTTCAACCCAAAAATCTCTCCCCATTTTTTTAATGACGTAAAAAAATGAGAAAATAGCTCCCTCCCACAACATGCATCAGGGAAAGTCAAACCGAAAAGAAAATGACATTCATCCATAGGAAGGATAACAAATTATAACTCAGAAATACACAAAAAAATCATTCTATTTATTTCATTAAATGCTAAAATGTTGAAGTAACATAGTGTGGAATATACGTAAATGAGAAAAATTAATGAGTGAACATAAATGCAAGTACACTAAAAAAAACAAAAAACTAACAAAATGAGCTTAATGTTCCCTCTAGTACTAATAGTCCTAGCTCCTCCTCCTAATAAGATGAAGCCTTATGTGCAGAGCCGGAGACATAATAATATCCTCGTTGCCTCAGTGGTAATTGGTGTCCCTTGATTCGAAGTACTTGAGTGGCCTAATGATAAAGCATGTGTCGATATCTTTGAAGGTCTGCGCATGTACTTTTGCATATGGCTAAGCTGAGCAGATATGCAAGTTAAGAATGGGACATGTCTCGTGCAAGGCCAATGTCGTAATATGACTAATAGGGCTTAGTTGGCTGCTGAAAAAGTGGAATAATGAAAGTTATTTAGGGCTCTTGTTGAACCTCATTGTTGCCTCCATCACCATACGGGAACAAAAAGCTGTAGTCGAGATAGTCATGCTCGTCAAAGTCTTTAAGAGTAACAGACTCATTAGGGGGCTCAAAGATGCCACAATGTTCATCAATATGGATGTACTCCTCACAAATCCAATGTCGCTCCGTGTAAATGAAATAATACTTCATGGCCTTTACAATAGCCATGCCGATAAATTCGGTAACATAGAGTGGCGCGACCTCTAAAGGCGATATCCATTTGGACAGCCTTAAAGAGAGAGGTCAGGATGTATGCATAAGAGAGGTGGCCACCTCACCCATTGGTGAAGGTTATATAGCCAATGATAATGTGCGGCGAACTAATAGGTATCTTTCTCATGGGAACCCCGATTACATAAAGGTCAAGCAGGGTGACATAATTTTTACTGCCACCATGAGGAACAATTACCACATGCAATATCGTATGGAGAAGATGAATCATAGGGTTGAATTCTATGTCAGTGAATGCAATAAGTTAAATAGTGATTTGCCAATCAGACCGGATGAAGAAGTTAAAGACCATGAGTCGATAAAATGGCTAGTCATGGATCTATCTCTCAACAGTAATGGTAGGAGTGTGAAGGTTAAGGTCCAAAACATCAGCTAAACACTAAGGATTGATGTCAATGCATCGATAGTGAAGTACGTAACAGAATGAAAAATTTCTTAATTGTGTCATGGTTTGAGTAAAACACCTGAACCAAATGTGAATTGTAGGAGTCCTTATATTAGAAAAAGGACACCCACCTAAGTTTGCAAGCACCTTACGAACCAAAGGATGTGCCTTTTGAAAGAAGTCAAAGTCGACAACAATGGGTTTTAGCACCTTAACGTCTATTGACTATGAGCTAACCGCATCAAGGATGGATTTTGAAGGTGAAGAACCATCGTGCATTGAACATATTCACGCACTAACAGTCGATCAATAACCAAAACAGATCAAATTGATCAATGTAACAGTACACAATGAATCAATGAAGAACAAGAAGAATTTTCAATCTCTTATTCAATACAATACCGAAATTACATTGTACATAGTATATATACAAACTAACATGGTGTACATTGTACACCCTAGTTACAACTGCCTAGAACAAACTAAGATACACCTGTAGTACATTACACCACATACACCAGTTTACATAAAACAGCTATATAAACAGCTACATTACATGATATAACTCTACTTCCCCCCCTCAAGATGGAAGTCTATGCCAATCACATAGACCCATCTTGGACAATAAATCAGAGAACAAAGGAGCTGGTAAAGACTTGGTAAACAAATCAGCCAACTGTAACCGAGTGGAAATATACTGTGGAAGAACAAAACTAGACTTTAAGTGATGTCTAACCAAGTGACAATCAATTTCCAAATGTTTGGGACGTTCATGGAAAACAGGATTGGCATTTAGGTGTATGGCAGCTTGATTATCACACCAAAGAGGGATTGGAAGGGAAGTAGGAATATCTAAGTCCTTAAGGATATAGGAAATCCACAACAACTCATAAATTGTGGAAGATAAACTGCGATATTCAGCTTCAGCAGAGGACTTGGACACAGTAGCTTATTTCTTAAATTTCCAAGAGATTAAAGATGATCCCATGAATACACAATAACCAATAAGAGATTTTCGAGAAAGAGGGCAAGCAGCTCAATCTGAATCACAGTAAGCAACAATAGAGAGATCCAGGTGAACAGGGAAAAACAGACCCTGTGAAGGAGTACCCTTAAGGTATCGTAAAACATGAAGTGCACCAGACCAATGTTGCTCTGTATGGGCCTGAACAAATCAACTTAATTGCTTTGTGGCATAAGTAATGTCAGGTCGAGTGAATCCCAGATAAAGAAGACGACCAGTGAGTCTTCTATATCGATCAACTTCAAGGAACAAAGGTGAATCAACATCAGTAAACTTGCAGTCACGAGGGAGTGGAGTAGCAGCTGGTTTAGCCATGATAAGACCAGCATCATTAAGTAAATCGAGAACATACTTGCGTTGATGAACATAAAGACCTGAGGATGATCGAACCAACTCCAAACCCAAGAAGTAACGAGCTTGACCAAGATCCTTGATGGTGAACAATGTATGTAAGAATGTCTTAACTTGAGAAATTAACTCAAGTGAGGTACCAGTAAGAAGAACATCATCCACATACACCAGTAACACCAAAAATTGGCCAGCATTGTTGTAAGTAAACAAGCAGGGATCATGAGCAGACTGAATAAAACCAAAAGATTGAAGTTTAGATGTAAGCTCATGATTCCATTGTCGAGAAGCTTGCTTTAAACCATACAAGGATATTTGAAGTTTGCATACTTGATTTGGTGAAGCCAACTTATAACCATCAGGAGGCTTCATGTAAACATCTTCATCAATATAGCCATGTAAGAAGGCATTGTTAACATCCAATTGATGTAAAGGCCAATCTCGAGCAGCTGCTAAGGATAAAAAAATCCTAACAGTAACATTCTTGGCAATTGGAGAGAAAGAATCAGTATAATCAACACCTTCAATTTGGTTAAATCCCTTTGCAACCAAACGAGCCTTACACCTATCCAAGTAACCATCAGGATGAAGTTTAACCTTGTAAACCCACTTAGAACCAATGGCCTTTTTACCAGGTGGTAGGGTAGTAAGACCCCAAGTACCATTTGCTTCCAAAGCCTTTAATTCCTTATGCATTGCTTCTACCCAAATAGGATCATGCTGAGCTTGAATATAACAAGTAGGCTCTTTTATGTTTGAAACAACAGCCAAGAAGCACTTGTAATCAGCAGTAATGTTTGGAGAATGAATAAAAGGAAATGTAGGAGGGGTACCAGTAGACAAAGGAATCATTACAGAAGGGAAGACTGATGTTTGTACATTGTTTAGAACAAAATCATTCATCCAAAGAGGCTTGTGAACAGCACGAGTACTTTTCCTAGTAATAACAGCTGTAGGAGGCAGGACATCTTCATGTAAGTCATCATTAGTATGAGGTACTAATGTATCATCAGTAGGCATAGATGAAATAGCTTCAGGAACATCAAAACATGTGTCATCAGTGGGTAATTCTGGAGAAGGAGGTATAGTAGCTGATGTAGGAGTAACGGAAGCTGGAATATCTCTCAAGTGATCAGAACTATCACCACAAGGAAGAGGTACAGGACACCCTGAACTACCAGTATCTTTATGAAAAGGAAACTGGTTTTCAAAGAAAATCACATCTCTTGAAACAAAGCATGTATGTGTGACCATGTTGTACAATCGATAAGCCTTTTGACCAGGAGAATAACCAAGGATAATACACTTAAGAGCTCGTGAATCCAACTTGGTTTTGCTTGGTGAAATATTGGTAGCAAAACACAAGCAACCAAAGGTCTTCGAATATGAATAATTTGGTATCCTACCAAATAAAATATGATAAGGAGACTTTCATTTCAGTAACTGAGAAGGTAATCTGTTAATGATGTATGTGGCAGTAAGAATAGCATCACCCCAGAATTTGGTGGACAAATTAGACTGAAAAATCAAGGCTCTTGTAACTTGCAACAAATGTTTATGCTTTCTTTCAACCACACCATTTTGTTGAGGTGTATATGGTGTTGATCTTTGATGAACAATTCCTAAACTAGAGAACAAAGCATGACAATCTTTATTACAAAACTCAGTACCATTATCAGTCCTAATGGTTTGAACTGAGGCCTTGAAATGAGGTTGAATGAAAGCTATAAACTGTTTGATGATGTTGCCTGTCAAGGACTTATGTTTCATCAAAAAAGTCCATGTGAATCGACTAAAATCATCCACAATAGTAAAAAAAATAATGATCTCCCTGAATAGAAGACCGCTTATATGGTCCCCAGATATCCATATGTACCAACTGAAAAAGATAAGTAGTTTGAATAGAGCTCAATGGAAAAACCATTATGCATTGTTTGGACATCTGACAAACATCACGAGCAACATTATGTCTTACATTTGAATTATTGTTAAGTAACAAATCAAGTTGTCTTGTTACATTAACAGAGGGGTGCCCCAATCGACAATGCCATGAAAAATTACCAGTAGCATTATTATAGTAAGCTAGTGATAATTTTGTAGGAGACACAAATGAAGCAATGACATCTTTATGAAAAGAACTGGAATCCAGTATGTATAGTCCTCCAATCATCCTTCCCACAGCTAGAACTTGAGAACTCTCAATGTTCTGTAAAGCACAAAACGATGGATAAAACTCAATTGTCAGTTTAGTAGATGATAGTAACTTACTAACCAACAAAAGATTATACTCGAATGAGTTTATATGTAAACAGGAAGAAAGAACTAAGTCTGAACTCAGCTTCACGTCTCCTATGCAATTAACTTCTTTAGTATGTCCATCAGGTAAACAAACCATAACTGATTTAGCTAAGATAGTGACATTAGCAAGCAAATCATAGCTAGTACACATATGATTTGTTGCTCCACTATCCACAATCCAAGCATCTGAATTAAAAGAGGAACAAGAACTAGAAAGTCTTTTATATGAGCTACCTGTAAAATCAAATATAACTGAATTCACATGTGTAGAAGCTCCTTCAGCTGAAATAGACTTTCCTTTCATGAAGTTCTCAATCCCTTGCTGTTTTATTGCTGCTATATTAGACTGAAAATCTTAAAAATGAGGAGATCCTGCATCTTGTATATCCAGAGGTGATTCCATCAAATTCACAAAAGACTTTGAACTATTTGACATCTGCTTCTTGTCAGGGTATTTCTAATACCAATCTGGAAATCCATGAAGCTTGAAACAAGTCTCTTTTATGTTCCTTTTTGCCTTACAATGATCACAAAATAGATCATCTTTATTGATAAATTTCTTTTGATTTCCTTTTCCATCAAACCTATGAAGATTGGTTGAACCATATGAACCTGAATTCTCCGTGGTAGTTTTCATCATCATGGCTGTATCTATCATAGGTGAATAGCTAACATGTACCTCCTTTTTCTTTTCAACTCTATGAACCATAGAGTAAGCTTTGTTTATACTTGGCAATGGATCCATTACCAATATTTGATTACGAATATGATCATACAAATCATTCAAGCCCATCAAAATTGCATCAGCTTTTCATTAGACTCCAGAACAGCTAATGCTGTTGAAGCTCCACAATCACACACAGGTAAAGGGACTAAACAACTTAGTTCATCCAAAAGCTTCTTAAGTTTTGTATAATACTGTGAAAGTGACAGATCTCCCTGACTTATAGAAGCAATATCTCGTTTCAATTGATACAAAAGAGGACCATTACATTCTCCAAACCTTTCTTTCAATTCATTTCATAGATCAAAAGAAGAGGTTGTATAAAGAAAAGCTTCTACAATATCTTTTGAAATAGAATTCAAGATCCAAGAAGAGACCATATAATCCACTTTGATCCATCGATCTGGATTAGGATCAATAGAATCTGGTTTTAAACATCTACCATCGATGAAACGAATCTTTGTTTTTGCACCTAACGCAATCATCATAGCTCGACTCCAAGACAAATAGTTTGAACAAGTAAGAGAATTGGAGACAAGTACCATACCAGGATGATCGGAACCTTGAAGAAGATAAGGACTTTCAATTCCAAGATCACCTATTTCAGGAGCTCTCCCTGCTCCATTTCGAATTGAAGAACTTGAAGAACCATGAACAGAGGCCATGATCAGACACTCAATTCAACAAAAAAATAGCACAAATCAAGAACAGTATAACCTGCTCTCATACCATGAGCAGATTCACGCACTAACAGTTTATCAATAACCAAAACATATCAAATTGATTAATGTAACAGTACACAATGAATCAATGAAGAACAAGAAGAACTTTCAATCTCTTATTCAATACAATACCGAAATTACATTGTTCATAGTATATATACAAACTAACATTGTGTACATTGTACACCCCAGTTACAACTGCCTAGAACAAACTAAGAAACACCTGTAGTACATTACACCACATACACCAGTTTACATAAAACAGCTATATAAATAGCTACATTACATGATATAACTCTACATGCATGGACTTTGATCGACCATCGCGGAGCATGGGATCAATCGAGATAGTGGCCAAGGTGTTGTTCGGTTTATGACTAATAGAACTAGTTGTGCAATAGGTGGTGGATTGGGAGGCGGTCCAAGATAGAGAAGAAGTCTCGAAGTCACTACTAGAGAAGGGTGGGACGACTCGGCATATGGTGGGATGGCAGGAAGAGGGCTCGAGACCATACATGTAGTGTTACTTAGGATAGAAATTTTATCGAACACGAATATAGCCCTAAGGCAGAGACAATTTTGAGAGGGAACGGATAGAGAAAACTACAAAAACTGGTAAGGAAAAGACAAAGATGATCAAATAAGGCAGTAAAGTTACCAAAGAAGCACCAAAAAGGAAAGGGAGGTTGACTGTAAACGATGGAGATACGGATGGGAGATAGGAAGAAGAAGACACGTGCACCGTGTTATGTCTTAGGTGGGGTAAAAAACTTGGCCTGAGATGTATTAGTGTGCTAATAGGCTTATTAGTGCGCTAATTGGCTAAAAATATATCTTAATCTCATACTTGTTAGTATGCTAACTTGATGGAGTAGCACGCTAATGAGAGGACCCAACATGCTATAGGGAGGGACCAAGCGCTCTTACTAGGAGGACCTAGCATGCTAATTTCTCTCTAGAATTTATAGGTCAAAAGTCTTAAGTTTTTTAGAAACACCTCGAATTCATCCTATAGTTTATGGACACCTCAATAACAATATAAAATAAGGTTTGAATGACCTAGAACATATAAAAGAGGTCGTATTCACGAACCATGCCTAATTCTCGTCAAATCTTGGAAAATTGGTCTTTAGGCAAAGGTTTAGTGAAGATATTAGGTAGTTTTTCATCAGTGGACACATGAATCAATTTAACATCCTTTTTTGCCAATGATCACAAAGTAAGTGGTGTCTAATCTCGATATGCTTGATACAAGAGCATTACACTAGATTTCTTGATATGTTGATTGGACTTGTGTTATCTTAATAGATTTTGGCACAACCACTTTGGATTTATAAATCCTCAAGTTGTTGCTTCATGTATAATGCTTGAGCACGATAGCTCGTGATAGCCACATATTCGGCTTCGGCAGTGGATAGTGAACAAAGTTTGGTTTTTTCTAAACCATGAGATTAACGAATTTCCTAGCAAATGACAAAATCCTAAATTACGTTTCCTATCTACTAGACTCCCTGCATAGTTGGAATCAATAAAGCTTTTAAGTTCAAAACTATAAGCTTTGCTGAACCATAATCCTAAGTCTTGTATGCCACTTAAGTATCGACATAATTGCTTGATACATTTTAAATGTGTTTCCTTGGGCTCGAATTGGAGCCTAGCACATAGACATACACTAAACATAATATTGGGTCTACTAGCACTAGAACATTTTTTGTCTTTAATAGAGGTTTTAAAACCTTTATTACATAGAGTGTTATTAAATGTCATGTGAAAATGTGTTATGTTTTAATTTTTAATACATGTATTACATAGAGGTTTTTTAAAACTCCTATCAATTAGGTGTTATTTAATAACAACCCCATTTAATAGGGGTTTTAAAACCTCTATCAAATACCGAAATTGTTCTAGTGTAGTGTTAAAATATAGAAGACTTCCTATCATGCCGCGATATAGCTTAAGATCTATTAGCTTTCCTAATTGGTCTTTGACCATTTTGATAGTGGAACTACAAGGAGTGACATATGCCGTTGAATTATGTTTGCATTGACTTTCTTGAGAATGCCCTTCACATATTTCACTTTATTAATGAAAATCTCGTGTTTATATTGCCTAATTTGGTAACCGAATAATACATTAGTTCATCCATCATGCTCATTTTGAATTCACTGGTCATCAAAAGTGAGAATTTGTCACATAGATGTGTGTTTGATCATCGAAAGACGATATCATCAAGATAAATTTGATCAAGGTGCATATCATGATTTTTTATCCAAATGAACAAGGTGGGATCTAGTGTCATTTTCTTAAACCCTTTATCAAGAAAAAATGCACTTCGCATATCATACCACGCTCTAAGAGCTTGGCTCAATCCATATAAGGCATTTTAAAGAAAATAAACATTACTTGAGTTAGCATGGTTTTCGAAACTCAATGGTTGTTCTACATATACCTCTCCATTGATGAAGCATTCAAAAATGCACTTTAATGTCCATTCGGTATAGTAGAAACCCATTATAGCAACCATAAGCAAGCAACATTCGAATTGCTTCTAGTATTGCAAGTTTAAATGCCTCTTCATAATTAATGCCTTCTTTTTGATTATAGCCTTGTCCAACCAACCTAATCTTTTCTCAAACTATATGACCCTTCTCATTATTTTTTGTTCCCATTTGGCACCTATGATAATATGGCTTTTAGATCAAGGCACTAAGGCCCATACCTTGTTTCTTACGAAATGACCCAACTCCTCTTGCATAGCCATGATCCAAAAATAATCACCTAATGCTTTATCTACCTTAATAAGCTCAGTGCAATATGCCCCTCATCCCGATTTACTAAAGACCAAGTGCCTATTCCTTTATATGGTTCACTTATGATCTTTTGAGAGGGATGTCCTAAAAGAAGTCATTAATTCATTGATACACTAAGTTTGGTTTTCTTTATCATTTCTACGTATTCACCATTTGAATCTTAAGCTTGAATGATAGCATCATCGTCATCAAGTCTCATTTGCTCCAAGGTGTTCATAAAATGCAATTAGTATCTACCTCATCAAGCTTAACATAGATGGACTGCTATAAGGTTTTAGTTGATCTATTGAACACTCTATATTCCTTACTATGCATAGAGTATCCAAAGAAGATGCCTATATTTAACTTCGGGTCAAATTTGTTTAAATGATCCTCTACATTAAAAACGTAGCTCATACAACCAAACACCTTAAAGTAATCAATATTAAGCTTTTAGCCTTGCCATAGTTCATAAGGGGTCTTCTTCACTTGCTTTTGGACATTTATCTAACTCAAAACATAGCATGTCATGATAATGGATTTGGCCCAAAAGTGCTTAGCTATATCGTACTGAATGAACATGGTCGCATCCCATGAAGTGCCCTATTTTTTCTTTCAACCACTCCAGTTTGTTGTGGTGTTTTAGGAGATTATAGTTAATGTTAATACCATTATCTAGCACAAAATGCCTCTAAACTCCTATTGAAAACTCACCGACTCTATCACTTCTAATGTAAGTAATTTTATAACCCTTCTAATTTTTAACCAATGCACGAAACTTGACAAACAATTCAAACACTCAATGCTAATGTGCTAGAAAGCCAGCCCATGTATATCTATTGAAATCGTCAGCAATCACAAAACAATATGATTTGCCCCCTAGACTTTGTTTTTGGGTAGTTCAGAACAAATCAATGTGGACTTGTTCTAATGCTCAAGTTACATCACTGACTACTTACGTTCCGATTCATCTTGAATTACAGTTTTACTTGTTTTCCAAAAACACAAGGTTCACATTCCTTGTCTTTCTTGTATGTGCATTCAAGAAGGCCTTTAACTATCTCATGCATGGTCGATTTTTAGAAATTTTTCCAACTAGAATGTCCTAATTTACGACGCCACAACCATGCATCACATTCTTTTCGAGCACTTAAGCATGAAACATTTCCATATTGACAAGTCAATAATTAAATATGTTTTACAATACATTTTAGGAGGATTTTAATAAGTAAAAGACTATATTACATGGGGTTTTATCTTGTTTTTGATATTTCAAGTGATAAATGGAATATTTGAAGAAATGAAAAATGAAGGAATTGACCAAGCAAAAAGATTGCATGAAGATTCATCAAGAAAACAAAGAAAAAAATGGATTTTATACCTAGCGATTCCCAATGATTCCTATAATAACCTGAATAGATAGATAAATAGGTGAAACTAGGGATCTTAGAATTATGGATTTGCCCCAGCAATTCCATTTACACTAGCATCACTTGAAATCGTTGTTACGAATTTGTATATTTTGGATTACAACAATGATTTTGAGCAGGTTTAGGTTATGTGTTACCTAATATACTATAAATATAAACCTTAGTGATGCTGCGTTGCAAAACATAAAAAAACTTTTCTAATTTTCACTGACTACAATTTTTTTATAGTAAGGCAAGTACGAGGTCAATCCCATAGAGATTGGGATGCTCTTTTTTATGTTTAGGGAGAAATAGGGGCTTTGAAAACAAAATTAAACTTGTAAATCAGATGCAAGCAAATTAAAACACTTAAAATTGAAATCAACAAATAAAGACTCTAGACCAAAGTAAGAATTGACATTCTAGGCAACTAATTGTATCGTCAGTTTATCAAATGTTTGTCTTATAAGTGTTGTTGTAGATAGGCTTATAGTGACTCTCGTAACCTTGTTCCCCTTATATTAGTTGATGGAACATGCGACACTACCACATACTAACTAGAATTTTGAAGCCATCAGATTTACCGTAGGCTTTAGACAAACTAGCAGCATTAATGGTTATAAGAACACTTATCATGAGTGAAAACTAGCATCGAATTGTCCTCCTATCACATGGAAGTCACAATACACTATTACCTATCTAATATCCTAAATACATAGGTACACAGTGATTTCCAATAGACAAGGCCCTACTCGAAACCTAATGTAATCACCTATACCGAGCGGCGGTAGGATCACACGCGATAGTTTCTAACCATAATTGCTATGTACGTGCACTTACACAACAAAAAAGATGGAACTTAAGGTTTAAAATCGTAATTGAAAAACTAGTAACAAGAATGAAAAAAAGAATGCGAAAACTAATGATAAACAAGTTAAAAATTGAAGCGCATAAACTTAACAAATCAATGATTCTTGACGACACAAATACCTTGGCCTAAATAGTGGAAGTTAGCCACATAGAATCATAAATAAAAATCTAAAATTTACTATAAATAAGAATGTAAAAACTTAAAAAAATCTTTACTCGAAAATTTAAAAGAAAAACCTTTCACCAAAGCATCCTATCTGGAAATCTCTAACAACTTCAATACAAACAATTCTCGATCTCTTCTTGTTTTTCATTCTGAGGTCTCATATATATAGTAGGAATACAATAGAATCATTTTTAAATCGAGATCTTACAAAACTTCTAAATTAAGACCATCAATATTCAATTCTTCCTGGCGCACAAAATGCTAAATAGGTTGAAAATCTCTATTACATCGCTATATTTCTTTATTTATGTCTGGTTTCATTTCGAATCGAACGCAATGATGTGTCAACACCTTACATACAGGCCTAAATTGCTTTAAAAATGCTTGGGTTTTTGTAGAGATACGAGCTTCATTTTTTTCCTGGTTCTTTACAAGGATTTTCTTGCAATATTTCCAGTGAGCTTCCTTTAGTCTAGTCACGTTTTGTCAAACGATTCCTAGCTAATTTAGCCTTATGCTCAGATCTTTACTAAGGCGTTATCCCTATATTTAGCTTTTTGACTAAACTTGTGTGGAAATCATTCATTTTCGTACATAAGCCTATATTGACCTAAAAAAAACAAATGATTTAATAGTATAAATGATGATAAAAGTCATGAAACTAGAGGTACAATCACCTTAGTATACACCTAAAATGTATGTTATGTATGACAGTCGATTATCTTATTAAGCTTCAGAGGACAAAAGAATGTTCAAAGTAGTTTGTTAATTGCTTCTAAGCCTTTTTAACAGTTTATTGCCACTATATTGATCTAAGGGCCAAAAAAAATCATTGATTCAAACTAACACAAATGGTGTAAGCTTTTCAAGAAAGCTGCTAGGAGGCTGGTTATTGTGCTCGGTGAAATTAAATGTGCACTAACTATAGATGGTGCTAATTATTCCAATTAGCACACTAACTAGTACGGATTAGAGACTAATTAAGTTATGGTCTCAAGTTAGCCACTCCCTAACACACCTATGACTCAACTAAACCTCTAGGAACATATTGAACATGTTTAGTATAAGTAATTGGACACGTTTCGATTGCCCGAATGATTTTACAAATCCCGAAAACTTGAAATCCATCTTTCATGAAACATGTAGGGGTTTTTTTACAAATATTTATTTTTTGGCATATACCATTCAAATTGAGTTCGGTTCTTTCAAAACCAATCAAAATTGTTTTTTCCAACACTAATGCACGTGTAAAAACTCGTTTACATAACATAAAACCATTTTAAGTTTTGAAACTTAGATAGTACTTAACCGAAACTTGAAAGTTCAGAATACATGAAAAACATGATACGTATGAATCTAATGCATTGGGCTTGCATAATTGGACTTATGTACCTTACATGATTTGTACGAATTGTAGTGTAAGCTTTTAGGTCCTTTTTTTCTTATGCGAGCCAAATTTTGAACTATACCAGTCACATTTGATTTAAGCTTGTCAAAACTCATTCTTCTATTTCAAATTGTGCTTTCTAGTGAAGTTAGGTATTATGAAAACACAAAGAAAACTTGCTAGAATCTTTTCCCATTGTCTATTGCTATAAAAGTCCTGGGTAAAGTATAAGGGACTAACTAATTAGTCCAGTGCAATGCTCAAGTTAAAGTCTTCTCCATAATTGGCAGCATCATTCCACATACGAACCCAAAAATTGTCGACCACTATTTTAGGCACGAATTGGGCATTTTTAAGGCTAATAACAAATGGAAAAACAAAAAGAAAAAAGAATTCACAAGCTATGGAAATGCATTCAATCTACCGATCCATCAATCTGTATAATAAATGAAATTGAATTACATTCATTTCACCTAAAATTTTGAAAATAATTTGAAAAATTGCAAATATTTATTGAAAATCCTTACGTTCATCCATGCATTCAATTCAACTGCATACCTGTATACCCTAAACTTATCCTAAATCTTGTCCTCAATGTTCAAGAAAGTCAGACCACCAATAGACATTCCAAAAGACAAGTGAAATGAAATAATTGAAAATGAGAAATGGAATAAGATGAAATGGAATGTAATAAGTACATTTATAAGCTTAAAATACATGCAAATGATGTGTCGTGTGGTGATAGTACAAAATAAAACATCATCATATTATACCTCCTCCGGGTATAGTGCAAAAATACAAATTTTCTCAGTTTCCCTCTCTCGAATACATACAAAGACAAAAACTCTACTCTCAAACTCGTTGGAGCTATCCTGCTGCTACGTAGTAGGCTACAGTGTTCGAAAGAGCGCGTGCATACATTATGAAGAATGAGAAGATGACGATGCTTCATACTCCTCATGTTCGTAATGAACCCGATAGTCCGAAATGATAATTAATGGACTATCGGATGTTAGTGGAGAATGTTGTATTGGGGACATATGATCTTTATACAAGAAACGACTAATCTCCCCCAAGTTATGGAAAATTATATCCTCATAAGGCATCTATCCAAGTACTCTCCAAGTGGTGGGATGCTGATAAAGAAGTTCCAACTGTTAGGGATCATGCTCCTCTCCTCCTCAACGCGGCTCTCCTTGCTTGGGTCTCCTATTCTTCTTTTTTTCTCTCTCACCCTTTCTCTCTCGTGCCCGATCCTGCTCATTCTTATAATCCATCGCCTCTTTACTTTCGTATCCAAAGATATCCTCATCATAAATGGTCGGTGGGAAGCGATGTCAAACTGGAGATCATTAAGAGTAACTCATGCTCGTTGGCTTAGATAATGCTCTCGTTCTTCTTCATCTTCATCCTCTTTTTGATAACTTGGAACATGAATCTCTCTACATTGATGCAACCAACATGTTCCCACATATGGCAAAGCATCGCACATCAGGGTCATGTCACATTGTTGTGTGTGTAGTGGGGTAGAGTCGGTAGGACCATCCTTTAAGAGCTTTCCTAAATTATGCTATAACCAAATTCTTAGATTGCTTGGAAGAAAAGGTGTAGGATTGGTCATGGTGTGGGAAACAATTGAGACCTCCCTTAACATCTGTGAAAGGGTAGTCGGAGTCAAGGGTATAACATAGGTGATGGACATAAAAAACCCCCATGTCCTCGAAAGGAGTAGGCTATAATAAGCATTAATGGCATGGTTACTATAGTCATCATGGACTTCTCGAACATGAACACTCAAGCTACGATGGGTGGCATGTCCTTTTGCGTAGAACTTGTGAATTAACTCCTTACATTTATGCATCAAGTCTATGTCATGGGGTAGTCTCGTTAGTGTCTGGTAATCCCTAATAAAGAACATCCAACCCCTCTGTCTAATAATGGAGGTGGCTTTCCTTTCGTATTTAGGACTTGCTATCCCAAATCCCCTATTTGCTAAGGGTTTCTTATTGTTAATGTTGAGGTCACTCTCATACTTCTTTGTAGCTACCTCGCATACAAACCTAAGTTGGTCAAAAGGCTGGGGCACTTAAGGTGGGTGCACTCTAGGTATAAGGGGTGGTAAATGACTACCTTTCCTTTGTCTAAGTCTCGTAGATCCACTGCCTTCCTCTCTCTCCAAAGCACGTAAAATAAATAACATAACAAACAAACTACATAACAAAATGTTCAATCCTAAATTTACAAGCAAATTCGTCTGTAACCGTCGGCAAACCAATGAACATGGAGTTCAAAATGCGAATGTTTGCTCAAAATGTGTTCAAGCATTCAAAATCCAAGGCGAATAAAATTTCATGTAATTTTAGTAAAAAAACCATTTCCGAAGTCTTGAAATCACATAGAAGCTCAAACCAACAGAGATAGGTGCAACTAGCATTCCAATCATTCAATCAATGCAAAACACATTCAATATCAAAACCACAAAATTGAAGGAACTAAAAGTGTCGATGAATTTTCAATAAAAACCACACTTTGGAAATCCCATTTTTTAATAAAGTTTCCTGCACTTTCCCTTGAACTCAATTCATTTGATATCGATCAATCTAAAGCCCTTAAAACAATTAAAATCAAATTAATATCAAAAATCTAAAAATTTTCAAAAAAATTTAGGCTTTCCTTCGAAAAAATAGAGTTTTTCAAAATCAATCTAAATTCATAAATAATCCGATCAAATCACTCCAAGTCACCGCATGAACAAATCTATGGTTTTAGGGACAAATTTAACTCCTAGGACATACATTTTCACCCAAATTGGCCAAATAACACTCAATAAGAAATTGAAAAATCAAGGTGAAATCGGATTGTTATGTATTTGGAATTGAGATTTAAGAGATCTTGGGAGCTTTCTTGACATAGAAGACGCATTAGGAGGTCAAGAAATAAAACTCCTAGCTCACATCTTGATCGCGGCTCTCTCCAAACTCAAGGTTTAGTGGCTCAAAATGGTCTCCACTCGATGGACAATAAAAATGTGTTAGAATGAGGCTTGGAATAGGTGAATTTAGTGCTTAGAAGTGAGTTTTTCAAGTCTTGGGGCGATGGTAAATCGCTAGGTTCAAAACTCAATTTCAACCTCAGCACACTACGTTCAAAAGTCACGGGATCGAGAAATCACTAGTGAAATTGCTTGCAATTTCAAAATATTCCCAAAATGTCCTACGGTCCCTTCCCAGCGCCATATGTTCACACTAAAATCATTGGCGAATTGCTGGCTCTAAAAATTGAATAGGCCAAATTTGGAATATTCTCCAACGCCACCACAATGATATATGTGTAACCATCACGGTGTTGCGACATTGCTAGTCTAAACAAAATTAATTCCTAAGAGAATTACCAGTGTGTGCACCTCACTATATACACAAATTATGCCACGTAGATACATCAAATTAGAGTGTACCTTTCATGAATTACTTCACAAAAAGTCCTTTGGGCATCAGTGTTCACAAAACATTCCAAAATCTTCAAACAATCATCAGGTCTCTACAAAACATAGAGGTATTATACATATCAACTTATTCTAATCAAAATCAATGTTAATTCATTTGATTGAAGTAACGAAAATTAAGTTATTCAAGTCCATCGTTTATTTAAATTCAAACTAATTAAACCAAGTTCATGCAACTAAATGTAGGCTGCTTCCTATGAAACACCGTGTTTAATGTCTATGACCAGATGCTACCACATGTTTAGGTTAATCAAAGTCCAAGTCAATCACATCAATAGGTGGCTCTTTTTCCTTAGCTTGCGGTGTTGACTCCTTCGGACGCTTGATAATTCTCTGCTCCTTTTTCATGCACAACCTACCGTTGCTATGAAGCAATTTTTGTCACCAATTCAAAATGTGGCATTTTTATTATAGATATCAATTTTGGATTTGGCAATGTCGAGGAACGACATCCCAAGTAACATGAAATTGATCTTACAAAGTCCATCTATGACTGAGAAGTCCACGAGAAATTCTAGGTCTTCAAGTCATACAAGTACCTTCCTCAGAACTCTATAAATCCTTTTGGGTGCACCATTTGCTAGAAAATAAACCTTTTATGGGGTGTGTTCAGTGATTTCCAACTTTGTCATCTGAACGAGTTTTAAGAAAACAAACTTCTAGAATACTCATGTGTCAATGATTGCTGAGAGCACAATCAGGTTGACTTCCCCAATAATTCATGAGTTATGAATGGATGCTGGTGGCTTTGACTTTTATCTCATACTGTAAATCTCCCTAGGTTTGTAGTTATCTATTAACACCCAATCTTCAAGTACTCTGTTATCGCGGCATGCGCCCTATGTTAATCTATAAACATTGTTATGTTATAATTTTAGTTAATAAAATAGAGGTTTTCATTTTGATTTATTACAAGTGACTGTATTTTTACCTTATAATAAGATCAATGGAAAATTATTGAAATATCTTAAATGTCCCTAGTCGGTCATTGTACTAGAAACATAATGACTTAAGACTAGTACAAATTTTGATTGATGCACATATAATTATCATGCATATAGAGATAGGGATCGAAATCATGAGTACTTGTTAGGGATCAAGGTGCTGGACCGACCCTCTATGAGAATACCACATAGATTATGTCATAAGAGTTACTCGTGATAGGTATACCATTTAGTCCTCTGACTTGAGATTATCATAAATCTCAATTTTATAAGAATGGTAATTTGATAAAATCAAAATTTGTTTTTAATCGGATGATTAGAAATATTGTGATTGGTTATCATGTGAATAATATATAAAGGTGTGTAATCATGAGAGAATTTGTCCCTCTCATATAGAAAGATATATCATTGGGTCCCTCGATATGTTAGACTGTTAAATAGCCAAGTCCAAGTGAATTGATATGATCAAAGTCATTTGGATATTTTTAGTCTACCTTAAGATAGAGACTAGTATGATTCAACATGAAGGGTGACTTTCCATGCCTTATGTTTAATCAAAGGATATCGCATGACAAAAAGATATGATATATGTTATTCATTAGGTTGTATCAATTTTGATATCCATGCTATTTGGGTAGTTATAATGCCTTATTAGAGACTGCTCATGACTTGTGTACCAAAATGGTTTTGGTTTACTTCCAATGTAGCATGAGCATACTGGTCACTCAAAAAGAATGGCTTTATGCAATTTTGACTGGTCTAAAGTAATGAATTTTATATGATAAAATTCATGACATAAAAGCCCTTACGATTTGATATATGATAACTTATTAATAGGGGTATTCGTGTAATTTGCTTGAATTGCCTAAATACAATAGTTTATTAAGAATAAGTTTTTTAAGTGAGCTTTTCTACACATCTAAATAGAGATTGAAACACTAAAAGGTAATAAGATTTTTGTTGTTTATATTTTTCGAGTGCTTTGGTTTTCTAGACAGAAAGAAAAATATTTTCAATCTCTTTTCAGGCTAGCACTCAAAATTGTGGTAACCATTTATTTATGGATTTCTGATAAAGGATGCGCACTTGAGCGTCTTAAAAATCGAATAATTAAAAAAGGAAATCACGGATTAAGGAATGTTTTACTTTTATAGATCTAGTTTAATGGAAGTTATTTTTAATCTTTTTTTGGTTTTTCAAAATTTTTATTGAATTTGTCTCTCCATATGAACCCCAAAACCTAATATCTGTAATTCTTTTCATGTTTTTTTTCCTCTCTTTCTTTCGCCCTTCTTCTCTAAATGAGCAATGAAGAATTCCATGCCCTTATGCTAATTATCGTCTGTATGGGACAAAATAACATATATTGTTGAAACATTAGAAAGTAAGTCCAAACATTCTGGAAAATCAAAATGAACTAACATAGCATCATGTTCGAGTGAAATATTACAAATAAACACATCGAGTTTAGCTCTGGCTATTTTCATAAAAGACCTCCTAAAACAATTGAAGTAAATGATGATAATGAAGTGTCTTTCATGTCGATGACTTGGAAATTAGCAGGAAAGTCTAGGTATTTACCGCGAATAGTCACCTCTTCCAACTTACCAATTGGTAGGATTAAAGATACGTCTACAAAAATGATGGTTAAATTAAAAAACACTTTAAAACATGTTCATGCATGGATATGAAAACAAATGATGACATGATATTAATTGATACACATAAGTCAAACATCGCCTTTTCTACATGCAAACCTCCTATTTTGCAAGTAATACTAAATATACCTTGATCACCATATTTTTATGGTGTATTTGTGTTACTTGTCAGGATATTCTCATTTAACTATCTAAAAGTTCATATGATGTCGAATGGTTCACAAGATTCCTCAACTATTTGGTAAATATTCTCCTTTTCTTTCAATTATGACTTGGCTTCCACACGTTCGTTAGGTTGGTCCTTGGTAATGAATTGATACCTCTCCGGATACGATTTTTAAGAAAATGGTGCACTACTCTGGATGGAATTAATCTATCCTCCTTTCTTTGCATTCCTCTCAACTTCCTTAGTCATAGATGTGCCTTGACATGTAAAATAACATTCACTTGTGCGTTATGGTTTGAAACTGACAGAGATGGAAAATTTCCCTGATACTTCTTGGCGTATCTATGCTTACTTGTCAAATAACCTAACCTGCAACCCCTTGATCGAAGTGTCAGTCCTAGCCTCGTACTACTATTATAATAGGATCAATTGCTTCATCATCCCTTCTAAGGTGGGTTAATGTGGATAAAGTGGTTCATTTGTTGGTGCTAGCAGCAATAGTTGTCCCCTAGGTACAAAATTATGGTACTTCTGATTCCTAGCAGTGTAGTTAAAGTGTGGATTTATGTCTCTTCCTCCATAAAAGTTACTTTGCTAACGAAATTGCCCCGTATGTGGTTCTAAAAACCGCCTTGCTATTTTAACCTCCATAGTATCCTCACACGGTAGAGAACATTTTTCTATAAAGTGACTTCGCTTGGAGCAAATCCTACAAGCTTTCACTTTGCCTTTCTCTACCATCATCAATTTAACTATATACTTGAGTTTTGAAAATTGGTCCTCAATTCTAAATGCCTTGAAGACACTATAGCCTCTCGTCTCTCACAAGTCAATCCATATTGCTTAACTTGGTTGGCTACCTTTCTATGTATCCCCTAGAAAAAGTTGATGTGATATCAAATAGAATACAATTTCAAACTTTATCGAGAAGCCACTTCTCATTTATTGTGAACCATTCATAAAAGCTTTCCTTCAAAGATTTTTTCGCTCAGGACATGCCCTCCACAATCTTTTGAATCCCACCAAGTTCTAGGACAATGACTCATCATCCTTCATGTAATATGGGATATGTCCTTCTTGAGCTGAGCGATCCTCCTGGCTGGCACAAAGTCATTCTAGAACTTCTGATGTTGCTCATTCATGTTTTAGATGGTACCAACTATTAAGTTGAATAAGTCATCCTATGTAACATCCTTGAGAAAGAAAAGAAACACCTTTAGTCTTACTAGATAAGCATCAACTATAGCTGGCTTCATGCCTTCTACCACCATGTCAAACGTTTTGAGGAACTTTTGAGGATCCTCATTCTCTTTCCCATGAAAGTCATGCAACTCATTTATTAGCCTTGACTTCAACTCTACCTGGCCGACAGCAGTTGGCTACCTAATATATAGTTACGATGAGACTCATTGGCGTTGGTTCACTTCCTCGAAAGTGAGCTCTCTTTCCTACCTCAGTTCCTGCCATGCATTCTATTAGTTGTTCTCCCCAGTAGCCTTTACAACTCGATGATTATGATGTATCATATTGTCCTCAATAGTCACCTTTGACTGTTCTCTCTTTCTATAAATTATGTTCCTTATCTGGTAAGTCCGATCAATCTCTAGATCATAAGGAACCGATGAATCTAGGGAAAGTGAATGTTTGTAACCTATGACCATGTAATAAAAACAAAATACTTAAAAGAAAATAATCAGCGTAAGTCCTCGACAACGACATCAAAATTTGATGTCATGTCTTACTACACAAAAAATAGTATCATTTTCACCAACTATAATGGATTTATAGTGAGGCAAGTATGAGGTCAATCCCATAAGGATTAGGATATTATTATCGACGTTTAAGCGAAAATAGGGGTTTTGAAAATAAAATTTAACTAGCAAATTAAATGGAAATAAATTAAAATACTTCAAACTGAAATCAATAAATAAAAACTTTAGACCAAGGCAGGAATCGACATTCTAGGGAACTGATTTGATCTTTGATTTATCAAATGCTTATCCTATTGTTGATTCTCATAGATAGGCATATAGAGACTCTCATCACTTCGTTCTCCTTATGTCAATAGATTGAATGTGCGACACTACCACATACTAACTAGACTTGCAAAGCCACTGGATATGCCAAAAGCATTCGACAAATTAGAAACATTAGCGTTATATGAGAACACCTATCGTGAGTAGTAACTAATGTCGAATTGAACATGGAAAATACAATACATTGCTACTAATCTCATGTCCTAAATACACAGGGACACGCTGGTTGCCAATAGATAAAGCCCCACTTGTCACTTAATATAATCCCCTTACCAAGTGGCGGTAGGATCACTAGCGATAGTTTCTAACCTTAATAACTATGCATGTGGGCTTACATAAAAAATAAATAAATTAATGTATAAACTCATAATTGAAAACCTGGTAATGAAATGCAAATAAGAATACAAAAATTAGTGAAAAAGAAGTTAAGAATCAAAGCACATAAACCTTACAAATCTATGAATCCAAAAACTCAAATACCTTGGCCTAGATAGCGGAACTTAGCCACTAATAATCATAAAAACAAATATAAAGTTTATTATAAATAAGAATGTAAAAAGTTACAAAAAGTCTCTGCACAAAATTTTAAAAGAAAAATCTAACACAAAAACTTCCTCTTTGTTACACTCTATGGAATTCTATATCAAGAATTCTGTCTTTTATATTTTTCATTATGAGCTCTCATATATATAGTAGGAATAGGATAAAATCATATCTAAATCGAAATCTTGAGACACTACCGAATTAAAACCAACAATATTTGGATCTTCCTGTTGCTATATATACAAAATGCTAAATAGCTGGTAAATTTCTTAAACATCATTACGTTGCTCTATTTCAAACTAATTTCACTTTGAATCGAGCATAGAAATATGTTAGCGCCCTAAGTACGCGCCCATATTTCTATGGATGTGTTGGAGTTTTTCTCGAGATATGAGCTTTATTTTTCTCCTAGGTCTTCATGAGGTTTATCTTACAATATTTCCAGTGAGCTTCCTTCAATCTAGTCACGTTTGGTCCAATGATTCCTTAATGATTTATCCTTATGTAGAGATCTCCACAAAGGCATTATGCCAATTTTTGGCTTTTTCAATGAATTTATGTGTAAATCCTTCCTTTTCGTACAAAATTCAATTTTTGACCTGAAAGTAGAAAACCAACGATTTAACATTATAAATGATGACAAAAGATATGAAGTAGTATTTAAATCACCCCTAAAAATATAGCACAAATGACGACTTATGACCTAGACTACAAAATTAAGAACCTTTTGTTAGTTTTACATTTTTGCTTTAGTTTGGAGGCCATTCTTTATTCTTTTGCTTTTGGAGAAGATTGAAGATTCAAGTAATCATTGACGTATTTTTAATTAGTCTTTTAATTCTAATTTTATGATGTTATTTATTAATATAAGTGACTAGTTTGTTAATCTAAATAAAATAGTAAACATGAACTAGATCGGTTTTGCAATGTAGTCATGATGAGATAAAGTGTACTTAATGCACTAAACCAATCACATTCTTTGATTTACTATTTTTTTAAATTGTTATTGATGGATTACAATCAAGGATTTAAGTGTTATGTGCATAGTGTCTAATATGTATGTTATGTTTTGATTCTTTATCTAATTTAAGCAGCGACTAGGATTGTTTAAATGGCAAACATCGCTTAGATATCCAGGGTGAAATTGGGAAAGGAATATGATGTTGAAGTAGCTTTCCAAAGATGTTAGATTTAGTAGTTCGATGTTTTTATAAAGTTTAATGCGGTCTTATTACGTGAAGTTGATGTCTTTGTTTATTTAAAGGGGTTAGCTTAATAAAAATAGAACGTGACCTTTCAATCGATATAAGGAGAACAAATGGCTGGCTTTAGGCTTTTTACTTAATTATAATTGAGGATTAAGGATTTAGGATACTTTTGAAAGTATGTTGATAAATATATGTTAGAATTAACATGTTTGGATGCAAAACGGATTGAAGTATCATTGAATAGGGAGATTGTTTATATATTTATTTATTTTTATGTTTTTATTGAATTGAATTGATTTTGATTTAGTCTCCTTGATTTATGTTATTTATGTTGATTTTATATTTATAGAGTGTTAGTTAAAACTCTATTTTTATTAAGTTAAATTTTAAATAAAATATAAAAAACTTTTTCTCTTAAGGAATTTGCGAAATGCATGTCGAGACGATTCCCACTTACCCCTACTACAAAATATTAATAGTATAGTTAAGGTGAGGAATTAATTAAACAAGCTTGAGAGGTGTCAATTTTTGGCACTTTTGTTGGGGATTGAAAAATAGTTTCTTAAAAATCTTTCTCATTGCATGTCATACAATATGGAGGACATTGAGCAAGAACTTACTTTTAGGTTAACTAATAAAATTTTCACAGCTTATGAACCTATGTGTATTATTTTTCCATGGATTTCCTTCGTTTTCAGTAAAAAATGGGATTCATCAGTTCTTTACCTTAGTTTCAAGTTGAAGGTGTTGAAGATCCTTAACTATTTATTAGGAAATACACGCATATAATTAGTGTGATAAAATCCAAAAACATAGAGTTAGATTATGTCAACTTAAAGGCTTTTCATTTTTCTTGAAAACAATAAGCTCAAGATTGGCTATTCTATCTTCCTAAAATTCCAAAACCTTTTAAATCAATAGGATCTAACATGTAAAATTAGTTTGGGTGGGAAACGAATTTTGCAATTCTAAGATGGAGACCGAAGAGACTTTTGGTGAGTTTTGGGATAGATACCAAAGCATAATATCATTATGTCCACCACATGTCTTTTGAGATAAAACTTTATTATAAAACTTTTAAGAAGGATTAAACATTTTAGAACAAAGATTCTAAGGCGAAGTATGTAGAGGATATTTATTTTTCATAACGCCAACATTAGCATGAGACACTATTACCGAAATGGTGAAACAATCAAAAAAATGTTGCTAGAAATAAAATTTTAGAAAGAACATTCTTATGAAATCAATAGGAATATAGTCAAGACGTCCGATGATAAATTTGATGAATCGAAAAATATGGTTTAATTAGCATTAAAAGATAGGTCAGTGTAAAGTAAAATTTCTGAATGTTTGAAGTGAAGTCAATCATCTATATGATGAATGGTCGTAGCTATAACATAATCAACTTAATGAGGCTAATATTATGTTGAATCATTAAAATAATCATAACCAACCTACTTACATTACTAGTAACGATGCAAATTACCTAAGACCAAATATATGTAATGGTGTAGACAATTGAAATTTTCGAAGAAATAGAACACCTGCACTAACAAATAGAACAATAGCACTAGAAAATTAAAAGAAAACAAATAATCAAAAGAATCAAGCCTTACAAGATGATACAGTCGAACTAAATACTCAAATATGTCAAATGGCAATGCAAATAAATCCATAGATTAACATAGGCAAATTACCATCTCAACCTTACCCTTATTCGTACGCAAAAGTGATAATTTTGAGAAGCAGTAAACAAATGGAAGAACAAAAAATGTAAGAACAACTATTTCCTTGAAAAGAATTAAGGGCTGAATTAGAAAAAGGAAATGGAAATTAAAGACAACAAAAGACAAAAGGAAAATGATTGCGACTTCGAAAAGATTAAACCAAGTATAGTAAGACCATCATTTCCCCATTGTTTAGAAAGTAATAAGAACGTTTAGAAATTACAAGAAGAGAAAGAAATATTGGACACTTTAAGGAAAATGATAGTAAACATTCAAAGTCGTACAAAATGTACCTAAATATCAAATATTTGTAAAATACTTATGCACTAATAAAGTTAAACTTAATTAAAGAGTAAGCTTAGGAGAACATGTATCACCATTAATCTAAAAGAAATTGCCTCTAAATGTTATGACCTTGGAATGTTTTTCGTTCCATGCAAAATAGAAAAGATAGAGATATCTAAAGCATTATGTGATCTTTGCACCTTAATCATTGTTATGACTTTGTCCATATATTTGCAAGTGACAAATGTGCCCTTAGAAGAAATTGGTATAGTAGTACAGTTAGTACAAAGATCTACCGTTCAACTTGTAGAAGGGTTAGGGGATGTACTCGTTAGGATTAATGACTTATTTTCTCAGCCAACTTTTATGTCTTAAACATGAAAGAAGACCGCTTCTATAATAAAACCTCACTTATCTTACGACATCCACTTTCAAGAACACCAAATAGGAAAATGGATGTTTTTAATGGACCTATAAGAAAAGAAGTATATAATAAATCAATAAACTTTAATACCCATGATGCTATGATATATCCTTTAGATGCTTCATCAATATGGACCGTAGATATGGTATATTCAATAAAAGATAAAACTTTTAGAAATGATAAGACAAACAAACTTGAAAAAGTGGTAGAGGATTTAGATGACAAAGATGATATAAATGGTAGATTCAAACGTCTTAAAGTCTTATAATGTGCTACCTAAATTCTCTTACTATATGGATCTACTGATAAATCATTCGAAACTTTTACCCTTATACTAAAAGCTCCTAGCTTACACTTATAAGTCCTACCATATCATTTAAAATATGCGTACTAAAAAATAAACAACGCCTTACCAGTTATAATTTCTAATAAATTATCAAACTTAGAATAGGAGAAATTATCAAAAGTGCTCAAAGAATTCAAGAAAACAATAGGATGGACAATAGAAGATATTAAAAGGATATGTCTAGCCAAATTTATGCATTGAATCAATCTTAAAACAAACACGAAACCCTCAAAAGAAACTTTTCATTGATTGAATCCTCCAATGATTGAAGTACTAAAGAGAGAAATATTAAAATTACTAGATGCATGAATGATATTCCTAATAGTAGTTAGTAATCGGGCCAACCCGGTACAAGTAGTTTAAAAAAATTGGATCATGGGTATAACAAACGAAACATGGAGAATTAGTACCAACTAGAGTCCAAAATGGTTAGAGAGTGTGCATCGATTATAGTAACCTAAACCCCGCAAATAGAAAAGATCACTACCCATTTTCGTTTATAGATCAAATGTTAGAAAGATTAGTTAGACCAACCAATTACTGTCGCTTAAATGGATAATCGGGACTCCATCAGATTCATGTATCTCCAAAAGTTAAAAAAAATTAACTTTTACTTACTCTTTTAGTACATTCGCTTACAGGTGTATGCCTTTTGGCTTATGTAATGCACCTGCTAGATTCTTAAAATGTACGATTAGTATTTTATTAGACAATGTTAAACATTTTATTGAAGTTTTCATGGATGGCTTTACCATATACAATAATTCTTTCGATATGTGCTTACTTCACTTAACTAAAGTACTTTAAAGATGTTTAGAGAAAAACCTAGTATTGAAATATGAAAAATGTCATTTTATGGTAAATTACGATTTATAATAGGACGCATAGTGATAACCAAAAAAATTGAGGTATACCCCGCTAAAATCTAAGTTATAAAAACATTACCATACCCCACTACTATGAGGGAGGTAAAATATTTCCTTGGCCATGCATGATTCTACGGACATTTTATGAAAAACATTTCCAAAATAACATAACACTTCAGTAAGGTTTTGCAAAAAGATATTACCTTCAAGTTCACACCTAAGTTCAAAATAGCTTGTAATAAACTAAAAGACGCCTTGATTACCACACCTGTGATAAAGTCACCAAACTGGTCATAACCTTTTGAAATAATGTGTGACGCAAGCAACTATACAGTAGGAGCAGTTTTATGTCAAAAGTTAGGAAAAGATTCTCATGTAATATACTATGCGTCGAGAACTTTGGATCTCTCACAACTAATCTATATCACTACAGAAAAAAACACTTAGCTGTTATGTTCGCATTAGAAAAGTCTAAACCATATTACTAGGAGCAAAAGTAATTGTTTACTTAGATCATGTCACATTAAGATATTTGATAGCAAAGAAAGATGCAAAACCAGGATTAATAAGATGAATCTTATTGTTACAAGAATTTGATCACACTATAAAAGACAAGAAAGGTGTCGAAAACATAGTAGCAGACCGCCTAAGTAGATAATAAAATGGTGAACCCCTAATACCATTAAAAGATGAATTACCAGATGAACACCAATATAAGATTGCTCTTACTAGTCCATGGTATGACGATATAGTGAACTACCTCACTACTAATAGACTATATAGAGGACATTTTGGTACACATTGTATAGCCCGTAAAATATTACACTTAAGATTCTTTTTGCCTACCCTTTTATCGATAGTTATGTTTACACGAAAGCTGGTCCAAGTTGTCAAAGAACAAGAAATTTAGGACGTAGGAACCAAAGGGCCTTGTGTCCTATTCCATTTTGCAAAATATTTGATGTTTGGAGAATTGATTTTATGGGACCTTTTCCATAATCTAATGGAAATATTTCCATTTTATTTGTCGTAGACTATGTATCTAAATAGGTAAAAGTTATAGCCACAAAATCTAATGATTCTAAAATAGTAGTTAATTTTCTTAAATCAAGGACCTTTACTATTTTTAGAAAATGTAAAACATTGATTAGTGATAGAGGTTCACGCTTTTGCGATAGAATTGTCACTACTCTACTTTACATATGTAATTTTACACATAGGCCATCTACCGCATATCATCCACAAACTAGTGGCAAAGCTGAAACCTTAAATAGATAAATTAAATCAATTTAAGAAAAGACAGTATGTCTGAGACATGAAACCTAGAGTCTTTGTTTAGAAGATGCATTATAAACATATAGAACTGCATTTAAGACAACCATAGGTGTGACACTTTAAGATTTTGGAAACCGGAGGAACTGAGGAAATTAACAAATAAGTAATAAAGTAGCAAGCACACATCAATACTAATCAATAATTGGTTTCACAATAAGACTTGAATGCCTTTTGATGGGTAGGCTCTGCCTAAAACATCAATTATGCAAATAGATAATGTAAACAACAACTTTAATAATCTCTTTCTCACAAAACTCAAGTAATGAATGATAATCCACATAATGGAGGCCTTGACTATTTATAGACTTAGTCTTTTTACTCTATCGAGGAATTTAGTATTAAATACGATACAACAAGAAAAACTTCCTCGGTCTCCAATCGTAAGTTTTGTTGGAATCATCCAACGTTCAACCACTAAGTCTTCTATTCCTTCAAGAATTTTGACTCTTTATCTCCATAGAGTTTATCATTCCTTTATGAACCTTTCTTTCTGAATTATTGTTGTAATCCATCTTGAAGCTCTTTCGTTGCAGTATCAAACTTCTTTAATGTTGTAGACTAATACCGATAGTTGCTATGTTGTAGTATCCAACTCATATTCTATTCCTACTTCAATTTTAGTTTTGTCTTTGTCTTCGACTCTAACTTTGACATTGTAATCATTATTAGAATTTGAATTGAAATATATATATATATATAAGTTGTATCTGCACTCAGAAGTCTTGCTGACCAAGTTTCCATCCTCATTATAACATTTACCTAAGTAACTTAACTTCTATTTTGATAATATACTGCTGCAAAAGGATAGACTAAACCAAACATAATAAACTAGGGTCTAACAATCTTCTAGTTTGGCGTAGATTAGTAAAAAGTAGTAAATAGCAAGATAACCAAATTTTTAGGAACTTCATAAAATAGTTACTGACGGATCAAAGTAACAACACAGAAAAGTAAAATCGATAAAAGTTTTAGTCATCAGCCAATAAGTACATCCATGATGTAAAGTTTGAAAAACATAAAAGTGTATGCACTTACATTCATAAAATACCAAAAACTTAAACTTTCACACTCACTCCCTTTTTTTGACGAACTAGGTGAAAGAGTTTAAAGCTGAGTGTTAGACAAGCACCTAAAATGTTGAAGTTCCGCGTCAGTAATTCTCAAATTTTCTTGCAATAAATGCATTTGTTCAACAACCTCTTCTATGTAAGTTGTAAATATGCAGTGCGATCCAAAAAGCAATCAAACAACGGAGGGTGTATTTTCATCAACAACAAAGAACTAGGTTGTTGCAGAGGTTCTTTCTAACTAGGACTAGAATCTTCTTCTAGAACTTTTGTCTTTGTCAATGCATTAGAAGCAGGTTCAGAATTCGTAAGTATGTCAGTAAGAGTTTCAGAATTTGCAGTGGCAGTCTCCATTAGTATTCTAATAGTAACATCAATAGGAGTTGTTGGCTTCTCTAAAATGCTACGAATGGCTTGAGTGATGTTTAAATCCTTTTGCTCAAGGTGAGTAGGAGGATGTAATGAAATAGTTGGCCGAGGTTGCAAAGCAGCATTCACTAATTCTTTAATAGTATATTCCATAAGTGCAGTAACTGATGGCAACAAAATGCCTTCAAGGATATTAGCTAATAAGTCAATAATTATATATGTTTTATATTGTTATTTAGGTTGATTATATATGTGATTATATTACACTAGGTATTCTCATATTTTTGAGATTTTAAGATTTAAATAAAAAAATGAAGAAATGAAATAACAAAACGAAAACCAAAATATTCAATTGGAAAAGAAGTCTAACGATTAGCTAGCGATTTGCAATTAGACTAAGAATCAGTAGTAGGAAAGTGTCAGCGTCTCCATAGAAAATTAGAGAATGAACTAGAATTTGCTAGAAAATCAATGGAGCATTGAGAGCCATTTCCAGTTATTGACTCAGCGATTTATGTAGAACATAGGAATCACTGACAAATGGATGCAGTCGTTCACTAGTTTTTTAGATTAAATATGAATATTTTAAGTTTGTCTAGGATACTTATACGCAAGGAGACAATGAAAAAGGCCAAAAAGCTTCAAAGTAACTCTCTTCTTTTTGCTTTACATTATTTTTATCGCCTATTCTATATTATCAGTTGATGTTATAAGATAAATTTGATATTTGGTTTGTATTAAGGTATTATTTATTCATTATGTCTTTTATATACATATATGCCTTATTTATTTCTAGTATGAGTGAGTAGTCTATTAATATAAACAAACCTAGAAATGTATATATATTAGATAGCTTGAATGCTATAATTAAGGAATCTAGAATATAATGCTTTAAATCTATTCATGCACATCAATAACAGATTTCAAAAGTTATTTTTGCGTAATACAACTAATCAAGATTAATATAGGATGCATAGTTGCAAATTTGTTATGTGGTATTTTGATTATGATTCAATGTCAATAGTTAATGATAACAATTATAGAAGAAGTAACTAGGTTTAATCTATATGGCTTTTCCTGACTAGATGTTTTAGGTGATTGTGTTCTAGGTTTTCAATTATGCGGCTTTAGTTTCTATTGGCATAGATTTGGCATGAATTATAATGAATTTGAGTATTGTTTAGATTAAGTTGATTAATTTGATTAATTAAGTTAGTATTTAAAGTTTTCATTTATTTAATATTTCAATTCCCATTTAATTTCTTTAACTAAGTTAATAAAAACAATAAAAAAATTACTTTCCCTTGAGATTTTAAAAATCCCTGTGGAGACAATATCTCATTTACCACAACAACAAATAATAGGAAAATAAGAGAAACTATTGCACATGCTCGACAAGTGTCAATTTATACCGCCATTGCTGGGGATTGTCAAGTATTTTTTATGGATTTAAGATGTTTTATCGTCTACACGCTTCTTCAGTTAATTCTATGTGATCTTTACGTCCTTTTAATCCTAAAATAGATATAACATTTTATCGAAGTTTAAGACAACAAAAACTTAGGAAAAGTTTAGCTAGTAGGATGGAAGACAACAATAATGATATTAATGACAATATCTATGATAATAATAATAATAATAATAATAATAATAATAATAATAATAATAATAATAATAATAATACTAATAATATCTATACTATTATAATAGCAATCCCAATACGGTTAACCGTGAAGCTTTTTTGGCTAAAACTTCCAACAATGCCCCTAAGTGTTTTGATACAAATATTTAAATTTGGGATAAAATAGTAACTTAATTGATAACTATAAAATAATAGGCGGTTTTAATTTTAAATGTGCGGATGAAAACTCAATTAGTTTTCAAATTTTTTTAAATTAGTAGTTAGTTTCCTAACAAAATGGGATTTTGATGATTTTTTTCTCTCTCATCCACCTTTTTACTCTCTCTTTCCCCTCCAAAATAATAGGCGGTTTAGGAGAATTAGGAAGCAAACAGTGATCCGATTAAAAACCACGCATTCTCTCTTTCAATACTCTTCGTTTCATTCTTTCCAGAGACAACAAATAACAAAGAACAAAGAACAAATTCTCAATTGTTCTTCGATCGATCGGTTTCAGAGAAGGAGAAGAAATATTTGAACAAAGTGAGTAAAGTTTCGATTTTCGTTAACTCATCTTCGATTCCGATCAAATTCATGTTGAGGTTCTTGGTTCGATTTTTGTTTCCGTTTAGGGTTTTCTCTTCGATCAAGATCCGCAAGAAGAGGGAGTCGCGATCGAAGCGCAGAAGAAGGCATCGCAACGGCGGCCACACCTCTTCTTCCTCTTCGTCCAATTACAGGTCCTCTTCTTGGTTTTTTTTTGTTTTGATTCAGCAATGCTGATTTGGGGGTTTAGGAGGGTTTGAACTTTGCTACCGAATTTGAGTTGGGAAGTTGCGATTTTTCGTCTAATTGTAGGACATCGTTAGAAAAAAAAAAAAAACGAATTGAATTAATTACTAACCGTTTGGATCCCCACATATTTATTTTATTTGAGAGTTTCTAAAACTGTTTTTTTTTTTTTCCTTAAGGGTGTTGAGATTCCTAGCACTTCAAGGCCCCAATCTTATACAGTCCGCTACAGGTCTGCAAATGTATATCCTCTGAGTTTTTTTTTTTTTTTTCCTTAAAAAATCTAAAGTTGTACCATTATGTAATATTGTAACTCAAAAGGAGCCTTTCATCTTTCCAAAGAATTCTTCAATGTTTTTGGCTTCTCATCGTGTAGGTAAATTTTGTTGGACTTGCTTGAGGTTTTGGTTAAACCTTATTTCATCTATTTGATAGCTTGATCAATTATTAGTCAAACTCTTTTTTTCCTTATTGTAATGATGTTCCCCAGGAGTGTCACCATGAAGGCACTTATTAATCTTGGAAGTTTGGGGAGGCGGTGGAAGCCATTGCCATTGAGTGTACCAAAGCCGCTGGTTGATTTTGCTAATAAACCTGCAATTCTTTATCAGGTTTAGACTATTCCTTGACGTGCATCTCGCTTGCAATTTTTAGTAAAACATGTATTTGTGTATGTTGTGATTTTCATTAATAGTTGGATGAGTGCTAATCTCTTTTTTTAATATATTTTTTGCATCTAGATTGAAGCTCTCAAAGCAACTGGAGTGGCTGAAGTGTTTGTTGTCATCAACAAGGAACGAGGTAATACAAAAGGCATCTTCGTATTATATTCCATCTTCTATAGGTGATGACCATTGTTTTGAAGGACTTTGAGACGAAACTCCAAAATCAGATAACATGCCTGTGCGAGACTGAAGCCCTAGGCAGTGCAGGGTCTTTAGCTTTTGCCAAAGAGAAGTCGATGGATGGTGGTCCATTTTTTGTGCTTAACGGCAACGTCATATAAAAAATACACCCTCGAATCATTGATAAACTTTCAAAAAAGTCACAACGGAGAAGCTTCTATAATCATACATCCAAGAATATATAAAGGTTTCACTGCCACTAACAGCTTTGTCATGTATAACATATATTAAAAATATATTTTATTGTTTCTTGATACAGATCATTAAGATAATATTTTAATATTAACTTTCACAAATGTTTCTTGATACATTTATTATTTACGTCTCACGCGCATAGCGCGTGCCCATTGACTAGTAATAATAATAATAATAATAATAATAATAATAATAATAATAATAATAATATTATTATTATTATTATTATTATTATAATAGAGTAATCATTTATAACAACAATAATAGTGAACTCATTTTTTGACATGTAAATAAAAATGTTACAACATATGAGCCTTTGTGAATTACATACCTTATGGATTTCCTGAGTTTGAACTTAGATCTGGGTTTATTAGTGCATTACCTTACTTACATGGTAAAGACAATGAAGACATACAAAGATTCAAAAGAAAGTATCAACATAAAGTTAACGGGATTAAACCGAAAGAAAGAACTTTACAACAAGTTAAACTATGAAAGATCAAGCAGAAGATTGGTTGTTCTACCTCCCATAAGGTTTATTAACTACATTGAATCAAGTTTTAGAAGCTTTCCTAGATGAATATATGCATGCTATAAAAATTAGTTCCTATAGATAGCAAATCACAGTTGCAAAAATGAAAGACAATGAAAATTTTAATGAGATTTGGATAGATTCCAATGACTAGTCTCTTCTTGTCAACAACATGGATATGCCCAAAGAACTATATTATAATATTTTTATGAAGGACCAATCACTTTGAAGAAATTTATTAGACACATATGTGGTAGAGATTTATTTGCAACAACACCTACTTTAGCAAAATAAGCACTTCATAAAATGCCAAAAGAACCCAAACAATATGGTGAAAAAGTTGAATACCTATAAAAAAAAAGTAAGAAATGGATAATAAGAGAAATAATTGTTGAACATTTTCAAATTAAATGTTTAGTCCCACATTGGTTAGGAACTTCAAGTGTAAAGAGTATATATGTACTCATGCACCATAGTGTATGTAAAATAAAATACAAGTGCTATGCACAGAGAGCCACACACGAGCGCGCGCGCGTGGCGCGGCACATTTGGCGCATTTTAGGTGCTTTTATAGGTGCACTTAGCACTTGGCACGAGGCACGTGCGTGTGCGTGCATATATGTGTTTGCTAACCATGGGTAAAACTTTTTACCATTGATTTTTACCATTTTCGAGATTAAATGAGTAGTTAGTAGAGCGGCTTAGTGGGTGCAGTTGAAACTGCTCTCCATTAAGGAATTACTGCTCCACTACTCCATTGCATCAATGCTTGGCTGCTCCATTACTCCATTGCATCAATGCTTAACTATTCCACTTCTCCAACTGATCACGACCAATGCTCTATAAGAGGAGAGGTTTGAGGAGGAAGAAAGCATCTCGAAATTCACCAGCAATTGCTCTTGTTTTCATCTTTCACTACCGCAAAGCGAAAGTTGTGTTTACTTCATCGTATCCTTTAGGATATTTGCTGACTCTTGCGGTATAGAGAGCAAAATTTCCTTTAGGAAAGTGGTAGTGTTACACGCTTTGAAGTCATTGCAAGTCCCTCTGGTCTAACAATCTAAAGGAATTTTTTTGCTGTCGTTGCAATGGCTTCAATCAAAGAACTGTCGGCTAACATTGTGACGCTGGATCGCTTTGATGGAGGCAATTTTTTGAGGTGGCAGAAGAAAGTGCATTTCCTACTGGTGGCGCTTCATCTGGTGTATGTTCTGGTCACATTCTGAACGCCATGAAGGACTCACTGTTCGACCTCTACCATGACGTCCCCTCTGCCAAGGAACTGTGGGAGAAATTGGAGGCAAGGTACCATAAGGAGGATGCGACAAGAAAGAAATTTCTTATATCAAAGTTTATTAATTTTAAAATGGTTGATGAAAGGTCTGTCATGGAACAATTCAGTGAAGTTGAGAGGATTAGAAATAATTTCTCTCAACACAATCTTGTCATGGATGAAACTATTGTTGTGTCTTCTATTATTGATAAACTACCCCCATTTTGGAAGGAGTTCAAACGAACTCTTAAGCATAAAAAAAAGATATATATTTTGATGAACTTGCTAACCATCTTCGTGTAGAAGAGGATTGTCGCATGCAGGAAAATGAAAAAGAGCAGAATGCTCAGGAGATTTCAAAGGTGCATGTGATGGAAGCTGCTAAGTTCAAAAAGCCCTTCCTGAACAGGCCTAACAAGCCTGGTGGCTTCAAAAAGCCTGCTGGTTCGGGAAAACCGAACAATCAAAATCAGAATCAAAGGAAGTAGAAAGTCACTTGTTGGTTCTGCGGGAAAGATGGCCACCTCAAGTCCGAATGTCATCATTAGAAGAGGAAGCAAGGAAACAACCATGCTTCCTCTAGCGCTGCCAAAGGTGCAGGTAATGACAATGATGATCTCATTGCTATGATATCTGAAATCAACGTCGTTGAAAATGATATGGCTTGGTGGTTTGATTCTGGTGCTACTCGACACGTCTGCAAGAACAAAAGGTTCTTCAAGACCATGGAGGCAGTAGATGAAAATACTGTCTTGTACATGGGAAATGATGCTACTGTCCCTGTTAAAGGCATAGGTAGTGTTGATCTGAAGTTTACTTCTGGCAAAATTGTAACACTCACTAAAGTGTATTGTGCACCGGAAGTGAGGAAGAATCTTGTGTCGGGTGGTCTTTTGAATAAGTTTGGATTTAGGCTTGTCTTTGAGGCTGACAAGTTTGTACTCTCCAAGGGAGGGGTATATGTAGGGAAGGGGTATGCTTATGAGGGCATGTTTAAGCTCAATGTAATCGCTTTATCTAATAAGAATGTTGTTTTTGCGTATCTTGTTGAGTCTCCTTCATTTTTAAGGCATCATAGATTAGGACATGTTCATTTCAGAAAATTATATGATATGGTAAATCTGGAATTACTGCCTTATTTTGATAAATATGAAGGAAATTGCAATACATGCATGAAAACAAAAATAACTAGAAACCCGTTTCCTAATGTTGAAAGAAATTCAAAGTTGCTAGACTTGATACATTCTGATGTATGTGACATACATAGTACACCCTCAATAGGAGGCAATAAATATTTTATAACATTTATCGATGATTATAGTAGGTATTGTTATGTTTACTTGTTGCATTCCAAAGATGAGGCAATGGTTAAGTTTCGGGCCTATAAGGCAGAAACCGAATTGCAATGTGAGACCTTTATAAAATGGTTAAGGTCTGATAGGGGAGGAGAGTACTATGATCCAAAGTACTTTCAATCCACTGGAATAGTCCATGAGACTACCGCCCCTTATACACCACAACAAAATGGTGTGGCTGAGCGTAAGAATCGTGTTTTAACCGAAATGGTTAATGCCATGCTATCAAACTCTGGTTTAAGTAGTGGATTTTGGGGAGAGGAATTGCTGACTGCATGCCATATTTTGAATAGAATTCCACAAAAGAGGAATAAAGTCACCCCATATGAGCTTTGGAATAAGCGAAAACCAAATCTTAATTATTTAAGAGTTTGGGGCTGTAGAGCAGTAGTAAAAGTACCTGAACCCAAAAAGAGGAAATTGGGTGAAAGGGGAGTGGAGTGCATATTTATTGGATATGCACAACACAGTAAGGCATATAGGTTCATGGTAATTGAGCCTAATAATTCAATTTCGGTAAACACTGTAATTGAATCAAGGGATGCAATCTTCGACTAGACAAGATTTAAATCTGTCACCAAAGGTATTCCCGAAGAAAACCAAAAAGGGAAGGAAGTCATAGAAATTGAAAATGACAAAGAATTAGTAGAAGTTCCTGAACTTCGAAGGAGCAAACGAGCTTGGAAAATTAAGTCATTTGGTTCTGATTTCTATACATTCCTAGTTGAAGGAAGTAGAGAAACAGTAACTAGAAAAATTCCGTATTGTTTTAATACGGAGGCAGATCCTCAAACAGTAGAGGAGGCAATGAAAGAAAGAGATGCAGCTTTCTGGAAAGAGGCATTAAATGATGAGATGGATTCAATAATGGGAAATAACACTTGGGAGCTAGTTGATCTACCTCCTGGGTGTAAACCCATTAAATGCAAATTTCTCTTCAAAAGGAAAAGAAGAGTTGATGGATCCATTGAAAAACACAAAGTGAGACTGGTTGCTAAGGGTTTCACCCAAAAGCATGGAATATACTATTTCAATACCTATTCACCAGTAGCTAGAATTGCTACTATCAGATTGCTTATTGCAATTGCAGCTATAAACAAGCTGGTCATCCACCAAATGGACGTTAAAACAGTGTTCCTAAATGGAGAATTGGATGAGGAAATATACATGGAACAACCTGAAGGGTTTATTATGCCAGGTCATGAGAATAAAGTTTGCAGATTGCGAAAATCATTGTACGATTTAAAGCAAGCACCAAAACAGTGGCACCAAAAATTTGACCAGGTTGTACTTGCTTTTGGATTCAAAATAAATGAATCTGATAAGTGCGCATATAGCAAGTTTGATGGAAAAGGCAATGGTGTCATTATCCGTCTTTACGTAGATGACATGCTTGATTTTGGAACCGACCTGGAACAAGTTCAGTTGACCAAAAGGTTTCTTTCAAGCCAGTTTGAAATGAAAGATATGGGCCAAGCTGATGTCATACTCAGAATTCAGATTGTAAGAGATAAGGGGAGTATTACTCTAACTCAATCTCATTATAATGAGAAAGTTCTCAATAGATTCAATCACTTGAAATTGTGCCCCTATTTCTACCCCACTAGATTCAAGTATTGAGCTAGTGAAAAATACATGCAATCCAGTTTCACAACTGGAGTATTCTAGATTAATTGGATGCTTAATGTATGCAATGACATGCATTAGGCCAGATATTGCCTTGGCAGTAGGCAAGTTGAGTAGATTTACAATTAATCCAAGCGAGTAGCATTGGTTTGCAATTCGAAGAGTTTTGAAATATCTGAAGAAAACAATCAACTATGGTTTATGCTATAGTGGATATCCTTCGGTATTAGAAGGATTTTCAGATGCAAGTTGGATTGTGAAAGATCAAAATCATGCATCCACACGTGGGTGGTTTTTCACACTTGCTGGAGGTGCAATCTCGTGGGCTTCAAAGAAGCAAACCTTAATGACTGGTTCTACCATGGAATCAGAGTTTATTGCATTGGCCTCAGCTTCAAAAGAAGCTGAATGGCTACGTGAATTATTACACGAGATACCATTATGGCCTAAACCGGTAGCTCCGATCTCTATCCATTGTGATAGTCAGGCCACATTGGCAAGGGCTTATAGTTAAATGTACAATGGTAAGTCCAGACATATTGGACTGAGACATAGTTGTGTCAGAGAATTGATAACAAGAGGAGTTATCACGATTGACTATGTGAAATCTAGTCAAAACTTGGCAAGATCCCCTTACTAAAGGATTGCCAAGAGACTTGGTGAATAAAACAGCGAGGGGGATGGGTCTCAAGCCCATAAATTACAGGTCACCAATAGTGGAAACTCAACTCGACGCCTAACATTACGTTAAGTCTTGAGTTCAATGCAGTCAATTTCATTATAAGAGTGACTGTGGGCACTAAATTTTTATAACCATCCCTAGGTTGTTAGTGCTCGGTACCTGCATGTAAAGAGAGGAGGTTGAGATGATCTCTTAATAGTCTTATAAAGGTACTTAAATTGAGGGGGTACTAGAATGGAGACTACCTATGTGGATGTGAAGTGCGGCCGCTTCAAAGAGTTCAAGGGCTTGGATCCAAAGACATTCACGAGAAGATACGGGACACAAGGCCAATGTTGAATGTGTCAGGATATTTATAGTTTTTTGCTGGTGTAAGTTATATGCGTGATATGTTTATGCTACATATCGAATAGAATCATTGGTTCAAAGTTTATCTACCATGTAATTCTGATATGATGTAATGAACTTTTCACAAGTTAGTGGTTCAAATCGCAAGATACCATTAGTTATGCATATAATGTTTGAGATTTCGTTGATTGAATGATCTAATTATTTTGAAAATGGCGGGGGATTGTTGAACATTTTCAAATTAAATGTTTAGTCCCACATTGGTTAGGAACTTCAAGTTTAAAGAGTTTATATGTACTCATGCACCATAGTGTATGTAAAATAAAATACAAGTGCTATGCAAGGAGAGCCACACGCGCGCGCGCGCGGCGCGGCTCATATGGCGCATTTTAGGCGCTTTTATAGGCGCACTTAGCACTTGGCACGAGGCACGTGCGTGTGCGTGCATATGTGTGTTAGCTAACCATGGGTAAAACTTTTTACCATTGATTTTTACCATTTTCGAGATTAAATGGGTAGTGTTAGTAAAGTGGCTTAGTGGGTGTAGTTGAAACTGCTCTCCATTAAGGAATTACTGCTCCACTACTCCATTGCATCAATGCTTGGCTGCTCCATTGCTCCATTGCATCAATGCTTGACTATTCCACTTCTCCAACTGATCATGACAATGCTCTATGAGAGTAGAGGTTTGAGGAGGAAGAAAGCATCTCGAAATTCACCAGCAATTGCTCTTGTTTTCATCTTTCACTACTGCAAAGTGAAAGTTGTGTTTACTTCATCGTATCCTTTAGGATATTTGCTGACTCTTGCCGTGTAGAGAGCAAAATTTCCTTTAGGAAAGTGGTAGTGTTACGCGCTTTGAAGTCATTGCGAGTCCCTCTGGTCTAACAATAGTATGTCTGAGGATGAAATTAATGAACTATCTAAGATGGTTAAAGAGTTAATTAATGATGGATCCAATCAAGTCAAGCCTTATGGATTCAGTATTGAGGTTATTCTGACAACCCTTTCTTAAATTAGGGCAACACTCGGCCTAATCCCTTCATTAAGCCTTAATCTTTCCATTTACGACTTAACAACGAAGTAGTCAGCCTTTTTCCCAAACCATTCTACTAACATGTTAATTATTGAAATAAATATTTTCTTATGTTATTTCAATTAATAAATCAAAGTTATTGCAAAGTTTAAGAACTTAAAGATTATTTAGTGGAAGTCTTAACAACTTAGTGAAAGCTTTTAATGCAATACCTAGGAATTGTGGAAAACTAGGAAACAAAGATGACATGTGTATATACAATGAAACAACGATCAAATATATCAACATGTATCTGGTCTGGGTACTATATCTTAACCCATAATATACAACCCAAAAAGTATATAGAAGACATATAACAATCATAAAACAAAATGAAAACCCTACAAAATTAGATGTAGCAGCACAACACTGGCTCCGAGGTAGTCGTCAATCTTTTTTTTTTCTAGTCTGCTACTCAATGAATCTGTATCCACCGTTATAAAAAGGAAGGTGAGTATAGGAAAGTTGAAAGTAATACTTAGAGACATTTGTTCACATTTCCAAATATACAACAAGTATCTGAAAGCAAAATAAAAGCAACTATGCTAAAAGAAAATCATGCTATAAGATACTCTTGTTAAACAAAATAAAACCGACACTCGGCTAAAGAGTAATGATCTAGGGTCAGTCGGCCGTGAGTTAAATCACATTAGCCTTTTCCACAATATAAAGATGGAAGTGAGCTCTCCATCACTGTAAAGGTCGGAGTTGTGCTCTATGAATTTATAATCATCTCTATTACCAGTCACCTACATTTTATACTTGCCAGTACCCCTAGGTCCCTGACCCCATGATGTGACCCAAGTTATATTTGCTAACAATCCCGAGTCTGATATGCCATAATGTCACCCAGGTTAGTGGAGAGATCTCGATCACCCCGGAAGTCTGGTGACTGCGTATGTTGCAACACTTCTATCACATCACGGTACTAGATACAAATACTATTTTCATATCCCGATAGATAACATGGTTTGAGAATCTTACAAAGAAATTGCATATCTAATGCTCAATGGAAATGGAATATACAATATTATAAAACACCTACCTAATAACATGTTATTTCATTTGACTAAGTACATCAACAATCAATAATGACATAGCGCATGATTTAGAGTTAATGAAACTATTTAACCAACAATAAATACCTTGATAGCAAACTTATAAAATGAGAGAGGAAACAAGTCATGGTATATAGTGTATAACAAGGAAATCTGTCCAAATTATTGGAAATGAACAAATTAATAAGAATTAAATGTAAATAAATATCACAATCAGTTTACTTATAATCTATGCAAATTTCTTAGCTATTCAGTCCCCCAAAACCTCAAAACTCGTCTTTGAAGCCCCGAGACTATACCCAAGGTTCCTAATATCATTTAACATGTTTTTAAGTGTGCTTTGACCTTTACTTAAGGTATTAGATTTGTTAATAGTTTTAAGTAAATTTAAGAAATTGCAGATTCTTACGTTGTTATAGCAGCTAGCGCAATGGGTAACTTCATTAGTGCGCTAGTGACCTCCTTAGCGCACCACCGAGTGTTTAGAGCGCGCTAGCTAACCTACCTTGCACGCTATGTGTAGGATAACCCATAATTCTGCATTTAGAATTATGATTTCTCTCCACACATAGGATTCACCACACCAAGGAAACCATCATACACACCTCTAGAGCCTCAAAATATCAGCAACAACATAAAAACAATGATACATATCATTTAATTCATAAATTCACAAAATTAAGCTAAGCTTATAGTGTAAAGGAAGTTACCTAGTTGTTGTACAACAAAGCTTGATCAACACTTCAACAAAACCTACTGATTACTCCTTCAAATCTTGCATATATTTTCTTCTCCAGCAACACCTCTTCTTTAGCTAGCTTTAAATTAAAAATGGTTTTGATTTGCATGAGTTTATCATATCTAATCTTATATATTAAGTTGGATTGATTAATAGCAATTGACTTTAATGTACATATGTATCCTGAGACATATGTAAAAGGGTTCGACTCGTCACGTTTCTGACTTACTCTCTACTAACTTAATCCAAATAACACCAATTTATACTTAATTGGTCTTTAGATGTGCCAACACATATCTCGAGGATCATTACATGGCTATTGTTTTAAATTTCTAACTCAGGTTACATTTAATATATAACTAAGTATAGCCATATCAAAACCACTATTTAAGTTGCATTAAGTCTAAATAAGTACCACATCAGTCTCTACCCTAGTCCCACATTGGCATATATCTCGAGGCATGTCTCTACTCATATCTAAACACTTAGACACGAGTATGAGTGAATTAGTAGTCTACACATATAAAATACACTAATCATACACTAGAATAAAATACAACATATACCTCGGCTACATTGCATTTATTATGGAACGTATCTCGATGTGAGTTCAACATCTTAGGTCACTAATCCTAATTAAACAATTAAACTATGATTTAGAAATTTAGATCGTGAAAATTCTTCCTAACTAGCGAAAGTTCTTTTTTTCGAAATTAAACTTTATTTAAGGTTATACCTGACTCAAAAATGTACGATAATCTATCTCGCATATAGTTTTCCCGCTCCCAAGTAAGTACCGAGTCATCATGGAACTATTACTTGACTAACAACTTTGGTATAGACTACCCTCTTAACTGTTGTACTCCTCGATCTAAGATCTATATTGCCTGCTCCTCGTAAGATATATTTTTGCTCAGTTCAATTTGGCTCAAGTTAACAGTCAATCTTACACATGCCTTCGACTTACCTAGTCAGAGCATAGAAATATAGAAAACTGAATCTATCCTGACATTTTAGGATGTAAATCAAGCTCATAAGTAGCCTTCCTGACCCGTCTTCTGATTTTGAAATGAGTGATAAATTTGATGCCAACTTTCCTTTCAAACCAAATTTGTGAAGACCTACAAAAGAGAAACCTTTAGATATACAAAGACTCCCTTCTATATTAAGATCACTACGTTACATGTATTCATACTTCTTTTGCCTCTATTTGGCTCCTTTAAGCCTCTAGTAAATCTGTCATACCTTTTCCATGTGATCAACCATAATTTCAAGCGCCACTAACTTCGATCCTCTAGCTTTGCCCAACACGATAGCGAGCTATAAGGTCCACCATATAAAGCCTCAATTGGTGCCATCTTAATGTTAGACTGATAATTGTTATTGCATGCAAACTGACAAAATAGTAGATACTCCTCCAAATATCCTCTAAACTCAAGTTCACAAGCCTTGAGCATATCCTCAAGTGCCTGAATCAACCTCTTAGTCTACCCATCAGTCTAATGGTTAAAAGTTGGGCTGAACTGTAGCCGCATAACATACTACACTTGCATACTTCACCACATCCCAGACGTATACGTAGCATCTTTATTTGAATTGATAGTCAATGGCAACCTTTCCAGTCTAACAATCTTTTTTTTGAATAATATGCTCAATTGGTCAAATGTGTAGTGAGCTACAACTAGTATGACATGGAAAGATTTCATCAATTTTTCCACAATTACCTAGATAGAATCGTGTAGATGGGCAGTTCCAACTAATCCTTTAATAAATTCCATGGCTATATCTTTCCACTTCCATTGTGGAATGAGAAACAATTGTAATAATCCTCAAAGTCTCTGATGCTCAACCTTCACTAGCTAAAAAATCTCATAGGTCCTAATGAACTTCGATATGTTCAATTTCATCCCTAGCTACCAAAAATATATCCTCATGTCATGGTACATCTTGGTCTTACCCGGATGAATAGGGAACCAGGAACAATGTAAATCATGAAGAATCTCATCTCTCAGCTCTACCACTATTGGTATGCACTATTTGCCTCTAAATCTTGAACTCTGATTCGTCATCTTTGTCAAGTAACTACAATTCGTAATCTAGTCTAACTCACTAAATCTCGGGTATAGAATGTTGACTCTTTGACCCTCTGACACTCTATGTGCATACATTATCTAAAGTCTCATCTGTGTACAAACCATCACCCCAGTGTCAGTAGGAATATTTGACTGTCTCATCATCACCGCTGCCTCAAGTAATCCATAATCATGTGTCATATAGCATTTAACAATCACAGCTTCTTCATTCTCTATCCTACTTAACATATCTGCAACTACGTTAACTTTTCTTAGTTAATACTCTAGAGAAAACTCGTAGTCTTTTAGAAACGCTAACCATCTATGTTGTCTCATGTTCAGCTCTTTCTATATGAAGAGGTATTTTAGACTCTTCTGATTAGTGTAAAGTTTGAACCTTTCTCCATATAAATGATTTATCTATATCTTTAGAGCAAATACTACTGCAGTTAACCCTAAGTCATAAATGGGATGATTCTTCTCATATATATTTAGGTGCTTGGATGCATAAGTCACCGTGCATCTATCTTGCATCAACATAGGACCTAGACTTATATGAGAAGTAACTATATAGAATTGGAATCCCAGTCCGGCCTCTTGCAATGCAAGCATTGGTGCGGTAGTTAACAACCTCTTCAGCTGAGCAAATCTGCTGTCCTTCTGGGTCATCCTAGTTATCGACGAAGTGGTCATCGAGAAATCCCTCACAAACCTATGAAAATATAATGCTAAACATAAAAGATTCCTAATATCTATGACTAATGTCAGTACTGGCCAATGCATAATAGCTTGAATCTTGGTTCGACCTCCTGCAATACCTGCTACTCTAATAACATGCCCTAAAACATGACCTCTGACAACTAAAATTCACACATGCGAAACTTGGCATAAATTTTGTACTCTATTCAAGTCTGCAACGTCTCTTGAGGTGCTGCTCATGATCCTTTCATGTTCTCGAGTATATCAATATATAATAGATGAGAACTATCATGAAGCGGTCAAGAAATTGTATCACCACCCTATGAATCAAATCCATAAACATGGCAAGAACGTTAGTCAAACCAAATGACATTACTTTAATATGATAGTGTATGTATCTCATGCTAAATGTTATCTTGGGCCTATCCTTATCCTCAATCCTAAGTTGATGATACCAATATATCATGTCAATCTTGGAAAAAAATTGCGCTCCTTTTAGGTGATCAAACAAGTCATTAATCCATGATAATTAGGGACTTGTTTCTGATTGCGACCTTGTTTAATTGTATATAATAGATACACAATCTCAAACTACCATCCTTCTTTTTCATAAACTGGATTGGTGCTCCTTATAGCGACATAAAAGGTGTGATGAATCCTTTATTTCCTAAATCTTATAACTGACTCCTTAACTCCTTAAACTCTTTCGGAGCCATGCAGTATGGTAGTATAGAAATAGATATAGTGCCCGACACCAATTCAATAATGAAGTCTATCTCTCTCAGTAGTGGTAATCTAAGTAATTCTTCAGAAACAGGTCTAGAAACTAGTACACTACCGAAATCTCCTCAAGTATGGTCTTTGACTCTCTGCCACTATTTTTAAAGATACCAAAGTCTCCATATTTCCATTAGTTGCAAGTTGACCTTTAGTCTCTTTCGACTTTCAATGTATAACAACTATATGTAAGCATCAGATGCCATTGTATCTCAAATATCACTGGCTTACTTAAACAGTCGATATTAGCGTGATACACTACTAGCCAATCCATCCCTAACTATTTGTCAAATTCTAAGATCTCCAGAATCCTAAAGTTTGTAGGTAACTCTATCCCACTTATGTCTATTGGACATCCCTCAATAAGACAATTATTGTAAATCGCATCCCCTGCTGTAGTACTCAAATTCAAATGTACATTTACCTTAAAACATATAAATTTCTATCACAAATAGAAAATGTACCTTAAATGAGTCCTCATATAGCATCGGCATCAGGTTGTGCTACTATGTAAACACCTTCTCGACTCTATAATGGAATAACAGCTACATGCTATGGACAATCTCCAATCACATGCCCGACCTTAGCATACCTGAAGCAAGTAATCGGCCTATGCTGCCTTTGTGTTTGATCTTGGGCCTTTACATGTCTTTATGCCTATCTCAACCTATCTCGACCTCTACCTCTATTTCCACGTCGAGCTCTACCACCCTGTTACTGCTGATGTGGTGCTGGTGGTGCTGGAAGAGGTGGTAAAGTAGTTGGAGTTGGCACTGTAGGGCTGATTGGTGGTGGAAAGTGATTTCTACCAACTATACTCTACAGTGGCATAAGAGATGATATATATGGCATAGCTGAGGTAGCTGTCCCTAATACTTGAGAACCTCGTTCCCATCTCCCGGGTCCCTCACCTTTTTCTCTCCTCATCTCAAACTCTACAACATGATCTACTGCAAATTATGGGCCCAACGGTGTCCCATCGACAAATCTACCCAAGTAGTATGTCCTAATCCATAAATCTCGCCCATAAATCTAATAAAAATTTGATGCTCATAAATCTCGCCCAAAGTCCTGACATCTAAACTAACCACATAAAACTTATATCAAACCTTAGTCCATGTCTAAAATGGTTACATCCTCAAAATTATTTCTCACTAGATCCAGAGCAATCTGCCTTACATGTACATATATGTGTCTATAGCTCATCACCGACTCATGAGCCATTTATCTAAAATTCATAACTCCTTTCTTAACCTCTTCATTACTGCAAATGGGAAATACTGCTAATAAAACTTCTTCTTGAATGCTTCATAATACTTACACTCTCCATTAAAATCTATCATCGCATGCTACAAAACATCAACATCTCTCTGCAAAATGCACGACGAAATCTCAGCTCAAAGTCTTTCCTCGATCCTTAAGGCTCTGTGCAACTTCTCCTAAGATACCATCCACTTCCTTATCTTCTTATAATCTTGTTGACCATTAAATTAAACTGGCTTCATTCTAATGAAATCCTTCACCAATTGAACCTCTACTATTGATCTAGAAGATGTAGGTGTAAAAAATGGTGTATAAACTATCTCTCTGGCTAGTATTGTCCATAGTAGTATAGTATGTACTACCGGAGCTATTGTATTCTTCGATCTCGCGTCGATCTACCATCGTGCTCTGCAGGTTGATGACGTTTGTGACACCAAAAGCTAACTGGATAACGCATGTATATACATATAGAAACTTACATGTACAAATAAGATATAACCACTACACTTTCATTCACTTCCCTACTAATGGTTACTAGGCAAAGATCATATGGTTTCCACGACTTAAATCTATATTTTATGGTTTATATTTTATTTATTACTTATTAAAAAAATTGGCCTTTGCTACTAACTATAAATTTGGTATCACATTGTAGAATAACTACATTCCACTGCGTAGGCTCTATAAACATAAGCTTTGATATCACCCTTGATGACCCCTTCTAAAATTAGGGCTCCGCTCAGCCTAATCCCATCATTAAGTCCTAATCTCTCCAAGTAGGACTTAACAACAAATTAGTTGGCTTTTTTGCAAACCATTCTACTTACAAGTTAATTATTTAAACAAATGTTATATTATCTTATGTCAAATAATAAATATGAATTAATTAAAATTTACCAATTTGAAATTCATTATGTGGAAGACAACAATTTAGTAGAAGCTTTTAATGTAATACATAAGAATTATGGAAAACTAGGAAACAAAGATGACATGCATATATATATATATATATATATAATGTAATGGTAATAAAATATATCAACATGTATCTGGTAAAGGTACTTTCTCTCTACTCATAATATACAACCCAAAAAATATATGGAAGACATGACAGTCATACAACAAAATCAAAAACCTATAAAATCCCTTATAGCAGAACTCCACTAGCTCAAAGGTTTTCGTCAATCTTCTCTTTGCCTACTTTATTACTCGATGGATCTGCAGTCACCGCCATACAAAAGATGGTGAGTATAGGAAAGTACAATGTAACACTGAGAGACATTTGTTCACATTTTCAAATATACAAGTATATGAAAGCATAGTAAAAGCAACTATGATGAAAGAAAGTCAAGCTATAAGATATTCTAGTGAAATAAAATGGAACCGACACTCAACTAAGTAGTAATTATCTAGGGGAGCTCGGCTGTGAGTTACATCACATTAGCATTTTCCACTATATAAGGATGGAGCTAAGCTCTACATCTCTGTGATGGTCGATGTTGTGCTCTAAGCCTTTATAATCATCCCAAAAGACAGTCACCTGCGACGTATACTTTCCAACAACCCTGGGTCCCATACCCTGTGATGTCACCCAAGTTATACTTGCCAACAACCATGGGCTACATACCTTAAGGTGTCACTCATGCTAGTGGAGAGATTTTGATCACCCCGGAAGTCTAATGACGCCATTGTGTCACAACACCTCTATTATATCAGGGACCTAGATACAAGAACTACTTTTATATTTCAAGAGACAACATTATTTGAGAATCCAATAGCGCAATTGCATATCTAATACACAATAGAAATGAAATATAAAATACTATGTAACACCTACCTGATGGCATAATATTTCATTGGACTAAGTACATTAACAATCAATAATGACGTAACATATGATTTGAAGTCAATAAAACTATTTAACCAACAATAAATAGCATGATAGCAAACTCATGAAATGAGAGGAAAAAATGTCATGGTATATAGAGTAAAATATAAAAATCAGTCCAAATGACTGGAAATGAACAAATAAATAGAAATGAAATGTAAGTAAATACTCAATCAATTTACTTACAATCCATGCAAATTTTCAAGCTAATGTTGCCTCCCAACACCTCCAAACTCATATCCAAACCCCCCAAGACTCTTCCCTGGGTTTGTGAAATCATTTAACATGTTTTTGAATATGTTTAGGTCATTACTTAAGGTATTAGACTTTTTAATAGTATTTAAGAAAATTTAAGAAATTGCAGATTTTTTTGCTGTCATAGTACCTATCGTGCTAGGTAACTTGATTTGTGCGTTAGTGACCTTATTGGCGCTACCAAGTTTCTCTATCACGCTATACAAAGTTAATACGCCGGTTGACCTACCTTGCATGCTACATGTAGGAAAACCCAGAATTTTGCACTTAGAATTTTGAGTTCTCTCCACACGTAGGCTTCACCAATACCTTGGAAACCCTCATACACACCTCTAGAGCCTTAAGACATCAACAACAACATAAAAATAGCCATTCTGGTGATTTAATTAGTGAATTCACGAAATTAACCTATATTTATGGTGTAAATGAAGTTACCTTGTTGTTGTACACCTATCTTGAGCAACACCTCACCAAAACAGATTTATCCTTCAAATCTTGTTGATCACTTCTTCTCAAATGACACCACTTCATCAAAAAGCTTTGAAATGAAAACGATATAATTTGCATGAGTTGATCTTATCCAATCTTATATATTAAGATCGTTTACGTAATAGCCATTGATCTTAATGTACATAGGTATCTTAAAACTTATCTAACAACTCTCAACTTGACACATTTCTCACTTACTCTCCACTAACTCAATCTAAATAACACCTATTTATAAATCAATTGGACTTTAGATAAGCCAACACATATCTCGAGGATCATCATATGGCTATTGTTTTAAATTTCTAACATAGGTTACATTTAATATATAACTAATTATGTGATAAGTCAATATTTATACATATTTAGAAATTCATATTTAATATATTTAATTATGTAAAGTCTCTAAAATATATATTTAATTATATTTTAGGTCATTTTCAGGTGAAATGGAGTGCACAATTGAGTTCGTGGCAAAAAAATACTCAAAATGGAGTATTTACTCACAGTAATCGGATGTCTGACAATGTGCCTGAGTTAAGTGTTGCGCGGTGGGTAGAATAGGAGACAACATATTCCAATTGGAAGCTAGCACGTCAGTGCATATCTTCTCTCAACCAATCACACGCTGCCACGTCAGCGGTTCGACATCACAACACCAACCAATATGACTTCCAACAGCTGCCAAGTCGCGGCCTCTCAACCTCTCCGAGCACGTCACTCACTGGTTCTTGACTAATCCTATGTCGCCTCATCAGCGTTCACGCAACGTCATAAACCAAGAGCATTCCATGTGTTTTAGCCTCCATTAGTTCTTCCTCAGGATGCACAATAGCACAGTCTCCCAAAATTTTGGTCGAGTGGTGCAATTATCTTCTCTACCTACGCGTGTCACGTGTCGCTCGCTTAACACGCCTAACAGTGTAATCACAGCCCGTCCAGCCAGTAGGAGAACACCATGTCAGCTGCGCTGCAAGAAATGAGCCAATAAGCTACGGATACGTGACAAAACCTGTTTTCAAGAAAAAAAATCATACGATGTTTCTCGGGCCACAAGACACTTCCCCAACCCCCCAAAATTAGTTTCTCTCACCACTCGGGACCAATTTTTAATAGTTTTATATATTCGAAACTTAGGTTTTATTTTTTAGAACACCTACTTTTATATTTTGTTATCGATTTCTCTTAACTATGACCTAGGTCGGTGGGGAAACAAGTCAAGATTATGGATTTATGGCATAATATATGAGATCTTTTATTTTTTTATTTAATTTAATTTTAGTTTTCCTATTTCTTTGTTGTTGATTTTGTGGTTTATGGTTTAGATCTAGGTTATGTATGTGTCCAGTGCATGCTTTTTGGGGGACAACCTATAATTATTTGGACCATTAGTGTTTGTATTATTGTGCTTTTGTACCAATAAAGTAACGAACACTCACCCATTTGCCGTCAAACTCTTTCTATTCTTAAGTGTGCAAAAATTAAATCTAGGTTAAATCAAAAGCAGATGCGATCCGGTTATTTAAGATTAGTGTTCACATACACCCATATTACTGCATTTAGTGTGTTAAACCTGATTGGCGGATGTCTAGGGTTATGCATTAATTAGGGAAGTAGTTTTCAGCGGACGTCCTAGCTATCTAGATTAGAGGAACGTGGAATTTCTGGCGAATGTCGATTTTCAATAACTAATCTAGGAGAATTTGAATTAATAACTTTTTCGGAAAGATTAAAGACCAGGATTTCCATTAAATCTAGGAGATTAATTGTTTTTTAAGTTATTATAATTATTTTATTTATATAGTTTGGTTAGATTAGTTAGTTAAATTATTTATTTAAAACCCATGATTTTTCTTTTTCATTTTTTTAACCATAGAAATACTACCAATCTCTGTGGGATTAACCATTTGCCACTAATCTACAAAATAGTTGGTTTAATAAAACTTACTTTATTGACGCGTTCGGCGCACTTCAATTTTAAGGCACTATTGCCAGGTATTGTTTTTCTTTCTTTGGTGTATTTATTTATTTATTTATTTGTTATAATTACTATTAGTATTATTATTCGTTTTAATAAATTGGAACATCCCAAGAGTTATGTCAAGTTTGACTATGGATTATATTTTTTAGCATAATTTGGGAATTATTTTTCTTTGAATTATCATGTTTTTAGGATTTTAGGTGTTTTAAGACATGGTTAGGAGATATCCAACTTATATCGCCGCATTAATGGCAGGTGTTTGAGTTTACTCGAAACTCTAAACTTCATTCCATCATCTTATTGATTTCACCCTTAGTTGACAGACTTCGGGTTCACAAGACTTGATTGGAATCTTTTAAGTTAACACCTAGTTTTACTAGTTCTTGCTCTTGTTATTATTGTTCTTTTATAGTTTCCTTAGTCACCTAGATATGAGAGATTTTTCCGTGTTCACTATTTTTAGAGACTTTTTGTTATGCATGAATTTGTATCATCTTCTTATCCATTTTTTTATTTTTTATACGGTTATATGCGGTTGTAGATGGTAATGGTGGTGTTTTATATCATTTCTTCTATTTCTTTCATTTCTTGTTCCTTCATATTTCTTTCTCATTCCATTAGTAGTTGATACACTTTCATGGATGTATTTAGTATAGATTTTTTTATTTATTATTTTTGTATTGTTTAGAGTCATCCGAAACTTTGTTCGTGCCTTTGGTTGTGGATGAGTAAATTACAGTTGCTTTTTGACTTGAAATTTAGGAAAAACTAAGAGAAACACTCAATCGAGTTCGTACCCTGCATTTTTATGATTTCACGATTAGGGACTTAGTTGATGGTTAGAAATTGTGCTAGATAACGAAAATGAGTAAACGGTCAAATTTGTGCAAGTTATAGTATATTAACCCCTATTAGGGGATTTTCTTGATTATAGTGAAAGTGAGAAGTATTAACAAGAGTTTTTTTCTTAATATAGAGAGTCCCACAAGTTTCCACAGGAATTGGAGTAGGGAAACTTGTGGTAGGAAAAAGTGAGAAAAGTGGTCAGTAGGAAATGTAGCAGGGACCGTATTCATTGAAAAACGATTTGGAGGAAAAAATGGGAAAAAATAGTGAAAATAAATAATAAATAAAGGTAGAAGTTGTGAAACTCCTCAAATAAAAGATTTAGTTCGAGTGCTTTCACTATATTAAGTGAGAATATTAAACTTGCGTGCATTAATGTCTAGACCAAGAAAACCAGTGAGTATTTGATGGCCTTGTTTTGACCGAGTCTTTGTCTTGAAAGTGAGATCTTAATTGTGTTTGCGTTGCGAGTCTTGAAATATCATAACTCCGAAATTTCTTAAGTTGCTTCTTAATTTTGTGGCTATGTAAATCAAAGGAACTCCATGAATTTGAGTTGGGTGTAAGATTAGTTGAGTCAATGCATTATTATATTAGGAGTATAGTTTAGTTTGTGTTGTCATTTACACCTTTGCTAGAGACGTGCAAAGTCTTAAGTTCGGGGGTATTTGATAAGTCAATATTTATACATATTTAGTACTTTATATTTAACATATTTAATTATGTAAAGTCTGTAAAAATATATATTTAAATATATTTTTTGGTCATTTTGATGTGAAATGGAGTGCGTGGTTGAATTAGTGGCGGAAAAATACTCAAAATGGAGTATTTACTCGCAGTGCTCGAATGCCGGACAATTTGCCTTGAGTTACGTGTTATGCGATGGGTAGAATAGAAGACATCATATTTCAACCAATTAGAAGCAACCACATCAGCACATATCTTTTCTTAGCCAATCATACGCTGCCACTTCAGCGGCTCTCCATCACAGCAACCAACATCACTTCCAACAGCTACCAAATGTCGGCCTCACACTCTCTCCAAAAATGTCACTCATTGGTACTCGACCACTCCTGTGTCGCCACATCAGCGTTAACGCCACATCATAAACCAACATCATTCCATGCGCTTCAGCCTCCATCAGTTCTTCCTTGGGATGCAGAACAACACATTCACCAAAATTTTCGGCAGGGTCGTGCAATTTTCTTCTTCGCAACGTGTTGCTCGCTCACCATGCCTAACAACTTCATCACAGCCGGTCCAGCTAATAGGGGAGTTCCACATCAGCAACTCTATAAGAAACGAGCCAATAAGCTGCATACACGTGGACAAAACCTATTTTCAAGCCAAAAACAACTATACAATGCTCCTCGGCGCACGAGTCACTTCCCTAATCGCCAAAATTAGTTTCTCTTACCTCCCGAGACAAATTTTTAGTAGTTTTATATATTAGGAACCTTAGGTTTTATTTTTTAGAACACCGACTTTTATATTTTGTTATCGATTTTTCTCGACGATGGCCTAAGTCGGCAGGCAAAGAAGTCGGGATTATGGATTTATGTCATACAATATGAGACCTTTTCTTTTATTATTTAATTTAATTTAAACTTTCCTATTTCATTGTTGTTGATTTTAAGGTTTATGGTTTAGATCTAGGCTATGCTTGTGACCAGTGCATGTTTTTAGAGAGACGATGTATAGTTATTTAGACCATTAGTATCCTTGTAATTATGCTTTTGGACCAATAAAGTGACAAACACTCACTCGTTTGTTGTCAAACTCTTTCGATTCTTGAGTGTGCAACAATCGAATCTTGGTTAAATCGAAAGCCGATGTGATCTGGTTATTTAAGATCAGTGTTCCCATAGACCTATATTACTACAGTTAGTGTGTTAAACCTAATTGGATAATGTCTAGGGTTATGCACTTATTTAGGTAGTAGTTAGTGGCGGACGTCATGGCAATCGAGATTAGGGGAACGAGGAGTTTCTGGTTGTTGTCGATTTTCTATAGCTAATCTAGGAGAATTTAAATTAATAACTTTTTGGGAAAGATTGAAGACCATGATTGCCATTGAATCTTGATCCTGATTTGTGGAACTTTAGACATACGTGTTACTCATGTGTTTACTAATTGTTTTTAAAGCTATTTTATTTATTTAGTTTAGTTAGATTAGTTAGTTAAATTATTTATTTAAAACCCCCGATTTTTCTTTTTCATTGTTTTTAATATTAGAAATACTACCAATCTTTGTGGGATCAACCCTTTGCTACTATTCGACAAAATAGTTGGTTTAGGAAAATTTGTTTTATTAGCGCGTTCAGTGCACATCACTGTGGCCATAATAAAATGACTATTTAAGCTACATTAAACCTAAACAAACTTACCACATCTTTTTCTACCCCAGTCACACATTGGCACAAATTTCAAGGCATGTCCCCACACTATTCTCGACGCCTACATACGAGTAGGAGTGACTTAGTAGTCTAGACATGCAAAATACACTAGGCATACATCATTACAAATAAAACATATAACTCGGCAACATTGCCTTGGGCATAACACGTATCTCAATGTGGATCCTGCATAACGAGTCATTGATCCTTATTAAGAAATAAACTACGATTTAGGAATTCAGGTCGTGATAGTTGCACATTCTACGGATGCGTTTCCTACTCTACATGAAGAAAATATTAAAGAGGTTAATGTAATGATGAATCCCCAATAAATAAATATAATAATAATACTTATTATCTTGGAAGACCAAATTTAAGTCTAAGTTATGGTCCTTAAAATTAAATTTATAATACTTACAGACCGGGAGCTCAAATACAACTTACACTTAACCAATAGCCTCAACAAAATACTTAACATATGAATCAATATTTAGAACACATTTCTCATAATTTTAGGAGTCAAAATCGTTAAAAGTTTACGCAGATTTCTCAAAAACATATTAAGAGTGCTACTACTACTAATAAACTAAAAAATCTCTTAACTCAAATGAATTTACAAATAAATAGTTTATGTATTAAACAAAGTAGTTGAACTAAAACACCTACTTAAGCTAATGTTGCTCCTACTAATCAAGCCCAAGTTAATATTTTATTTAGTGATAAGAAAGACACCTATAATTGGAAAGAAACTTAAACAGAGTAATAAAAAGAAAGTTCACAAGACTATTTCAGAAGATGAAGAAATGATGGCTAATGTCAATTCTACTATGAAATGGATGGCTAAACAATCGAAATATTCACCTTTTCCTGGAAGGCTATACCCGTAGTATTTAGCCTTAGCATATGAAAAATCTTTACATAAGTCTGAATTAATTGATAATGATAAAAATTATGACATTTCATATAATTCAAATGAAAATATATTTTCATTTTCTACGGTTCCACAATAATTATTTGACGTTAGGGGGAAGAAAATTATGAACACATTCTAGAAGTGTTTAGGCAAATAGAAATCAATAAACTATCAATTGAATAAATTATGTATTTTTTTAGTTATGATGGTGTTTTGAAAGAATTTTCAGAATCAAAGGATATTTTTCTAGTAAACTCTAAAGAAAACTTATGATAAAAATTGTCTTCTTTAGTAAAAAAGAAAATACCAGAGAAATGTTTCGATCGAGAAATGTTGGAAATTCTTATCACGGTGGGAAGATCTTTTATATATTTTTCTATGGGTGAGCAAAAAGCATCAATAAACGTTATGTCACTTAAACTATACAAGTCATTAAAAATAGGTTCGTTGACTAATACACCTATTAATCTTATTTTAGCTAACGACACTATTAATAAACCATATAGTTTATTAAAAGATGTCTTAGTCAAAGTAAGTGATAGAGTATTTCCTACCGACTTCTATGTCATGGAAATGGGAGACTCAATATCATTAAAGCATCCACCTATACTTTTAGGAAAACCATTTCTTAAAATAACTAAAACAAAGTTAGTTATATTTGAACGAACAACATCTATGGAATATGAAAATAAGATTGTCACTTTATGTTTCAATGATGAAGATGATTATGGAAATTTTGATGCATTTGATAATGAAGAAACTAATGATAATGAATCTTTAGAATTAAATAATCATGAAGCTGAAATATTTGCTATTAATGCGGTAATAATGGAAGATGAAAATGTTATAACCATGAATAAGCAAGTTGCAGATAATTCAAATCAAAAGACAATAACCAGATAATGAATTGTTAAGCAACTAAAAGATGTTGAGAATAATAATATGGAGGAATTGAAATCTATAAAAAATAAGAAGAAGAAAATAAATAATCTAGTAATTGTCAAGCTTGATGATCCAAGATATATATATATATATATATAAACATATTGGCTAAATGAGCCTGGTACTTTAAAGTTATTTGGAATACGCGTTCTAGAGCAAACTACATGCCAATTAACCTTTTTCTTCAGTCTCAACTAGAATGGGATGTACATGATTTTGAGAAATTTACTTTACCAAACGATTATTCGATAAAACCACAAGGTATGTTTACTAATATACCAATTCAAACTCCCCACAAACGTTTTTGCTATGCCACACTTCATCAATGAGTATCCTCCATTAATCTTATGGTGACCTTTTTTAGCCACTTTGCAAGTAGTCATGGATACTCTGAACAAGGCAATCACTTTTCGAGTGCGTGGTCGAGCAATGACCTTTCGGAATGGCACATGAGTGGACAATCCTACACTCAAGTTTATAGAACCAGTTTATAACTAAGTGGTTCAGTCGAGCCAACGACAGTGAACAACGGTGCTTTATGTGAGGCAACCCGTACTTTTCCTTTATTTCTAGTTTTGTATTAGGATTAGTCAGTTGTTTTATATTCTCTCAACTCCTGACTCTTATTATGGGGATATTTTAGTAATTTAATTATGGAATGGTTTCATATGAGAGCGGTTGGTCGAGCAAATTTGTTTATGTATTATATTATTTTATGCACTAGTTATATGTTAATTAGCTATTTATGGTAATGAAATAGATCATTTAATATATTTCATAGTGCAATTCTGAAGATTTTTAATAATTCTACCTTCATTGAATATATATGTGATAATTAAGTGGTAAAATGAGTTTGATTTTTAAAAATAGTGAAAATAAGTTGGTGATTTCCCGACAATTCCATCTTGTACTAGAAATCACTAAGAAAATTGGTAATACTATGCAGAGTTTTTAGTGTAATTTGAGTCAGCAGTTTCTCACCAATGCGAGCTTCTAACTATAATTTGTCGAGCCATTGAAGCTCATTTTCAGTGATTTCTTAACAAATTCACATAAATCTCGATGCACTAAGAATGAATTCGAGTTTTTAAAAATAGAAAAGCCAACACTCAAAAATCAGTGCAACCTTTCAATCAAGAGACCAAATTTTGACTAGATTCAACCTTCTAAAGCTTAATTATAGTGAATTTAAGTGTTTTCCACCTCAATCCTCGAACATTAAACCATAAATTTGGTGAGCTTTGAGACTTAAAGTTGTTCAAAGCCTGAGTAAGAGAGTTCGAATTGAAGTTTGGAGAAGTGTTCTATAGAAGAGTTTTGAGTTCCATATTTGAAACTATCACTTTTAAGAATCAACAAAAACCCTAACCTCTTATGGATTAAAATTTTTGTTTTTTGTCAATTTTGGATTGTTGTAAAGTTAACAACTCAATTTCAAAAATTTCACCCTAAATATGATGTTAATATCAAATGATTTCTATTATAATACTAGTATGGGAGTGATGTGATCATTTACTTATTAATGTCAATTTTTCGAACATTTTTCGTATATTCTATGTCGATTGAATTTTATAAGCAAGCTAGTTTGAGACTAAGTTTCAAATACGTTTAGGGGTTTTTGTGAATATTTATCAGCTAATTTGGTTACATACAAAGTTTTTCCCAATGTTGTTTTATCAATAACTTTCATATAAATTTCAAACACTCAATCTCAAAATGACTTTTCCAATGGATTTTTCCTTCTTTATTTATACTTTTCCAAATGGCCGGAGGTGGAAAGGGTAGAGGTCCAAGATAGGAGAAAGGGAAGGGAAAGTTAGTAGAGAATATAACAACTAAATCCAAAGTAGCCCAAATCTAACCTACATCAATGTCTTTCATCACATCTAGTATTAGACCACAAAGAGAACCTACTCCGCTTTCTTCTTTTAGTTTCAATAATGAGAATGATTATGTAGAAGAGGAGGACATAGAAAAATTTGAAAAAGAGATACCTATGGGGGATAGAAATTACGTAATTAGGTAGGAGAACTTTGTGAATGAGAAGTCATATAATGAATTTAGGAATGATATAGTGAAGGATAGGAAGTTGATCCTAGAGAAATGAGTTAATGTGAAGAACGAATTGAAGTATAGGCTTTGGATCCTATATATCATTCAGGCCAGGAACTGGGGGTTATTGACTATGGACTATAACCAACTGGATTTTAGGATGTTTTGTGAAAGGGGTTATGATATCTTGGTGAGAGAGTTTTACGCCAATTCATATGAATGTGAAAGCAAGACCGAATCGCGTGTTCGTGGGAGGATAGTGGATTATTCCATTGCAAGATTAAATCGATATTTTGGTTTACCAGATTCTCACCAAAAATAAAATGATGAGTACCATAAACCCAAATATGCCATTAGGTACCATTACCCTACTGAGACAATAAGGGGAGGTTTAGAGGCAATTTATGCAGATGGATCTATTCTTGATACAGAGGGGTACCCGAAGCACATAACCACGAATTTTTTAGGAATATCACTAATGCATGGTGTTATTTCATCAACACTAGCTTACAACCGAGCCTGTTGTATTATAAGATAGTGAACTACAAAGCCGCTCTACTTTAACACATTGTCGTAGGATTAGGATACTTGGATGCTTGCAAGATAATTTATAAGTCTTTTAGGAGTGCCATCATCGCTAAGAAAAATGATGATCTACCTTTCCTATTAATGATTATGACCTACTATAGGGAGGATTAGGTGAACATGGCAAGGATTTACATGGATGTTTTACCAAAGAAGACTATTACTGATGAGGTTGTATAGAGATATGGAAGAGTGAATGGTTATGAAGACATAGAGGATAAGAGAGAAAGTGCTAAGATAGCCTTAAGAGAAACTAAGTAGAGATGGAAAATCAGAGACGAAACGAGAATCTTGGAAGAGATGTCGCAAGCGAGAAATGATCAGAACATGGAGCAGCCTATTAAGGATTATGATAGACTATATATAGAAAAGTCATAGTTGGCTTTCGTGGGTACGATTTTACGCAATGGACCGGTGTTTGAGAACCACAAAGCCTTAGCAAGAAGTATCCATATGATGGAGCGTGCGATGTCCAGGAGAAACATACGATGAAAAAAAGTAGAGGTTAATCTACCATCTAAATAGATGAGATTACCACTTAGCAGTAATCTTGATGTTCCAACACCTCCAAATCAAGAATACCACCTCTACGACTCCACAATGAGTTACGAGTCTTAGAGGATTAATCCAGTGGAGAAGATGATGACGCGACTTCTAAATGACAACATAGACTTCCTTATTATATTTATTTTATTTATCTCTTAGTGATATTGTGTGAGCTCTTCTATGTAACTCTAGTAGTAGTGATATACTTTGTGCTTAATGATGATACTTTGCATTTATGGTGGTGAAAAACTATGTGATAAATTTTATTCATTTTGGTGTGCAATTTTATACACTTTATATAAAAAAGTGATGTTTATTTGTTAAGTTTTATGCATTCTATCATGTTATAATTCTTAATTGAGTTTATTCATATATTGATTGTCAAATTTATGATTATGTCAATTTTTTATACTTCAAGTGGTATGTTTGCCTTGTTGGAAACCAAACTTCATTTTCAAATCTTGAGGCCAAGGTTTGGAATGCATTTGAGGGTATTTTAGGTGAAGTATGACAAGGATAACAAAGAGAGGAAGGAAAAGATAAGAAACATAGAAGACATGTGTAAAATTAGTACGAGAAGTTCAAACGATATTCAAACATATTCATGAAATTTCTTCCAAATTCATGTATGTTTGAATTTCATTTTGTATTGTTTTTGGTAAGTATGATAATGAAAATGAATATATTTTAGAGTAGAAGTGATATTCTTACTACCCAAGTGAATCTTATGATGGAAGGAATCAATTTTTATACCCTTTTTTTATTAACTTTACTAGTTGATGTATACATTAAATTGAATACCTTGTGTTAGCCATGATAATGGGTAGAAGATTAAAATAATAGTGCAGAATGAACAAGATAGATTTCTAAGAGTCTTGTGATAGGAAAGCTATTGATTAAGTATTTTTATTCTATGTATGTATAAAGTCATTATACCACAATTGAAAAAAGAAATAGGTTAATAAACCAATGAATATCTACAAGTTAGAAAGAATACTTTCTTTGACTTTAGTAAATAGTGAGAAGTGTTAACAAGAGTTTACAAATATATAAAGAGTCATATAGATTCCAAAGGAAATGAAGTAGGGAATTTATAGTCGGGAAAGTTTGAGAACCTACAAAGGAAAGGGAGTAGAGACTCAAAAGCAAAAGAAAAGAAATATAATGAAAAGAAATGATTAGAATGAGGTAGAAAAGAAAATGAGAGATGAAAAAATGGATCTTCATAAACTCTTTGAAGAAAAGATTTAACTCGAGTACTCGAAGCTAGAGTTAAATGTAGCATTTATTAACCTAACATGTTTTGAATGATATATTCATTAGTATCTTGGCAAAATTTCTATTTGATTTTCATTATGGTACTATTATAATGTATTTTCTAAAATTAAAAATAATCCAGTGATTCTTGTGTCTTGAGACTCTATACTAGTTATCATAAGCTTGATGCTTGCTAGTGGAGATTGAAAAAACTATATCTTATATCGACCTTGGTAATGAACTTCAAGTTTTGAAGAGTGTTACATTAGGTGGTTGACTTATCATTAAGGGATGTATTGTTTTGTCTAAATCATTATATTCTATTATAGCTTTTATTTACTTGCAGGTAATATGTTATCAATTGCAAAATCACTTCTATTTTAAAAAGTTATATTATTTAAAGTTAAGATGGATTAGATTGAAATTTGTTTATAAGAAATGAAAAGAGAATATGATTTAGGGTATTCCTTTGCTCGGGATAGCAAAGTGTTGAGTTTGAGGTTATTTGACAAATCAATAATTAAACAAATTTAAGATTGTAATTTAGGTTGATTACATATTATAGTAGGTATTCTTTTTTTTGTGATTTCAACATTTAAATAAAAAAATGAAGAAATCGAACAAAAGAGAAAGAATAGAAAAATAGTCAACTAGAAAAGAAGTCCACTGATTAGCACATGATTTACGATTACACTAGAAATTGCTACCTAAATCAGCAATAGGAAAGCATCACCAAATCCATAGCTAATTGAAAAATGAACTAGAAATTGCCAGCTAAATCGGTGGAGCACTAAGAGCTATATCCATCGATTTACTTAGCGATTTGTGTACAACTTATGAATCATGAACTTAATTCTTTAAATCTATTCATACACACCAATCACGGATATAACAAGTTGTTTTGAATATAACAACTAATGAAGATTAATATGGCATGCATAGTTGCAAATGTGTTTTGTGGTATTTCAATTATGATTCTATGTCTATAGTTACTGAAAAAAACTTAGAAGTAGTAAGTAGATTAATATATTGAGCTTTTCGCGATTGGATGTTCTAGGTTATTATATTATAAGTTGTTTCTTATGCAGCTTTAGTTAATATTGGCTTTGATTAGGCATAATTTTCATTGAGTGTAATGTTATCGTATTTCTACGGTGTTGCATTTTATCTAATGGGTAGATTTATAATAATAACAATGTGGCATTTCCATTGAATTTAGGAAAATCGGTGGCTGGCAAAGGCTCTCAACCTATAATGAAGTAGGATTTAATGAACCTAATGTTCCATGTGTATGATTATAACTATAATATAAAGTGATGTTATGTTATAATATTTGAAAGCAATCCAAGTTTATTACATTATTACATGTTTGTTTAAGATATTTGAATTATATTGAATTTGTGTATCGTTTATTTTAATTTGAGTAGAAATTTTTTAGATTAAGTTATTTAGTTCGGTTGATTAAGTTAGTATTTATAGTTTTTAGTTATTTAATATTTTAATTCTCATTTAATTAGAATAACTAAGTTAGTAAAAGCAAAAAAAAATTCCATTGAGATTTTGAAAATCCGTGTGGGGACTGTATCTCATTTACCACTACTGCAATTAATATGAATATATGGGAAACTATTATACACGCTCGACACGTGTCAACAAAAGTCAAGTCCGCAACAGGAGGAGTCTCTGATGTTGCTAGATGCTTAACCTTTTCAAAAACTTTCTCACAAGGAATCTCATGTGGTGTTACAACATCTTCACCGTTAGTTCCTTAATTTTCTTTAAAGGACTCAAGTATACTTGTCCCAGTAGCAACAACTGAAGTAATAAAACTTAGATTAAAGTTAAAATCAATATAGTTACCTTAATCCACGTTATTAGCTTTAAACTCAGTGGGGGGACTAACTTCCATTTCTTGATCATGAAGTGGATCAGTTGAACTTGCACCTTATGTTGAAGCAGGTGACAGTCTAGTCTGTCCTACAGTAGTACGAAGAGAATCTTCCCATCATGCAATATCATCGCTTGAATATTGCACTTGAATAGGACTAATGTCCTCTGCATCAACAAATATTTTAGATTGAGAAGCCTCTGAAATCATTCATTTCATTATCTGTCTAGACATCAATATTGGCTTTGTAGTAGGGGTAGGAATGAGAGCATCATTCGTAGCAGTGACGGGAGCAGGAATTAGAGCAGTCGTAGTAGCAATAGATTGAGAACCTAAAACTGATATAGTTGGCGTCTTCTTTCATAGGCACGAGAAGTCATGGTCAACAATCATTTTGTTAAACTTCATTAGATAATTTAGGTTAACTTCTTCCTCCAACTTTTTGAACTTTTCATTAGTTTCCATAATGACCGAGTATTTCTTGGGTAGAGAAGTCAGGAAACAAGGTAGATAGATCTTATTCGGCTTCATCCCTGAACGCACGACTTAGCCGTAGATTTCCTTTGCAACGTTGAACTTGTTTCCCAAAGCAATAGTATACAACAATAACACTCTCTCCTTAAACACTTATGTTTGATAGGAAGTAGTTACAATACAAGTAGTAAATACCTTCCACAACGTGTACGTCTTTGTTTGTGTGCGTTGTTGCAGGAAGGCCTAATGTGTTGTCAGATGGCCACTTATCGAGAGATCCTCCAGCCAACAAAGAGAAATATTCATCAATCTTGAGTTTCAAACCCAAATTATCAACAACTTTCTCTATTCAAGAAAATCCAAGCATTCAATTGATGGAAGCATCACTGAAGGAATATTGTAACTACGAACAAATACATTGTCTATTGAAGCATTTCCAAATTTGTCAGGAAGATTGTTGTAGAATTCTTAAACAATGGAGTCATTATAGATACATTTATAAGATACCAACCTATAGATGTCAGTTTTAACTAGTAACCTTCAAAGGCCAGTTTCTAAAAATGAGAAATGTTGATCAGTCGATAAAACTAGTACTTCCTATTCACCGTTTCTTAATATTTCTCCGTTCACTTTAATGATCCGAAATGACCAAAATTAGAGGAACATGCATATCAAAGTACTGAGATAAGAACATGATCTTTGTCTGATTATAGGCCTTACGGATGGCCTCTACTTCATCCAAAAATCACTCCAAAGAATCTGAGGAAACCCTTTCATCTATAGCTACTTGTTTCTTTCTTGTAGAGGTTCTAGTTTTCTTAAAAGAGCCAGATTGTCCAAGCAGCCGTTCAGGATGGACAACCCTTATCTTTACATTTCTAAACTTTATGGTAATAACACGATTTGACGACAAACTAATGTAGACTAGATCTATAGCATCGTGGTGATAAATGCTCATAGTTCTTGTCGTCAGAATATTTGCATTACTAGTAGAGTCACCATACGATGATGATGAAGATTGTTGTGCCATTCTTATAGTAATGTGTTGCAAGAAAAATGAAAAATGCGTTATAGAAGGAAAAGAGATCACAGTGAAAGAAGCACTTGAAATGAGAAGAGCGATTCGTTAAAATAAGGTATTTTCACAAAATCAGTGAAGAAAAACCTAAATCAAAACATAAATCTCTGTTGAATCCCCAAAAATTAACCTGTTAAGACTAATGGTGCAAAATTTACTCCCGTTTAACCATTTCAAATGGCTAGTTTTTACAGTCGACATAAGCAAAAGTGACACGTGTTTCAAGTAGTTCCCAGTGGCAGTATTTTGGTTAAACACGATAGTGGCTTACAATGAAATGTCAAATAATATAGATATTTGCTTGAACGCATATAACTGTTAGTTTTCATTAAGAACCCTGGCTAGTAAGATCACGCAACATGGTCATGGAGCAACCTTTTAAAAGTCTTTGTGTCAAGATCCTTCTTGAAAATATCAGGTATTTGCCTCTCAGTTGGAACAAGCTGAATACAAATTAATCTTATTTCCATTAAATCCCTGATATATTGATGACGAATATCAATATGCTTTTTCTTCAAGTGTTGAACAAGATTATTCGAAATATTAATGGCAATCTTTTTATCACAATACATTGTTAACTAAGATAGAGCATTACCATAGTCTTTGAGCATTTGTTGCATCCATATTTACTGCATGCAACAACTACCAGCAGTAATATGTTCTACTTAAATGATAGATAAAGAAATATAGTTTTGCTTCTTGCTATTCTAACAAACAAGATTAGAACCCATGTAGTAACATCCACCTATAGTACTTTTTGGGTCATCAATATTTCCAGCCCAATCAGTTTGACTTTGCCCGATTAAGTAACTGGCACCTCCTTTAGTAAATAGTATACCAAAGTCAAGTGTTCCATGCACATAGCACATAATTCTTTTTACGAAAACCAAATGGAACTTTTGAAGACATGCTTGAAAGCAAGCACAAACTCCCAAGTTGAAAGTAAGACTTGGTATGCTTGCAATAAGATATAATAAGATACAAATGCATGGCAAAACGTATATGGGATCGATTATAGTAATAGTGTGACCAACTTATGTTGACTACGAAAATCATCCCTGAGGAAAGGTGTATGCACTCAGTGGTACCTAGTCAAAATCACTCTATTGCTAAGGAAATCTTTTTTACTTTTGTTTTAAAACTAAAATACCCTGATCCAACAAAACAATGTAAATTACTTTCAAACTCTACATTAAGAATATCATAGTTCATAACTTAACCTAGGTAATGAAATACTATGTTTTTCAACCCACTTTGTCATCTTGATTATGTGTGTGCAATCCCTAATTTGAATAGAAAGATTTCTTTCAAATCTAATTCAACCTATTGTCATGACGGAAAAGATTCTAATGTGCAAAACTAGAACTCCATCTATTAGTGTAAATAACATAAGTTCCACATTCCTTTAAGTTCTAAATCTTTAGATTCATAACCAATTAAGTTTACTATCAGTGCATCCCTAATCAACAACAATCTATTGATGTCATGTATTTTACGATTGTACCATCCGTATTCGGCTTAAAAGCATCAATGGTCATGATAACTTCTAAAACCTAATATTAACAAACACATGATCAAGATGTTCGTAGCATTACGCTCGGAATCAATATAAATTGTAACAATTGCACATTTTAACTTTAAAATCTATTCATGTTTATACCATAACATTCATACCATAGGATTCATTGATCCCTAAGATAAATGAACTACTCAAATTTCATTAAAACAAGCATGTACATAGTAGTATTCATTGAAATCAGAGATATAATATAATAATTTCAATTAAATCAATAATATAGTACTCGAATCAAACACGCGAGTCTTTAATGTCTTCTCTTTCATAAATCTCTTTAATACTCAAGAATAAAGTAAACCTATGGTAATCTATGATAATGGTTGCTAATGGGTGGTATTCGATATTTCTATCACGTTCTAATACATATTTATTCTCCTTAAACACGTTTGAAAACAATAATAAACACTACTAGACAATTTCACCTTGAATAGAACTCTAACTTTCTATTTTTTTTAGTCTCGGTGTTGTCTACATATAATCTGGCGCTATGCGTACAAAACCACCGCACCGTGATAGCTTCGACCACTTTGCGTGCTTTTTCCTCCTTCAGTAGACTCGGCGCCATGCGTGTCTTCACCAACGCCGTCCCTTATCACCTACTACGTCGTGACAGCTTCGACTATCCTGATTCAATTTTTCTTCTCTCCTTGAGCCAGGCACTATGCCTTAATCTCCACTGTGCCTTGAGCTCCCCCCAATGCCAACTATCCTTGCCACGACGTCAAACCAATATTAGTGTATTTTAGCTTAAATTCTTTACGAATTCACTCATTTGTCTCATTTATGCCTTGTGTACATGAAAATAAATAAATATCACTAATTTGATCTCATTTCGTGATATTTATAGTAATTGTACTACTAAATTAAAAATATATAAGTCTAAATATTCACTTATCAAATACCCCTAAACTTAAGATTTTGCACGTCCCAAGCAAAAGTATATTTTTTAAGTATTGTAACTACTCCCACCATTTTTGTTCATATTCATTTTACATCGTTCATGGAGTATCCTTTAATCCAAATAAGTTCAACTAAACAATCTATACCAGAGTTTATTTTCATTGCAATAACTTATATTTTCTAGACATGTAGCATCATAACACATATAATTCACTTTCAAAACTCAAGAGTAAATCACAACTAAGGCCATGACTACTCACAAGTTTGTTTCACCTCGACACTCAAGTAGCAAGTGTACAATCTCATGATTTCTCATTAAGCTCAAAAAATTCACGAATAAGCACAAATCAACTAATTTTCTTAAACTGTAGTACTACAAGAGTTTATAGGACTTAATATAGTCCGAAAGAAAACTTAACTTAATTAAGCTACTAGTACTCGAGCTAAATTTATTTGAATAGTTTAATTCTAACATTTGCCTTTTATTCTTTTTTTATCTTTTTTTTCTTTTATTCTTCTCCAAAAATTTTCTAATTGCAGTGTCCCTCCTCCTTTTCCTATGGATTCCCTTTTTCCTTACTTTCTCCAGCCATTCAAGTTTTCTTCATCATTTCCAATAGAACTTGTGGGACTCTCTATTTTATCTTTCTTTTTAAAACTCTAGTTAGCACCTCACACTTTCACTCCATCAAGCAAGTTAACCCCGGATTTTTCATTAAAAATCATGCCTATCTTTTCCCTTTTTAGTACTGATTGTTTATTAACATTATACTCAAGTAGGATTCGTACTTATTATAAAATCCTTTAGATATCTAACGTTTTCCACGATAAGTGTTCTGGTGATCTTCTAGCTTTTGTTTCAAGTTCATGATCTTCCATAACACTATATTTCTTATCATGAAATCAAACTATTTTTGCTTCATTAAATATTTACTTCAAAATATAAAAACACTCTCTTGAGTTTCATATCAACAAGACTCTTATTTTTACTCATCCTCTATTAAAGGCATATACTTTGCTAATGAATTACTTATTCATTACATATTAATGTATATAACCTAATCTATACTACCTAAATACATTCAAATAGTAAGTAAATGAAATAAAAATACACTACCATGTTTTCCTTTTTAACTACTTCAAAAGTAAAATTTAAATGATCATACCTGCAGTGTTATCCTTATTCCATCATTTTTTACCACTTCCCAAACTTTAGTGTTGATGCCCCCAAACTTAAACCAAATCTTGTCCTCAAGGTTTAAAAGTAAGACTAAAACATGAAAAATACTAAAACACAAACATATAATAATAATATCCCTATAACTCATTAATACTTTATGCATCATTCACATACGTTAAGAATTTTCCATTCAATTTTGCACATTCTCTAAAAGTTAGAGAATTATATTGTATGAATTGTACTAACTAAATTAAATAAATTACTAACGAATATCATTCCAGTAGTGGTTAGTTTTACATCATTAGCCTGATGTCTTTTTGCTCATTTAGTCCGAGTCTAAATCGAGGTACTCTATTTTTAGTTTAGAGATAATAATATCATTCCCATTTAGATTTACTTTTTGCACATCAATAAGACAATATTCTTTCCATCGTCATTCCCATATATACTCATTGTCATCATTTTCTTCCTTATGTAAAATGCAGCATTGGCAGTGTTCAAGAATGGCCGCTCAAATATCATAGACACATCATCATTCATATTATGATCTATAATCTTAAAATCCGCGATGAATGTGAATCTGCCCACTTTCACATTCTTATTCAAGACTCTCTTTATAGTTGGTACCAAGTTACGATCACTTACTTGAAAATTTGTTGTATAGGGACAATTGATCATTATATCATTAAATCACCATGTAACACGTCCATTATGTCCATTATTATGATGGCGTTGAGTGAGGCTCCCGTATCACATAGGAATTTTCTAAATCAGTGCCCATTAATGATTATTTATATGCATGTCTCTAAGATCTCTCATTTTTATTGGTCAAAGTCTCTTTATGAACATGAACTTTGGTTTTGGCTTTCTTAGAACCACCTTGATACTATTCCTTTTCGGTGCTTCTTCAAAACGTCCTTAATCTCATTTCTTAGTTGTCCATTGTTTATTCATTTTCTTTTGATTTATCAATGCATTGATTTGTTGTTGCTTGAATTCTTCGAGTTCTTTTTGCCTCACTTCCGTTCTGTAAAACAAATTAACCTTTTCGGCATTTACTTTAAACATCTAACCATTATTATTTATTAACTCTACAACTCCATAAAGCCAAGTATCAATTACCTTAAATGGTCCCGACCATCTTGATCTTAATTTGCCCAGAAATAATTTCAATCATTAAATGAATAACAAGACTAGTTGTCTTAGCTCAGGGGATCGATATTCAATCCCTTTATCATGCCATTGCCTTGATTTCTCTTTGTATAGCATGGGATTTTTGTACGCGTCCGATCTAAATTCGGCCTGTTCCATCAATTGAAGTAATCTAGCTTTTCTTGCGGCATGAAGATATTAAGTGACATGTTTTTCCATACACTAATCGATATAAATATGTGCTAATTGGTGTTTTAAATGTCGTATTCTATGCCCATAATGCTTCTCCAAAATGGAATGACTAGTGTTTTCTCTTTGTGTTAGTAGCCTTTTCCAAGAACTATTTCACTTTTCTATTCCTTACTTTAGCTTGTATGTTTGTTTGAGGATAGTAGGCAAGTGAGTTTTACGCCTAATTCCATATTTCTTGACTAATGTATGCAAAGCTCTGTTGTAAAAATGTTATCCCTCATCACTAACAAATACTCTAAGTGTTCTGAACCGATAGAAAATGCTTTTCATTATAAATTCAATGACCACTTTTGCATCATTGGTTGCGATCGCTATGGCTTTTACTCATTTGGAGACATAATCCAATACTAACAATATATATATTTTTCTATTTGAGGTCGGAATGGCACAATGAGATTCATTCTTTATACATCAAAGAGCTCACCTTCTTTAAAAGTGGTTTGTGAAAACTCCTGCCTTCTAAATTTTTTTCTATTCTTTGGCATTTATTGAAAGTTTTCACAAAAATATATGAATTCTTAAGTAGGTTTGTCTAATAGAATCTACATTGTAACACTTTAGATGTCATTCTCTATGCTCCAAAGTGTATCCCAAATGGTATTCAGTGAAATCGTTCAAGAATGCCTACAAATTCTTCCTCTGCTACATATCGTTAAATTAACATATCATTGCATATTTAGATTACATGAAACACACCGTATGCCAAATAGTTAACATAGTCTGCGAACCATGGTGCATCTTTTTGGACCTCTACCCTATGCACTTGTTCTAATTTCCCTAGCTTCTTTATTGCCATTGTCTTATCTTTTTCTGGCTTGTGCATCACTTGCTCTTGTCTTGGCTCGTATATTGTCATGGTGATCATCATGTGAATAAAACTAACTATTAGGGCTTATGCCTTGGGTAAACCTATAAACATTGTTTATCTTATATATTAGTTAATAAAATATAGGTTTACGTTTACAATTTTAGCATAAATGATTGCATGTTTATTGTATAATAAGATTCATGTGTATTTTTTGAAATATTATCAATGTCCCTAGTTGGTCATTATACTAGGAACTATAATAAGTCAAGCCTAGTGTGAATCTTGATTGATGTTCATGTGATGATCATGCACATATGGATGCGAATCCAGGTCATGACTACTTGTCAGGGAGTAATGTACAAGACTGACCCGGTGTAAGATCGCATGGTTTAAGTCATAGTTGTTACTCATGATGGGTATATCATTTAGTCTTTTGATTTGAGATTACTATAGACTTCAATATTAGGAACATGTTGATTTGACAAAATCAAGTATTTTCTATAACTGGATGATTATAAAGATTGTAATTGGTTACCATGTGAATAATATGTGAATTTGTGTAATCAAGATAGAATTTTTCCCTATCATTAAAAAGAGATATCAGTGGATCCCTCAATATATTTTACTAGGAAATGGCTAAGTCCGAGTGAATAGATATGACTAATGTCATTTGGATGTTTTTGCTATACCTAAAGTTCGAGACTAGTACGAGTGAACATTAAGGGCGGCTTTCCATACCTTATGTTTAATCAAAGGATATCGTATGAAAAAATGATATGATATATATTATTCATTAGGTTATATCAATTTTGATATTCATAGTACTTGGGTAGTGATAATGCCCTGTTAGATATCGCTCACGACGTGCGTACTAAAATGATTTTTCTTTACCGCAAACCTTGCATGAACATATTGGGATGCACATAAATAATGGTTTTGTACAATTTTAATTTTTCTAGAGTAATTAGTTTTATATGATGGAATTCATGACATAAAAGCTTTTACGATTTTTTATGTGATAAGTTATTAGTAAGGGTATTTGTGTAATTTGCTTGAATTTTATAAATACAACAGTTCTATTATGAATAGATTTTTAAGTGAGCTTTTCTACACATATAAGTAGAGGTTGAAACCTAAAACAAAACAAGATTTTTATTTATACTATTTTTGAGTTATCTGGATTTTATGAGAGGAATAAAAAACATTTTCAATATCTCTTTGGGGTGGCACTCCAAATCGTGGTTACCATTTGTATGTGGATTTTTTTATAAAGAATGCGCTCTTGAACGTGTTGAAGATCGAACAATTAGAGAAGGAAATCACAAATTAAGTATGATTTACTTTTATAGATCTAGTTTAATTGAACTTATTTTTGATCTTATCGGGGTTTTTAAAAAATTATTTTCAATATTTTGCCGGTTAAGAACCCCAAAACCCAACACTAACATTCTCCTTGGGATTTATGATAGTGTTACTCGAGAAATGTCCTTCCTTCTTTGAATTCAACGCAATGGATCCAATCTATCTCTCAAGGTTCTTGATGGGTTTTAATCCCTCATCATCCATTCTCTTCATATTTAGTTTAACACTTTTCATCTTTTTTTTCGTGCTTCTCATGGTGTTCCCTATAGCTCATGTCCATGGCGTGCAAAAGTTTCTCAATTGACTTCAATAAAATTGTCTCTTTGCTCTACCCAACCTTCCCTTATTGGACTTATTGATCGAAGCCTGGAGGTTACTTCGGTGCATTATCAGGATTTCTATATGATAAGTTGGGTAATTGTTGTATCCTTGATAAAAACTTTGAGGAGCCACTCCTCTTGGCCTAAAACTATTTCCATTGCGTTGGTTGTTCATGAAGTTGATGTCCTCATACTCTATTCCTTGCTGCATGTCCATTTGATTAACCACCGTGGCTTAGTGATTAATGGGTTTTTGTATAGCCTGCAGCTCTGGACCTTGATGTCTTATTTGAAGCTTTGCCATTTGATTGTTCATGTTTGATAGTTATGCAATAGTTGCAGCTTGCGAATCAATCTCACATATGCCATGATCGCAGCTTGCGAATTAATCTTTTATCAATAGACCCTCTATTGTAATCTTTATGTAGCAAATAGGTAGTTAACCCTTCATACCATGCTCGTGGTTCTTGCTACAGTCCATAAACTGCCATTTTCAGATTATAAACATCATTAGGTTCATCATGAACCTCATATCTTTTAGGTTCTGCAACATAAATTTCTTCTTGGAAATACCAATTTTGAAAAGCACTTTTAACATCCATTTGTTGTAACTTGAAACCATTATTAAAAGTAATGACAAGCAGTAAACGATTCCAATCATGCAATTAGACCAAACGTCTCGTCAAAATCAATAACCTCAATTTTTATGTATCATTGTTCAACCAATTTGGCTTTGTTGCAAACAATAACACCATTCTTATCTATTTTCTTGCAGAATATCTATTAAGTACTAATGATATTAACATTAGTAGGACATGGAACAAGATCTAATACATCGTGTCTAACAAACTCATTGAGTTCTTCTTGCATATCATTAACCCAATTTTCATCCATTAAGGACTCCTTAAAACTTTTAAGCTTAATCTGATTTGTAAAACATGCAAACTAAACCATGTTCCTGTGATCAACATTAGGAATATCTCTAGTTTGCACTAGATCATTAACTGAGCCAATAATTTGCTCAATTGGATGATATTTCAACATTCTTGACTTTGGAGCAATAGATGTAGAATTGGGTTTTGTACTACTAGGAGATTTTTTATCATCATCATCATTATCAACTTCATCATCAGATGGAATAGTAATCTTTAAATCAAATGGTTTAGCAATAGGCTAAGTAATAGGTGTTGAGCTTATTGGTGTTGACAACTCACCATCATTATCCTTTTAAATGGACAATTGTTCTATTCTTGCACAATGTTCAACCATAAGTTTAATAGATTCCATCACAGTCATAGTTCACTTATTATAGACTCTATAAGTTTTACTATTTTGAGAATATCTAAGAAAAATCTTAATATTTGTGAAATCTAAGAATTTCATAAACTTGATAAGGAGACTAATTAAGTATTTTTTAAATTGTACTTGGAAATTCGATATCCTAAGTGGAATCCACGTGTTACGGATCGAAGATCATGACTTAAATATTATTTTTATGTCTTGCTCGACTAGCGGATGTATTATACTCTATTGAATATGAAACATGGCAAGTTAAGGTTGAGACGCAGTGTCCATTATCATGAAAAAATAAATGAAAAGTGCAAATTACCATTAGCAGCAATGCATAATATATAAATAAGGATATAAGTATGGTGCAACATTGTCATTTGACACCCCAAAGGAGTTGAATTCAATGTGAAATCGAAAATGGGTTTGATTAAAAACCCTATCAACGGTCACCCCTTTTTTCTCTTCATCGTCCCCTGCCTCAGCTCTCGACTCTCTTAATTCTTCTCTCGATGCTTTCTCTCCCCTTTTAGTGCTATATTCCTTTTTGTCGTTTTTTCCATCTCTCTCAGTGTTCTCTATCAACTGCCTCTCACGTCGTCTCCCTCATGGCTCTCAATCATGGTGTTCTCTTTATGCTGCTTGTTTTTCCTCTCTCTTTACCGGGCCAGTGAAGGGTGAAGAAAAGTGCAAATCAATTTAGTGGAAGTATAATTTAGAGAGGTAGGCTATGAATTGAATTTTTTATTTAAATTTATTAGTTAAATTAAGGGGTTGTTGTATCGATTTCGAGAGATGAGAAGGGATGTGAATTCAGTTAAAAAGTTGTTGTATTGCTATTGTGTTGGGCTTTTGTATCAGTAGAGGATGAGGTGGGTTCAATTGAAAGAGGATCGAAGGGAAGAAGAAAAAGAGAGCAGCAACATTGCTGCTGCAAATGTGTAGTAGCAACGACTGTTGCTATGGTGTCCTAACACTCCCCAAGCCCTTTAGGGCATCGTGCCCTACCAATCCAAGGGAAGGCATGGTTTCTGCCAAGGCCCATCCCTGGGACAACTTAAAGACTACCTTGGGTTCGCCCAGGGTAGTACACCAATTGTTAAGCGAGGCCGAGCCTCAGCCCGGCAGATGCCATAACACTAAAATACTGAAAAACAAAGAGGATTTTGAAATACAAATTGTAAAAAGAATGAAAATCGAATAGCAACCAAATGAATTAAGACAGTGAAATATATTGTTTGATGAACTTATTAAAAATTTGTTGGAGAATTTAGCCAATAACCTATGAATTGAGTTCATTGATGATGAATAAAGTAAATAATAAGTTCGTTGTTCAATCGAGTTGATATTTTTTATTATTGATCGAATAAACTTGTGAATAACATTAGTTATTGAGGAAACTAAATTAAATGCATGGTTTGAATCAAATAAAGATGGTCGGTCTTTTTGTGATAAATCGAGTTCAAATAGACTAATTAAGGTTTGTAGCCAAGGGTTGGGAAATGTAATTACTTATGAATTGTTAATTGAGATCAAAACTCCAATTTGGAGTGCATGGGTAAGTTAATATTGTGAACAAGTTATAGGAGTGGTTTGGACTTTAATTGAGAGTATAAAAACATACAAAATAGCTATAAAAGGAGGAATTGAAGTTATTTAGAGACTTGAACTCCATTATGATTTGAAAAAATAGGGTTTTAATCCAGTTGCAACTTCTAAATAGTTTCGAAGTTTTATCTTTAAAAATATGTTTTTTATGATTTAATAGGATATGCGGAGGTACGTTGAAGCTGGAAAACATTGTGTGAGGCTTTACAACTAGGTTTGAGTTTGTTTGGTTGTAAGTAAAACCTACAATGGTCATTACTATTTATGGAACTTTGTTTTAGTACTAGCATTGGCGTTTAGTCTACATTGCATTTCACATTATTCTTTGTCATGCATTCATGTCATTTCGGATGATGGTTTGTCAGTGTTACGACTCACGACCAAGGCTCGAAGCTAGGTTTCCTGACCAAATAGACTAGAACACGGAAGACCCAAGGAACGCAAGTTTTTCGACAAACATGCATTGGGCTTTTATTAGTGTTTTAGGTTCATTATTTGGTCAGCCAACCTATTTGTCAACCTTGAATAGTAATAAAAGGTTGCATGTTATATAAATTCCTATTAATTGGAAATGCAATTACATGTCTCTATGTGTTGGGACTAACATTTGCACGAGTACAGAGCAGTGTAGGAGTTTACTTACCTGACATCGTCGAGTTGTTTTTGATGATGTCAAGTTCTTTGTGAGGATAGGGAAGAATAAACAAGAATCGAAGACATTGGTGAATGTTTACAATTCTTAAAGTTTTATTTTCTTGTTGTAATCATTTTATCTATATTATTTTGGGTTTCGAGGTGAGCGTAGGTCTAGAAATGCTCTTGTAAGTTTGAGAACTTTAAAAAAAGTTTTAGGAAGTTTTTGGAATTTTTTTATGGTTTCATTTGACATTAATTTGGTTCATTAAGTAGTATTATTCAATTTGTAGTTGAAAAGCTGTAAATAAGGATTTCACATGAGAAGTTAGTTTTAATTAATTAAATTTGATATATATATATATTGTGAACTATGGGGATTTGTGAGTCTTTCTAGGCATCTCCCCATTATGTTGTCTATTAGGTGATTTTTCTAGCAACACTTTTAGGGGCGGTACTGCCAAATGTTTTACAAATTTTGGATATGAATTCCTAATTAGCTCCAATTAAATAAGTTAATAATCAAAGTCAGTTAAGGATCTAAATTATGATTTGGAGCGTTATTAAAGATTGAACTGTAAAATATATCGAAGTTAAAAGGTGATTGTATGGTTTATATGCCTAGTCAGGGTAATTAGGGATAAGTCACGGCTTAAAGAGACAGGCCCTGACAAAATTGGTATCAGATCCTAGGTTTGGCTCAACTGAGCAAAAATTTGGTTGGGAACCTACGGGTGATTGAGCACAATTACATGGGAAGTGGTTGTGAGTACATGATACTTTTTTATTTTGATATATTCATTGTATATTATTATATTATCACCAGATATGCGATAAGAACTTTATTCTCATGGTACGTTCGATATTTAACTCGCGAGATATGACGAATGAGATTATGAACATACAATTAAAGAGAGAATAGACTTGTGAAACGAAACTGAGCATGAATGGATGTGAAATAGTCATTTGAAGTCTAAATTCATAAAGGTGTTGTATGTAGTTTAGCACCAATATAATTGATGGAAATTGTTTTGTGAAGGCCTGGGTCACTGCCTAAGTCCAAAACCACTACAACCCACCTAGGACCTCCAAGGCAGTGGGAGCTTTCTAAGGCCTCCCACAATCCACGTCCCCCCCCCCATTTATGCTTTCTAAGGCCATAAATGGGCGTGGTTTTTCGCCCCCACGGTTCGAACTTGAGTCCTGGAGGCGTAAGATCTCAAATTTCATGAAACGTGTACCATTGAGCTAGACTAGCTCATAGTTAAACTACTACACGTATCTCATAGTTAAGACTAATACGAAACATGTCTATTTTATTCTCCTCTAATTCCACCATATTTTGAGCGAACTCACTCAGCTTAGTGAACCTCCGCTCGTATTCCCTTGTAGATATCTCCCCCTATTTAGCTATATGAACTTGTCTTCTTCCTATTCCTTGACTTCGAAAAGTATTGCCTTTAGAATATGGTTCTAAACTGTGGTCAAGTGGTGAAAACTTTCCCTTCGTTCTCCATGGAATTCCATAACTTAAGATATGGTTTTATCTATAAAAATGTGACTAGTTTAACCTTAAATCGATCCTCAACATGTATAGTAAAAAATCGTTGCTCCATCTCTAGTATCTAGTTGTCGGCTACACCATCCTCCACAGTGCCATTAAACCTCGTAATATCATATTTCATAAATCCCTTTCAAGTTTTGAGAAATGTCATCTTCTTAGAATCTACTAGCAATACGACAACTATCTCTAGCACCTAAACAAGTGATACAAATTGCTGTGCTGGAGCTCCTACTGTCTCATTTCCTCATTCAATCCTACTAACCTCAAGACTGGCTGCAGGCTGAATCTGAGGTTACTAAAATAGGGTTCCCATTTAAGCCAAAACATTGCCACTAATTTTGTTTGAGATTTAATAAGCTTGTTCATTTGCTGCTCCATTTTAGATTTCCACTAATCTTCATTCTCCTTATTACCCTAAAGTTTATGCCTCTATAAACCCCTATCCCTGATCCACCATTAGATTGTAAAATCAAAGGAGAGATAAGACCATTAGGATAACATCCAGAGAAAATAGGAAAATCATATATGTACAATAAATAACAATAAGTATAACAAATAATGTATAATAATGTTTTAGTTTCTAGTTGTTCCCCCCCAAAACCATGATAAAAATCGTTTACCATAGCCTAAGCTTATTGATAACTCGAGAAAACTCTCAGAGTTAGTATCCTTTGGTTAGGGTATTAAAGTATATTAGAGCCAATAACCTAATGCTTCAAAACAAAACTATATCATATTTATTACACTACTTCGGTTGATAATCATTGACTCTGAACTATGCTCTCAACCCAAAATTTGACATCCCCAATCCAGATTTAGGTGATGTCCAGCCTTAAACCCTAATTAAGTCTCGATACACCAACCAAACTTGACAAGCGCTAGCATCTTTTTCTTTCGTACTTGCTAAACTCGACCTATATATCAATATTGAAATATAAATCAAGAAATATACGTAGCAAAAAATAAGAACTTTTTCGATAATCAAATCGATACGTGTTAATACGAAGATTCACAAAACCCGAAACAAATTTTTAAAACCTCCCACCTTATTATATTACAACATCGTAATTCAAAAACTATAACATATTTCTTGGCAGCCCATTCCATCGGCAAGCCTCTAAGGAATTTGTACACAAAGTCTCTTGATTATAGTTCTTTCTAAGATAATTGATCTCTTTCAAGAGCTTAGTGAACCGAGTGATGGCAGTGGCTATGTATGTTGGGTTTTGGGGTTCATGCACACGGAGATTACAAAACAATTTTGACAAAAACCCTAACAGGATCCGAATCCAATTCCATTAAAAACATTTAAATCATGAAAACTTAATCATTCCTCAGTCGCAATATACCTTTCTGAAGGTTGATCGATCTCTAAGGCGCTGCCAACGACGAACACCCCCTACCAGTAGTCCACACATGAACGGCGGCTGAGATTTGAAGTGCTAGCTTCGAGAGAATACCAAACCTTTTGTTTCTCTCCAAAACGATCCAGAGCATACCAAAAAAACCCTAAGTCGTTTCTAAAACGAAAATAGAGTTTCGGCCTTTTAATCTTTCATACGTGTATTCTAACTTAAAGTGTTTATTTATACAACCCTCGTATATAGACGGATAAGTAAATTACACATATACCCCTACTTAAAGAAGTATAAGTGTAATACACCACAAGGACGTTTATGTCATGAATCTTATCATATATAATTCGTTTTTCTGAACCATCTTAAAATCTCACAAAACCATTCTTAGTGTGCGACCCAATAGGCTCATACAACGTTGGCAGTGTACCAAAACACATTTTGGTATACAAGTCATAAGCGGCCTCTAGCAAGACATTATGACTACCCAAGTTGTACAAATATCATATCGATACAACCTAATCAATAGTGTATATAACATCCTTTTGTCACACGATATCCTTTTGATGAAACATAAGGCATGGAATTGTCATCCAACAAGTTCAATCGTACTAGTCTCGATCTCTAGGTAGACTGAAAACATCCAAGTGATATTGATCAATATCAATTCACTTAGACTAGGCCTTTTAACAATCTAACACATCGAGGGATCCACTAGATATATCTCTTTATATGAGAGGGACAAATTCTATCTTGATTACACAACTTCATCACATTGTTTACACAGTAACCAATCACAACCTTTATAATCGTCTGGTTAAAGACATCGTTTGATAGTGTCAAATCACTATGTTCCTAATGTTGAAGTCTCTGATAATCTCAAGTCAGAGGACTGAAAAATATACCTATCATAAGAAACAACTATGACTTAATCCATGTGATGTTCTTACAGCGGGTCGGTCCAGTACTTTGTTCTCTAACAAGTACTCGTGATCTTGATTCATATCTCTATACATATAATCATCATATGATCATCAATCAAGACTCACACTAGTCTTAAATCTTTATAGTTCCCAGTATAATGATCGACTAGGGACATTTAGGATATTTCTGTAAATACCCATGGATCTTATTATAATGTAAACATGCAAATTAATTATAATAAACAGAAAATGAAATCCTCTATTTTATTAACTAAAAGTATTGATAAAGACAGTTAATGGATTGACCTAGGGCACATGCCCCAAAATCTCCCACTCGCACTAGGGCCAATCATACATGCATCTAATGCCTAATGATCTAACATGACCATCATGTTTTGCTTGTGGAATAGCTTTGTCAATGGATCCGCAACGTTGTCTTCAGTAGGAACTCTAAAAATCTTTACGTCTCCCCTCTCAATAATTTCTCTGTTGAGATGAAAACACCTGAGTATATGTTTGGATCTGTTGTGTGATCTAGGTTCCTTGGCATGTGATATTGCCCCGTTATTGTCACAATACAAACAAACAGGGTTAGCGATACTTGGAACCACACCTAGTTCAGAAATGAACTTTTTTATCCAAACCGCCTCCTTTGCTGCATAAGACGCTGCAATATACTCAGCTTCTGTTGTAGAATCTGCCACTGTCTCCTGCTTCAAACTTTTCCGGCTTACTACACCCCGATTCAAAGTAAACACATATCCAGATTGCGATCTAAAATCATCTATATCAATTTGAAAACTTGCATCTGTGTAACCATTTACAACTAGATCATTTTCAAAACCTCCATAGACTAAGAACGTTTCCTTAGTCCTTCTTAAGTATTTAAGGATGTTCTTTACTGCTATCCAGTGACTCTCACCAGGATCTGACTGATATCTGCTTGTAGTGCTCAAAGCATATATACATCAAGTCGAGTGCATAGCATGGCATACATGATAGATCCAATAGCCGATGCATATGGAATCTTATTCATACAGTCTCGCTCATCATTTGTCTTAGGACATTGATTCTTGCTGAGACTTATTCCATGAGACATTGGCAATAATCCACTTTTAGAGTCTTGCAAACTGAACCTATTCCACACCTTGTCTATGTAAGCACTCTGACTTAGACCGATTAGCCTCTTACATCTATCCCTATTGATTCTTATCCCTAGGATATAGGCTGCATCTCCTAAGTCTTTCATTGAGAAACACTTCCCTAACCAAGACTTGACATTCTGCAATGTTGGGATGTCATTTCCGATAAGTAATATATCATCAACATACAGTACCAGAAAAACAACTACACTCCCACTGACCATCTTGTATACACAAGGCTCATATTCATTCTTAATAAAACCAAAATCCTTGATTGCTTTATCAAAACGAAGATTCCAACTCCGAGAAGCTTGTTGTAATCCATAAATGGATCTTTGAAGCTTGCATACCTTCCTAGAATTCTCAGGATGTACAAAACCTTCAGGTTGTGTCATATACACGTCGTCAATCAGCTTTCCATTAAGAAATGCTATTTTTACATCCATTTGCCATATCTCATAGTCATAATATGCAGCAATAGCAATTAAAATTCTTATGGATTTAAGCATGGCTACTGGCGAAAAAGTTTCATCATAATCAACACCTTGAGTCTGCCTGAAACCTTTTGCTACAAGTCTTGCTTTAAAAGTATGCACATTGCCATCCATGTCAGTTTTCTTCTTGAAAACCCATTTACATCCACTGGTTTTACCACCTTCAGGTAAATCAACCAAGTTCCAAACTTTGTTATCATACATTGATTGCATCTTAGAGTTCATGGCACTTAGCCATTTATCTGAGTCTGGTCCATACATAGCCTCCTGATAAGTGGTGGGCTCATTTTGATCAATAAGCAACTCATCACGACTATCAATAATGAGAAATCTGAATCTCTCTAGCTCAAGTCTTACCCTACCAGATTTTCGTGGGCCTTGTGTCACTTGCGGAGGTTCAACTGGTTCAGAACGTTGTTGAAATTCCAGTAGCTGTTCAGGGTTTATTTGTGATTCTTAAACTTCTTCAAGATTTATTTCTCTCCCACTAGTGTCTTTTGAAATAAACTATTTTTCCATAAAGGCACCATACCGAGCAACAAACACTTTATTCTCAGCGCGATTATAAAAGTAATATCCTTTTGTTTCCTTAGGATACCCTACAAATAAACACTTGTCAGATTTAGGTGCTAGTTTTTCTGAGACATGTCGTTTTACGTAAGCCTCACAACCCCAAATCTTAAGGAAAGACAAACTAGGTCTCTTCCAGTACAATAACGCATATAGTGTTTTATCAACCGCTTTAGAAGGAACTCGATTTAGAGTGAAAGTTGCAGTTTGTAATGCATAACCCCAAAAGGATAATGGAAGATCTGCATGACTCATCATAGATCGAACCATATCTAATAAGGTTCAATTTCTCCTTTCAGAAACTCCATTCCACTGTGGAGTTGCTGGTGGAGTCAATTGGGAGACAATCCCACATTTTTTAAGATGATCATCAAATTCTTGGCTCAAATATTCACCACCTCGATCTGACCTAAGTGTTTTGATAGTTTTACCAAGTTGCTTATGCACTTCATTTTGAAACGTTCGAAACATCTCAAATGATTAAGCTTTATGTTTAATTAGATATACATAACCATATCTGCTGAAATCATCATTAAATGTAATGAAGTACTGAGAACCTCCTCTAGCCATTGTGTTTATAGGACCGCATACATCAGTATGTATTAGACCCAATAAATCCCTTGCCCTTTCACTGTGTCCAGTAAAGGGACTTTTAGTCATCTTGTCTTGTAAAAAAGACACACATGTTTCATATGTTTCTAAATCAAATGAATCTAGAAGTCCATCTTTATGGAGCTTTGTTATGTGTTTCTCATTTATGTGCCCAAGACGACAATGCCAAAAATAGGTTTAATTCAAATCATTTGACTTAAATCTCTTTGTATTTATGTTAAAGACTGGAGTATCAGTGGACCTTTTCATGCTTAGAATATAAAGACCATCATACAAATACACATTTGCATAAAATATTCCTTTACGAGAAATGGAACATCTATTATTCGCAATAATAAAATCAAAACCATCCATATCCAAGCATGAAACAAAAATGATGTTTCTGCTCAAGGCATGCACAAAATAACAATTATTTAAAGTTAAGATAAGTCCACTAGGTAAGACTAGGTCATATGATCCAACAGCCAAGGCAGTAACTCTTGCTCCATTCCCTACGCGGAGGATGACTTCTCCTTTCTTAGCCTTTCTACTTCTGGTGAGTCCCTACACATTTATACAAATGTGAGATCCACATCCAGTATCTAATACCCAGGAATCACTAGTAGATAAATTAATTTCAATAACATAAATACATGTAGTGGTAGTCGCACTACCCTTTTTCTTCTTTAGATCTTCCAGATAGAGTTTGCAATTTTTGAACCAATGTCCAGGTGCATGACAAAAATGACAATTTCCTTCCTTTTCTTTTGGGTGATTTGAAGCAGGAACAGGCTGGGGCTTGACTCGTTCCACAGGCTTTACGACAGGTGCAACAGTAGCCTTGACAACTTTAGCCTTGCCTTTGCCTTTCTTCTTCATTCCCTTTCCCTTTTGGACCGTCAATACATTACTAGAGGGTTTCTTGATATTTTTTTCAGTAGTTTTGAGCATCAAATGCGACTCTGAAACTGATTTCTCCATATTATTCATATTGTAGTTCATTACAAATTGTGAATAACTTTCTGGTAATGAATTCTGGATCAAATCTGTAGCCAACTCTTGGCTTATGGGAAATCTGAGTCTATCAAGCTGGTGAACATAGCCCTTCATCTTCAGAACACGAGGACTAACTGACGCACCCTCAGTCATCTTGCAAGAATGTAGGTTTTTGACTGTCTCGAGCCTTTCTTGCCTAGCTTGTTGTTGGAACATTTCATTCAGCGTTATAGCCATGTCGTAGGCTTCCATTAGTTCCATGTCCTTCTAAAGTTTAGGAACCATAGTTGCCAGCATAATACATGCAACATCAGTAGAATTGTTGACATGCTTATTATGCGCATCCTTCACAGCTTTCGTAGCATTGGCTGGTGGGTCCTCATGAATTGGAGCATCCAGGACATACAACTCGCGTTCACGCTGAAAAATAATTCTCAAGTTTCTGAACCAGTCAAGAAAGTTAGTCTTATATAGCTTATCCTTCTTAAGGCTGGATCGCAGTGACAGGGGATTATTGTTACTTGAAGAGGCCATTGATCTACAATAAAGATTATGCAAAGTTTATTTTAGTATAGAGGAATAGACTCCTACTAAATTAACAACCCTCCTAAAACACACTATTTATTTAGGGGACTAAAATCCATATTTAACTTAATTCTATGATAGCTATGGCATGGAACACAAAACTAAATTATTTAGGTAGGCAACAGTAACCAATTACATCTTATGTAATTTTTAGATACTTTTATGAGATACGGGACATCTTATGTCTTATCATGTTTTTATCTCATCATGTGCCTAAAGCTCAAAACTATTTTGATAGCTTTATTAAGTCGGACCATTTTAAACATTTAGGTAACTCTTATCCAACTTGTCTCACCAAGATAACACAATACACCCAGCTATGGCTGAAATTGTATTAGTGTGATCGAGGCATTGACAAGTGTTTAAAATGGATGGCGTGAGACTTAAAATTTAATAGAGGGATTTTTATTCAGTTTTAGTGATTTTATGTAAACAATGAAATATAATATATTTTTATTGATTTTTAAATCACTAAACAATTTGAAGATTTTTATACTGTTCACTAATAAAAGAATTTTCGTGCGATAGGATTACTTAGATGGCGGTCCCGCTGGCCGATCGGCGGAGATTACAAAACAATTTTGATAAAAACCCCAACAGGATCCGAATCTAATTCCGTTAAAAACGTTTAAACCATGAAAAACTTAATCATACCTCAGTCGCAATATACCTTTCTGAAGGTTGATCGATCTCTAAGGCGCTGCCAACGACGAACGCCCTCTACCAGTAATCCACACACGAACGGCGGCCGAGATTTGAAGTGCTAGCTTCGAGAGAATACCAAACCTTTTGTTTCTCTCCAAAACGATCCAGAGCATACCAAAAAAACCCTAAGTCGTTTCTAAAACAAAAATAGATTTTCGGCCTTTTAATCTTTCATACGTGTATTCTAACTTAAAGCGTCTATTTATACAACCCTCGTATATATACGGTTAAGTAAATTACACTATACCCCTACTTAAAGAAGTATAAATGTAATACACCACAAGGACGTTTATGTCATGAATTTTATCATATAAAATTCATTTTTCTGAACCATCTTAAAATCTCGCAAAACCATTCTTAGTGTGTGACCCAATAGGCTCATACAACGTTGGCAGTGTACCAAAACACATTTTGGTATACAAGTCATAAGCGGCCTCTAGCAAGACATTATGACTACCCAAGTTATACGAATATCAAATTGATACAACCTAATCAATAGTGTATATAACATCCTTTTGTCACATGATATCCTTTTGATCAAACATAAGGCATGGAATTGTCATCCAACATGTTCAGTCGTACTAGTCTCAATCTCTAGGTAGACTGAAAACATCCAAGTGACATTGATCAATATCAACTCATTTAGACTAGGCCTTTTAACAATCTAACACTTCGAGGGATCCACTAGATATCTCTCTTTATATGAGAGGATAAATTATATCTCGATTACACAACTTCATCACATTGCTCACACAGTAACCAATCACAACCTTTATAATCGTTCGGTTAAAGATAACGTTTGATAGTGTCAAATCACTATGTTCCTAATGTTAAAGTCTCTGGTAATCTCAAGTCAGATGACTGAAAAATGTACCTATCATGAGAAACAAATATGACTTAATCCATGTGATGTTCTCATAGCGGGTCTGTCTAGTACTTTGTTCCCTAACAAGTACTCGTGATCTTGATTCGTATCCCTATATGTATAATAATCATATGATCATCAATCAAGACTCACACTAGTCTTAATTCATTATAGTTCCCAGTTTAATGATCGACTAGGGACATTTAGGATATTTCTGTAAATACCCATGGATCGCATTGTAATGGAAACATGCAAATTAATTATAATAAATAGCAAATGAAATCCTCTATTTTATTAACTAAAAGTATTCATAAAGACAGTTAATGGATTGGCCTAGGGCACATGCCCCAATAATGTATTCATCGGAGCCAACTTGGAAAGTCTAATAGTGCTCTTTAAGGATTTTCAACTTTGTCTTCTTCACTTGAAGTGTACCTTCATAATGTACCCCAAGCTTTTCCCACACTTCCTTGGTCGTTTGACAAGTAGTAACTCGGTTGAATTCGTTATCACTTAGCATACAAAACTAATGATTCATGGCTTAATCATATGAGAGCTCAATTGTCACGGCCCAAATCTTTAACCCCTTTTTAATTCCTTAATTAGGATCACGTGGGACCTACACAGTGATACGTGGACCGACCGACCGAGGCACGTGGCCGATGTATATCATATTTTTTATTGATGTGTGCCTAGTGTTATGTATTGTGTAGACTTACTAAGTCGATTTGTACAGTTGTAGGTGTCAAGACGAGAGCAGGGATACACCTCGAGTAGCGTGCGAGCCGGGGAACTGATTAGTTAGCATTTTGGTAAGTCTTATTTAATACTAAGATGAAATAAGGAATTACTTGTAAGCCCATGGTTGTATTTGTTAATGTAAATCAAATATAAGGCATATAGCTAAGTAAATTAAATGGAAAGCATAAGATTGGTCTAGAGATACACATTGGCACATCTAGGAACTTGGTGAGTAATAAAATGGTGTCCCTTGAGGTTGAGTTAGTTGGATATATGACAAAGGTGGACCATTAGATATTCTTAGGGATACATAAATCCATGAAGATTAAGGGCTAGGGAGGAACGTCACCTTAATACATTTTATTTGTGATCAAACAACATGCAAACCAAATCGCTCATTCATTTTTGGTGGAGAAGAAGAAGGAATTGCTGGAGATGAGTGAATAATCAAGGTGTTGAAGGACATTAGAGTTCTTGTGAAATTCTTAAGCTAGAGTGCTTCATCAACTAGGTACACATCTTTTTAGTTGAAAATAGAACAAGTTCTAGTTTTAGGCTAATTTAAGATAGGTGAAGATCGAGTATTTGCAATTAATTTATATATTTGGATTCCTCATTTCAAGCTGATAATCTAGCTATATTGAAGTTCTTAATTTGGTTTTGAAATCATAAAGATATGAATTTTTTAAATTGCAACACCAAAACTAGAATTCGGCATGTTGTATTAGGAATCAACCTGGTTGATTTGGTCATAATCTACCCATTTTAAATCCAAATTAATCCAAACCAGTTGCATTGGAAAGCTTATTTAAAGAGGCATAATGTTACTTAATTGAAGATAATTTTATTCAAATGTTTCTATGTCCAAACGTGCTCTACAAGTAGGTGCTGGAATTAAAAAGGAAAGTTTAGAAACTAAATCTACTAAGGGCATAACTCCATAACTACTTATCCAAATGATCTGATCGTTTAGTATGTTGTATTTGGATATATATTATGCCTCGTAAATAAAAATCGCATTTTTAAGAACTATAGATTGGGAGAAATAGATTTTATAAATTCGCTGGTCGGATTAAATGCCAATTAGACCTATGTCTAATAAACTCATGATATCTCCTTCATTCTAAATCAGAATTTTGCAAACTAAACCTATCTGGAAAACGGAGAGAGAGACCAAAAATAATTGTATTAGTGGAGGATTTCGATATTTTGACCATTTCATGCCTAAAAATTGCGTTACAGTGTAGGACTTAAATTGAAACTTAATTATGTCTTTAGGGACTGACTTAGGAAGATTGATTTAAAGTCTATTGAACCAATTTAAATACACAACAAACACCACTAAATTGAACTTAAACCGACTATATTTGAACTAATGAGATACCAAACTCATGAACCTAGGAAAAGGGTACGGGAGAGCGAATACAAGATTTGGAGTATCGAGAGGCCGGTAAAGCTAGGACTTTACTTTGTTGTTGTGAGTATACCCAGTGGCAACTTTACTTGCCATTTCATTTCTATTAATTGCTGTCCTTACATAGTTCTTTTGACTGTTTTTCCTTTGTATTCTTATATCATGTGTTTTTGTGTCTATGCTCATTTGATGAGTCTAGTTTGCATGATATCCATTCATTTGATTTGATTCGTTGATTCTATCCCATGCAATGTCTATTCTTATTGTTTTAAATGTGAATTGAATGATAAATAGCATGCTATTAGGCTAGTGAACATCTTATAAATGTTTAAGGGGACTCGTATTCGTTATTTGTATAGGTTTAAAGATGTACCTATGCCTTGATAATCCATACTTGGTATTTCTTGAATTTTTAAAAGTAGTTTTAGCATTTAGGTCCCGTACGCGATCGAGGTATGTGCGACTCACTGGGTTAGAGTCCCTGGGGATGTCGACACGTATTACCTGACACTATATGACACTCTGGGTTAGAGTCCCTTAGGTGGTCTACACACCAGGGTTAAAGTCCCTAGTAACACTTGGGTTAGAGTCCCTTGTTCTATGTGATTATTGAGTCGGAGTGACACGTTTCACTGTCGATCGGACCTAAATCACCACTTCTTCGCCTAATGTCAGTATCACTTGTTTCACACTGGTATTTACTCGCATATGCTTTATTTTCCAGTTTTCCCATTTTTATGCTTTTAAATATCATTTAAATATTTGGATATGCAAATTAAACTTGTCATCGGGGATTACTATTTTATTCTTGTACTCACCGTCCTTTTTATGATGGTGGGTGCAAAGCCGTCTACCAGCAGGTCGGGCAAAGAGAAGATCAGTTATTATCCCTAAGCCCGTGATGCTTAACTGCATTGATTGTAGGTATTCTTTTGGTATTTTGATTGTATATGATATATATGTCTTTCCAATACTATTTGGGTTGTATATTGGGTTGAACGTTAGTTTACCCGACCTGACTTGGACTATTTTACTATTTCACTGCATTCTGAAGACTTTATATATATGATGTCATTTCCTTGTTTTCCACACTTAGATTTTATAAATGGCTTCCGCATAATTTAAATGGCTTCCGCATAATTTACTAATTGCTTCTGCATAACCAATAAGACTTATGCTAAATAATTAATTTAATAAAATGTTTTAATTAACTCTAAATTTTATAAACTAGTAGGACTAGTGTAATTACTTATCTTGAACACGAGAAAAGAGGTGTTTAGGTTGTAAAGGCTAATTAATATGTAGTTGAGTCCTACGTGGATATGATTAGGGCTTAATTATGGGATTATGCCGGGCGGTGCGTTAGATTAGGAGAGGGGTCGTCACTGTTGGTATCAGAGCAAATGTATTAAAACCTTAGGGATAAATAAGAAAAACAAGAACTTGTATAAAACACAAGCCTTAGAAGTGGAAACCAGATGATCCTTGCCTAAAAACTATTTTGTTGGGAATTGAGTGAAGGTGAGATGGGGATTTCTTATATGTACGTGTTAGTTTCTATATGTATATATATGCGTTATGCTGAGTAGTAGCCGATTTGCGTTTGCTATCCCCTTGAAGACACAGATGGCGGATTCGAGCAAGCCCGTAGACACCAGAGCTAGGGCCAGTTTGCCTCCCACCATATAAGTTGACAATTTTTAGAGGATGTCTGACCGGACGACTGCTTAGGAGTGATAGATCGCCGATTTCATCGCTTACATGTCAGAGTGGATGACTACACTGGTTTCAACCGCCCCCGTCACCACAACTACCACTACAGCAACCCCGACCACGAGACTCAGCACTACGAGAGTTCGTCTTGTATCCAGTGGAGAGATAGAGACTCTGATAGTGTTGTACGCTGTAGCTGAGAGTCAAGGACCCAGACTAGAGGAGATACCGATTGTTCGAAACTTCCCAGATGTTTTCCTAGATGATTTACCTGCATTACCGCCACCACGAAAGGTAGACTTAATCATTAACCTAGTACCGGGTACCAGACCGATCACTATATCGCCGTACCGCATGGCTTCAAGAGAGTTAGAGGAGTTGAGGTCTCAGCTTAAGAATTTGTAGGATAAGGGATTCATCACACCTTTGATGTCACCATGAGGAGCGCCAAGTTTTTTTGTGAAGAAAAATGATGGAAGTTTGAGACTATGCATCGAGTACAAGCAGTTGAACAGAGTGACAGTAAGAAACAAGTACCCACTTCCGCGAATAGATGATTGATTTGATCAGCTGAGAGGAACACATTTTTTCTCCAAGATAGACCTGAGATCGATCCAAGAGAACATTTAGCACCAGATACATACACTACCAGTTCACGATCATGCCATTTCGACTGACCAACGCCCCGTCGTATTCATGGATTTGATGCACCCTGTACTTAGACCATATCTCGACAATTTAGTGATAGTCTTCATCGAAGACATCTTGATATACTCGAGGACACGTGAGGATCATGGGCGACACCTAAGAGAGACGTTACAGACATTGAGGGAACATCGACTTTTCACTAAGTTCAGCTAGTGTGAATTCTGGGTTGCAGATGTCAAGTTCTTCGGGCACATTGTTGGAGCAGCTGGGATTGCAGTAGATCCGACCAAGATTCAAATGAGCATGGATTAGCTCGCACTGGCACTAGTACTGGAGATCAGGTGCTTTCTGGGGTTAGCAGGATCCTACCATAGATTCGTGAAGGATTTCTCGAAGATCGCTTCACCGACGACGAGGCTGACACAGAAGGATGTTGCTTATGAGTAGACCGAGAAGCGTGAGGCTGCATTTACTCAATTGAAGAGGTCATTAACTACCGCGCCAGTAGTAGTACTGCTACAGGTTGGACAAGGATTTTTCGTGTACACAAATGCTTCTCATACGGGTCTAGGTAGTGTGTTGATGCAGAGCAGCAGTGCCGTGGTATACGCATTGAGACAGTTAAAGATACATAAGAAGAACTACCCCACGCATGATCTAAAGTTGGCAGCGGTAGTATTTACGTTGAAGACTTGGAGACACCTTCTGTGTGGAAAGAGATTCACACTCTTCACTTATCACAAGAGTCTAAAATATCTCTTCACATGGAAAGAGCTGAACAAGAAAAGCGAACGTAGTCGCGGATTCGCTGAGTAGGAGACCGAGTAGAGATGTTGAGGTGGTTAGATGTCACATGATGCATGAGTATGGATTACTCGAGGTAGCGACAACGGCATGTCAGACAGAGGTTCCTACTGATACTCAGGTAATGATTTTTGCACAGATGAGATTTCAGACTGTGTCTACACAGCGAGTGTCAGAGGGTCAGAGGACTAACCGATTATACTCGAGGTTCAGCGAGTTAGCGCAAAGTGTAGAATGTACAAATTGGGTTAGAGATGACAGATTAGTGTCTGAGATACCGGGGCAAGTTATGGATACCAGAGGTGCCGCAACTGAGAGATGAGACATTTCAAGAGTCACACCATTCCAGATTTACCTACATCCAGACAGGATTAAGATGTACTACGACGTGAGGAGACATTTCTGGTGGCCTGGGATGAAGGCAGATGTGTCCAGATTCATCAGGAATTGTGGTATCTCTCAACAGGTGAAGTCCGAGCTTCGCAGACCCGGGGGATTACTACAGCCGCTTCCCATTCCTCGATGGAAGTGGGAAGACATCTCTATGGATTTTTTCAGAGGACTACCGAGGACCGCGAAGAGACATGACTCAATATGGGTGATAGTCGACAAGCTGACAAAGTCTGCTCATTTCCTACCAGTGGCATCACATTACACGTTCGATCAGCTAAGCGTACTGTTCCATAGAGAGATTATCAGGCTACATGGGGTACCATTAACGATCACATCAGATCGAGATGCTACGTATACGTCTAGGATATGGCGGAGTATGCAAGAGCAGTACAGTACGAGTCTATAGTTCAGTACGTATTTCCACCCTCATACCGACTGGCAGATTGAGACATTGATTCAGGTCCTCGAGGACATGTTGCGGGCATGCATGTTGGAGTTTGGCAGATATTGGGTGGAGTACTTACCGTTGTGTGAGTTCGCTTACAACAATAGTTATCAGGCTAGCATTGAGATGCCGCCATTTGAGGCTTTGTATGGCATATCGTGTTAGGCTGAGCCAGAGGACCGGGAGAAAGTGGGGCCTAATATTATGGTTGACCATACGTAAAAGGTCAAACTGATCCTTTAGAGAATCAGAGGAGCACATGAGGAAAAGAAGAGATATGCAGATAAGTAACGTGGTGATCCTGCGTATTCCGAGGGAACCTTTGTCTATTTAAAGGTTTCCCCTCGAAAGGGTCTCCAGAGATTTGAGGTGAAAGGCAAGCTTGCACCGAGGTACATCGGGCCTTTCATGATCAAGAAATGGGTCGAAAAAGTGGCATATGAACTTGAATTGCCTCCACAGATGTCAGGGGTCCATCTAGTGTTCCACATTTTGATGCTTCGACTAGCCGAGTCGAAGGCAGGCGTTCGACCAACAGTTGACTTGAGTCAGATCGACCTGGGCGAAGACATCTCTTACGAGGAACAACCTATTCAGATCCTAGATCGAAAGGTACAACACTTGAGGAGCAAATCCATCACGAAGGTACTCGTTAAATGGTAGTTCCACGATGGCACAGAACTCATTTGGGAGCGGGAGAACTACATGTGGGATAGATTCTCGTACCAGTTCGAGTCTAGTAGAACAGTGACGTAAACTTAATTTCGAGGATGAAATTTCATTTTTTGGGAATATTTGTCACGACCCAAATATTTAACCCCGTTTTAATTACTTAATCAAGATCATCGACCCTTGACATAGGACCTAAACTGTGATATGTGCACTGACCGAGGCACGTGGTCGAGGTATATCGTATTTTTGGATTGATGTGTGCCTAGTGTTATGTATTGTGTAGACTTGCTAAGCCTGTTTGTACAGTTATAGGCGTCGAGACGAGAGCGGAGACACGCTTCGAGTAGCGTGCGAGCCGGGGAACCGGGTAGTTAGCATTTTGGTAAGTCTTATTCAATACTAATATGAAATAAGGAATAACTTATAAGCCTATGGTTGTGTTTGTTAATGTAAATCAAATTAAAGACCTATAGCTAATTAAATTAAATGGAAAACATATGATTGGTCTAGAGATACACATTGGCACATCTCGGAACTAGTTGAGTAATTAAATGGTGTCATTTGAGGTTGAGTTAGTGGGAGTTAGTGGGATATTTGACAAACGTGGACCATTAGATATTCCTAGGGATACATATATCTATGAAGATTAAGGCTAGGAAGGAACATCACCTTAATATATATTATTAGTGATCAAATAACATGTAAACTGAATCACTCATTCATATTTACTGGAGAAGAAGAAGGAATTGCTGGATAAGAGTGAATCATCAAGGTGTTGAAGGAATCCATTAGAGTTGTTGAGAAATTCTCGATATTGAGTGCTACATCAACTAGGTACACATCTTTTTAGTTGAAATTAGAACAAGTTTTTGTTTTAGGCTAATTTCAGATTGTTGATGATTGAGTATTTGCAATTAATTTATATATTTGGATTCCTCATTTCAAGTTGATAATATAGCTATATTGAAGTTCTTAATTTGGTTTTGAAATCATAAAGATACGAATTTTTGAATTTGCAACACCAAAACTAGAATTATGCATGTTGTATTAGGAATGAACCTGGGTAATTTAGTCATAATCTACCCATTTTAGATCAAATTGATCCAAACCAGTGGCATTGGAAAGCTTATTTAAAGAGGAATAACGTTACTTAATTGAAGGTAGTTTTATTCAAATCTTTCAATATCAAAGATGCTCTACAAGTAGGTGCTTGAATTAAAAAGGAAACTTTTGAAACTAAAACTATTAAGGGCATAACTCCATAACTACATAACCAAATGAGTAGATCGTTTAGTATGTTGTATTTGGATATATATTCTGCCTTGTAAATAAAAATCGCATTTTTAGGAACTATAGATTGGGTGAAATAGATTTTATAAATCCGCCGGTCGGATTCAATGCCAATTAGACCTATGTCTAATAAACTCATGATATCTCCTTCATTCTAAATCAGAATTTTGCAAAAAAACCTATCTGGAAAGCTGGGAGAGAGACCAAAAATAATCGTATTGGTGGAGGATTTCGATATTTTGACCATTTCATGCCTAAAAATTGCGTTACAGTGTAGGACTGAAATTGAGACTTAATTAAGTCTTTAGGGACTGACTTAGGAAGATTGATTTAAAGTCTATTGAACCAATTTAAATACACAATAAACACCACTAAATTGAACTTAAACCCATTATATTTGAACTAATGAGATACCAAACTCATGAGCCTAGGAAAAGGGTACGGGAGAGCGAATACAAGATTTGGAGTATTTGGAGGCTGGTAATGCTAGGGCTTTACATTGTTGTTCTAAGTATACCCAATGGCAACTTGGCATTTCATTTCTATTAATTGTTGTCCTTGCATAGTTCTTTTGACTATTTTGCCTTTGTATTCTTATATCATGTGTTCTTTATGTCTATGCTCACTTGATGAGTCTAATTTGCATGATATCCATTCATTTGATTTGATTCATTGATTCTATCCCATGCTATGTATATTCTTGTTGTTTTAAATATGAATTGAATGATAAATAGCATGCTATTAGGCTAGCGAATATCTTACAAATGTTTAAGAGGAATTGTATTCCTTATTTGTTTAAGTGTGTAGATGTGCCTATGCCTTGACAATCCATACTTGGTATTTTTTGAAATATTAAAAGTAGTTTTCGCATTTAGGTCCGTACTCGATCAAGGTGTGCGCGAGTCACGGAGTTGGAGTCCTTGGGGATGTCGACACCTATTACTTGACACTATATGACACTCGGGGTTAGAGTCCCTGAGGTGGTCTACACACCGGGGTTAGAGTCCCGGTAACATTTGGGTTAGAGTCTCTTGTGCTATATGATTATTGAGTCGGAGTGACACGTTTCACTGCTGACCTGACCTAAATCACCACTACTTAGCCTAATGTCAGTATCACTTGTTTAACTTTGGTATTTACTCGCATAAGGTTTATTTTTTGGTTTTCCCATTTATATGCTTTTAAATACCATTTAAATATTTGGAGATGCAAATTAAACTTATCATCGGGGATTACTCACCGTCCTTTTTATGACGGTGGATGCGGAGCCGTCTATGAGCAGGCCGAGCAAGGAAAAGATCAGTTATCATCCCTAAACCCGCGGTGCATAACTGCATTGATTGTAGGTTTTCTTTTGATATTTTGATTGTATTTGTTCTATATGTCTTTCGAATACTATTTGGGTTTACCCGACCTGACTTAGACTATTTTACTGTTTCACTGCATTTTAAGGACTTTATATATATGATGTCATTTCTTGGTTTTCCACACTTAGGATTTTACAAATGGCTTCTGCATAATTATAAATTGCTTCCGCCTAATCTACTAATTGCTTCCGCATGACCAATAAAACTTCTGCTAAATAATTAATTTACTAAAAAGTTTTAATTAAATCTAAATTTTATTAACTTGTAGGACTAGTGTAATAACTTATCTTGAACACGAGAAAAGATGTGTTTAGGTTGTAAAGGCTGACTAATACATAGTTGAGTCCTGCATGGATATGATTAGGGCTTAATTATGGGATTAGGCCAGGTAGTGCCCTAGATTAGGAGAGGGGCCCTCACATCAATCTTGGTCTCCTCGACGGTGTATTCTCTCACGGGCTTGTCCTATAGAGTGTACTCATTCTCAATTGAGTGCCACAAAAGTTTACTTTTTTCTTTATTGTAGAACTTCATCCTTAGTTTCAAATAAGCATAGTTTGTTCCATCAAAATACGGAGGCCTACTCAAGGAGTTGCCTTCCCTAAGGCGAGCCAGATCTAAAGTTTGCATACTTTCACAAAAACACTCAAAGATATATTAGTAACACTTTGAGCAATAACATGTTATGATACCAATTGAAACCCCCCTAGAGGGGGGTGAATTGGGTGTATCAAGAAGTTATCACATATAAAAAAAAATCAACAATAAAGATGATATATGCTCACTTAAACGCAAGTATGAATGCAATGCAAGATTAAGAGGATAAAGGAGATGGAAAAAGATACTCAATTTATAGTGGTTCAATCCAATGATCTACATCCACTACCTAACCTCCCTTATTAAGATTTTTAAACCCCCACTTATATTGCCAATAAGTGTTATAACCTAAGCGTACAAGCCTAGAATACCTAATCACAAATTAGGACTTCATACCTAGCCGTAACTAAGGTTTATGCCTAGCCTCAACTCGGTTTTTCCTTTGACTTAGATCCAACTAAGTCTTATAATCAGCCACTTACAAAGAATATATGAAAATAATAAAATTCACTTTACAAAGTAAAGTAGCACCAAATTCAAATACAAGCAAGCCTCCTACACCCTTACCACTTTAATGCATGCAAGTATGAGAGCGAATGATAAATGCAAGTATATCATTGATTTTGTGCAAATCTCAAATATGAAACTATTTCAAATGAATTGATTAAAACAATTTGGTTTCAAATTAAAAGAACAAGAAGTTTGATAAAATCAAGTTTAAATGCAAACTCTTGTCCAAACCTATCCTAAGGTTTAGTAAATCAAGTTTAAGTGTAAATCCTAAAAAAAATGTATTCAAGAACACAAAAAATGATTTCCATAAGTTAAGCACAGAAAAAAAAAAAAAATTTAATCACAAGAAAAGCTAGGAAATTGGTATTTCTTACAACTCTCATAGAGTGATTTGAAAAATAGTTTCGGAGTGGATGTTGTAAGCTTTAGAACGCCTCAATAACGCTTGTGTTCAGAGTGATTCAGTTGCCTCAAAAAATTACAAGTGATAGCACACAAAAATCTAAGCTTTTTCTTTGAAAATAGTGAGCACAATAGGGATTTCTTGCTTGACAAGACAATTGAATGTTCTAGGTGTTTTGAAAATATTCTACATTTCTTTTTAACAGTTTTTGAACGTTCTAGAGATCCAAGGGCTAAGATTTGATCTTCTATTCAAATTAAAGTGTGATTTTTAGCTTCATAAAAAAACTGTCGGAAAGACAATTAGCGTGCTAATATTAGGACCTAGCACGCTAATCTTCTAAGCCAACGTGCTAATTCTGAACATTAGCGCACAAACTCTGCAATTAGCATGCTAATATTACTATTAGCGCACTAACTGTCAGGGGCCTCAAAATAAATATTTTTGCCCCTAGAATTAGCTACCCCTTATCGCTTCTGCGGCCATACCAAACCTTTTATAACATGTCATACATGTTTGATAAGGGTCATAGAACCTATTTAGATGGTTCAGATGTTTTCACAAATCCAAGAACTAGAGAACTCCGATTTCATGACTTACATAGGGGCTTTTCTGCAAATACATAGTTTTTCTTTTCAAAAACTTTTAAAACAAGTTTTTCATTTTCGAAAACTTCCACAATGGTTTTACAGTTTGATGTGAATATAAAAACATGGTATCACATAGTTTAAACTTATAAGACCGATTCAAGTGGTGAGTTTCATTTAAAAATCCAAATGATAACTTGAAATTTTAAAAGTGATTTGAAAAACATAATATGCGTGAACTAATCCATTAGGCTTGCGTAGATGAACCTATGTACCTTACATCAATTTTACAATATGTAATATGATCTTTCTTCTTCGTTTCCTCGTGTGGACCAAATCTTGAACTTGTATGACTTGAACATTTGAGATGTGATATTCTACAAACTTTGACTAACTAAAACACACTTGGTAAACTTATTAGTATACTTTCACTTTGTTTGTTTCCATTAAAATCTCGGGTGGAGTAAAAGTGACTAACCACTTAGTCCAACAGAGAAATATAGTAAAATAGAGTATTGTAGATTGTTGAGATGGTACTTTATTACACTCTTTTTTAGTGTAACAATTGCAGATGCCTTGACTTGCAACTTAGGTCTTATTTAATTAATTTAATTCTTGCCAATATAAGGTTTGTTCATGTACAAGGCTTCTGAATCGCTTAATCTATCGATAACAATAAATCTACTTGGACTCAAGAGTCCGGACTCATAGGGAGGTGTTTAGAATTTTTGTAAATATTTAAGGGGTATCAAATGAATTTCACAAGTGATTATGGTTGCTTCATTAACTGTTGGAGGATGCATTTGAAATTTAAAAATATTTTGAGTCCGGACTCACGAGTCCAAATAGCACTACCCTATCGATAAAAGCCTTACCGTTGCTCTATGCATATGTCGAGGTGATTCTAGCCCTCACAACAACCAATGCGTAATGTGATGATTTAATAAGTATTGTAGTGATATTTATATTAAATTATACAACAATATAAGCATCCATCAAATAAAAATAATCAATTTCGACCCTTATGCCTGAAACGTTTTATCAAAGTTTACTCGTTGGCTCTAATTTTGATTTGCTTATCCTAACAATTGGGGCACTACCCTATTTAATTAATTGGGATTGTTCTAGATTCCCTACTAGTATCCATCTCTAAGTGAAATTAAGGGCTTCTATAATAATCCTAGCCTAACTTAATGTAAGATTGATTTACTTTGAGGGAACTTTGTTACATTGCCTACATAATTATCTTAGGGAAACGCCTAATCAAACCAAATAAGTCTAACTAAAATCCTTAGACCCTTCTATCACCGACCAACTCGATACTTAGTAGCACATATACCGAGGATAATCCTTGTCGCTCACACTGATGCTCACGCAAACTCCTAAAATAAAAGGGAATTATTCATGCAATCAACTATTAATATAATTTAATGCACATGATAGTCACACATAAAAAAATTAACTACTCTTTTGGTCCATAATTTAATCATTTAGTGCTAGATGGACTCAAAAAGTCCGGACTCAAACAACTAAAAAGACATAAAGACCCTTAATTTAAATTCATTATTGGTGTTTGGGATAGTGGGTAATTAAGTCTTTTACTTAGGTAGATATCTTAAATTGTTAACAAAAAAATATTTGGGTCCGGACCCAAAGAGTCCAAATAGATTTTTTGTTTGAAATATTTCACAATATCTGTCATTTGATAGTTTCAATACACATTAATTACTTAATTGACTTTTATACCTTTCATAGAAAAAGAAAGTCTAATAATTACACAATCATAACTAGCGTATGTAGAAGTAATGAGGTTTGGAGAGATAAAGGGTAATTTAGTCATTTAACTATCATTTAAAATAGTGAACAACCTTAAAACCACACTTAAAAAAATGGAGAGAGTAGTTAATACCTTGGTTCCTGAGCCCAAGTTTTGACTTTGCGTACACCTCATCTCAAATCACGAGCTGCTAGTCACTATAGTTAAAGCTATTTTTTATTTTATTAATTCAGGCAGCCACAAAAGGTAATTGTTTTATTGGCACAAAATGAAGGGTAGATTTTCCTCAAGGTGTATTTCAAAAATTAATGTAGGATTGCTTTTTTTTTTTAATCAAATAGGGAAGGTTTCCTTAAAATTACAAAACTAAGTTATTTCTCCTTTTGGGAATGTGCTATTGATGATGAAGTGGTTGATTTGTTGATGGCGTGGTAATGACTTGGTGGGGATTTGAACTTTATGTGAATTAATTTTTTAAGAATGAATCATTCATACAAAATACTAAGTATATGAATTAGTCGTTTTGATAAGGAGTTATTTGTCAACCCATGCAAACTCATACAACTCATGCAAACCCATGCAAACTCATGCAAACGTCACACATATATATCGAGGTGGACAACCCATGCAAACATATGCAACTTAGGCAAACATCATGCACATATATCGAGGTAGAAAACCCATTCAAACACATGCAAACCAACTACAAACGTCATACACATATCTCAAGGTGGACAACTCATACAAACCCACTAGAAACGTTACACATATCTCATGCCCGAGCAAAATTTACGCATATATCTCGAGGTGTACAACCCATGTAAACGTATGCAACCCATGGAAACGTCATGTACATATCTCGAGGTGGACAACCCTTGTAAACCCACTACAAACCATGCTAATGTCACACACTTATCTTGAGGAGGACAACCTATGCAAACATTATATACATATCTCGAGTTGGACAACCCACGTAAACCCACTACAAACCATGCAAACATCACGCAAATATTTTTGAGGTGGATAATCCATGTAAACATCACACACATATTTTGAGGTAGACAACCCATGCAAACCCATTACAGACTATATAAACATCATGCACATATCTCGAGGTGGAAAACTCATGCAAACCCATGCAAACGTTATGCATATATCTCAAGGAGGACAATCCATTCAAAATCATACAAACGTCAAGCACATATCTCGACGGGGATATGGATGCTCAGATACCAATTGCAATTGCAAACCCATGCAAACCCATGCAACCTCATGCAAACCTCATGCATCCTATAAAAATTAGGAACACAGAGATAAAGATAGAGAGATAGATGAGAGGTGAAAAAAAAACTAAAATCCTTTTATTTCTATAATCTGGAACCCATGCAACCTCATGTTTCTTGGTTATTGACTTAATAATTAAAACAAGAAAAATTCATTAGCATAACTAGTCGATAGAAAAATGAAGATCTCCAACTAATAATTTTTTTATTAAACAAAGTATTAATGAAGATGAATGCCTTGTCAAGCTCGCCAGTTTTACCCCACCGCCTATCTTACATTCACTGGCCTCGTTCGTTAATAAAACATCAATGGCTATAGGTACCTTTAAATGAACTAACTTTTGTTACCTTGATGTTGTCTCTTTCTCCTTTGCTTTTCTCTCCCACTCTCTCACGATCTTAACTTCGATCTTGTGACCTCCTTCTCTCTCTCAATCACGTAACCTCGTTCTCCTTCAACACCTTTCATTATTGATCTCTTATAATCTCCTTCTTTTTCTCCAAATCAAGATCTCTGGTCATTCCTCTCTTTCACCTATTTCCCTCTTTAACAGACTCCACCAATTAAACCCTTATACCAACAATATTAAATAGAGAACTAACATTACCCACCTTATTTAAACCCTTCGTAACCTACACACCCTACTGACCTATTTTCACAGTAGCTAGAGTCTCCACAGAACGCAGAAAATATATTCTATGCGTTCTATGGACCGAGACAATGATAGGTCTAGCATACGCGGTGATTAATGTTTTTATTTGATTGAGTTACTCCAAATGCGCTATCTATTGATCGATACAATGATAGTTTTAGCATACGTGTGGATGCCCACGTGGATGTGCGGGAAAGAATAACACGAATAGTGCATTCCGACACGGATCCACACGGATGCCCACGTGGATGAACTTAAACGATTAACACGAATAGCGTAATGCGTTATTCGCGTTAATCTATCCGGATCAATTCATATGGACTGATACGTGCGAATAACACAAATAGCACATTCAGAGAATGCATTATTCATGTTAAACATTTAGGTTAGTCCACTTGGGCATCTACGTGGATCCACGTGGATGACAAAAAAAGATAACGCCTTGGGGGAAGCCGTTATTCAGGTGTCCACCTAACAATTATATGTTCACATGGCAATTTAAAGCTACACAAATAGCGCATTTTTTGAATTTGACTGAAGGTAGAATTTATTCCTTATTGTTGACGCATTCTCAAAAATCGAACTACATTATTTAATGAATACAAAAAACTTAACTTATTCTACTAATTTAAATTAATTTTTGCAGTATCGTTGTAATTTTTCCTTTCCTCAAGCACTCAATCAAGGAAAAAATTACAATAGTATTGCAAAAAATAGTTTAAATGAGTAAAATAAATGTGAATTTCTTTTTATTCATAAACTAATATATTTCTCTTTTTCAAAATGCGCTATCAATGGTACATAAATTTCCTTGCCACATGGACACATGAATAGCACCTTCTCAAAAGGCAATCCAATTGGTCACATAATACAAATAACGTATTTGGAGAATGCGCTATTCTTGTTATTAGGATATATCAATCCATATGGACATCTACGTGGATTGATTGAACATATTAACACGAATAGCACATTCTTCAAATGTGTTATTCGTATTAATCATTTAGGATGATCCACATGGACATCCACGTGAATCCACGTGGGAAAGAGCAATAAGAATATCGCATTCTCTTAATGCGCTATTCATGTTGCTATTTCCATATTGGCTGGTAAACACAGATAGCGCATTTGGAAAAGGCGTTATTTATGTAACCCAGTCGTTGTATTCTATAGAAACGCAGAGAATATATTCTCTGCGTTTTTGTGGAGTCTAGTTACTAGGTACTGGTTTTTATAGTTTGTAGGTCACGAGGGTTTCAATAAGGTGGGTAAGGCTTAGTTCGGTATTTAATGTTGTTGGTGGAAGGGGTTGATTGGTGATCCATTTAAAAGAGAAAGAGGCAAAAGAGTGGAGAAGGAGGTCACGGGATTGATAAATCAACAATTCAAGTTTTGGAGAAGAGAAGGAAATTGAGATATCTGGGCTGTTGAAGGAAAATGAGATTGAGAGATAGTGAGAAGGAGGTCACGACTTGAAGGAGAAGGAGAAGGTGAGAAGGAAATTTTTTTGTCCTCACGACTTGAAGGAGAAGGAGATCGTGAGAGAGTGAGAATAAGACAGTTTGATTGAGAGAGAGAGAGAGAGAAAAGGAGATCGTGAAGGAGAAGGAGATCGTGAGTGCACTAGAGAGTGACTGATCAGTTAGGTTTTGTTTTTGTCAAATACTTATTTTTTTTTTTGTTTGTTTAGTTTAGTTAGTTTAGGATTATTTTTTTGTTGAAGGTTTTTTAAAACTTTTCTCATATGAATTGTGTTTAGTTTACGATTTTGTTTAGTTTAATTAGTTTAGGATTTTTTTCTTGTTAAAGTTTTTTTCAACTTTTTTTGTTAAACTTTTATTTTGTTAGCCTATTTTTCATATGATTTTTGTTTAGCCTATTTTTCATATGATTTTTGTTTAGTTTAGGATTTTTTTTAGTTTAGTTTGGGATTTTGTTTAGTTTACCTTAACAATTTGTTTGAAGTGTTAATTTAGGATTTATTTTTTTGTTAAACTTTTTGTTATTTTTTTTGTTAAATTGCTTTTTTTGTTAAACTTTTTTATTTTGTTAAGTTTTTTGATCAATCAATAATACAAATTAGTTTGATTGATGAATAATACTTTTTTTTTGTTAAACTTTTTTATTTCAAGAAATGTTAGTTTAGGATTTTGTTTGAAAGAATTGTTATATTGATGTATTATTAATCGATCAAACTAATTTGTTAGCTTGTGAATTTTTTTGGTTGCAAGGTTTGCGTTTATTTTTTTCACAAGAGGCAAAACTTATGTGAATGCTATTAAATATATTTTTTGTTAAATATTTTTATGACTTTGAGATTTGTACAAAAATCAACGACTTTGCCCGACCAACACATGTTACCAATCCAAAAAACGCCATATCTTGGTAAGGCAAGAAAAATAAATAGTCTCATATGTTCCCATGTGTCCCTAAATATACACACAAGTCGAACTTTTTTTTTTTTTTTTTTTTTTGCAGGACAATATCAAGACAACAAATGGCTGGCTAGAGAGAAGGTTGGCTTGAGAGAGTTTAGTCATTTTTTGTTGCAAAAGGTGTTAGGTTAGGATTGGTTTTTGTTAAAGAATATTTTTTAGTTATTAATTTCCATTTAAATAAAAGAACTAACTTTGTTTTTTATTGCAGGAATATTAAATTGAGGATCAAAAATGGAGGAGAATTATAGAAAGTTCAGAAAACTATTTTTTCTATTATTTTTTATTTGGTTTTGTTATTATTTTCATGTTCATTGAGTGGTATGTGTACTTGAACTATGTTTTAATTTTTTTTGTGCTTAAGAAACATTTTATACTATGTCGTGTCCTATCTATGTGTATGTATTTATATATCATGTTACAATTAAAAGTATAAAACATTAACTAACCCAAAATGAGGGTGTACTTGAAACAGACGAATGAATATGCTCTGTAGTTGCGCTATTAAGGCGATCCTCTACATCAGAAAGTTCGATTGCACTTTAAATCCCCGATTTGATAAAGTTTTTCACTTGATTTGAAAAAAAGAACCAAAAAAGGCTTGAATAAGTACAACTACTATCGATGATAAATATAGTATAAATATTAGTCTTCGGGAAGAAATTAGTATGTTCATGCTTTAATGAAATACATGTTCCTTTTTAATTAGTTTAATAGTTTTCATCATTTGGAATGTAAATATGTGTTATTAATTGGTACTTCATGCAAACAAATGAGTATGCTCTGTAGTTGCGTTGTTAAGGCGATCTTCTACATCAAAAAGTTTGATTACGCTTTAAATCCAATGTGTAATCATCTTTTCCGCTTGATATATATGTAATCATTTTACATTAATGTTCAATAAATTATGTAGGTCATGGAACATAGGAACATCCCATTTCTATTTAATGAACACGATGAAATTGTAAACGGTTTAAACGGCATCACGTACAACGCACCCCATCAGCAGTGTTGATGGTTAAGTTTAGGATGAGTAGAAAAGAATTGATGGATCAAGTGTCTAATGCGTTCAATATCTCATCTATGGATACTCTAATTATGATGAATTATCACCACGCAATAATCCTCCCCGAATGTTCACAATATTTCGTCCCTATGTTGATGCATGATGCGACACACTTCGACTTGATATGGGCAACAGTGACCAATTTATCATTAACTACAATAGTAGATATCTATTTAACATTTAAGTCAATCGACTCGTTTCGAAATCCTACAGTTCATTCGAAACTGGTAAATGAAGATTTTAGTACGTCGGATACTAGATCGATGATGGAAAGGCTGCATATGCAATCACCACAAGGTGATATCACGGAAGATGAATTTGTTAGTCTAGTACATTATGACATTAATCCCTCTAGTGATGATGAAGCAAACGACGATGACAATAATGAATCAAATGAGGTCGTACGTCCACCTAAAGATGCTGCAATAGCTGTCGATTGGGAAACCTTAATGTTGTTACAGATGACCCAAAGTATTAACCTCCAGAGGCAGAAAACGTGGAAGATGATAAGCAATTTGCTATCGATGAAAAGAATTTCTTGGAGGAAGCAAATGATGATGAAGTTCACCAACCATTGTCGTTGTACGATGAAATCAATTTGGAGTTAAAAATAGGAATGTGCTTTGACAACATAAAACACTTACAACATTTCATTAAAATGTAGCATGATAATAGAATTTGGCAATACCATATGATGGAATCGACTACAACTCCATGGGTGATCAAGTGCAGAAGTGTGCAAGACAAGTGCATGTGGCATCTTTGTGCTTGTTTGCGACAGAAAACATAATAATGGGATATCACACAATTAGATGTACCGCCCAACTATATAAATCCCGATGTAAAACACGGTCATGCCCAACTTGATGTCAACATGCTTGTGCGAGAGATCCAAAGCAGTATCCAGATAGATCAAATGATAACTATCGAGGCATTAATACAAATATTTAAGGGAAAATATAGACACGAAGTAAAATACAAGCAAATGTGGGATGCCAAAAAGAAGGCAGTTGCAAATGCATTTAAAGATTGGGATGATTCATATGCTAGATTGCCAAGATGGTTAGTGGCTGTGAAGAGTAAGAGTTCGGGGATAAAAACTAAGTGTTCACATAGACAACGGGCTACTGTGAGATAAGGACTCGTTTCCTCAATTTCGTCATGTGTTTTTCGCATTAAAACCATCAATACAAGCTTTCGTGTTTTGTAGACCTCTTCTTTATATTGATGCGACTTTCTTATCTGACAAATATAGTTGTAAGCTAATGATTGCCATCTCTATTAATGGTAATAGATACATACTACCGATTGCACTTGCCGTTATAGAAATCGAAATCTACAGATTCGCGGGAATGGTTTTTGAGAATGTTCCGCAAACATGTGACGGATAGAGATGGTATTTTCCTTACTCTTGATCGTCTTCTTGGCATTTTGGAGGCGATCAACACGTCGACCAATGGTTTTTGTCCCCTAAAAGATACTACAGGTTTTGCTTGCGACACTTGGTCAGTAATTTCAATACCCAATTAAAAATGAACCCTTAAAAAAACTCCTTTCTCGAGTAGCTACTCAACATCAAGAACGAATATGTAATGCGTGCATGGAGCATTTTTAATACTTATCATCACGAACTCCTTAATGTGTATAGTACGTCAATGTTATCCATAAAGAACTACGGGCTCAATTGCATGACGAAGGCATGCAGTACAGATAGATGACTTCTAATGGTATAGTATGTATGAAATGCAATTTTTATTCGGCATTCAACGATAGAGTTATCACTGAAGTAATATTAATTACACGAATTTATTTTTCAATTGTAGAGTGTTTTAACGGTGTATTGAAGGGGGCTGATTCTTGCCAATACAAGGATGACTTAGATGATTTACCACAGATTGTTGACATACCATAATTGACGTAAACAAAAAATCAATGAAGCAATCTCAAACGGCCAATCCTTGCCAATACAAGGATAAACTCACAAATTATGAACTATCTGCAAAGAGGCATCAAGTTAGTTTGATAAATCGTGATATAAGTGAGTTTGAAGTGCTGAGTGGAAGAAATAGAGATTGCATGCATAAAGGCAACAATACGCAAGTCTTCATCCTAAAGGACCGGGTGTACAGTTGCAATAAATGGCAATCGTTATGTTTCCCCTGCTCACACATGTTAGTTGCGGGTGTCTTTATTCGAGTGAGCTACTCGCAATTCATTGAGCCATATTATAGGATGGATGTGTACACGCAATGTTGCTGCTCTAATTCAAAGTCATCCCAGATGAGAAATCTAGGCCAACTTTTGCGACGAAGATCATACCGACCCAAGTTGTAGACGTGGCCGAATGAGACCACAAGGAATGCAAAGGCAAAATGGGATGGATCTTCCTTATGTTTCAAGGGCCTTGCGATGTGATATATGTCATCAAGAATAACATAGAAGAACCACATGTCCTAATAAAGATCGTGATCAAGTCCCTACTATGAAGAACCAATGCGGCATTTGTCATGCAGAGGGACATAACAAATAATTATCCAACCAGAGCTCAATCTTCCAATTAAAACTAATAGCCAATTTTTTATATTGTTTGTCATTGGCTTAAGTTGGTACTTTGATTGTATTGAAATTTTAGAAGTGTCCAAAAATTTCACGTCATGAAATGTTTATGTATTCCTTATTGTTTGAACCTATATTAATGAATTAATTTGACTTTCCAAACAACACGACTAATTTCTTTAAATCAATCAATTATATTAGGTAGACCAATGGATCCCGGTCCATCGGATCCTTCACTTTTACATCTCTAATTCTTTACATAGATCCTCGCGAACCTTGAGGGTTCAGGTAAACATTTTTAGATGTATACGTCTAATGTTCATGCATAAATGTATAATATATATCAACTAATACATTTTCAATTATATGGTGTACGAAATATTGCACATGTGTTGAGGACGTGGTGTCGTTGATCAAACAGTGCAGTACCATTTTCGGATGATCCCATCTCTACATTCCTGTGGGTTCTATGAGATTTCTCACGTATCATGTTTTAGCCTTGATTGGGCTTTGATTACTGCATTCATTGAGAGAAGACACCAGAGACACATACATTTCACATGTAATATGATAAGTGCACAATTACGAACCAGGATATGCAAGTACAGCTCGGCTTACCTATCGAATGTATGCCTGTGACAAGAAACACCAATACAGACTATGTTGAGGTGTGTGAGAGGCTACTTTGTGGAACTCCTGTTGGAGATGACATTATTGGAAACAAACTTAAAGTCGAATGGCTTGAATGTAACATACCAGCTATAGATTACGACAGCGATGAGGAATCGTTGTAACATTACGTTCGATCGTTCATTCCGCAACTTATCGGTGGTTATTTGTTTGTCGAGAAGTCAAATTGATTTCTACATTCGATATTTCTAACGTTGCTCGAGGATTTTCAAACAGCTGGATAGTATAGTTAGGAGAGTGCCTATTTAACTAATTTGTATAAGGAGTTGTGTCGCAGATCTCACGCGGGTGCACATAAGGTTATAGTTGCGTCAATTCTTGTACAGATGTGGGCATGGGACAAATTTCCATTTATAGCACCAAGGCGCCTGGGTGTTTCTAGAATTCAACCTCAAATAATGGATGAAGAACACATACTTATTGTCGTTCCATTGGGACACAGGTAATACAAATATTATTTCATAATTTATATAATATTAACTCCATTTTCATTTGCACTAACTTATTATTTTGTATACAGATAGATCGATGCATTTTCAATTACACAGAGTGCGACATACACCTTATAAGCTTACAGTGATGCACTCGACTCGCAAAAAGAGGATGACGTGGTGTGGCAACCGAATACCGAAGTCATTCGGTATCTTCTCAAATACTGTTCTGACGATCACAATAGTTGGCTATTGACGTGTCCTCAATTATGTTTCCATATAGTCATGTGGCATCGACTCGAAAGGATTATGAGAAAATTCGGAATGATACAGGTTGTGCAACCAAACTATGATTACGACACCCAACTGCACCGCATCGAATTGCGAAGTTGCACTCAAGAAAATTAGGTGTCTTTTCAAACAAAATTTATACAAATGTGAGAAAATCGTGGTCACAGCATAATCATAATGGAATAAGAAGAAGGACGCGATCAACAAGACTACATGACGTGGTATCGATCAGTCATTATACGATTTATTAGACACGACGTGGCTTTACGTGACTATTCGGTAACCTTGAAACTATTATTTTGTTTTCCTCTCGAGTTACATATTAAATTATATGTATTAAACTCTTATTTTTTATATCAGTGTAACTTGGTGCATCGATTGCAGCGAGTGTTCGTTGAGGATGGGTACAAAAAAGGTCTTATTGCGCTCATTAAAATTTTGGATGAAGATGAAAGGCAAAATTCTACTCTATGGAATAATGGAATTAATGTCGAATAGGCCATAAATGAAGAGAATGAAGTGGAAGATGAAGAAGATGATTAGGGCGAATCAAATAGAGAAGTGAGAACGAGAACAACACAAATAGAGACTATGCATTAGAGCACCAGATGTTCTCATCTACCATGTCCATCTAGTTGGATAGAGACTACTGCTGAGAGTAGCAGACGTTCTACTCCACCACATTCATCTTATCCAAAAACGAGAAGGACAGATATTGTTGGTGAGAGTAGCCAACGCTCATTCCCACCATGTCATTCTTCTTATGGGTACATTCCTAAATTGTCCCCAACGCAACCAGAACTTCAAATATTTATACCTAGGCCCCGATCATGAATCTTCTTCCTTACCATTTTGGTCCTTAAGCACCTGGGTCATCGTTTTCATATATGGACCATGGAAAGCCTAGATACCCAATGTATCCTTCATTGCCTCAATATATGCCGAGTCCATTTACTCCACCATGTTATAATTGCAATGTTATATAGCGGAAATGGCTCATTCATACACTTATTACGCATGTCGCCGGCTCATGTTCCTTTCGGCGAACCACATATAGGAAATCAGTATATTGGAAGGGTTCAACCTCCTATTTTTGGAAGCATTAGTACCAGAGGTGAGTCGAGTAAACTAGAGGAAGAAGATCAATCGACTCAACGAAATTCAATGCAAGATCAGCAACTCACCAAACTCAAAGGGATGTACAAACTAAAATTCCAACTCGACATAGAGTACGTCTAGTTTGCATCACGAAGCAACAACATCAACGTAACCGTCGATAGACCTGTATGATGAGTTTTTTTACATCTTTGTGATTTTTTTTTTCAATTTATATCTTAAGTAAATGAAGTTGTATACAAAGTTTTTCATGGAATGAACTTATTTTTCAAAACTTCTTTATTGTTTTAATTTTAAGTTCTAGACAATGAAATAACGTGGTTTTGGCCTAAAATTTTTTTCATCTTCGTGTCTCTTTTTATGATCACGAGATATAAGTAAGACAAAACTTTAAAAGATAGGTTTCATGGTTTCTATAGGTTGCATGGTTTGTATAGGTTGCACGAGTTGCCTACCTCGATATACGTGCATGATGTTTGCATGGCTTGCATATTTGTAATGAATATGAATAGATTTTTGCCTCGAGATACGTGTGAGACGTTTGCATGGGTTGTCCACCTCGAGATACATGTGTGTCGTTTATATGATTTGCATGGATAACACGAGGTTGCATGAGTTGTCTACCTCAAAATACATGCTTGATATTTGCATGGTTTTCATGCATTACATGAGGTTGCATGAGTTGTCCACCTCAAGATATATGTTTAACATTTGAATTGTTTGCACGAGGTTGCATGGGTCGCCCACCTCCACTTATGTACATGACATTTCCATGAGTTGTCAACCTTGAGATATGCATGTGATGTTTGCTTGGGTTGTCCACCCCGAGATATGTTTGTGTTGTTTGCATAAGTTATCCACCTCGAGACATGTGCGTGACGTTTGCGTGGTTTACTTGGATTGCACGAGACTACATGGGTTTTCTACCTCGAAATACATGCATGACCATTGCATGGTTTGCATGGATTTGACGAGGTTGTATGAGTTGTCTACCTCGACATACGTGCGTGACGTTTGCATGGATTGCACGAGGTTTCATTAGTTGCACACCTTGAGACGTGCATCACGTTTGCAAGAATTGCACAACGTTTCATGGGTTGCCTACCTCCACATACGTGCGTGGCATTTGCATGAGTTCTCCACCTCGAGATACATGTGTGACGTTTGCATAAGTTGTTCACGTTGAGATACGTGTGTGTCGTTTACATAGGTTGTCTACCTCGAGATACATTTCTGACTTGGGCTGTCCACCTCAAGATACGTGTGTGACGTGGATTATCCATCTCGATACGCACATGTCGTTTGCATGGGTTCTCCACCCCGATACGTACGTGTGTGATATTTGAGTTGAACAAATAACTCCTTTTGAGAATAAGCAATTCATACACTTTAATATTTTGTATAAATAGCTCGTTATTCATACAAGTTTCTTCCGCTTCATCAAACCAAACCACATCATACCACGTCATACACCCACATCATTATCAACAACTCATTTTGAAAATGAGTTATACATTACTTTTGTAATTTTAAAGTAACCCTGTCTATTTGATAAATAAAAAAGTAAACCCACTTTAATATCTGAAAATTGTGGTGGTTATTTGCAAAGCATAAGCACTGAATCCGGTTTAATTTTCTTTGGAACGACGTAAATCAAGAGATACTAAACATAATCAATGATATCACCTACAAATTAAATGATTGATTAAAGCCGACTTTAGAGACTTATAATATAGTTAGCTTACCTTCAATTGGCATTTCACTCAACAATCTCTATAAATCTAGATTCTCATCTCTTTCTTCCCCCTATAACTCGCAACGGCAACTTAAAAACACACAACAGAGTACTACTTTTCTTCTACGTTCGCCATTAAATTCTTCTGTAGCAAGCATGCCGAGAAAAGGTATGAGTAGCATCTTCTACCATTCGCATCATAAAAGTAGCACTAGCGCTGCCACTACTTTATCATCTCTGAATTCTCATGCTCTCTATTCGTTCTCCAATTTGATGAAGGAGGAATCTTTGAGGGCGGCGGAAGAGATGATTCATAAATGGAACCCGGAGGCCTCAACTTTTGGGAAAGTCACGTCCCTATTCTACAATAGCAGGAGAGAGGCCAAGGAATTCATCAAGATTGTGAGGGATCTGCAGAGAGCGATGGAGTTCTTGGCTTCCCAGAATTCGAATTCGGCAGAGCTAGTGCGAGCTCAGAACTTGATGCAGATCGCTATGAAAAGGCTTCAAAAAGAGCTGTACCAGATTCTCTCCACCAACCGAACTCCTCTGGATCCCGAATCGATCTCAGGACGGTCTTCCCTTACGTCTGAGGACCGATCAAGGAGGACTAGTGTGTCGGATTTCGATGAGGATGAACTTGGATCAGTGGAATTTGATGAGATTCAAGGGGTCGGTGACTCGATCACTGAGGTTGGGGGAGTTTTTGCACTTGCGATGACCGATCTGAAGGCGATTGCTGATTGCATGATTTCTACTGGTTATGGCAAAGAATGTGTACAGATTTACAAGATTATTAGAAAATCGATTGTTGACGAAGGACTCTACCGTCTCGGAGTGGAGCGTTTGAGTCCTCGCGAAGTTCAAAAACTCAATTGGGATGTTTTGAATCTGAAGATCAACAACTGGTTGAACGCGGTGAAGATAGCTGTCAAAACACTGTTCAAAGGGGAACGAATCCTTTGCGATCACGTCTTCTCTGCCTCTGAGTTCATCAGAGAGTCGTGCTTCAACGAGATTTCAAGAGAGGGAGCGATCATGCTCTTCCAATTCCCGGAACTCGTGGTCAAAGGAAAGAAATCCCATGAAAAATTGTTCCGATCGCTCGATTTCTACGACTCCATCGCGATTCTCTGGCAAGAGATTGAATCAACCTTCTCCTTTGAATCCACATCGATTGTCCGATCACAAGCTATGTCTTCACTGATCAAATTAAGCGAATCAGTCCGTAGCATGCTCTCGGAATTCGAATCAACAATTCAAAAGGACTCAAGGAAATCCCTTGTTCAAGGTGGAGGGATCCATCCCCTCACCAGACAAACAATGGACAACATGTGTCTCCTCGCAGATTACACCGGACCACTCTCCGATATCCTATCCACTGAGGCGTCGTCTCCTACCGGACCGCCCCTTCCGGAATCCTACTTCACAAACCCTAGTACCTCGGACGACCCTGTGCGCCTTCGATTTGCTTGGCTAATCCTCGTTCTTCTCTGCAAACTGGACGGCAAAGCAGACAGATACAAAGATTCGGCTCTGTCGTACCTCTTCCTTGCCAATAATTTCAAATACGTTGTAACAAAAGTCCGAACATCCAATCTCAAGGTCATCCTCCGCGACGACTGGATTACAGCGCACGAACAGAAATTGAAACTATACAGTACGAGTTACGTGCGAATGGGATGGAGCGAAGTGGTGTCTTCACTACCCACATCTAGTGATGATGGTGAAATCTCAATTTCTGTGGTGGAAGCGAAACGTTGTTTGGAGCGATTCAATGCGGCTTTTGAAGCAACATGTCGCTTTCAAGCTTCGTGGGTCATACCAGATGATAAACTCAGAGACGAGATTAAGGCGTCGATTTGTATGAAAATCGGACTGGCGTATGGTGTGTTTCTGGACAAGTTTGGAGGAGCCTTCGATATGAATGGTGTGAATAAGAGTAGTTTGGTTCGTTACGACACGGGTTATCTGGGTAACTACATATCGGATTTGTTTTATGGTACTGGAGTTTCGGGTGCTTCTTCGTCCCATTCTTCCAGCTCTTCTTCAATTAAATGGAATTCATTGTCTCGTTGATCAATTTTATTCAATTGTGTATTTTTTTTTTATATAATTAAGAAGTTACCAGTACGGGTTGGTCCAATGATAAGGGTGAGCTTAGGATTGTGTAGGTTAGGCATCTGGTCACAAGTTCGATTCATGGTTGTGTTTAGATTGTTTGGGTCATTGAGATAGGCTCAAGCCGATTACACCAAGACATCAAGGGAATAATCAAACACTCGACTGGATACCCACTAATATCAAAATAAAAAGAAATGGAGTCAGGACAAGTGAAAAACTCAAACACAAAAAATAGGGAACTCCTACATTGAACCTATACAGTGACTCTTAATTTTTGATCGAGCTAAAACCTGAGTCTTTCCTTCCTCTATACAAAAATACAACCTACGGAATCCATGGCTAAGGTGAGATCGCATCAAGCATATTCAAGTATAATTGAGATTCCAATTTTAACAAGATAGGTAATAAACAAAATTCTAGCCATCACTTTTAGTTAGAGGTCAGTACTTATCCGTTTTTCTCTTTATACTCAGTAAGAGTCGGTACTTATCCACTTTCCTCTTTGTATTGATTAAAAGTTGGTACTTATATATTCACCTTCCTCGTTGTATTGATTAGAGGTTGATAATTATCCACCTTCCTTGTTATATTAATTAGAGGTTAGTACTTATCCATCTTCCTCGTTGTGTTTCTTTTACTAAAACATTTCCCATTTCATATCTAACATTTAGTTTGAAAACTAAAAAACACCATAAGCCATAGTATAGTGCCCCAAGCCAAGTCCATAAACTACAAAAACTAATAATACTAAATTACATAGCATAATTGATAAATAAACGAGTCCCACTTACCTTGGTTCGAATTTTCGAACCTTTCTGGACTTTTGGAGCCTCTTAGAGAATTCCAGGGTTCTACACCAATATAAGTTTGTTTGGGTAAATTTTGATGTTAAAGTAGTCCTAGTATGACCCCTTAAACTCCAGTTTGAATCGTTCGACTCTGATAGCTGGAACCCAAGTTTTCAATTTTTTAGTGTTTGGCGTCGTGGGTGACGCTATATGCATGCAACTCACAGCGTCGTTCAAGGTGCGAAACTAACAACAAAGTTTTGGATTTTACATTGCGAATTTCATACATATGGTGCCGCTTGCGACATCATTTCCTGCAACATCTCTTCGAGGTTGCCCTCATTCTCGGTGACTCCCACTACTTCTTGGGCCCTTTAACACCTCAAAACACCTCCAAACCACATAAGGTAGCCCAGAAATGAGACTTATAAGATTAGAAACCCATCCAACACACCAAACAACATCTAATACTATGATTGTATGCGGAATTACCAACTACAACAACTTCACCACCAACCATCAACGCAAACAACCGCCCTAACAACCCTTGAACTGTAGCTTTAGTAAACCTCTTAACTCCCCTATACACCTTAGACCATATCCTTAGCCCATCCATGTCCGCACCCATCCAAAAAACTTTGAAACTATGAAAAAAGGGAGAAATAGAGAGAGAAAGATAGAGAGAGATAGACCACTCACCAACTTAATGAAGAAGATGACCTCCAACACTCCATTTCCCTAAGTTTATTGCAAGGCTAGAGGTGATGATGATGATGACGATGACGATGGCGGCGGAGTGAAGGCGATGGTGGTGATGTTGTTGAGAAGATGGAGAAAATGGAGGTGACAATAGTGATATTGGGAATATGATTATCATTGATCATTTCCATTAACTTACTATTTAAGTCAAAACCCACCACCTTATGCTTTTACCTTAGCCACCTCATACTCCAATTTTTTATCATTTATCTATGCACAACTCTTGAGAACCATCCAATCACTAAACAAAATGGATTCTAATAGCGACTGGGATAAGAAACGGGCTATTCCTCATCACTATTTGGCAATGGGTTAGTGATGAAGACCGTCACTGTCCCTTTGACTGAAATAGCAACGGGGGTAGTGACGACCCCGATTGCTATTTTTTGGGCGGGAAAACTCCCCCTCATTACTAGATTTTCTCGACCACGTGGCGAAGAGAACACCACGTGGCAGGAAACAAGGGGGTCAAGTGTGAAAATAGCGACAGAAATACCCTGTCTCTATTCTCGTCGCTAATCCAGAAAATAAGATCCAGACCAAAACCCTCTCTCTTCCTCCCTAGTTTTCATGTCCTCTCCTCTCCATCTCCTCTCGATCCTCTCCTCTCCCTCACTTTGGTCCTCTCCCTCACCGTGACCATTTCCCTCACCATGACCTTCTCCTCTCCTTTCCCTCCTCCTCCACCTCTGCCACCCTACCGATCCGTGCCTCCGGATCGGCCACCCTGCCGATCCGCCTCTGTCGTCGCCTCGCCTCCGCCGGCTGCCCCGACTCTCATCTCCTTCTTGATTTGGGATTTAGGTATAATTTTTTTATTTATTTTATATATTCTATTTTTATAGCTGATTTATTTATTTTTTTATTTAAGTTGATTTATAATAATTATTTTGTGAAATTTTGTAATTTATGTGATATATAATTTTTATTTTTTGTGAAAAATAGGGTTTTTTGTATTTTATGTTAAAATAAAAATTTGGAATAAAGTTTGTAAATATATGCATGTTAAATTAAAAAATGTAATGGTTTGATTAAAAACTTGTAATTTTGTATTTTATGTCGGAATAAAATTTTGGAAAATAAAATTTGTATTTCATGTATTTTTAGGTGAATAAAATTTGTTAAATTGATCAAAATGTTGCAATGAATTATATATGTAGATATTTTTTTTTAATTTTTGTGACAAATAAAATGCACGCTTGTGATTTGAATTTAATTATTTTTTTATTATTATTTGTGATGTTTATTGTATGTTTTTTTTAGTATTGATATATATGTACTTCTTTCGTAATGTTTTAGTATTAAATTAGTTGAAGTTCAAATATGTCCATTAAACTGTTATTTTATGGTTTTTTACTCTAATTTAAAAAATCAAAGTAAAATCTATTTAACTATAATAAAGAAATTATGTTAAGTTGAAACAACTTTAAGTATAAAGTTAATTAAATGATACAAATTCATTGGAAAAATTAAATTTCAATTAGGACTAAAAAGAAAAGAGTACGCATAATATATTATACTATAAATAAATATAGAGTAGTTAAAAGCAATTTAACCATAATAACGAAATTTGTAATTGGTCGAACAAAATCATATTTATATAACAATGCTTACATACGATATATATACTATAGGTAGGGAGGATTGGTATTCATATATATATATATATATATATATAACTATACATATAAATTATCTTAATTTGAAATGAAAATAAGTATGATTTTAAAAGTTAATTGAAATATTAATACGGCAAATTGTACTGATACAAATTTAATAAAATTATGCAAATTTATTAGATAAATTAAATTTCGATTATCACAAAAATAGAAGAGTATAATATATTACACTATAAATAAATATAGAGTAGTTAAAAATAATTTAACTATAATAAGGAAATTAGAATTGGTTGAACCAAATAATATTCATATAACAATGCTTATATACGAGATATATATATATCTATATAAATGAGAAAAAAAAATTTAAACTACAAATATTGAAGTAAAATTTAAAATTCCAAAGGAAAAATAAAAATAGGCAAAATTACGCAAAAGTATGTGCATATATTGCAACGAATGCGACTAATTACGATAAAGAATCGACTAAAATGTAAAAAATATTTACGCAAAGTATGTGCAAATGCAATCGATTCGACTAATTACGATTGACACTCGACTAAAATTTATAAAGTGATTGATGTGTACGTGCATTCAATTTAGGTTGTTTAGGTCTTTCGAGATGTCCGTGTCTCGAGATTGGATGTACAACCATATTGAAGGCGATTACATTAGATTGGAGTTTGTGGATGGCGTGAACGAATTTATCAAATTTGTCATGCAACACTGCACCACTTACTTGAATGAAGCAAAAATTCGTTGTCCTTATTGAAAATGTTGTAACGACAAATAGTATGATATAGACACCATAGAGCTTCATCTAGTAAGGGGTGGGTTCGTTCCCGATTACTATTGTTGGACCGCGTATAGGGAGCAATAAATAGTAAGCGACGAGGAAGATGGAGGTGATGATCCAATAGATGAATATCCGACATCATATCAACAAATGATACACCACATTGCGGGCCCCAGTTTCAATTGGAATCGTGAAGGGGAGTTGAACCCTGAAGCGAAGCATTTCTTTGAAATGATTGACGCGACAAATCAACAACTTTGACCGGATTAAGAAAAGATGACGAAACACTCAGTAATGGCACGCTTATTGAAGAGAAAGCCGAATCATCATATTTTTTAGCAAGCATTCGACAAAAACTTGCAAGTATGTAAAGACATGTTGCACGAAAATAATTGTTTGATTGATAGCTTTTACAAATGTAATGGCTTGATGCACTGGTTGGGACTCTCATATGCGCGAATTGACTATTGTCTCAACTTATGCATGTTTTGTTGGGAACTCGACTCCGAGCTTACTTCTTGTAAATTTTGTAGAAAATTTAGGTTTAATTCTAACAAACCCCCGCATAAGAAAATGTTTTACTTCCCTTTGGCGCCTCGTCTAAGACGTTTGTACACCTCCAATGCTACTGCGGAACACATGCTGTGGCATGCTGAACAGGTCAGAGAAGAGGACAATATGCAGCAACGCTCCGATTCCTTAGCATGGAACCACTTCAATCTAGTGAACCCTACGTTTAGCTCCCAGGTTCGTAATGTTCGACTTGGCTTATGCATAGATGTGTTTCAACCTTTCGAAATGACCGACAAGCCGTACTCCTTGTGGCCGGTGATTCTAACATCGTACAACTTGCCTCCCTTGATGTGTATGGAGAAAGAAGTGAAGTTCTTAACAGTAATCATACCTGGGCCAACTAATCTGTCACAAACATTGATGTGTCTCTCCAACTGTTAGTGAAAGAATTGCAAGATTTGTGGTATGACGGAGTGCCTACTTACGACGTATCAACTAAGACATGCTTTCAAATGCGCGCTGCACTTATGTGGACTGTTAGCGATTTTCTAGCGTACATCATCCTGTCAGGATGCAGCACGCATGGGAAGACTGCTTGTCCTTATTGCATAGAAGATACCGATGTTTTCCAGTTGAGGTTCGGAGGGAAACCAAGTTGGTTTGATTGTCATCGACGTTTCTTGTCGCAATATTCGAATGAGTAGAAAGGCAAGTCTAGTTTTCATAGAGATAGAATCGTATCCGATAAGCCACCAACTAATAAATTAGGTGAAGATATCTTGCGAGAAATTGAAGCTTTAGGGCTGATGAAAGTCGCCGAATTGGGATTACATGCAATAAACAACGAAGTCTCAATGACTAGAGGGAGGAAAAAATGAAGCATACTGTGGGACTTGCCTAATTGGAAGACAGACCTTATCAAGCACAACCTAGATGTGATGCAAATTGAAAAAAATGTTTATTACAATATTCTCAACACAATCGTGAGTGTGCCAGGGAAAACAAAAAATAACCAATGTCTAAGGAAGACTTAAATGAGATTTGTAATCGTTCAGAGCTTCATTATGATCTAATTTATAAGAAATATACTAAGGCGCGATATGTGCTAAACAATTGAAGAAAACAAATGTTGTGTAAGTGGATTAAGGAATTGAACTTCCCTAATGGTTATGCGTCTAACATCGGTCGTTGTGTAGATTCTAAGAAGTTGAAGATGTTTGGGATGAAAAGCCACGATTATCATGTTTTCATGCAACGATTTCTGCCGATTGCTTTCTGAGATCTCTTAAAAGATGACATATGGGTTGCAATTAGCGAGTTAAGCATTTTCTTCAGAGATTTAACTGCTAAAAATTTAAATGTCGAGAATCTTCTATTTTTGCATGAAAACATTTCCGAGATATTGTGTAAGTTAGAAAATATATTTCTGGCAAGTTTTTCAACTCAATGGAGCATCTCCTTATCTATTTGGCATACAAGGCTATCCTTGCTAGCCCAGTACAATTTTGGTAGATATATAAATTCGATAGGTAATCAACTAGACTCGTACGCAATTTATATCAAACTCTAAGATATACATTTTAACTAACTTACTTCTTCAAATGTAGGTACATGAAACATTTAAGAAATATTGTTATGAATAAGGCAAGGGTTAAAGGCTTAGTATGCAATGCTTACTTAGTAGAAGAAGCAGCCGCATTTTGTTCTTATTATTTTGAGCAACATTTCTCCACCTCGCACAACCGTCCATCCCGCAATTAGGATGGTTCAGTCGAACCAACTCAAAGTTATAAACTCAATTTTCAAACCAATTGCAAATACCTATTTTTTTCAATTGATAAAAATACTAAAATTTTAAAAATATCAAATGCGTAAACCAACAATCATTGTAATCACAATGCTTAATGTATTGGAATCAACGAAATCATTTATCAATAGTAATAGAATGAATTTCAATAAAACAATTTTGAACTCAATTGAAAATTTTGCAAAAATCCTTTTAACAGATAATTCGTTAAAAATAAAGAGCTACGATTATTGTGATTACCTTTTCGAGAGTAAATCTCTCAAGATACAAGTTCTTGAATTCCTCAACATTGGTTTCCAAGCTTCTGATGCAATCCCTTGAACCCTAGTTTTTTCTTACTTTCCTAAATTCAAAAATACTTGGGTTAAATGAAACTAGAATGTGGTGGGAATCACTTAAATATACTAAAAATGAGCATAGGAGGTTGAATCAAGAAAAGAAATTGATTGTTTGGATGAAGGTGTGTAATGGTTTATGTATTAGAGGTGAGTTTGTATTTGGCGATTTGGGGTTTTCTGTTAAAAACTCGGAATCGTGTCCAACAATAAACATGTTTAATAGATTTGCTAGGAAATTGGTGTGTAAATCGATAGAAATGAGGCTAAGTGGCTCATTAATCTGACCCGAGATTTGCATTGATGGCCACCGATTCGACATACTAAAATTTTCACTTAAATTTGTAGTCTTTATCACTGATTTAGCAATCAATTTCCAGTGTTAATCCAAATCGCTGAGGGACTAGTAAGGCTTAATCGGCTATTTTTCCACTTTGTTTCTTAATTAACATAAATACCATTCATACAAACTAATATATTAAGGTAGAATCGACTGAAAATCTGAATATTTAATTAGGATATGTAACAAACTAATAATTTCTAGTCTCTATCACAGATTTAGCAATCAATTCCCAATGTTAATCCAAATCGCTGAGGACTCGTAAGGCTTAATCGACTATTTTTCCACTTTGTTTCATAATTAACATAAATACCATTCATACAAACTAATATATTAAGGCACAATTGACTGAAAATTTGTATGTTTAATTAGGATATGTAACAATCTAATAATTTTATTAAATAAATAAATAAACACACAAGCAAGTGAATAATGCAAACTTGCATAAAGGCCATATAAATAAAAACAACTCGATCTCTCCCCTTATTTAAAATTACCTTAGAGTTCAAATTATGAAAGTATTTCCAATACAAGAGTAATAATTTTAGAGAATAAAAGCATACTATACTAAGATTAAACTTCGAATCAAATATAAATAAACATAGAATATGGGCTGCCTCCCAAAGAGTGTTTGTGTTTACCGTCGTTAGCTCGACTGAACCATTCGAAAATTAGGTTGGATCTCTAAAATTGAACTTAGTATTATCCACTCTAGTGCCATTCTAGAAAGTGATTGCTCGACCATTAATTATTAGGGTGATTGTTTAATTATTGGGTTGATTGTTTGGTTAAGAATATTCGTAACTGCTTGAGAATTGGTTATGAAAGTTCATCCTAAAAGTAAAGAAGCATTTTCATTAATAAAGTGTAATATGGCTAAAAAGTCTGTGGTACAATGTATTCATCCCCTTGAATTGGTACATCCATGACCACTCCTAATGGTTGAATTGAAGTAATATTCGATAAAGAAACTCATTCAAAAGCAAGTGAATCTAACTCCAATTGAGTATGTAGAAAGAAATGTATGGGCATGAGATTCGCATTAGAATTCTTATCAATCTGAGCTTTGAAGTACCAAGCTCATTTAGTTTTAATGTGCAAATGTATACCTCCAAGATCATTACGCTTCACAAGGCTTAAATCCACCATTTTCTTTTTTTATTCTTCTTGGATTTAAAATCTCCTGCCTTGTTAGTACTCTATCCATTCTCCAATTGCTGAACACTTCATTCTTTAGTTATTTTCTCTTGTTTTGAAGTATCTCCAACTTGTTCTTTCTTTGAAACTTCTTTTGCAATTTCCATTATAACTGCATAATTGCATAAATTTCAACATTTAGATTATCATAATAATTTAATTCTAAAAAATCATTATTATTAGTTTTATTATCAAGTAATTTATCATAGTTATGTTTCTTATTAATTTTGAATTTAATAATTTTTTCTCCAAATCCCATAGACATTGTTTCTTAAAAAATATCTAACTTAGTTTTAATTGTTTTAATAAAAAGTTTACCTAATAGTATAGGTAGAGGATTAGGTGATGTTGAATCTCCAATTTCTATGACATCAAAGTTGACTAGAAATATTAAGTGAAATTACATTAATTGGTATAGGTAGAGGATTAGGTGTACTTATACTAAAATTTCTTCTAATAATCCATTCGATTTGGTAAAGTAAGATTAATATACATATGAGTTAATGATCATATTTTCAATTATTCAAAAAGATTAAGTGAAATTACATTAATTGATGCTCCAAGATCGCAAAAAGCAAATTTAATAGAAGAATTTCCTATTGCGATAGGTATAACAAATATTCCAGGGTCGCGATATTTCTCTAGCATTATCTTCTTTGTTAAAGTTGGCACCTTTTGTTTTAACTTTACATTAGATTTTTCTAAAAGTTTGCCTTTAGACTTATAGAATTCTTTAGAAAATTTATCATGATTTGATAATTGTATATTTGAGTCTCTTAATGGTTCATTAATTTCTTTTTTCCTAGATGATTGGGAAATGTATTCCTTATTTCTCCCTTCCTAGCATCAGCTAATCATAGTGGAATTGGAGAAAGAGAATGTATTTCTTTGTTCAATTCATAAGTTTTTATTATCTAATTTCTTTTCGTTAAATAATTTAAGATTTTGTAAATGTTTTTCATAAGCTTCTACTCTAGCTAAATACCATGGGTATAACCTTTTAGTAAAATGTGTGTGTTTCAATTGTTCAACCATCTATTCCATAGTGGGAATGACATTGGGCATCTTCTCTTCTCTTTCTCGTTCTATCATTTTTGTATTTTATTTTTCTTTTACCTCTTCTTCTGTATCTTTTCTGGTGTATGAATTTCTCTTTCATTATCATAAATTAAAGCCTTAACATGTGGTTGATTAGTTGGATTTGTAGTTTTAGTAGATTTTTAGTTTGATTACTTAACTTATTAATTTTTAAATTCATATGATTTAAATTATTTTTCAATTCGTTAATAAACTTATCGTGTGACACCCCTAATTTCAAATATGGTAAATTATCCTATTATCGATGTTAATTTAGTAGATCTGCATGGTATATGTGTTTTAGTGTGAATAAAGCTTGTATTATATACTATCTAGTTGACTTAGGTGGGTGTACAAGACTAAGTAAATACAAAAAGCCTAAAGAACTTGTAAAATAAATTAAATGAAGAAAAAAGGGAAATTTGGTAAATAATATATTAATGATGGACTAAATGAGGACTTTAGATTGTTCTAGAACATAAAGAAACTGAAATGAAATGTGCGGTTTTGACTCGGTCAACCAAATCCTAATCCCATTGACTTAGTATATAAACAACAATTAGGGCTTCAAGCCACTTTTTCGTGATATAGCTAAGTAGCGAATTTGAGGATAGAACCCTAAAAAATTGCTTGGTTTTTTTTTCAGAGTTTTAAGATAGAAGATGAATCCCTATGCCTTGATTTGTGATTTGGGTCATCTTTATCTAATATTCATTGGTTTATTTAAAAGGATTTGCAAAATCTATGTTTTGGGTTTCGAACGATGTTGTTTATAACTATTTTGATCTGATTTGGACCTTTGAGGGCCAGCTCGAGTTGTTGGGGAATTGGGAAATTTGATTTCAAATCTAAAATTCGAAATTTGTAACCAGCGTTGCGCTAACGCCTCACCTATAGGTGGGTAGGTCACTAGGTACGATACTTCCTAGGAATTTGGAGAAGTCGACCATGGAACTCCCTAATGCCATGACGTGTAAAGCAAATCGCTGGCAAATTGCTCTGATTAATTTATGGTTTTTCAACTCAAAGTCAAACGATTTTGCCCCAACACCTTGTGGGTAAAGCTACAACACTGGGAAGATGCTGAATGTTTTTTAAAATTTAACCACATGTTCTATTTTTGAGATTTACCGAGTTCTGTCAAAGTATATCATCGGGACAAGAGTCACAACAGTAGGAAGGCGTTATATTGTTTCAAAAGGGTCATATTATTTTGAAGATATTAATACGAAGTGAGTAAACTTGCCTAAAAAAATATACTAATAATACATACATTAAACTATACCAATGTAGACAAGAGGACAACCGTATAGGAACTTCGATGTTAAGATTAGATAAGATAACAACACTTCAAGGTAAATGTGGTTTACTTTATTCTCAATTATTCTTTGATATTATTTATGATAGGAATCATGTATCAAATTGTGGAATTCATTGCAATCTATCTTTACGCTCTTATTGATCTTGCTTGCTATATCGTTTGGATTGTCTTAATATGAATGTTTATGGAACTTGCATACCGATATTGATGAATACATGCTTACACCCAGGGTTACAGGGCTGGTGACCACCCATACCTTCTTTTATTGTGGTTATGAGATCTTGATGTATATATCTATTTAGATTTCATAAGTGTAGCCTTCATGTCGTTGTTAGCTGTTCAGGTCTCCTAATGAAGTGTTATGTAGATGCTCAGCTCATGCATAATGAACTACCTAGTTCCACTTCTATTAATTCTATGGCATATATCTAATCTTAAAATTCATTGTTACTTGATAGTTATCATTGCTCAAGATACTATTGATAAGTGATTATTTAGACTTATATATAATACTAGTTTAGTAGTATATTTGTTATAAATATCCTAAAATAAGCTCTAATTGATGGTATTTATGTATTTTCATGTGTACGAGGTATAAAAAATGCAATGGATTGATTTCACAAGAAAATGAGTACAAAATGCACAAAACTATGATTGACCCCATGGCTAGTAGGCTCGACGCCATGGAAAATCTCTAGAAAATATAGGAGAAACGTGGAGAAGAAGAGAGGAAAAGAAAAGTGGGTCAGCAGTGGTTACGCAGTAAGTATATAAAGATAGTGTCGGAGTGTTCTATGTAGGGCACTGAGCTTATTAAGTGAGGAAAGTGCACAAAAGTGGTCAAAGCTATGACCACACTGTGGCTTTACGTAGACAGCACCGTATCACTTATAGACAACATTGAGACATAGAAAATAGTAAGTTTAGACTTCTAGTTTTATTGGAATTGTCTATTATGGTTTCTAATTATTTTCAAAAGTATCTTAGGGGTATAAATATGTATTTGAATTTGGTAAACTCACCAATTTACCAATTGTCATTAAGAGCAACAATTTATCATAGTTTAGCATAGTAACAATTTATCATAGTTTAGCATAGTTTTACTTTGTTCTTGAGTATTAAGAAACGTTTTAGAGGAGAACACTTTAATACTCAAGTGTGGTTATTCGGTATTATTTTCTTGATTTAATTGAAGTTATTTCATTTAATCCTTGATTGCAATGAATATCATAATGTGCATATTCATTTCAATGATGTGTGAGTAGTTCATTAATCTTAGGGATCAATAGATCCTATTATATGAATGCTATGCTAAAGTAGTTATATATAGATTATAAAGATAAAAGTGCTTTGTTTAGAGTTTGTATTGATTATAGACATAATGCTACATAAATCTAGATCGGATATTTGTTGATTATAGGTTTTAGGAGCTACCATGGCCATTAGAGATTTTAAGTCGGATATGGATGACACTACTGTAAAATGTATAACATTAATAGATAGTTATTGATTAGGGAGATACAGATAGTAAACTTAATTTGTTAATAATGAATCTAAAATTTAGAACTTAAAACAATGTGGCACTTATGTTATTCACATGATAAGTGGAGTTCTAGTTTGCACATTAAAATCATTTCCTTCACGACAATGGGTTGAAGTGGATTTGAAGGAAATGTCTATTTTAATTGAGCATTGCACACACATAATAATGATGAAGGAAGTGAGTTGTAAAGCATAGTTATTCATTACCTAGGTGAAATTGTGAACTAGGATCTTCTTACTATAAAAGTACAAGTATTTGCGTTGTTTTGTTAGAATAGAGTAGTTTAGTTTATAAGCAAATAAAAAGGGATTTTATTAGCAATAGAGTAAATTTGAATAAGTATACAAAGTGCAATACACCTTTCCTTAAAGACGATATATGTGATCAACATTAGTTGATACCATTATTACTAAAATTAAGCCATTATACTTGCGGCTATGGCCATGTTTTTCGTGTCATTTCCTATAAGAGATAGCCACTCTATTTTTGTTAGTTTACAAAATTGTTAAGTTTTATTTTTAGTAATTATTTTCTTATTCATACAAAAAGTGCTTAAATCTCAAGTTTGACAACCGACACTTGATCTTTCGTGTTTTTTTAGGGAGAATTAGTGCATGCGTATTAAAGAGAGAAAGACTTAGTGCCTTACAACCATGAGATTGATAGAACCAATAAGGGAAAGAAAAAGAAAGGAACCAAGATGGAGGAGGATCAAGTGCGAACCCAATAATAGGGCTGAGGGGATAACCAACCCAAAATTGATCTTGTCCGGTAGTGCATGATAGAGTGTGAGGATAAAGATGTATTCATGACTACTTATAGCCAAAAGTTCAAGATTCTTTCAATCGAGTGATAAGGCTTCCAGCCAATACCATCCAGTTTGAACTGAGATTGTCTCTAATCAACATGGTGCAGAATAACTTGTTCAATGGGCTAGCGAATAAAGATCTTGTTGCACATATAGAGAATTTCTTGGAGAAGTGCGACAACTTGCACGTTACCCGAGTTACAAAGGAGGTGACTAGGATGAGACTTTTCTCATTCTCATTCGATAGAAAAGCCAAATCCTAGTTCCAAAGACTGAACACAAGGAGTATGACTTCATGGGCATTAATCAATGAAAGATGTGTAGACAAGTTCTTTCCCACATTGAAGGTCAATGAATGGAAATTGAAAATCAACCAATTCAAGCAAGAGGATATCGATTCTCCTGGTGAGGCTTAGGAATTATTCAAAGAGATGCTAAGGAGATGTCAAGAACATGGATACATGAAATAGGCACAGCTACAAATTTTCTATTATGGGATGAGTCATAACACTAAAACACTTGTAGATGTCGCCACAGGTAGTTCTCTACTAACCAAGGACGACGATGGAGCATTAGATCTCCTAGATCTTATGTCTCAGAACATTACAGCTGGTAATCATTCTATGGTTAGGAAACTAGCAGGTGTATGAGAGATTGATTTGCAAGCTACTATTATGGCACAACTATCTAACCCGAGCAGTCAAATGGAAAAACTTCAAATAGGACAACAAAGTCCACAAGTGCAAGAAATTTAGCAACTCATTAATCACCAAGCTATATTGCTTAATCCAATGGACATGCAGCAAGGAGTGAAGCTTGAGGAGATCAACTTCATGATTAATCAAAGGTATGGAAATAACTTCAGGTTGAGAGAAATGGCTCCTCAAAGGTTTTATCAAGGACATGACAACCCCAACTTCTCATATGGAAATCTTGTTAATGCATTAAAGTTACCTCTAGGCTTCAATCAACAAGTCCAATAAGGGAAGCTAAGTTATAGCGAAGAGATGACTTAATTGAACTTAATTGAGAAATTCTTGCACGCCATCGATATGAGCAATAGAGAACACCATGAGAAGCATGAAAAAGAGATGGATAATGTCAAGCAAGCTTTGAAAAGGTTGGACAATGAAAAATCATAATCCATTAAGAACTTAGAGAGATAAATTGGTTAGTTAGCATTTTCTTTGAACTCGAGGAATTAAGGGTCGTTTCTGAGTTACATAAGCATTAATCATATGAAGAATGCACATGCAATCCAAATAAGCATTGGGAGAACAATTAATGATCCAATGCAACCAAAAAATGTAATAAATGACACAAGGAAGTGAATTGATGAGCAGCACCAATAGGCTGCATAACACTTGGAAAGTGACGTAGGTAACCAAAAGGAAGTTGCACCAGTAGAAGAATAAGAATTGGCTCGAACGAAGATAGGTGGAGATAGGTAGAAAAAAGATGTAGTTCTGGGGAGAGTGACATTTCTTGACAATCAACCACTAATAAATTCACATCCACCGTATCCTCAGCGATTCAAGAAATAGAAATATCAAAAATAGATCAAGACGTTTTTTAGAGATGTTTAAGAAATTACAAATAAATATTATGTTCGTAGATGCATTGGAACATATGCCAAATTACAATGTTTTTGAAGGACATAACGACATGAAAAGTGCAAGTGGAAGATTATGAAACGATAAATTTGATAGAAGTATGCACTGCTATTTTATAAAGGAAGTTACATAAAAGGTGAGGGACCTAGGAAGTTTTCCATTCCATGCAATATTGGAGTACACCTGTTTGATAAGGTCTTATGTGGTTTGGGACCAAGCATAAACTTGATGTCGTTAATGAAATTTAAGAATTTTGGTTTAGGGGAAGTAAAGTAAACCAATACGACTTTGCTATTAGCAAATTGACCTATCTAAAAGGAGTGATTGAAGATGTATTAGTAAAAGTGGATAAGTTCATTTTTCCCGATGACTTTGTAGTATTGGATATGGAAAAAGACTCATAGGTACCATTAATCTTAGGGAAACTCTTTTTAAGAACTACACGGGCATTGATAAATGTTCGAGACGGAGAACTAAGGTTGCGAGCAAATGATGAGGAAGTTATGTTCAATATCTAGAAGACCTTTAAACTTTCAAGTGAGGGAAATCATTTTAAAAGTATCAAAGTTAGAGATCTAGTTTTTGATTGTGTTTCCTAGATATCCAAAGAATATACGCCAAGCATAATATTAAGTTCTGCAGTTAAGGTTTAACTTCATGAGGCGGTAAATGTTTGATTATCATTATGACCCCTAGAGTTTGATAAAGGTGTAGAGAAACTAGAAACAAAAGTGGAAAGTGAAGTTATTGAACCAAAAGTAGAATTAAAGCCTCTATTAGAGCATATGAGATACGCGTACTTAGGATAAGATTCAACATATCATATGCTTATTTTGGTAGCTTTCACATAATTGGATGAATAAAAATTGCTTTGAGTTTTGATATAGCATTTGTTAGCATTAGGATGGACAATCAAAGATTTAAAGGAATTAGTTCATCTATCTGCATGCATATGATTTTAATGGAAGAAAATCATAAAGAATCAATTGAAGCTCAAAGATGGTTAAATCTAGTAATGAAAGAAGTGGTAAAGAAAGAGATTTCGAAATGGTTGAATGCCGAAATCATCTATGCCAATTCAGATAGTTTACAGGTTTCACCAATGCATAGGGTACCAAAGATAGAAGGAATGACCATTATTCAAACTAAAAATGGAGATACCTTATCCATTAGAACATTAACTTGTTGGAAAGTTTGCATTGATTATCGAAAGTTAAATATGGCTACAAGAAAGGTCATTTCCCTTTACCAGTCATTGACCAAATGTTGGATATATTAGTAGGATATGAATACTACTATTTCCTAGATGGGAATTCGGGATATAATCAAATTGCTATAGCACTAGAAAATTAGGAGAAAACAACATTTACTTGTCTATATGGAACATTTGCATTTTGATGGATGTAATTTGGATTATGCAATGCACCAACAACATTTCAGATATGTATGATGACTATCTTCTTTAATATGATGGAAGATATGTTGAGGAATTTATTGTTGACTTTTCTAAATTTGGAGCATTTTTCGACCTATACTTATTGGAAAAAGTGTCACTTCATGGTTCGATAAGGAATTATTTTGGGACATAAAATGTCTGCTCATGGATTAGAGGTTGATAGAGCAAAAATATCGCTAATTGAGAAACTTTCTAATCAAAGAAGTATTAAAGATATAGGGAGCTTTTTAGGTCATGCGAGTTTCGTAGAAGGTTTATTAAGAATTTCTCAAAAATCAAAAAACTATTGTACACATTGTTGGAAAAAGATGTTCCATTTAAAATGAGTCATGCATATGTAAAAGCATTTGAGACCTTGAAAGTAGCTTTGATTTTGGCACTAATATTGGTAATATCATATTAGGAATTTAAAGTTGAAAGAATGCGCAATGCAAGTGACTATGTTGTAGAAGTAATGCTAGGCCAACAGAGAAATTGAGTGTTTAGTGTTGTATATTAGACAAGTAAAACATTGGACCAAACACAACATAATTATACTACCATAGAAAAGGAACTATTGGCAGTAGTGTTTGCATGTGACAAGTTTAATGCTTACATAATGAGATCAAAAGTCACTGTGTATACTGACCAAAAAGAAATTCAGTATCTGTTTGTAAGAAAGTATGTCAAATCAAGGTTAATTAGATAGGTATTATTATGCGAGAGTTTGAGTTGGAAATCAAAGATAAGATAGGAAGTTAAAATTTGGTTGCAGATCATCTATCTTGGTTAACTCATAAATAAGGTGATACATGGAAGTTGGTAATCGAATTATTTGTGGATGAGCAATTATTTCAAACATCTAAAGTAATGGAGCATCTCGATTTACACTCAAACTAAATGAGCGAAAAGGCTTCTGACCCATGATGTTAAACTAAGCGATATTTAGAGGCAGCCCAAGGGTTTTATTTTAGCTTTTTGAATTTTAGTCGGTTAGTTATTTACATAGCTTAGTTAAAACAATTCAAACGTTTTAGTAATTTTCTAAATTTTGAAAGATTGTGGTAATTGTTCAGAAAACCATTTGCTAGATAAATTTTCATCAGAATGGAATGTTTTTATGCTATGCATTATTATTATCTTGTGTTATTATAAGTTTATGCTATGAGTTTTAGTAATATAGTATCTCGACATATGTTGTATATTCATAAAGCACGAAGTAGTTCGAGGGATATTTTGTCACTTATTCAGATATTTAGAATTTTTGTTATGCATTATTATTATTTTGTATTATTATAAGTTAATTTTAGTGTTTTTATGTTTCAGGCTTATTTTTAAACCTTGAAAATAAGTTTTAGATTATGTTTGGGGGCATCAACACTACATTAAGGGAAGTGGTAATAAATGATGGATTCAGGATTAAACACTATAGGTTTAAAATTTTATTTTTGAAATAGTTAAAGGAGAAAGCATGGTAGTTTATTCTTTTTTTATTTTCTTATTAATTGAATTGTGTTTATGTAGTATAGATTAGGTTATATATATTAATATGTAATGAATAAGCAATTCATTTGCAAAGTTCATGACTTTAATTAAGGATGAGTAAGAATACAAGTGTCTTGTTGATATGAAACCTAAGAGAGTATTATCAGTTTTTGAAGAAATAAAAATATAGTAAACAATAGTATGCTTTCATGATTAGAAACCTAGACTAAGGGAAGACCATGAACTTGAAAAAAGCAAGAAAAATACTAAAACACTTCTTGTAGAAAAAGTTGGATCTATAAGGAATTTCTTAATAAGTATGATCCTTACTTGAGCCAAAATAAATAAATAAAAACTTAGTACTAAATGGGGAAGAAATAGGAACCATGTTTAATGAAAAAGTTGGAGTTAAAACTTGCTTGATAAAATGAAAGTGAGAAGTGTTAACAAGAGTTTTAAATAAAAATAGAGAGTGTTACAAGGTATATAAGAAAAGAAGCAGATAACTTGATGGTCAAAAAAAGAGAGAAAAAAAAGGGAATCCATAGGAAAAGGAGCAACGACTAGAAATTATGAGGAGAAAAAAAAATAGATGAAAACAAAGAAAAAAAATGGATATTGGATTAAAACTCTTCAAACCGAAGATTTAGCTATAATACAAGTAGCTTTGTTAAGTTAAGATTTCTTTCCCACTATATTAAGTCCTACAGTCTCTTAAAGTACTAAAGTCTACAAAACTAATATGATCTATACATATTTTTGAATTCTTGAGCGTAATGAGAAATCATAAGATTCTACACTTCTACTTGAGTATCGAGGTAAAATAAATTTGCGAGTAGTAATGTTTTCGGTTGTGAACTACTTTTAAGTTTCGAAAGTGAATTGTATGTGTTGTTAAAGCAACATGTTTTTGAAAATATTCATTTTTTTAAAAAAAGCTCTTAAGTACGTTATTAACTTGATCTTATTTGAATTAAAAGATACTCCATGAACGATGCAAAATGAATATGAACTTAAGTAGTATTAGTAGTAAAAATACTTAGTAAAATATACTTTTGCTTGGAATGTGTAAAATCATAATTTTTGGAGTACTTTATAAGTGATTATTTAGACTTATATATAACACTAGTTTAGGACTACATCTGGTTTAGTATCCTGTATTGAGTCATAATTGACGTTCTTTATGTATTTTTAGATATACAAGGTATAAAAGAGAAAATTGAGTGATTTCATGATGAAACAAGGATAAAATGCATAAAACTATGATTGATGTCATGGTTAGTAGGCTTGATGTCGTGGGAAATAACTAGACAACGTGAGCAAGGCGTGGAGAATAAAGAAGGAGAAAAAATAGATCGGCGGTGCTGATGTGGTGGCAATGTCATGGGTATATAAGGATGGCGCTAGGGTGGTTTAAGCATGGCGTTAAAGAGTCTAAACCTGTGGTGGCCCAGTGGCTTTACACATACACCGCCGAATCACTTATAGACAACGACGAGATGTAGAAAATAGAATGTTTAGTGTTCTAATTTGTTTGAAATTGTTTATTAGGGTTTCTAATTTTTTTTTAAAGTATCTTAGGGGTATAAATAGATATTGAAATGTGGTAAATTCACCAATTTACCAATTATAATTAAGATCAACCCCTCATCATAATATAGCATAGTTTTATTTTGTTCTTGAGTATTAAGAAGAGTTTTGGAGGAGAAGACATTGAAGACTTATGTATGTTTTCTCGGTATTATTTTCTTGATTTTATTGAAGTTATTTCGTTTAATATTTTATTGTAATGAGTACCATGATGGGCTTGTTTATTTCAATGATGTGTGGATTGTTCATTAATTTTAGGGTCCAATAGAACCTATAGTATTAATGTTATAGTAAAGTAGTTATGAATGGATTATAAAGATAAAAAGTTCAATGGTTAGAATTTGTATTGATTCTACATGCAATGCTATGAAAATCTTGATCACGTATTTGTTGATTATAAGTTTTAGGAGTTACATGGCCATTGAAGCTTTTAAGCCGGATATGGATGATATAATTGTAAAATATATAATATCAATCGATAGTTACTGAATAAGGAGGCATGAATAGTAGATTTTATTTGTTATGAATATAAAGATTTCCAACTTAAGGAAATATGGAACTTTCCATATTCACACCGATAGGTGGTGTTCTAGTTTGCACTTCAAAATCTTTTCTGTCACGACAATGGGTTGAAGTGGATTTAAAGGAAATTTTTCTATTCTAATTGAGCATTGCACACACATAATGAAAATGAAGGAAGTGAATTGAAAAGCATAGTTTTTTATTACTTTGGTGAAATTGTGAACTAATATCTTCTTCATATAAAAGTACAAGTATTTACATTATTTTGTTAGAATAGAGTAATTTAGTTTTAAAACAAATTAAAAGGCCTTTTCTTAGCAATAGAGTAAATTTGACTAACAATACTAAGTGTAATACACATTTCTTTAAGGAAGATATTCGTGATTAACATTAGTTGATCATTTTATTACTACAAACAAGCCGTCATACTTGCACCTACGACTAACTTATTGGATGATTAAGAGTAAAACAGGCTTATGCTTTACTAAGCTTATTGAATATTTGGTCCCCCAACTACTTTCCCTCTCCAAGTACCTCAACTATTGCTCAAGACAAAAGAAAGAGCAAGGTCATTGCTTAGGAGATCTCTTTTTCGTATTGGTATAAATTATATTTATCTATTTGGTTTTAAGTTATTTATGAAATAAAAAGGATATTTCATCTTGTTAGACGTTTAAACCCACAGAACTTGTTTAGTTTGTGTGTTAAGTTCTTAGTAAGTCTTCTACTATAACTTCGCAATTTGTTACAATTTGAAGTTTTTTATTTCCATACCTTTTAGCAATAGTTTGTCTTTTATAGAATGTCTTATTTTATTTTCCAGAGGTTAAGGTTTACTAGATCATCACCTTACTTGAAAAGTTACCTTGAGGGGATCAACGAAGGTTTAGGCAGGGTGGTCCAGGCCTACTAGGGTTTAGGTCATACTATATTAGTTTTAATTTGATTTTAAGAACCTTGTGTAAAGCTTTGAAAACCTTGGGTCATAGGCTTATCTAGTATTTGTTCTAAATTTAGTTATATAGGTTGAATAATTTGTTGAGATTATTTAATTAGTGGAGATTGTATATGTGCTCTTGGTCTAGAGGTGATATAGTTTTGATTATGTGGACCATAGCTAAGAGTTGAATTTGGTTTTTCTGTGCAATAATTATTGTTATTATACTGATTTCTAGACGGACCAAAATCTTGGTTTGTAATAGCGTTAACTTCTTTATTGTTATTTTCTAGTAAAGTAAGACACGTATCCGTAGGATGTGTAACTTCATTCAAAAACCTACATGGTTTTACTTAGTTTGATCTATCTTTTCATAATAATTTGACCATGCTAGATAATTCATCAACTTTTATATTGATCACGTATTGCACCTGTCAAATATAAACCGTAAAAGGTTACCAATCAAACTAGATTGTAGTAGAGGCAAGCACAAGGTCGAATCTATAAGATTCAATCAAACTAGTTCAAAAAATAGAAAAACAAATCTGGTGGGTTTTTTCAAAGAGTTTTATCCTAAAGGTCAATTAAACAAGAAAGTAAATAATTGAAACTAAGAAAGAGTAAAGTATACCTGAGTGTAGGAATCCACGAGCTAATTTTATATTGCATATCTTGCATTGTTGATTTTTGAAAAATTTAAAATAGTTTCCCTAGATAGCCTATGGGTATCGGGGTAACCAATACCTCAGTCTGCTATTCTTAATAGATAAGGCAACATCTCTCTAAATAGTTCTTTTACTTCATTATACAACTTTTTGCAATCGCTCTCACAATTTAACACGTGAGCAGCCTTAACAGCTCTTTGGTAACACCTACCCTTAGATAACTTTGGGCATCTGCTCTCAAGAATTAGGATAGTTCTCGATGTTATTTAACTAGAATATTAAGTGTGCCAAGTTTTTTATTTTTGCTGATTGTCACGTCTCAACTCAGTTGGTATCACGACTCAACTTGATTGATAGCAATAAACTTACAATATTTAAAATACCATTGAGATATCGTTAAAAAACCTTAACATAAAGATTGAGAACTAAAATAATACATTATTATTAAAGAAAACTTCAACAAGACATGAAAACAAACCTACAATTGGCTAGAGAGCTTCATCCTCGACCTAGATATTAAAGAACCTAGCCAAACATGACTACTCTACCTTGCTCCATTCCTAAATCACTTTGAATTACAATATGTTTTTGTCCTCAGATGTCCCTCCTTTATATTGGTGAGCCTGGGTACAAGAATAGGAAAGCTCAAGAAATAAGAAACCTTCTAAATATCGCAAAACTTCTACTATGCGAATTTGGCGCCGTTAGAGGCGTCGCCATTATGTGGGAACATTGCCAAGCCACGACGTGACATAATACAATAAATTTTGAACAATGATTCAGTTTGGTGTTTCAATTTCAGATTGAAGCGCCATGGGTGGCATAGTCTATTGTAGAACCTGACACAATCCATTCATTTAACGTCGTGTGTTGTTCTGCTATGATGCCTTCTTCTCACGTTGGGTCTTCGTTGACGTCGTTAGTTCATTCCGGGGGAGTCATATCTATTGTCTTTTGACAAAACTTTTACTTCCTTCCTAAATTTTTCTAATTCATGCACAAATACTAAAATAAATCTCCAAAATAAAAATATGGAGCCATAAAATACGACTTTTGACTTGATTTACATAGCGATTTCTATGAAAAAGTGCATAAATAATGACTCATCAAATACCCCCAAACTTTTGCACATCCGGAGCAAATGATTATCTGAATACAACGACTAAATACATTGTGACAAAATTAAGTGATGCTTTCCTAAATATTTTATAATTATTTTGCAAAAAAAGGGAGTCCTTACAATCGAAACTCAGTCAATCTGTTTAATAAAATACTTGAACTTTTCAAAGTCTGGTCAAACATGGTCACCTTTTAAGGCAACATTTTTTCAAAACTCGAAGCTTTTAAAAACCACAACCTTCAACTTACTCATAGGTTGTATGGGTCTCTTCATCAAAGAAATAGATCTAAATTGATCTCCTTATTAAATAGATTCTTTTAAATGGACTTTATCACCACTTTTCGCTTATTTATAGATTTTCACACCTTTAAGACTCCATATAGCAAGTAGGCTCTTATTTGGTTAATGACATTGGAAAAACGCACGTAACCTAACTATAAGCACTCTTGCTAAACCTTCATTTCTTAATAGGAGTTTCTTTTTATGAACTTTCCCCTTTATTTATCTAGAGATACTTACTTTCTCCCTTTGTATAGTTTTTTATTGTAAGGTCCCTGCTCCATTTTTTATGGATACCAATTTTCTCATTATTTTCCAAACATTAAGTTCCCTGCTCCATTTCCTATTAAACCTGTGGGACTTTTCATTTTTTATTAGAAATCTCTTGTTAGCACTTCATATTTTAGTTAAAGTAAAGTTAGTTCTCAATTATAGAATCATCAAGTGCATATTTTATTATAGTAAATAACCCTATTTCTTCCTCTTACAAGTGCTACATCTTTCACAATTATACTCCAAGTGGATTACTCCTAGTTTCAAAATCCTAGAGATTTCCAATTTTCTTGCAAAGTTAATTCATCCACCTAGCCATTTTGGTCTTAAGTTATGACTCATCCCTACTCAAAGTTTCTATTAATGTGGTCGAGTAGCTACAAAAGCTCTTCTTCTTCTACGTCTAAAGGTAAATAATTTGACCAAGTTTTTACTCCAAAAATCGAAAACGAAGTTTTACTTATAGGTAATACTATAGAATAGTTAATATACTAAACTATCTAATCATGCATGAATTATTGTTTTAAATTCTGGATGAGATGAAAGAAATGGAAGGTAAGAAATAGAATGAAAATGAAATAATACTTATGAAGTTGGAAGAAATATTTTTAAATTAAGCTCATACCGATAGGGCTTCATTGAGTACTCTATCATACCACGGCACTTATTCTGAACCTCGTCCTCCTTGTTCAAAATCAAGCAGAGAACCTTAGTAAAAAAATGATGGATATAGATGGATAATATGTAGAAGAATCTTATACAATACTTGAATCCATAGTTAAGAAAATAAGAAAACAAAAACAAAAACAAACTTGATTTTTAACTACAAAATTGTTCATGGGCTGCCTCCCAATAGCGCTTCTATTTTCTAAAGACCAATCGATATGGAGACGTACCGATTGGCGTCTTGAATGTCATCTTGTGTGCCCACAATATTTCTTCAAGGTGGAATGCCCAATCATTTCTATTGGTGTTTATAGCTTTTTCTAGATCTATTTCATTTCTCTATTACTTATTTCAGCATATTTGTTTGTTTGGCAATGATAGGCAAGTGAAGTATTATGCCTAACTCCGTATTTTTTAACGTGTCTAAGGCTTTGTTGCTTATACGCGACCCTTCATCAGTGACTAGTTCTCCAGGCATTCTAAATCTTTAAAAGATGTTTTTCTTTATGACTTCTATGACCACTTCGACATTGTTAGTTGTGGTTGCTACGCCTTTTACCCATTTGGATACATAATCCACTACTAAAAATATATATTATCTCGTATTTGAAGTAGTGAATGGTCCCATGAAATCTGTTCCCCTTACATCGAAGAGCTCAATTTCCCGAAAATGGTTTATGGAAACTCTTGCCTTCTAGAAATATTATTCATTAGAACTCTTGCAAGTTTTCAAAAAAATATATGAATCTTAAATAGATTTAGCCAATAGATTTTGCATTGTAACATTTCAACCGCAATTCTTTGTGCTCCAAAGTGTCCCCTATATGGTGATGAATGACATCCCTCCAAAATTCCCATAAATTCCTCTTTTGCTACACATCGTCAAATTAGTACATCATTGCTGCATTTGTTAAATCTAGAAGAAACACTGTGCATGCCAATTAGCTAACATAGTCTATGAACCATGGTGCCTTTTTCTCAACCTCAACCTTTTGCACTTATCTTGATGGATTATGATCACTCATCATCCATCCTCTTCGTAGCTTGCTTCACTCCTTCCATTTTTTTCTCATGCCTCTCATTGCACTCTCTATTGCTCATGTCGATTGCTTGTAATATTTCTCAATTGACTTCAATAAAGTCATATCTTCACTTTGCCCCGGCTTCACCAGTTAGACTTGTTAATCGAAGCCTTGAGGTAACTTTAGTGCATAATCATGATTTTTGTATGAGAAGTTCAGGTTGTTCTTGTTGTACCCTTGATAAAACTGTTGAGAAGCTATTCCTCTCAACTTGAAGTTGTTTCTATAGCCTTAGTTGTTCATGAAGTTAATGTTCTCATACTCTCTTCTCTGATACATGTCCATTCGGTTAACCTCTATCCCTTAGTGATTAATTACTTATTTTGCTACTTCTGGCCTTAGTGTCATATGTGAAGTATTGCCGTTTGACTGCTTAGATTTGATAATTATGCCATAATTGCAGCTTGCGATTCAATGTCGCACACCTCTGTTGGTTTCCTTACTTTTGAACGAGTACGGGTTGTAGAATTTTAAGACATAAGAACAAGGAGATCCAATGCTTCATCCTCATCCTTCATCAATAGAGAGCCACATATTGCGGCATCTGCTAGCGTTCTCGTGTTGTGAGTCATCTCATAGTAGAGAATCTGGAGTTGTACCCATTTCAAATATCCCTATCTCGGACATCTTCTTTGTATCTCATTGAATCTTTCCCAAGCCTTCTGACAGACTCGATGTCTTCCTACTTGAACTATTTATTCTCAATTTTCTTTTCACTGACCATCATTAGGGGAAGAACTTGTCTAAAAATCTTTGATTGATTTTTGCTCATGAGGTCATACTTCCTGCATGCTACCCTTGGAACCAGGATTTGGCTTTTTCACCTAATGAGAATGGAAAAAACTGCATCATGATCACCCTTTTTGTAACTTTAGTGATGTGTATGGTGTCACGCTTCACCAAGGAATTTTCAACATTTGCAACAGGATCTTCATTGGATAGCCCGTTGAACAAGATATTTTGCAACATGTTTATCACATAAAGTCTCAATTCGAACTCAGTCGTAATAGATGGAAGCTTCTCTATTATAAGTTTCCTAAACTTCTGGTTCGAACTAGTAACAAAGGCATCATTGTCCTCGCACTTTAACCTGCACTACTAAATCACCTGTAGGTTGGTTATTCCTCACGACCCTATTATTGGTTTTTAATTTGCTCCTCAACCATCTTAATTCCTTTCTTTTCTTTACTTTTGTTGGTTCTGTCAATATTTGGGTCGTAAGGCACTAGTTCCTTCTATCCCTTATTGTGCATGCACTAGTTAATTCTGAAAGAAAAACACAAAAAAATCAAGTGCATAAAGTCAAAATTGAAACTTAAACCTCTTTTTATTTATTTTTTATTTTTATGAACTTAAATGTAAAGTAATAAAAATAAAACTTAGCAACTTTTCATACTTACTAAGAAATACTAAATGGCTACCTATCCCCAGCTACGACACCAAAAACTTGGCACCCCTACAATATAATGGCTCCTTTTTAGTAATAGTGTAATCAACTTAAGTTGACTACATATATCGTCCTTAGGGAAAGGTTTTGCACTTGTTAATTACCTATTTATCTTTGAACTATTGCTAAGGAAATCCCACTTTTAAATGGTTTTATACGAAACTAATCTATCTAACAAAACAATGTAAACTTTATTTTAACTCTTACATTTAGGATATCTTAGCTCACAACTTTACTTACGTTACTATAATACTATGCTTTTTAACCACTTTGACATCTCAATATGTTGTGTGCAATCACTTTAACCTACTGTCATGATGAAAAATATTCTGATGTCTAAACTAGAACTCCACCTATTGGTGTGAATAACATAAGCTCCACATTTCTTCAATGTCCCAAATCTTTGGATTTTTAACCAACTAAGTTTACTTTCCATGCCTCCCTAATCAATAAGTATCGTTCGATGTTGGGTATTTTACGGTTGTACCATTCATGTTCGGCTTAAATGCTTCAATGGTCGTAATAACTTCTAAAACCTAATATCATTAAACACATGATCAAGATGTATGAGCATTATGTTCAGAATCAATACAAATTCTAACAATTGCACTTTTTCATAATCAAATCTTTATTAATCTTCATTACATAGCTTTCATACCATATGATCAATTGATCGCTAAGATTAATAGACTACTCACAGTTCATTGAAACACACATATTACAATTCGTAATTAAAACCATTGCAAATCAAATATGAATATAAATATATTATATTCAAGTAAACTAATGAAACTAAACTTACATTGCAAAAGTAAAGTTTTCAATGTTTTCTCCAAACAAATCTCATTTACTCAAAACCAACCTATGCTTAATTACTCTAATGGTGGCTAATGGTTGATATGCGGTGTGCTTACCACGTCTTAATACCTATTTATACTTCTTAATAATAATTAGAAACCCGACTTTACAATTTCACTCGAAATAAAACTCTAACTTTCTAATTTTCTCGAGTCTGGCACTGTCATTTATGCCCCAGCGTTGTTTATTTTAAGCCACGGCGACGCCACTATGCCAACTCCTATGTGCACTTTCTTTGCTTCTGTGACCTCGTTGTTTTCACAATGTCATCTAGTGTTGTCTCTTAATACTCTAAAGCGCTGCTACTACGCCAAACCTCCATACTTATTTTCTCCATTTGGTCTGCTCTCCCACGCCTTGTTAAACTATGTGCCCTAGGTCAATCTACAAACATTGTTTATCTTATAATTTTGGTTAATGAAATAGAGATTTTATTTGTTGTTTTATAATAACTGATTAAATGTTTACCTTATAGTAAGTTCCATGGGTATTTGTTAAAATATCTTAAGTGTCCCTAGTCGGTCATTATACTGGGAACAATAATGAATAAGACTAGTGTGAATCTTGATTGATGGTCATAAGATGATCATGCGTATATGGATAGAATTTAAGATCATGAGTACTTGTTAAGGATTAATGTACTAGACCGACCCGCTATGAGAACACCACATGGATTAAGTCATAGGTATATCATTTAGTCCTTCAACCCGAGATTACCATAGACTTTAATATTAGGAGCATGATAATTTGACACAATCAAAAGTTGTTTTTAATCAGACAATTATATAGATTTAGATTTGTTACCATGTGAATAATATGTGAAGGTGTGTAATCAAGATAGAATTTGTCACTCTAGTATAGAGAAAGATATTAGTGGGTCCCTTGATAAGATGGACTAATAATGGCCAAGTCCATGTTAATTGATATGATGAATGTCACTTAGATGCTTTTCAGTTTACCTAAAGATCGAGACTAGTACAATTGAACATTAAGGGTGACTTTCCATGCCTTATGTTTAATTAAAGGATATCGCGCGACAAAAGGATATGATATATGGTATTACTTATGTTATATCAATGTTGATATTCACGCTAATTAGGTAGTTAGAATGCCTTATTATACACCGCTTATGACTTGTGTACCAAAATGATTTTTGGTTCACTGCCATTATCGCATGAACCTATTGGGTCGCACATAAAGAAAGACTTTACATAATTTCAGTTGGTCCAAAGTAATGAATTTTATATGTTAAAATTCATGATATAAAACCCCTTACGATTTGTTATATGATAAGTTATTAATAGGGGTGTATATGTAATTTGCTTAAATTGCCTAAATACAACAGTTGTATTATGAATAGAATTTTAAGTGAGGCCTTATCTACACATATAAATAAAGGGTAAAACCATAAAAATGAAATAAATTTTTGTTCCTACAATTTCTGAGTCCTCTGGATTTAGGCAGAGAAAGAAAATTCATTTTCAATCTCTCTTAGTGCTAGCACTCCAAATTATTGTCACTGTTCGTGTATGGATTTCTGATAGAGGATGCGTACTTGAACGTCTTGGGAATCGAACAATCAAAAAAGGAAATGACAGAATAACGTATGATTTTCTTTCGTATATTTAGTCTAATGGAACTTATTTTCGATCCTGTTGGAGTTTTTCAAAATTTGTTTTGAATTTTTCGATGCGTATGAACTCCAAAAAGCCAACATTAGAGCATCAGGCTCGATTTTATTAAATGTTTGCATGTTTTCATTGATGTATATTTGATATACATGTGAATACATAATCTTTATTAATGTGTATATGATATACATATAGATTATGTGATAATTATTATCAAGAATTGGTTTTAAAGTATGTTGTTAATTCATGTATATTGATACATTGCATGATATGATTTAATAATAGTATTCATGTTTATAATATTTCGATTAACATACATTTTTATGTTGAATGATGTAAATTTTGTATATTCACGTTAGACTTCATGCTTAGGTTAATATGATTCTGATCTTGAACTTATATTTCATTTTGTTCAATAATTATGTATGTCTCCATGATAGAGATTTTGATTAGGTTAATACGATTAATTTAATATGATTATGATGTCGAATGTATGATTAAAATCTCAAAATTGATTTTGATCATATATCTCATTGTAGTACAACAACAATAGCAACAACAACATAGCCTCAATCCCAAATTAAGTGTGGTCGGCTACATGGATCAAACTTTTCCATTGTGCTCGATTAAATGCAATTGATTGTGAGGTTTTCAAACCATTCAAATCTCTTCTAATTAATGCATCCCATGTTAGCATTGGTCTGCCCATACCTCGTCGAATTTCTACAGTTTCTACGGAGTCATGTTTTCTAGTTGGGCATTTGTAGGCCGTCTTTGTAGGTGACCAAACCACCGCAACCAGCCTTCCATAATCTTTGTATCAATTGGTGCTACTCCTACTTGTCTTTAAATTTCTATATTTCTTATTCTATCTTTGCAAGTTTTACCATACATCCACCTAACCATCCTCATTTCTACTACGTTCATTTTATGTAATTGGTGTTGCTTTACTGCCCAACATTCATTTCCATAGAGCATAGTTGGCCTAATTTCGGTCCTATAAAATTCTCCTTTTAACATAATAGGAACATTTCGATCACAAATTACCCCTATTGCACTTTGCCATTTCTTCCATCCAACTTGAATTCTATGTGTGACATCATTCTCAATGTTACCATCATTTTGTATGATTGACCCTAGGTATCTAAAGTGGTTTACTTTAGGAACTTCTACTTCCCCTATTTTATCACTTCATCGTCTCGATGTCTAGTGTTTCTAAACTCACAGTGCATGTATTCAGTTTTCGTCCTACTCAACTTAAAGCCTATAGATTCTAATGTATTTCTCTAAAGTTCTAATTTCCTGTTCACTCCATCTTTTGTTTCATCCACTAAGACAATATCATCTGCAATTAGCATACACCATGGTATATCATCTTGAATATTTCTAGTTAGTTCATCCATAAGTAAAGTAAATAGATATGGGCTTAAAGCTAATCTTTGATGTAGCCCTATCATAATGGGAGATTCTTTTGTAGCTCCTCCAAATGTCTTTATACACATTACTACTCCATCATACCTATCCTTAATAGTGTCTATGTATCTAGCATTCACTTTTTTTCTTTCTAGAACCCACCAAAGAACATCTCTAGGGACCCTATCATATGATTTTTCAAAATCTACGAATACTATACGAAGATCTTTTTTCTTTTCTCTATATTTTTCTAACAATCATCTTACAAGGAAAATCCCTTCCGTAGTTGACCTCCTAAGCATGAAACCAAATTGGTTCTCTGATATTGTTATTTCTCTTTTAAGCCTATTATCAATTATCCTCTCCTAAAGTTTCATAGTGTGACTCATAAGTTTAATTCCCCGATAGTTTGAGCAACTTTGAATGTCTCTTTTAATTTAGAAGATTGGCACGAGCGTGCTTCTTCTCCAATTCATTGGCATCCGTTTTGATTTTAAAATTTTATTGAATTTTTGTTAACCAAGTCAATCAAATTTCTCCTAAGCATTTCCAAACCTCTATGAGTATTTCATCTAGGCCACACACTTTCCATATTTTCATTTTTTTCAATGCCTCTTAAACTTCTACAATTCTAATATTGCGTGCATAGTTTACATTTCTTTCTTGGTATGGGTTTTCATCTATTATAGTATCAACTTGGCCATCTATTATAGTTTACATTTCTTTCTTAATATCTCATTGTAGTAATCCGTTAGTATATTCCTACGAGATATGAGATAGACTTGTAATTGGATAAGAATTACAAATCCTATAAGATAGGTGATATATAAAACAAATCCTAATTGGATAAGGATTTAGAGTATCGTAAATTCTAATTGGATTAGAATAAGATATTAAGTTAATGGTGGGCCCAAGATAATTGAACACATTTTAATTAATATTTTTTGAATTAAAATAAGGGGCACTTTTGGTTGATTGGATTAATTGAGATTATGAGAAAGTTTTGGCAATTTTCAATTTTGAAAATTGAAATTTGTTGTCTAACAAAAAATTTGTATAATAGTCAATATTAGTATGATTTCTTAACTTTTTAGTGATTATTCATACATTGTAATATATGATATATATATATCTTATTTAATTATGTTTACCAAAACAAACAAAAATCCCTCTTTCAAATTTTAAGTCAAGTGTCATCCATTCTCAAACACATGTGAAGGCTTCGATCACATCGGCCTCTGTAGAGTGTATTGTGTTATCTTGGTAAGGCAAGTTGAGTAACAATTACTCTATTGTTTGAAATGGTTAGACTTGATAAAGCTATAAAAATTGTTTTGGACTTTAGGCACTATATGAGATAAAAATGTTAAGACCTAAGATGTCATAATCTCATATAATAACTAAAAGTTACATATGATGTAAATTGTAATTAATACATACCTAAATAACCTAATTCGAAGTGTCATGAAATAATTGTCTTGGTATTAGGTGAAACATGGATTTTAGTCCCTTAAATTAACATAACATTTTTAAGGAGGGTTGTTAATTTAGTGGGAGTTTATTCCTCTATACTAAAATGAACTTTTGCATAATATTTGTTGTAGATCTATGGCCTTTTAAAATAACACTATTCCTTTGTCACTGCGATCTATCCTTGAGAAAGATAAGTTGTCTGGGACAAACTTTCTTAACTGGTTCAGAAACTTGAGAATTGTTCTTAATATGAATGCAAGTTTTATGTCATGGATGATCTACTCTTGAGGAACCACCAGCCAATGCTTCTAGAGTCATGAAGTATGCAGATACTAGTCATGTCAATGACTTAACTGATATTGCATGCATTATATTGGCAACAATGGTTCCTGAATTTCAGAAGAACATGAAACAAATGGAAACTTACGACATAGCTACGACGCTCAAGGAAATGTTCTAACAACATGCTTTGCAAGAAAAGTTGGAGACAGTCAAAAACCATCATTCTTCTAAAATGGCGAATAGTGCATCAGTTAGTCCTCACGTTCTGGAAAATGAAGGGCTATATTGACCATCTCGACGGACTTGGATTTTCCATAAGCCAAGAGTTGGCTATGGATTTGATCCTGAATTCATTGTCTGATAGTTATTCACAATTTATGATGAACTATAGCATGAATAACATGGAGAAGTATATCTCTGAGTTGCATTTGATTCTTAAAACTGCTAAGTAGAATGTCCAGAAACTAATTGCTAGTGTGTTGATGGTTCAGAAAGGAAAGGCTTTAAAGAAAAAAGGTAAAGGCAAGGCTAAAGTTACCAAGGCTATTGTGGCTGTCAAAAAGCCTATGGAACAAGTCAAGCCCCATGTTGATTTTACTTCACAGTCCCCGAAGGAAAAGGAAAAAAAAAGTAGATTTTCATTTCTGCCATGCACCTGGACATTGGTTCAGAAATTGCAAGCTCTATTTTGAAGATTTAATAAAAACGAAAAGTAGTGTGACTGCTGCTTCAGGCATTTATGTTATCGAAGTCAACTTGTCTACTGGTGATTCCTAGGTATTGGATACCGAATGTGGATCTTACATTTGTATTAATATGTAGGGTCTCGTCTAAAGTAGAAAGCTAAAGAAAAGAGAATTCTTCCTACGAGTTGGAAATGGAGCAAAGGTTATTGCGTTGGCTTTAGGATGCTATGAGTTAATTTTACATAGTGGACTTGTTTTAGTTTTGAATATCTTTTATTTTGTCCTTGCCTTAACCAGAAACATCCTTTTAGTTTCATGTTTAAGTTTGGATGGTTTTAATTTCATTATTGCGAATAATAAATGCTACATTTCTCGTAAAGATATTTTCTATGCGAATGTTGATTTGTGTGATGGTCATTATATTGTAACCATGAAAAGGTCCACAGATACTCCCATTCTTAACGTAAACACAAAGAGACTCAAGTCGAATGATTTGAATCAATCTTACCTTTGGCATTGTCGCCTTAGCCACATTAATTAGAAACATATTTTTATACTCCATAAAGATGAACTTTTAGATTTATTTGATATTGAGTCATATGAAAGATGCGTATCTTGTTTACTAGGCAAGATGAAAAGAGTCTCTTTACTAGATACAGTAAAAGGGCAAGTGATTTATCAGGTCTAATAAATATTGATGTATATGGTCCTATAAACACAATAGCTAGAGGTAGTTATCAGTACTTTATTACATTCACTGTTGATTTCAATAGATATTATTGTGTATCTCATGAAACATAACAGTGCATATGTTGAGATGATTCGAACATTTCATAACGAAATGCAATATCAACGTAGTAAAACTATTAAAGCACTTCAATTAAATTGAGGCGGTGAATATTTGATCCAAGAGTTTGATGATCATCTTAGAAACTGTGGGATTGTCTCACAGTTAACTCCTCCTGCAACTCCACGATGGAATGGTGTTTCTGATAGGAGAAATCGAACTTTATTGGATATGATTTGATCTATTATGTGTCATGTAGATCTTCCTATTTCCTTTATGGGTTATGCCTTAGAAACTGCTATGTTTACACTAAATCGTGTTCTTTCTAAAGTGATTGATAAAATACCACATGAGATGTGATTTGAGAAAAGACCAAGTTTGTCTTTCCTTAAGTTTTGGGGTATTAAGGTTTTCGTACGACGACAAATCTCAGAAAAATTATGAGCCAAATCTAGTAAGTGTGTATTCGTTGGTTATCCTAAAGAAACTAGAAGATACTACTTTTATAATCCTACTGAGAACAAAGTGTTTGTTGCTCGGAATGGTATTTTTATGGAAAAAAGTTTATTTCAAAATACAACAGTAGGAATAAAGCAAGTCTTAAAGAAATTCAAGAACCACAAATAGACACTCAACTGGCAATGGGAGATCAACTAAGTTTTGAACTAATTGATCCACCACAGGTATCACAAGGCCCTCGTAAGTCTGATAAGGTAAGACATCAGCCTGAGAGATTCGGGTTTTTTATTATTGATAGTAGTAAGGCGTTGCTTATGATCAAAATGAACCTACTACTTATTAGGAGGTTGTTTCTAGCCCCGAGGCGGATAAATGGCTTAGTGCCATGAATTCTGAGATGCAATACATTTATGATAACCAAGTTTGAAACCTGGTTCATTTACCTGAAGGTGGTAAAACCATTAGCTGTAAATGGGTTTTCAAGAAGAAAACTGTCATGGATGGCAATGTGCATACTTATAAAGCACGGCTAGTAGCAAAAGGTTTTAGACAGACTCAATGTTTTGATTATGATGAAACTTTTTTTCCAGTAGCCATGCTTAAATTCATTAGAGTTCTAATTGTCATAACTGCATATTATGACTATGAGATATTGCAAATGGATGTCAAAACACCTTTTCTAAATGGAAAGTTACTTGAGGACGTATATATAATACAGCCCGAAGGGTTTGTTCATCTTGCGACTTATAGGATGGTGTGCAAGCTTTAACGATCTATTTGTGGATTAAAGCAAGCTTCTATTGTTTTCCTGGTGTTGTATGTTGATGATATATTACTTATAGGAAATAACATCCCAACCTTGCAGAGTGTCAAGTCTTGATTAGGGAAGTGTTTATCAATGAAAGACTTAGGAGATGCGGCCTATATCCTTAGGATTAAGATCTATAGGGATAGATCTATAAGGCTTATTAGTCTAAGTCATAATTCTTATATAGATAAGCTATTTAATAGGCTTAGTATGCAAGACTATAAAAGAGTGTCATTGTCAATGTCTCTTTGTATAAATCTTAGCAAGACTCAATATCTGAAGACTAATGATAAGTGAGAACGCATGAATACAATTCCATATGCATCAGCTATTGGATCTATCATGTATGCCTTGTTATGCACTTGACCTAAAGCATCATATACTTTGAGCGCAATACGCAAATATCAGTCCAATCTTGGTGAGAGTCATTGGATAGCAGTAAAAAGAATTTTAAGTACTCGAGAAGGACTAAAGAAGTGTTCTTGATGTATGAAAGTTTGGAAGATGAGCTTGTTGTAAGTGGTTACACAGATACATGTTTTCAAACTGATATAGATGACTTCAGATTGCAGTTTGAATATATGTTTACTTTGAATAGAAGCATAGTGAGCTGGAAAAGCTCGACGCAAGAACCGTCGCAAATTCTACAACATAACTTGAATACATTGCAGCATCCGATGCAGCTAAGGAGACAGTTGGGATCAAGAATTTTATCTCAGAACTTGGTGTGGTTCAGAGTATAGCTAACCCTATTTACTTGTGTTGTGAAAACAACAGGGCGATAGCGTAGGCCGAGGAACCAAGATCTCATCATCGATCCAAACATATACTTAGACATTTTTTTCTCATTCGAGAAATCAATTAGAGGGGAGACGTGAAGATTTGCAGAGTTCTTAGAAAATACAATGTTGCAAGTCCTTTGATGAAGGCTCTTCCACAAATGAAACATGATTGTCTTGTTAGGTCATTAGGTATTAGTTACATGAGTGATCGGCATTAGTGTAAGTGGGAGATGTTAAGGCATGTACCCTAAGTCTTTCTACAAACATTGTTTATCTTATCATTTTAGTTAATAAAATAGAGGTTTTATTTGTTGTTTTATTATAAGTGATTGCATGTTTACCTTATAATAAGATCCATGGGTATTTGTTGAAATAATCATAAATGTCCCTAGTCGGTCATTATACAGGGAACTATAATGAATTAAGAATAGTGTGAATCTTGATTGATGGTCATGTGATGATCATGTGTATAGGGATACGAATCAAGATCATGAGTACTTGTTATAGCATAAGGTATTGGACCGACCCTCTATTAGAACACGTCATGGATTAAGTCATAGGTGTCACTCATGATAGGTATATTATTTACTCCTTCGACTTAAGATTACCATAGACTTCAATATTAGGAGCATGATAATTTGACACAATCAACTTTTTTCTTTAACTAGACAATTATAAAGATTGTGATTGGTTACCGTGTGAATAATATGAGAAGATATGTAATTGATATTGAATTTGTCACTCTCTTATAGAGGGAGATACCAGTGGATCTCTCGATAAGATAGACTGATGATGGCTAATTCCATGTGAATTGATATGATCAATATCACTTGGGTGTTTTTATTGTGACGACCTAAAAATCAAAAAGACCCATCCCAGGGATAATTTAGTAATTTTGTAAACCCTAAACTAAATTGGTTCCACAATATAAATTTTTTTGTAAACCCTAGCCTCCGTGTGTACCCACACAAAAAGTTAGAGAGAAAGGAGAGGGGACTTGTTTGGGGAAATGAGATGCTTTGAAACCAAGGAGACCTCCATTGAAGATAAACTCTCTTTCTTTTATTGTCTAAAAGAATCGCAAGCTTATTTTTGTTTCAATAATAGTGAAAAACACATTATTTTCTCCTTATGATTTTAAGTTTGTGAAACTTTGGTGGAGAACCCCAAAAAAGGCGGCACCATTGACAACGACAGGGAAGTGTCCTTGCCATCGTCGCCGTAGATTTAAGGTGGCGGACCCACCGCCGCTAAAGTAGTGGCGGCGGTGGTCCGCAGTCACCAATGGGAAGGAGAGGGCCTCAACTAGGAGGCCCCCTATTGTGAGTCGTCCTCACTGCCGAATGGCAGTGAGCATGGGAGGAGGAGGTCAGGGGTCATGTTAACCCCTGGCCACCCGTAACTCAACAGGGGCCAAAAATGGCCCCTAGATATATATATTTAAAATAATAATAATAGTTATAACAATTAACTATAACATTCTATATATATGATATAAAATTATATATACGTATAATAGAAATGGTTGTAATAAAATAAATAGAAATGAAATTTGTGGACTTCGGGGCACACTACTGCACCACAACGAGGGTTCTTGAGAAAGCGAAACCCACGAGACCCACACTAGTGAACCCAAAGTAATTGGCTAATAAATTGGAAATTGAGTAATTTTTAAATGAGAATTTGCAAATTAATGTGAATGAGTCTTAAATTGTATAGATTTGAAACGGTTCATATAGAACGCTGTACGCGCAAGGATCGGGAGAAGATATCGCGGCGAGTTGAGGTAAGTAGGGATGACATGTTATTAGTTATTATTAGGTCTCATGATTTCAACTCAAGACTTGGGGAATGGGTTGCGACTTATTATTGAATTGAATGTGACTATCTATGGATTGTGAATGTGTTGTCCATTGCTCATGTTGTCTTTATCTCACATTCGTGGTTGTCGCCGCTAATTGAATATCTCATAGTTGTTGCCACAGTTGAATATTTTTGTGGTCGTCGCCACCACTTGAATATTGTATGGTGGTCGCCATCACTCGTGTTATACCTTGAGATCAACGAATGAGATTGGTGCACACATCGGTGATGACTTTACACGAATCTATTGTAGACTTGATGAAACTAGTTAGAGGGCATAAAGGCCTTTATGTCAACTAATAGTTTGCATCACTTCTAGAGTAGGTGAATCGGTTACCGGATTCTTGTCAATAACTAATACGCATTGAATGTACCCTTACTATATTATTATGTTTTTATGATATTTCTCTTGAATTCACCCCTTGCATGATGATTTGATCTATAAATGCTTTTACGTTCTTGATGTGATGCTTTATGAAGTTGACTAAGGATACTTGTGAAATACTCTTTTTCTGTATCTTTACTTTCAATTCATGGTAGAATTGCACGATTAGTAGGTATTACTTGTATGTTTGATGGTTGAGTGGCCTTTCCACATTACTGAGCTCCATTGGTTCTTTTAGCTCACCCCACTTACTCTTCAGGCCCATCTCATCGACAACAACGCGGGATAAAGGGAAGGCGATAGCGTAGAGCTTTGCCTTTGATGTGAACATTGCATACTATTTATATTATAGATATTCAAAACATCTAAACATGGGTTGTATAGTTTGTAGTTACTTAGGGATACACTTTTGTTTAGAATTATTTTTTTAACATATAGATCCTTTTAGTTTTAAGTTGCACAATTATTGTTTCATATGTACAGTTGTGTAGTTGTACATGTTGAATTAGGCATGCCAAGCCATTATTTGAGCTTGGTTCAGGTATCGAGCTTGGGTAACGGTTTGGGTCGGGCGACTCGACCCTAGGTCAGGGCGGGGTCGTCATATTTTTCAGTTGACCTAAACATCGAGACTAGTACTATTGAACATTAAGGGTGACTTTCCATGCCTTATGTTTAATCAAAGGATATCGCGCGACAAAAGGATATGATATATGTTATTAATAAGGTTGTATCGATGTTGATATTCATGCTACTTCGGTAGTCATAATGTCGTGGTAGAGACCGCTTATGACTTGTGTACCAAAATAGCTTTTGGTGTACTACCAACGTCGCATGAACCTATTGGGTTGTACACAAAGAATGACTTTGCACAATTTCAATTGGACCAGAGTAATGAATTTTATATTATAAAATTCATGACATAAAAGCCCTTATGATTTGTTATATGATAACTTATTAATAGGGGCGTATGTGTAATTTGCTAAACTGCCTAAATACAATAGTTTTACTATGAATAGGATTTTAAGTGAGGGTTTATCTACACATAAATAAAGGGTGAAGCCCTAAAAACGATTTAAGATTTTTGTTTTACAATTTTTGACTTCTCTGGATTTAGGCAGATAAAGAAAAATTATTTTTAATCTTTCTTAGGGCTAGCACTCCAAATTGTGGTCACTGTTTGTGTGTAGATTTCTGATAAAAGACACGCACTTGAATGTCTTAGAAATTGAATAATCAGAAAAGGAAATTACGTAATAAGGTATAATTTACTTTCGTAGATTTAGTTTAATAGAACTTATTTTTGATCCTGTTGGGGTTTTTTCAAAATTTATTTTGAATTTTTCGCTGCGTATGAATCCCAAAAACCCAATGATCCAAACCTTTCTTCCTCATCAAGCCCATGTTTCAACAAATCGAAAGCATTATTTTATCTATTTCGTTAATGTTGTAAGGGCCAAACCAAACCCCAAGCAAGTTTTGGTAGGGGAGACGAATCTGCTGCTTTCGATTTCCTCGAACCAACTGCCTAGCAGTATGTGTGAATCTCCATCCCTACACAACAACAACCCAACAACAATAGCCACAACGCACAACAACAACAATAACAACAACAACATTACCCATGATCAATCTCTTATCTCCAATCCTCCAATGCCTCTATTGATTTTGATCTTCTCCTTCTCTCTCAAATTTCACTTTCGAAATCAAATTGATTTCTATACACAAAGGAGGTCGTTTGTTTGGTTTTGGATAAATATAAATGTTTTCTCAATATTTGTACACATTGATCTCGAGGCAGATCCAAAAGACATGAATTAAAGTGTCACTACTTAAAGTGACACTTATTTTGACACATGCTTAAATATGCACCTTTATTTTCCTTGTGATGTGGTTGCACGCATCTTGAGGCATAAATAACTTCTCTAAAATCCAACGTTCCGCAGATTCACCTCTTTGACTCAAGCATAACACGTATCTCATGGTGAATCTAATGTATAATATAATTTGATTTAAACTTGTAGGATTCAATTTTATACATTTAGCATATACATAAACATAGAGATAACTTTATATTTTGCATCTATTAATTTACCATGCACGCCAACGACCACCCATTGGCGTGTTCACTATTGTACAACCAATGCATGTTGAGGCACCCACTAATTTATTAATTGTTTTGAATAAATATTTACACATATAATATATATATATATAAATATATAAACACATGCCTACATTAATGCATTTATCATTTCATCGAGTGCGCTAACGACTATACTCGGGTGTGCACAGTACATCCACGACTCAAGCGTGTAATCCTAGGCCTTCGCGTGTAACGCCCGACAATTTATTATTTATTTATTTTCAATATATATTTTTATATAATATATATATATATATGTATAAATATACATATATATATATATATATTTACATGCCTATATTCACACGCTTATAATCTCGTCGTTTGCGCCAACGAATTTACTCTGGCAAACAAACTATTGTGCAACCTATTTGCATCACTCTAGACCAACACATAGTATTAGGTGTACCAAAATTCTTCAATTATAGGCAAATTAATCCAATTTTTCAACAAATACTAATACACACAATACAAATACAAAACGACACGTAAATCCATGCATACGTTAATCGAACAAGTTGGGCTTAACCAAGACTCTGACTTGGGTTAATTAGGATTGGAATTGACGCTAATCACCTACTTAAGGTTTCTAGTAGTTACTATCTCCCCATTTTAAGATAATTTCGTCCTTGAAATTAAAAGAAATGTAAAAGTTACCACCACGACAAAAAAATAGTGATTTATCAATGGATTAGACACAGAATAGCAACAAAATATAAACATATTACCAATGGAATACTAATGGAAATAGAATTAGAGACGGAATAGAAACGGAATAAAATCCATTTGATAAAAATGTCATTGCTAATTATTTAGCAACGAAAATAAAATTCCGTCTCTATTTAAAGATAGAACAGAGATGGATGTAGAAAATATAAAATGGTTGTGAGTTGCTAATCCATTGCAAATTAGCAACAGAATAGCAATGGACATCATAGCTTTTCTTTGTTGTTTCCTTGCTAATTTGCAACTGATTAGCAATAGACATCATAGCTCTTCGTAGTTATTCCGTTACAAATTAGCAACGGAATGGAAACGAACATCAACTCATAAAAGTAGAACATTGAACATTCATTTTTTATTCCATTGCTAATTAGAAATGGATTAGCAACTAAATATTTGCATTCTGTTGATATTCCATTTCTAATCCGTTTGTATTCCAAAAAAAATTTTCATTACATTTTGTTCCAACAAGATTCCCCTAAACACAAAAGCTACACCTGACCTTCATGAACGCCCTGCACCCCCTAGAACGACTCTTTGGGGGTGCTATAAAATCCTCCAATAGCAGATTCCATGCAATTCATTCACACAAAATATCAAATATTATACTAAATGGAACCTAAAAAAAGAGAATTCAATATTTTAACAAGCACAAAATGTCGTTTGAAATTTGTTTACAAACCAACTAAAACACCTAACTCGCGTCACAAAGGTGCTCCTCATCCACCTAATCCTAGATGTCTCGATTATCATCATCATTTTCCTGCTCTAGTGAATGATCCGGATCCATTCCACCCTGCTGGTAATGTTCCCGAGTTGGTGGTGGTGGTGGTGGTGGCGATGGTTGTGCCTGAGAGGTGCTCAATTTGAAGTCAATGCGCATTCGCTATTGGCTCCGCACGAAAGCCTCGAACTGCACGAGCCTCTGAACAACTACATTAAACTCTGAATGTTGCACCATTAGCTCTGGGAACATGCTGGCACTGGGATCTCCATATCTCCTCTTCCTCCTGCAATGTGACCCAAGCCCATATACAGGGCGCCTTCGGGCAGTCCCCCACCACATCGTAGTAGAGTTGCTCCTCGTCTTTCAGCTGGTCCTGAATAGCCTGAGTGTGATCCTCACAACTCCTCATGAGTTCCATTTGCACGAAAACAAAGTCGTCAACCAAAACAAAAATAGAAAAAAATAAAAAATGAAAATAAATCATTAAAAAAATAAAGAAAAATTTTAATAGCCTTAAATCATTTATAGTGATTAAAACAACAAAAATCATGTAAGAAAGAAGCAATTAATTAATACAAGTAACGAAGGAATGTTTTGCCATGCAAGATATAATGGTTCAAACTATAGTAATGAGGAGACAGTTAATATCTGTCGGGTTTTGGGGTTCATACGCAGCGGAGATTACAAAACAATTTTGACAAAAACCCCAACAGGATCCGAATCTAATTCCATTAAAAACGTTTAAACCATGAAAAACTCAATCATAACTCAATCGCAATATACCTTTCTGAAGGTTGATCGATCTCTAAGGCGCTGCCAACACGAACGCCCTCTATCAGTAGTCCACGCACGAACAGCGACCGAGATTTGAAGTGCTAGCTTTGAGAGAATACCAAACTTTTTGTTTCTCTCCAAAATGATCCAGAGCATACCAAAAACCCTAAGTCGTTTCTAAAACGAAAATAGAGTTTTGGCCTTTTTCCTTTCGTCCGTGTATTGTAACTTAAAGCGTCTATTTATACAACCCTTGTATATAGACTGTTAAGTAAATTACAAATATACCCCTACTTAAAGAAGTATAAGTATAATACACCACAAGGACGTTTCCGTCATGAATATTATCATATAAAATTCCTTTTTCTGAACCATCTTAAAATCTCGCGAAACCATTCTTAGTGTGCGACCCAATTGGCTCATACAACGTCGGCAGTGTACCAAAACACATTTTGGTATACAAGTCATAAGCGGCCTCTAGCAAGACATTGTGACTACCCAAGTTGTACGAATATCAAATCGAAACAACCTAATCAATAGTGTATATAACATCCTTTTGTCACACGATATCCTTTTGATCAAACATAAGGCATGGAATTGTCATCCAACATGTTCAATCGTACTAGTCTCGATCTCTAGGTAGATCGAAAACATCCAAGTGACATTGATCAATATCAATTCACTTAGACTAGGCCTTTTAACAGTCTAACACATCGAGGGATCTACTGGATATCTCTCTTTATATGAGAGGGACAAATTCTATCTTGATTACACAACTTCGTCACATTGCTCACACAGTAACCAATAACAACCTTTATAATCGTCCGGTTAAAGACAACGTTTGATTGCGTCAAATCACTGTGTTCCTAATGTTGAAGTCTCTGGTAATCTCGAGTCAGAGGATTGGAATATATACCTATCATGAGAAACAACAATGACTTAATCCATGTGATGTTCTCATAGCAGGTCGGTCCAGTACTTTGTTCCCTAACAAGTACACGTGATCTTGATTCGTATCCCTATACGTATAATCATCATATGATCATCAATCAAGACTCACACTAGTCTTAATTCATTATAGTTCCCAGTATAATGATCGACTAGGGACATTTAGGATATTTATGTAAATACCCATGGATCTTATTGTAATGCAAACATGCAAATTAATTATAATAAACAGCAAATGAAATCCTTTATTTTATTAACTAAAATTATTCATAAAGACAGTTAATGGATTGACCTAGGGCACGTGCCCCAACATCTCCCACTTGCACTAGGGCCAATCATACATGCATCTAATGCCTAATGATCTAACATGACCATCATGTTTTGCTTCTGGAAGAGCTTTTGTCGATGGATCCACAACATTGTCTTCAGTAGGTACTCTGCAAATTTTACGTCTCCCCTCTCAATAATTTCTCTAATGAGATGAAAACGTCTGAGTATATGTTTGGATCTGTGATGTGATCTAGGTTCCTTGGCCTGTGCTATTGCCCCGTTATTGTCACAATACAAATAAACAGGGTTAGCAATACTTGGAACCACACCTAGTTCGAGAAATGAACTTTTGATCCAAACGACCTCCTTTGTTGCATCGGACGACGCAATATACTCGAACTTACGTTGTAGAATCTGTCACGATCTCTTGCTTCAAGCTTTTCCACTTCTCGCACCCCCATTCAAAGTAAACACATATCCAGACTACGATCTAAAATCATCTATATAAGTTTGAAAACTTGCATTTGTGTAACCATTTACAACTAGATCATTTTCAAAACCTCCATAGACCAAGAACACTTCCTTAGTCCTTCTTAAGTACTTAAGGATGTTCTTTACTGCTATCTAGTGACTCTCACCTGGATCGCGATATCTCGCTTGTAGTGCTCAAAGCATATGATACATCAGGTCGAGTGCATAACATGGCATACATGATAGATCCAATAGCTGATGCATATGGAATCTTATTCATACGGTACGTCTCGCTCATCATTTGTCTTAGGACATTGAGTCTTGCTGAGACTTATGCCATGAGACATTGGCAACAATCCTCTTTTAGAGTCTTGCAAACTGAACCTATTCAACACCTTGTCTATGTAAACACTCCTACTTAGACCGATTAGCCTCTTAGATTTATCCCTAAAGATCCTTATCCCTAGGATATAAGCAACATCTCATAAGTCTTTCATTGAGAAACACTTCCCTAACCAAGACTCGACACTCTGCAATGTTGGGATGTCATTTCCAATGAGTAATATATCATCAACATACAGTACCAGAAAATCTACTACACTCCTTCTGACCTTCTTGTATACGCAAGGCTCATCTTCGTTCTTAATAAAACAAAAATCCTTGATTGCTTCCTCAAAACGAAGATTCCAACTCCGAGAAGCTTGCTTTAATCCATAAATGGATCTTTGAAGCTTGCATACCTTCCTAGAATTCTCAGGATGTACAAAATCTTCAGGTTGTGTCATATACACGTCCTCAAGCAGCTTTCCATTAAGAAATGTTGTTTTTACATCCATTTGCCATATTTCATAGTCATAATATGCAGCAACATCAATTAAAATTCTTATGGATTTAAGCATGGCTACTGGAGAAAAAGTTTCATCATAATCAACACCTTGAGTCTGCCTGAAACCTTTTGCTACAAGTCTTGCTTTAAAGTATGCACTTTGCCATCCATGTCAGTTTTCTTTCTTGAAAACCCATTTACATCCAATGGTCTTACCACCTTCAGGTAAATCAACCAAGTTCCAAACTTGGTTATCATACATGGATTGCATCTCGGAATTCATGGCACTTAGCATTTATCTGAGTTTGGTCCAGACATAGCCTCCTGATAAGTGGTGGGCTCATTTTGATCCATAAGCAACACATCACGACTATCAGTAATGAGAAATTCGAATCTCTCTGGCTTATGTCTTACCCTACCAAATTTACGTGGGCCTTGTGTCACTTGTGGAGGTTCAACTGGTTCGGAACATTGTTGAACTTCCAGTACCGGTTCAGGGTTTATCTGTGATTCTTGAACTTCTTCAAGATTTATTTCTCTCCCACTAGTGTCTTTTGAAATAAACTGTTTTTCCATAAAGGCACCATATCGAGCAACAAACATTTTGTTCTCAACGGGATTATAAAAGTAATATCCTTTTGTTTCCTTAGGATACCCCGCAAATAAACACTTGTCAGATTTAGGTTCTAGTTTTTCTGAGACTTGTCACTTTACGTAAGCCTCACAACCCCAAATCTTAAGAAAAGACAAACTAGGTCTCTTCCCGTACCATATCTCATATGGTGTTTTATCCAACCGCTTTAGAAGGAACTCGATTTAGAGTGAAAGCTGATTTGTTATGCATAACCCCAAAAGGATAATGGAAGATCTGCATGACTCATCATAGATCGAACCATATCTAATAAGGTTTGATTTCTCCTTTCAAAAACTCCATTCCATTGTGGAGTTGCTGGTGGAGTCAATTGGGAGACAATCCCATAATTTCTAAGATGATCATCAAATTCTTGGCTTAAATATTCACCACCTCGATCTGATCGAAGTGTTTTGATAGTTTTACCAAGTTGATTCTGCACTTCATTTTGAAACGTTCAAAACATCTCAAATGATTCAGCTTTATGTTTCATAAGATATACATAACCATATCTGTTGAAATCATCAGTAAATGTAATGAAGTACTGATAACCTCCTCTAGCAATTGTGTTTATAGGACCGCATACATCAGTATGTATTAGACCCAATAAATCACTTGCCCTTTCACTGTGTCCAGTAAAGGGACTTTTAGTCATCTTGCCTAGTAAACAAGATACGCACGTTTCATATGTTTCTAAATCAAATGAATCAAGAAGCCCATCTTTATGGAGCTTCGTTGTGCATTTCTCGTTTATGTGTCCGAGACGACGATGCCAAAGATAGGTTTGATTAGAGAAATGACAATCTTCTTCCTTTTCTTTTGGGTGTTTTGAAGCAGGAACAGGCTGGGGCTTGACTTGTTCCATAGGCTTTGCGACAAGTGCATCAACAGCCTTGGCAACTCTAGCCTTGCCTTTGCCTTTCTTTTTCATTCCCTTTCCCTTTTAGACCATCAACATATTACTAGAGGGTTTTTTTGATATTTTGTTCAGCAGTTTTGAGCATCAAATGCAACTCCGAAATTGATTTCTCCATACTATTCATATTGTAGTTCATCACAAATTGTGAGTAACTTTATGGTAATGAATTTAGGATCAAATCCGTAGCCAACTTTTGGCTTATGGGAAATCCGAGTCTATCAAGCTGGTCAACATAGCCCTTCATCTTCAGAACATGAGGACTAACTGACGCACCCTCAGTTATCTTGCAAGAATGTAGGTTCTTGACTGTCTCGAACCTTTATTACCTAGCTTCTTTGTTGGAACATTTCCTTGGCGTTACGGCCATGTCGTAGGCTTCCATTAGTTCCATGTCCTTCGAAGTTCGGGAACCATAGTTGCTAGCATAATACATGCAACATCGTAGAATCGTTGACATTCTTATTATGCGCATCCTTCACAAACTTTCATAGCATTGGGTGGTGGGTCCTCGGGGATTGGAGCATCCAGGACATACAACTTGCGTTCATGCTTGAGAACGATTCTCAAGTTTCGAACCGATCAAGAAAGTTAGTCCCGAGATAGCTTATCCTTCTCAAGGATGGATCGCGATGACGAGGGATTATTGTTACTTGAAGAGGCCATTGATCTACAATAAAGATTATGCAAAGTTTATTTTAGTATAGAGGAATAGACTCCCACTAAATTAACAACCCTCCTAAAACGTACTATTTATTTAGGGGACTAAAATCCATATTTCACCTAATTCTATGACAAAGCTATGGCATGAAACACGAGAACTAGATTATTTAGGTAGGTAACTGTTACCAATTACATCTTATGTAATTTTTAGATCCTTTTATGAGATATATGACATCTTATGTCTTAGCATGTTTTTATCTCATCATTTGCCTAAAGCTCAAAACTATTTTGATGGCTTTATTAAGTCGGACCATTTTAAACATTAAGGTAACTCTTACCCAACTTGTCTCACCAAGATAACACAATACACCTAACTATGACTGAAACTATATTAGTGTGATCGAGGCCTTGACAAGTGTTTAAAATGGATGGCACGAGACTTAAAATTTAATAGAGGGATTTTATTCAGTTTTAGTAATTTTATGTAAACAATGAAATATCATATATTTTATTGATTTGTTCAATCACTAAACAATTTGGAGATTTTTTTTTTTTTTTTTAGAAGACGAATCTCAATTCAGAAAATTAAAATTCGCTATAGAAAATCATAATTTTCGTTGATTTTATTATCATAAATTAACCCCTTAATTTATCCGAAATTAAGTCAATTAAAACATTTTAATTAACCCGGGCCCACATCTAACTAATCATCTTATCCTAATCCAATTAGGATTTAAGATATTTGAATCCTAGTATATCACCAATAACAAGATTCTTGATATTTATCTCCTATTCTAATTTGTTATCTATCTTTATCAAATAGAAACTTCATAACAAAATAGATATAACAAGATAAATAATTAATTTCGAAAATTAATTATTTATTTTGGATTTAAGATATTTGAATCCTAGTATATCACCAATAACAAGATTCTTGATATTTATCTCTTATTCTAATTTGTTATCTATCTTTATAAAATAGAAACTTCATAACAAAATAGATATAACAAGATAAATAAATAATTTCAAAAATTAATTATTTAATTTGGATTTAAGATATTTGAATCCTAGTATATCACCAATAACAAGATTCTTGATATTTATCTCAAATTCTAATTTGTTATCTATCTTTATAAAATAGAAACTTCAAAACAAAATAGATATAACAAGATAAATAAATAATTTCGAAAATTAATTATTTATAAATAAATAATTTCGAAAATTAATTATTTATAAATAAATAATTTCGAAAATTAATTATTTGCAATTTCGGTCATCATCCAAATAATCACAAACATGTAATTGAATCATGAACTACTATCCGAATCGAACCTAATGGTGTCATGGATCATAGAACACGAAACTCAATTCATTAAAATTATTCAAAAATTAACCTAAGATGGTTACTAGCATGTACGAAACAAATTTTAATTAAATCACGAATATGTGTATCATATACACAAAACATGATAATAAATCTCAAAGACAACTTATGTATATCACATATACATCAACTATTAACATGCTTTCAATCATATATCATGTATATATCAGAAAAAAACATGCAATGAATTTAATGGAATCGAACTCGAAGGCCCTGATACCACTGTTGGGTTTTGGGGTTCATACGCAGCGGAGATTACAAAACAATTTTGACAAAAACCCCAACAGGATCCGAATCTAATTCCATTAAAAACGTTTAAACCATGAAAAACTTAATCATACCTCAGTCGCAATATACCTTTCTGAAGGTTGATCGATCTCTAAGGCGCTACCAACGACGAACGCCCTCTATCAGTAGTCCACACACGAACAGCGACCGAGATTTGAAGTGCTAGCTTCGATAGAATACCAAACTTTTTGTTTCTCTCCAAAACGATCCAGAGCATACAAAAAACCCTAAGTCGTTTCTAAAACGAAAATAGAGTTTTTGCTTTTTTCCTTTCGTCTGTGTATTGTAACTTAAAGCGTCTATTTATACAACCCTTGTATATAGACGGTTAAGTAAATTACAAATATACCCCTACTTAAAGAAGTATAAGTATAATACACCACAAGGACATTTCCGTCATGAATTTTATCATATAAAATTCATTTTTGAACCATCTTAAAATCTCGCAAAACCATTCTTAGTGTGCGACCCAATAGGCTCATACAATGTTGGCAAGTGTACCAAAACACATTTTGGTATACAGGTCATAAGCGCCTCTAGCAAGACATTATGACTACCCAAGTTGTACGAATATCAAATCGAAACAACCTAATCAATAGTGTATATAACATCCTTTTGTCACACGATATCCTTTTGATCAAACATAAGGCATGGAATTGTCATCCACCATGTTCAATCGTACTAGTCTCGATCTCTAGGTAGACTGAAAACATCCAAGTGACATTGATCAATATCAATTCACTTAGACTAGGCCTTTTAACAGTCTAACATATCGAGGGATCAACTGGATATCTCTCTTTATATGAGAGGGACAAATTATATCTTGATTACACAACTTCGTCACATTGCTCACACAGTAACCAATCACAACCTTTATAATCGTCCGGTTAAAGACAACGTTTGATTGTGTCAAATCATTGTGTTCCTAATGTTGAAGTCTCTGGTAATCTCAAGTCAGAGGACTGGAATATATACCTATCATGAGAAACAACAATGACTTAATCCATGTGATGTTCTCATAGCGGGTCGGTCCAGTACTTTGTTCCCTAACAAGTACTCGTGATCTTGATTCGTATCCCTATACGTATAATCATCATATGATCATCAATCAAGACAAACATGCAAATTAATTATAATAAACAGCAAATGAAATCATCTATTTTATTAACTAAAATTCATAAAGACAGTTAATGGATTGACCTAGGGCACATGCCCCAACAATATCATATGGGGCATTATATATGTACAGGCAGGTAGCTAGCTAGCTAGCATTATAGTTGGTAAAAAAATATAAATTAGCAAAACTTTGCTAACCATTAATAATATCGTATGTTCCAAAGTATTGTAAACTCTGTTGGTCTCCAAATTACGTATTGGAGATAATTATCTGACAATAAGGGGTGACATCGAGAATATAGTTTTGTTTTCGATCTAGTTTTTGTGTTGTTTACTCGTTTATGTGTTTGGTAAGTGTATGTTTAAATAAGGACAACTTTAAATATCTAATCTAATATGGGCTTCCCCAAGTGAAAAATTGAAGTTCATCATTACCTGTTCATTCTCTAAACTCCTAACAAAACATCTGTAATTGTTTTGCTTCATATCATTTTTGGTTCTCATTAGCTTGGAAGACTAATTATGAGCCCTCAAACACATGACCCTTCTCACTTGTATTCCAAAGCACTTCAACTCAAACTCAAACTCAAACTCAATCAAGTGACGTTAATTTTGATGGTATCATCTCTCTCTCCTTAAACATATTTCAATACGTTATTTTTCAAGACTATAGCAAATTTCAATTAAGTCTAATTTCATATTTACCATGTAGTTGAAGTATTTGAATATTTTGTATTCAGTCCTTTGAGATGGGCTTGAAGAAGGAATTGAAAGAAGGGCTTCCAATCATCATATTTGATGGGAAAATAAGCACAAAAGAGTCACGGTGAGTAGTTAATGCAGCAATACAAGAGTCTTCTATGTATAGTTTATAATCAATGCTCAAATTTTGTTTTATTTTATTTTTTTGACGTTTGTTCCTATACAAATATTGTGTTTGCTTTGGAAATTTTGGAACATACATATGTAGATCCAAATTACATATTTTGACATTTGTTCTTATACAAATGTTGTCAAGCAACAGATCAAAATACCATTATTTGACATTTAAACTTTGGTACACGTAGGATTGAAACTTTAGTAACCATTAATAATAATCAACTTGAATTATATATAATAAGCTCGTGAAATCGACGATCCAAAATAAGGCCAACTTGATCACCTGATTAGCACGAAAAGTTAAGCTAGCAATTACTAACATATATGCACATAGCAAGTTAGCAACTTTAACAACATATGTTGTGGCTTAACAGGACAAAAAATACCAACTAGACATGCACCTAGTAAGCAGTAAGTAACTAAGCATATATATCCATGACATTCCAATGCGTTTATGGGCTGAATTTTAGTCTCAGCACAACCACCATCGAAGGCCTATCAAACACAATTAAATAATGATTTGTGACAAATGCCAATTATATAATCGGAAGAAAGCCCTGATAAAAGGGAAGCTCTATACACTTATACGGTTGTCATGGCTTTAGTACTATCTCGACGGGACTCATATTAACTATATATATGTCTACTACTGTGATTAGTGTGGCATTAATTTGTATATTATATAGTTCTGATGGATACATTTTCAAGTAAAATTAAAACCCTAAGGCTTAATTAATCTAAAATTTAAGGATGTGTGTATTGAAAACCTCATATATTTATTGATTATTAAAAAAAACTTCAAGTGCTTAAGAAAATCCAACGGTACGATTTGGGTGAGTAAAAATGGAGAAGTAGCCGACGAAATGAGGATTGTGACCAACACCATCGTCGTCATTGCATTAACCTCTATTATGCAAGATGGAATATGCATTACACGTCGATCCCTTGACCTTCACTTTGTTCCGCACATAATTTTTCAACTGCTTTAAGTACCTAAGGAAGTCATGTCGATAATAAACAATAGTTTGATTATTGATGAATGACATAATCAGTTAATTAGTAGTTAAGAATGAGTAAATTACATCTCAAACAAGTACATCCAGGTAAATTGTACTGGGCCAGCAAGCCGACCCTCATAAGGCAAATGAATTAGCAAGTGTTCAATTCAGTCGAAGAAACTTGGAAGAAATATTTTCTCAAGTTTAAAAATTATTTGAGGTATTTCAGACTCTAAATGAGTCATATCCTGAACTATTACACTTTTAGCCGTAAGTGATAAAAAAATAAACTAAGCTCATTAATGGCTACCCAAACAGTGTCGGGAACAAGTTCGCGGAATGCAATTGGAATTAGTATTTGAATGAAACATAACAATCGTGACTCTTCAACCCGAACAACTTTTGGCCCTTTTGATCCACGCGATGCCCAAAAGTAGAAGCATATCTGCTAGGAAAAAGTAAAAATTGTTTCCACTCTTATAATTTTTGTTTTTTAGGGTTATCAAGAGCATAGCATGTTAGCAAATACCTCTTTGACACTTCTTACATATATAGAGAAGGTCGGTGACAAAGTTTGCAAACATCTTGTCTTGACTTCACATTGTCCTTAGTCCTTTCCGGCACACTCATAATAGTGTTGAATAGGTTATCAAATACATTTTTATCAATGTGCATTACATCCAAGTTGTGTCTAATCAATTTCATCTTTGAATACAACGTACCATCGAATCCGAATACTGTCGCATAACATCGTTTGTGGACTCGTGTTCCCCGTGCCATCCATATGTCTAGTTGTCGATTCGGAAGCGAACAAGCATTGCAATCGCGGGCCTGAGGAAATGTAATACATTTTTTTTGCAAGGATGTATTTTTGTGTTCCTACCATTACTACGTCATTATGTCTTGTACAAAGAATGCCCACAAACTTTGCACAACGTTAACTCACAATCCTCTCCATAATAGATCATACACTTATTTTCACAACAATCTATCTTATCGACAAGTAGACCAACTCCTTGCATAAGTTATTTTGTTGAGTAAAAACAATCACCTAATGTGTTGTTGTTAGGCAATGCATCCTTGACGAATTGCACAAACCCATCGTAACAGCGTTCTGAGATGTGGTACATCGATTTCAAAGAAAATAATCTAGCCATGGCAGACAATTTCATCATGTTCTCACAACCCAGCTACAATTACTCATTACCAACGTCAATAGTGTCGTACAAATGTTGCGCTTGGGGGTTGGCCATAGTCGATGTCAATTTTGTTGTGTACCATCTCTTAATAACTCGATGTCAGCTGACCATAGTCAATGTCGATTTCGTTATTCTAATTGTTTTCGAAATAGTTGAAAGTGGACCTTATATCCTGACTTTTTCTCACTGTGTTGGTACCAACAATAGTATCCATGAACGAACTCGTACCTACATATCTAGTACTCAATAGTCTGAACCTCGAAGTAGGGTATAAGTCAACATTTATTTCAATTACATGGGCCCCTAATCCTACCCGCATTATGATAAGTTGTACAATTCGCCTTCGCGAACTCTATGAAGTCTTTTACCCTTACAACAAACTCCTTTCAAATAAACCCATTATTGAGGTGATTATACATCCACTCTCTATTCGCAGTAGACATTCCCTACAAAACATTGTACATGGTCGTTATAAATGTTTTTTTTTTCTTATGTCTTGGATCATGGTTAGGTGATGCTCATATAAGAAAGACTATCAAATATTCACCTATGGAAAAAATAGCACAACTTGAGCACATAAGATGTCATACCATTAGTTTTGCATATTCTACAAAAATTTCAATAGAATTTCTATTGCCTAGAAGGTATCACATCTCTCCAACATATCACAATATCATATTAGCATGAATTAAAAGGCAAAATCTAAATCATATTAACAATTCAAGATATTCAACATGGAGTGAACATGCAAGTTGAAACCGAAATGAAAGCATTGATTAATTATAAAACTAAATACAATTCATGGTAAACATATGTTCATGTTAGTTCAAAGTACGTAATATTTGCAGTTTTACTTTACATTGCCCTTTAAAGCCAATAATGGAATTCACATGGTTTATTTATCTTCCTGTTGTGCATGCATTTCACAGACGTAGCATGACACTGGTGAAGAATGGGATTTCTAGAGCTTTAGGACGCACCCGCTTTGCCTTTAGGGCTTTCCCCTAAGACTTGAAAAATCTATTTATATCCAACTCAGATCAAAGCTAACGAAAACCTTAAGATCAAGGCACAAAATGTTGCAAGAAACTGAGAAAATCCCCTGCACCTTACTCCATTTGTCAAGGAAAGCTGAAGTTATAAGGAATGGGCTCTCACGGAATTGTAGTTTCTTCTAGAATAAAGAAATATGGCGATTGTGCATAACTTACAGAGGGAACGAGCGATCCTTATACTTAGATCTTGTGTACTAAAATTGTAGTCTCCCTGCACAACTGCTAATTACTTTATAAAGGCTTTAGTAAACTGCTTTATGATGTTATCTTAATCATGGCTAGCAACATCAATTTGTATATGGGAGTGAACATTGAGCGATAATCAAACAACAAATTGTAGGTGTCTCAGTTATTTCTCTAGTAAAGACAACTAATACAATGTTTTGGGCGTTATGAACTATAAGGTATTACTAGCAAACAATTAATGAAGTCTTTATCATAACACTTTTCTGTTACTTTGCTTGATTATTGTAGTAAACTTACAGCTATTCTCCATTTATTTCGGGGAAAACCAGGGACAGATAGTTTATGAAGTTCCTTTAATCTGTTATAATGAATGCAACTGTCATCAAAATTTTCAGCAAAGTTCTAAATGTTTTGAAGAGACACTGGATTTCGTTAAGACGTTCCATCTAAGTTATAATGGGAATTCATGGAGCTGGGCTCACCAATCTTGTTTTCCTTCCTTCAAATGCAGCACTGATTCAAATAGTACCATGGGAGGACTAAAATACTGGTGTGATCTTTATTTTGAAAGGCTAGTACTAGACATGGACATAAGGTACTTGGAATACAACATACGTGAAGAGGAAAGCACTCTTATAGATCAATACACTCGACCATGCCATCTTTAATGATCTTTCATCAAATTTTAAATAAGGATTGGTGGCATTAAGGGTTGTATATTTAGACAAACAAGATGAAAAGCTTGATGTTAGGAGGTTCAGATCTACTTTGTTAGAAGCTATCGATCTTCTTCGACGCTAGAGTTAGAATATCCATTACCAATTTTTCTTACGGTGAAGAAAACAATTTTTTTATTTTCTTTTGAGAAGAGATGCAATTAATTGTTTCTAATTAAAGCTTCAAAAAATTATGAACAAGTAGAAACACGCACCAAACTAATAACAAGAAAAATGAGACTTGAACTGAAATAATGTATCAATTGAAGAACACCTGCAGTTCATTACAACAAAACCAATTGTACAATTGATAAAACAAGCTAACCATTCTACATCTAAATATAAATCACTGAAAACCCATCTGACCTTAACTCCATACACAACCAAGCAGCCGAAGACTTGCAACAAAGAAAAAAAAAACACATTGTCAAAGTTTTGCCTTCATTAGATATTCTTCTTGAGCATAGTGTTACCATGAACAATGTCTTCAATTGCATCCCTACTTGGATGGTAAAGAATATATAAATTGGTACCAAAAGAATTGTGTTGCTTAGAATATACTTTTCATTCTTTTTTTCTTTTTTTTTCTATTACTTAAGTGGGAGTCGAACTCGCATATGGTCATGTCAATTCTTTAGTAAAAGGTAATTTTCTTTTCAAGATATCTAAAGAGGGGACCTACTGCACCAATTAAAGAATATGACCCTTCAAAGACTAGGCAAACACATCAGGTACAGGAGGTGATGGTCCTCAAATGAGACTTTTGAGCAACATATTACCTGACTCAGATAACAAGTCTACGGAGAAGATAAGAAGAGACACTATGTGTCGAGAGACTTGAGGAGATTCCTCTAGCTATCAAGCATGACCTCAGGATTCCCATCACATCCACTTGTCTTTCTTCACGCCCTTCACTAGAAACTATTCTTGTGTACAACTTTGGTTCACATATTTTGCTTCTCAATAAAATAGTATAAGTTATATTTAAAACTAGATCTTCATTTATCTTGTAGAAAACCCAAAAGATGTAAATGTTCAATAAGCCCTAGATGCTCTATTTCATAAAATTCAAATCAAATAGGTTTTCAGGATCTTAAAGGTAGGACCATAAGTCAATAACATGCTCAAAGAACATAAACACAGATAAAAATTTCATTATAGTAAATAAGATACTAAGTATTCATCAATCTTCTCTCTGATTTATTGATTTTCCATCGTAAGAAATAAAACAGATCAAGTATGTAATGTTATGTTTATTCAATAATTGTGTTTAAATCCAAATGTGACCTACTCATACGAGAAAGTTAAAATCAAGTTTTGATGAAGATAGGAACCTAAAAAACATCAGTGAGAGAATACCTAGAAGGTCTACGAAAAATTTAGACATCCCTTTGCAATTCTATATATTCTACAAAAAATTCGGCAAAATTTCCCTCATAAAAAGGACAACGAAAAATATCAGAACCTCATAAACATCAATGAAGAATGCCTAGAAAGTCTCGGATCTTCTAACCATTTCACAATATCATACAAAAACATGAATTCAAAGGCTAAATCCAAGTCATATATTAACATTTCAAGATATTTAAAAAGGAATGAAATAACAATTTGTAACGGAAATGAAAGCATTGAACAATTAAAAAACTAACCTAAATTCCCTTTATTGCCTCAACTTAAACTCTCGCTTTTATGCGGAAGCTTCTGATAATCCTTCGATCTCCTTAGTCAAAAGAAAGCAGTGTGTAAATGAGATTGATCCATACATGAGAAGCATTCATAACAAAGAGTACAATTTATTTATATAATTAAATCATCTGTTAGAACCAAAAAAAAAAAGATTTCTTATGAAGTAATCATTTAAACATATACGTAGATGGATCGAGTGAAAATTGAAAAGGCTTAAATTGAAGAACAATAGATTGAATTTTTTTCTCTTGTTTTGATCTATAAAGAGCATTCATCAATACATACTTCAAATTCAAAATACATGGTATAGAGTCTTGGTTAAAACTCTCGTGACAAGCTTTTCAAAAAATTGATTAAAATACCCGTGCAAGCCACTTGAAATTATTATATTTAACATTTTCATCTAGGTTATTTTAGCTAACTTTTTAATCATACAAATGACAATATTTGTCATGCTATCAATTACGAACTTATATTCCTCACCTCTAGCTATACATAGACTCTAAGAATGCATCAATCCAACAAAAAACGAAGGAGTTTGAATATCGAAGGCCTCTCCTATTGCCATCTCGATTCGTCTCTAGTTTTTGTAATGTATTTTCTTTGGAAATTAGTATTGTTGCTGCACTACTTTTGCACCCCATTTTCACCCTCCAAATGACCTCTAATTCTTGAACAAAAAGCTCGCTCCCAAACCTTCCTAAATCGAACCCAAATAAGAATTAATTTGAGGACAAAAATTTAAACTTAACAAGAACTAATTTCTTCAAAAAATAATTCATTTGAGGATGCAAGAGTATTCATTTGAGGATGCAAGAGTTGTACCAAATACCTTGTTTGATCAGTACAAACATTGATATATAAAGAAATCTCAGTAATGCACATTCAAAGTTTCAAACAAGAAACAAAATCAGTCTATTACTAATTACTATAGTAAAAGAAAGAGCTTTGGATTGCTTTGACATGATCCACAACAAACTCCAGTTAACTAATGATCAACAACCTTTTGACTATTAATTTAGATTTATAGAAGCTTAAATGAAAAAAAAAATTGCTTATCCATCATCGTTTAATTTTGAGAGATCAAGGTTTTAACCATTACTTTTTCTATAATTTTGCAAATTTTATCAAGTGTACATCAACATTCAAACATTCAAGTCTGAACAGAAATGTGATAAAAACATCTAACATTTGTGAAATTGTAATAGAGATTTTGCTCATAAACACTATTAAGGATATGTATGATGGAGTAGTAACTAGCATAAAGACATTTGGAGGAGCTACAAAAGAATTTCCCATTACAATAGGCTACATCAAGGATTGGCTTTAAGCCCATATCTATTTACTTTAGTTATGGATGAACAAACTAGACATATTCAAGAGGATATACCATGGTAAATGCTATTTGCAGATGGTATTATCTTAGTGGATGAAACAAAAGATGGAGTGAACAAGAAAATATGGAGTGAACAAGAAATTAAAACTCTGGAGGAATACATAAGAATATAAAGGCTTTAAGTTGAGTAGGACGAAAACTGACTACATGCACTGTGAGTTTATAAACACCAGACATCGAGACGACGGAGTGGTAAAATTAGGGGAAGTAGAAGTTCCTAAGGTAAACCACTTTAGATACCTATGATCAATCATACAAAATGATGGTAACATTGAGAATGATGTCACACATAGAATTCAACCTGGATGGAAGAAATTGCAGAGTACAACATGAATGATTTGTGATCAAAACATTCCTACTAAGTTAAAAGGAAAATTTTATAGGATCACAATTAGGCCAGTTATGCTCTATGGAAGTAAATGTTGGGCGGCAAAACAACAACAATTACATAAAATGAACGTAGCAGAAATGAGGATGCTTAGGTGAATGTGTGGTAAAACTCTAAAGATAGAATAAGAAATATAGAAATTCAAAGACAAGTAGGAATAACACTATTTGATACAAAGATTAGGGAAGGGCGGTTGTGTTGGTTTGGTCACCTGCAAAGACGGCATACAAATGCCCTAACTAGAAAACTTGACTCAATAGAAATTGTAGAAATTGGACGAGGTAGGGGCAGACCAAAGCTAACGTGGGATGCATTAATTAGGAGGGATTTGAATGGTTTGAAAAGCTCACCATCAATTGCAGTTAATCGAGCACAACGGAAAAGTTTGATCCATGTAGCCGACCCTAGTTAGTTTGGGACTGAGGCTATGTTGTTGTTGTTGTTGTTGTTGTTGTTATTCTGCTCAAATTTCCAATTTAAAGCAATCCATCTATGTGCAAGTGCTCCAAACCTAACATTCATGTCAAAACACATTTATGGAATCAAACTAGTGTTTCACTTTAAAAATCCCTAATTTAAACAAGGGTTTCACTTTTCAAACCAACAAAACTCGATCCAAAATGCAAAATAAATCACAAATTGATAAGGAACAACAATAGAACACATGAAATCCAAACCTGGAGCAGAACACATTAAACCTTAAGCTCTCATTGTGGTCTCCACAGAGCTCAGTTTGGTGTTGGTAGTGGATACTGAGGCTCAATGGTGGTTGTGAATCTTCAGTGGCAGTGTGGGTGGTGGATGTGGGGCTCGGTGGTGGCTGTGAGAATAAGGGGTGACGAACTGAAGGCTTTGTGGTGGTTGTCGAGGCTCGGTCGCGGTGTTTGTGGTAGATGTGAAGGTTCGATGGTTGTGTGGAGCTTCAGTGTTGGTGTTGGTAGTGGTTGTGGAGGCTCGGTGGTGGTTGTGGAGGCTCGGTGGTGGTTGTAGAGGCTCGGTGGTGACCCTTCTGGCAAGAGGCTACGGACGGTCTTGTTGGAGAAAAAGGGCTGTAGAGAATCGTTGGAGAAGATGGGTCTTGAAAATTGAAATGGCACATGTGAGTTGAAATCGAAAGGCTAGGGCTGCTTTTTTTTATTTCCATTTCCAACTTACGAATGGAATACCGAGGAACAAATTTACCAACGGCATGGAGACGCACTATAAGGTTTTTGAAGCAACATAAAATATTTCCCATCGGAATAGCAACGGATGATAGAGTTTCCGTTGCCAAGGAAAACCCTACTTTTTATCCCTATTGCGTTAGGAAATTGAATTCTGTTGCAATTAATTAGCAACGAAATATTTCGCCAGTTTAAGCGGGACATTTTGTCAGCACATTTTGGCGAGACGTTTTTCCAACCAAATTTATTTTCATTGTGAAATTTCGTCTCTATTCCATTGGTAATCCTTTTCTAACTACTTACGTTGTTATTCTATTGCTAATTAGGGATGGAATAAGTGTCATTTGCTAATTTTTATTGCTAAACCACTATTTTTTTGTAGTGCACTAGTTCTAAAGAGATATAGAAATTGTCCTTCCATGTATAACTCTCGTTTCCTAGTTAACTTTTCATTTTCCATAAAAATTCTATTTTCTTTTAATCCGAACCTACAATGTTCTGTCATAGAATAGACTTTCAAAAGCACAACTAAAATTGTCTTTTGAACTCTCCAACAATCTATAATGTGTATCTCCTCAATCTTATATTACTTGTTTTTTTATCATAACCAAGTTGTAGTTATAAATCAATTAATCTGGCATACCCTCTCTTTATAGCTCTTAACTATCTCATGTTACATAAAAGCTATATCTCAAATCTTAGATCTATACCATAATTTACAATAAGATTGAGCATATTCAGCTTTATCGTCCGATAATGTAAATAGCTTGATTATTTTTATTATGAGAGTGTTCACATAAAGGAATATATTTTCTTTCAACTGTCATATATTTCCAAGACTCAAGCTCTAAAATTCAAGTTCTGAATGGATAGTAAATGCTCAGGGTGATTTAGGATTACTGTTGATAAATGGTAGAGTTTCTCTTTCGCCTAACCTTTTTATAAAGTGTAGAGTTTGTCTCTCGGCTAACCTTTCTTCATTCAAGCCCAGTCTGCCTTACCACATCCCGCTTTCATGCAATTCATATAATCTATTGACACTAACATGAAATTGCAAACTTCAACCAATCTATCAAATAGAACTCATACATCATTATGCTGATGCCAATATTTGACTAATCCTGTTTCATAACTTAAAGTTATGGTTTCATTTTAGCATCAGTTATGGAAAAGAATTTACCTAAACCATCAAGTTCTTAGTATTTAGTCTTAAGTTATTAAATGGATCTCATATCTCTTATAAATTTCATAACATGGTTACTTATCTTAGATAACCCACACTTTTAATCGAATACGCCAATACGATATGAAATTTCATGTATAATCAATGTAAAGAGATTTTAAAAGATTTATGAAATGATTATTGTCTAATATACTACCTGAACTGGTATTTTTATTTCAGAATCTAATGCATACAACATAATTTCATTAGACCGTCTAATCTGGATACTAACCCTTAATAACCAAATCCTAGTATATCAAATGGTTTCAATTAGACTTCTTAATCACTCTATAGCCTTGTTAATCAAACATTTGGCTTAACTCTAATATGCGCTTCAAAGAACAGATTTGTAGTTATTAATTCTAATAACTCAGTTGATGTTGTGCCAATGCAGGACTTTATTCTATCATCATTATTGTACCTCTATCTCAAGAGATAGTACCAAGAAACTCCTATTATAATTACACTTCATGTTCTTTTCTCTATTCAAAGTATTGATCACATCAATTATTTTGCGTAGGTGATTTCTCAGAGTGAATTCATTATATTCAATGATTTAGGTTATTTACTTCACCTATTATTCCTTTCAGTCTACCAACTTTACACTTCAAACTCTCATAGCTTAAAGATTTCCATCTCATTTTGCACTAAATAATTGATTTTTATACTTCTCATCTGTCTTCTAATGATTTCTCTAAGATCCTTGATCTTAGGAATGATTAAATGACTCTGCATATCTCTTTCATTTGGATATCAATATTTCCAACCTTCTGAGGAATGAATAAACTTGTGCAACCTTTTCAATTGAATAAATTAATAAATAAGTAGAGATCTTCACCCATGTCTTGTCACATCTAAGTATCAACTCTAGAACTTATCTTAACAATCCATTCCATTGATTGCTTGAAATACAATTTAAGTTTTTGTTCTACAAGGAATGTTTCAAATAGTTTGGTACTATTACCAAGACCATAATCTCACCATGATTCTTCTCAAATTTTCATGAACTATACCACGGTATAAACTAAAATCTATTGCCTCATTGTGTCAACGCACAACTATTTAGATAAAGGTAGTAGGCTAAACCTTTAAGTCTTTCCGTAGTTCAGGTATAATCAATTAATTATTGTAGTCAAACTATATGTAAATTCTTCATCAAGGCATCCTTGTATCCTATGAAACTTATCTTAATTTCACACTTAGCTTAATTAAATATACAACATGGTGATACTCAAATTCATTATATACCGTGTTTATATCATTCAATTATTCCAAGATAGTATTATTATTTTTTCTGATTTTTTGTTGAATATAAGACAATCCTTTAATTTTTTTAGTTATGGTTAAATCCATTGACTCACAATTCAAATTCAACACATGTCTGAATGATTTATATTAGAAGATTAGTACTCGCACTAGCAATCCCTTTGGCATTAGCTAATTTATCGTCAGGGTTCACATAACTCTGTGATATTGCTTATGCTTTTGCTAAGTCTTTAACCTTTTTTATATTATCATTGCCACACAATTATAATCTTATTCAATATAGTTTTGTAACTCTAAATTTTTCCATTTAATAACAAAGCATGAGCTCTAGTGAATTTTCATGGTTTTTACCTTGATTTATATCATAATCAAGTCATTGCCAGACTTCATTATCATAAATTCCTGAACTTGATCTTAATTTAATGAAAGCCAATTCTCAACCAAACTTGAAGAATAACTGGTTTCACTTAATAGACCAAAAGAGTTGTCGATCGTGGGCAATGAATATTTATTCTTAATTTACTTTAAATTAACTCACCACTCGAGTTGAGTTCTCAAACTCATACAATTCCCATAATACATCAAGTAGAATGGAATTGATCATTTGTTTAATATCGTAAATCAAGTAATTGATGAATTTAATCTCAAATTGTGACAAGATTCGAAGAGAATATGACAAATAGACTTTTTGAGACTTTTGGAATCATGAGTGATAACTTTATTTCTCTGAATCATCATTCATATGAATTTAATGATTTATACAATTTTAGGTTAAGTGTAGCAATTAATACTAATCTCTTGATATATTGCATACCTATTCATTCCCAATATGATACGGTATTCCTTATAGTCTCAAAATCCTCTGATCTATTGACTACTAATTATCCCTAATTTACACTATTCCAATTTAAAAAATCAAACTAGGACGTCTCACTAGTTCACTGCCTTATTCTAACTTAACTATACATATTCTTACAAGTGTTCAACATTAAGTTTTCATTTGAAATTACCATAAAGATGACAATAGTCCAACAGATAAGATAGAACTGACCAACAACTCAGATTTCTCATAATCCTTCAACTTTTATACCTTGTTGTAAATATTCATTTTTTTAATGTAATGTTGCAATAAGGATCGTTTCTTATATCTTAGCATCAATCTACGCCTTAATCTCGTAATCTTGTATTTATTTTCCCTATGTATGGATCCATGATAACATCGTTTTTTTCTTTATCATTCTATTAGTGAGTGCAGTTAAACCATAACAACATTAATAAACTTTTTCTAATTTTAACCTTTAATATATGCGGTTACACCACACTATACCAATATATTTCTTTTTAATTTTTTTTTTACTTTCAGGATGTATAATTATACCATTACCACCCTGATAAACTTCTTCTTGTTATTCTAGTATATAGTAGCACCATATATGGAATCTTATACATTGTAACAGTTTATGAAGTATGCAGATACTAGTGGCTAGGATCTTAACATCGTTTACTGCTAATTTCATTGTTGAATGATGTTTAATCTTGTTTAACCAGTCTCGACAATAGTATACATTATACTCAAAGTGACTCATCACTTTATAATTTGCTTGGAAATCACTTCCTTATTAACCTCCATTCTTCTAATAAATGTCTTAAAGTCTAGGTCCGGTCGATCCTTCTATACTAACTATTGTTAATCTAATAATTTCAATGAGAATAAAGACCATAAAAGACTTTCCAATTAGAGAAAGTTTTCTTTTTGTCATCGTACGACTTCTTATGTTTTTCCTTTCTCTATATACTATTGAGATTTAGGTTTCTACAAACTCTAATATTTAATATTTTCTTAACTCCTAAGATATTGATGGGTACAAACCATCTTATAATATTTATATTGTCTTCCTTTCTCATAATATCCCTAAATTAGAGGTTCTCCAAAAACCTTCACCATCTATTCATTGGATTCCATGATAAAGATTGGAGATAAGAACTTCAAGATAACATATAGGAAAGACATTCCAAATATATCTATCACATAGATATACATCACAACACATAACATAACTCAAGCTTTTATCTTTCGTTACCCTCTAAACATCAAAAAAAAAAAATTATAAAGTCCTAGGTTATTAGTAGCTTAAGAACAAATCTCCAAGTCAGTGAGCTTAGACTTTTATTCAGTTTACTGGTAAAGTTTTTGAGCTTCGACACTAAACTATATTAGAGTTATCTTGAGCGTCAGACAATTTAAAAGTTTGGAATCTCGCTCTATAAGCTAGGTTTTGATACCAACTGCATTAGAGTTATCTCTTATTTCAAAAATAATTCGAAAGTGAAAATCAAGGCTCTGATTAGGCTCTAATAAGAAATGTAGCCTTCCCAATCCCAAATAGGGACATACTTGGCCTGAAACCTTTATTAAGCCCTAATACACCAGCTAAACTTAACTAGAGCTAGGAACCTTTTCTCAAAACCTAATAAACACAATCTATATAACTTGATAATCGAATAATAATTACAACAAAACATAACGGAATTTAAAATCTTTTATATAATACAAACAATATACTAAAACATACATAAACCTCAGTCGTACAACTATATCCCAACCCTGTTTATTAAAAAATAGTAATTCAATACAATATATAAATAGTAGGGATATCAATTCACCATAGAAAAAACTATAAACTCATAATATTCTCCACTTCTGAGTCAAAGCTCGCGCCAAAAATCTGAAATGTTAATAGGGGAATGAGCATTTCAACTTGCTTAGTCAGTGATGTCGTAAACGTATTGATTATCAACTAATATCAATGAATAAATAAATAGCAACATGAATCCAAAACAAATATATTCAGGCATTAAAAATGATATAAAGTAGATATCAAAATGCAAGTTCACAAGTCCCTCGCAATAGTACTCGTGACTTGTTTTTTCATTTTTATGTTATAGTCATTGACCTTACACAACAATACGTATGCAAAATCCAAATGCTGAACAAAAAAAGGTTCTACCGGTGGATTCAAATGTAATCGACCTATCAACTCTTAATAACTTGAGAGTCGTACTTTAACCTTACCCTAATAATACGATCCACAGAAACCCCATATTGGTCATCATGTGATTTGGTCGGTGTATTCAAGTGTAACTGAGCTACAAACCCAAGATGGAGTGAGTGACTAAGATAAAACCCTAGCCTACTTAGGATGGAAGGGCAGAATCCATTTCCAGACTAATTTTTTTCATTTATTAGGATAAAAGGTGAAATTCATTTCCAGGCTAACCTTCACATCTCTTAGTCCTGGTCCGCCTTATCGACACTTCCATAAATTTTCTCATTTCAAATCAAATACATTCAAGTCATGGTTCATTGCCCCATTCCCAATCCATAATGCTATATGAACTAAATTTATAAATTACGTTGCATAATTGATAAGAATACGAGTCCCACTTATATGTGCTAAGTTTTCCTAAGTTTATACTGACTTACACAATTTCCAAGATTCATATACTTTTCCTTCATGACCAAGAACCTAAAATGGTTTAATTATCATCAATTTGAGTCTAATACTCAATGATTAGAACCCTTAAATTGGTCCTAATCAAATCCAAAATGAATTCGCTACTTCTTAAGTTAATTCGACTATTTCACATTTTTCAAGGTAAAAACCTCATTATAAAGTCTGGCACAAATCCAAAATTCTTCACTTTTTATAGAAATTCATCAATTTATATTTATTTGGTCAAAATATCATTTTTAAAAAAAATTTCTTGTATTTTTGTAGTTTTTTCCTTTTTTCTAATTTATTCTTTCTTTTTCTATTTGATTCGCAAATAAGTTTTGCCCTGAACCGGGTCGAACCATTTTTCTATTTAATTAGGAAATAAGTTTAGCCCTGAACCAAGTCGAACCAGGTTAGACCCTGAACCGAGCAAAACCAGCCCAGTTCAAGGACCTAACCTTTTCTTCCTCATCAAACTCCTACTTTAACAGATTGAAAGTTTTTTTTTTCGATTTCATTAATAGGTTTTAGTTCAAACCTAACCTTAAGCAAGTTTAGGCAAGGGAGACGACTCCCGTACCATCATCTTCCTAGGACGAATTGCCTAACAATTTGCCCAAGTCTCCACCCTAACTTATCAACAACAACCCAACAATAATAGTCTCAACGCACAACAACAAACAACAACAAGAAGAACGGTCTTACCCATTATCAATCTCTTCACTCCAATCTTCCTCTGCCTCTATCGATTTCGATATTCCCCCTCTTTCTTAAATTTCAGTGTTGAAGTCAAATTAATTTTTACACACAGAGGACCCGATTTGTTTTGGTTAGGATAAATACAAAATTTTCTCAATATTTGTACATACCAATCTCGAGGTAGAGTCAAATTAATGTTTCACTACTTAAAGTGAAACCAATTTTGACACATGCTTACATATGCACCTTGATTTTCCTTGTGATGTGGTTGCACATAGCTTTTGAATTTATATATATATATGTAAAATTATATTTCGCTCCTATTAATACACCATGCATGCCAATGACCATCTCTAGGTGTCTACATTATTGTACATCCCGTATGTGTTGCCCTCGATTCCGCGTGTCACTAGGCACCTACCAATTTATTAATTATTTTGAATATATATTTATAAATATATATATACATACGCTTATATTAATATGTTTATCATCTCGTCGTGCGCACGAACGAGTACATTCAAAGGTGCACACTACTTCCACGACTCACGCGTTGTCACCCAAGACCTCCGCGTCTCCTTTAATACCCGACAATTTTATTATCTATATATGTTAAATATATAGAAATGACTATATTCATGTGCCTATAGTATCACCACGTTCACCAACGAGTTTACTTAAGCATGCACACTATTGTACAACCTATGTGTGTTACCCTAATACACACTATATTAGGCATCCTAAAATTCATCAATTATCTGCTAATTAATCCAATGTTTTCAATAAATACTAATACACATAATTCAAAAACAAAACATCACCCAAATCCATGCACATGCTAATCGAGACAAGCCAGCTTAACCATGAGCCTAACTCGGGTAAATTAGAATTCGAAATGACTCTAATCACCTCCTTAATGTAACAAGTCGTTACACATCCCATTAACTTTGTGTTGATATTCCCTTACAATTTTTAGGAGGTCTTCATTATCTTTACTATAAAAGTTAGGTAGAACATTAATGAATCCATGTCTTATTTCAAATTCAAGAAATCCCTCTTGATAGGCAATACACATTAGTCATAAGTAGTGATATTTTGATTGGCTTGCCTAAAAGTAAGTTTTCTATTATTATTATTATTATTATTATTATTATTATTATTATTATTATTATTATTATTATTATTATTATTATTATTATTATTATTATTATTATTATTATTATTATTATTATTATTATTATTATTATTATCATTATTATTATTATTATTATTTTGGAATGTCCCAACTATTCCTCACTCACACAAATCGTTATGAATCGTTAGGCAAGATTTTATGAATTTTAGATAACTACGAGTTGCTTCAGTTGGTTTGGAATATTTACTACTTATACTATTAAAAATATGAGTCTTAGGTTACAAAATTTGTTGCTCTTCAGTATGTAAATCAAAATTCCATTGCTCTTAGAGCCATTGTCTATTATTTTCATATTTTATTGCTTTTAGAGAAGATTTGAACATTCAAGTATTTCAAGTCAGAGGTATTTTGAATAATGTCTTTTATTTATATTATTGCAATGTTATTTATTATTGTGAGTGAGTAATTCTAAACAAAGTTCGAAGTTGAATTAGAAATTTTTTTTGCACTGTAGTTACGATGAAATGAATATGTGCTTACTGATTTAAACAAATTGTATTCTTCGATTAACTGATTTAAAAGGTTATTGTCTATTGATTTTACTCATGATCTTTGTATTGCATGCATAGGCTTGAATGTGTATAGTGATATGTATGATTTCGTTACCTATTTGAAGTAGGAACTAGGATTGTTTGGAAGGCAAACACTGATTAAATATCCTAGGTAAATATGATATCAAAATCTAATGTTAAAGTAGCTTTTGGAAAATGATAGATTTAGAAGTTCGAAGTTTTCATAAAGTTTAATGTGCTTCTATTGCATGAAGTTAATGTCTTTCTTTAAATAAAATGTAATGCTCAATAGAATTAAAACGTGACTTTTCCACAAGTATGAGGGAAATGAATGGCTACTTAAAGGTTGTTTACTTACTTATGATTAGAGTTTAATGATATATCTTAATTTATAAAGTATGCTCATGACTTTATGGTTTGGAGTTACATGTTTGAAATGCAAAACGGGTTTGTGTTTCATTGTTCTAGATATTTGTTTAGATATTTATTTATTATTGATTTAATCTATTTGATTGATTGTGAATTTAAATTGTGTTAGTTAAGTATTATTATATTATAGTTAATTATTAGTTAATTTAATTAATGTTACTAATAAAATAAAATAAAAATAAAAACAATAAAAACCTTTAAAAGTCTTTTTTTATATAGAAGTTTGATAAATCCTTATGGAGACGATTCTCACTTGCAATTGCTATAAAGTTTTTAAACTATTATATAAAAGAGAAAATTATCGTACACGCCTGGCATGTGTCAGGTTTGGAAGTGTGTTTCTGAAGGCACAAATGCAATACAAATTATTGGTTGCTCAAAAAATAGTGATGAAGTGTTAAGTATCATGTGAGGTTTTTGCCTCGATTTTGAGTGCTAATCGGGATTGGTGGTAATGTAAAATAACAACGAAGTTTGTACAATACTTTGCCTTGAGTTGCTTGTTGGTTAGTTGTTGTTAAGGTTAAGATTGGATCCAAATTGGTGCAAGTTTCACTAAGTATTGGTAATGAATTAGTCCATAAGTGTTTGGTGTGTAATGGCCAAGTTAAAAATTTTGGAGTTTTAGCGTGACCAAAATCAGTGTTATGGTCGTTTTATGGAGTTGGATTGTTTTGCCTAGAGGTTGGCTTAATTTGGGAAAAAATCGGATGCAAACTGAGCACCATAAGTGAAAACACATCAAAATATAGATTTTGAAAATTAATAAATAAAAAGAACTTAAGCTACAAATAAGCAACTGAGGGTTTATATATAAATGTAAGAAAAATGTCAAATGAAATCAAGTTTCATTAGAAGTGTTGAACATAAGTTTGTTACATTTTGGTTTCTAAACTTCTATGCGGATATTTTCACTCGTAGAGCTCTGTATGTTCTATTTTCGCTCATTTTTTTTCCCAAAACAGTAGAACGTTGCAAGACAGTTAATTCATAACACGTGTCAAGCGTGCATAATATTTTCTCCATAAGGATTTTGCAAACTTCCAAGAAGAGTATTTTTTCTTATTTTTCTTAATTTAATCAATCTAGTTAATAGGGAATTAAAATACTAAATAACTAACACTATAACTACGAACTTAATTAACCAAACTAACTAAACTAATTCAAACAATTCATTACTAACTTAATTAAATAAAATTCTAATTTAGAATAATATAAATATCTATACAAATATATAAACAAAGATCTTTATAAACCCAAACTAATTAATGTAATAAACTTGGATTGCATTCGAGCACTAGAACATAACGTCACCTCATAACCTAGTTATAATATATCAAATGGAATCTTGCAATCATTAAATCCTAATTCATAATAGGTTGATAGCCTTTAGCAAATGATCAATTTTTCTATATTTAATGAAAAATAAACTTTATCATTATCATTGTAAATGTCCATATTGTGGATAAAACACAATAAAATTGAAATACAATAGTATTAACACTCAATGAAAATCATGCATAATCTAAATCAAATATTAATCAAAATATGCTAATCAAGAAATAAATTAGAGTAAAATCACCTAGAACATCCACTCGGGTAATATGACCCTATAGATGAATTTTAGTTATTACTTTTAAAATTGTTGTCAATAATCTAGAAATAGATTCAGAAAATTAAATATCACATTACATATTTGCAACTATGCATACAATATCAATCATCATTACTTGTAATACGCAAAAGCAACTTATTAAAATCGTGATTGTTGTGTATGATTAAGTTTAAAGTATTAAGTACACGATTCCTTAATTATAACTATATAGTAATAATATAATTAAAAGACATAATTAAACAAATATATACCTTTTAATAAAAAAAACAAAGCTCCAATGTGGCTTCAAAGATAAACTCAATAAAAACTAACTAATTTCTAATAAAATACTTAGAGAAAATCCGATAGAGAGAGGGGGGAGAGAGAGAAGGGGAGAGAGAGAGCTCTAATTAGAAACCCTAAAGTCCTATTTAAAGATTCCTAAGTATACAAAAATTTCTTGTTCTTTTCTGAAAAACTCAAAACTGACCTCAGCAATTTGTTAGTGATTCCATTTTGTTCAGAATCACTGAGAAAATCACTGAAAATTGGTATTTGTGCTTCAATTATTTTTAGTGTGTTTCCCAATTCATTGGTGATTCATTTGCTCTTCTCTCCTACTGATTTTCATAACGATTCCTTGGTAATTTTGTATTGCTAGCTTTGTTTTTTCCCTCTATACTTTCTTTCCTTACTTTTCGCCTCCAGACTTGAAGCCCCCATATTGTAATCAATAAGACTGTTTGCACCAGCCATTGCAGATGGCAAGTCCTTCACTCTTTGCCTTCTCTAATTGAATGTTTTGCTCTTCTTCATTTTTTCTTCCATTTCTTTATTTTTCCTCATTAAATCCTAAAATCACAAAAAATAAGAGAATACTCAGTATAAGATCATCATTTATATCTAAAATCAATCTAAATTACACTATACAATATGTCTAATTATTGACTTACCAAATACCCCCAAACTCAGCACTTTGTTGTCCCGAGCAAAGCAACACTCTCAATTATATTCTCTTTTACTTCTTAATATATTGATTTCAATCTAATTTATTTTAACTTTATATAATAGAAATTTTAAATAGAAGTGATCATGAATATAGACATATTACCCTCAAGTAAATAGAAGTTATGATAAAATAGAATGATTTAGACAAAACAAACCATCCCTTAATGATAATTCAACCACCCAATGCAACACCCCTTAGAACTTAAAGTTCTGTACCAAGGATAGTACAGAATATAGGTTTTCTCAATCTCCACTGAAAATCATTAAGCGTACAATGACAAGTATAGAATCTCAAAACACAAAAACCACTAGATTAATCTTAATTTTAGAAAATATTTTATAATCACAACAATAATCGAAATCAATAGGAATTTGGCCAAGATATCAAAGAATATATCGATTAAAACTTGTTAGATTAACAAATACTTCCTTCAGCTGTAGTTTCAAGCACTCGAGCTAAACTTTTTCTTTGAAGAGTTAAGAACATCCATTTTTTCATATCTTTTTCTTTTCTACTCCATCCTAATTATTTCTCTATTATATATTTCTTTTGCTTTTGCTTTTGAGTCCCTGTTCCATTTCTTATAGACATTCTCACGTTTTTCCATATAAATTCCTTGCTCCATTTTCTATGGAATCTATAGGACTCTCTATATATTTGTAAATTCTTGTTAACACTTCTCACCATCCACTTAAGTTCAAGAAAACATTCTTTCTGACTTATTGAAATTCATTGCTTTCTAACTCATTTCTTCTACCCCATTCTCCTGGTGTAGCATTTCAATCACTTTAGTCATTTCGACATATTGCTATTGCTATCACTACCACAATTGCTCATCTTGCTTGAATTCGTAAGTGAACTTAAGAGATTTGCAAAGAAAGTTATAAAAAGTCTTAATTAGCCATCACATACAATTCACCCCTTCTTGGGTGACCTTCAATTGGTATAAGAGTAGTTGTTGTTCATATTCAGATTTACATTCTAAAGCTAAATATTAATAGGCATGAACTTCGGTGTTGATGCTACCGTTCCACCTATGCTTGGGGAATTCATTTTTAGGAGTTGGAGGATTAAGATTAGAACATACTTTAAAGCCCAATCACATGAGATGTGAGGCATTTTAGAAAATGGTCCATCCACTCCATTTAGGGTCATGAATGATGTTGAAGTGCCCAAGCCAAAAAGTTAGTGGAATAGGGATGAAAAGAGGCTAGTGAGTTTTGATGATGAAATTAGATATATTCTCCTTTCTAGCATTCCCAATGACATTATGATTAGACTTTCTTCACGCACCTCATTTAGGGAGATATAGATAAAATTAGAAAAAAATTGTAGTGGTTGTTATGATTCCAACCTTTCATTCTATTCTAGCAAGCGTGATGATTTATTGCCATCTAGTGACTTTCTTGTTCCTTTATCTCTTCATAATGAACATATTTACATTACCACGCATATTGATAATAAAGATACTCACATGCATGAAAAACTTTGACATATGGATTTTTAAGTTTAAAATGATGATGATGATGATTATTATTATTATTATGATAAGTCTATACACTCTCATGTTTATGAAAGGAATTTCATTGTTGATTCATTCATTAATATTGATTGCTTTCATGATTCCTCTTTTAATGAATTGTCCATTTTGAGTAAGAATCTTGAAATAGATTTAGACAATCTCAATAAAGAAAATTAGAACCTCAAGAACATAATTCAACTTGTATTAGATGAATTGATGACTCTTTAATACACATTTGACATGAGTCTTGAGAAGAATGAATTCTTGAAGAAACATGTTTTTGAAGAGTAAGAATCAAGATCTTTAAGAAGGACTAGATGGACGAACAAAGTTGTTGACAAATGCCACAAATGAGAAGGAGGATGTGAAATTAAAGTATAGCCTTAAGAGACACAAGTGTTTACACTAAGAAGCTCAACTAAGGAAGTCTAGGAGGTTTTACAAGTTCAAAGCATCCCATAGAACGAATCAAGATTATTCTAGAAAAAAGACTCACATTAAGGCATGGCTACCAACAAAGACACCTAATGAGGCTAAGTCTATAAAATTCAAAGAAATATGGGTACCAAAGCCTATAATACATTGAGTGAATTAGACTCACTTTAGAGCATGAGAGAACTTAGTTGATACACTGATATGTGGGAATTAAGGTTAGTTAAGGTTTGTCGAGTAAAATTAAGTTTAGGAACATCTTATAGCTGAAAATAATACTCCTGAAATTATTTTTTAGTAATTCCCAGTGATCAATAGGATTAGTGCATCTTCGGGGGCAATTTTTTTGAAGTTTAAAAACAAAAAAATATGACTTGAAATGCGCTCCTCAGGGGGTGAAGCGCGTTCCACCCGAGTCTGGGGTTTGAAACCCAAACACAAGAACATGCCCTACATAAATATGGAGCGTGTTTCAGTATCAGGGTTGACATTTTTAATTGCCCACCCGAAAGGTTTTGTTTATGCTCTATTTTCTTCCCAATTTCAACCGATTCTCAACCAATCTACTCCACTAATTTTCCATCAATTTTTGGTTGGAAATATTTCATTACACTTCCTTTTGCCTTCTTCTATCTCTAATTGTGCCTGAAATCGACCCAAATCTTCAAAAAACCTATCCTAAGTTGGTGCACATAAGGTGTTTGAGAAAATGCCAAACACCAAGAAGACGTTTAAGATGGCTTCACAATTGACATGAAATTGTGCCACACTTCACTTAGTACTCAGTGAGTTATTATACAGTACTTCAAACTCTTGCTCATCCCGAGCTTCACATCGATCCAATTCACCTACATCATCAGAAAACAAACTCTTGGATGTTCAAATTCCTCACTCCACCTACCTAAAAAGGTGTACCATATAGCCGAGTGACGAATTTCTAAGTGTTTCAAAACCCATTAATGAGTGGTATACGGCAAAGGAAGTATTGACAACAACCATCTTAAACTTGGAGTTTATCGAAAAGGAAAACCTACCACTTCGTTCACTTTTTGATAGAATGGGTTGGACACTATTTCTTAAGCTCAAGTTTAACTATTATGAGCCACTTATGCAAGTCTTCCACATGAATTTGAAGGAGTCATCAAACTTATCAATGAAGTCTCGATCTGCTGGAATGGAAATTCCCCTCAAACTGGCACGGCTTGCACGCATCATCGATGTTCCATTACATGATGCTACTATTTCTCTATCCGACACCATCCACCATGCAGCGTATGATAGGCTTGAGGCCTACAACGCTATATGCCATCTTGCAGATATGATGATTATTCCCTCCATCGTCACTAACACGACTTTTCTACTTTTTCTGCACATGTTTCACAAGGTTCTTTTGAAGGTGTTAATGTCGTGCGGTGGGAGAAAGAATAGTATCACTCATATGGACTTGTATGTCTTATGAGCCATCATGACGAAGGCGAACTTGAGCTTGCCAAATCTCATCATTCGTTACATACATTTTATATAAAATACACCGTCGTCTATGCCATATGCATTTGTACTTACTCGCGTATTCAAGGATGTTGGAGTTGACAATGCATTAGGAGGCTTTCCCATGTTGGTTATTAACATGTCAAACTAATTAAACCTAAAGAAAATGGGCTACAAGTACCACCTGCCTTCTCAAACTTAGGTTATATATAAGGACACTTTTCAGAAATTAAGATTCGGTGATCGGGAACCCTCTAATTCGGAAGATCCAATTTACACTCAACTTGATCTATATGATTGGAGTGTCAGCTTTCCGGACTTTGGTGTAGTTGATATGGGTAAGGGGTCAAATCAGGGAGAGGACCATCGAGCCCCATATGGTGATGTATACTTTGATGCTGACATTAGAGAGCTTAGACCCCAACACTTGCTACAGCTGAATTACTCAGCACCACTGCCACCTACGTCTCAGCTTTGTTTCCAGTAGTTTGATCTTGAATCACCAGAGGACATGCCTCCATTTGCTACATATTTACACTCATACATGTTTTCTCAGTTTGATGTTATCAATGCTTGACTTACTTCATTTGATTACACACTATCTGATCACACTGCGAGTCTACGACGCCTCGAAAATGGTCATTCATTAAGGAGAGACAGCTCATTACGCCCTAGTCATTAGTCTTATTAGGAGATTAGGACACTTAATTATGTATGCTTAGGGGGAGCTCTAGATTGATTATTTTAGGGGGAGTGTCTAAGTTATTACATGAGTAAGACTTCATTTTTATACTTTATATGTAATTTTTTAACTCATATGTCTGTCGGTTTCTATTTGCGTTATATTGTTTCACTCTTCATAATTTTGTAATGCCATGAATTTTTGTTTATCTTTGAGTTATCATTTATGAATGAATGATATTCATTTTGACTCTTATTCCACGTGTTTTCTAAAACTGCTTGAATGAATGTAGTATATCTTTGAGTTATCATTTATGAATGAATGATATTCATTTTGACTCTTATTCCACGTGTTTTCTAAAACTGCTTGAATGAATGTAGTATATCTTTTATTCCATATGCTTTCATCATGATGCCTATTGTTAGGGGAGAGTCAATACCTACTATTTCATGTTATCAAAAATGGGAGAAATGTATATGTTGAACCTTACCATTATGATCTTGATATATCCTTAATGTCTATGTTTTTTGTCCAGTTCTTGTTGTTTGTTATATCAAAAAGGGGGAGATTGTCAGACTAAGTGGCCCATTAATAAGACTCCATCTTGAGATTTTTGATGTCAATAAACAATGTAAAATGGTACAAGTTCATTTTTCAAGTTTTCAGCGCATCTAACATTGCTACAACTCACAAGTTTGAAGGCTACTAATCGAAATCAAATGGAATGGATAAAATAGTAGAAGTGGAAGGAATAAGACTCGAAGAGCTCATAGTTTAATGAAGGCAAGAAATGAATTTATGTACATGATTTGTAGGTATAAGAGTCAAACTATATGAACCAAATGCATTAAATTCATGCATTTCGTAAATTTCATGTTTTCAAGAACCTAAATTTGTGCATTTCATAATTTTTGAATTCGTGAGTTTTAAAATGTTTTAAATCATGCAAATGTGTTATATGGCATGAACTTGAGGCGTGCAAAATGTTGGTTTTGATTTTAAATACAATGGTATCATTTTAGACAGATTTTCAGATCACTTGAAAAATATTTATGGAAAACTCGCTAGCATTGGAATGGAACATGGATCTTTTAGTTCTTAATCTTTGAAAAATCATTCGAATGACTTTGGTGTGTTCCTTAGGTCCTACCAACTTTTAGAGACCATGTGAAATGGTTTAATGGAATATTAACTAGAAAAGAGGTTTAGAGCATCAAACCAGAAATAATAATTTTTAAGCCCCTATTGTTGGAGGGCACTCCCGCATTATGTAAAGCACGTTGTAGGTCCGGGAGCACGCCCCAAGAAATGGTGGAGTGCGCTTCCAGGCTGCTTGACAGTTTTTTCAAATTAAACATTATACACTTTTAATTCGAATTGGTAAAGTGTTTTGGACACTTGGATCACCATAACGGTAAAATGCAATCAAAATGGAATTGAGAGAACATTATAAGAATATAGAACAATTTTTTGGTCTAACTAACACACGCATACACAAAGAGAGCTAAAATTTGAAGTTTTTGCAACGCAAGTGAAGATCAAACACGTATATTCACTTGAGGGCTTTAGGGCCTAATCTTATCCAAATTAAGCGAGGTGAAAGAAAGTGTTCTAAAGTACCCAACACGCTATCCAAAGGGGTTTAAATCATATTCATATCTCTAGTTGTAAGATCTCATTTCTCCTTACACTATTGCTTTTAATCTATATCCTGTTGTTAAGGATTTGTGCAGAAACCATATGTGACTGATTTGAATATGTTCATAAAGTGTGTTAAGCCTAATATCAAGTCTTGATAAGTCCTAGAACTAATTTGCACCCAATGAGCTAAAATTTGAATTACTATTATGCATGTGAACCTAGAAAAATGCATAGAGCCTAATCTATAATTATGTAGATGGCATTAAAGAAAATTCTTAAGTACCTGAGAAGGGCTAAGGAGATGTTTTTTGTCTATGGAAGTTTAGAAGACGAGCTTGTTGTAAATGGCTTCAGAAATTCAAGTTCTCAAACTGATATGAATGACTTTAAATCGCAGTCTGGATATATGTTTCCTTTAAATGAAGGCGCAGTGAGCTGGAAAAGTCTAAAGCAAGAGACTTTTATAGATATTACAATATAAGTTTTAGTATACTGTAGGGCTCGATGTAGCTAAGGAGGCAGTTTAGATCAATAAGTTCGTCTTTGTACTTGGTGTGGTTCCTAGTATAACTAACTTTGTTTGCTTGTATTGTGAAAAAAAACGGGTTGACAACACAAACCAAAGTTTAACGAAGGCTTTTCCACAAGCAAAACATGATGTTCATGTTAGGTCATTAGGTATTAGATACGTGAATGATTAGCCCTAGTGTGAGTAGGCCATGTTAGGGAATGTGCCCTAGGTAAATCTATAAACATTGTTTATCTTATAATTTTAGTAAATAAAATAAAGGTATTGTTTGCTCTTTTAGTATAAGTGATTGCATGTTTACCTTATAATAAGATCCATGGGTATTTTTTAAAAAAATACTAAATTTCCCTTGTCGATCATTATATTATGAACTATAATGAATTAAGACTAATGTGAATCTTAATTAATGGTCAAGTGATAATCATGCATATATAGATGAAAATCAAGATCATAAGTACGTATTAGAGAACGATGGACCGACCCACTATGAGAACACCACATAGATTAATTCATAGTTGTTAGTCATGATAGCTATAACATTTAGTCGTTCGACATAAGATTACCATAAACTTCAATATCAAGATCATGGTAATTTGACACAATCAAATGTTGTCTTTAACCAGACGATTATAATGTTTGGTAGGGCAAAGTTTTCGGAAACAAGTGCATCAAATTCTAATTGAGCGTGAAAGAAAAAAGAATTGGTATGCAGTTCGCCCTAGAAATCATATCACATATATCTTTAAAGTGTCAAGACCATTTGACATTTACGCTTATGTATATATCTCCTAGATCATCGAGCTTGATAATTATTGGATTTTTTTCTTCTTCTTATTATTCGTAGATTTAATTTCCTCTATGTTATTATTCTGAACATTGTTTGATTGTTTATCCCTCCATTCTCGGGTTATTATCTATTGATTAGTTGTTTTTTCACCTTGCTTGGTCATGTTTCTAACATTTCATCTTCCATTATTACTGCATTAATAACATGTATTTTAGCTTTATGATGATTTAATTCTAAAAATTCATTATTTTCAGCTTGTTCATTATCAATTTCATCAAATTTTCTATAGATATCTTCATCATTCAAAAGAAAAGTTACAAATTTATTTTCAAACTCCATAAACATTGTTCCTTCAAATATATCTAGTTTTGTTTTAGCTATTTTAAGGAATGGTCTTCCTAAAATTATAGATAGGGACTTAGTTGTTATTGAGTCTCCCATTTCCATGACATAGTAGTCAGCCGGAAATATTAAATCGTTAACTTTGAGTAAAACATCTTCTAGTAAACCATAGGTTTCAGCAACTGTATTGTTAGCTAAAGTAAGATTAATTGGTGTATTGGTCTATGAACCTATTTTCATTGACTCATATAACTTAAGTGATTGATGCTCCGAGATCATACGTAGCAAAATCTATTAAAGAAGTTTCTATTGTGATAGGAATTCCAAACATTCTTGAGTCGGAACATTTCTTAGGTATTTTCTTTTTAATTAAAGCATACACTTTTGTCTTAAGTTTTATTTAGATTCTTCTAAAAATTTGTCTTTTGATTCAAAGAATTCTTTCAAAACTTCATCATAATTAGGAAATTTTTAATTAATTCCATTAATAGTTCATTGATTTCAATTTTCTAAGTGATTCAAAAATATTTTCATTGATTTTGTCCTCCCTAGCTTTAGCTAATCATTGTCTAACAGTAGAATATGAAGACATGTCTTCATTCAGATTATCAGAAATCTTATTATTTTTATCTTTATCAATTAATTCAGACTTTTGTTAAGATTTTTTCATATGCTTCAAATCTAGCTAAATACCATGGGTACTGCCTTCTGGGAAAATGTGTAAGTATCAAATGTTCAACCACCCATTGTCTAGTAGGAATGAAATTAGCCATCTTTTCTTCTTCTTCTTCTTCTTCGATATTCTTTTGAATCTTCTTTTATTATTTTGCTCTGATTTATTACCAATAATAGTTGGGTCTTTGTTATCATTGTATATAGCATTAACTTAAGCTTGATTAATATGAGCAATAAAGGTCTGAGTAAGTGTTTTAACTTGATTACTCTGTTGAGTACAACTTACACCAAATCAATAGGCTCAACAAAATATTCAAACAATAAATTCAAATTTAGAGCAAATACTGCAAAACTTTATGAGTTAAAGTCATCAAAATTTTATATTGATTTCTCATAATTAAATTAAAACTAACTCTACCATTTATGAACAGAAAAATCACTTAAGCCAAATGATTTGTAGAATTTTTATTTGTAGGACCATGGCTAAGATTTGGATTGGGTATTCTAAGATAATAAGTATTATTGGCAGGTTGATTTCTTTAGGGACCAAAAAATTGATTAATCACTGCATCAAGCTCTTCGGTACTTTCTTCTTGTAGAGTGAGACACGCTTCCTTGCAGTGTGAACCTCATTACGGAATCTGCAAGCCTTTACTTGATTAGATTTTTCGTTAACTAACAGCTTAACCATCTTGGATAATTCATCAATTTTATCTTTAGTTGCATTATTTTTCTTACTATGCACTTTATAGAGTTTCTTTCTTGAGGATTTTGACTTTTCCATCATATTGTTTAGATTGTTTTGCCATCTTAGTAATTGCTTCTTTCACTAAAGTAGGTGTTGTTTCAAATAAAAATCTATTGCATACTGTGTTTAATAATCTTTGTTCAAATTGATTGAGTCCTTCATAAAAACGTTCTACTAAAGCTCTTCGAGTGTATCCATGTTGCGGAAAAGAAGAAATTAGTCTTTGAAATCTATCCTAAAATTCATTAAATTTTTCATCATCTTTCATCTTAGCAACAGTAATTTGCTTTCCATAGAAACTAATTTTCTAGCTGGCATATATTCATCTAGGAAAGCTTCTAACATTTGAGTCTTTATATTTATCGAGTATTGTGGAACATAGAACAACCAGCCTTGTTCTTCATCTTTTAATGCGAAAGGAAAAGCTTAAGTTTGACTTGTTCTAAAGTTCCTTCTTTTAGTTATATCTCATTAACTTTGTGTTGATACTCCCTTATAAATTTTTATGGGTCTTCATTGCCTTTGCACTTTAAGTTAAGGCACTAATAAATGCAAATCTAAGTTCATATTTAAGAAATCCATCAGAGTATGTTATACACATAGGCTAATATGCTGTAACGTTTTGATTTGCTTATTTAAAATGGAATTCTTTATTATCATTGATAACTCTGTTATCATTTTATTATAGATGACATTTCCATTGACTTCATTATTGTCTTTTTTCCATCCTATTAACTAAATTTTCCAAAGTTGTTGTCTTAAACTTTGATTAAAAGTTCTATCCATTTAAGGATCAAATGCATGTAAAGATCATGTTTAGTTAACACGACGAAGTGTGTAGAACATACAACATCTATAATCCTTTAGACAATATGTAACCATATATATAAGTCTAAATAATTACTTATCAAATACCCCAAATTTAGGATTTTGCCAGTCCATAGCAAAAGTGTATTTTTCTAAGTCTTCTAACTACTCCAATTACTCTAGGTCTCGTTCATGTTACATTACCCATAGAGTATCCTTTAATTCACTAAGTTTCAAGTTAATAATCTAATCAAGAGTTTCTCTTTGCAAAAACTTTTATTTTTAAGATATGTAGCTTTAACAACACATACAATTTATTTTTTAAACACCAAAGTAGATTACAACTAAAACAATCGCTATTCACAAGTTTGTTCACTTTGACACTCAAGTAGCAAGTGTATAATCTCATGATTTGTTATTACGCTCAGGAATTCACAATAACCGTAGATCAAACTAATTTTATTATACTTTAGCATTTAAAGAGTCTATAAAAAACTTAATCTAGTTGAAAAGAAAACTTAACTCAATTAGCTACTCTTTCTCAACGTATACCTTTTATTTGAGGAGTTTTAATTTATTTTATCCTTCTTTTCTTTATTTTTATCTCTTATTTTTTTCTTCTCCTCCTTTTTATTCTTTTATTTCACAATCCCTACTTCTTTTTTACAGAATTCCACTTTTCGTCCCTTTTTCTAACCATCACGTTCTCTGCACCATTTCCTGTAGAACTTCGGGGACTTTCATTTTTTTGATTCTGAAACTCTTGTAGCACTTCTCACTTTCACTTAGTCAAGCAAGTTAACTCCAACTTTTCATTTACAATGCATATTTTTTCCTTCTTTGCACTTTGTTTTTATTTAATTTTTATTTCAAAGTAAGATTCATGGTCATTATAGAGTCCCTTAGAGATCTAACTTTTTTTCCACAAGAAGTGTTCTAGTATTCTCCTCACTTTTGTTTCAAGTTCGCGGTCTTCCCTAAATCTAGGTTTCTAATCTTGAAATCATACCATTGTTGATATATTTCATTATTTTCTTCAAGAATTTAAAAAAACACTCTATTGAGTTTCATATCAATAAGAAACTTATATTTTATTCATCCTCAATTAACAGCATGAACATGCAAATGAACTACCTATTCTTTACATGTTACTATATCTAACCTAATATATATTAACTAAACACTCAAAACAGTAAGTAAATGAAATGAATTATACAATATCGTGATGTCCTCTTTAACTATTTTAAAATAAAATTTGATTGAACATTCTTATAGTGTTTATCCTTATTTCAACCTTTCTTATAACTTCTCATACTGTAGTGTAGTGTTGATGCCCCAAAACTTAAACCAAATATAATCCTCAAGGTTTAAAAATAAGTCTGAAACAATGAAAACAGTAAAACACATAAACATATAAAATAAAGAAAAATATAATATAAGAACTAAACATTAAATTTAAACAACTAAATATTAAAAATAATATCCCAAATTTAAAAATAAGATGTTCTCAATGTATCTCTCTTCTTCCTAAGTCAAGAAAAGTCTTGAGACACTAACATTAGGGTTACAGGTCATCATTATCATTGGCCTCATTGGCTCTAGTGTAGGATGGTGTCAATGGGTAATCCATCCTCTTGCTCTACACCACAGCCAGATCAAACACATAAGTCGATAATGATAAAAAACAAAAATACCTATTAATAGGTCTCATATGTCTACTCTTCTCATACCTAGATATGTCCCTATAATGATGCATAAATAACATGAAGTTTTACGCCTATTCAGTTAGTCTTGCACTCTCCATTTTATATCCTGCTCATATCATAACAAGGCTGCGTGATACTGCACCTTGTCATCTCATTACTGTCTTCTTATTTCAGTAATCCATAGTCTTTATTGCTCTGGAGTCAAGTCCTCTAAAGGTTGTACTGGTTGCTATAGTGTAGGATTTTGTGGAAAAGGTCAAGACTATATCCAAGTCTTGTTTTCCAATGAGTGGGTCTACAAACTCGTATCCCTCAGCAAATCTTTTCTATTGTTACTCATCTTCTCCATATCCATCTTCTCATTCCAATGCTAACTCGGCTGCTATTGTTGCATGATCCTCTTGTTGTTTGGCCAACAACTTAACCTCGCATCTAACTCTATAAGCATTTTCTCTCTCATCCTTGGAGTCTAGATATCCATGTGGTGATTTCAATTTGAGTATGAAAGCCTCATCCATGGTTGCTTGGGCCTTAATATCAAATTCCTCATCATTTCGTAGTCTAACTCAGGTCTTCATGTATAACTTAGTGATCAATATAGAAAACAATAATTTTTTATCCTGCTTTGACTTTATGGACTCCCTCAGATTGGTGTAGATGATCTCGTTGACCTCGATCTCTTCGTTTATTGTGATCTTATATAAATAAGCCGACTTTGGATTGTTGATCTCTCCTTGCTAAGTGGTGGGGTATAGCGATGCGATAAGGAAATATTGCCACATTCAATAGGCTATCCTAATATTCCCTTTCATGATATGCTTTAACACATTCTCAACTCCCATAGCCGGTCAGGTTGTCGTTGAACAACCAATGCTCTTTCTATGCTTCTAAATGGTTATAGGTTATAAGGTGTCTCATATAGATCATCAAGAAAACTTAGTTAGGCTCCAACTATACTTAAATTCTCCAATCAATAGATACTATTAAGTTCAAGCTTATTAAAGGGAACAAAAACTCTCTTATTTTCACTAGCTCTTCTTTGTAATGACATTCACATTAGCATAAAATTCGTACACAATTTCACTCACTCCTCTAACTTTATTCTTTCTATAATCTTGAGTGAAATGCTCCCAATTTTCTTGCTTCATGAAATTGTTCACTTGTTCGTCATATTTGGCCAACAAATTTATTCCTCTCTCACCAATGAACTCTATATGTTAAATATCCTCATATCTATCCTTAGCCTTTCTACTAATGAAATATTTGTACATAAAAATTCTTGGCTCCTCTGTAGATCTCTTGAAGTTGATGCCTCAAGATTATTTGTTCTAACTTGGCTAACTTGCTTCTTGTTCTCAATATTCTCTTCAATTCAAACAACAACACAACAAATGCGATTACTAATTCGGGACTTAAAATCACCTAAAAACTACAATTCATATCACGCAAATCATTTATAACCCAAAATTTCAAAAAACAGACTAAGTCTCCATGGGTAACATTGATGCTTAACATTCATACAACTTGCAAGTCTTTATCCAGCAAATCCACTATTCATCAAATTTCATCATAATTTTTCAAAATTTAAAGCATAACTAATGGAATTGTAAATTTTACCTCAATCTCGGAATAGTTTCTGATGTAGAGAACTCCTTCAAGTCTTTAATGATCCAAGCCCTTTCACTTTTTTAACAAACTAGAACCCTTGCTCTCTTTGAAATCAAGTTCCCAAATTCAAGCCCTAGCTTTCCACCTTTTGCAAATCAATAGTACACTTGTTTATTTTACTCTCAATCACTAGGTACTCTTTTATCCCACTAAGAAATGATGAAAACTTTGGTTCAAAAGGGATGTATAATTAGAGGTTATAGTGGGGTTTTGGGTGTAAATGTAAAGGAAGTTATGAATATGGGGTTTTAAAACCCTTCTTTGATAAGTGACAGCATCGTGATAGCGTTGAGGTGTGGGGGGCATGTGCTCTATTTCAATCTACAAACATTGTTTATCTTAAAATTTTAGTTAATAAAACTGAGGTTTTCATTTGTTGTGTTATTATAAGTGATTGCATTTTACCTTATAATAAAATCCATTAATTTTTAAAAAAATATCATAAATATTCCTTGTCAGTCACTATAGAGGGAAATTAATGAATTAAGACTAGTATTAATCTTAATTGATGGTCATATGATGATCATGCTTAAAGGGTTGCGAATCGAGATCATGAGTTCTTGTTCGGGAATAAAGTACTAGACCGACCCGCTATGACAGCACCACATGGATTAAGTCATAGGTGTTACTCATGATAAGTATATTATTTAGTCCTTCGACTTATAATTACCATAGACTTCAATATTAGTAGCATGGTAATTTGACATGATCTAATGTTAACTTTGACTAGATGATTATAAATATTATTATTTGTTACCGTGTAAATTATATGTAAAGGTGTGCAATCAGGATTGAATTTTTTACTCTCGTATGGAGAGAGATATATGTGGATCCCTTGATACGATAAAATGATAATGGCCAAGTCCATCTTAATTGATATGATTAATGTAACTTTGTAATGTTTTTAGTTTACTTGAAAATCGAGACTAGTATGATTAAACATTAAGGGTGACTTTCCATGCCTTATGTTTAATCAAAAGATATAGCACGAAAAAGGATATGATATATGTTTTTCATTAAGTTATATAGATTTTGATATGTAAGCTACTTGGGTAATCATATTATCTTGTTAGAGACATCTTATGACTTGTGTACAAAAATGGTTTTAGTTCACTGCCAATGGTGCATGAACCTATTGGGTCACACACAAAGAATGGTTTTGCGCAATTTCAATTGGTCTGGAGTAATGAGTTTTATATGATAAAATTCATGACATAAAATCCATAACAATTTGTTATATGATAACTTATTAATAGGGCGTATGCGTAATTTGCTTATACTGCCTAAATACAATAGTTGTATTATGAATAGGATTTTAAGTGAGGGCTTATCTACGTATATAAATAGATGTGTAAACCTTAAGAATCGGTGATGATTTTTTAGATTTTGCTATTTTTGACTTCTCTGGACTTTGGGGAGAAAGAAAAATGTTTTCTATCTCTCTAGGGGCTAGCACTTTGAATTGTTGTCACTGTTCGTGTATGTATGTATTATATAGGATGCACACTTGAATGGCTTGGAGATCGATCAATGAGAGAAAGAAATTACGGATTAAGGTATGGTTTACATTTGTAGATCTAGTTTAATGGAATTTATTTTCCTTTCAGTTGGGGTTTTTCAAAATTTATTTTGAATTTTTTGCTGCGTATGAACCCCAAAACTCAACATGAGGACACTATCACTTTTTCATTGGGTATCCTCTGTACGCTGCTGGTGCAGTCAGTCATTCCCAAGATGTCATGGGTCATTCCTATGATGTTGAGCAGTCTATTAACGTGTTTCACATATATTTTTATTTAATTCCTATTTGGCGCTTCTCCGACTTTATGTATAACTTACATAAGATGTCGTGATCACACGAAATATATGTAGATATAAAAATTCATTAAACTCACCTGTGGCATGCACATGTCTTTGTCGCTTGAACTCATTTGATTTTTTACGCACTTTAACGAGTTTGCGAGACTTTTCCATTCTGATTAATCATCACCCGGTAAATGGCGTTTCCTGCATATTTGATGCAAATTTTTGAAAGTTAGAAGCTAAAACGTTGTAACTGTACTTATTAGACTAAAAAACTATATATTAACTAAAATTTAAAAACTTGAAATTTAAAAAACCTATAGGCTGCCTCAAAGTAGTGCTTAATTTAATGTCATTAGCCTGACGCATTTTAACTCTTTTAGTCCAAATCTAAAATAAGATACTTCATTTATAGATCGAAGATTATGATGTCATTCCCATTTGGATGTACTTCTATGCTATCAACAAAGACAACTTTCTCTGCATCATCACCCTCATCGATACTCATTGGGATATTCTTTTTTCGTTTGTTCAAGTCTGCATTGGCATTGCTCAAGAATGGCTTCCTAAGTATCATAGACACATCATCATCCATTTTATGATCCATAACTTCAAATTCTGCGATGAATTTGAATCTACCCATTTTTATATGCACATTCTAGGATCTTCCTATAGTTGGTATCAACTTGCCATCTACTACTTGCAAATTTTTCGTATCAGGACAATTAATCTTCCAATCAGTGTGCGACATGTCCATTAGTGGCGTGACATTGGCTGAGGTTCTCGTATCACATAAAACATTCCTAAATCTATGCCCATTGATGCTTATTGGTATGCATTTTTCTCCAAGCTCTCTCCTTTTCATTACTAGAAGTCTCACGATTAACTTAAACTTCGGTTCTGACTTCCTTGCCATTGCCGTTCGGAGCTTCTTTGGAAGGACCTTCAACTTTTTGCTTGGTCTTCCATTGTTTCTTTCCCTTCTTGTCACTCTTCAAGGCATTGATTATCTGTTGCTCGAATCCCTCGAGTTCATCTTTCATTACTTTCATTATATATTCATGTGCCTCTTTATGCTTCCTCATAGCCAAAGTGTTGACTTTTCTTGACTTGTACATCACTTGATCATTTATTGGCTCACTAGTTGTTATAGTGCTCATCATGTTAATAGTAGTAACATTCTCCTTGGGACTGGTGATGGTGTTGCTTGAAACTGTCCTTCCTTCCTTGAGTTCAAGTAATGGCTAATTGTCCTTCCTTCCTCGAGTTCAAGTAATGGCTAACTGTCCAATCTGTGTTTCTAAGTTCTTAATGGATGGTGAGCTATCATTATCAATCCTCTTCATGGCTTGCTTCACTCCTTCCATCTATTTTTCTTGGTTCTAATGAAGTTCCTTATTACTCATGTCCATGGCCTACGAGTACTTCTCAATTAAGTTCAACAAAGTCATCTTTTCATTCTTTCCTAGCTTCCCTTATTAGACTTATGGATAAAAGCCTTGAAGTCGTTTCAATGCACTATTGGGACTTCTATACGAGAAGTTTAGGCTGTTATTTTTTTATCCTTGATAAGAAATTTGAGAAGCCATTCCTCTCAGCTTGAAGTTGTTCCTGTATCCTTGATTTTTCATTAAGTTGATGTCTTCATATTCGATTCCTTGTTGTATGTCCATTTGGCTCCATTTGGTCAACAACCATATAATGGTGATAATTAGGTTGCTGCTCTACTTGTGGACCTTGATGTCCCATTTGATTTTTGACCATTTGACTGCTCGGATTTTATAGATGTGTCATAATCACAACTATTGAGTCAATCTCATATACTCCTGCTAGTTTCCTCACTGTTGAACGAGTATCTACAGTAGTATTTTGAGACTTAAGATTAAGGAGATCTAATGATCCATCATCATCTTTGGTTAGTAGAGAATCGCTTGCTACAGAATGTACTACTGTTCTCGTATTTGATTCATCCAATAGTAGAAAATTTAGATTTGTGCCCATTTCACATATCTGTGCCCTAGATATCTCTTCAGCATCTCTTTGAATCATTCATAAGCCTCTCTAAGAGACTTGGTGTCTTCTTGCATGAATTGATTGATTTTTAACTTCCTTTCACTGACCTTCACTTGGGGAAAGAACTTATCATGAAAGCTTTCATTGATTTTTGCCCATAAGGTTATACTCCCTACATTTAATTCTTGGAACTAGGATATCACTTTTCTATTTAATGAGAATGGGAAAATCCTTTTACTGATCACCTCCTTTATAACTCTGATAACGTGCATAGTGTCGCCGGTCTCCAAGAAATTTTTTAAATTTGTAATTGTAAATTCATTGGCCAGCCCACTGAAAAAGATATTTTACACCATGTTAATTAGAAATGGTCTCAAGTCAAACTCAGTAATGTTGGCTGGAAGCCTCACCACTCCATTGTAACTCTCTTAAGCTTCTGGCTTGAAGTAGTCACGAAGGCGTCTTAGTCCTAGCACTGTATCATGCATTATCAAATCACTTTCGGGTTGGTTATTCGCATGGCCCTATTATTGGTTTCTTAATTGATCCTCATCCGTCTTGATTCCTTTCTTTTTTTTTCCTTTGTTGGTTCTGTTAATCTCAGGGACGTAAAGAAAATAAAAAAGATCAAGTGCAAAAAGTCAAACTTGAAACGTAAGCCTTTATTTTCTTTTTTTGTTTTGTTTTTATAAACATGAAACTAATGTACTTAAAATAAAACTTAGAAAGTTTTCAAACTATGTTTAAGTGGCTACTTGTCCCCATTAACTGCGCCAAAAACTTGACTTCGACCGCAAGTATAATGGCTCGATTATAGTAATAGTGCAACCAACTTACAGTGACTGTGGATAGTGTCCTCTAGGAAAGGTGTATGCACTCACCACAGACTTAGCTACAATGAATCTATTACTGAGGAAATCTTTTTAAATGATTTTATAACTAAACTAAACTAATATATACTATCAAATCAATGCACTTTACTTTTAATTCTTACATTAAAACTACCTTAGTTCACAAATTCACCTAGGTAATGAAATATTATGCTATTCAAGCACTTTAGCATCTTTATCATGTTGTGCACAATGTCTTATTAGAATAGACAGATTTCCTTCAAATCCACTTTAACCTACTATTGTGACTGAAAAGATTCTAATGTGCTAACTAGAACTCCACCTATCAGTGTGAATAACGTAAGCTCCACATTGCCTTAATGTTCCACAATTTTAGATTCATAAATAAATAATTTTACTATTTGTGTCTCCCTAATAAAAAATTATCGCTCGATGGTGTGTATTTTATGGTTGTACCATATCCAGCTTGAAAGCTTCAATGATCATGATAATTTCTAAAACCTAATATCAATAAACATGTGATAGAGATGTCTATAGCATTACTCTGAGAATCAATACAATTTCTAACTATTGCGCTTTTTATATTCAATTTGTACTTATGTTCATAGCATAACATTCATACTATAAGGTCTATCGACTTAAGATTAATAGACTACTCATACTTCATTGAAACTAACATGCATATAGTAGTATTCATTAAAATCAGATATATATTGAAATAATTCAAAGAAATAAATTCAAATAATACCCAAATCACCATACGTGAGTCTTCAATGTCTTCTTTCCACATATCGTTCTAATACTCAAGAATATTGTAAATATATGCTAAAATATGTTAATTGCTATTGGTTGATGCTTGATGAGTTTAGCACGTCTTAATATCCATTTATACTTCCTAAACATAATTAGAAACCCTACTTTACAATTTAACTCGAAATAAAACTCTAACTTTCTATTTTCTTCTTTTTCGGCTCTTTAAATCAAACCCCGGTGTCGTATGTGTAATGCCACGATGCTGCGACTATGCCACCTCTGTTGTATGCTTTTCTTCATTTCAATAACCTTGGCGCCGTCCTTTCAAGCCCTACGGTGCCACCACTGCATGCCACGGTGCCGACTTTTTGTCTCGTTTTCTTCACTTGTCTTTTTTCCCATGTCGTGCCTAGTTCCTCTATACTACTCCTTCACGCTCCACAGTACTATACCTTCATGTGCCAGCCACACTTTAGTGAGTCATTTTTGCTCATGTTCTTCTTTTATGCCTTACTTATCAAAAATGCAAAAACACCATCAATTAGAACTCATTTAGGATATTTATACTAAATATATTATAAACTAATGAAGGTCACCCAAGAGGGGGGGTGAATTGGGTTACCGAGTAGTTTTTGCCCTTTTAAAATTTTATGCGTAATTTACAACTATGATGTATATATAAGCTATGCAAGTAAAAGAAATGCTGGAAATATAAAGTGACACAAGATTTATAGTGGTTCGATCCAACGATCTACATCCACTACCTACTCGAGTTAGGATTTCAACCCACTTATATTACCAATAAGTGTTACAACCTAAGCATCACCTAGGATTTTCCCACCTAGCCGCAACTAGGATTTTTCCCACCTAGCCGCAACTAGGATTTTTCCCACCTAGCCTCAACTAGGATTTTTCCCACCTAGCCGCAACTAGGATTTTCCCACCTAGCCTCAACTAGGAATTTTCTCACCTAGCCGCAACTAGGATTTTCCCACCTAGCCTCAACTAGGATTTTTCCCACCTAGCCGCAACTAGGATTTTCCCACCTAGACTCAACTAGGATTTTTCCTTTCGACTTAGATTCCACTAAGTCTTACAATCATTCGAATACAACAATTTTGCTGGAAATACAAAGATACACTTTACAACAAAAGTGGTATCAAATTCAAACACAAGCAAGCCACCTAGAGCCTAACTCTTATGCATGCAAGTGTGAGTATAAATGGAATATGCAAATATGTTACTTGATGTTGTTGCAAATTCCAAATCTGAAATCGTTTCAAAAACTTAATATATTTGTGTGAAACCGATTTCGAGTCTAAGAACAAAAGTTTAGCAAGAATCAAGTTTAAGTGCAACACTTTTGTTCAAATCAATCTCAGAGTTTGATAATGTAAATTTAAGTGCAAAAACTCAGAGAAGATGTTGTTACAAATTCCAAATTTGAAATCGTTTCAAAAACTTAATACATTTGTATGAAAACCGATTTCAAGGCTAAGAACAAAAGTTTGACAAGAATCAAGTTTAAGTGCAACACTTTTGTTCTAATCAATCTCGAGTTTGATAATATAAATTTTAAGTACAAAAACTCGAGAGAATATGTTCAAACACACACAACAATGATTTTCAAATCAAATACTCAAAATATGTAGATTAAGCTCAAGTAAGATTGTAGATTTAGAAATTTCTTACAACTTGAAGAATGACGAAGAGATCACTCGGAGTGATTCTTGAACTCCTTTTGAAAGCCTCAAATGTCTTTGGATATGTGAGATAATGAACACCACTAAGATCTCTCTTGTTTCTTCACAAAAATCTGATTTCTACTTTGTAGATCTAATGATTTTGAGTGTGTTTTCTCTTGTTTTCTAAAACCAAGTTTGTGGTGGTTTTATAGTGGTAGGAATTCCAATATAGCCGTTTATGACCGTTCTAGGAATCCAGGAAATCAAAAATTCAAATTCAAAGCTTGATTTCCAAAAGTCAAAAATTGCAGTGCGAGTGCAATTAGCGCTAATCTTGTGAGTTAGCGCGCTAACAACTGTCTTAGCGCGCTAATGACATTATTAGCGCGCTAATCATGCAGGGACTTGAGAATAATTAATTTATCCCTTTGTGTTAGCGACCCTTAAACTTGTCGGGACCTAACCAACCCTTATATAACATGTTATACATGTTTATTATGAGTCATTAAGCCTATTTGGGTGGTGGGATAATTTTACAAACCCCGAAAACGGAAATTCAAAGTTTCACAACTTATTAGGGGCTTTTCTGCAAATTTTCAGTTTTCTTTTTGAATACATTTCAAAAACGAGTTTTTCTTTTTCAAAAACATTTATAATGATCTTCTAATATGTAAATGACCGTTCACACAAGGTTTCACATTGTTTAACCTCATTTACCTAGTTAAGTGTTTAAAATCCACTTTTAAACTTTGAAATCAACTTATGACTTTGAGAAATGATTTCGAAAACTTGATGTATGCATGAACTAATGCATTTGGCTTGCGTGAAAGAATTTGTATACCTTACATTGATATTACAAATTGCGGCTTGAACTTTTCTTCTTCATATCTTCATTTATGCCGAGTCTTGAACTTGTATTTCTTGAGTACTTTTGAAGTGTTGTATTGCATCACTTATTCCAACAATTTCTCCATATTTCTTGAGTACTCTGATGTGTTGCATTGCATCCTTTAACACAAACTGAAATACTTGATTAGTACATTTTCACCTTGTTTGTTTCCATCAAAATCTCTATTTCGGAATGTGAGTGACTAACCACTTAGTCCAACAATCTCCCCCTTTTTGATGATAACAAACAATGTGAACTTTAAAGGTGTAAAAACACAATCTAAATGTATATCACATTCAACACATCAATCTTTTCAAGTTCAACCACATTTAACTTCAAATATGCAAGTTCAAAACCAACAACCGTTTCAAATATACCAAGATAAAAACCTTTCAAATTCAACACCACATATTCAACACCACATTTTTCAAACTTCAAACCTTTGAAGTTCACCACATTTTTCTCCCCCTTTTGATATTATCAAAAAGCGGGGTCAAGCATGCACAATTTTGCTCCCCCTTTCAAGTATACCAATAAAAAACCAACAACTTTTTCAAGTATACCAATATATGCAGGTTAAAATTATCAACTTGATAGCAGTTACGAAAATCAATAATATTAACGTATCAACCTGATATCAGTAAAAATGAGAATTATTAACCCGATACCAATATATACCAATGAAAATAACACCTTTTCATATTATCCTTTCAAAAAATATCACAATATCACAATATCATCAAAAATATCACAACATCACATATCACCCTTTCAAGTTTAACCTTTTCTCCCCTGTTTGATATTATTAATCAATGAGGTCAAGTATCTGCAAAGATAGACAGGATTTAAACAATACGAGAGAAATAAACTCTCCCCCTCACTTTATGCATATCAATAAACAATATACCAGAATAAAAGCATTCTCCCCCTTACTTTATGCATATCAATAAACAACATAGTATACCATGATAAAAACATTCTCCCCCTTACTTTATGCAAATCAATAAAGAATATACGGAAGCGAGACACATGCATAGACTATAAAACATAGTGAAGCACAAAATAGCCATAAAGAAAACTCAGAGATACGCAAAAGAATCATGATATAAATAGCAAAAGTAACGAGATAGCATAATTGTGGCGTAACATGAGTTTGACAAATTAGAACACCTAAGACTAACATATGGGAACCTAATGCTCATCTAGGTGTATCTAAACGCTTCTTCTAGACGATGGTGGTGGATGGTCAGAACTAGAAGCGTTGTCATCTCGCACTGGCCGAGCCGGAAGCCGTTGACTCTCAATACGACGTAGCCGATCACTATGACTCGAAGAGTCGTCTCGACGGCATTGAAGGATTGAGTCATGTAATCTTGCAAGTTTCTCAGTCTGTGCCGATACATATGCCGGTGAAGGTGACATATTAGGAGGAGGTGTTAAGCCGCTGAATGTAGAAGGGTGTGGAGGCGGCGCTGATTCCTCGTGCTGCTGCTCCGGAACCGTAGAATCTTGAGCTCTTCCATGATCACCATCATCATCATTGTGACTTGCGTTACCTCATCATCACTGGTCATCATCGCCAAGATGATAGCTATACTCCAAATAACGGCGCATCAAACGGATAGTCCGTAGAGATAGGAGACTCGTAACCGCCGTGATCTTGAGTATATGGAATAGCATCATCCCTAGTCCATTGCTTTCTCTCACGAATATATCCGTATTTCATGGCTTTCAATGTGGCCATGTCAATAGTATCGACTATCGAGAGAACGACCTCCTAACGCAAGATCTACTTGGGCGGACTCCAAGTAGGATGTAATAACATGGGCGTATGGAAGATGACGACCGTGCCGCATGTGCTAGTCATATAGCCGATGAGAATGTGAGGAAGGCGAGGGGTAGCATGAGAAATAGATGACCTAGTATGAACATGTCAAGAAGAGTGACATAGTTCTTGCTACCTCCTCGTGGAAGAATGACCTTATGAAGTATCTTATGAAGAAGGTGAGGTACTAGCTTAAAATCGGTATCCGTGATACCGGTCGGATAGACAGTTAAGTTACTTTTGGACCGAAGAAAGGAATTTAGAACTTCTAAACGGTCAAAAGGCCAACTCAAGAATTTGCACACAACCGTGGTCGATGGAGGGTGCAATGGGAGGTGAAGCCGTTGAGCGAGATTTTCCGGTGTAATCTCGATGGCTCGGCTACCAACGGATGAACGAAGTACAAATTGATTTGTGGTTTCAAGGTTGGAATAGAAGACTCTAACTAGAGGGGGGTTATAGTTAGACCGATGCGTACAAAAAGTAGTCCACCCCGCCGCATCAAGAATTTCCCGAATTGGGAGATGAGTCTTATCAAAGAAGGCGACATCGACAATTGCGGGTCGAATAATTTTAGCGTCCGTTAGCCGTGTAGCTACCAATTCTAGTACGGACGAAGACTCATGGATGGCTTTGGCACGACCCTCACGGAGTGGGCATTTCTTAGGAGGTGAAACAAGGTGAGTGGATTCATCACTAGATGAAGAGGATTGGACAATACGACGACTAGAAGGACGTCGTGAGGACGTTGCTTGGGTAGGTCTTGATGGAGTGGGAGCGGTAGGTGCACCCGTTCGAGAAGAAGGGCGGTTTGAAGGGCGACGTGATGACATATTGAAACAAAAAATGGAAGGAATCAACAAAGATTAGGGAAGATTTGTACCTTGGAAGAGTGGAGATCACGGTGGAGAGTACACGGAGAGTGGATTTGGCAAGAGGAGACGAGATACTTGTGTTTGAGGTGAGTGTGTTATGAAAAATTTAGGTTATAAAACCCTGGCCGATCGACATTAGCGCGCTAATGGACAGAATTAGCGTGCTAATTCCTCTCTGGAATTTTTCGGTCACAGGGCTGTTAGCGCGCTAATTTGCGCTATTAGCGCGCTAATTCCTCTCTGGAATGTATTTGACAAAAATTTTGAATTTTTGCAATTTAGCTCCGATTCTTCTCAAACTTCATGGACACTTCACTAACACCATATAAAAAGATTTTGAATAGCTAAAACATATGTAGAAGGTCCAATTCTCGAGACATGCCTAACTCACGCCGAATTTTAAAAACTTGTTTTCTAGGCAAAGGCTTAGTGAGTATATCGGCTAATTGATCCTATATGGGCACATGGATACGTTTTAACATTTCCCCTTTTTTTTTTTGGATGAGATCACACAAAGAATGGTGTCTAATCTATTGTGCCACAATCATGCATCACAATTACTTTATGCATTCAAACATGAAACATTTTGCATATTTATCTCATCAACGTTAATGGCATAAACGTTTTTATCTCAAATAAACAAGGTTTCATGCTTCTCATTTCTAACAATGTACTTTGATGATTCAAACATAACGTGAAATCGTTTGTCACACAATTGACTAATACTATGCAAATTAAGTTTCAAACCATCAACAAGATAAACGTTAGAAATAAAAATAAATTGTTACCGACAGTTCTGAGACCAATAACTCTTCCTTTGATGTTGTCTCCAACTGCCACCTTTCTACCATCATGCCACTTTAGCTTGATATGCATCTTCGGTCATGTGACTTGAGCACCCACTGTCCAAGTACCATGGGGTGCTTTTTCTCGTATCCTATACTATGGGAAACACACTGGATTTTGGTACCCAAACACCTTTGGGTCCGAGAGTGTTAGTGTCATAAACATTTTTATCTACCCATGCTAGTTTACCGATTTTTACCTTTTGTAATGAACATTTCCCAACCATGTGAGTCTTGTTGCATTTATAGCATCTACGATTATCATTTAGCAATTTCTTATAGCTTAATAAGTTTGCTCCGTAACCTATGCCTCTTTTGTTAAGTGCACGTCGTTGTGCTCCTAACATCATGTCAAACATTTGTTTACCATTTGTAAACTTATGCACTGTGCTAGTCAAGTCCTCTACTTCCTTGACTAAAGCATCTCTTTCCTTTATGACTTCATTTAAGTCATTTTGGAGATCATCAATAATCTCATTTTGTGACTCTATTTCACTAATTGCAATGGTCAAACTCTTTTTGAGTTGTTTGGTGTTTTTGACCTCCTTTTTCAATTCTTTCCTAAGCTCATCAATATTTGGAACATCATTCAAATCATTAATATTATCAAAATTGAAAACATTAGAGTTTACCTCGCCTTGTGCCGTGAGACAAAATATTGCCTTTTCACTTTCTGATTCGGAGTCCGAACTTGATGATGATGAGTCATCCCAAGTTGCTTTGAAACTCTTCTTTCCTTTGTCAAATAACTTCTTGGTTTTGCAATCCATTTTGACGTGACCCGGTTTGCCGCAACCGAAGCATATTATTTCGTTTGATTTTCCTTCCTTGCTTCCACTTCGAAGCTTCTTCTTGTACTTGTCTTGTTTGTACACTGCCCTGTTGAGCTTTCTTGAGATCATAGCTACTTCCTTCTCAAGATCATTTTCATCACATGATTCTTCATTTTCGATGACTTCAACCGATGCACTAGAGGAGCTATTTGCCTTCAAGGCAATATCTTTTCTTGAACTTTTAGCACCTCCATTTAGTGCTTCCAATCTTGCTCGGTCTTTTAGTTCAAATTCATGAACTGTTAGCTCTCCGCATAATGCATCGAATGTATAATCTCCAAGATTTTGAGCTGATTGGATAGCGTATTTCTTGGCATCCCATTCCTTAGGCAAGCCTCTAAGGAATTTATATACTGAAGTTTCTTGATCATAATTCTTGCCTAGATTCTTGATCTCATTTAATAGCTTCGTGAATCTAGTGATGGCGGTGGCTATGTCTTCATCAGCCCCAACTCAGAAAGTTTCATAATGTTCCTCAAGAATTCTCAACTTTGTCTTCTTTACTTGCATGGTGCCTTCATAATGTACTCCAAGCTTTTCCCATACTTCCTTTGCTGTTTGACACGCACTTACTCTGTTAAATTCATTTTCACTAAGTGCACAAAATAAGTGATTTACGGCTTGATCATTTGAAAGCTCAAGCTTTATCTCCTCTGTCGTGTATTCTTTCAATGGCTTATCCGGTGGAGTGTAGCCATTTTCAATTGCGTCCCATAAAAATCTATTTTGTGCTCGAATGTAAAATTTCATTCTTACTTTCCAATGAGCATAATTGGTTCCATCAAAATATGGAGGCCTACTCGAAGTGGTGCCTTCCCGAAGGCGAGCTGGATCTAAAGTTTGCATCCTTGCACAAAAGCACTCAAAGATACGTTAGTAATACTTTGAGCAATAACCCGCTCTGATACCAATTGAAGGTCACCCAAGAGGGGGGGTGAATTGGGTTACCGAGTAGTTTTTGCCCTTTTAAAATTTTATGCGTAATTTACAACTATGATGTATATATAAGCTATGCAAGTAAAAGAAATCTTTGGAAATATAAAGTGACACAAGATTTATAGTGGTTCGATCCAACGATCTACATCCACTACCTAACCTCCTCAGTTAGGATTTCAACCCACTTATATTACCAATAAGTGTTACAACCTAAGCATCACCTAGGATTTTCCCACCTAGCCGCAACTAGGATTTTTCCCACCTAGCCGCAACTAGGATTTTTCCCACCTAGCCTCAACTAGGATTTTTCCCACCTAGCCGCAACTAGGATTTTCCCACCTAGCCTCAACTAGGAATTTTCCCACCTAGCCGCAACTAGGATTTTCCCACCTAGCCTCAACTAGGATTTTTCCCACCTAGCCGCAACTAGGATTTTCCCACCTAGACTCAACTAGGATTTTTCCTTTCGACTTAGATTCCACTAAGTCTTACAATCATTCGAATACAACAATTTTCTTTGGAAATACAAAGATACACTTTACAACAAAAGTGGTATCAAATTCAAACACAAGCAAGCCACCTAGAGCCTAACTCTTATGCATGCAAGTGTGAGTATAAATGGAATATGCAAATATGTTACTGATGTTGTTGCAAATTCCAAATCTGAAATCGTTTCAAAAACTTAATATATTTGTGTGAAACCGATTTCGAGTCTAAGAACAAAAGTTTAGCAAGAATCAAGTTTAAGTGCAACACTTTTGTTCAAATCAATCTCAGAGTTTGATAATGTAAATTTAAGTGCAAAAACTCGAGAGAAGATGTTGTTACAAATTCCAAATTTGAAATCGTTTCAAAAACTTAATACATTTGTATGAAAACCGATTTCAAGGCTAAGAACAAAAGTTTGACAAGAATCAAGTTTAAGTGCAACACTTTTGTTCTAATCAATCTCAGAGTTTGATAATATAAATTTTAAGTACAAAAACTCAGAGAATATGTTCAAACACACACAACAATGATTTTCAAATCAAATACTCAAAATATGTAGATTAAGCTCAAGTAAGATTGTAGATTTAGAAATTTCTTACAACCAGAAGAATGACAGAAGAGATCAGCTACGGAGTGATTCTTGAACTCCTTTTGAAAGCCTCAAATGTGCTGGATATGTGAGATAATGAACAGCCACTAAGATCTCTCTTGTTTCTTCACAAAAATCTGATTTCTACTTTGTAGATCTAATGATTTTGAGTGTGTTTTCTCTTGTTTTCTAAAACCAAGTTTGTGGTGGTTTTATAGTGGTAGGAATTCCAATATAGCCGTTTATGACCGTTCTAGGAATCCAGGAAATCAAAAATTCAAATTCAAAGCTTGATTTCCAAAAGTCAAAAATTGCAGGCCGAGTGCAATTAGCGCGCTAATCTTGTGAGTTAGCGCGCTAACACTGTCTTAGCGCTAATGACATTATTAGCGCGCTAACGGCAGGGACTTGAGAATAATTAATTTATCCCTTTGTGTTAGCGACCCTTAAACTTGTCTAGGGACCTAACCAACCCTTATATAACATGTTATACATGTTTATTATGAGTCATTAAGCCTATTTGGGTGGTCCGGATAATTTTACAAACCCCGAAAACAGAAATTCAAAGTTTCACAACTTATTAGGGGCTTTTCTGCAAATTTTCAGTTTTCTTTTTGAATACATTTCAAAAACGAGTTTTTCTTTTTCAAAAACATTTATAATGATCTTCTAATATGTAAATGACCGTTCACACAAGGTTTCACATTGTTTAACCTCATTTACCTAGTTAAGTGTTTAAAATCCACTTTTAAACTTTGAAATCAACTTATGACTTTGAGAAATGATTTCGAAAACTTGATGTATGCATCTAATGCATTTGGCTTGCGTGAAAGAATTTGTATACCTTACATTGATATTACAAATTGCGGCTTGAACTTTTCTTCTTCATATCTTCATTTATGCCGAGTCTTGAACTTGTATTTCTTGAGTACTTTTGAAGTGTTGTATTGCATCACTTATTCCAACAATTTCTCCATATTTCTTGAGTACTCCTGATGTGTTGCATTGCATCCTTTAACACAAACTGAAATACTTGATTAGTACATTTTCACCTTGTTTGTTTCCATCAAAATCTCGGTCGGAATGTGAGTGACTAACCACTTAGTCCAACAACTAACCCTATATAAGTATATCGAATCACTTATTACCGCCTTTATTAGCTCAGGCCATCGTGTGATTATACATACGACTTAAATTAGTGTGTCTTCAAATTTTCTAATTTTTTATTTAACTCCCTATTGGCATTCCCTCGACATTATGAATTACTACACAAGTCGTCAGGCTAGCTTAAAATACTAGGTATATATAAGAATTTCATAAAACTTACTCATGATTTGTCCATTTACTTGGTCTTTACCACTCTAACTCCTTTGGTCATTTACACTCTTTGCTGAGTATTTTGAGACTCTTCCATTTTCAGGAAAATTCACCCCAAAAATGGTTTTCTCCTACACATTTAGAGCAAAACTTTTTAAAAGTGAGAAAACTACAAAAAATGTTTGGATGTATTGCCCAAATACAAATGGATGTATACGAATATTTTTTTAAAGTGATCTTTTCTACACAAATAAATTGAGGTTGAAAAAGTAAGAAAAAAAAAGTAAGGTTTTCATTTTTGCTATTTTTGAGTTTTCTTTACTTTAGGAGAGAGAAACTTTTTCAATCTTTCTTGGGGCTAGCACTCCAAAGTCTGGTCACTGTTCATGTGTGAATTTTCCTTAAAGACGCGTGCTTGAACGTCTTGGACATCAAAAAATAAGAGAAGAAAATTATAGATTAAGGTATGATTTACTTTTATAGATCTAGTTAAATAGGACTTATTTTTGGTCTTTTGGGGTTTTGCAATTTTTTTTTTAGTTTTGCCGCTACGTATGCCAAAACCAAATAGTGGTATCAGAGCCTTCGGCTTAGTTCTATTAAATCTTTACAACTTTTCTCTGATATATTTATGATATATATGTGAAAACATGATATTCATTAATGTATATATGATGTACACATAGGTTTGGTGATAATTGTTATAAAGAATCGATTTTAAAGCATGTTGTTGATTCATATACTTTATACTTAAGCACGTTTTGATTCAATGAAAGAATTCATGTTTCGAATATATCAATTAACATATGTTTTAATTTTGAAAGATACGAATTTTTTATATCCGCTTGGTAGAACTCATGTTTAAGTTAATGTGATTATGGTGTTAAATACATAATTCTTTTTTCCTTAATAATTATGTATGTCTCTGTGAAAGAAGTCATGATTAGGCTAATATGGTTATTGTGTTGAATGAATGATTACTAATTCATTTCTTAGTTCAATTGCTTGTTTTGTATGGATAAGAATCGAAATTGGTTTTTATCATATATCTCATTGTGATTATCTATTAATATAATCCTATTAGATAAGAGATAAACTTCTAATCTAATAAGAATTACAAATCATATAAGTTATTTGAGATATATAACAAATTCATAATGTATAAGGATTCAAAGTATCTTAAATTCTAATTAGACTAGGATAAGATATTAAGTTAGAGGTGGGTTCAAGTTAATTTAATGTGTTTTAATTAATATTTTCAGTAATTAAAATAAGTGGCTGTTTTAATCAATTGGATTAACTAAAATAATGAGAAATTTTAGGTGAATTTCAATTTTCGAAAGTAGAATTTGTTGTTTGAAAAAAACCTAGCCAAGAAAATTCGTATAATAGTCAATATTAGTAAAATTTCTTAACTTGTTTAGTGATTGTACATGCATTGTAATGCATGATATTTATCTTGTTTAAATTATGATCACTAAAAAAATGAAAATCCCTCTTCCAAGTTTTAAGTCAAGTGTCATTTGTTCTCAAACACTTGTCAAGGCTTCGATCACATCAATATGGGTATGGCTCCGCAAAGTGTATCATGTTATCTTGGTGAGGTAAATTAAGTAATGGTTACTCTATTGTTTGAAATGGTTAGACTTGATAAAGCTATCAAAATGCTTTTGAGTTTTATGTGCAAGATGAGATAAAATATACTAATATATAAGATGCCATAATATCATAAAAATAACTAAAAGTTAGATATGATGTAATTTGTAATAGGTACCTACCTAAATAACATAATTCCAATTATCTAGCTATAGCTATTTTGGATAGACACTTGGAATTAGGGGAAACATAGATTTTAGTCCCTTAAATTAACATAGTGTTTTCAGGATGATTGTTAATTTAGTGGGAGTCTATTCCTTTATACTAAAATGATCTTTTGTTTAATCTATGTTGTAGGTCTATTACCTCTTCTGAAACTTGAGAATTGTTCCTAAGCATGAACGCAAGTTGTATGTCCTACATGATCATATTCTTGAGGAACCACCAGTCAATGCTTGAAGAGTTGTGAAGGATGCACATACAAAGCACGTCGATGAGTCAACTGATGTTGCATGCATTATGTTGGGAACCATAGCTCCTCAACTTCAGAAGGACATGGAACACATAAAAACGTACGATGTGGCTACGATGCTAAAGGAAATGTCCCCAATAACAGGCTAGCATAAAAGGTTTGAGACAATCAACAACTTTTATTTTTGTAAAATAGTTTAGGGTGCATCAATTAGTCCTCATTTTATGAAAATAAAGGGCTATGTTTACCATCTTGACAGACTTGGATTTCCCATAAGCCAAGAGTTGGCTACGAATTTAATCCTAAATTCATTGTTTGAAAGTTATTTACAATTTGTGATGAACTATAGCATGAACAATATGGAGGAGTCTATCTTGGAATGAAGAAGAAAATAGAAATGCAAGGCTATTATGACTATCGCAAAGCCTTTAGAATAAGTTAAGCCTAAGGTTGCTTTTACTTCATAGTCCTTAAAGAAAAAGGAAAAAAGAAAGAAGTTTTCATTTCTGCCATGCACTTGGGCATTGGTTCAGAAATTGCAAGCTCTATCTAGAAGATCTAAAGAAAAATAAGAGTAGTGCGACTACTGCTTCAAGTATTTACGTTATTGAAGTAATTTGTCTACTAATGATTCTTGGGTATTGAATATTGAATGTGGATCTCACATTTGTATTAATATGTAGGGTCTCACCAAAAGTAGAAAGCTAAAGGAAGGAGAAGTCATCTTCCGAGTTGGAAATGGAGAAAAAGTTGCTACGTTTGTGGTAGGATGCTATGAGTTATTTTTACCTTGTGGACATGTTTCAGTTTTAAATAATTGTTATTATGTCCCTGCCTTGAACAAAAAAGTCATTTCAGTTTCATGTTTTGATTTGAATGGTTTTAATTTCCTTGTTGCAAATAATAAATGCTCCATTTTTTGTAAAGACATTTTCTATGTAATGTTTATTTGTGTAATGGTTTTTATATTCTAACCATAAAAAAGTCTACATATACTATTGTTCTTAACGTAAATACAAAGAGACTCAAGTCAAATGATTTGAATCAAACCTACCTTTGACATTTTCATCTTGCCCACAAAAATGCGAAACACATTTCTAAACTCTATAAAGATAGACTTTTAGATTCATTTAAATTTGAATCATATGAAACATGTGTACCTTATTTACTAGGTAACATGTTATTTTTAGTACTTCATTACTTTCATTACTTTATTATTTTCACTCCTAATACATATTGATGTATGCGGTCATATAAACACAATGGCTATATGTTGTTATCGGTACTTCATTACTTTCATTGATGATTTCCACATATATGGTTACGTGTATCTCATGAAACACAGAGGTGATTTTCTTGAGATGTTTTGAATATCTAAGAACAAAGTGTAAAATTAACTTGGTAAAACTATTAAAACACTTTTATCATATCGAGGTGGTGACTATTTGAGCCAAGATTTTTATGATTATCTTCGAAACTATGGGATTGTCTCACAGTTAACTCTCTAGCAACTCCATAATGGAATAGTATTTCGGAAAGGAGAGATCATACTTTAATGGATATGGTTCGATCTATGATGAGTCATGTAGATCTTCTGATTTCCTTTTGGGTTTATATCTTAGAAACTGCAGTGTTTACACTAAATCATATTCCTGTTAAAAAGGTTTATAAAACACCATATAAGATATGGTTTAGGAAAACGCAATTTTGTCTTTCCCTAAGATTTAAGTCTATAAGGTTTTTGCACTACAACAAATCTCAAAATAACTATCAGCCAAATCTACCAAGCGCATATTTGTTGGTTATCCTAAAGAAAGTAGAGCTACTATATTTATAATCCCACAAGAATAAAGTGTTAGTTGCTCGAATTGGTATCTCTATGAAAAATGAGTTTATTTCAAAAGACAACAATGGGAATAAAGTAATTCTTGAAGAAGTTTAAGAACCACAAATAAACATTCAACCGCTAGTGGGAGATCAACAAAGTCTTAAACTAGTTAAAACTCTACAAGTATCGTAAGGCCCACAAAGGTCTGGTAGGGTAAGACATCAGGTTAAGAGATTTGGATTTCTTATTAGCGATAGTAGTGAAGTGTTGCTTATGGAACAAAATGAGGCTACTATTTATTAGGAAGCTGTATTTAGCTTTGTAGCAGGCTTAATGCCATGAATTTTAAGGTGCAATCCTTATATGATAACCAAATTTGGAACTTGGTTGATTTACTTAAAGGTGGTAAGACTATTAGATGTAAATTGGTTTTCAAGAAGAAAAGTGACATGGAAGGCAATATGTATACTTATACAACACAACTAGTAGCAAAAGGTTTTAGAAATACTCAAGGTGCTAATTATGATGAGACTTTTTCTCATGTATCCATGCATAAATCCATTAGAACTCTAACTATCAATAATCGCATATTATGACAATAAGATATAGCAAATGGATGTCAAAACAACTTTTCTAAATGAAAATTTACTTGAGGACGTGTATATGATACGGCTTGAAGGGTTTGTTTACCCTAAGAATTTTAGGAAGGTGTGCAAGCTTTAAATATCTATTTGCTATATCTTATTGTCATAATATGCAATTATTGATAGTATAATACTCATTGAAAATGAAATCCCAACCTTGCAGAGTGTTAAGTCTTAGTTAGGGAAGTGTTTCTCAATGAAAGACTTTAGAGATGCAGCCTACATCTTTTAGATTAAGATATATAGGGATAGGTCTAAAAAGGTTAATCGGTTTACGTCAGAGTGCTCATATTGACAAGGTATTGAATTGGTTCAATATGCAAGACTCTAAAAAAAGGTAATTTCCAATGTCTCATGGTGAAAGTCTCGACAAGACTCAATGTCCTAAGACTAATGATGAGTGAGAATGCATGAAATCTAAAAGATCTATCATTTATGCCATGTTATGAACTCAAACTAATGTATTATATGCTTTAAGTGCAACAAGCAGATATCAGTCTAATCCTGATGAGAGTCACTAGTAAAGAACATTCTTACGTACTTGAGAAGGGCTTAAAAAGTGTTATTGGTCTGTGGAAATTTGGAAGACAAGCTTGTTGTAAATGCTTGCACAAATGCAAGTTTTCAAACTGATATAAATGACTTTAGATAGCACTCTAGATATGTGTTTTCTTTGACCGGAGGTGTAGTGAACCGGAAAAGTTTGAATTAAGATACTATAGTAGATTCTACAATAGAAGCTGAGTATATTGCAGTGTGTGATGCAGTAAAGGAGGCAGTTTGGATCAAAAAGTTCATCTCTGAACTTAGTCCAGTTCATAGTATAGCTAATTTTGTTTGCTTGTATTGTGACAACAATGAGGGGATAGCATAGGCTAATGAACCAAGACCACACCACCGATCCAAACATAAAGTTAGACATTTTCATCTCAATTTAGAAATCATTGAGAGGAGACGTAACGATTTGCACAGTTCCTACAGAAGACAATGTTATAGATCATTTGATGAAAGATCTTCCACAAGCAAAAAATGATGGTCATGTTAGGTCATTAGGTATTAGATACATGAATATTTAGCCCTAGTGCAAGTAAGAGATGTTGGGGAATGTGCCTTACGTAAATCTACAAACATTGTTTATCTTATAATTTTAGTTAATAAAATATAGGTTTTCATTTGCTATTTTATTATAAGTGATTCGATGTTTACCTTATAATTAGATCCATGGGTATTTTTTGAAATATATTAAATTTCTCTAGTCGTTCATTATACTAGGAACTGTAATAATTTAAGGCAAATATGAATATTGATTAATGGTCATGTGATGATAATGCATGTAAGGATACGAATTGTGATTATGAGTACTTATTAGGGACCAAGGTAATGGACCAACCCACTATGAGAACACCATATGGATTTAGACATAAGTTTTACTCATGATAATTATATCATTTAGCTATTCGACTTGAGATTATCATAGATTTCAATATTAGGAGCACGGTAATTTCACATAGTCAAACACTGTCTTTAAATCAGGTGATTATAAATATTATGATTGCTTACCATTTGAATAATATGTGGAGGTATGTAGTCAAGAAAGAATTTATCCATCTTGTATCAAGAGAGATATCGTGGATCCCTTGATATGTTAGACTGTTAAATGTCCAAATCCAAGTGAATTGATATGATCAATGCCACTTTGATGTTTTCAGTCTACCTAAAGATCGAGACTAGTACAACAAAAGGATATGATATATGTTATTCCATTGGCTGTATCGATTTTAATATTCATGCTACCTAGCTAGAGACCCCTATTAAATGATTTTTGTTCACTACCAATGTCGATTGAACTTATTGGGTCGCAAACAAAGAATGGCTTTACGCAATTTAAATTAGTCTAGAATAATGAATTTTATCTTTATATGATAAAATTCATGATATTAAAGCCCTTACATTGGTTATATGATAACTTATTAATAGGGGCATTAGTGTAATTTTCTTGAATTGCCTAAATACAATAGTTGTATTACGAATAGTTATTTTTAGTGAGCTCTTCTACACTTATAAAAAGAATTTGATACCCTAAAATGAAATTACATTTTTTTGGAATTTCTAAATGAAAGAAAAATGTTTTCAATCTCTCTTGGGGTTAGCACTCCAAATTGTGATCAATGTTCGTGTTTGAATTTTCGATAGAAGACACATGCTTGAACGTCTTGGTGTTCAAATAATAAGTGAAGTAAATCACGGATTAAAGTACGGTTTACTTTCGTAGATCTAGTTTAATGGAACTTATTTTCGATCATTTTGGGGTTTTTCGAAAATTGTTTTGAGTTTTTTGCTGCGTATGAATCCCAAAACCGAATAACACCGACATTCTTAAGTCTCATACCTCATGTGCCGCATAAACCTACAAACAAATTATGAAACATAAACACATGGTATAATTTAACTACAATCATACAATAAGATAATGGACACAATTCATAGCACCAAGAATATAACAAGTACTCATTTCAATATAGCAGTAACAAGAAATGAAATGAAGAGAAATATCTGAATAAATTTACTTACAAGTCACACGATTTTCCTAGCTTAACTGGTCTCTCAACACCCAATATACATCTGCAAACTCCTGAAACTCTCCTCTAAGTTCATTAGGTTAATAAGGATGCTTTATAATTGGGTTAAGCATTTGTAAGTTCTAATTTTTAAAATCACCTCCATTAAAAAATTGTTTACATACAAATCTACTTGATTAAAATAGTGACAAATTTAGTGCAACAATTTATGAGTTGATTTACATTACCAAAACCTTAAAATTAAATAGTTTTTATGAAGAGACATTTTTAGAGCTATGTCTTAGCTTTCCAGAACTATAAGGTTTATGCAATTTTGTTTAGAATCGAAGGAGATATAAGAATTTTACGACAATGACTCAAAACAATTTTGGACTTCAACCATCAACTTGGTAAAATTCATTTCTGATAAACGATAATTTTAAAACTTATAATTTTTTTACTAAAGCCTAAAAAGATATTTTAGAACATCATACTAAAAGATAAGCTCAATCCAATAAGAAATGACCGAGTTATGCTTAAAACAATAGGACATTAGCAAAACTGTGAACCCTTAAATTCTATATTCATCATCAAAGGTGGAAAGGCTTTTTTTGACGTAAAAACATTCGAATTTCAAGTTATTCAACAGGAAAAAGTTGTTCCCTTTTTAGTTAGCTTTCAAATCCTACCAAAATGAATCCATTTCGATTTAAAATGAGGAAGTTATGTGACATGTGTCGAGCATGCACGATAGTTTCTTGTGTTTTACTATTAACTTGTAGTAGCGCTAAATGGGATATCATTTCCACAAGGATTTTTAAAATCTCAAAGGAATGTTACTTTTTAATGTTTTTATTAATTTAGTTAATCTAATTAAACTGGAATCAAAATACCAATAACTTAAAAAATATAATTATTAACTTAAATAACCAAACTAACTAAATTAATCAAAATAAATCAAATTCAAACTAACTTAAATAATATTCAAATGCAATTCAATATAAATAAACAAATATCTAACCAAAGCCCTACAAAAAAATATAATATATTTGGATTACTTTCAAATACTAGAATGTAATATCACTTCCTACTATAGTTATAATCTAAGACATATGGGATCTTGGAATCATTAAACCTCTTTTCATAATAGGTTGATTGTATTTAGCCAACCACCGATTTCTTTAATTCAATGAAAATGCCACATTCTTATCATCATAAATCTACCCATTGGATAAAACACAACACCATAGAAATACAATAGCATTAAGTTCAATGAAAATCATGCCTAATCTAAGCCAATATTATCGAAGCCGCATAATAAACAACGTAGAACCCAATCACCTAAGACATACCCTTGGGATATGCCCTATAGATTAATCATAGTTACTACTTCTATAATTGTTGTCAATAACTATAGATATAATTTGAATCTTAATACAATATAATGCATTTGCAGCTATGCATGCAATACTAATCTCCTTTAGTTATAATGCTTAAAAACAACTTGTTAATTATATGATTGACGTGCATCAATAGATCTAAAGCATTAAGTACATGATTCCTTAATTATAACTATTAAATAATCCAAAATATACTACACTATTTAGGGTTTGTTTAGACTAATAGACTACTCCCTCATGTTGGAAACAAACAATGCATAAACATATATAAAAGACTTAATGAATGAATAAATACCTTAATATAAATCAAAGCTCCAAAGTATCTTCTCCAATTGGCGATATATAGTTCATTCTCCAATTCGCTATGAAGTCACCGGCCTTCTTCTACTTCTGATTCATATGGCGATTCCTTATGTTATTCCAAAACGTTGGCTAATCGCTAGTTCATTTTTCTAGTCAATTGTTTTACCTTTCGTAATCTCTTCTTCCATTTCGGCATCTTCCTAATTAAAACATGAAATCATAAAAATAAGAAAATACCTAGTGTAATATGATCATTTATACTTAAAATCAACCTAAATTACACTATAAAATATGTCTAATTTGTTACTTGTCAAATACCTCCAAACTTAGCATTTTAGTGTCTCGAGTAAATGAATACTCTCATTTATATTCTCTTTTCATTCTTTACAATCTGATTTCAATCTAAATCATCGTAACTTTAAATTAAAGTAATTTTAAAATAGAAATGTTTATCAAATAGAAATATATTACCCATAAATAAATGAAAGCTATGCTAAAATAGAATGATTTAGTCAATTCAAAACATCCCTTAATGATAACTCAACCACCTAAGATAGAACTTCTTTAGAATTTGGCACAACATAGGTTTTCTTAATCTCCACTAAAAAGCATAAACCTTATGATAACTAATATAGAATTTGAAAACACAAAAACCACTAGATTAGTTTCAATTTTGGAAAATATACTATGATAGTACCATACTCTAAATCAGTAGAAATTTTGTCAAGATGCCAATGAATATGTCATTTAGAACATGTTAGATTAAGAAATACTTCGTTCAACTCTAGTTTCAAGTACTCCTATTAAATCTTTTCATTTAAAGAGTTTTAAGAACATTCAGCTTTTTTTTTCCTCTTATAATAATGTTTTTTCTCCATTCTAATTATTTCTTTTTTACTTTTACTTTTGAGTCTCTACTCCATTTCCTTTGGACATTCTTATTTTTTTCCAACTATAGATTCCGTACTCCATTTCCTTTGGAATCTATAAGACCATATATATTTTCTAAACTCTTGTTAACACTTCCCACTATCAACTAAAATTGAAGAAAGTATTACTTTTAACTTTTATAAATCCATCAGTTTCTAAACCATTTCTTATTTTAATTATGGCATAATAGCTTTATATCTATTTATACTTTGAAAATATTTAATCAATGGCTTTTATATCATAAGATTTAAAGAAATCTATCTTGTTCATCTTGCACTATTTTTTCGGTCTTCTACCCATTATTATGACTAACACTAGGCAATCAATTTAGTGTTCATCAAGTAGCAAAGTTAATCAAATGGGTGTAAAATAATTCCTTCTATCATAAAATTCACTTGGGTAATAAAAATATCACTTTAATTCAAAATATATTACATATATTCTTTTTCATTCTTTTTCTAGCTAAAAATAAATAAAGAAATATATACTTACTTGATTTCGAACGGAATTATGGAAATTTCCATTAACTTTATTATTGAATTAAAAGTTATTCTAAACTTTTCTTCTACATTTTTTTACCTTTCATTACCATCAATTTTATACTTCACCTAAAATACCCTTAAAATCATTTTAAACCTTGTTCGCAAGGTTTAAAAATGAAGTTCGATTTTTGCAACATAACAAAAATACCACATGAAGTACAAAAGAATTGATAGAAAAAATAAATATGACACATTAAAAATTAAGCTAATTTAATAAGACAGTGATAAAAATTGAATAAATAAGCATCACCATTATATAACAAGTGAAATAAAAATCATACCTAAACACTAAATAGAATGTAAACATAATATATCATCATAAACACAAGTATATAACCATGAAATAGAAAATATAGAACCACTACCAAAATTACATAAAGGAATCTCTCAACATCACTCATAGATGGAGAAATAGAAAAAGGAAATCACTATCTTTGTGCGGAAGTCGCGTCATCATCATCTTCTACTAGATCAATCCTTTGGGACTTATAGCTTACAACGGGATCATAGAGATGGTATTTTTGTCCGAGCAATGTCAGAACATCAAGATTACTACTAAGCAGTAATCTCAACTGTGCAGATGGTATAGGAACAAATGTGCCTCCTTGACTTCTGCTCCTCATGTATATCGTGTGCTCCATTATGTGGGTGCTCCTTGCTAAGGCTTTATGGTTCTCTCATACCGGATTTTGATTGCGGAGAGTGGTCATTTGATTGCTCGAAATCGCACCCATGAAAGCCAACTCTAACTCATCTAAATACAGCCAGTCATAGTTCCTAGCGAGATGCCCTACATTCAAATTATTTTGAGCATCTAACATCCTCTCCATGATTTTTCTCATGTCATCTCTGATTTTCCTTCTCTGCTCGATTTCTCTTCCCACTATCTCAACTATCTCTCTCTCTCATCCTCTATGTCTGTGTAACCACTCAATCTACTATATCGCTCTAATTCCTCATTAGTAATGATCTTCTCTCGTAAAAAATCTAACTCGAGATCTGCAAAGTTTACTTGGTCTATCTTACAAAAGGTTGTAATCATTAAGGGAAAAAATAATCTGTCATTTTTCTTTGTGGTGATGGCACTCCTAACAGATTCATAATATTGCAAGCGCGATTGTAAGCTGGCATTCATGAAATTAAAACAAAGCTTTAGTTGTCTTCCAAAATTTTTTATGGTTATATGCTTAAGATACCCCTCCATGTCAAAAATAAATCAATCTCCATAGATTGCCTCTAAACCTCCCTTTATTATTTCGGTGGAAAAATGGCACTTAATCCCATACTTGAGTTTGGGGTACTCATCATTTATTTTTGGTGAAAACACGGTATCTACTTCCTATCCTTAATTAAGTTATTCCTAAATTTGTCGTAGGCTTTCTAATTTACATAATTTCCCATCCTTAATTCATAGTTTTTCTCCCCCATCGGTATCACTTGATCAACTTCCTCCTCATCCATACAATCATCGTTAGTGTAATAACTAAATGAAGAAGATGAAGATATTCTCTTTACAGTCCAATCCTAAGTGTATTGAAAGATATAGATGTGGGTTAGATTTTGGAAACATTGGTTTTATTTTTTATTTTTCTACTAACTTTCCCTTCCCCTTCTCTTCTAATGAACCTCTAAACTTTCCTCCTCCGACCATTTGAAATATTATAGGTGAAACAATGAACCTGTAAAATCATTTGGGACCAAATCTTATCACAAAAGTATTTGATAAAGTTTTACTATCTATCGAGAATAAGAAATCATCAGGAAATGCTTTTTCGAATTGAGATTTTGAAATTCATATGAAAATTATTGATGAAATAGCGTTGAGAAAACAAGCTTTGCAAGTAATTCAAATAAATTGATAAGTTTTTCATAAAAACACCTAAACTCATTTGAAACTTAGTCTTAAATTAGTTTGTGTATAAAATCCAATCTACTCGCCATATATGAAAAAATTTTCAAAAGGTTGATAGCAATAAATGAATCATCACATCACTCCCATAGTAGTATTATAATAAAAAGCATTTGACATCAAAATCTTTTAAAAGTAAAAATCTCAATATTGAATTTATGTATTTACAACCAATCCAAAATCGACTACAAACCAAAGATTTGATCTATAAAAGGTAAGGGTTTTAGTAGATAACCTTCTTAAAAGTTATTGTTTGAAGTTTTTGAATCCAATATTGCTTCTCTAGACTCTCATAATCTCCTATTCGAACTCCCTTGGTCAAGCTTTATATGGCTCTATATGCTTTAAACGCACCATGTTTTAGGGTCGAATGTGTAAGGATTAAGGTGACAATCACTTAAATATACTAAAGTTAAGCTTTGGAGGGTTGAATCTAGGCTAAAATTAGTGTTTTGATAGAAAAGGTCCAATGGTTATGAGTGGGAATGTCATAAATGTGGCGATTTTGAGGTTTTGTTTTGAAAAACTTGAATTCGTTCACAGGGAATTAGGTTTTAAATGGGTACGCTGAGGAATCGCTGGGAATGAACCTTTGTTACTCAGCGATTTCTAGTTATAAATGTGATTAAGTGAGAAATCCCTAACTTTGAATTTACACTAAAAATTGTGCAAACTACTTCCTATTTACCCAACAATTTCCGATACAAACTGGAATCGCTGGGAAATTATTGATTTAATTTTACTATTTTCCAATTAAATATATTTTCCTAATTAATTATAATATATATACATCAATAATGGTAGAGATATCTGAAATTTAAAAATTTAACTAAGATATGTATCAAATAATTTATTTTATTGCCATAAATAAGTAATTAACATAGACCAAATGCATTAAACAATATAGTTTGGAAATAAATTGGCTCGATCAACTCCCCTCCCCCTTTACATGAGACTATTCCAAAATTGAATTCCTAAAATATCCACATTATTATAGTAAAATGTTGAGAGAATAGAAAAACAACTAACTTATCATAATACTAAAACAAAAAATAAAGATAGAGTGTGGGCTGCCTCCCATAAAGTGCATTTGTTTACTATCATTGGCTTGACTAAACCATACAATCCTAGGCTGGTTCTATGAACTTAGGTGTAGCATTATCCACTCTTGTGCCATTCCAGATATTCATTGCTCTGCCATGCACTCGAAAAGTAATTATCTTGTTCAAAGTATCCATGATAACTTGCGAAGCAGCTAAGAGAGGTCTTCTTAAGATTCATGGAGTATCTTCGTTAATGAAAGGTGGCATAACCAAAAGTTTGTTGGAATTATATACTTTTCAATCTATACTGGTACATTAGTAACCACACTTATTAGTTTTACTGAATATCTGTTTTGTAGGACAACTTTTTCAGAAGCAAGTACATACAATTCTAATTGAGTGTGAGATTAAAATTGGAATAAAGTTTTCCCTAGAACTCGTATCACATATAGCTTTAAACTATCAAGCCCATTTGACCTTTACGTTTATTTATATATCTCCTAGATCATTGAGCTTGACAATTGTTGGATTCTTCTTTTTTTGCTTCTTATTCTTCATAGACTTAATTTCCTCTATGTTATTATTCTGAACATTGTTTGATTGTTTAACCTCCATTCTTAGGTTGTTTAACCTCCATTCTTAGGTTATTGTTTATTGATTAGTTGTTTCTTCACCTTGCTTGTTCATGGTTCTAGCATTTCCATCTTCCATTGTTACTGCATTAATAGCATATATTTCAGCTTCATAATGATTTAATTTTAAAAATTTATTATTTTTAGTTTGTTAATTATCAATTTCATCAGATTTTCCATAGATATCTTCATCATTCAATTGAAAAGTGACAATTTTATTTTCAAACCCTATAAACATTATTCCTTCAAATATATCTATTTTCTTTTAGTTGTTTTAAAGAATGGTATTCCTGAAAGTATAGATAGGGACTTAGTTGATATTTAGTCTCCCATTTCCATGATATAGAAGTCAGCTAGAAATATTAAATCATTAACTTTAACTAAAATATCTTCTAGTAAACCATAGGGTTTAGCAACGGTTTTTTCATCTAAAGTAAGATTAATGGGTGTATTGATCATTGAACCTATTTCAATTGATTACTTTAACTTAAATGACATAATGTTTATTAATGTTCCAAGATCACACATAGCAAAATATACTAAAGAAGTTTCTATTGTGATAGGATTTCCAAACATAAAACATTTCTCAAGTATTATCCCTTTAATTAAAGCAAGCTCTTTTTGTTCTAAGTTTTCTTTAGATTATTCTAAAAAGTTGTCTTTTGATTTAGATAAATTCTTTCAAAACTTCTACATAATTAGAAATTTTCATAATTGATTCCATTAATGGTTCATTGATTTCTATCTGTCTAAATGATTCAAGAATGTCTTCATTGATTTCTTCTTCCCTAGCGTCAGCTAATCGTTGTGTAAGAAATCTTATCATTTTTATCCTTTTCAATTCATTAAGAATTTTGTTAAGATTTTTCATATTCTTCAACTCTAGCTAAATATAATGGGTATAACCTTCTAAGAGAAGGTGTAAGTTTCAATTGTTCAGCCACCCATTATCTAGTAGGAATGACATTATCCATCATTTCTTCTTCTTATTCTTCAATAGTCTTTTGAACCTTCTTTTTATTATTTTTTAGGTGTATTGCCAATAATAGGTGTCTATCTTATCACTATATATAGCATTAACTTGAGCTTGATTAATAAAAGCAACATAGGTATTAAAAGGTGTTTTAACTTGATTACTCTATTGAGTACTTAACCTACTTATTTTCAAAATCATTTGGCTTAAGCGAATTTTTAGTTCATTAATAATTTTTAGAAATCAATGAAAAATTTTCATAGATTTTACTCATAATTTATGCAGTATTTGCTCTAAATTCAGATTCATTGGTTGATTGTTTTGTTGAGGTTGTTTATTAGGTGTAGATTGTATCTGGTCTATAAGTGTTAGAATTTAGATTTTTAAGACCATAGCTATGATTTAGATTAGGTTTTCCAAGATAATAAGTATTATTGGCATATTGATTTCTTTGGGGACCAGAAAATTGATTCATCATTGCATTAACCTCTTCAGTAGTTTTTTTCTTGTAGAGTAGGACACACATCCATAGGATATGTAACCTCATTACCGAATTTGCAAGCCTTTACTTGATTAGATTTTTTGTTAACTAATGACGTAACCATCTTTGATAATTCATCAATTTTATCTTTAGTTGCATTATTTTGCTTACTATACACTTTATAGAGTTTCTTTCTTAAGGATTCAGCTTTTCCACCATATTTTTGAAATTATCTTGCCATCTTAGCAATTGCTTCTTTTGCTAAAGTAGGTGTTGTTTCAAATAAATATCTACCTCATACTGTGTCTAGTAGTTTTTATTCAAAGTGATTGAGTCTTTCATAAAAATATTCTAATAAAGCTCTTTGAGTGTGTCCATCTTATGGACAAGAAAAAATTAGTCTTTGAAATCTGTTCCAAAATTCATTGAAGTTTTCATCATCTTTTATCTTAGCAATTGTAATTTGCTTTCTATAAGAACTAATTTTTCTAGCAGGCATATATTCATCTAGAAAAACTTTTAACATTTGAGTCCATGTAGCTATCGAGTCTTATGGAAAATAGAACAACCAGTCATATTCTTGGTCTTTCGATAAAAAAGCCTTAAGTTTGACTTGTTCTAAAGTTCCTTCTTTTTATTACATCCCATTAACTTTGTGTTGATACTCCCTTATGAATTTTTAGGGGTCTTCATTGCCTTTAAAGTAGAAGTTAGGTAAGGAACTAATAAATCCATATCTAAATTCAACTTCAAGAGATCCATTAGGTAAACTATATACATAGGCTCATATGCAATAACGTTTTGAGTTGTTTGTCTAAAAGTGAGTTCTCTATTATTATTGATAACTCTGTTATTATTTTTATTATTGATGACATTTTCACAACCTCATAATTAGTTTTTTTCCATTCTATTAACTAAATTTTCCTAAAAGTTGTAATTGTCTTAAACTTCGATTAAAAGTTCTATCAATTTAAGGATCAAACAAATGTAAAGATCTTGTTCAGTTAATACAATGAAGTGTGTACCATACAACATCTATAATCATTTAGAAATTATCTAACAATCTCCGGTAATGACGCAAAAAATCGACTGGTGTCAAGCATGCACAATAGTTTCCCGATTTTTACTATTAACTTGTAGTAATGGCAAATGGGATATTGTCTTCAAAGGGGTTTTCGAAATCTCAAAGTAACTTTTTATTATTTTTATTAATTTAGGTAATCTAATTAAAGGGGAGCAAAAATACTAAATAGCTTAACAATTATAATTACTAAGATAAATAACCAAACTAACTAAATTAATCAAAACAAATCCAATTCAAAGTAAATTTAACGATATTCAAATGCAATTCAATATAAATAAACAAACATCTACACAAACCCCCACTAAATAATATAATATATTTGGATTAATTTCAAACACTAGAAGATAATATCACTTCATACTATAGTTATAATTTTAAAACATATGGAATCTTGGAATCATTTAACCTTTTTTTTATAATAGGTTAATAGCATTTAGCCAGCCACTGATTTTTCTTAATTCAATGAAAATGCCACATTCTTATCATTATAAAACAACCCAATAGATAAAACGCAACACCATAGAAATACAATAGCATTAAGTTCAATGAAAATCATGTCTAATCTAAGTCAATATTATCGAAGCCGAATAATGAACAAGTTAGAACACAATCACCTAAGACATCTAATCGAGAAATGCCCTATATATTAGTCCTAGTGACTACTTCTATAATTGTTTTCAATAACTATAGACATAGATTAGGGAAATACCTTCGAATATGCAGTCCCTAAAACCTCTTTCCCTCCCCCGCCTTACACACTTTTGCCTTGAGCCTTTTTCCCGTCTCTTTAGGTTCCACACTATTTCAGCATAATAATTGATCATGTTAATAATATATGTACATTGGAAATCAAAAAAATAAATTTCTTACGTATTTAGGAACATTGTTAAATAAAACTTTTTAAAATTATATTTTTTTACTAAATCTAAATGGATCATATATAATCACTCGCTCTAAAGATATTGATATGGAACTCAATTCCGAGTTGTAGTCAGAAATTTATAGCCAAAATACACACTTAATTAAGGATGATAAAAATTATATTTAATTGTTAAATGTGTCCGTCAAGAGAAAGTTTAAAAAGCTCTTAAAGCTCATTTTTTATTGTTTCAAATCATAAAATAATTAACTAAAGCTTCGGATCGAGGAGGAAAAATAATGAGCCCGGCTAAACGCACCCCATTGTTTACTTAGTCCATCCCATCGAAAAGTGACCTATATGTTGTTCACTGTTATTAGTCCACCTCATCGCTCTTTTCCTGTCGTTTTGTGCACTTCACCTTCATCCCTCCACACACTCTTCTCTTGTGATTTGTAGGGCATCATCAAGTGGTTCGGCATCACAAGTCCGAATCTCCAGTTGGAGATTGGATTAGAGTCCACTTAACCTCTAGTTGTCAGTTAGAGACCACCGAATCTCTAGTTGGAGAATCAGTCGAAACCCACCGAACTTTTAAGTCGGTAATTTTCAAGTAAATTCTACGAAAGAGATTCAGTTTGACGACACCGAACTTAAAACAAAAGTCTTGGCCACATGTCGCCGAACCTCAAATGGATATCTCGACCAAGCTTTTGGAGTTGGGTGTTTCGATTTGGATGAAGGGGTATTTTGGTAAAAATCTTAGGGTGCCTTTATATATTGAAATTCAAATAGGGTGCACTAAGTAAAGAGTGGGGTGCGCTTAGTCGGACTCAAAATAATTAAGAAGTGATCTTATATATTTTTTTAATTTAAAAAAAATTACAAAATTAACGACCATTTCGTAAAATTATGCTTGTAGCTTATTAATTTATATCACAAATCATTATGATTATTAGTTTATTATTTGATTTTGAGTTGTTACTAATATAATTTTCTTATTTGACACAAAAGAAAATTATTCTATGTTGCCCACCCAAGTCAAATATGGCTTGAGCTAAGCTAGGTTTAGGCAGACCTAACAACTTTTTCTTTGATAACATTTTTTAAAGCCAACTAACTCATTTAAATTGAAGTAAATACCAAAATATTGTAAGTTCTATGAGGGTGCATGCAGCCTGAGCCTATAAATGAAAATTTAAACTCGCCTGTTAAATTATCGGGTTTTAACACTCTTAGATAGGGCTAGGCTAGGCTTATATTAGCCTTACAACTCAAGCTAGATCCATATTGGTTGGACTTAATTTGGTTGTGAGGTAATGAGTATAAATCTAGGTAGTGAGTATATGTACATCCCATCTTAATCATGATATTTTGATCTGCTAGACCTAAACCACAAATTCTCGCTAGTGTATTATAGTTGTCAATAATCAATTTTCTTAGCCAAGCAAATAGAAAACATGGTAAAGCACAAATCTCAATTGGTAATGAAATATCATTCAAAGAATAAAAGGGTGGTAATCTAAAATCTCTTTAACTAAACTGCATCACAAACCTTATAAAACAGTTTTAGTAACACGAAAAATGTTAACATCATCACTCATAGTACTACTTGCATATAAAAATACATAAAATCTGCAAAACCCAATTCATATGACTTGTAGAATTGCCATACGGCCCCATAGCAACATACTGAAGACCTAGAAGGATCGATTCAGCATGAAGCTCAAAATAAAAAATGATCACAAACGTGAGAGAACTCCTTGCTATAAAAAGTTGAATGGAAGAGAAGCGATTAGTAAAGGTACTTTTATTGCAACATGGATTTAGGGAGTTTAACACCAAAAATAAAGGAAGCGGCTAAACAGATCCCATTTATTGCTTAGAGGACCCCATTTAATTTTTTTACAGTAGTTTCAACTATGCCTTAGAGGAAATGACGATTTTACTCTTCATATAAAAGTGTATTTTCTTCCCCGAACCCCACCTTCTCTTCTCCTTCACCACTGTGACTTTCAAAATACCAATAACCGACCCTCACTCTCAATACCGACAAAGCAAAAACGTGTGATTGCATACATAATCGACTTGGTAAGTCTGTTCTCTCCTCGTTTCTGCTCGTTTTGTGGTTGATTTCGAGTTTTTTTTAAGCATCATTTGACTAAATCTTGTTTTTTTTTTTTGGGATATTAGTGATAAGTTATTATTTAAAATTATATATAGTATTAGTTTAGTAGTATATTTATGGTAAATATTCTGAAATGAGCTCTAATTGACGATATTTATATATTTTCAGGTATACAAGGCATAAGGGAAATAAATAGGTGAATTCACAAAGAAATGGAGCTATAATATATTAACATGTTTGATATTAGATTTTAGAAGTTATCATGGTCATTTAAGCTTTTAAGTCGGATATGGACAGTACAACTGTAAAATACATAACATCGAGAAATATTTATTGATTAAGCAGGCATAGATAGTAAACATAATTGGTTAAAAATCTAAAGATTTGCAACTTAAATAAATGTGGAGCTTACGTTATTCATACCAATAGGTGGGGTTCTAGTTTGCAAATTAGAATCTTTTTCATCACGACAGTGGATTGAAGAGGATTTGAAGGAAATCTATCTATTCTAATTAGGCATTGCACATACGTAATAAAGATGATAAAGTGAGTTAAAAAGTATAATATTTTATTACCTCGGTGAAGCTGTGAACTAAGATATTTTTAATATAAGTGTTTAAAAGTAATTTACATTTATTTGTTAGATTAGATTTATTTATTTTAAAATAAATTAAAAAGAGTTTCCTTAGCAATAGAGTACTTTTAACTAGGTAAAACTGAGTGCACACATTTCCTTAATGACAATATCCATAATTAATGTAAGTTGGTCACACTATTACTACAATCGAGTCGTTATATTTGCAGCTACAATCAAGTTTTTAGTGCCAATGCCAGGGATAGGTAGCCACTTAGGCTTAGTTAATATGAAAAGTTGTTAAGTTTGCTTTGAGTAATTTACTTTCATGTTTATAAAAAGAAAAAAAAAATAAAAGGTTTGAGTTTCAAGTTTGACATCTGCAATTGATCTTTTATTTTTTCATCTTACGGATAATTAGTGCATGCATAGCAAAGGAAAGAAGGACTTAGTGCCTTACAACTCTGAGATTGATAAAAACAACAAAGGAAAGAAAAAGAAAGGAATCAATAAGGCTGATGATCAAGCAAGAAACCAACAACAGGGTCGAGTGAATAACCAACCCAAAGGTGATCTGGTAGTGCAGGACAGAGTGCGAGGACAAAGATGTCTTTGTGATAACTTCAAGCTAGAAGTTCAAGAGACTTACAAGGAAGTGATGAGGCTTCCAGCCAATACCACCGAGTTCGAACTGAGACCATCTCTAATCAACATGATGCGAAATAGCTTGTTCTGTGGGCTAATGAATGAATATCCAATTGCACATGTAGAGAATTTCTTAAAGTAGTGCGACATAGGTACACATTATCAGAGATACAAAGGAGATGATCAAGATAAGACTTTTCCTATTCTCATTGAGTGGAAAAGCCAGATCCTAGTTCCAAGGACTAAACACATGGAGTATGATCTCATTTGGGAAATCAATGAAAGATTTCTAAATAAGGTTTTTCCTCTAGTGAAGGTCAGTGAAAGGAAGTTGAAAATCAATCAATTCAATCAAGAAGATGTCGAGTTTCTTAGCGAAGCTTGAGAAATATTCAAGGAGAAGTTGAGGAGATGTCTAGGATGTGGATACGTGAAATAGGCGCAACTCTACATTTTATACTATGGGATGAAACATAACGCCAAAACACTAGTAGATGCTGCAACAAGTGGTTCTTTACTAACCAAGGATGAGGATAGAGCATTGGATATCCCAAATCTTATGTCTCAAAACTGTACAGTCTGAACGCATTCCACATTGAGGAAACCAGCAATCGTATATGAGATTGATTCGCAAGCTACGATCATGGCATAACTATCTAACCTGAGCAATCAAATGGCGAAGCTTCAACTAGAACAACAAAATCCACAAGTGCAAGCGATACAACAACTCATTAATCACCAAGCCATAATGTTTAATCAAATGGAAAATCAGCAAGGAATGGAGTATGAGAACATCAACTTCATGAACAACCAAGGCTAAGGAAACAACTTCAAGCAGAAAGGAATGACTCCTTAAAGGTTTTATCAATGATACGACAACAAAGCCAACGTTACATATGGAAATCCTGATAATGCACTAAAGTTACCTCCAGGCTTTGATCAACAAGTCCAACGAGGGAAACTATGGCAAAGTGACTAGATGATTTCATTAAAGTCAATTGAGAAACTCTTGCACATCATGGACATGAGCAATAGGGAAAGCCATGAGAAACAGGAGAACGAGATGAGAAATATGAAGCAAGCTATGAAAATAATAGACAATAAGAGATCACAAACCATCAAGAACTTGGATAGACAGATTGATTAGTTAGTAATTTCCATGAATTCAAAGAAGGAGGGATAGTTTCGAGCAACACTATCACAAATCCCAAGGAGAATTTTAGCGTTATTTACATGATGAGCACTATGAAAAAAATGAGCTATGACAAGAGCAAGTGATGTATTAGTCATAAAAAATCAACATTTTGGCTATGAGAAAGCATGAAGTGATGCGTAAGAATGGAACAGAAGTGAGTCAAGATGAACTTGGAGGATTCAAGGAACAACGGATCAATGCCATGAAAAATTAAAAGAAATGGAAGAAATAATGGAGTGCTAAACAATAAGATGAAGAACGTTCTGAAAAAACATCCAAAGAAAATAGTATCAAGGTTGTTCCGAGGAAACCAGAACCAAAGCTAAAGTTCATACCAAGACTTCAACCAATCAAGAAGAACGATCTTAGAGGCATATGCATACCAATAAGCATTGATGGGCACTGATTTACGATACGAAAGCCATTGTCAATGTCATGCAAATAATGGACAAGTTACTCGTTGATTTGCATATCGATTGTCCCGATACAACAAATTTACCAATAGTTAATGGCAACTCGGTACCAACAATCGGAAGAGTCTTGAATGTGCATGTGAAAGTAGATAAATTCACATCGCAAATTTTGATGTTATGGATCATATATGGGTGATGATATTTCTATGATACTTGGGCGGCCATTCTTGAACACAGCAAATGCAACATTGTACACAATGAGTCTCGAGAAGGATGATGATGCCGAGAAGCTTATATTTTTGATGGGCAAGAAGTACATCCAAAAGGGAATGATATAGTTATCTCCGATCTACAAATGGAGTATCTCGAATTAGACTTGGACTAAATGAGCGAAAAGGCATCGAGCTAATAACGTTAAACTAAGCGCTACTAAGAGGCATCCCAGGGGTTTTTAAATTTCTAGTTTTTTGAATTGAAGTTAGTTATTTATTAAGTTTAGTTAGTACAATTCATACAATATAGTCTTGTAACTTTTGAAAGATTTGCGCAAAATGTACAGGAGAATTCTTAACATATGCGAAAGATTCTTAAAGTATCAATAAGTTATAGGGATGGTGTTATTATTATATGTTTGTGTTTTAGTGTTTTCATGTTATTTTAACACTATGGGTACGATCGTAAAATTTTATTTTTGAAGCAATTAAACAAGAAAGCATGGTAGTGTAATTCTATTCCATTTACTTATTATTTGAATGTGTTAAGGTAGTATAGATTAGGTTATAAATTGTAATATGTAATGAATAAGTAATTCATTTGCATGTTCATGCCTTTAATTGAGGATTAGTAAGAATATAAATGTCTTGTTGATATAAAACTCAATAGAGTATTTTAAATTTTTGAAGAAAATATGAAATGTAGCAAACAATGGTATAATTTTATGATTAGAAAACTAGAGTTAGGGAAGACCATAGAGTTGACAAAAAGCAAGGAGAATACTAGAACACTTCTTTTGAAAAAAAGTGAGATCTTTAAGGAATTTTGTAAGAACTGTAAATCTTACTTGATAATAAAAAACAAATAAAGACTTAGTGCTAAGAAGGGAAGAAATATGCATATTTAATAAAAAAATGGAGTTAACTTACTTGATGAAATGAAAGAGAGGTGCTAACAAGAGTTTAAGAAAAAATATAGAGTCTCACAAGTTCTACAGAAAATGGAGTAGAGAATTCAATGGTTGAAAAAGTGAGGAAAAACGAGATCTATAGGAAAATGAGCAGGGATCGTGAAATTAAAAAATATAAGGATAAGAAGATAAGAAAAAAAGAGAAAAATTAGAGAAATAAAGGCGGAAGTTAGAATAAAACTCTTCAAATAAAAGATTTAGCTCGAGTAATAGTAGCTTTATTGAGTTAAGTTTTCTTTCCAACTATGTTTAAGTCCTATAGACTCTTGAAGTGCTAAAGTCCACAAAATTAGTTTGATTTATGCTTATTTGAGAATTCTTGTGTTTAATGAGAAATCATGATGTTGTACACTTGCTACTTAAGTGTTGAGATTAAACAAACTTGTGAATAGTTACGGTTTTGGTTGTGATCTACTCTTGAGTTTTGAAAGTGAATTGTATGTGTTGTTAATATAACAAGTCTTAAAAACATAAGTTTTTAAAAACTAAAGCTCTTAAGTGGATTATTAACTTGAATTTTTTCGAATTAAGGATACTCAATGAACGATGTAAAATGAATATGAACTAGAGTAATATGAGTAGTTAGAATAGTTAGTAAAATACATTTTTGCTCAACACGTGCAAAATTCTAAGTTAAATGGGCATTTGATAAGTGATTATTTGAACTTATTTATAGTATTAGTTTAGTATTATATTTAGTATAAATATTTCAGAATGAGCTGTAATGGAATATATTTATGTATTTAAAGGTGTAGATGGCAGAAAGGAGATAAAAGTGTGAATTCGTGAAGAAACAATGCTAAAATACATTAACATGGGTTTAACATTGTGGCATATGGTTTGTGACGCTGTGGGAAGGGAGGTGCACATCATGGGAGATTAAGGCACAGTGTGGGAGACTAAGTAAAGAGAACAAAATGGGCAGGATGGCTGGCGCAATGGCGGTTCCATGGAGGACAAGGGATGACGCCGGGGAAGTCTGAGAAGGGCGAAAAGCCTACTAAAGAAGGAAAAAACACACAAAGTAGCCAAAACTATCACGGCATCGTAGCTTTGTACACAGTGTCAAACAACTTACGGACAGTGTCGAGACTAAAGAAATTTGAACTTAGAGTTCTATTTCGTATGAAATTGTTTAGTGGGGTTTCTAATTGTTTTCAAATGTGTTTAAGGAGTATAAATAGGTATTAGAAAGTGGTAAACTCTCTAATTACCATCCATTAGCAACAAATATCATAGAGTAGCATAAGTTTACTTTATTCTTGAGTATTAAGAAGAATTATGGAAGATAAGACATCGAAAACTCATGAGTGGTGATTCGGATATTATTTTTTTTATTTAATTGAAGCTATTTAATTGTATCTCAAATTTCAATGAATACCTATGTGCATGTTTGTTTCAATAAAGTGTGAGTAGTTCATTAATCTTAGGGATCAATAGATCGTATGGTATGAATGATATGTTATAAACATGAATAGATTGTAAAGATGAAAAGTGCAATGATTAGAGTTTGTATTGATTCTGAGCGTAACATTACGAACATCTTGATCACGTGTTTATTAATATTAGGTTTTAAAAGTTATCATGACCAGTGAAGCTTTTAAGTCAAATATGGATGGTACAATCGTAAAATACATAACATTGAGAGATAGTTATTTATTAGGGAGGCATGAATATTAAACTTAATTAGTTATGAATCTAAAGATTTGGAACTTAAAGCAATATGGGGCTTATGTTCTTCAAACCGATAGGTGAGTTCTAGTTTGCATATTAGAATATTTTCTGTCGCGACAGTAGGTTGTAGTGGATTTGAAGAAAATCTGTATATTCTAATTAGGCATTGTACACACGTAATAAAGATGATACATTGAGTTGAAAAGCATAGTATTTCATTACCTAGGTGAAGTTGAAAACTAAGATATTCTTAATATAAGAGTTTAAAAGTAATATACATTGATTTGTTAGATTAGTTTAATATAAAATAAATTAAAAAAGATTTCATTACCAATAGAGTAATTTTAACTACGTAATACTGAGTGCATACACCTTTCCCTGATGACAATATCCATAATCAAAGTAAGTTGGTCACACTATTATTACAATCGAGCTGTTGGTTAGGTTAGGGCTTTCGAGATATTGTTGATTTTGACTTTGTTGGGTAGAAATGTCAAAGGATTCCTCAAAATGAAACCATCCCAACAATGAATAGGTATTTATTATGATTTTTATAGGTTTTGGTCAGTGAGGAAGAACTTTCATTTAAGGTTGTTGTCTTCATGCTCTACACAGTAACAGGGCCCATAAAACTCTTAAACATATTGGTACCTTTTAGTTTACATCAACTGAAAGTTCACCTGTGGTTACATCATATGTAAGTTGTAATCAATACTTACATTTTGGTTTTATCAAGCCGACATTCATGCTTAAAGTGTCAGGCATGGATCTCCGACACTCTCCATTCTTCATCTAAATATTATTTTTAGCCTCGGTTCTTAAGTAATTTTTGGTTTTTTTATTCTTGTCGGTTGATACGTGCGACACTACGGGTATATATGTCGGGTCTTCCTTTATCTTAACGAGGAACTTCATATCGGATGTGCCATTTAAGAGGACAGAGGATCTAATGGTTCGGGATCAAGAGACTACAAGGCATTGTGGTTTTGTAGTGATCATTTTGAAGTCTATTCAGGTGGCCTTGATCAGGGTAGGCGAGATGGGTTGTTAATAGGTTGTGAGAGGTATGAAGCCTTTGGAGTGAAAGTTGTAAAGACAAAGCAAATATTGAAAAGAATGGAAGATAAGACCAATGGGGAGAATAAAAAGTTGATAGGATCCAAGAATTCTGGATATCAGTTTAAGATTAATGTGAAGCACGAGCTTGATGGGTTGTGGCACGTCTGGATTGTGCGTAGGGTACACAACCATGGCTTCACTAATTTTTTGATAGGGTACTCTTATGCTGGAGACTTACTGGAGAGGAAGACAAAGTGTGAGACATAAGCGAGACTAGTGCCTGGCCTCGGGATATTTTAATTAGCATCAAGCATAAGAACAAGGCCAACGTGATCGTTATGAAGACAATTTAAAATGAAAGGGTTGAATTAAGAAAGATTGAAACTGACGGGAAGAACAAGATGCAACTTCTACTCTACCAGTTGGACGAGAACAAATACATCAAGAAGCATGTTTTTTTGCCAGGAACGTATAGCATAAAGGATCTATTCTTTGCCCACCCTAATTAAGTGAATTTCTTTCGTTGTTTTCCTCATGTTTTGATAATGGATTGCACTTACAAGACAAGTCGATTCAAGTACCCGCTCTTTGAGCTTGTTGGGTTCACCTCGACGCATATGACAGTCATAGCGGCACACATGCTTTTTCAACTAAGGATACTTGGTCTGACTATGAATGGGTGCTTAGACAGTTGAAGTCATTATTGGATGGGTGGTAACGACCAAGTGTTATTTTGATGGATATGGACTTGGGTTTGGTTACGACAGTAGATGATGAGCTCCCTAATGCTACCCACTTCGCTCATGGCACGTGAACAGAAACATTGCTGCAAAGACAATGGATCTATTTACTGAGAAAGAGGACTATAATCCTTGGTATGGGATGTGGATTAACTTGGTGCAGTCCCAAATTGAGTCAAGTTACAATGGTCGCCTTGCGAAACTAGAGGCAAGATATGTTGGAGTCCGGGAGTTTTTCAACTATTTTAAGGACTTATGGTTATGTCAAAAGGAGAAGTTTGCATATGTATGAACCAACAATGTATTGCACTTTATGAAAGCGACGACTAATCAGGTTGAGGGTGCCCATAATGTACTTAAGAGAAAGCATGGGACATCATAGGGACATTTTGGATATGCTTTAAAGTCAATACACGGTGTTCTTACCCACCAACAGTGTAACTTGGAGTCTTCATTCAATCGATCCATGCACCTAGTGGCACACGAGTATCAACACAACTTGTACAGTAACATCATAGGCTTCATAGTCCGACATGCAATGGATGTAATTAGTAAGGAGGCAAAAATAGTTAGTGAGTGTGACGACCTTGATAAGGACAAATGTGAATGTGTTTTGCCGGGCACTCATGGCCTGCCATGTGCGCATGAGATTGTTGTACATTTACTTGACAGTAGCCCTGTCACTCTTAATGAAGTCCTCCTACATCGGAAGAAACTAAACGCGACCCTCGTCGAGGCCTCGTTGAACGAGTTAGACTAATCTATACCAAGTTATAATGGATGGAGTTGTGGGTAAGTACAAAAGCAGTGGACCTGACATGAGGACAAAGATTGTCTAGAAGTTAAGGAAAATCACTTGCTAGTCGACTATCATTTCTACACCTAAAGATAAAATTACAACAAAGGGTTGGCCAAAAGTAGCAAGAGGAAGTCGAAGCGAAAGAGGGCCCGAGTTAACAATTCTACCAATAAAACGCCTTCTGCTTTCGAGTATGCAGAAGCCAAAGCAGGACAAGAGTTTGTGGCGCGGGTTTTTTTCCAGAAACAAGCCAAGTTAGCAAAGCCAACCAACTCAAGCAATTCAGACAGGTCAAGGAAGCCAACCGAGCCAACCAACTCAGGCAAGTCAGGCAAATCAAGCAAGTCAGCCTAGTCAGTCAATTTAGCCAATTAAGGCAATTCAACCTAGTCACCCAAGGCAATCAAGTAGGCCAAGTCTGCAAAGAAAAGAAGAAAGTGAGGTACCAATTGAGGGACCACCCTCGAGAGCAAGTAAGAGACCTTATTCAACATGTGGACATGGAAAAAGTCAGGGAAAGGGAATGACCATCCCATACGTCGCACCTAAGCATTCCAAGACCCAAAATCAAGTTATCAGGGGGGTACATTGATGAGTTAACTCAAATGTGGAGTACGTACCGTATCAACACTGTGAATGGTTCCTTCTGACGGAAATTGTGGATTTCGAGCTATAGCCAATACTATTGGCTATGAAGGTTATGAAGGTTGGACTCAGGTTTAGCGCGAAATGTTAGAAGAGATGGTAAGAAACGAGGCCCTTTACAAAATCGTGTTTCAGGATGCCTAATATGAAAGAATCATATATGTCATTAATGTATGTGAGAGCCCAGCCTCAAAAACTTCTTGGCTTAAATTACAAAATATAAGGTTATTTGTTGCAACCCATTATAAGTTACATTTTGTGGTGTTAGCCAAGCGAGTCTCTAATCTTTGGCTCCCTATCAGAAACCTAGCCCAACCTTTATTTTAGATAAGACTAATATGGTCGCGCTTCGTCAACGAAAATCATTTTTTTAGAGAGAGTTACTTCACATTATGCAAATTTCGTTTCATTTTTACAATGATTATCACTGTCCACTACTAACCCATATTTTGTTTTCCTTCATAGCTTTTAATGAGAGATGACATTCCTTTAGCACCAACTACACGATAATAGAAGGTGTTCGCTGAGCCGGAAAGTAGAGGATGGGAGGTCAGACTCAATATTATACTGGGACCATAATCAAGTGGTCCCATGGACGTCATTTCACTTAATTAGGATGCAGCATGCATCCATTTTTAAGAGTGTATGTGCAACATCATATGTTCATATATACATTATACACGGGTGTACATAGGGGTATAAGGGATTGGTAAACTTGGTTCAATTGTTTTTTCAATACATTAGTTACCTTGTTAAGACTGATATTACATTGCTTTTATTTTTGGGGTCATGATTTGAACTCCTATTTTGCATGAGGCAAACTTTTTATGATATTGAAATTGACATATTTTGATGTCTCAGGATTGTATCTCATTTGTGGATTTTGTTATCTTCTATTTTTTATTGATATTATTCACGGAATTTGTTACATGCATATTTGTGTATATTTGTTTGGCATTTCAAGTAGCAATTCTTTATAATCGTTACTTGGTTCTATCATAAGTTAATTGTTATTGTCGGTCTAATAAAATCGATAGCAACATATTTTTCTCGGAGTAATGTAACCGAGAAAGAATGATTTGTCTTAGAGATGTTGCGTCGTTATTTTGTCCATACCCCATCCAAACACCATACGTAGCCCACATGAATCGATCAAATATGCCAACCAAATAGTTTCGGTTACATGTGTCCGACACTTGGGGGACTATCTTGGATCCTATGCACCACCTTATCGATTATACCCCACCTTTTTACTGGTATTACCCTATACGAAAACTACTTGGTTGTTTAAAAACAGTATCAGATCAATTATATCGTAATAAGTATATGCCTTTCAGAACACATAAATCGTAACTAGTCTATAAATCTCGATTAGTACGATCTTTAATGATGGCTATACCTCACATTGAGATTGCTCATACCCCACCCAACAATGTATGTTTAGAAATCTCGATAAGTATCGAGCTGCTTACTCCGTAAAATAACTGGAACTTTCAGTTAGACAAAGTTATAATCCCTTATAAACCCTACTAATGTACTATTCGTACCTAACCCATTAACGTATGATTAGCGATTTTCATTAGTTTCAGGCCTCTTACTCCGTAATATAACTGCAACTTTCGACTATTATATTAGGTAAAGATATTATTGTTCTCGAATCTACATGTTCGTTAGCTACAGAAAAAACATCAAAAGAAAGAGAAAGTGGACATCAAATTATGGCCAAGAAGAATACACAATTGAGAAATGCACAAAGACATTTTGTTCACGAAAAACAAGAATACAATCCAAAGTTGATCACTCACACAATAATTGTACATGAAAAGGAAAAATTATTGTCTGCAAATAATTTTAATTGTTTCAACTTCCAAGACGAAGTTTCATTGATTGAAACGATCTAAGGTTTCACTTTAGGCTATTTTTCCTTCTGGCCATATTAACAAATTGTCCCGATGGATGTTATTCATCCTTCGCTTTGAGTGGCAGTCCCGGTGGTTTGGCATATATCATTAACTCCTGAAAGGAATGTGATGACTCGATCAACCATGTCAAACACATCGGCCATTGTAATGTTGTCCCTAACTGTGCATTGAAACCATAATGTCGCATCAAATGCCCGGCGGTTACGTTGTTTACATATAAGTCAAGTAAGTGTTAATATACAACTAATAAAATCTTGAATACGATACGATAGGGGACGGGAAAAACAAAAATAAACAAACTACATAGAAGTTTTTACCAAAGAGTTCTCATCATCATGGACCCCCCGTAACGTGTTCAACATTCACCACAAAATAATGGCGGACTCTGTGAAACCATTCCATATAGTCGTGTACTGCTTGATAAGGATAGTTTGCGTTCTTATTGCGCCACTCAACGTATTCATGATGCCCCTCCCAATCCTCCAAAATTTGTGCCTCGTATAAGTACTTAAAGGTGTACAAATTAGCTTCGCTCCTCCTATCAGCTTTAATTGGTCAGTAAGGTTCTCTTGGAATGTGTTGATCGCATCCCATTTGTTGTAACACCCTTATGGGACTGTGTCGTTGTGACGGCCCCAAATTCCCAATGCATTTGGGTACGCCCGGCCTAGACCCGTGCAGGTCCCGAGTCAGTTTCTCAGCGAACTGGACGAGCCTAGTCAGCCTCAACTTATCAACATTTTAAGGTTTTTAAGGTTTATGAAAGAGTTATTGCAGTTATAATACAGCGGAAGCAAAAATCATATTCTAATCAAATAATGGGAAATAACTCAATCAAGGGAAATTAGGAATCTATATAAATGTGGAAACCCCCAAGACAGTCATATCCAAGTCAACAAAATGAAATTATGGAAATCACCTCAAACCTAGTTCCCGGTTCCAAAACAACCATATATGTATATACAAAAAAACGTCATACAAAAAGGATAGGTACGAGCCTACATCTCGGTACCTCACGTTCAGCTGCTCACAAAAAGTCTCCTAGACACGGTCCCTTGCCCCTACTGCTCTCCGTCTTATCTGCACCCACCGTCACAAACTAGACGGTGAGCAACTGAGAGAATTTGAAAGTAAAGCCAGAAGAATATAACAGTAATTCATGAAACGACAAACAAGACAGTCTAAATATCATGCGGGTACTGAAATGCAGGAATATAAATAAGCAAGAATGCATGATAGACAGACTGGAAATGATAGCAATCGAAACATGCGTGTTCTACGAGTCAAGAGAGGCAATAAGTAGTCCATATTCCACAACAATACCACAACAATCCACAACCATCCACAACAATCCAGTACATGGTATCACACAATCACTAGGGGTGGTCAAACACTCGTGCGCTCGAGTGCCGCGTTTTATCCCTTCTAGTGTGCCGCATGTACCTTCGAGACGTACTTATGCCAAGAACACACATACAAGAATATAGAATGGAATGCCAATGATGGGATAATAACGAACACAAGAAAAGTGAAAATGAATCACATGATATCTTCTTAGTGGCTTACTAACGTACAAATGCTTTTTAAGGCAAGTGTACTTACCTCGAGATTATCGTAATCCACGTAAAACTCCCGCGACTCCTAACGCGTATCCTCAAGTTCCCCGTTACCCGACAAGGTCGGAAACTCGTGTCATTAGGTCGAGTCATTCACTAACACTTAGGTTTAAACATATCATTATTCCCAACGTACACGACATTAGCGCGCTAATAATGTTTGTTATGCTTGTTAGCGCGCTAATTCCTCTCTCGGAATTTCGATTCCTTTGCACCTATAAAACTGTTTTTGGCCACTTTTAGGGTTGTGGGACCCACATACGAGTTTTGGTGGGGTCCCCGACACGTTCCGGCCCCGGTGGTCCGGCGGTGGCGCGCGCCGATGAGGGCCTTCTCCGGCGAGAGGACCAACACTTAGCAAAAAAACGAGTTTGTTGTAGGTATACAACAAGTACTTTGCATGGGCCATGCGGGGGGGGTGTTTCCGGGACGTCTTGGACTCCGGTGGGTCTCCGGAGGTCGCCCACGGCCGGTCCTCGTCACGGCAACCACATGCACACGTAGTAAGGGTGACGAACAACAACCAAAACAAAGAGAAACGAAGAGAAACGTGAGCCGAGAGGGAGAGCAAACCGTGAGGAGAGGGAGAGTGGTCGAGTGCTCACGGGAGAGAGAGAGAGTGTGAGACCTCCGGCGACCTTTCTCGCCACCACGGGACCTCCGACGACGGCTTGGTCTCGGCCAACCGAATGGTGAGCGAACCTAGAGAGAGAGGGCCCGTGAGAGAAGTGAAACGCGAGAGAGAGAGAGAAAACCGAGGGGAGAGAGTTACCTCCGGTTGGCGGCTTCCTCCGGCGTCCCTGGTCCGGTCACCGGCGAGAGCAGAGGCGGCGGTGAGCTGAGGGAGAGAGAGGCCGTGAGTGAGAAGTGAAACGCGAGAGAGAGCGAGTGATTTTGAAGCCGTGAGTGATGGGAGAGAGTTGAAAAATCGGGAGGAGAGAGAGAGTGATGGGGGGTTGACGTGAGTGATGGGAGTGTGAGGTGTGAGTGATGGGAGTGGGTGGGGTGGTTGGTTTCTTTTTGAATGAAATTTCAAATCAATGTGGTGGGGTGTGTCCTAGGTGTGCCTTGCCCACCCACAAGTCCCCAACCTTAACCCCTGGGTTCCCGGACTCACCTTACCTCATCGACCCGTATTTTCCTCCGTCACGTGCACACTTTCACTGTATTTCCTCCCCCGGCTACCTAGGCGAGAACTCACGTATAAACAAAAAGGAAATCGCTCGAGTGGCTCGTGACACGCATTTAATCCATAATGCTATTACACATATCAAAAATCGTAAAATTACCTCGTGTCGACTCCCAAGGTTCGAAGTACCGTCCAGTGTCGCGTGGCCGGGTCACGATCCTGACACGTGTCACATAAGTCGTGTTAGAAATCGAGGGATGTTACAGTCTCCCCCACTTATTAGAATTTTGACCCCGAAATTTACTAATAAGTAAACTAAACTTCGACTCACCGGAATCAAATAGATAGGGAAAGTGCTCTCGCATGTATGACTCTAGTTCCCAAGTTAACTCCTCGTCCCCGTGGAATTGCCATTTCACGAGAACGGAAGGGATGTCCTTGTTCCTCAATATCTTGACTTTACTACGGTCGACAATTTGAATTGGGTCGTTCCTCGTACGTGGCATCGTCTTGCAATTCGATCCGACTCAGTCCACGGTAGGTCGTCGCCCTCCGCCTGACTTATCTAGTCGAAGCATTGAAATGTGAAATACTGGGTGAACACCGACGAGCGCTGGCGGTAACTCTAACCGGTAAGCAACCTTACCGACCCTCTTCACAACTTTGAAGGGACCGATAAATCTAGGAGCAAGCTTCCCTTTGATTCCGAATCGTTTGTGACCCTTCGAGGCGAAACTTTCGTGTATACATAGTCCCCACGTCGTATTGAAGCTCATCGTGATACCGATCATAGTACTTCTTTTGCCGCTCTTGAGCACTCTTAAGCCTCGACGGATCTGCCGTACTTTCTCATGTGATCAACAACGGTCTCGGGACCAACGGTCACAACATCCTCTCGCTCGGCCCAAAGAAGAAGGTGATCTACAAGGCTCGCCATAGAGCGCCTCAAACGGTGCCATACCGATACTTGCTCGATAACCGTTGTTGTAAGCAAACTCGCACAAATGAAGATACTCTTCCCACGACCCGCCGTATTCCAACACACACATCCTGAGCATGTCTTCCAACACCTGTATCAACCTCTCGGACTGTCCGTCTGTCTGTGGATGGAACGCCGTACTCAACTCTAGTCTGGTGCCGAACTGAGCCTGCATGCTCTGCCACAATAACGAAGTAAACTGCGCTCCCCGATCTGACACGATCGACAACGGAACTCCGTGTAGTCTGACAATCTCACGCTCGTAAAGAATGCTCAGTCTGTCAACTCGGTGTGTAGTGGATACGGGTATGAAATGGGCAGATTTCGTCAATCGATCCACAATTACCCAGATGCTATCATGGCCACGAGGAGATCGGGGCAAGCCACTGACAAAATCCATAGCAATGTGCTCCCACTTCCATTGAGGAATAGGTAGGGCCGCAGCAATCCTCCAGCCGTCGATGCTCGCCTTTCACACGCCGGCATATCTCGCACGCTCTAATGAATTTCGACACATCGATTTCATCCCCGGCCACCAAAAGAGACGTCGCATGTCGCATACATCTTGGTTCGACCCGGATGCACGTAAAATCTAGAACGGTGAGCCTCCCGGAGTATCTCTGCGTAAGTCGCCCGCCAATGGAATCCACACGCCCACGATACCTCAAACAAGAGTCCGTCGACCGACTCCAACTGGATGTTCGAACCGTCGCCCATCTTGCCGAATTGTTGGTACGACTCATCGCCTTCTTGTCCCTCGAGAACGATCAAGTAGTGAAACGGTCTCGCAACCTCATCGACCACAAATCGTCCCTGGTAGTCCCCGGACGTCCGCCGAACTCCTCAACTCGGCTGCCTCAAGAAGACCATACTCGTGAGTCATCTGACATACGACCACCTCAGCATCAGATCCCCTACGGCTCAAAGCATCAGCAACCACGTTAGCTTTCCCCGGATGATACTCTAACGAGAAATCATAGTCCTTCAAGAACTCTAGCCAACGTCTCTGTCTCAGGTTCAGTCCTCTCGAGTGAATAAGTACTTCAAGCTCTTGTGGTCTGTGAATAACTCGAAACGTACGCCATACAAGTGGTGCCTCCATATTTTTAATGCGAACACTATTGCAGCCAACTCTAAGTCGTGTGTCGGGTAGTTCCTCTCGTGTACTTTCAGCTGTCGAGATGCATAGGCGATAACTTTGCCCTCTTGCATCAATACACAACCCAAGCCAACCTTCGACGCGTCAGTGTACACCACTAAGTCTTTCCCAGTCTCGGGCAACGCTAACACAGGGCGCGGTAGTCAATTTCTGCTTCAAAGTGTTGAATGCATGTTCACACTCCTCATCCCAATCAAACTTTGCATTCTTCTTAGTCAATTTTGTCATCGGAGCAGCAATCTTGGAGAAGTCTTGCACAAATCGGCGATAGTATCCCGCCAATCCCAGAAAACTGCGAATTTGCGTAACGGTAGTCGGCGTAGGCCACTCAATCACTGCTCTAACCTTCTCTGGGTCAACAGCAACACCGGTAGCTCCAACAACATGCCCAAGAAATCGGACTTCCGACAACCAAAACTCGCACTTGCTGAACTTGGCAAACAGTCGATGATCTCTCAAAGTCTGCAACACTGTTCGTAGATGCCCCTCGTGCTCCTCACGAGTCCTGGAATAGATGAGGATGTCGTCTATGAACACAATCACGAACCGATCCAGGTATTCCCTCATCACACGATGCATGAGATCCATGAACATTGCCGGTGCATTAGTCAAACCGAACGGCATAATCAGAACCGAAAATGACCGTATCTCGTGCCGAACGCCGTCTTTTCTCGATCTTCATCCCTAATCCCGAGTGGTGATAGCCTCGATCGCAGATCTATTTTCGAGAACCACCGCGCTCCTCGTCAACCGATCAAACAAATCATCAATGCGCGGCAACGGATATTTGTTCTTCACTCGTAATTCGATTCACTGACGATAATCTATGCATAGCCTCAAACTTCCATCCTTCTTCTTCACAAATAGAACCGGTGCTCCCCAAGGTGACATACTCGACCGATGAAGCCCAGCTCTAACAAGTCATCTAGCGACTCCTCAACTCTTCAAGCTCTCGGGTGCCATACGGTAGGGTGGTATCGAGATCGGCTTAGTCCCCGCACAAGGTCAATAATAAAGTCAATCTCTCGGTGGTGGCAATCCCGCAAATCCTCCGAAACACATCCGGGAAGTTACACACAACTGGTACTTCGAAAAGCAAATCTCCCGCTTCGCTCCAGTGCTCATGACGCTCGCAACAATCTCAATCTCGTCACTCGTGGCTTCCCGCTCTCGGTGATAGGTAGTAGCGATGCCGTGCCCCGAATGCCGAGCTCCGAACCACCTTCTAACGGAATCGTGATTCTCTTCTCATAACAACTAATGTGAGCATGAAACGATCCCAGCCCAATCCATGCCCAACAAAGCATCAAACTCCAAAACTCGAGCACTCTCATATCCACTGGTAACTCATAACCCCCTATCTCTACCGAAATATCGAGGCACAACAAATTCGGGTAAATCTTATCTCCCAAAGAAATGTGCCGAGGATGAGGGGTTTACTAAGCCTAACAGTTTCAAACCTAGCTTATCTACCATTCGACCAAAGCAATAAATGAGACAAAGTGGAACCCGAATCGAACATGGTGTGCATGAAAGTACCACAAATAGAAATCATACCCTCGACAAGGTTTCGGATGCCCCCGGTCGCTCAACACCGCTCGAACGCGTTCTTTCTGAGGCTGATAATGTCGTGGCGGTACTTTTGGTGGTTGAGGGCACTCCCTCTGTATGTGACCGACCTTTCCGCACCTGTAACATGTACGGGTATCCTGCGATCCTTGAGTCCGCTCGCCTCGTCCTTGTGCGGAACTTTGTGTCCGAGTCTGACCGGGCCCCTGTGTCCTCCCCTTCGCTTGTCTCCTTGATCGGCACCCCTACTCTCGTAGTCTGTCTCGTGACTGCTGTCCTGATCGACTAGGCTGTGGTGGATGACTGGCAAAGCTAGGTACTGGCGGATTAGTATGGGTCGGACGAATAGTCGACTGTGCAACGGACCCTACGCTCTGAGTCCTGCGATCACGGAAATTCCACCTATTCTTCTTCCTCTTCTTGTCTCGATGATGCTCCTCCAATCGGGACTCGGTCCGGCCGATCTAGTCTCCGTAGGATGAGTAAGTAGGTAACTCTCTCGAGCTAAACTCCGCTCGTATGCAATCTGTAAAGTCTCCGGGCCGTGTAGTGACTACGTAACCACCGATCGCAAGTAATAGACCCTCGGTGAAATAATACACTCGGTCGTCTCGGTGTCGGCCGATCCTCCAAAGATAAGGCAACAATGATGAGAATCTACCCATATACTCCATAACCGACTCATTAGCGCCCGCCTCAACGCCATGAACTCATTCCTCTTTGCTCGAAGTACGTCGGTGGAAAGTATTTCGATTAAACGGGTCTTGAAGTCGATCCAGCCTCTCGGAACACCCCGGTAGTAATGATCGTCGTCCACCAATCATCCGCCTCTCCATGTAACATCGACGAAGAGATAGTCGCTCGCATGTGGTCCTCCGTGGCGATGGTCGAGTGAATCTTCTCATGATTCTTCGAAACAACTCGTCGCCTTAACATCTCGTGCCGCCATAAAACTTCATGGGATCATGTCTCTTAAATTCCCTCCATCGCTTCGCCTCGGCAGGTGGCTCCGGACTCTTCGATGGAGTCGTAATCGGAGTGACCTCTGCATTAGTTACTGGCGCAGCTGGTGCCTCTGTCGCTCGAGCTATCACTGTCACTAAAGGGTGTGCCTCTGCCTCGTTCTGCGTGTCTGGCGCAACAACAGCTCCCTCAGGTACTGCCTCTAACGGAGTCGGAGCCGTGGATGCCGCAGCAATCGGGGTCTCTCCCCCTCGAGTAGTAGTATGTGGCAATGGTGTAGTCGGAGTCGATGGTGTAGCGGTAGCTGGTACGAGTGTCCTCAACAGTCGTAACATTTCCTGTAGCTGCGAATCCTGCGTCGCAACTCTCTGAGTCAAGGCATGCACATCGTCCGCACTGGCATATCGTGTGCCAGATGTGTTGCTATCGTCGCCCGACCTGGCTCGATCCGTCATCGTCGTCGAATCAAGAAAGCGAACTTCTCGAATCGTCTATAGTTACCGTATACTACAATAATATACATAGCAATCATAATATGTATTAAAATAATTTGACTCGCCCAATTACTTCCCCGACTAAGTTTCTACGGATCCTAGGGTTTCCACTTTTCGGTTTGACCGTTCCTAACTTCCGCCTGGTTTCCATGGCTTGTGTTTTATGAATTTACAACATGAGTCAGTCTATATAACCAAACTCGTAGGCTCGATACCAACTGTGACGTTGGTATCACAATGTGTCGGCTAGCCCAAATTCCCAATGCATTTGGGTATGCCCGCCTAGACCCGTGCAGTCCCGAGTCAATTTCTCACTGAACCGGACGAGCCTAGTCACCTCAACTTATCAACATTTTAAGGTTTTTAAGGTTTATGAAAGAGTTATTGCGGTTATAATACAAATGGAAGCAAAAATCATATTCTAATCAAATAATGAGAAATAACTCAATCAAGGGAAATTAGGAATCTATATAAATGTGGAAACCCCAAGACAACAGTCATATCCAAGTCAACAAAATGAAATTATGGAAATCACCTCAAACCTAGTTCCCGGTTCCAAAACAACCATATATGTATATACAAAAAAACGTCATACAAAAAGGATAGGTACGAGCCTACATCTCGGTACCTCACGTTCAGTTGCTCACAAAAAGTCTCCTAGACACGGTCCCTTGCCCCTACTGCTCTCCGTCTTATCTGCACCCACCGTCACAAACTAGACGGTGAGCAACTGAGAGAATTTGAAAGTAAAGCCGTAAGAATATAACAAGTAATTCATGAAACGACAAACAAGACAGCCTAAATATCATGCGGTACCGAAATGCAGAATATAAATAAGCAAGAATGCATGATAGACAGATCGGAAATGATAGCAATCGAAACATGCGTGTTCTACGAGTCAAGAGAGGCAATAAGTAGTCCATATTCCACAACAATACCACAACAATCCACAACCATCCATAACAATCCAAGACATGGTATCACACAATCACTAGGGGTGGTCAAACACTCGTGCGCTCGAGTGCCCGCGTTTTATCCCTTCTAGTGCAGGCCGCATGTACCTTCGAGACGTACTTATGCCAAGAACACACATACAAGAATATAGAATGGAATGCCAATGATGGGATAATAACGAACACAAGAAAAGTGAAAATGAATCACATGATATCTTCTTAGCTGGCTTACTAACGTACAAATGCTTTTTAAGGCAAGTGTACTTACCTGAGATTATCGTAATCCACGTAAAACTCCCGCGACTCCTAACGCGTATCCTCAAGTTCCCCGTTACCTGACAAGGTCGGAAACTCGTGTCATTAGGTCGAGTCATTCACTAACACTTAGGTTTAAACATATCATTATTCCCAACGTACACGACATTAGCGCGCTAATAATGTTTGTTAGCGCGCTAATTCCTCTCTGGAATTTCGATTCCTTTGCACCTATAAAACTGTTTTTGGCCACTTTTAGGGTTGTGGGACCCACATACGAGTTTTGGTGGGGTCCCCGACACGTTCCGGTCCTGGTGGTCCGGCGGTGGCGCCGCCAGTGAGGGCCTTCTCCGGCGAGAGGACCAACACTTAGCAAAAAAACGAGTTTGTTGTAGGTATACAACAAGTACTTTGCATGGGCCATGCGGGGGGGGTGTTTCCGGGACGTCTTGGGCTCCGGTGGGTCTCCGGAGGTCGCCCACGGCCGGTCCTCGTCACGGCAACCACATGCACACGTAGTAAGGGTGACGAACAACAACCAAAACAAAGAGAAACGAAGAGAAACGTGAGCCGAGAGGAGAGCAAACCGTGAGGAGAGGGAGAGTGGTCGAGTGCTCACGGGAGAGAGAGAGAGTGTGAGACCTCCGGCGACCTTCCTCGCCACCACGGGACCTCCGACGACGGCTTGGTCTCGGCCAACCGAATGGTGAGCGAACCTAGAGAGAGAGGGCCCGTGAGAGAAGTGAAACGCGAGAGAGAGAGAAAACCGAGGGGAGAGAGTTACCTCCGGTTGGCGGCTTCCTCCGCGTCCCTCGGGTCCGGCCACCGGCGAGAGCAGAGGCGGCGGTGAGCCGAGGGAGAGAGAGGCCGTGAGTGAGAAGTGAAACGCGAGAGAGAGCGAGTGATTTTGAAGCCGTGAGTGATGGGAGAGAGTTGAAAATCGGGAGGAGAGAGAGAGTGATGGGGGTTGACGTGAGTGATGGGAGTGTGAGGTGTGAGTGATGGGAGTGGGTGGGGTGGTTGGTTTCTTTTTGAATGAAATTTCAAATCAATGTGGTGGGGTGTGTCCTAGGTGTGCCTTGCCCACCCACAAGTCCCCAACCTTAACCCCCGGGTTCCCGGACTCACCTTACCTCATCGACCCGTATTTTCCTCCGTCACGTGCACACTTTCACTGTATTTCCTCCCGCTACCTAGGCGAGAACTCACGTATAAACAAAAAGGAAATCGCTCGAGTGGCTCGTGACACGCATTTAATCCATAATGCTATTACACATATCAAAAATCGTAAAATTACCTCCTGTCGACTCCCAAGGTTCGAAGTACCGTCCAGTGTCGCGTGGCCGGGTCACGATCCTGACACGTGTCACATAAGTCGTGTTAGAAATCGAGGGATGTTACAGTCGTACCACGATATCTATAAACCGTATGGGGCCAAAGTAGAAGGCGATATAATGGACAGACGATGCACCCTTTAAAGTAGTATTCCAAATTACCTACTAAAAATAATAATATTTGTCAATAAACATAAAGGGTATATTGGTAATTAAGCCAATTTGGTCCTCACATCATGGGATCTAAACAGGTCGAGGCGGCGCTTGAAAGATACAAAATGATCCAATGTCAACCAATTATTGTTCTTGTACAGCCCGACTCCTTTTTATGGTGCCACTTCATAACATGGGGCTTATTGAGGGAGTAGTAATTACGTAAAGTACGCTTAATGAATGGAATGTACATCCACCCTTGCACAAAACAATGTTATGGATGATATATGGAAATCAATTTAAATGCGGTAGTAAGAAAATAAATTTAAATATAGTTCAAACCTCTAAAAAGGTCATATAACTGCCAACATGGGTGATTTTGGCACGACTGGTCTTGCCGAGTTGACGATACATGTATGCAAGGGCTACAGCTCCCAAACGTAAGAACCAATCTTTACCACATTTTCCAAAAGTTAGAGGAGAAAAGGGAGATTCTTATACTAAACATGTTTGAAAAAAGTGTCGCTCCAAGAAAGTATAAGAGGTAGGCTCGAACCAAGATCTCAGGACTAGGATATGCATCGCGCCCTATTTTGTCGTCATGTTTTTCGTCTCATTTCTTTGGTTCAGAGAACCGATCATTTAACCATGAAAAACCAACTGTCAGCCCAAGCCTGGTTTTAATCTCCTCGTCAGCATCACTTACCGACACCCCCAACAACCTACTAACCATCTTCGTTACCACTTTATGATCTTTGTAAAGCACAAACACTGTCTTACCGATGATCGGAATATCGAAAAGGACTTGCATGTCTTCAAGTGTGATTGTCATCTTGCCAAACAGTAAGTGGAACGTGTTAGTTTCGAGTTGTCATCTCTAGACAATGGCTGAAACATAGACTCTATTACCTCTATCGTATAAGATGTAGCCCAGTGGTGCTAAACCAGAGTTGTTGATTAGCTTTTCCACCGTTTCCTTCTCAATATGTTGAGTGATTGTCTTCTAAATAGAGATTTGATCACCATGGTTTATGCACCTCAAAAACCCCTGGGCCTACAAAACTTATAGTATTGATTTAAAACACAATATAACTAATAAGATGATGAAATTAATCTTTCATTATGTAAGTTACCTTATTCCTCCAAATATCTAAAAGCACGTGGTTCCTAAATGAAGGTAGGACACGTAAATCTGATGGACCACTAAGAAATGAAGTGGCATCTGCGTCTGCCAAATCAATCGATGTATAAAAATAGTCCTCTACATCCCCACATCCGATAGAATCACTACCTAATGGTGTACGACTCCCTTCTACCGTCCGTGGACCCACTCCCTTCGATTCCCTAACTAGCAAGGTACTCGTCCACTACAAAAAAACAGCAAATCAGAAACGGAAATTTCCGTCTCTGATTTCCATAAATTCGTCTCTAATTGAAATCTGAAACGAAACTCCGTCTCTAAAATCGTCGTCGCTGATTCAATCAGAAACGAGAATTTGATTCCGTTTCTGATTAGAGACGGATTAGAGACGGAATAATTCCGTTTCTGATTAGAGACGGATTTAGAGACGGAAATTAGCAACGGAACAGAAACGGAACAAAAATGAATTTTTTTTCAAAATGGTACATTTGTAATTGCATTCCGTCTCTGATTCCGTTTCTAATCAGAAACGAAATCAAAGACGAAAATAATAAATTCATGAATTCCGTCACTGATTCCGTTTCTGATTAGCAACAGAATCAGAGACGAAAATAATGATTTCCGTCTCTGATTCCGTTGCTGATTCATGCATATATTCCTAGAAAATTAGAGACGGAATAGCAACGGAATGTCTGAATTCCATTGCTAATCCGTCTCTAATTTTCCTTTTTGTTTAATTTTCAAACATAAACATAATCCAATTGGTTCTCCAACCTATAACTTGAAATTACAACCATAAGACCTACTCTATCACCTGCACCCCCTCCAACAACTCCTTGGGGGTGCTAAAATCCCCTAAAAAAACAAAATTTGACATTCATAAATCGACAATATATATCAACAAATATTCAAATGAAAGAAAAAAATGTAAAATTCAAAATTTGAAAAAGATTTATATATCCACGAAAAATTGTCTAGTATAACAAATGCTCCAAATTTCTAAGTATTCACAAAAACCACCAATCCTATTGTTCAACAACCACCCAAAAAAAAAAACTTACAATCCTCTAAATATGCACAAAAAGAATCATCAATCTAAAAGTCATGTAAACAACTATAAAAGTTACATGATATGCTTTAAATTCCTCATCTCTCACTTGGAAACTAGATTATGGCAAGTATTGTCACAGGGATATGGGCAATCAATGGCACTAACTCCCACTCGATCGAAGAACCAATCACCTACTGATAGGGCCACGCTCTGCAAATATTGCAAAATAGATCAAACTCATGATAAAAATACGAAACTGCAAAAAACTATCTCCATTTACGGTGCAAAAGAAAACAACATATTTTACTATAATTAAACACACCATTCTATTATACAAATAAGTCTAATAACACCATATCCAAGAAGAACATAATTTAACAAACATAACACATGAAATCCAATAAGTACTTTTTACCATGAAATGACTTCTTCAAAAGTGACAGACTGACAGTCATGACCAAACTCGCAAACATAAGAGAAGGAATGAAAACTACGAAGACTATTTGCATTAATTTTCAAATTCTCATGATCAGATTAGGCCTTTTAGAATACATAATTAAGAGACAACGATCAAAAATAACTACATGTATACATAAATACTATTGTATGATGAATAAATAACTACTATTTCAATAAACTGGTTCTTAGTTATTGACTGAATGACAAAAAGAAAAAAAATCCGCAGCACAATTTCCTACATGGGGTAAAATAATTCCTAATGCCAAAGAAACACATACAAATAATTCCTAATGCCAAAGCAACCACATTACATACTTCCTTGACTGCTAAATCAAACGAAGTAGAAGAACGGCCTTGCTATATGAGGGTTCCAATCGATTAAGTTAAATTGGAGTAGAAGATCGAAGAATAAAAGCTATTCATTGTTTACTCTTACCATCAAAATCAAGCAGCCAGTCTATTGTTAACATAAGGGACAATAAGGTTCTCTTATACAATCAGAAAACCATAACTTGGATCAAATATCACAAAGGGCAAATAATTTGATGTCAAAACAGTAACTGCACAAAAAAAAAAAAAAAAAATGCTGTCCTGTTGTGGAGTGGATGGCAAAAATCAAATGCAAGGCGCAAGGAGGGAATAGCTATTCTCTTTGCTTACGACTACAAGTACCTATCCAGCATATAAAGCATAACCAATAGGCTGTACTGGTATCAAACAAACCCAAACTCTAACTAAACCATTTACTTTACATCTACAGTCAGACTTAATGTTAGAAGAAAGTAAACTAATAGCTTTGTCAGTAGCAATCAACTACGAATTGTAAGCAAAAACAGTAGCAGCTTTGCCTTGAACTACCTCTCATACTGGATCAACAGGAAAGAGACAACTGTAGCCGAACCAAGAGATAATTAGCGCGAATCTGAATTATAAACATTCTTCCTTATTTAAATATAATTAGCGCGAATCTGAATTATAAACATTCTTCCTTATTAGGCTACACAATACAAAAAAATTAAAAATTAATATCGCTCAATTATTTCTACTGTTTCAAAACCATATATTATCATCTGCAAGTCTTTCTTCATATCTTCTTCTTTAATAAAGATTCTCTTAATTTCAAACTCCACCTTAAATCTTCTTTAATAACAAAATTAAGAAAAATTTCAATGAAGACTAAAGTAATATATAATTTTCCATAAAGTACAAACTACAAAGTTAGGCAAAGACACGGATGGATTATTATTTATATCCCCATGCCTACATATATGTATAAGATTTTCAAATACGTGTTTACTGTTTAGATATGTATTTTATTTAAGTACATGTACATACACCTGTATATATGTGTAGTTCATTATTCAAAAAAATAAAAATAAAAATGAAACAAATATTTAAGTACTAAAGAGAGAGATAAAGAATCAAATTAAATTACCTGCAAAATAGGAGTCCATATGCTCCCCCTTGGTGGATTATTTCTATAAAAGACAGTGCCTGCAATAAGAGAGATCAAACCAAGTGCCATTGCTGCAGCAGAGATCCCAAATCCAATATCCATCCCAGAATGAGTTTGAATCCACACAATCACAGTGAGAGCTATAAGTTCTCCAATAGTGAATCCAAAGTGGATCACCAGAATAAATTTAACAAAGAGATTGATAAAATAGCAATAATCATGATCTTAGGATCATTGCCCTATTCAGCTCTATTTAACAAGTGGATCACCAAAATAAATTTTTTCACCCATAACTTCTATCTCTATTTACCAATCAATTACATATATCTAATGAATTGCTGCTAGAACATGTAAATAGATTGCTTTAAAAATTCATAAAACACTGAACTACTTGTGCAAGGCTTAGCACTCACATATTTGGCAATGGAAGCAAGTCTCCTGGATGTTGCAACTGAAACAGGTTCAAACCACACAGGAATTCCAAATTCTGCCGCAACTACGGGAAAAGTAAACAAAAAGGACATGAAGAAGAAAAACGAGATACTTTAAGACAATTCATGAAACATTCTCTTACTCCACACATACAGCAGTATAGGAAAATTGCAAACTGGGTTCAGCTAATAAATACTAAACATATGAAAACCTGAATTCAGCATGCTAAATAAAACAGGAAAGTGTAGGCATGACCTCCTGACATGAAAACAAAACAAAAACTGAATCGTTAAAACCTTTAGCAAGGCGTTATTCAGCCGTTCTACCCTTCTATTAATATCATATTAAGTGTGGGAACTATAGCAAATAAGAAGGATGGTACAGAAATAAGAAGGTCAATCTAGGTGTGATATAAGCAGAAATTTGATTGGCAGTTCGCACGGGTCTCTTTCTTATTACAAACTTTACATTTACAATATATCCTTAAACCACATTGTAATTTATAGAGATTTTGAGCAATATATAAGAATACTTGGTCTTTTTAGTTTATTGTCTCAAATTTGCCTCTTCTTGAACCTAGATCGCAGACAAGCTTAATACTTAACAATAATTGATTTTGGAGAAACACAATATTTGAAGATCTGCAGCATTACAAAGTTTCCCAGTTTTACTTTATCTTTTCTACCTTCTTTCTTTTTCTCCAAAGTCATTATTATTCTCATTACTGGATATCAAAACCCGAAAATGACGGTTTATTGAAACAAAGACTTGACCAACGATGGGACTATATGTGTAGTTCTTATATTTTGAATATTTGATAGATAGACTATGTGACTTAAGATATGTATGCAATTACAAGTTACAACATAGCTTAATTGTTTGACAATAAGTCTTTTTGCATTTATCGTACTAAGTTCCATATCATATTGATACTAGGGAGTTTATTTGATGATGGCGTTGCAGTCAATAAGCAAAGTAGAAAGATATGATTATGTACTCAGTTTCAAATATAAATTAAAATTGGCATGACATGTTCACCTCAGGAGTAGTTAGGATAATGTCAGCATCTTGTATATTGCTTCTGTTATAAAATTCACTATCACCAGTCAATTCCAAGCAGCAGGGAGTAACTCAAATACAATTTTTATGCGAAAACTGAGATATGAAGTTTGACTTTTAAGAACTACACATATAGTCCCTAGCAAGTGTATGAATATGAAATTACTAACAACTATAACATCAAACGACCAAGTAATTACCTCAATACATGATTCTAATGTATTATAATGTTGATCATGACATGCTTTACCGATAAAATAGACATGAAATACCTACCAAATACAAATCAATAGAAATCTTGAATTGCTCAAGTAAAATGTTGAAATGAGATATTAAATATTAATAAACCTAAAAATAAATGCGAAAGTAAAATTTGAGACTCTTACTTGATTGATCAGGTTATGTCTCTGTGTTGGTTTCCATACCCTTCCTTGGAGCATAAATTAGAAGTATTTGCAAATTTTTTTCTCCTAATGCACAACATTTAAAAGGAATGTTCATGTCCTACGTCATATCTTTTCGGTCACTAGGAAAAAAGGCTTTGACAAAGGGACTACTCATTTCACAGTTAGATCCTACATATCTTTAGGGTCACTTACATTTCATACGAATTATTATTTTTTTCCATCAAAGGGAGTCAGAGCAAGAATATCATTTATATGATTTAACAATTGATTTCATACACTGCGGGAATCTAAGAAAACTAAAGTACAATGACAAATTCTACCAATTTGATTTGAGCTTCAAAAGGCATTGCAAAAGAAGGAAAACTACCAAATTATGTTGCTATGGAACAAAGATACTTTGAAACTAAATTGGCAAAGGCAAACGATGATCACCCTTCTCATGACATCTTTGAGGGCCTTAAAGTCATAAAAGAAGTGTATGAAGCATTGAGATCTAGTCCACAATGGAATGAGTTTTGTTCTTGATTATGGAACAAAACCCCATATCATCCAATTTTATTTTTTTTTAGGTGAGTATTGAAGCGGTACTTATTTATTATATAAATATAATAAAGTAATAATTTAAGAAAATTGTGGGCTATACAACAATAAGACTTTTATATCGGGCCAAAAACAAGGCACCCATCAGCAATCCCACCATAGCTAACGAAGCACCCATAAAAAATCCCACCATAGATCTTTATGAGCTGCGAAAATAACAGTAGCAAAAGCCAAGAGATAGCGAACCCAACCAAAACAATCAGCATGTCAAGCATAAAAATAACCCATATCATCCAAATTTTAAATTACCCATTGAAGAAAATTAACACTGAAATCCGAATGGAACAGAGAAACTCAAACAGCAAACAATAATTGGCCAGAATTATTACATTTCTCAAAACGATAAAACTTGAATCGAAACCCTACATTTTCGCCGCCAAGAACCCAAATTTCCCAAACCGTTTTCTCTCGCATTGAAGATGATTCTATCTACAACCAGAATTTCGAAAATTTTTCATACACTCAACCTTTCTTCCCTCCGCGCTCAAAATCAATTCTCACAGTATATCAAAAATCCCCAATTTTCGCCGCCAAGAACCCAAATTTCACAAATCGCTTCGTCTCGCATCGAATATTGTTCTATTTCAAATCAGAACTCATACGATCAATCATTTTGTAGAACCGAAAAACTAATCAAACAATCAAACAGCGAATTCCAGAAAAGAAACCCTAGCGCGCGAAATCGAACGCAACGAACACATGAAAATGAGAGGAGGAATTGGCGACGAACCCTGATCAAACGCGTGAGGGGGGCGCCACAGTCGTAACACTTGCCGCGATTCTCCGCCATTTTCCTCCCGCACGTGGTGCAGAGCCTCATGTGCTTGCAGTTACTCCCGTAGAGCTCATTAGGGGATCCGCAGCCGCTGCAGGACGAGACGAGAGCAGAGAGGAGAGACCGAGACGAGACGCGACGAACTTGTGGGATCGGAGAGACGAGAGTAGAGAGGAGAGACCAGACGAGACGCTGTGGGGGATTTGGGGATTTTGGTTGGGGGGTGGGGGGTGGAGGGGGCACTCATCATGCACGATTTGATGAACGGTTATAAGAAAATAAAGTTTTGGTGGGAATGTTGGCGCCATTTTTTAGAGACGAAATTAATTCCGTCTCTATTTCCGTCTCTATTTCCGTCTCTGATTCGTCTCAATTCCGTCTCTAACTACTTTTTTTTAGCAACAGAACTTAATTCCGTTGCTAATTCTGTTTTTAAATTTCATTTTTCTTGTAGTCTCACCTACAGAGGACGTACCAATGCCCTCAACATCAGCCTTTCCTAAATCAAGCTAACCCAGCTTAGACTTCTTAACTAGACGCCTTTTGGCTTCAAGATTGTTTTACTTCACAAAAGAGGAGGTCAGAGCTTCCTTTTAGGCACACCCTCCGCAACTTGGGACCCTGCGGTACTGGTAGCCCATATCTTGACCACCCAGCCCAACCTGCATGGCCCTCTACAGCTATGAGGTCTCTGCGATCTTTTTTTTTTGTCTCGCCATACCTTAAAACAAAGTAAAATGTTGGTATAGTCCCACAAAAATAATTGTTTGGTACACAGTTCAAATAAGGAGAAGATCAATTCAATTACCATAGTGTCGGTTTTACATGATCGACACCAATAGGAATGATCTCAGTCTAAAGTATCTGACACCTCTTCATTGATGTCAGTGTGTTTTGACTGAAACTGAATAAGGCATTACGGCTTAACTAATCTGACACCTTCTAAAGCCTATCGGTTCAACACGACTGGCACTTATCATATGGTTTCGGCTCTAAGCGACCGTCTAGTACGGGATACCCTAAACCTTATCTCAAAAACTCTAACCTCACTACACCCAACCAATTGCCACCAAAAAGGACACGTAATATCATGACGAACAAAACCCACAAGCTTAGAGTGTCAAAAACTTATTATCAATCGCGATAAGCCAAATAACGCGGCGGTTGTCCTTCGTTCCTGGTACTCAATCGACAACTGATCGGCATGGGTTCGAGTCGAATACAACCACCCATAACCTCAGTGACTGTTATAGACGATGAATCTGTAGTTTTTAATCGATTTTAGGTAGGTCTAATTTGGGGTATGAATGTAGGAAATGACTTGAGGAGTTGTTTTTTCTCTTGGTTGAAGACGGGTATTCTTGAGATTTCGAAAAAAAAAAAAAAAAATAGGGTCCATTAAGTAAAAAAATTCAAAAAGAGAGTACGTTGAAGTAATGGAGTCCTCTAAGCAATAAATGGAGGGTCCGTTTAGCCGCTCCCAACATAAAACATATATTAGAAATACCCGGTGAATCTCATATTAAACTAAATCTTCCTATTTTGGTAGTTAATATTAATCAAGTCACTCATATGTATCTCTATATATATATATATATATATATATATACAAACTAAAAACTAAAACCACTCCACTCAACACCTCCATTCTATTTCTTAAAACAACCAAACCCATTTCCTCAACCTTCCCTCTATGTATTTATTTGGCTTAATTTTGTGTAGTAATCACTCAATAAGAGAATACCAACAGGCCCTGCTCAACCAGCCTTATATATAATCAATTTCTTTCAGGACAAAGTCATTCATGAATCTTTTGATGTTGTTTTAATTTACCATCAACATCTCATTTGCTAGAATTCTCAACTCTCATCACGAATCCCCATCTCATCACCCTCTCACCTTCTTACTGCAAAACACTCTTAGCAGAAGCACTACCACCCACATTTCGGAACCCCCATCTCCACATCAATCCAGCCCCACTGAACCTTTCATCCCCATATCGTCATCGTTGCCAATGCTACCACCGTCCTCGACAACATCCCAAACTCAAACTCTTGATCTATCTGATATTAGGATGCCATTTCTAGCTTTGGCAACTCTTCAAGGATTAACAGTAGGCACTGTGACTCCCATAGATGAGATGCTAATGGAGGGAATGTCCTTCTTTCTGGTTCCTCATCACTTGTTTGGAAAGTGAAGGGAGTGTGTGTAGCAGACTCAAAAGACACAAACAGCCACATAATCGCCATTAACGTGTAGTTTTCTAGTGGTGATTACAAGGGTGGGTTGAAAATGTTTGGGGTTGTTCATCAACCTGTTGTTTCTAAGTTTCACAGGCAGTTAATGGAGGGACTGGAAAGTATGTTGGTGCAAACAGATATGCCACCGTCAAAGCTGTTACTGACGGCAAAAAGGGCAGTGGCATCATCGACAATGTTAAGAACTTCTTCCTTTTCACCATATATATCAGTTAAATGGATAGATTCATGAATGAGATCTAGGATAAACCAAGCTCTTTGTAATCTAATGAACGTTCAACTTACTGTTTTGTTACTCGATTGCACATATAATAAGCTCAATGGTAAAAGGAACGCCCGATGTCTCTTCTTCCAGTAATTTCGTCGAGCAATTTTTATTTAGCAATTCCTTTGATCTGGTTCATAAAACTGCAAAGAGAACAATAAAGAATATAAGACATCTCTGACAGAGAAAAAACTATACAAAGGATATTAGTAGACCAACACAAAAACACGAACAGTAGATCATATTGTCCTCCCTAATGCGATACTCGGCAAATGAGATTTCATAATATAATCAAATAGAAATTTCAGTCATTGTTCATCACTAATTAGCCTCACTTTCTTGCTTGCATTCGAGTATGAAAAATCCGCAAAATTTTACAATTTTATTTTTTTGGTATCCGTAGATGTCCAAGCGTTCGAGGTCGTGCGCTTAACTCATACAACCCCGCATTCACCCCTTACCGTTGTGGCAACTCGACCAAGTTAAATTTTACAGTTTTATGAATTAATTAGGCAAAATGCAATAACAATCAAATCAAACAAAGAAATTGCTAATACATTCTACTAAACTAAAAGCAATCATAATTTGCAAATGTGGAAACGCAATAAATCTCCAGATTAAATAATTGATTTTTCTTAATCAATTCCTCCAACTGTTTTTTGAGTGGGTTGCATTCAAAGCTGTGATAGTGCTAACATCCAGAGGTCCATCCTCCACTTCTAGAAGAACAGGTGACAGACATATCAAGATCAACCAACAAACGTATTTTATAACAAACAATTAGAACTATAAATGCTGAGTGCATGTCTGCATGAAACATGACAGATCATGGAATACAAATCCTTTCATATCATAAAGTAAGTTATAAGGCTGATACTGATCGACGTAAGAACTTCATCATTGTTGCAGAGACGAACTTAAATTCCAGACACATTGTTATCACTAAGAGAGGTAGACTGTGAACTCTAGCAAAGTCTCCAACCCATCATTAGCATGCTCATTAGAAGAATGAATGGTTTTCACTAAGGCAAACCCTTTGGCATCCATATACTTTCTTGTGCCTCCCATGATAGCTCACTGAGAATCTGAAACTGCAGCCCGGAATACACCAAAGAAGTTGAGGCTGTCGACGTACTATATACTCTCAAACATTGCAGTGAACAGCATCGTATAGCATGTTCCATCAACAGAGGTTGAAAAGTAGAACCCTTGTGCCTTCCCCAGAACTCCTGAACCAACTGATTGCCCTTCACTCAACTCAGCAACTATCACAGCCATACTTCCAGTCTTAAGATCTGGGATTCCTGCTCCGGAAGGCAGCTTAGCACCATTAAAAAGTGGAACCCCACAGTTGCTGACAACTGCGTTGTTGCCGTTGGTGACTGGACCCCTATTGTTTACTGGAACCGCAGCTCCATTAGGCTCTGCTAATGGGACTTGGCCATTAACAGCAGGGTTGGTCGTAATCCTGGTCACAGCTAAAGCAAAAGGGTTGGAGCCTCCAGTAATGTGATGCATGAAAAAGGCCAGAGTGTGGGGAGGATCTTTAGTAGCCACTGTAGCACAAGCACCTGCAGCAGGACCAACATTTGGTGTGACCACTGGAACCACAGGAGGAGTAGGCGTCCCTGTGATTGGAGCTGGTGCTGGTGGGCCTGCTGGTGTGACCGTAGGATCTTCATCGTGGTCGCCGAATTCATCAATTGGATTGGATACAGTTGGAGCTGAATTAGCTGCAGGTGTTTCACTAAGATAAGATGCCAGATGAAGCAATGGGGCTTTAAGGTACTCCTTCATCAAGGTTTCGAGCTGAAAAGGCACATGTGAAGCAAAGGGTCAGGAATAGGAACGAGGATAGAGACTTCAACGTTGGTGGAATGGCAATCATTGGAGTTCCCATTGATTCAATGCGCCTTCTGAGGGAGAAGAGACAGTAGATGAAGATTAACTGTTCAGTTTTATAATTGATGTTCCTCTTCTTTAGACCAAGGATCGAAACTTCGATTTCGCTTTATAATTCGCTATCTTGATAATCCGAATTAATTTGGAGAAGTTTAATTCGACATAGAGAATTTTGGTAAAAATTCGCTAACTTAGATAAGTTTAAGAAATTTTCATTAAATGGTCAATAAACTAAAATTCATTTTATGGGATGTCAAAACAAGCACAATTATACATTTATACCTAAAAAAATTACAATTTAATGGTTTCAAGTCAATTTTATTGGTACTAGTCATGCATTATGTGTATGTTAGATCATTTTTTAGTGATAATAATTACGCTTAATTTGATTCTCTAACCATTTATTAATTGCACATTCTCATAAGTAAAATTAAAATTATGGAACATGCATTTTTATATGGGTCAATATTTAAAGCAAAAGAAGATATCAACTTTTTGACAATATGCATCGATTGAAAAAACTACAAAGCATAGTAGAGATGTGTGCAAAAGTGAATCTCGATGCATATATTGAATCCTAATGCAAAGTCGAGGGATCACATGATTGGTGTAGAAATGTGTGTAGAAAAGCGAACCACTCTAAAATTTTCAATAACCCCTAGATAACAACAACAACAACAACAACAACAACAACAACAACAACAACAACATAGCCTCAGTCCCAAATTAACCTGGGTCGGCTACATGGATCAAACTTTTTCATTGTGCTCGATTAAGTGCAATTGATGGTGAGCTTTGCAAACCATTCAAATCTCTCTTAATTAATACATCCCATGTTAACTTTGGTCTGCCCCTACCTCGTCGAATTTCTACAGTTTCTATTGAGTCAAGTTTTCTAGTTGGCGCATTTGTAGGCCGTCTTTGCAGGTGACCAAACCATCGCAACCGTCCTTCCCTAATTTTCAATAACCCCTAGATGCTAACATCAATTACAGCCCTCAACCCTTTCATCTCTTACACACTTATTTGATTTTTTTTACCGAATGTTTGCAATTTTCCCTTGTTTTTAGCAATCCATATCAATTTATATCAATGTTGTCGATTTTGAACATAAATTTCAGAGAAGTTTTGTAATTTTTAAAGTACCAGTGAACTTCGTTTCAATCCCTTCAACTTCGATAAACTTCGCCTAAACTTCGGCTAATTTTATCGAATTTTCATTCCTTGCTTTAGACTGAACGGTGACACTTCAGAGAAACTTGAATTTGTATAAATAGAGGATTGCATACATAATTGTTACATGAGCAGCTTAGCTGCTGCATTGGAGCAGGTGGTCATTTTTGGGTTTGAAATACTTACCTTCTGTATGGTGTGTTAGTTGTAAACCTACACCAATAAGAGTATAAAGTTCATACGGATGGTTGAAAGTATAAAGATCAGCCACATACTTGAACCTGCATTACAATTGAACCTGTTGGAGAGTCGACGGGACTAAATTTAGATACATGAAACTTCTGCACAAGCTCTTATGTCTTTTCCTCTAAATTCTCTTTTTCTCTGCTGACAGTTATAAGTTATGGAATGTAGAACGACAGTTCTGTTACTATACAATCTAATGGTAGCATCTAGATCTGCCGCACTGCAACGCCCTGTTTTCCCCTTTTTATCGTACGATTGAAGATGATAATTACTCAATACACGCAGTGCAGCTGGAGCTCAGTCATCATGAGTATCAATGACTAGTTCAGATAGTAGTAACAATGCATGAGTATCTTCTGCCTCGCACACATGCCTTGTCAAAGCTTCCCAAGCCTCCGAGTTGAATTCCTTTTTTCTCTTCTCCATCTCCTCCAAAACAAAGCAAGCATCAGCCAATTTTTCCATTTCACAGAGCCCAAAAATTAAAGAACAAAATGTGTCTACTCGCGGGCAGTGTCCACTCGTCAACATAGTATTCAAAACCCTTAATCCTCTCTCAAAATCTTCAATTCTGCAAAACCCGTCAACCATCATTCTGTACGTTGCCGAATTAGGTTGACAGCCTTCAACCTGCATTTCAACCAAGAACTTATAAGCATCTGTAGCTCTCCCTTCCTTGCACAAATAATTTATAAATATATTATATGTGACCACATCTGGCTTAAATTTCCTTCTCTTCATTTCAACAAGTAAACTTCTGGCTTCCTCAATCTTCCCTCTCTTGCCAAGATCAGTGATCAAAACTCCAAAATTCACCTGACCGGGTTTACATCCCCGATACTCCATGTCAAATATCAGCTTCCTCGCCGCATCATATTTTCCTATAGAGCACAATCCCTCCATCAACAAGGCGTAAGTGACGGCATTTGGGTACTTCGCCTTCCTAGTCATATCGTCAAGCAAGCGAAATGCTTTCTCCATATCCCCCTTTTTACATAAAAAGCCAATCAAAGTATTGTAAGTAACCACAGTGGGTGGGACTTTTCTATCAAGCATTTTTTCAAACATACTGCAGGCTTCCACCCACTCATCATTCCTCACACAACCCTTGAGAATTATATTGTAGGACACCGAATTCAGGCGAATACCCATCATAGAAGACCGACTGAACATGTCTTTAGCATCACTAACACGCCCATTACTCACAAGTACATTGAGAAGGTTATTGAATGACTCTGATGATCTATTGCAATTGAAAGAAGGAATTTGCTTGAAAAGTTGAATCGCTCGGTCAGATAAACCGCAATCCCCATAATGCTGCATCACAGCAATGAAAATGGTCTCTTGACACCGAATTTTGTTGTCTCTGATGTGGTCTAGGAAGGTTTGCAGAGCTTCGAAGTGGCGACGGCGTGAGAGCATATAAACAACCGCAGCGTATGAAGGGTAGTCGTGTTTGAAGCCCTGTCGTTGGTATTCATGAAAAAGGCGGAGAGCTGATTCGGGGTCGTCAATTTGCTTGAGATGGCTGATGAAAGGGATGATGGGTTTTTGAGGTCGTTCATGTCGATTTTTCTGGATCGATCTTGTTGAAGAACGAGTTCGAGTAAAATGGTGGGAAATCTTTGATGCAATTCGACGAGTAGTTTTCTTCGCAGGTAACAAGGTCATGGAGTTAAATCATAAACCAAAACTGAAAAGCTCTCTTCTCTCTCCTTTTTCTTGCTGCCGAAGTAACAAGGTCACGGGTGCCTTTCGAGCAAAAGGTTTCCCCGAAAGAATTTTTCTCACTAAATATCTACCAGTGGTGCCTTGGGACCATATTAGTTCAGCACATCAATAAAAACATGATTGAACAGCAAAATTGTACAAATGAAGTTTATTACTTAGTTCAATAAAAATATAACTCAAGCATCTCATGCCTCTCATGCATGACCTCTGCCTCTCCAACTTATATGTCTTGGCTTTATAGCAAAACATTCAAGTTAGTTACATAAATGCCGAGGGCACCTTTCTTATTTATATTACACGAGACTAAGTAAACCACCACACCCATGTAGTGCTCAAAACAGCCACCTAACTGCTTCCTTCCTTTGCTGCCACCTGGTTCCATAATCGTATTGACCATCTGGTCAATAAGCACATGCTTAATGTGTCTGTGAGTTGCTGGGATGTGCCTTAGTCATGGTAGGAGGCATGACTACGGTAGTTACATAAACGCAAGTAACTACACTTGACTTGGTCCATCCAAGCCTATGGTACGCATCGCTCTAGGGACAGGGTTTAATTGGTGATGCCTAGATGTGCGCCTAGGCACCTGGGTGCTAGCTGGGGCTCGGTCCGATCCGAGTCCCACCGGCTCGGGGTGGCCGACACCATGGTCCGTCCTTTTTTGCCATGTCTGCCAAAGGCATGCTCTAAAGTCTTCCTTGCTCCCTTGCCCATCCCACCCCTAAGAGAGTCACCCTCCTTATAGTAGATGTTCAGTCGTTCATGGAACTCCAATAGAAACATCAAAAAGTGAGACCAATCGTACTTTGGCTGGTCAATGCCCAAGTCAAGTTTTGTCAACCCTTGCCAATGTAATGCCTTGCCCGTGGCAAGGCGCGGCCTTGCTCGTGCCAAAGGCATCTGCCAAGGCGCAACCTTGTCCACGCCCATACACTTTGCCTCATCCGTGCCGCATACACTTTACCCCTACATGCGCGAGCCTCCGCGCGCTATGCTATGAACCATTTGTAGGTGCATCACCCATTAACTAACTCCCATGAAACCTTCCGAGTCCACCAAAACCTGGGTATTGCTAGGTTTTCCCGCTGCCTAGCCAGCTTACTCGGGTCATGTTATTGAGGGGCTAACAAACATCCCCCGCCAAAATGTTCGAATACCTCATCGAACGCCTCAACTTCGCTTGTCCACCAGACTATTGCCCACCAAGGAAACATTTCACATTCTGATACAGTACTTGTAGTGCCATTGACCTTGGTGCACTACCTTTGCCCCTGCCTCGCATTGTTGGAACAAAGCACGACCTTTTGCACCTGCACCGTGTTCAGTAACTGCAATGGATTCATCCATACCTCCGGTTCATCCGCAACAATTGCATTTGACTTCTCTTTCTTTGTGCAATCCTTTGCCCGGTGAGGACCGTTATATGAAACAACCTCTTTTCGACATCGATGATTTGACACTAGCATCAATTTTTGAAGAAGTCTCATCTTCTTTCTTGGAGATATAATGCCTAATAGTGCCATGTTAGTAGCTCCAATAGTTCATACTGATCTTACAATTAAGAAGAATTAGGCTACCTCGACAGCTCAACCTAAAGTAGAGCCGATGATTATACTACCCGTTATTTAAAAAGAATAGTCCACATAGGTTTTACAATGGACTTGACTTGAAAAGAATGATGAATGAATTTTAAACCACGAGAAGATCTACGGGTTGTTGAACATTCTGGAGAACCTGAATGTCGGTTTATCGACTCATTACCTCAAGTTAGATGCCTTGATGTGGTGGAGAGCTATACTTAAGACATGACCAGCTTACGAAACTTGGTCCTAGTTTCTTGAGGCGTTCAGTCAAGAATATTTTCACTGAGATTATGGTTTTAGATAAGAAACTTTAGTTTGATTATCTTGACCAAAGAAGTATTTCAGTAACTGAATATCCAACATAGTTTAATTATTTGTTGATAGTAACTGGGCATATATATATGCCAGAGGTTAACAAAATCCAAAAATTTAAACTGGGTTTGGGAAAAAGTATCTCTATCGTAGTGTCAGTGACAAGGCATGGGATATTCAATGAAACTTTTGAGGTAGCTAATAGTTTGGAAATAGCTAAATTCTTTCATAGAGATAAGTAAAGGCGACGAAGTGGTATTGTGGAAATAGGTCAAGATTCTGATAGTGGTCAGGAGTAGCGATGTAGGATGTATAAAAGGAAGGAAAGTAAGAGTTGAAGTGGGGATTTTGTGTTAGTATCATCTACCCCAGGTCATACGCGAGCTATTATTTTTCCTTCTCTTGTTCTGAGGTTTGCTAAGAGATTTTCTTATCCTTCAGCTACGACTTCTACTCGACAGGTACGGTCGCACTCTTAATTGCAATCTCAGTTGTCGTATCAAACAATTCCGTTAACCTGTCATCGTACACATATGTCGTCTCGGTCCGAGTTCCCATCACAAGGACAGGGTGGCAGAGACAAAGGTCGAATTAGGCAGAGTAATCCATCGAGGCCTACAAGTACATATGCTTTGTAACTAGGCAGTAGATCAGTTAGACCAAGTTTTAAATGTGGACTGGTAGGGCATCTTAAGAAGGATTGTTTGAAGTTAAATCTTAGACATACTTCTTCATCCTTAATTCAGTCTAGAATTCAAGCAAGTGAACGTGTTATAGTCATTACCGAGCCAGATTTGAACGCCAACAAAAATCTGTTAAAAAGGTATTATTTATATTTATGGTTGTCCTATCAGCTTAGGATAAGGTATATCCGCATTTTATATGCGAGAGGTGTATAATGAAAATTGCAGAACATGAGATGGTTGCAGATCTTCGTGTTTTAAAGTTCCTAGAGTTTGATGCACTTTTAGGAATAGATTGGCTTGCTGCATATCATGCACACCTAAATTGTTTCCACAAGATGATATATTTCTACATTCCAAGTTGTCCAATATTTACTTATACGAAGGCTATGAATTATTTGGCAGCAACTCAAAGTAGGGTTTGTGACGACCCCAACTTCTAAACAGGGCACCGCTCGGCCTAATCTCGTAATCAAGCCTAAATCCTAACCACATAAGACTTAATTACGTATTAGTCATCCTTTCGTCCCTAAACTCCTCCAAATCCATGTACTGATATATTATCCAATTTGTTAAGGAAACTGAATATTGTATCCAACTGATAAGGAAACTAGTATCCCTCGATATCTCGTAGGTTCCTTTTGTGATTACTTTCCTTTCTTGTATTCTAGGCTTGCCTATATAAATAGGGTACTATGTATACAAGTTAGCATATACAATAAACTTATTCCATTCAGAAACTAACATGGTATCAGAGCTTGGTTTCTAGTTTTAGGTCGGTCGACTCTCTGAGTCGACGACCGCTGCATGGTTGTTTATGTCGCGTCTGCTCGTGCCGACCAGATCTGCCACCCGCCGTTCGACTGACCCGCCACCGGTACACTGCTGCTACGTTCCCACTGCTGCCACCGCAAAACTCTGTCCGCCGCTGCCGTTCACACCAGACCCATCGCCGCCTCCGTTGCCACCGTAGCACATCGCCGTCGTCACGTGACCCCACCCGCCGCGTGCAGTCCTCAACCAGTCACCGCTTCAACCAGTCGTCGCGTCCCCAGACGCCGCGAACCCGAGTCTAGCCGCCGCGGTCGCCGCGTGAATCCAGCCGCCGCGTCCCCAGTCCTCAACCAGTCGCCACGCCTGCCGCTCCTGCTAAGAGATCTGCGCCTGTCCGACATCGTCCACCAGATCCGCGCATGCCATCACCAGATCCGCGCCGTCCAGCGATCCGCCATCCCAGCTCCTGCACCCGCTGCTCCATCCCCCGCCTCCCCAGCGCCGCCGCCTCCTCCGCCTCTTCCAGCTTCCTCGCGCTCACCACCGACACCTCTCGCGCGCTTCGCGCCGTGCTTGCACATCACCACCGGCTCCCGCCGCCTGCTCGCGCATGCCCGCGCCTTCCCTGGTCCGATCTCGCCAACGTCCACCATCCGTCCACTCCTGCCCGCGTCTGCCCGAGCAAACTCGCGCCGCCGCTTGCTCGCGTCAGCCGCCCGCCATCCAGATCTGGTGCATTCCGCCCTCCACTCACCGCAGACGCTCGCCGCAGACGCCCGCCCGTCCAGATCCGCGCCCTCCACTCGCCTTCCACCACCCACCCGCTGCTACCGCGCCGTTCAGCACCAGCCGAGCCGGCCGCCCGATCCGCGCCCTCCACTTGCGTCCCATCCAGATCCGCACCAATGCCCGCCCGTCGCAAGATCCGCTAGTCGCACCGAGATCTGCGCGCCGCGCCGCTGCACCGGCAGCCGCCCGCCTCTGGATCCACCCGCGCGCCGCCATCTCCCTCGCCGTCTCCGCCGCATTGCCGAGGAGGCTCGCGTTGCCACCGCCGCCGTCCACCGATGTGATCCGCGCGAGATCTGTCGCCGCTGCTTCGCTCCCGATCTGCTACCTCCCTTGCTTGATCCGCCCGATCCGCCCCACCGCCAGCCAGATCCGCCGCACCGCCGCCGCTAGCTGCTACCGATCCGCACTACGGCCTTGCCGATCCACGCCTCTGCCACCACCCCTGCTCTGCCGCTACTCCGTCTGATACCCGCCACTTGTGTCTTTGTCACCATTCAGTCTGCCTATTTGTTTAACCTCTGGTTGTGCGAGACATAACGATCTGTCTAACCTCTGGTTGTGCGAGTCATAACAATCTGTCTAACCTCCGGTCGTGCGCGTCACGTGTCACAACAATCTGTCTAACCTTTGGTTGTGCGAAACACGACAATCTGTTTAACCCCTGGTTGTGCGAGACACAACAATCTGTTTGACCTCTAGTTGTGCGAGACACAACAATCTGTTCGCCTACTCAGCTGCTACACATCCGTCGATTGTGTCGTTTGCCTGTCATCGACTATGTCGACTCTGTCATCTGTCCGTCGTCGACTCCGTCGACTTTGCTATCCGTTGTTCTACAATTTCATTGTTCTGACTGCGCCACATCAGAATCTGTTTCTTGTCATCTTCGGTGGTCGTTGATCTGCTCCGCAACGAACCTTAGATTTGTCGGGTTTACCGATTCTTGACAAACTCAAGTTGAACCAACTTGAGATTGAGGGAGGGTGTTAAGGAAATTGAATATTGTATCCAACTGATAAGGAAACTAGTATCCCTCGATATCTCGTAGGTTCCTTTTGTGATTACTTTCCTTTCTTGTATTCTAGGCTTGCCTATATAAATAGGGTACTATGTATACAAGTTAGCATATACAATAAACTTATTCCATTCAGAAACTAACACAATTTAAAGTTAAGTCAAATTCCATTATCATGTTAAGCAATAGCTTTCATTCTCCAATATTCCTAAGTGTGGAAACTGAGGAAAATACAGCATTACATGCACGTATATATATGAAACTATTCACTCAACCCAAATTGTACAGTAAAGACATAAATAATATAATACAACAAAAGTCGAGTCGTACAAAATGAGTAATGAGAGTTGCCGAACTGCTCAGAGAAAGTCGTTGATCTTCTCCTTCCTCGGTCAGTTGTTGCTTGACGGACCTACACCCACTGTCACAAACTAGACGGTGAGTATAGTGATATTTTAGTAACAACTGCAGAATTATATGCCACATTTCCAAAATAAACAAATGGGATTTAAAAGCATAACTTAGCGAAATAAATTGCTGAAATAAGTAATGCGAGTAAATACCACAGTTAAAGATTTAGAGACAGACACAGTCTAAGTTGAGATGATGTACGTTCGGTCGGCGGTGATACCTATCACCTAACCTTTCCCACTACTATACGGAGCTGCGCTCAATAGGGGTGGGCAACGGTTTTAAAAAACGCCCAAACCGTGTAAATCGCACGATTTGGTTTGGTTTTTAAAACTCGCGGTTTAAAAAATGTAAAAACCGCAGAATCGCGGTTTGGTCGCAGTTTTCATTTTGGGAAAAACGCGGTTTAAACAAACCGAGGGCCTTTTGGTAAATACAAGTCTAAAACCCTAAAACACAACAAAAAAAATGGTCTCTCTTCTCTCACTCGTCAGTCGTCACTCCCGTATCCTCTCTGCGGCTCAGTCGCCGTCTCCTCTCTCTTCCGCTCACTCACCGTCTCCTCTATTCTTTGCTCACTCGCCGGTCGCTGCCTCTGCTCACTCGCCGTCTCCTCTCTCTTCTGCTCACTCGCCAGTCGCGGCCTCTGCTCACTCGCTCAGTCGCCGCCTTTGCTCACTCGTCGTCTCCTCTCTCTTCCGCTCACTCGTCGTCTCTGCTCATTCGTCGTCTCCTCTCTCTTTTACTCACTCGCCGCCTCGCAACGCCGCGGTGCAACGCATCATTCACTGGTCCTGCCTTCGCCGCCTCCACTGTCACCAACTCGCCACTGTTGCGTCCACCGCCTCCTCCCAACAGTCCCGCCTCCACTACCTCCACTATCGCTGACTCACCGTCGCGGTTTGGGGGCGACCAACACCCGTCGCCGTCGCCTCCGAGCACCACCTATCGTCGCCGCCATTGTCAGGATTGCGGTACCTCAACTGGATCGCATTAAAACCGCGAAACCAAATCGACCAAACCGCGCAAACCACGGTTCGACTTGGTTGCGGTTTTGGTGATTCGTAGTTTGGTGGTGGTTTGGGAAATCACCAAACCGCGGTTTGCCCACCCTTAGCGCTCAACATATCTCACACAACTAGCGGAGTTGGGGTCTATGCTTACAAGATATTAATCTCATGCTTGCCGACCACTCCGAGTCCCATAACTCGTGTGCCGCGCAAGTGTAGTGGTGAGTGTTGGAACCCCTGTAGACCCCATGTCCCCGTGAACCGCGCATCTCTTGTGCAATGGACATTAGATAATCCTTACTTTACTTTCGAGGACAAATAATTCCAAAATTCTAGGATTCCAAAACAAGTTAGGCTACAAAGCCGAAAGGACATCGAGTAAATGTCCACTTAGATCCAAATTATTCCATTAGCATGCTTTTCATCAATCTTTTCAAGAATGACATCAAGTATAGGAATCAGAGTCAATGAAACAATTCACAAGGCATCATGTCACAATACTCACCGATGAATAAATACAAGAAGAACAAGATGCGCGAGTTCAAGTAATATTATCTACCAATAGACCAATAAATCAATAAAGGTGAATGAAATGAAATATAAGATTCACACACTTATCCTAGTATATTCGATCTCTCGACAATTTGAAACGCGTGCTGAAATACCTAAGTTCTCCCCTTAGTTCCCTAACATTCAATAATGTATCAATTTAAGCCAAATCGAATTCGAGACCAATTTCTAAATTTTTTAGGCCAATCTGCCCATTTTGCGCTTTTTGAGGTAAAACCTCCGAATAAGGCTTGTCCGAAATTCCAAATATTTTATTTTTCATAGAAATTCATTACTTTCTATTTATTTTGTTGAAATATAGTTTTTTTGGATTTTTTTCCAAACTTTCTGGAATTTTTTTCCATTTTTTCTCCATTTTCTTTTTTTTTTTCTCTTATTTTCTCTTTCTCTCTTTTTCTTTTCTTTTAGGTCGGGTTGACTCAACCCTGTCCAGGACGCTGGCCCTGACACGCCACATGGGCCAAGCCAGGCCCAGGTCCTTGGCTTAGCCTAAAAGAGGGAAGGGGCGCAGACACGACACGTGCTTGTGCCCCTTCTTCCTCAACTAACCAGGGACTCCCATGTTCATTGAGGAGTAGAAATTTTTTATTTATTTATTTTTTCCTTTACGAGCTGGGGTTGGCGATCTAACCCCAGCTTGTTTAGAGAAGGGAGATGACTCTTTCGAGTCGTCTCCTTCCTCGAAACCACGGGAGCTCTCGAGCTCCTTCACCAACACCACCAACACCAACCTACAACACAACATCAATTGAACAACACCACACTAACCTTAATATTTTCCGGTTCTCTCATTCTCCTCCTCTCATCCACCAACGATTCTCTTTCTCTCTTCTCCATCGATTGAGTTTGGCGAGGATAAGAATCCCATTTAATGTATATTGATTATAGTATGTTGTTTAAATGTTAGCCTTCGATCTTGGTGTGCACACGTGTCTCGAGGCTCATCTCAAAGACCACCTTGTCCCACTTGTCCCCCAAGTCAATTGTGAGTGACTCAACAAAATGACACTTTGCCTCATGTTTGGTTAACGTGTGTCTCGATGCACATCTAGTGCCTATGGTTTTATTTCACTAACTATAAGCCATTTCATATTTATTTCAATATGGCCACATTAGCCACTTATTACCTAATATATTCACATTTTACTCAAGTAAATTAAACTTACCCTAATATGTCACTACCTCGGTTCCACGTTGATCACGACTCGAGGGACGTCCCCGCTCTTCTCGATACCTACATACCTGTAGAAAGTAACTTAATAGTCTACACAAATACAATACACTAGACATACATCACAACAAATATCAAATGTACCTCGGCTCTTGCCTCAGTAAATGGACATATCACGGTGTGGATCCCACAGTATGGGTCGTTGAGCTTGTTTAAAGACGTAAACACGGTTAGCGATTTTGGGCCATTACAGGGTTGCCACTAGCCATAAAATGGAGATTCTTGCCGGAACGATTAGTACAAAGCTAAGAGTTATGCTTAAGTTGGAAGATATTCCTATGGTGTGTGAATTTGTCAATGTTTTCCTTGATGATTTACCTAGCTTACCACTACCACGAGAGATTGATTTTATTATTGATTTAGTTCTTAGAACTAAATCTATTTCCATTCCACTATATAGGATGGCTAAGCCTGAGCTTGGTGAGTTGCAAAAATAGTTGCAGGAGTTTATAAATAAAGGATTCATACATCCTAGCATGTTTTCTTGGGGCGCACCAATTCCTTTTATGAAGAAGAAGGATGAAAGCTTTAAAATGTGTATAGATTATAGATAGTTGAACCGAGTGACGATCAAAAACAAATATCCTTTGCCATGCATTGATCATTGTTTGATCAACTGAATGGAAGTTCTTTTCGAAGATTGATCTCTGATATGGTATCCATCAGTTGAGAGTTAGGGTAGAGGATGTGGATAAAATTACATTTACTACAAGATATGGTCACTTTGACTTCATTTCGATGTCATTTTGTTTGACCAACCCATCGGCTATGTTAATAGATTTGATGCAACGGATACTCAAGCAGTGTTTAAACCACTTTATGATTATTTTTATTGATGATATTCTAATTTATTCTAAGACTCATAAGGAGCACGCAGAGCATCTTAAACTTATTTTTCAAACTTTGAGGAATCATCAATTGTATACCAAATATAGTAATTACAAGATTTGGATATTAGAACTTAAGTTTTTGGGACATGTAGTTGGAGCTGATGGAATTGATGTAGATCCTACAAAGATTGAGGTAGTTTTGAATTCACTGGAACCAACCACTGTGAAATAAATCAGGAGTTTTCTCGGTTTAACCATTTATTTCAAAGATTTGTGCATGATTTCTCCATAATAGCTTCGCAAATCAATAGATTGACCTAGAATAATGTAGAGTTTATGTGCTAAAAAACATGTGAAAAGCTTTTATAGAACTGAAGAAGCGATTAACTATAGCTCTAGTGTGACATCCCATCACCGACCAAATCGGACTCAGCCTGATCCGATCAGATCGGAGGCTCGAACTCAGTTCGATCGGGTGGCGTGGCCGTGCTTGACGATAGTGTACCATAAATAATAAAATAATACTTTTGGTGTGCGTGTAATATTTAATAAATAATTAAATAATTATAAATATACTCATGACACAAGGCAAGGCGAGGCGTGGGTTTCGCCTCAGAATACGCATTGGATGGGAAATACGTTACTTTGGCTAGTATCATGACCTATTATTAACTTAATTTAATTTAACCTAAGTGGTGTATTAGAAATTAGTTGATATGCATATAGTAGGAATATAATAAATCTTAACTTATAACCTATGTTTTAAATTAAAAACCATAGCATATGAAAAATGTAACACATGTGTCAATTAACGATCAAATAAGGAATTATGGTACATGGACTTTATGTTATACATGGAATTGATCTCGAGACTCAAAAATATATCTAGACGAAGGGCCAAGATCTCGATTTAGTTTGGAAACATAATCATGCAATATGGAACACTTGTTGCTTATAAGCAACACTTGTCAATTTAAATCAATTCATGTCTCCAAATTAACAACTAAGTAACTTGATTTGGAGGCTAAATTAAGTACTTAACTTAAACTAATTATGTTGCTAATGATGAAGTGTAGGATCCATTTTGGACCCTTAGATGTGCCACAAAACTCGTATCTCGATGGGCATCTAAAGGCCATTATTTTAAGTTAATTCAAGTTATATAAGTAACACTTAGTTATTGATGTTACAAATGAAAACACCAAAAAAAATTGAGAGGAAGAACATGAGTTGCTGGAGATTGAGGATCAAGGAGCAGTTTAAGTGCAATTAAAATCTTGAAGAGGAGAAACATTAGATCCCTAATAATCCTAAAGTAACCTATCTCTTTTCCTTTTCAATTTCAAGAATTTTGATGGAATAAGCACAAATATCGGATGATGTGATTTAATGACAATGAGACCATGCATTTGCTTATATTTCAACTCAAAATTGATGTCTCTAAATTTGAATGAACTAAGAATCAAGAATTCAAACTTTGCATGACTTGAAATTTGATTTTTTGACTTGAATTGAGAGATTTAAAAATTTAGATTTCATGGACTGATATGAAATGGTTTAGACTCAATTTCAACTCACTTTATGCATAATTTGATTGAAAATTTTGGTGGATCAAATCTATGTTCAAAAAGTTGAACAATTGAAACTTTTAAGGTCCTTTAATGGTGAAATTGGCTATAGGTTGTTAAATTGTGAATGCTTATTATAAGCTGGTGTAAATGGAGCCCAAATAACACCCTATGGGTCCCCATGGTGACCCCAAGTTGAAACAAGATGAATCACCCATAAGGAATAACACAACCATGTTCAAACATAAAAAATTAGACTCCATATTGCGATTAACATAACTCATTCAATTTAACTCCAATTAAAGCAAACTTTTGATATGTTGTTATTTGACATGTTAACAACATTGTGACAAAATTTATCGTATTCGGACCTATACACTAAGAGAAAGCGAATTTGTAACCTTGCTGGTCGAAATGAAATTCAAATGGGCATAGTGTTTGTAAAAGTTTAAAAATTCCCTCATTTTTAATCGAAATTGCGTACACCATACCTTTTCGAGAATATTAGAAATAGAACTAAATCCTTATGTACATGTACTTGCCAAATTATAAGATTTTGATTATCAAATTAAGCGTTTAAGGCGGTGCATTGTGTATGAAATTTAAAGTATATCGATAAATTCAAAGAATTACATAATCGGGGATTTTCTCGAGATATGTTCATGGGATTTCAGGGGTTTTTGGGACCTCGATTCATGCACTACCATATACATATGTGGCTAGGGCTCAACGACGACTTGGCGTGGACATCGACACACACCCTAAGGTACGAGACGTGCGGTCGAGTTTTGGCACGCCACACGCAAGGTTTGTGAACACAAGGAATTTATAAACTTTATTACACATCCTATTGTGACCGCATAAGTTTTAGTTTGCATCGCATCATGGTTTTTGTGGCTATGCATATAGACATAAGGACTATAGGAGTCGTCTCCGAGAATTAGATGGGGCAACTTTGACGGCGAACAGTATCCCCCTCCGGCTAGTCAGGCACCTTCGAGGGACGACTTTACAGTGACCTTCTACCCTTCAGCCTATATGACAATTGAAGGAGGTTTTCGCCCTCCGACTCTTCCTACGACGAAGTTAGAGTACGCTGGTGCCGCTCGGGTTCACGAATTCATGTGATGGGACATCCCCCGATCGTATATGCTGAATGTCGCCGGGCCGATGGGATTTAAGCTAGGTCCTTGCAATTGGGGATCATGGAACTGCCTGTTCATACTAAAGAAGGTTGAATCATGTTTAAATTCCTGGAAATCTCTTTATATTATTCCTTGTCGAATTACATTATACCGTAACTTTTATAAAACCTTGCCGTTCACTTATTGGGGGCCCTTTTGGAACCCAGATCCATCTTCCAGTGATCGAGGGAAAGGCAAGGCGTACTAGTGAGACGATGACTCCAGACTACCCTGATCTTCATTGTAGAATGATCTCTTTTGTGTTTATATTTCTTTTTATATAGCAAACTTATATTTTGTTTACATATAGCTTATGTGATACCTTTGGACATGTTCCTCAACTTGGATTTACAATATTGATGATATGACAGGTGTTTTCCCCGCCTAGGTTCCCGTTTACTTTCCGGTATTTATTTATATGTTCGCCGAATTTCACACACACTTGAATTTAAATTAATGGTAAAAAGAAAAGATGAGCGGGTTTGAAACGTCTTTTGGGGCCGATGGTAAGACTAGAAGACTCAGGAGACGGTTCAAGCCAGTTAGACCACCGGGTCATGATACGGGTGCTAGCAATTTTGGTATCAGAGCCTAGGTTATTGAAAAGCTTAGGACTCAAAGGAAAATTGGAAAACTTGAATAATTTGACTCATGAGAACTTAAAAAATTGGGAAACATGAGTCGAGGAATAAGTTGGGAAGAACTGGGGAATTGTAGTGGATTGATTATATGACATATTATGTTAATTTTGAACGTATATTATACGTAACGAAAAAAAATAATGTCGTGACACTCGAATCGTTATCTACGTGCAGTTATGATACATTTTGTATCATGGATACGAGTAACCGAGATTTGCTAGCTCCACGAGAGACGGTGCCTTCTTCCTCTTCTACCGTCACTGACGATATCATATGTGAGTGTGTGAGGTGATCGTGTGTCAGTAGACGTCCTTAGAGGCCTTCGGGCAACACTTTGAGACTCTTGAGCATCAAAGGGAGGCTGACTCCATCAACACAAGGGGATTGACTGCAGTAGTAGCATGTCTTGTAGACAAGTTGGCTGCACAACCAAAGATTTCACTGCAGACACTAGCACAGGCTCCAGTGGTGCCAATAATAATAGTGATACAGATAAGTCCAGTTGAGCCTGTAGTAGTAGTAGTACCTCTTCTAACAACCAGTGGAGACTCTAATAGTATAACTGATTGTGACTGAGAGTAAGGTAGTCAGGCTCGATCGTTTTTGAAAGAGTTTTGACAGAAGTAAGACTTTGAAGTTCTATAGAGATAGATAAGGGGAGAAGCCGGAGCAGTGGGTCTGTAATCTGGAGAAGATTCAACGTTCGATTTGTGTGGATGAGGATTTTTGCATTAAGTTATCGACCATGCACTTAGAGGGAGCTGCTGACGAGTGGTGGCAGGTTGTATATGCCAGAGAGGGCCCAGTTGAGGATTGGGCGACTTTTCGACGACCGTTCTTTGGGAACTTCTTTACTTAGGCAATGAAGAGTAGGAAGAGAGGAACTTCTCGCACTGAAGCGGATAGACATGCCCGTATCTGAGTTTTTTCATTGGTACTCTCGACTATCATCTATTGCAGGAGATCCATTAACACTAGATGACTATTTCTAGCGATTCGTTATGTGTTTGTGACTTGGGATTAGCAAGAGTGTAAGTGCATCAGGCGTAATTGTGTTTGAAGATCTCATAGATTGAGCTATTGCTTTTGAGTTGACAAAGGAGTTCCAGGATAAGAACATCAGGGCAACACACCGATCAGGAGGATCCTTGAGTAGAGAGTCCAAGAAGAGTTCTAGTGGTCAGGGATACAGGAGACGAGAATAACCTAAGAGGTCCCGTGATGACAGGTCAGGATCAAGTGCTCAAGTACGGATAGTTTTAGTTCAGCAGTCATCAGCACAGAGGCTGAGTGGACCACAAGTACTGAGGTTTGATTATGGGTAAAAGCAGTTTGATAGGGGCCATGACAGAGGGCCGAGGTACACTCAAGCTCAAGCACCAACACAATACAGGGGTCGAGGTTCTTAAAGAAAATCAAACGTTACTTATAGAGGTTGTGGTCAGGCAGGACGCTTCCGAGATGAGTGCCCGACAAGCTTTTAAACAATGCAGCCAACGAGTCAAACTGAGTAGGTGCTTGTTGTGGCGACTCCAGATAGTCAGGCCACCAAAAAGTTAATCATAGGTATTATTTCTATTTGTGTATAGAGCATGCACACAGCCATAGATTCAGGGTCCACGATCTCATTCATATCAGGAGGCATGGTAGATACGTTATGATTATCACCAGTAAGAGTAGTTAGTATATCATACTTAGTACAGCTGCAAGAGATAGAGTTTACCATAACCTTATCTGTGAGAGGTGTGTGGTGATGGTTGAGGGTTATGATTTAGCTATTAACCTTTGGGTACTCGAATTCCTCGAGTTTGACGCACTCTTAGGTATAGACTAATTGGCAGCATACCACGCCCAAGTGGACTGCCACCGGAAGGTAGACCTTCTGTATTTCGAGACTTGCGGAGTTTGAGTTTCGAGGCGCGTTGACAGCGTACTAAAAGTTGAGTCGCGGCATATAGAGAGATCGAGGATCATGCGAGACTTTACGGAGCCTTGGAATCCGAGAAGAGGATTGAGGACATCCCGATCAAATGTGACTTGTGTGACGTGTTTCCGGACGATCTCCCTGGGTTACCTCTATACCGCCAGATCGATTTCATTATAGAAGCGATAGATGGAACGAAGCCAATTTTGAAGGCTCCCTATAGGATGGCGAGATCAGAGTTGATTGAGTTAAAAAAGCAACTCGAGGAGTTATCCAACATCAGATTTATACAGCCAAGTATTTCACCTTGGGGTGCACTAGTTTTATTCCTCAAGAAGAAGGACAAATCTTTAAGGCTTTGCGTTAACTATATGGAGCTAAACATAGTCACAATTTGGAACACAATTTGGAAAAAGTACCCGCTACCTCAGATTGATGAGTTATTCGATCAGTTGAGCGATGCTCGACACTTCTCGAAGATTGACTCGAGATCGGGTTACCATCTGCTGCGTGTCAGGGATGAAGACATTGAGAAGACAGCGTTCCGCACAAGATTCGGGTCTTTCTAGTTCACAGTGATGTCGTTTGGGGTCACAAGCGAGCCAACTACTTTTATGGACTTTGACCAGGAAGGACGTAAGGTTCGATTGGACCGAGTAATGTGAGGATGCCTTCAGAGCGTTAAAAGGGAGCCTGACTATGATGCCAGTGTTGGTATTACCTGTGGATAACAAGGAGTTGATAGTCTACAAGATGCTTCAGGGACGGGACTGGGAGTAGTGTTGATGCAGGAGGGTAAGGTAGTGGCATATGCCTCTTGCCAACTGAAGGTGCATAAAAAAAGCTGCCCCGTCCACGACCTCGAGTTGGTGGCGGTAGTTTTTCCACTGAAGTTGTGGCGACACTATCTCTACAGTAGTTTTTCCACTGAAGTTGAGGCGACACTATCTCTACAGAGATAAGTTTATGTTGTTTAGAGATCACCAGAGTTTCAAGTATTTGTTCACTGAAATTGAGTTGAATATAAGACAATGAAGGTGGCTTGAGTTCTTGAAAGACTCCGACTTCATAATTGAATACCACCTCGGAAAGGCGAACATTTTTGTAGAAGCTTTGAGCTAGAGACAAAATCTCAAATTCGACCAGAGTTCGGGTTGTTAGAAGGCACTTGTGATATGTGTTTCAGAGATTCTGGCAGACACGAGAATTTGTACATAGTTGGAATTTCAGCCGATGCCTGTCTAGGCGACTGTTGGATAGGCGCAGATTCGAGCTATGACTTGTACCGCAGTTTGGCCGACGGTCCAGGTTTCAGAGATTGGAAAATGGCAGCGTATCAGAGTTTGAGATTTCGAGGTAGAGTATAGATTCCAGTAGTACCATTGTTGAGAGAGGACATTCTTTGGAAGTCGCACTAATCGCGCTATAGCATTCACCCAGGTGTCACCAAGATGTACCAGGACGTACGACAATTGTACTGGTGGCCGGGCATAAAGGCGGATATAGCTAGGTATATAAGGAGATGCAAGATATGTCAGCAGGTTAAGGCTGAATATCGGAGACTCGAAGGACTACTTCTGCCGTTACCCATTCCTCAGTGGTAGTGGGAGCACATTAAAATGGATGTGGTAATAGGATTATCGACTACCCTGAGGAGCCACGATACGGTTTGGGTCATCATCGACTAATTGACGAAGGCAACGCACTTCCTACCGATTTGACTCTCCTACTCGTTCACTAGCCTGAGCCGGATTTATGAGCGAGAGATAGTCAGGTTACATGGGGCACCTGCGAGCATAAAGTCAGATAAAGTCCTCGTTATCTATCAAGGTTATGGCAGAGTATGTAGGATAAACTAGGCACTTGGATTCACTTCGGTACGAGTTGTCACCTGTAGATAGATGGACAGTCGGAGAGGCTGATCCAAGTTCTGGAAGACATGCTACGGGCTTATGTACTCGAGTTCAAAGGTCAGTAGGAGGAGTATTTACACACGTGTGAGTTTTCTTACAATAATAGTTATCAATCGAGCAATAGGATGTCGTAGTTTGAGGCTTTATACGGCAAGCCATGCAGGACACCATCGTGTTGGGCAGAGGTGGTTGATACAGTGGTAGTTGGATCTGAGATTGTACAAGATCACACAAAGAAAGTGAGGCTGATTCATCAGAGATAACGGGCAGCACAGGATCGACAAGAGAAATACACCAATCCAAAACGTTGGGCAGTTGAGTTTGAGAAGGGAAACTTTGCATACCTGAATATGTTACCAATGAAGGGACACCAGAGATTTGGATATAAGAGGCAGCTCGCACCGCGTTATATGGGACCATTTGAGATCATAGAGAGACTTGGGAAGGTTTCCCATCGGTAAGCACTGCCACCGCGGATATCAGGAGTACACCCAGTATTTTACGTTTCTATGTTGAGGAGAAGCGATGGTATGCCACGAGATATAGTGGACTGGGACAAATTAGTGGTCAGACTAGACGCGTCTTACGAGGAGCAACCGATTGAGATTATTAATCGGAAGGTGCAGACATTGAGACATATTGAGATTCCCCTTGTGAAGGTCAAGTAGCAGTTCCATGGTGACCAGGAGTTCAAGTGGGAGCACAAGACATACATGCGAGAGCACTTTCCCAACTTGTTTGATTCACGTATAATTTAAATTTTGAGGACAAAATCTCCTATGTTGGGAAGATTGTGGAATCCAGTCACCGACCAAATCGGAATCAGCCTGATCCGACCGGATCGGAGGCCCGAACTCGATTCAATCGAGTGGCGCAACTGTGTTTGGCGATATTGCACTGTAAATAATAAAATAATATCTTTGGTGTGCGTGTAATTTTGAATAAATAATTAAATAATTATAAATACACAGGTGACACATGGCAAGGCGAGGCGTGGGTTTTGCCTCGGGATACGCGTTGGACCAGAAATATGTTACTTAGGCTAGTATCATGACCTATTACTAACTTAATTTAATTTAAGCCTAAGTGGTGTATTAAAAATTGATTGATATACCTTTGGTAGGAGTATAATAAATCTCAACTTATAGCTTATGCTTTAAATTAAAAACTATAGCCTATGAAAAATGTAACACATGTGTCAATTAACAATCAAATAAGGAATTATGGTGCATGGACTTTATGTTATACATGGGATTGATCTCATCAACAACAACAACAAAAACAACAACAACAACATAGCCTCAGTCCCAAATTAACTGGGGTCGGCTACGTGGATCAAACTTTTCCATTGTGCTCGATTAAGTGCAATTGATGGTGAGCTTTGCAAACCATTCAAATCTCTCTTAATTAATGCATCCCATGTCAACTTTGGTATGCCCCTACCTCATCAAATTTCTATAGTTTCTATTGAGTCAAGTTTTCTAGTTAGCGCATTTGTAGGCCGTCTTTGCAGGTGACCAAACCATCGCAACCGCCCTTCCCTAATATTTGTATCAATTGGTGCTACTCCTACTTGTCTTTGAATTTATATATTTCTTATTCTATCTTTACGAGTTTTACCACACATCCACCTAAGCATCCTCATTTCTGCTACGTTCACTTTATGTAATTGTTGTTGCTTTACCGCCCAACATTCACTTCCATAGAGCATAGCTGGCCTAATTACGGTCCTATAAAATTTTCCTTTTAACTTAGTAGGAACATGTCGATCACAAGTCACCCCTGTTGCACTCGCCATTTCTTCCATCCAAACTTGAATTCTATGTGTGACATCATTTTCAATGTTACCATCATTTTGTATGATTGATCCTAGGTATCTAAAGTGGTTTACCCTAGGAACTTCTACTTCCCCTAATTTTACCACTCCGTCATCTCGATGTCTAGTGTTTCCAAACTCACGGTGCATGTATTCGGTGTTCGTCCTACTCAACTTAAAGCCTTTAGATTCTAATGTATTTCTCCAGAGTTCTAATTTCCTATTCACTCCATCTTTAGTTTCATCCACTAAGACAATATCATCTGCAAATAGCATACACCATGGTATATCATCTTGAATATGTATAGTTAATTCATCCATAACTAAAGTAAATAGATATGGGCTTAAAGCCGATCCTTGATGTAGTCCTATCGTAATGGGAAATTCTTTTGTAGCTCCTCCAAATGTCTTTATACTCGTTACTACTCCATCGTACATATCTTTAATAGTGTCTATGTATCTAGCATGCACTCTTTTTCTTTCTAGAACCCACCAAAGAACATCTCTAGGGACCCTATCATATGCGTTTTCTAAATCTACGAATACCATATGAAGATCTTTTTTCTTTTCTCTATATTTTTCTAACAATCGTCTTACAAGGAAAATCGCCTCCATAGTTGACCTCCCAAGCATGAAACCAAATTGGTTCTATGATATTGTTGTTTCTCTCCTTAGCCTATTGTCAATTATCCTCTCCCACAGTTTCATAGTGTGACTCATGAGTTTAATTCCCTGGTAGTTTGAGCAACTTTGAATGTCTCCTTTGTTTTTGAAGATTAGCACAAGCGTGTTTCTTCTCCAATCCATTGGCATCCGTTTTGATTTTAAGATTTTATTATAATGCTTTGTCAACCAAGTCAATTCGATTTCTCCTAAGCATTTCCAAACCTCTATGGGTATTTCATCTGGGCCACATGCTTTCCCTATTTTTATTCTTTTCAATGCCTCTTTAACTTCTACAATTCTAATATTGCGTGTATAGTTTACATTTCTTTCTTAGTGTGGGTTTTCATCTATTATAGTATCAACTTGGCCATCATTAAATAAACTATCGAAGTAACTTCTCCATCTCTCCTTAATATCCTCCTTGCGCGTTAAAACATTTTGATTTTCGTCCTTAATACATCTTACATGACTTAGGTCTTGTTTCTTTTTTATCTCTTAATTTGGCTAGCCTATATATATATATTTTTCGCCATCTCTATTACCTAATCTTGTATATAAATCTTCCATGAAATTTATTTTAGCTTGACTAACTACTTTTTTAGCATGTTTTCTAGCTTCTCTATATTGATTGTACGCATCTTCATCTTGACACTTAGGTATTTTCCTATAAATATCTCTTTTAGTCTTAATTGCTCGTTGGACATCCTCGTTCCACCACCATGTTTCCTTCTTTGGAGGTCCCAAGCCCTTAGATATACCTAATATGTTTGATCCCACCCTCCTTATGCAACTACTCATTTCTAGCCATATTGTATTAGCATCTAAGTCAAGATTCCAAACATTCTCCTTTAGTAGTTTTTCTCTAAACTCTACTTGTTTACTATGTTTTAGGTTCCACCACTTTATTCTAGGGTCGCTAACTATTTTATTCATATTTTTTTGTTGTGTTAGCTTAATATCAAGTACTACTAACTTATGTTGGGTAGTAAATGCTTCACCATGTATTACTTTGCAGTCTCTACATAGTTTTCTATCTATTTTTCTTGTTAAAAGAAAATCTATTTGACTCTTGTAATGGCCACTACTAAAAGTAATTATATGCGACTCCCTCTTCCTAAAACTAGTATTTGCTAAGACAAGATCATAAGCTGAAGCAAATTCTAAAATTGATTCTCCTTCTTCATTTCTATTACCGTAACCAAAACCTCCATGAACTCTCTCAAACCCTTCGTTACTTACCCCGACATGCCCATTTAAATATCCTCCAATAAAAACCTTTTCATCTAATGGTATACTCTGCATAAATCCATCCATATCATCCCAAAACTTGCGTTTGATGCTCTCGCTTAATCCTACTTGTGGTGCATATGCGCTAAGTATGTTAATTTTTTAATCTCCAATAATTAATTTAACTAGAATCAATCTACCCCCCATTCTTTTAACCTATACGACCTTATCCTTATAATCATTATCCACCACAATTCCTACTCCATTGCATTTTCTATCTATACCAGTATACCACAATTTAAACCCTGTGCTTCCTATTTCTCTACTCTTTTCTCCTACGCATTTTGTCTCTTGGAGGCAAGCAATATTGACTCTCCTTCTAATCATGGTATCTACTAGTTCTATTGATTTCCCCGTAAGTGTTCCTATGTTCCATGTTCCTAAACGAATTTTTTCTCCCCTTTGTATTTGTTTTTCTTTTATATTTCTATTTTGTCTAAAAGATCTAGTGTTCGTATCTATGATTTTATTTTGTTTTCGTTTTTGTTTTGAAATAGCTTCTTTACCCACACCCGTCCTTTGTGTGGGAACCCTTGCTCATTTTTCTTCACATCCGGGCGACGATGTGAAGGGACTAGCTTCTTTACCCATACACGTCCTATGTGTGGGAACCCTTGCTCAATTTCTTCACACCCAGGCGGCGATGTGAAACACACCCTTGCTCATTTCTCACTACACCCGGGCTCTGATGTAGCGCGTCGCTAGGTGGGAACGCCCCAACGTTTATATATGTTTGATCCATTTCATGAAAAGCGACAAAAGTTTTACTCTAGCTGTCAACCTATAGCAACCCTCCTCCATTTCCCAAGAATGGAAAATGAGCTTGGGGCCTCCCTCCCTCACTTTTCGCGTATGAAAAGTGAGTTTGAGACCTCCCTTACCCATTTTTCGGTATGAAAAAATGGTTGTCAGAGTCCTCCTACTTTATCCGGACTTGGGACCGGCTATGTAGCGCACATAGTGTACAACATAGGTGGAGTTATACACAGGATTGATCTCGAGATTCAAAAATACATCTAGATGAAGAGCCAAGATTTAGATCTAGTTCGGATACATAATCATGCAATATGGAACACTTGTCACTTACAAGGAACACTTGTCAATATAAATCAATTTATGTCTCCAAATTAACAACTAAGTAACTTGATTTGGAGATTAATTAAGTCCTCGACTTAAACTAATTATGTTGCTAATTATGAAGTGTAGGATCCATTTTGGATCCTTAGATGTGCCACAAAACTCGAATCTCGAGGCACAACTAAAGGCCATTGTTTTAAGTTGTTACAATGTCTAAAAGGAACACATAGTTATTGATTTTGCAAATGAAAACACCAAAAAAATTGAGAGGAAGAACATGAGTTGCTGGAGATTGAGGATCAAGGAGCAATTTAAGTGTAATTAAAGTCTTGAAGAGGAGAAACATTAGATCCCCAATTATCCTAAGGTAACCTCTCTTTTTTCCCTTTCAATTTCACAGATTTTGATGGAATAAGCATGAATGTGGGCTGATGTGGTTTAATTACAATGAGACCATGCATGTACTTAGATTCGAACTCAAATTTGATGTCTTTAAACAAGCATGAACTAAGAATTAAGAATTAAAACTTTGCATGACTTGAAATTTGATTTTTTGACTTGAATTGGGAGATTTAACTATGATTCCAAAATTTAGATTTCATCGACTGATATGAAATAGTTTAAGACTCAATTTCAACTCACTTTATGCCCAACTTGATTGAGAATTTAGCTGGATCAAATGTATGTTCAAAAACTTGAACAATTTAAGATTTTAAGGTCCTTTAATGGCGAAATTGGCTATAGATTGTTAAGTTGTGGAATTCTTGTTATAAGATGGTGTAAATTGAACCCAAATAACACCTTGTGGGTCCCCATGGAGAACCCAATTCGAAACAAGATGAATCAACACAAAAGGAATAAAACAACCATGTTCAAACACAAAAAATTAGACTCGACATTGCGATGAGCATAACTCATTCAATTTAACTCCAATTAAAGCAAACTTTAGATATGTTGTTATTTGATATGTTAACAACATTGTGATAAAATTTTATGGCATTTAGATCTATACACTAAGAGATATCGAATTTGCAAACATGCTTGTCGAAATGAAATTCAAATGGGCACAGTGTTCATGAAACTTTGATAACTCCCTCATTTTTAATCGTTATTGTGCACATCATACCTTTTTGGAAATATAAGAAGTAGACCTAAATCTTTGTGTACTTGCACTTGCCAAATTATAAGATTTTGATCGTTAAATTACGCGATTAAGGTAGTGCACTATGAATGAAATTTAAAGTATATTGATAAATTCAAAGAATTACAAAATTGTGAGTTTTCTTGAGATACGTGCGCGGGATTTCAAGGGTTTTTGGGACCTTGATTCACATACTAATGCTGACGTATGCGGTTAGGGCTCGACTATGACTTGGCGGGGACAATGACATGCACCACGAGGTACGAAACGCGCAGTCGAGCTTCGACATGCCACACGCAAGGTTTGTGAACACTAAGAATTTATAAACTTTATTACGTATCCTATTATGAACGAATAAGTTTTAATTTGCATTGCATCATGATTTATGTGGCCATGCATATAGACATAATGACTTATAGGAGTCGTCTCTGTGAATTAGATGGGGTAGCTTCGATGGCGAAGAGTTTCCCCCTTCGCCAAGTCGAGCACCTTCGAGGGATGACTATACGACGATCTTCTACCCTCCAGCCTGTATGATAGTTGGAGGAGGTTTTTGACCTCCTGCCTTTCCTATGATGGAGTTAGAGTACGCCGGTGCCGCATGGGTTTACAAATTTGCGTGACGGGACATCCCCCGGTTGTCGGTGTTAAACGCCATCGGGCCGACGTGCTTCAGGCTAGGTCTTTGCATTTAGGGTTCATGGGAACCGTCTGTTCATATTTGAGAAGGATTGAATCATGTTTAAATTCCTCCAAGTTTTCTTATATTATTCCCTGTCGAATTACATTATGTTGTAACTTTTATATAGCCCTGTTGTTCACTTACAGGGGCCCTTTTAGACTTTAGATACCTTGATCTTCACTGTAGAATGATATCTTTTGTGTATATATTTATTTTTATATATTGAACTTATATTTTGTTTACGTATGGCTTATGGGATATTTTGGGCATGTTCCTCGACTTGGATTTACAATAGTGATGATATGATAGGTGCTTTCCTACTTAGGTTCCTGTTTACATTCCAGTATTTATTTATATGTTCACCGAATTCCGCACACACTCGAATTCAATTTAATGGTAAAAAGAATGGATGAGCGGGTCTGAAATGTCTTTTGGGGCTGATGGTGTGACCAAAAGCCTCAACAGACAGTTCGGGTCGGTCAGACTGCTGGGTCGCTGTATGGGTGCTAACATCCAATATTGGTATTACTAGATTCTAATAAAGAGTAGAAGATTTACACATATGCTTCTCATGTTGGATTAAGTTGTGTGTTGATGCAAGATAATAAAGTTATAGTTTATGCTTCTCATTAGTTGAAAACTCACAAGAAAAATTGTCATGTTCGCGATCTTTAGCTGGCAGCGATTGTATTTGCTTTGGAGCTCGAGAAACAATACCTATATGGGAAATATTTACTTTGTTTTCTAATCATAAGAATTTGAAGTATCTTTTCTTACATAATGAATTGAATATGAGGCTGAGGTGATGGTCTGAGCATTTAAAAGGCTTTGATTTTTGTCTTGAATACCATTCAAGGAAAGCTAATGTTGTAGTAGATGCATTAAGTAGGAAACTAGAAGAGGCATTAATGGCGGTTTCTCATATATCCTACAAGTATGTGTTACTCGAGAAAGTTGCAAATATGTCTTTATCAGAGCTTCTTGAATCCCATGATTTTCTAGTTATTGATCAGTTTAGGGTGCAAACTGTCTCTATTCAACGAATCATTGAGAACCAATTCATTAATGTTAAATGGTCAAAATTTTAGGGAATTGGCAATGAGCAGCTATAACTTGGAATGGGCATAATCTAATGATTAAAGTCTAAGATTCAGGGGTAGGTTGTTATTCTATTGATGGCTAAGATCTGAGATGAGATACTCAGGTAGTCCAACAAGTCTAGGTATTGTATTAATCCAAGTAGGATCGAGATGTAGCACAACATATGTCATTTGTATTTGTGGCCAGGGATGAAGTTAGATGTTAGTGACTATGTTAGACGCTGCGAGATCTGGCAGCAGGTCAAAACCTAAAGGTGGAGACCAGGAGGAATGTTACATCCACTACCCATTCCTAAGTAGAAGTGGGAGCTAATTTCTATAAATTTTGTGAATCATCTACCTAGATCTCAAAGGAAACATGATAGTATATGGGTTATAATAAGTGATTATTTAGACTTATATATAATACTAGTTTAGTAGTATATTTGGTGTAAATATCCCCAATGAGCTATAATTGACGGTATTTATGTATTTTCAGGTATATAAGGTATAAAGGAGACAAATGAGTGATTTCATGAAGAAACGAGAATAAAATGCATAAAACCATGATTGACGCCGGGCTAGTTGGTTTAACGTCATGGGATGAATGTACACAGCGTAAGCAAGGAGTGGAAAAAGCTTGAAAAGAAGAAAAGTGGGTTAGCAATGTCAACGCAGTGGCGACGTCATAGGTATATAGGGAAGGTGCTGAGCATATTAAGTAAGGAAAATGCACAGAAAGAGGCTATACAAGGATTGCGCGGGATCACGTATGGACGATGCCAAGTCGTAGAAAAAGGAAAGTTTAGAGTTCTAGTTTTTTTAAGATTGTATATTCGTTTCTAATTGTTTTCTAAAGTTTCTTTGGAGTATAAATAGGTATTAGAGCGTGGTAAACTTACAAATTCACTAATTATCATTAAAAGCAACCAATTATCATAGAGTAGCATAATTTACTTTTTTCTTGAGTATTGAGAAGAGTTTTGGAGGAGGAGACATAAAAACTCACGTATAGTTATTTGGTATTGTTTTCTTGATTTAATTGAAGTTATTTCGTTTAATCTTTGATTGCAATTAATACTATGATGTGCACATTTATTTCAATGATGTGTAAGTAGTTCATTAATTTTAGTGATCAATGGATCCTATGGTATGAATGTTATGCTTAAGTAGTTATAAATAGATTATAAAAGAAAAATTGCAATGGTTAAAATTTGTATTGATTCTATACATAATGATATGAATATCTTAATCATGTGTTTGTTGATTAGAGCTTTTAGGTGTAACCTTGGCAATTGGAGCTTTTAAACTGGATATGGACGATATAACTGTAAAATATATAACATTAATAGATAATTATTAATTAGGGAGGCACATATAATAAGCCTAATTGGTTATGAATCTTAAGATTTGGAACTTAAAGCGATGTGAAACTTACATTATTCACACCAATAGGTGGAGTTCTAGTTTGCACAATAGATTCTTTTCCGTCACAACAGTTGGTTGAAATGGATTTAAGGAAAATCTAACTATTCTAATTAAGCATTACACACACATAATGAAGATGAAGGAAGTGAGTTGAAAGAATAGTTATTCATTGCCTAGGTGAAGTTGTGAACTAAAATCTTCTACATATAAAAATACAAGTATTTATATTATTTTATTAGAATAGAATAGTTTAGTTAGAAATTAATTAGAAAGGGATTTTCTTAGCAATATAGTAAATTTGACTAAGTACACTAAGTGCAATACACATTTCCCTGAGGACGATATGTGTAATCAACATTAAATGATCATATTATTACTACAATCGAGGCGTCATACTTGCGGCCACTAATAAGTTTTTGGCGTTGTTGTCAGGGATAAGTAGCCACTTTAGTTTAATTAGCTTATTAAATTATTAAGCTTTATTTGAAGTAATTTAATTTCAAGTTTATAAAAAAAAGTATTTTTCAAGTTTGACATTCTGCACTTTATATTTTATGTTTTCTTTTCAGAAAGAATTATTGCATGCGTAGTAAAGAAGAGAAAGACTTACTACCTTACGACCATGAGATTGACAGAACCAACAAGGGAAAGAAAAAGAAAGGAATCAAGATGGAGGAAGATCATGCACGAAACCACCAATAGGGCCAAGGGGATAACCAACCCGAAGGTGATATGTAATGCAAGATATAGTGCGAGGACAGAGACGTGTTCATGACTACTTCAAGACAGAAGTTCAAGAGACTTACAACGGAGTAACGAGGCTTTTTGCCAACATCACTAAGTTTGAACTAAGACCGTCTCTAATCAAAATGGTGCAAAATAGCCTATTCAATAGGCTATTAATGAAGATCTAATTGCACATGTAGAGAATTTCTTAGAGAAGTGCGACACCATGCAAATTATCGGAGTTACAAAGGAGGTGATCGGGATGAGACTATTCCCATTCACTTCGAGTAGAAAAGCCAAATCCTAGTTCTAAGGACTAAATGCAGGGAGTATGACTTCATCGGTGAAAATCAATGAAAGATTCCTAGACAAGTTCTTTCCCCTAGTGAAGGTCAGCTAAAGGAAACTGGAAATCAACCAATTCAAGTAGGAAGATGCCGAGTCTCTTGATAAGGCTTGGGAAAGATTCAAAGACATGCCGATGAGATGTCAAAGAAATAGATACGTGTAGGGACAATTGCAAATCTTTTACTATGGGATGATTCACATCACCAGAACAATAATAGATGTCGCAGCAGGTGGTTCTCTATTAACCACGGATACGGATGGAGCATTAGATCTCCTCGATCTTATGTCTTAGAAATTTAAAACTGTTAATCGTTCCATAGTGAGGAAATTAGTAGGCATATATGAGATTGATTTGCAAGCTACAATCATGGCACAACTATATAACCCGAGTAATCAACAAGTGCAAGTTATACAATAACGCCGACTTCTGATATGGAAATCTTGATAATGCACTGAAGTTATCGCTAGACTTTGATCAACAAGCCTGGTAAAGGAAGCTAGGACAAAACAAAGAGATGACTTCATTGAAGTTAATTGAGAAGTTTTTGCACGTTATCGGCATGAATAATGGGAACGCCATGAGAGGCATGAGAAAGATATGGAAAATATGAAGCAAACTATAAAGAGAATAGGCGATGAGAGATCACAATCCATCAAGAACCTAGAGAGACAGATTGGTCAGCTAGCATTGCTTTGAATTCAAAGAAAAAAGGGCGATTTTTTGAGTAACATAAGCATTAGTCCTATGGAGAACGCAAATTCAGTCCAACTAAGAAGTGGAAGAACAACTAATGATTCAATGCGACCAAAAGATACAACAAACGACACAAGAAAGAAAATTGATGAACAACACCAAAGGTATGCAAAACACTTGGAAACTGACATAGGTAACCAAAAACAAGTTATGCCAGCGGAAGAGTCAAAATCGGCTCAAAGGAAGGTAGGAGGAGATCGACAAAAAATAGATGTTGTACCACGAAGAGTGACATTTTAAGACAATTCATCATTAATAAATCCACCACTACCATATCCTTAGCGAATTAAGAAATAGAATGATCAAGGACAATTCAACAAGTTTGTGGAGATGTTTAACAAGTTACACATAAACATCTCGTTTGAAAGCGCATTAGAAAAATTACACACAAACATCCCGTTTGCAGATGCATTGAAAGAAATATTGAATTACATAGTTTTTGAAGGACATAATGGTAAGAAAAGTGCGTCTGGAAGATTATGAAACAACAAATTTGAAAGAAGAATGCAGTGCTATTTTACAAAGGAACTCACTCAAAAGTTGAAGGACCTAAGAAGTTTTTCCATTCCATGCACTATAAGAGTACACTGGTTTGATAAGGTCTTATGTGATTTGGGAGCAAACATAATTTGATGCACTTGTCAGTTTTTAAGAAGTTAGGTTTAAGAGAAGTGAAGTCAACCAACATGACTTTGCAATTAGCAGATAATAATGGAAGCAAACAATAATAATGATAATTGAGAACTTACTTTCAGGCAAGCCAATCAAATTGTCATAGCTTATGAGCCATTATGTATTGCATATCCTGAAGGATTTCCTGAATTTCAACTAAGATATGGATTTATCATTGTCATACCTGACTTCCATGGTAAATACAGTGGAGACCCCCATAAATTTATAAGGAAATACCAACAAAAAGTCAATGGAATGAAATCGCAAAGACAGTACTTTAGAACAAGTCAAACTTAAGGCTTTTCTTTTCGTACTGAAAGATCAAGCACGAGATTGGTTGTTTTATCTACCTCAAGATTTAATAGCTACATGGGCTCTTATGCTAGAAGCTTTTCTAGATCGATACATGCATGCAAGAAAGATTAGTTCCTATAGAAGAAAAATCACAGTTGCAAAGATGAAAGATGATAAAAATTTCAATGAAGATATATTTCAAAGATTAATTCCTTCTTGCCGACAACAAGGATATACACAAAAAGCTTTATTTGACCACTATTATAAATGACTCAATCATTTTGAATAAAGGTTATTGGGCACCGTATGTGGTAGATCTTTATTTAATGTAACACCAACTTTTAACAAAAAATGCTATTAATAAAATAACTAAACAATTAGAGCAGTACGGTGAAAAGAATGAGACATCAAGGATGAAACTTTATGAAATAAATATTAAAAGAAGTAATAATTTGACAAAAACTTGATAAGTTATCTAGCATGGTTAAGTTTTTGTTAAAAGATAGATCAAACCAAGTGAAACCAAGAGGATTTTGTAATGAAGTTACACATTATACGGTTGCGTGTCGTTATTTACATGAAGATAATATTGAAGAGGTTAATGCAGTTATTAACCGCTTTTCTGGTCCTACCAGGAATAAATATAACAATACTTACTTTAATGTTAAATCACATTCAAATTTTAGCTATGGTCTCTAAAATAAAACTATACCATTTATAGACCAAGTCTACAGATACAATCTACACCAATTCAACAATCTCAACAAATAGTTCAACATATGCAACCAAATTTAAAGCAAATCTTGCACAATTTCATGACTCAAAGTCATTAAAACTTTACACATATTTTTGAAAATCTAGTTAAAACCAATACATCCATCAATGAGTTGAAAAATCAATTAAGTCAGACAAACTTACGATTTAATAGGTTAAGTAATCAAACTAAATCAACTACTTAGACTAGTACTCCTACCAATCAAATAAAGGTCAATGCTTTATTTTGTAACAATGAAAAAGAGACACATATACCAGAAAAGATGCCTAAGGGGTTATAAAGAAAAAAATACATTCGATGGCAGTTAGATGAGATTTTAAGTCAAATTCAAGTGTATCGACTCGGTAGTGAATCAACCATATAATTGGAATCCACAAGGAAAATCAATGAGGGAAATAGTTTAATTTTCACCGATTTAAGTAGCAATTCACCAGTGAATCCACTTATAACTTTGATTTACTAGGAGTGATATCAAGTTTTTATAACAAAACCCTAATTCTCCACACCACAAATAATTTCATACAAACCAACCAATGCACCAACTTAATTCAAATATCGAGTTTTTTCCTAGATTTAACTTTTCTTAGCAATGTTTTTTAGTTTTTTTAAGTGGTTCCCACCTAAATCTTTTTTCATTCAACCAAAAATAGAGCAAGTTTGAGAATGTAGAGCCATATTAGGGCTTAAGTAATGAATTTTCTAGTAAAAACTATGAAGCGAGATTTAGGTAGCTCAAGAACTTTTATCTTGAGGGATTCACTCTCAAGATGGTAATCACAAACCCTAGCTATTCGAATTGAAGATTTTTAGTTTTTGATGAATTATTTTGAGATATTTAAGTTATATCAAAAATTATTTTATTGGGATTCATTTTATTACCTTTAATACGTAATTTTATTGATTTCAATAAAATAGAAATACTAAATACGATGATTTTTGGTTTACAAAGCAAAAAATTCTGAAATTTTGAAAATTTTTAATTTAAAGATTTTTATATGCAATTGGTTTGGTTATAAGTTTCAAATGAGTTTGGGGGTATGTTTTGTTTTAGAAAGACTTGAATTTATCACACGACTTTTTCATGTTATGAAAGTTTTTGGAAAATCAAATATAAGTTTATAATGAGTAAAAACATTGACGGCAATTCTTTTATTTAAGTTTTCAATTGATTTTCAAACTAGCTTTTCAAATAGATCTCTCCTTGATTAAGTAGAGTTATTTTGAATTAAACCGAATTGTTTTAGACAATTGGTTTTAAATGATTCACATGTTAAAATTTCTATTTGGACTATTTTATTTGAATTAATGACCGAAAGTGTAGAGGTAGAAGTTAAATAGAGGGGAAGGAAATGAAGCGATTACAAAGAAACCCAAAACCAAATCCAAAGTTCCGCCTAAACCAATTAGACCAACGGGAATTTCAATTAATAATCGTAAAGTTAGACCACAATGAGAACCTACTCCATCAATAGAATATAATGATGATTCAGAAGGAGAAGGAGTTGAGGAGAATCCATAGCTTACTTATAATGTGGATAATTTAATTAGTGGTAAAACTCTTCCTAGAATGAAGTGTGATATTAAGAAAGATAGAAAAGTGATCTCAAGAATTCAATATTAAGAAGGAAATGAAGTATGGGCCTAAATCTGAAAAATAATAAGGGATTAGAACTAGTGATTGTTGACTACAGACTAAAATTATGATAATTGTGAGGATATTCCTAGAGAGATGGGTTGTAAAATTTCGGTTCTAGAACTTTATGCTAATGGGAATGGAAGTGAGATAAAACTATATCCATAGCTAGAAAAAGGCTAATGGATCTCCTAAAAGAATAAACCAGTCTTTTGGATTACCAAAATTTTGTAAAAGAGAAAATAATGATTACCTAAAATCAGAGTATGGATTTAAGCATTGATTTTCTTACAAGACAATTAGGTGTGGATTAGAAGCCATCTCAAGGATGGGTTTATTCTTAGTAAGGATGAGTATCCTAAGAACATTCAAACAAAAGATTTTAGGAAAATCATAAAAGAATGAACTATTTATTAATGCAAGCCTACAACCAAGTTTTTAATATTATGAAATTGTGAATTACAAGGTGATTTTATTGTATCGTATTGGTTAAGGGTTAGGTTATATTTATGTTGGTAGGGTCATTTTTTATTCAATTAGGAATTCTATGACCAAATAAACGAAGGATTACCTTTTCCCTTAATAATCACATAATCTTGTAGACAAGAACGAGCTCCTATAGTAGGTCTTGAGATGGATGTTTTTCTTAACACGACTATCACTGATCATAATGAACACCAAACATGCGAAATACTATATACATTCGGAGCATGAAAGAGAGAGAATAGAGAGACTCAAAAGAGAGACAGAAGAGAGAAGACAAATACGAGCAGAGAATAGAAGATTTATGGAAAAAGTGCAAGCTGTTGCATATAATTAAAGAATGGAATAGAATTTTGAAGTACCTTTTGAGGATTATACTTGCATGTACACAAATGAGAAGGAAGTTGGCCATGATGGGATCAATTCTATGAAACCAGATACGAACTTTCAGGAATCAAGATTATGTGATTTAGCACCAATGACAAATAGCAAAGAGTTTGCATTGTTTTCAAAGAAGAATGACCAGAAGAATTAAAAAATGAGCTAAAATTCTTGTACCACATACCCAACTGAGATTACCAAATGAAGGAGTCTTTTCAAATAAAACTATAGAGACTATAGTGGATTACGGACTTTACAATCTTGTAGCGAGTTATTAATCTCTACAAATGATCAAAGAGATGGCCGTGATGATGCAACTTTTGGATTGCAATTCTTATCTATTTTCTTCTCTAATTTAATTATCTCTTAGGGATCTTGTGTGAGGTCTCGATCAGTAATGTGCTATTGTGATTTGTGATATATGATACTGTGGTTTGAAATTGTTTATGTTTGATGTAATAACGATTATTGCTATTGATGATGCTTGAAAAAATTATTTTATCATGTTTTTTGTTTATGAAAAACTTATTCATATGATAATTTGTTTATTTTTATATTTTTATTTTCATTTTATATAGTTCGTTTATGTTTCACGAGGTTTATTTCTTTTGTTGAAAACTCGACTTAATTTTTAAACCTTGAGGACAAGGTTCAGAATATGTTTGGGGGTATTAAGGTGAAGTAAAGTACAAAAAAACAAAGTATGAAGGATTCAAAATGTAGAATCTATTTCTTCAATATCCAAAGTTGACTGAGATTTTTCAAGTTTTTGAAGATACAAGTAATATTTCTTCATTTTACTTTATTTACTTAGAAAATATGAATTGAATAGAATTTGGATTTAAATAGAAGTGATTGTTTTATTACTCATGAAAATATAGACTTTATCGTAGAAATGAATTGTTATACCCTATTTGACTTACCTAGATTCTTTATGCACTAGAAGAGTTTAGAGGGATTGATTGCTTTGTGTTAGACATGGAAAATGGGTAGAAAAATAAATTAAAAGTGCAAGATAAAAAAAGAATGATTTCTAAGAACATTTTTATATGAAGATTATTGGTCAAGTATTTTAAATAAATATAATGAAAAGAACTTATACCACAATTAAGGGAAGAAATAGAAAATTAGCCAATAAAAATTTACTTAGTTGGGAATAATACTTTCTTAACTATAATGAAAGTGAAAAGTGCTAACAAGAATTCTTAAATGAAAAATAAGTTTTACCTATAGGTTCCTAAGGGAAATAGAATAGGGAATCTAGTGGTGGGAGAATATGAGAAAGGATTTCTATAAAAGGAATAACGGTATCCAAAAGAACTGGAGCAAGGAACTATAGGAATGGAAAGGAAAAAATGAAAAATATAAGGGAAGGAAGAAAAAAAAAAGAGATATAGATAAATGGAAGATTGTTTATAAAAAAAACTCTTTAAAATTCTAAGATTTAGCTCGAGTGTGAGTGAAGTATCTATTTTTCCAACATTCCAACAATTGAACATGATAATGATATTTATCGTTGCCTTCAAAAAACTTCTATTGACTTTGATTGTGGTGGTATTTTTAACTATTCTTTGAAATTGACATTGATTTAATGATTCTTTGTGAAAACTTGAATGTAATTAAACCATGTTCATGCTTTAATCCACTAGGATTAGCGAATCATAATTAGACCCAACGTGTAAATCTCGGGTAAAACTTTAAGCGCAGGAATCGAGGGTTTAAAGGTTATTTTTTGCGTGATGCAATTCATATTTGTTGTATTATTATTTAAATTATGTCACACTGATTTTATTTCCATTATCGCGTTCTGTATGTGTGCATTGGGAGCATAAGATGCCTTGGATTGCACGTAGCATGGGTATGGGACAGTTAGAACTTAGGTAAATAAAAGCTTGGTTGAACTAGTAAGCTACTACTAATTTCCCCTAAGCTAAGGTTATATAATTTATCAAAATAAGGCCTAAGTTACTAAATTAAAAAATAAGATTAAATAAAAGCTTGAAGTGTGCCTCGAGATACGCATAGGCGCGAGGCGTTAAGTAGCCGTGTAGTCAGTAACTTAGTCGACAATAGTGATAATTAATTGTAATGTCTACCAACTAAGTTGTTTATTTTGACAGGCTTAAAGCTATAAAAGAAATTTAGGCTAAGTAAAATAAAAACAAATAATAAGGCCTAAGGTTGGAGTTATATAATCGATCAGAAGCCTTTGAATTGTCTTAGAGATGATAAAAATTTGAAAAGTTTTAGGACAAGTTTTTGGGCATCTAAGTATGCATGAGTGTTGCTGATCTAGACCTTAGATGGGCTTTGAGATGGCCAAGTGAGGAGAGGATCAAAGAATCAGATTAATAGATCAAGACTATATAAACATGCCTCGGTTAAATTATTCTTAAATGAACAAAATTTGTAGTGCTGAAGTTTTTATGTAACTAGGGAAATAGAGGAGTTGAAGGTTGTTCTACTGGGAATTTTCAAGTTTTCAAGAGGGATTTATAAACAAGATCAAAGGAGGATCAAGCTAGGAAGTGGAATCAAGCCCCATGTAAGATTTTATCCAATTTCAAGGCTAAGATGTAGTGTGATGCGCTCAAATGCATGGATGCATTTTTGAGTTGAGAAATTATGATGTGTATAGGATTTAAATTGTTACCTTATGATCAAAAATCTATACTGGAGACGAAATGGGGGACTGCACGCATGATATTCATGCGTGTGTATGAGCTGTAAGAGGGGCTAGCTCAACCCCGACCCAGTTGGGTCAAACCACGCCCAACGAATCGAACCTAGTTCAGGTGGGCCCAACCCCATATTTGAATATTAAGATTAAAAAAACAAAAAAAATTTAAACTAAAATAAATAACATAGATAATAAAAAATAGATAAAATACTATGGAGAAATCTAGAAAAATTGGAAAAAACATAGAATATTAAAAAAAATTAGGAAATTGAATTTTAAGAAAATTTGAGGGGTTTTGTATTGGGTGTGAAATCCGTAAAGCGTGTCACCTATAAATAATTGGACTAAAATATTTATTTTAGTCTACATATTATAAACCCAATTAATTTGACTCAAAAATATTTAAAAATAATATATTTGGACAGCAGGGTCTGAGGAGACTACAATCGGGTGTCGAGTGCGCATTTGGAAGTGCATCGGGACATTTTGAAGGGTGTGCAATTGTTTGAGGTATGTAAACCCACGAGAAACTCTTTTAGAATACATTTAAATTCTTGTCAAATTTACCGTTGTTTTGTAATATAAGTTGCGCTAGTTTTAGGCTTGTTTCTACTCCATTCAAACGTGTGCTTGTGTATGGTCAACAGGGTGAGCATGACACTAATCCCGACACCTTGTAGATGGCAATCAGGGATTTATCGTATGGTATGTGTCTTGTTAGTGGCTACACATGAGAATTTTCTCCACGAGTCTAGTAGGTATAAGAAGGAGTTGGCATGAGGCTTACCTCCGTCACGGGTTTCTTCTCGAAAGGCATTGATCGGAAGTCTAACTTCTATCCTCGTGGTATTCTTTCGACCGTGAAGCATTTGGTGGGAAATACTTTAGCAATGGGGACCTCTCGGTTTAGCGAATCCAATCCCCAGGGCTCAACAAACATTCACCATACATGCGTTCCGACTTTGTTATTCATTTGCGACTTATATTCATGCATTCTTTTCTAGTTTTACTTTAATTATCCGTATGAATTGTAGTTTTTTTTTTTGGATTCTTGTGAATACTAATTGATTTTCTCAGGAATATACTCACTAGAATTTTTCATTGTTTTGATGAGAAATTGCAGATCATATAACGAGCCGAGGGAAGCAGTACTTGGTGATTACCTCTAACCCTTTGAGCTCCCAACAACTAGTACTTGTAGGTGTTGGTATTTACTTATTTATCGCCTAGTTGGTTTTTTGGGATATTGTTTATGCCTGATACATATATGATACTTTTTTGTATATTTGTTGCCTTTATGATTACATAGATTGTACCTTTTATCGGGTTTCCATCGTGTATGTTTGTTATATATATCCAAAACTCATAATTTATTTATTTGCATATCATTATAAGAGCATCCACACTTAAAAAAACTAAATCAGAAATATAAACTAAGTTGTAAAAACTCTTGAATTAAGTTAATTTCATAAAAGTTCTCATTTAAGATTTATAATTGACTAAGTTGCTGTAACAGTTAAAGGAAATGATAATAGGTCGCGCGCCGTCATGGATAGAATGCAGGGACATGGCATGACTTAGTGATATGTCCAATGACATGGTAGTGCTCGGTTCCCCTAAGAATTTGGGGTTGTCACAGATTGTATCAGAGCCTAGTTTAAGGAAATCTAGGGAAAAATTGTTAGGGCATGTGCCCTAGGTCAATCTACAAACATTGTTTATCTTATAATTTTACTTAGTAAAATAGAAGTTTTATTTGATGTTTTATTATAAGTGATTGCATGTTTAATAAAATCCATGGGTCTTTGTTGAAATATCCTAAATGTCCTTAATCAGTCATTATACTGGGAACTATAATGAATAAAGACTAGTGTGAATCTTGATTGATGGTCATGTGATGATCATGAATATGGGGATACGAATCAAAATCATGGGTACTTGTTAGGGAATAAGGTACTGGACTGACCCACTATGAGAACACCACATGGATAAGTCATAGGTGTTTCTCATGATAGGTATATCATTTAGTCCTTCAACTTGAAATTACCATAAATTTCAATATTAGGAGCATGATAATTTGACACAATCAAATGTTGTCTTTGACAAGATAATTATAAAGATTGTGATTGGTTACCGTGTGAATAATATGTGAATGTGTGTAATTAAGATAGATTTTGTCACTCTTTTATAAAGAGAGATATCAGTGAATCCGTCGATACGATAAAATGATAATGACCAAGTCCATGTGAGTTGATATGATCAATGCCATTTGGATGTTTTTCAGTTTACCTAAAGATCGAGACTAGTACGATTGAGCATTAAGGGTAGTTTTCCATGCCTTATGTTTAATCAAAAGGATTTTATCATGAAAAAAGGATATGATATATGTTATTAATTAGGTTGTATCAATGATGATATTCATGCTACTTAGGTAGTCATAATGCCTTGCTAGAGACTGTTTATGACTTGTGTACCAAAATGGTTTTTGGTTCACTGCCAATGTCGTATGAACCTATTAGGTTGCACACAAAGAATGGCTTTGCACACTTTCAATTGGTCCAGAGTAATGGATTTTATATGATAAAATTCATGACAAAAAAGCCCTTACGATTTGTTATATGATAACTTATTAATAGGGCCGTATGTGTAGTTTACTTAAACTGCCTAAATACAATAGTTGTATTACGAATAGGATTTTAAGTTAGGGCTTATCTACCTATATAAATAAAGGGTGAAACCCTAAAAACGAAACAAGATTTTTGTTTTACAATTTTCGAGTTCTTTGGATTTAGGGAGAGAAAGAAAAATCCTTTTCAACCTTTCTTGGGGCTAGCACTTCAAATTGGTCACCGTTTATGTTTGGATTTTTGATAGAAGACGCACACTTGAACGTCTTAGAAATCGAACAATCAGAAAAGGAGATCACGGAATAAGGTATGATTCACTTTCGTAGATTTAGTTTAATGAAACTTATTTTCGATCTTGTTGGGGTTTTTCAAAATTTGTTTTGAATTTTTCTCTGCGTATGAACCCCAAAAGCCTAACAAAAATTTAAGGAACTTTAATAGCATTTAACTACCAAACTTTGAAGCGGAAATCCAAAGGTCTTGACTTAGAACTTTAGTTAGGAAGTGTGAGTGAGGCGGGTAGTATCAGACCTTATACGTTTTATATTTTGATTGTAATAGTGCATACTCGGAATTTTTTCCCAAAGTACAAAACTATTTACTTTAAAAGAGGTAAGTAGGGGTGGTTAATTTTTTTTTCCCAAAACTAGGCAATAACGCCTATTCATTAGGCGTTATTGATGACGTGGCAACAGACAGACCCAATAGCGCCTTTCGAGAAGGCGCTATTGGGTCTCCGCAACCACGTGGAGAAAATCAAATTCGGACAGTCCACGTGGATCCACGTGGACGTCCAGTGGCAATAGCGCCTTCTCCGAAGGCGCTATTCCTAATGGAACCGATCCACGAGGGCCACGTGGATCCACGTGGATCCACGAGGGCCACGTGGATCCACGTGGATCCACGTGGCCTGTATGAGAGGGGTGCGCTGATAGCGCCTTCTCAGAAGGCGCTATCAGCGCAAAACCTTATCTTCCTCCCGTGACCGACTGCAACGCCGCAGGGGTAGGGATACAGGGGTAGGGGAGCTAGGTGTCACGGGATTACATTCCTGTGACAAAAAAAGGGAGACGCGGCGGCTATAAAAGGAGGGGACGGGGAGGATCAAGGTGGAGAGAGACCGAACTCGAAAAGGACGCGACGGTGATTGCTGGACGGACGTGCATAGACGCGGCGAAGACGGAGGAGAAAGAAGGTTGTGGGCGCTGACGTGATCAAAACAGGGTTGTGGGACGTGGTGTGAGCAGCGGCAGTGAAGGTTGATACCAAAGCAGCGGGAAGGAGCAGCAGAGGAGGGAGGAGGCCCGGTGGCGGCGGCGGAGGCGGAGGAAGGAGGCCCGACGACGGCAGCGGAGAAGGTCAGAGGGACAGCAGCCGAGGAGAACGGTGGAGGTTAGTGTAGTTTAGTAAGTTGTGGTTGTTTGTTTTGTTTGTTAAGTTATTTTAGGTTATATGTAAGTGGTTAAATTAAGTGGTTAGATTAGTATGTTTGTTTAAGTTAGTTTAGTTAGTTAAGTTTATGTATTAGTGAGTTAAGTCATTTAAGTTAGTTCCCCACATGCATTGTGGGGAGTGCACAATTACACTCCAAGACGTGCAGGTGCAGATTGGATTACCTATTGAAGGTATGCATGTGACGGGAACGACAGACGCATACTATGCTGATGTCTACGAGAGGCTACTTGGACGAATTCCTGGTGGAGATGACATCGTTGGATGTAAACTTAAGGTCGATTGGCTTGAGCGTAACGTTCCAGCAATAGATGATGAAAGCGATGAGGAGTCGGTTCAACGTTACGTTCGATCGTACATACTACAACTAATTGGTGGTTGTCTTTTCGCCGACAAGTCCAATCGATTCGTACATTTGATGTTCCTACCTTTGTTGGACGATTTCCAAGTAGCTGGCCAATATAGTTGGGGAAATGCATGTTTGGCTTATTTGTACAGGGAGTTGTGTCGCGGATCTCGCGCAGGGGCACATGAGGTTGCTGGCGCCTCCATTCTTGTACGACTGTGGGCTTGGGACATATTTCCATTCATAGCACCGCGGCGTCTGCGTGTATTTAGAGCTCAACAGCGAACGGTGGATGGCCAAAATATGCTTATGGACGTTCCACTAGGACACAGGTACTTATCATCGATTTTCCATTACTTTGCAATTAATTCTTGTCCATGTTCATTTATCGTAACTTATTGTTTCCTACACAGATGGCTCGATGCATTTTCGGTTTCACAAAATGCGACGCACGTCGTATCGGCATACTGTGATGCACTCGACTCTCAGAGGCATGAGGATGATGTGGTGTGGCAACCATATGATGAACTCATGGGGTCTCTTCCCGAGTACTGTACAAATGGTCAAGGCAGTTGGCTCTCAACGTGTCCCCTTATTTGTTTCCACATTGTGGAGTGGCATCGACCAGAAAGGGTCATGAGACAATTTGACATGGTACAAGTAGTGCCACCGAATTGTGCTTACGACGCCCAACTGCACCGCATCGAATTGCGTGGACATCATCATGAAAATTGGGTTACTTTTCACTCAAGCTACATAAGCATGTGGGAAAATCGTGGGGACACCACTGCGACGGCGGCACTGAATGAAGGGCATGACCATCAAGACTACATTACGTGGTATCGATCGGTCACTAGGAGATTCATAGGACACGACGGGGCGTTACGTGACTACTCGGTAATCTTCTAACTATTACTTTTCCTCGAACATTTAATATTTTATATTGCGCGATTTGAGCTTTTATATTTTGTATATCAGCGTAACTTGGTGCATCGACTTAGGCGTGTGTTTATTGAGGATGGGTACGAGCAAGGTCTTGCTGCCCTTGATGAAAGGATTAAAATTTTGGACGAAGATGAAAGACAAAGCTCTAATCTTTCGCATGACGGAATTGACGTCCAACAAGACATAGATGAGGATATTGAACAAGATGATGAAGAAGACGATCAAGGCGAACCAAACATAGAGGTGAGAAGAAGACGAACACGACCAGAGACCGTGCGGGAACGCACCAGACTTCCTCGTCCGCCACGTCCATCTACTCAGACTGAGGTTGCTGCAGAGAGTAGTAGACCTTCTCCTCCAGCGCGTTCATCTCGTTCGAGAGTGAGTAGAAGAGAGAATGTTGGCGAGAGTAGTCATTCTTCTCATGGGTATATACCTGCATCTTCCACACCCCAACTAAAACCTCATATGTTTGTACCCAGGCCGCCGAGCGTGAATCTTCCTCCTTACCATTTTGATCCGTACGCACTGGGCCTTCGTCTTCATATGTGGACCATGGAATGCCTCATCATCAAACGTATCCATCACTGCCTCCATACATGCCTAGTCCATACACTCCTACTCCGTATAATTACAATATGGCGTATAGTGGAGACCCTTCATTCATGAACTTGTTGACCATGTCGCGGCCTCATGTTCCATTCCCCCAACCCCATGCAGGAAGCCAGTATTTCGGGATGGTTCCACCTCCTATTTTTGGTAGCATCAGTAGCAGAGGTGAGTCGAGTCAAGAACCAGAGGAAACGCATCAATCTACTCGACTTGATTCATCGCAAGACCAGCTACCTCAACCGGATGTACAAACACATCGTCCAACTAGACAAAGAGTACGTCCGGTTTGCTTCACCGAGGAACAACGTCAACGGAATCGCCGAAATAGACCTGCATGATGAGTTTACTTGATGTCATAGTGATTTGTAAATAACTTATATTTTGGGTTGACGAAGTACGTGTATTCAACCTTCTCATTGAATAAACTTATTTCTCATGTTTTCCATATTATTATAATGTCGTAGATTTGATTACTCTTCAATAGTTAGTTTAGTTTGTTAAATGGGTTTAGGTTATATGTTTAATTTAACTTAAGTGGTTAGCTTAGTTAGTTAGGTGTCGGTGGTTAGGTTATATTAGTTTAGTTTGGTTAGGTTAATTAGGTTAGTTAGTTAAGTTAGTTTAGTTTAGGTGTCGAGGTTATGTTTGTTTAGTTTTGTTTGGTGGTTAACGTGGATCATTTTTTGGTTGTTTGTTTAGTTAGTTAAGTTAGTTATTTTACTTTACTAAGTTTGTATTGTTTAGGTGGTTAGGTTACTTAAGCTTAGTTAGGTTATTTAATGTTAGTTAGTTTAGTTTGGTGAGTTCCATTTAGTTAGTATGTTTAGTTTGCAATTAAGCTAGTAAAGTTAGTTATTTTAGTTTACTTAGTTTGTATTGTTAGGTGGTTTGGTTAGTTATTTTAGTTAGTTAGTTAGTTTAGTTTCGTTATGTTAGTTAGTTAGTTAGTTAGTTAGTTAGTTTAGTTGAGGTTAGTTAGTTACTTAGTTTAGTTTGGTTTTGTTAGGTTAGTTTAGGTTATTTAGTTTAGTTTATTTTAGTTAGTTAGTTAGTTAGTTAGTTAGTTAGTTACTTTGTTAGTTAGTTAGTTTAGTTAGTTAAGGTTACTTACTTTAGTTTGTTAGTTACTTTAGTTTGGTTATGTTAGTTAACGTTAGTTAGTTTACTTTGGTTAAGGTTAGTTAGTTAGTTTAGTTTGGTTTGGTTAGTTTAGTTAGGTTAGTTAGTTTAGTTTACTTTAGTTATTTACTTAGTTTAGTTTGGTTGGGTTAGGTTACTTAAGCTTACTTAGTTTTTAGTTAGTTAGTTAGTTAGTTAGTTAGTTAGTTAGTTAGTTAGTTAGTTAGATTAAGTTAGTTAAGGTTAGTTAGTTTAGTTTAGTTTGGTTAGTTAAGGTTTGTTAGTTTAGTTTGTTATTAAGTTTAGTTTGGTTAGGTTAGTTAAGGTTAGTTAAGGTTTGTTAGTTAAGTTTGTTATTAAGTATAGTTTGGTTAGGTTTGTTAAGATTAGTTACTTTAGTTTACTTTGGTTAGTTACTTAGTTAGTTACTTCGTTAGTTAAGTTAAGTTAGTTACTTATTTATTTAGTTAGTTAAGGTTAGTTACTTATTTAGTTTAGTTTGGTTTGGTTTGATTAGTTAAGGTTTGTTAGTTTAGTTTAGTTTAGTTAGTTAGTTAGTTAGTTAGTTAGTTAGTTAGTTAGTTAGTTAGTTAGTTAGTTAGTTAGTTAGTTAGTTAGTTAGTTAGTTAATTAGTTATTAGGTTAATTGGTTAGGATTGTTAATGTTAGTTAGTTTACAAATGAGAGTTGAAGGTTGAAACCAATGTATATATATAAATATTCAAAATTGTTTTCTTTTTTATACAAATATAAACTCCTCATATGCATATTCAAATTTGGTTGTAATTGTCGATATCGCTCGACTTCGACGACGACGGCCGGCCAATGGGGGACGGAGTGGCGACGAGTCGACGAGACGACGCGCATACAACTTCATGCAGGTGACGACGGCGGTGGCGGTGGCAATGATTTATGAAGTCCAGTTGGTGATGTGGCCGTGACGGGGCGGTGACGTGGCGGTGGCGGATAGTTTATAAAGGCCAGTTTACTTAAGTTCAGTTTGTCTGCCATGTGGACGCCACGTCAATGCCACCTCAACTACACATTTACCTGATAACGCAGGTAACTGTGGGTTGGCGACGACGTGTCGTCCACGTGGCTGCCACATGTACAGATAGCGCCTTCTCAAAAGGCGCTATCTGTACAAATCCAATCCACGTGGACGCCACGTCACCGCCAACCAAATCATCTACTCACACAATAACGGCTTTTGGGAAGGCGTTATTGCCTATTCCGGTAATAAAAAAAAACCCTCCCTATTTTATGAATTAAATTTAAAACCCACCTTAATTTTCGAAAAACTCCGTATACGCGTATACATGGATGAGTCGAATCCACCTTCGCCATTGCAAATATACTATGGACGGATAGTCAACCCCGCCCACTTCTGATGAATGTCAGATGAGCGAGGGGCCAAACTCATGTTGTTCCCACTTATTATAGTATATCGAACAGATTTGTGACTTATGACCTACAGCTCGTGCAGTTGAATAAGTTAATCTACGCAGTCAGCAGCAATTGCGAGCCTTATCGCTACACGTTTACCAAGCACACCGGAGAGATCGTCGGACCAGTTGTTCGAGACGCCATAATTACGACAGCGAGGGCTAATATACGGGTTACTACTTCTCTGACTATTATAGTTATAGAGATTGTTAGTAATACACCGACTGAGATTATCATACCTATAGTGACACCCATAGTGACATTGACCTTGACACCAGCTCAGGAAATAACCTTCAAGACTTCCTTATCAGCTGACCCAAAAATAATTAAGAAAATTTTCAAGTTCCAACCAAGTTACTACTATAAAAGGCGGAGACCTATAGGTAGTAGGTAAGTGGGTTCTCTTGCACTAGAAACTCCATGGATTGCTTAGGATCCACGAAAGTATTAGGGATAGGTTCTCAAGTCACACGTGACTCGGAGAGGTTGCGATATGGTGGACCACACACAACCGCCCATGCTGAGCCGACCACATGGGTCAAAGTTGAAAAAGGCTCCTTTTTATTTTATTGTATTTTTCTTATTTATTATATATATTTTTTTTCTTATTTATCTGTTCTTTTTTTTTTAAGTCTAGGGGCCAGAACTAGCCCTTGGTCGGGCGTAGGGGTTCAGATGGCCCCTGCTTGGAAGTCCAGGGGCTGATATGGCCTTTGGTTTCGAAACCAGGGGCTAAAAGCCAGGGAGGGGGGATTGGGCTCCTAGTGGAGGCCCCTCCACCTTTGGGCGGTGATGGGGGTAGCCCGCCGCCCCTATCTGGTGACAGCGTACCTTGTCAATGGTGCAGCAATGGCAATGCCTCTCATTTAGGATGTTTTCCTCGATGAAATCGACCACTAACTTTGATTTTTCTTGAAATAGAGATTTTCACCATTAAAGAGTAAAATAAGGCTTACAAGAAAGGAAAGAGTGAAATGCTCACTTAAGCTTGTGTTGATCACCAATTCTAACTCAAATCACCACCTTCATTTCTCCTTTTATTCAATTTTGTGTTTTGACTCAAGTAACGGTTTGGGTTATAACTTAAGCTTCTATACTTAGGGTTTCGCATGAATAAAATTTATGAAAATACCAGTATATCCCCAATTCGGGTAGTTTAAGTTTTCGGGTCGTTACGACATTCCCAATTTTAGAAACTTTCAACCTCGAAAGTAAGAAGAATGGTAGGCTTGTGGATCTAAATATGAGAATGCTCGTAATCAATTCTTTAACCATGTTTGTACCATTTCCCAACTTGTCCATTGCAACTTGAATGTTGCATTGATATCTTGAGTGATGATCACCAAATCAATCACCTTGGTTTTCCTTGTATTACTGACGGCTAACCTTTTAGCGAAGACGTTCATGAATTTTACGACTGCAGTTGCCAAATCCCTTCATGGCGATGACCACGGAGGACTCTTACTATCTCAAGTTAGCGACTACTAATTCGATGATAGGGATGGCCATGACTTATGCGATGACAGCCGTCTAATCCTTGTGCGGCAACAACCGACACTAATTTTCAAGTGCATCGGGCTTTATATTAACATTCATTTATGTATCTCAATGGAGTAACCCTTACTCTTGTGGTATTGACAACTACCAATACCTTTAACCTCAACTCTTAAAGACCTCAATACCATTATGCTTTCATTTAATGTTAGACGTGATATTTTTCTTAACCCCAATCAAACCTTAACTACTACTAAGTGTATTGGGATTTTCATGCATAACAAAATGGAATTTGCTCATTCATATGTCTTTTAGGTTACCACATTAACAATTTCATAATGACACTCGTGCATCACTTTAACATAGGAATTTCATTCTTTTGCAATGATTCCTAACTTTTGCCTTTATATTTTTAACACTCCCCATGTCTTTTACTAGGTTTTAGGAGTTGTACATGCGTCTACATGTACTTCGCATTTAAGTAAGTCAACAAAGCTGTATGAGTCACTAATTTGTCTTCATTAAGGCGTCAACTTCGTATGTACTGGCATCTTACCGTGTGTCGATATCTTCAACTTTTATTTTCTCTTCTCAACCTAGAATTTTTCCACCTAAGTTCATTTTATTTTTCTTTTACCTTGACTAATAGGGTCTTCTCCCCTAATGACTTGTGATTTTTTACGGTATTTAGCCTGTAAAACATCATCTCCGCCCAGAGATGAACTTTCCCTACTAGCCCAAGGTGTTCTCTTACCCTTCTAGTAATTTGTACTACACGTCCCATACCTTACTAATATTCTTAGGGTTGTTCCTAGTTTAGGATCCTCAATTTTAAGGATCAAATCATTATTGACTTAGATTAGGTGACAACAATTTCATTATTGATTTCTCAATTTTATTTTCGTAAGACTATTTCTTTCGATTAGGTTAGATTTCACTTTAGTCTTGTCATCGACAACTTACATGTCCAGCGTCAGATAATTATTATAAAAATATTTCTTTATTTAGGTGTCCCCGATGCTCATGGCTCACTTTTCATTTGATTCATTATGATATCACTAACCCTGAAGAACTCTTCAAACTATATCTATTTGACTTATGTATAGAGTTGAATGTAAGTCATTCATTTGCCTCATAAGAAATTTCTAATTTTTTTGAATCTAAGCCATCATACATGAAAGAATCAATAAGTTTGAATGGCTTAAAAATACAATTATCACGGGTACGAAATGTAAAGATTACCAGCTAAAAACCCTTTAGTGGGCCCTGAATCGAGCTTAACAGCCGTGTGCCTCCACTCCTCGTTGTCTGGGTCACTCAACTCTCAGGAAGTGCTCGTAACTCCAAATACTTCCTCTTAAAATAGCCCACATGCCTATTAATAAAACACATTGGTCGTGGTGTCTAAAAGAATTTTTTCCAAAAGTACAATAGACTTTTACTTTTTTTTCTCAAAATGAGGGACTATTTTTTTTTTTCCATACACTAAGCAATAACGCCTTCTCAAAAGGCGTTATTACTGACGTGGCGCCACGTGGCGCCAATAGCGACTTTTTTTTGTTGACGTGGACACATGGATAGCGCCTTTTGAAAAGACGCTATCTATGTGTCCTGTCCACGTGGGCGTACAAGCTGAGGTGGCGGCTGAGGTGGCAGTGAAATTGTATGGATAGCGCCTTTTGAACTGCCACCTCACAAATTTTCAATATTGGTTGTTTTTGAAGTTTGTGAGGTGGCGGTGAGTTGGCTATCCATGTGTCATATCCACGTGGGCACATCCACCCCCATTAATAAAATAATAATTAAAATTAAATTAAATTAAACTGATTTATATAAACTATAAATTACAGAAAATAGATTAAAATAGATAAAGATTATGGAAAAATTCTCGAAAAATATGAAAAATAGGGAAAATTCATTTCTAACTGGTTTACTTACCTCGAAATTTTTAATTCGTCCTCAAGACGTCCCGCTCACGCCTCGATTTGCGCACTCGACACCCGACTCCTACATTCCTGGTGTCCATTATACCAATTAAATTTTTAGGATCGCATTAAATGCAATTATAGTATGTGATTATAGATTTGTCATTTTTATTTTCATAAAAATTAAATTTTTAACACCCTTTTTCGAATTATACAGGGGTCTCCAAACGCCCGAAAAGCCTCGAACTCATTTTTTTCTAGCTTTCCCTATTTTTCATATTTTTCAAGAATTTTTCAGAATTTTTCCATAATTTTTATCTATTTTAATTTATTTTCTGTAATTTACAGTTTATATAAATCAATTTTAATTTTTTCATAATTTAAATTATTTTAATTATTATTTGTGAGGTGGCGCTGACGTGGCGGTGACGTGCTGTCGATTTGTATAGATAGCGCCTTTTGAAAAGGCGCTATCTATACACGTGGCTTGTCACGGTGAGGTGGCGGTGATGTGGTGGCCACATGTATATATAGCGCCTTTTAAAAAGGCGCTATCTATAGAAATCGACGCCACGTCACCGCCACGTCACCGCCAATCAAATCAAACACACATACTTCGGTAATAAAAAAAAAAAATTTCCCTATTTTGTGAATTAAATTGTATACCCACCCTATTTTTAGAAAAACCCCTCTGATATGTCTACGTTGACTATTATGGAGGAGGTGGCAATCCATATGCCACTCTGTGTAGTCTAGAGTGCAGGGACATGTAGGTATTTGGTGCTACCTATTAAGGTGTGTGGTCACCTTAATGCTACACCGAAGGTTGCATGGCCACCCTAGATTCTCTGAATTGGTTTTTCTTTAACTTTTCTTCATGACTTTTTTAATAACCCCAAAACTACTCTTGCCGTGACAATACTGATTAGATCCAGCCCGCATAAGGTCCGCACAAAGCGCTGACTCACACTCAAATGATCAGTGGTAGGCCTACTAATATGTCGTTGATCCAAATGTTGCTATCATAACGTGAATGTCCCGCTTCAGTTCATCAATGAATTTCTCCTTCGAGTTGCCTCTAACAAAATGTACTCGTATCCTAACTCAGCCAGGTTATTGAACTTCGAATTGTACTCACACTGAACAAATTTTACTTTTCATAGAGGTTTTTGACCTCTATGAAAAGTGTTATCTTTTAAGGTGTTATCTTATCTTCCAAGCTTCCATAGGGGTTTCAAACCTCTATCAAATCTTGACTATTTCATAGGGGTTTCAAACCTCTATCAAATCTTGGCTATTTCATAGGGGTTTCAAACCTCTATAATATCTTCAAAGGCTTACATAGGGGTTTCAAACCCCTATCAATTGTAGTGATTTCATAGGGGTTTGAAACCTCTATATTATAGGCTTACATAGGGGTTTCAAACCCCTATCAAATGTAATTTTAAAAAAATAATAGCTGAAAAATGCTCGAAATTAATTTTCATTTTCATTTTCAATTGAAAATATACAAATATATCTACATTCCCCTCACAATATTATTATTTCATTCAATCAATAATGTAAAGTTTGAACAAATATTCTTGCCATTCCAAAATCAAAATTTTTTGATTCATCTCCGCGTCTTAGTAGAACATTACTTGCTTTAAAGTCTCTATGAACAATTCTTAATCTGGAGTCTTGATGAAGACATAAAACTCCTCTAGCAATCCCAAGAATTATGTCATGATGCATCGCCCAATCCAATGATGTGCTTCTCTTTGATCTGCGTATAAATTTTGCTCAAGTTACTAAGTACATAATATATAGTTTGTACATGAAAACAAAACCAACTGTAATAGTTGCACATGAAGACAACAAAGAATGACAACAGTAGCAATAACAAAGAGAAAGAAGATATATATTTATCACTGCTGAACATTGACAAATCTCACCAAAACTCACCAAAACTCAGGACACAAGCAACAAGAGATGCCTCTTTTCACCAAGTAACAAATCTTACAAAAACTCAGAACACAAGCAACAATTTCTTCTTGACAAAGAAAGAAAGAAGTTTTTATTCCATCAACCCTAAAACCTCAACAATTGATCTTTACAGCGTTTTCCATTGGTTTTCAATCTAATAGTTTAGGCACTTATGACCATAAAAAATAAAAATAAAAATAAAATACCAACCAATGTGGAGGGGGAACAAAAATTAACATGGAAAGAAAGGCCTATTTCAATTTTACTGTTTTTACTTCAAATTAGTGTTTTTCGACAAAGTTAATAACCACTATGCCAATGCCTAAACAAGGAGATTGACATAGAAACTTGCTATCTTTCATTAGACACAATGTGTGTTTTAAAAGAAAAGTAGATTAACTTACATTGATTTGTCATCATTTACAGAAGCTGGATTTGTTCTCCGATATTCAGATCTCTAGAAAGGAATTGAGGGTTTTGAACCCGTGATTCTCGGGCGGCGGTGCGTTCCCTGGCCTGATGGAAATTATCACTTTCAAACCTGAAAAAAAGAAATCTCTTTGCAAGAGATCAACAATAATGTGAGTTGTAGCTCAAACAATATCAATTGGACCTCCACAACTGAAGTGAAATGTCATAGTTTTCTAATGTATAGATTGTGTAGGTTGGAAAACTAAGTAAATGTACAACGGCTTCAACATTTTTCTAAAACAGTAATTGCCTCTTTTGTATGTGTATTGCTCATGGTCAAAAAATTGTTTACTTGTTGCTTTAGCAAATGCAGCCTTCAGAACAACATCTCGTCAAGAATAAGATATCCGACGACTTATCTACTCCAAGCGATTGTGAGATTTCGAAGTAACTGCGTGCTTCTCTTTCATTTCTTCATGTAGAAACAAAAAGATAAGATTCAATAACTCGGACACACAAAGAACATAGTATGAGTTCAACTTGATGGAATAATGACTTGCCCTATTGTGGTGTCAAAAAATCCACACAAGTATTTTCTCAAGTCTCCAAAATTTGTGTTACCGAATATAAGACGTTGAGCCTCCCTGCTACCGCTAGAATATATGTACACTTGCAGCGAGGTAAGCACAAATGTTAGGCCGCGGAAAAGTCATAGTAAATTGTACATAATTTACAAGAAAAGTATTCTCATAATCTTTTCCAAAATGGAGTAGCCAAGCTTAATCATAATAAACAAGAAAGGGAAAACCTTTATGCCTGAAGCATGCCACGTTTTGAGAGCTTCAACCACGTCGTCAAATACTACTGCTTCCAACTCGTTACCTTGGAATCCAGTGCGCCATATATGTCCCTGCATGGCGAAACTTCATTGAACTACAAGCCGCACTTTGAAGAAAGAAGCAGCAGATAATGCATTATCTTTGAAGGAATGGTTTTCACTGTAGTTCTTTCAGGCGTAACTTTTCCGTCGGCCCTAATCATTAATTCCACATTAGCTACCGGTGCAAGGCAAAGAATAACCTTTTCTTTCTCAAAGATCATCGGGAGGAATAGGAATGGCACCAGGAACGCCTTGTTTCAAGTCATCGTCGACCTGTACAAAATGTTTTTTGTTTATCAGCACTTCTCGAAATCCCAAGAACAATATCTCAAATTTTAACTATAACATATTCCGCCAATGCCATTTGTCATTGCCTCGGAGAACAGGTTATCAAAATTAAAACTCGCCTAAACATGCCAAAAAAATAAGCCAGGAAAGCGAGAATCATGACATGCCACAACAATTTTATAGCTTGTCTAAAGATGCTGCATTACAAGAATACTAACACCACCTTTACCTCAAGAGGGACTTCAATATTCATTAACATACAAAAAAAGAGTTAATAAGCTAGCATTTTCGCGCATACGTAACAAGTGAAACCACAATAGGATTTTTGTTTTAGAATCGCCAACACTGAAAGTGAATGTATCATTCTAATTCAGATAGCAATCAGAAAAGCCAACATCTTCTTCTTGAAAATCCAATAAGAGCAAACAACTAGACATTCACCAACAAATTAAGTAATAAAACTAATCATGTTCAGCGACGATTACCTTATTTTTGGGGTATGCTTTCTCCTGTACAGTGTGCCTCTTCCATAAGTCTATAGGGACCAGTTGGATCTTGTCTTGGAGCCCCCGCACACACAGATTAAAAGTAAGGAATGAATTCTTCAGAAAAGGAAATACAATACAAGCACTCGTAGAGCGAAAAGGGAACTGAACAACCTTGTAATTTCTAGTAATCCAAGCGCGCTGCGCAAATAATTTTTTCAATTGCAATACAACAAACTGAACTGAGAGGAGGTAGTTTAAGTTAAAAACTGAATTGGAATACAACAATCTAGAAAAGTTAAGATAAAATAATAAGCTTTAACACAAACAATTTTTTCAATTGCAGTACATAATATAATGACTTATGAAAACAACATCTTGAATATTACCTTCATATAATGAGTAAGCAATCCAGGCTTTCCCTTATTAAGACCTGCATATCATCTTGAAATTGGATGCTTCTCGGGTTGCAGCCGCGTCTTTCCAATCAAAACCAACAATGGCATCCAAGCACTCCACCGCATCCGAAACGGTTCTACATAGAGGCTCGCACTTCCAATTGTAACATTTTGTTACTATAAACAAAGATATTCAATCCGAATTCCGGTTAAGAACACGCGCAGAAAACTTAAAATTGCATACCCGACAGTATCTTGTCTAGGCGAAATTGGAACGACGCCCGATCGATCTAGTGAGCCCAATAGTAGGCTTGATTCCAACGACGAGTTTGCGTTTGCAGGAAATAAAATGGACCCATCTGTCTCGGTTCCTAAAGAAAGCGCCACCATGTTTGAAGCCACGAAATGGCCGATCCAATGCTCGAACCACCGGATATCTTTGATAGAACATAAGGGTTCTCACGCACCCAACAATTCAAATGAATTCATGTTTTGCAGTAGAAAAAGTAGGGAGTATTGCAAAAGTTTATACCTTGCCTTGGCCACCTCTCGCCACTCCATGCATTAGGTGCAGAGGTAGAGCGAAAGGCCGCCCACTCGCCGAGGTGGCCTTCCCAAGATAATTGCTCCCGCCTTCCTTAACTTCGCCACTACACCGCATCGCGAGGAACAATCGAGCCAAGCAATGCAAATGAGCATGCAGTGGTTGAGTCTGTCCTTTGTCGCGATATTTTCAATTGAAAATATACAAATCTACATCAGGACTGCCATCACTCTCAGCTATACTGGCTGCAGAACTTTAAGAAAATAACAATAACAACAAAAACAACAATAACAACAACAACAACAACAACACATATGGAGAAAGGTTAAGAAAATGAATGAATACCCATATGGAGAAAGGTTAAGAAAATCAGAAACCAATGAATACCAATGAAGGTATATGGAGAAAGGTTAAAAAAAAAACATGATTGGAATCAGAAACCAATGAATACCCATATGGAGAAAGGTTAAGAAAATCAAAATGAAGTGTGATTACTTTGTTTTAGAGCGCCATGAGCCCATGGTCGCATTTTTCTCTCGCTTGTTTCTTTGTCTTTCTTTGGTGCTCCATTGAACTTCAAATCTTCAAGCTCAACAAGTTGAAGTGAAAATCGGGAGATGGCCAGGGCTTGATCTCATAGTTGTGTAAACCGGGAGGTTCATCCCGCTCTATCGTAGTTTCTTGTAACAGATTTTTGTGAACTCCAGTTTCATCCTATATGAGAAAACCATAATGAAAAATCATAGAATTGTCTTTTCTTGCTAATATGTATTTTTTTTCTCTCATGAATCAATTTATCTAATTAAACTGACAAAATGCCTTGCAAGGAAATTATCCTTTCAGTACAGAGTAGACCACCAAGTCAACCAGTATCTTCTTGACTTGGTTTTTAATATATGTACAAGTAGGGCATATACTGTTTCTTTGAACTTTCTTGCTATCTTCCTATCTTTCTTCAAGTACAAAACAATTACTATGTACATACATGTATACAAGCATATATGTTCATCCTTTTCAAATGTAAATTTGGTTATGTTTTATGTCAATTATTGCACCATCTAGAAAGTACTAAAAAACTAGGACCTTTAGTTTTGGTTGGGCAGCTCACCATAGTCATTGTGCGCGAACAACCTCAAACAAGTTTTGGTTTCCATGTCCCACAGCCTTACAATTTTGTCCATCGACGAGGAAAGCGATTCTTTGCAAATCCAACAAAAATCATCGTCAAAAACCAAGTATCAAAGTTGTAAAAATCATTAGTTAGGCAGTGAGTGTGGAGCTGACCTGCGATTTGGACCACGAAAGGTCCAAAACATCATCAAGGTGACCTTCAAAAGAACATATAGGTTTCTCGGTGAGATCCACAGACCCCGAACTTTGTTTACAAACAATTTTATACAAGCAAAAATAGGGATCATACAGAGGATTAGCCGCACTTGCTCGACTTGGTTTTCACTGCATAGTCTCCATGGACTTTCCTTCTTATGATCTCCATCCTGAACTTTGATACATGCTTTGTCCAAGAACCTGGAATTTCTAGTATTCAACATCACAAATACACTTATATTTTGATTAATTAAAAAAACAGCACTTAATTATGCAAGGACTACAAAAGACAAGCACACAAGGATTCATATTCCTTTGTTTCATTTTTTGTAATCACAAATACTCTACCATTTCATAGCATTTTGGAGATGCATAGACTGAAATCTAGTACTCTTACATTAATAATTAAGAATGAAAAATCAAACATGATCCTTTTTTTACTTGCTACTGAATAAATTAGAATGGATAATATGTCCTAAAGTTCAATCACACACTGAGAAAACAAAGGAAGTGAATTAACGGGCTATCAAAATCTTAGGATAACTTGTTCAAATTCCTAAAGAGAATAAAACTAAAACACTTCAAAAAGAACACAATTTACTCATCATCTTCGTTAATGACCTTGGTCCCTAAACCTTTAAGACCTTCTGGAGGGATTTCCGTAACTGTGACAACTGACAAGGGAGTAGAGCTCTTCCTTTGCATCCTCATCATCGTTCCTCTTCGATTACAATTGCTCTTTGCTTCCTTCGCACCAATAAATGTGATACTGGCAGAAGTATAATAAAAACCAATTTCAATAAATGATGCCAAAGGTACTGATAACAATGTTAGATTCTCTAAACAAAGGAAGCGAAGGCTTCACCGCAGTACTTACCTATTTTGAAACAACTCAAAGAACAGTAAATTCATTGCTACTTCAATCATACATCCTAATCAAGAAGTAGAGGGATTTCCTTTTCAATCATACATCCTAAACATGCCAAATTAATGACTACACACAAGATTGCTCATGCCACCTTGAAAAAACCTAAAATCTACAATGAATTCAATCGCTCATTAGCTCAAGCTGCTCAACAAGCCCTAATTTCTCAAAAACGTGAAAACCGACGAAATCAAAGCGAGTCTGAACATCGCACCTGCGGAACGAGCATGATTCCGACTGTGATTCCGGCCATGAGATCGATCTGGAGGTACTCTCGCCACTTGTAAGTCCGAATCCAGCTCAAGCACGGCAGGAACACCTCGATCCACTCCACGAACGACATTCGCCTCACCTTGTCCCGCCATTTCGAGATCATAGAAACCGGAAACAGAGAACTCGAAATCGACGAATCGGTAGAGGAAGTGAAGTCGATTGTGAATCGATTGTGAGTGATTCGATGGTGGAATTAGGGTTACTAGAGGAGCAAGTCGCTTATGAGTGATTATTAGATGAAAGTGATTTTGAGTTTTAATAAAAAAATAATAGATAGGGGTTACTTACAAAACCTCTATGAAATAGGTGTTATAAAAAGTAATACATAGGGGTTATTGAAAACCTCTATGAATTAAGTGTTATAAAAAGTCTAAATTGCTCTAGTGTCATCCACTTACATGTTGCCTTGCACTAAGGCGAGGAACTCTTTGATCTTGTCAGCCTTGATTGTTTCAAGAAACCATTCATCATAAAATATGCGCTTAAACTATGGCTAACTTATATTCGGTCCTTGATTCCTCTCGATAGATAACCATAACTTGTGTGCATTGCGCTCTAAAAGGATATTCATTACCGGAACAATAGTCTAATCATTAATGCTCAAAATCTTTCTCCTCTTGTCCATGTTCAAAATCCATTCCTTAGTTATAGTATGTCGTACTTCATGAAATCCTTCTTTATTTTGCCTCTTCTGCATGCCTCGGTGTCTCGCACCCTATGGGCACCACCGCGGGAGCAGCCCCTCCTCTATAGGCTGATCTTCGTGAATGGGTTAAAATGGGGGTTTAGTTTTGGGCCCTACGTATGCTTGCTTTGTTGCCCCGAAACTCCCCTACTGGTGTAAGAGCTCTAGTATGCATGCCGTATTTCTCTTATGTTGAGGCCATGTCCTAGATGGCTTTCAGATGAGTCTCCATCAACTCGAAAATGCATTGTTGCATCAAGTTGTGCCAATGCCTTTCCTCCCTATTCTTAGTCTCCCTCAAGTTGTAGGAATTTCCACTTTGATTTCTTATTGTGCACTGTGAAGCAACGAAAGGGAATTAGTCCTACAAATTAAGGAGTAAGCAAAATATCTAAACATTATAGATATTATAAAATAAATCAAATATCATTTTTATAAGTGTTTTATTTCATATTTTCAATCTCTTTCCATCTTAGGATTGGTCATTTCTGCAATTTAGGTCCACTTGAGCTAATGTTCCATACCATTTAATTGTTCAACTTAAATGTAACCATTAAACTAAAATGGCTTAACATAATAAGAAGGTTCAAATTCAACACACTAAAATAGCTACTTATGTGGTATGAATGAGCAAATTATTAATGATGAGATGCTTTGCAAGATTATGAGAGTAACAAGTGATGTCGAGATTCATCTTACCTTCCTGAAAATCAATCTGTCGTGATGAATTCTTAAATAGCAAGAATGAGGAAAGATGAGAGCCTGCCGTTGTACGTTGTTATTAGCATGTAATACTCAATAAAACATAAATCTTAAGTACTTCAATACCAAAAAAAACTTCTAAGCACATAAGTTTAGTTAACATTGTAAGAAGCTTACCACAATCATTGATAGAAATGATTCGAATAAATCCATGATAACACCAGCATTTCAGTAAGTAGTGTCATGCCGAACGACATAAAAATAATAGTCCCAAATAACAACAACAACAACATAGCCTCACTCCCAAATTAACTGGGGTCGGCTACATGGATCAAACTCTTATATTGTGCTCGATTAAATGCAATTAATGGTGAGCTTTTCAAACCATACAAATCCCTCCTAATTAATGCATCCCATGTTAGCTTAGGCCTGCCCCTACCCCTCGAATTTCTATAGTTTCTATGGAGTCAAGTTTTCTAGTTGGGACATTTGTAGGCCGTCTTTGTAGGTGACCAAACCACCGCAACAACCCTTCCCTAATCTTAGTATCAATTGGTGCTACTCCTACTTATCTTTGAACTTTATATTTCTTATTCTATCTTTATGAGTTTTACCACACATCAACCTAAGCATCCTCATTTATGCTATGTTCATTTTATTTAATTGTTGTTGCTTTACCGCCCAACATTCACTTCCATAGAGCATAGCTGGCCTAATTGCGGTCCTATAAAATTTTACTTTTAACTTAGTAGGAACATTTCGATCACAAATCACTCGTGTTGCACTCCAACATTTCTTCCATCTAGTTTGAATTCTATGTGTTACATCATTCTCAATTTTACCTTCATTTTGTATAATTGATCCTAGGTATCTAAACTGGTTTACCTTAGGAACTTCTACTTCCCCTAATTTTACCACTCTATCGTCTCGATGTCTAGTGTTTCTAAACTCACAGTGCACATATTCAATTATCGTCCTACTCAACTTAAGGCCTTTATATTCTAAAGTATTCCTTCAGAGTTCTAATTTTTTGTTCAATCCATCTTTTGTTTCATCCACTAAGACAATATCATATGCAAATAGCACACACCATGGTATATCCTCTTGAATATGTCTTGTTAGTTCATCCATAACTAAAGTAAATAGATATGAGCTTAAAGCAGATCCTTGATGTAGTCCTATCGTAATAAGAAATTCTTTTGTAGCTCCTCCAAATGTCTTTATACTCGTTACTACTCCATTATACATGTCCTTAATAGTGTCTATGTATCTAGCATGCACTCTTTTTATTTCTAGAATCCTCCAAAGAACATTTCTAAGGACCCTATCAAACGCTTTTTCTAAATCGACGAATACTATATGAAGATTTTTTTCTTTTTCTATATTTTACTAACAATTGTGTTACAAGGAAAATCGCCTCCAAAGATGACCTCCCAGGCATGAGACCAAATTGGTTCTATGATATTGTTGTTTCTCTCCTTAGCTTATTGTCAATTATCCTCTCCCAAAGTTTCATAGTGTGACTCATAAGTTTAATTCCCCGATAGTTCGAGCAACTTTGAATGTCTCATTTGTTTTTAAAGATTGGCACGAGCGTGCTTCTTCTCCGATCCATTGACATCCATTTTGATTTGAAAACTTCATTGAAAAGTTTTGTTAACCAAGTCAATCGAATTTCTCCTAAGAATTTCCAAACTTCTATGAGGTTTCATCTGTCCCAAATATCGAGCCACTATTGATTTGCAATAGTGGTAAGCGGGGACAAATTCAATGGGAATGGGATATTTCTTTCTAGGCTTTGTGAAAAATAAGGTTTTATGAAAACAAAAACTCGATTACACTAAGAATTAAATGCGAAGAAAACAAAACTCAATTGGTTAGAAAAAGAAAATCAATAAATGGGAAACTCAAGACTAAAATGTGAATTGAAACTGAAGGGATAGGATTCATTTGCCGATTTTTAAAAAAATTGCTTTAGTACCAATATTCAAAGATAGGCTTGTAGTGACTCTCATTACCGCATTTTCCTTATGTAAGTGGAGGGAACGTGCGACACAATAACATACTAACTAGACCCGCAAAATTACGAGTGCTCCTTAAATTTTCAATAGACTAGCAAGATTATGTTCTATGAGAACACCTAAGATGAATAGTAACTAAGGTCGAATTCTTCCACCTATCATGTGGAAATTACAATACGTTGCTACCCTTCTCATTTCTCAATGAAAAAAAGACACATCGATCGCCAATAGATATGGCCCTAATGGTAACCTAACGTGATTCCCCTTTCTGAATAGCAAAAGGATCATTGGGAATAGTTTTTTTTACCAAAATCTGAGTGGATGTGCACTTAACAACAACAAGGGAAAAAATTTAGGTTCAAAGTCGTAGCAAAAGGCTCATAACAATAATGCAATCAAGAATATGAAAATCAAAATTGAATAATATTAGAATTGAAAACACAAAAACCTCCCGAATCCTAAAAATCCATATAACTCAATCACCTTCATTTAAAATATGGAACTTAGCCACTCATTGACATGAAATCGATACTGCTCTTTATTCAAATAATAGAAAATAGTGCAAAATCTTAAAAACTAAGATAAAAACTTACAAAAAATGAGCAATATCTAAGTTGTTTTCCACTCACTATCTAAAGAAAATAAAAATAATATGTTTTCCTCTCAGCATAACTTTCTCTAGCAAAAAGTCTCTCAAGTCATTCTAGGGCTTCCTATCTTTAATAGGAGTGTGATAAAAGAAATCTAATCCCAAATCTTATAAGAAAAAATTAAAAATTGCCAATATTAAGTTTTGTTCAATGTCGTACGTTCAGAACTCCAAGGTGTCGGGAATCACTGATGAGGCTCTATGACACTCATTTTTTGTTTATTTGGGTTCCAAAATGAGTCCAGCGTCGCACTAGCTTTGTACGTTGATGCCAAGTTGCTTTTATTTTTCTTGGAATTCGAGATTCGATTTCCTCTCGGGCGTTCACAAGGTTTCATTCGCTACATTTCCCGTATGTTTCTTGTAATATAGTCAAGTTTCATCCAACAATTCCATGCCAATTTCTCTACACATGAAGGCAATAAGCCTTTGTTCAACTTTTTAACTAGGTTTTTTTGGGAAATCACTCATTTGTGTCTAATAGTTTGTATTTATCCTAAACATATAAAAAAAAGGTTTTGGAGTATAAATGGAGATAAAAGTCTTGGGATTTACAGTAATATCACACTAAACTATAACACGATTGGCAACTTATAAAATACCCCTAAACTTAGACAATTGCTCATCTCGAACAAAGGTGTATAAGACAATGAACTTGCATACACAAAATACATTTCAACTTCTATAATACTTTACTCTAACTTAAATAGTTTCGTCCATTTGCCAAATGGAAACAAGAACACTCAAGTAAAGCCGATTACTTTGATTCAAGATATTTTAACCACGTTCTAAAAGAATACTATACAAGACACTTGGCTTCGCCAAGACTAAAGCCATAAATTAATCACGAGTTACCTCGCAATGTATAACAAGCCGACAACTTTTAATCTCTAAATAGAGCATTGAATATTAAGATTCCACAAATAGAACTTATGCAACCATTTTACGCGGGCACATTCAAAACATCAGTTGTGGTCAATATGACTTTCCTTCGCTTTGTAATGGTTCAGTTAGGATGATAAAGAAAGGTAATTCATGGATTCAAAACATTTGAAAACTTAAACTTAGATTTTCAAAATATTTTTAGAGAATATGAAATGATTTATACTGCACCTAACTTTATTTTTCTTTTCATATCATGCGGCCCTCACCTTTTTCCAATCGCCTGGCTCCCTGCTCCATTTTTTATGGATATTGTTTTAAATGGGACTCTCTAATCATGACTTAGTATTTTCATCATGTTTAATTTCCCCTTATTTTAGGTATATAAGTAATTTTTCATTGTATTTTTTTCTTTTTTCATGTCTCTTTTTAATGATATCAAGTCTAAGACTAGCTTCCACCTAGGTAAAAGATTATGGGCTAATAGGTTATAGGTTTAATGATAGGTGATAAAAGAGTTAGGTTGTGTTGACTCAAGTGGGCTAACTAGAGATAACTTAATAGGTGGGGTAAAGGGGGTTTGAACAAACAAGGCCTACATCTTCCTCAAAACTTATTCTTAAGTTATTACTCAGTTTTAAATGGATCGTAAGCCTATCCTGGAATTTATAGAGATTTAGTTGACTCTTGTCTTATTGTGACCTTCTACCCGCTATCATATTTGGCTTAGAGTCCTGACTCCACACTAGCACTCTTTGGTGTAGAATCAATACGGTAGACTAATGAAAAGAATAAGTTTTTCACCTAAACTCTACCTAAGATTTTTTGCTTTTATGGCATCATCAATCTACAATTTGAATTCTCAAATTGTCCATTATTGTCCTAAGCTAGAATCGAGCATTCATTTTGTCACGGTTCATCACACTAAGTCCTGACTTAGCACGATTCCCCTAATTAGGCACTTAACCATTCAATTAACTTAGATCCTAAATTATTTTTCATTTCAATCATTTTAATGCTTCAAATCTAAAGTTTAAATCCTCAACTGAACTCAATTCCGAATTTATTTTATTAGAGCAAATTAGGAAATCATATATGTATTTTATAAAAAGTTTGGCGGCACCTTCCCAAATAGTGGTGAGCTAGAGAATCCACCGAATGGACAATAGAATATGGAGAGGTCTAGAAGGACTCCCAATGTAACAACCCATTTTATAAATGTCTCTTCGATTTACAGACGTGGACACTAGCTTGGATCTACGTGGACGTCGCGATAGGCTAGGGCGCACGAGAATTTAGGTATGCTAGGTATTTATGTGTTGGATGCTTATTTGCGGTGAAATTTATTGCATCGCATGTGTGTATGTTGCATAAAAATACGTGCAAGATTGTGTGAACTGTACTCGCCTTGATATGCGTGTCGATGTGGGTACCGGGTAGTTGACGAGACCGAATATTAGGTCGGGGAAACTAAAATACGCAAATTAAATAAAAAACAAATGGCCAAATAACTAATATGGAATGGGTATTAGGCGGCCAGTGACGCGGCGGTACGCGTATATCGTGGTTCGGACCCGAAATCGGGCGTCGAAACACCCAAAAAACTGGCGAGTGTCCCAACTGTGTCATATTTTGGTGTCAAGACACAAAGTCAACATAACAATCCTTATCTACACACTCCATCACCTTTTCTCTAAGAGTAGGCCCTGTTGCATAGCGTTTGGAGTTACCTGCCGAGTTAGCTGGGGTTCATCCGCCATTTCACATTTCCATGTTAAGACTCGCTATGTCTGGGCCGAGACCGACGATTGAGTTAGGACAGGTGGAGATACACCCTTACGTGACCTATAAAGAGAGACTAATAGAGTTCGTCGATCGTCGAGTACAAATTCTCTGGAACAGGGAACTCGCGAAGGTCCTAGTTCGTTGGCAACATCATAGGACGGAGGGACTCACCTGGGAGCTCGAATCGATAATGAAGACACGATGCCCTCAGCTATTCTATGGTATGGGACTTTAGTTACAGTGAAATTTCAGGAAGAAATTTTATTTAGTTGGGAAGAACTATAACGACCCATTTTATAAATGTCTCTTCAATTTACAGACGTGGACGCCTGCTCGGATCTACGTGGACGTCGCGATAGGCTAGGATGCACGGGACTTAGGTATGCTAGGTATTTATGTGTTGGATGCTTATTTGTGGTGAAATTTATTGAAATACATCGCATGTGTGTATGTTGCATAAAAATACGTGCGAGATTGTGTGAACTGTATTCGCCTCGATATGCATGTCGACGCGGGTACTGGGTAGTTGACGGGACCGAATATTAGGTCAGGGAAACTAAAACACACAAATTAAATAAAAAAATGGCCAAATAACTAATATGGAATGGGCATTAGGCGGCCAGTGACGCGGCGGTACGTGTATATCGCGGTTCGGACGCGAAATCGATGGTCGAAACACCCGAAAAATGGTCGAGTGTCCCAACTGTGTCACATTTTGGTGTTAAGACACAAAGTCAACATAACGGTCCTTATCTACACACTCCATCACCTTTTCCCTAACCACCCGTACACACCACACACCCACCGATCGGGAAGCCGAGAGAAGGAACGCGGAGATGAGGAGGAGAAGAAGACGCCGGGAAAGAGAGAGAAGAACGTGGAGACGCCACGATCAAGGTGAGTCCTCGTTGTTATTGTGGGTTTCAGTGGTTGGTCATGGTGGCCGCCTATAGGGCTCGGCCATGGAGGCCGAACCGACTTGCGGTGGTGATGGCAAGGGTGTCTCCCGTATCATCGAGTCCACCGGGGGTTAGGGTGGAGAGCAACCCCAACCCTAAACCCCAAAACAAAGAATAAAAAAAATATTGGAGTTCTGATCGAACCAGCGAACTAGCGCTGGTTCGATCAGATGGGGGAAGATGATGCACACGTGCGCGCGCGTGTGCATCCCTAGTGGGTCGGGCCGGGTCCAACCCGGTTGGGTCGACCCGACCCAAACAAAAAAAAGAGAAAAATAGAAAAGAGAGGAAAAATTTGGGAAAACAAAATTTGGAAAATTCTTAAAAAATTGGGAAAATTCTGAAAAAAATATTTTTCCATAAAATAAATAGAAATTTATGAATTTCTATGACAAATAAAACATTTGGATATTTCGGACGCGACTTTTTGCGTGGTTTTGCCTCGAAAAGCGCGAAATAGGCAATTTGGCCCAAAAATTTGAGAAATTGTCATGCTAAATTGAATTATTGATAAATGAACATGGGTTGACATGGGTGATCAATTGGTGACACAGGACCCAGTGGACTTGGACCCGGGGATTGATTACGGAGTAGGAGAGCGTGTTGTGAGGTTTGTAAAACCCAAAGGGAAAACTCCAAAGTATTTATTTTGCTTTGTAATTCCATTCAATTCCAATATTTCCTTGTGATTTTTCCTATATCTTATCTTATCGTTGTTTGCACGGCTGGTTTGTTACTCCCACCGGATTTTCCGTTGTGTGTCTATGCATGTCTATGCATTCTAAACTATAGCATGTGTGTCAGTAGTGCTCGGTGGATAACGACCCGAGGGAACTGCTACATGTGTCGGTGCATAGTAGGTCTACGCCTGCCACTGAGATGGATCAGGTGATAGCTAGTTCGGTGCCCCCACTAGTGGGATCCTAGAAAGAAGTCCCGAAGTATGGTTTAGTCTGACTAGAACAAACATACACATTTGCACTTTATTGTTATTTTCGCATGCGATGCCCTACTTACAGTTGTCTGTTTACATTCCGCGTGTTTAATTAATAATATTTATTGAATTCCATTTGCTTAGTTGAATGCTCAGAGGAGTTCCTTGGGATTTTACTGACTGTACTCGTCATCCATTTTCTTTTATGATGATTGAGTGCAAATCCTAGTACAAGTAAGGGCAAGGGGATCTTACGTGACCACCTCTGACTGCCTACCGTTGAGAATTACTTGTACGTGTATTTTATTGTGATATTTTGATTCTTTTGGGAACTGGGGAGTATATCTCCTAGGGTACATTTTTTTACTTATACAAAATTCTTTTCAGGGTTTTTCCACAGTAGGTTTTGTTTAAATTGATTAATATTTTTCTACATTTACGTACAACTTCCGTTGCATATGTCAGATATATACACTGTACACACACGTGGATACGAAATTCGAGACAAAAGAAAGGATGGGCAGGTGTCGTACACGTGTAGTTGGGCCAGCTGGCAAGGAGTACACGGAGACACATCGCCCCGGGGCGGTGAGGGCCGCCACACCCAACTCCCTGCAATTCATAATTTGTATCGAATTCAAACTTTAAATATTAACTTAGAGTCTCTAATACCTAAGTTAAATTCTTATAATCCCAAAATAAATCAAAACAGAATAATAAACCTCTTAACTTATTTCAAACAAATTTAGGAAACTCTGATAACTTATTCAAAAGTATTTCACGACCTACACTCACCTCATAGACCAAAAAATATATATATATATAAAGTGATTACGACAAGAAAATTAAACTTATAAACTTTAAACATTCATCGAAGATCTTTGTGCTTTTTCCAATTCCTATCTGTTCTTCATAGAGAACTTGACCTCATGAAAACCAACTCAAAAATGTCAGATAAGTAAACTACTATATTTCTCTGTACTCCTGCAAATGTTAGTTCGAATACATGGAGACATGTAATTGCATTTCCAAATAACTACAAATTTAAATAACAACGTGGATCCTTCATTTCCTATTCTAAGCTCATAACAAGCGGGCTCACCGACGATGAACCTAGAATAGTCATACGAGTTAAACGCATGCTACCCTGAAGTTGACATTACCTGCCTTAGACACCTATAGTGTGTCTAGTCTGAAGTAGAGCGCCTCACACTCTTACGATCGAAGTAGGGGAAACTCTATCAGGATGCCATGTATGCATGACCAAGAATGATAAGAAATGCAATGTAGACTAAACACAAATGCCAGTACAAAGATAAATTCCATAACTAGTAAAGACCATTGTAGGATTTACTTACAACAAACCAACTTTGAGCTAACTTTTCAGGGGTTGTCGGAGCATCAAATTGACTTGAAAATAGTTCCAATAGCTTCCCTACATACCAAATTATATTATGGGTCAAGCTTCAAGTTATGAAATCAGATAATTTCTTAAACTTGATTAGTCAACTAATTAGGTATTTTCGAATTTAATTTGGGATTTAGTATCTGAGGTGGGAACCACGCATTACGGACCTGAGATCATAAGTCTAAGTGTTATTTATGTGTCACATAAGTAATTGATCTATTACATATTATATCATCGCGAGATAGGGTAAACTTGGGGTGTAGACTTGATGTCCGCATGTATTGGAGCGCGTTGATAATTGTTCTAATTTTTGACAAAATTAGGGTATTTTTGGCGTTCGATTCAAATTTAAAAATCAAGAGATAAACATGAAATTAAGGGATAAATATGAAAAATTAAGGAAAAGTGCAAAATGCTAAAAGGGGCTGTAGGTTTGTTAAGATTTGGATAAATGGAGGGGCAAAATGGTCATTTGTTCGTCCCAAAACCCAAATAACAATTGAAATCGAAAGTGCGTTTCGATTTCAGTCATATCCTCGACTCTTCTTTTTTATCGAATCTTCCCTGCCCTTATTCGCTTCCTCTCCCTCTTGACTTTCTTCTCTCAGTGTCTTATCTCTCATAACCTCTCTCTCTTTTCTCTCTCTCTCTCTCTCTCTCTCTCTCTCTCTCTCGATTCTCCAGCGAAGAAAAGGAAATTGATTTTCAGCTAAGGTGAGCTTTAGGATTTGAAATATAGGTTTGGTTCAGTAAGTTTTTGGCTATGTAAATTGATTTAATTTAAGTCAATGATTTGGGAATGGAGTTATGTTGTTGTTGTTGCTTTGGTTGAGAATTGATGGAAACGTAGATGATGATGATGATGGTTATTGTTATTGTTGATGATTTCAATCAATTTTCGATCATTGAGGATTGGATTTCTGAGATATGAAGTAAAGTTTGTATGCTTTAACTCATATTCGAAAGTAAAATAATCTTGTTTTAATGCCATGTTTGGGTATGGTTTTCAGGGATCAAATGATCGATTTGGTCGAACTTTCATATTGGTTTTGATGTTTATACATCAAATGAGGTTTGATTGACTTGCGAATAGGTTTGTTTGAGTCTTAGTTTAACCTGCTTTGATGATTAATAAAGATTGTGGCTATTGGAGTTTGTTTGATCAATGAAAAATAAAGTAGAACATATCATATTAATATGGTTCAAAACTGTCCAATTATGACAGTTTTGGCTTAATAACTTTGCGTAGTACTTTATATGGGTATTCGCTATCTAAATGAACTAAGATTATACTTTTTGAAATCCCTATATATCCTATTTAAATAGAACCTAAGCTTAGACCTTGGTGCAACTTTTAAGTTGGGGAAACACAGTCGTGAAAATGGCAAAAAATTAATGAACTAAAATAATTAGTTAATGGGATGAAGGCATTGATTGATGATTTAATTAGATAAATTACATTTTTAGTAAGAAAATGAGTCAAAGTAGGACTCATTGAGGTTCCTAATCAAATTTAGAAAATGAGATAGCTTGAAATTGTTTATTGAGTTGAAACTCAATTTGGGAATGCACAACCAAGTGGATTGGTCATTGTGAAGTTAAATAGGTATTAAAAACTTATTCTATAGTTCAATTGATGATTTAGGACTCTAATTAGAATTTCAAAACATTAAAAGAAATCTATAGGTGATTTCGAAAAACTTTAAATAGTTGTTAAATTTTGAATTTCATTGTAAGTGGAAATATGAATATTAAGGTATTGAAATAGAATCACAATTATGAAATAATGAATTATATGGTTCAATAGGACACATGGAAGTACATGAAAGCCGAGGAACATTTTTTGAGGCTTCTTGACCAACTTTTAGTTGGTTGAACTGTAAGTAAACCCTACAGTGGTCTTTACTAATTATGGAATTATCTTTGTACCTGCATTTGTTTTTCGTTTGCATTGCATTTCACATCATTCTTGGGAATGCATACACGACACCCGGATAGAGTTGCCCATGCTATGGGTCATAAGAGTGTGAGGTGCTCCACTCCAGACTAGACATATTGCAGGCGTCTAAGGCGGGTAATGTCGACTTTCAGGTAGCATGAATTGGACTTCCATTACTATTTTAGGTTCGTTCTTAGGTCAGCCAACCTGTTTGTGAATCATAAATAGTAAAAAAGGGTTTCGTGTTGTCATATAAATTTCTTGTTATTTTTGAAATATAATTACTTGTCTCCAAGTATGTAGACTAACATTTCCAGGAGTACATAGCAGTGTAAGAGTTTACTTACCTGACATCTTCGAGTTATTTTTTATGATGTTAGATTCTTTGTGAGAACATTGAAGAATGAACAAGACTCAAAGACCTTGGTGAATGTTTTAAATTGTTAAAGTTTAATTTACTTGTTGTAATCATTTTATATATTTCTTTTTGAGTTTTAAGGTGAGCATAGGTCGTGAAATACTCTCAAATAGGTTTTAAGAGTCTCCAAAATTAGTTGGAAGCAAATTGATAGGTTGTGATTCAGATTCAGTTTAATTTTTCTTTTTATAGTAAAACTGTAATAAAGTATTGGAGACCTTAAGTTAGTTGAAATGTTTTAAGTTGATATACATTGTGAACTACGGGGAGTTGTGAGTCATTCTAGGCTTCTCCCCATTATGCTATCTATTAAGTGAATTTTTCGGCAAACCACTTTTAGGGAAGGTGCTGACGAAATTTTTACAAAATTTGAATATTTGGTCCAACCAAACAAACCATGAATTGAGTTTGAATGATGATATGAATTTAGTTTTAGAGCAATTTAAGGATGGAAATGAAAACTAAGTTGAGAACAAAGTTAACTAAATGAATTAGGTGCCTAATCAAGGTAATTAGAAATAAGCTAGGGCTTAGAGAGACGAAACATGACAGACTTGGTATTAGAGTTATGGTTAAGCTCAGTCAAGGAAATGTAAGAAAGAATAATGACATTGAGTTTAGGATTGAGTCGATCTAGAAGTTTAGGTTAACGCTCTTGTATTACATTAAGTTATATGAACTTCAGTGATGGTTTTGAGAAATAAGGTTCAGTAATGAGGTAGCGATTAGTTGGGAAGTGACAGTGAGCTGGGAATACAATGTTATTGTAATATGTTTGTTGTATATTATTATATTATTGCTAGATATGTGATAGAAAGTTTATTCTCTATGCCTGTTTGATACTTGTTTATTTTTAGAAAGTGTTAATTGAATTCATAACCGATTGAAAGTTGTTTCTGAAATAGTCTCATTGACAATAAAAAGGGACGCATGGTTTTGAAATTAGAAATTAATTAGACAAATCAAATCTTGATTTGGAAATCACATGGGATTGTCATAGGTCTAGTTAAGTTGTTTAAGTCGATTCTTACAAAATTAAAGTATGTTGAAGTAAAGTATTCTCCTTTTCGAAACAAAAGGTCAAGTTAGAAATGGAATAGAACCATATTTTGAAACAATTAGAGGACTTTTATATGGAAGTAATGAAAACTTTGATTGTTTATTACTCAAGTTACTTATCCATAAGTGACATTGAATATTATGGTTTTATGAATCGAATAAAGTACTAACAAGATGAATGAAAATATACAAGTTAGAAGTAATCTTTGTTAATACCGGAGTAGGTGTTGTTACGAAACAAAGATCAATGAAGTTTCTAACTTGAATATGTGAGGTGTAGTTACAAGATCAACATGTTAGAAGTTAAGTTGTTGGGGAAGTGGTCTAATAATAGCTTGGATTAGCTATTAATGATTAACACAAGTGATTGTGTTTTAAGATTCAAAGTAGCAAATAGTCACTTCTAATCAAATTAAGTTGTGATGCTTATCACTACAATTTAAAATATAATAAAGAAAGGGATATATTAACTGATTTGAAAATAGTGAATGACTTGTATAGGACGTTTAAATAAGTTCTATATTACAAGAATTTCAGTTAATATGATTTAAAGGACTCGATCAGAATCCTTTAAAAGCTTAATTAGTTGTAAGTTGATCAATAGTTTGGAAATTCTAATTCTTTTATCTGTTTAGTTGAACAACAACAACGAAAAAGTACAGTCATCAAAAGTGAATTATGAACAGTGAGATACTTTGATATCTTACATAATCTCTTGAAAAGTATTGAATTTCTTTTTGAGAAAAAAAAATCTGGAAATTTGTGGATAATGAAAATAACGAAGGTAATAACAAATAGTAGAACTGTTTGGTTCCCAAAACTTTCCCTATTTTGAACAAAGATTAACTAAGACTTCAGTTGATTGAATGATCATATAAAGTCATATATTCCTTAACTAAAGCTTCAAAAAGAGAAGAGATATAAATCGCTTTCTAAGTTAAGAGATATAAATCGCTTTCTAAGTTAAGATTAAGGAGCTGTAAGTGGTTTAAGTGTTGATCGAAAATCGTGTGAAGTTTATAAAGAGACTAAAGACGAGATAAATGTGAGAATTGCTAAGATGTCAAAATGGAACAAAGTAGACTCTATATCGTAATTACGATTCATTCACAACATAGAAGTCTAGTGATAGTGACACTAGTATTTGAATAACCAAATGAAATGTGAGGTTTGAGGTTTGGTATAAAAGAGTATGTGAGGTTTCATCGGATTCAATAGAAAAGCTTAAGTATAGGTAAAGAAATGGTCAATAAATTCTCACATATGCATGAAAAAGAAAATATCAGGTTAACAAGTTCTAATAAGACTTAGAATATTAAACTCTAAGTTTGAAGGAACTTAACATATTTTCACCTGGGTTTTACAAGGAATCAAACTTCAAATGTTGAAAGTTTGGAACCAAAGTAGTGTACAATTTATATCAATAAATATGTTGTATACCGGTTCAAATGTTGTGTTATGCTACGTAATTAATCAATAGGGAAATTTGAAGCACTAAGTTAATTTTAAATTGGAGTTGATGTAAGATACCTGAATGACGATGAAGATACAAATGAGAAATAAAAAAAGAAGCACGACTTACAGCTCGGTTAGTAAGTATTATTCGTATTGGTTAATAATGCTTAATAGAGGATAGTGTATCTAACTTTATGTGTTTGAATAATTGAATGTTCTTCCACTATAAATTGAGAAATGTTAGAAATATATATTGAGTGGAGATGGAAAAGAGATAACATATTTATAACTTAAATGGGGTACAAGTTAAAAGTTATACTATGAGAGTATAATAAAAAAAAACATTTCAATATCTCTGTTTAAAAGCGTATATCTACTCAAATTATGATAAATGTCTCAATTCAAATAAAGAAAGAAGTTTGTTGAACAATAATAATTGAGATCGGGATGATATAAATTTTGGATTAAATGGTTAGTCACTTTTACTCCACCTGAGATTTTAATGGAAACAAACAAAGTGAAAGTATAGTAATATGTTTATAATGTGTGTTTCAGTTAGTCAAATTTTGTAGAATATCATATCTTAAGTGTTCAAGCCATACAAGTTCAACATTCGGTCCACACGAGGAAACAAAGACGAAAGATCATATCACATGTTGTAACATTGATGTAAGGTGCACACATTCATTTATGCAAGCCTAATGCATTAGTTCATGCATATCATGTTTTTCAAATCGCTTTTTCAAATTTCAAGTGATCATTTGGAGTTTTAACTATCTGAAACCATGTTTTTATATTCACATCGCACTTAAAAAAAGGTTGTGGAAGTTTTTGGAAATGAAAACATTTTTTCGAAAGGTTTTTGAAAAAAAAAACTATGTATTTGCAGAAAAGCCCTTACGTAAGTCACGAAACTGGGATTTTCCATTTTTGGGATTTGAAAAAAACATTCGGACCACCTAAATAGGTTCTATGACGCTTAAGAAACATGTATAACATGTTATAAGAGGTTTGTTAGGGTCACGAATGCTATAAGTGGTCGGTACCACTAGGGTCGAAAGTATTTATTTTGAGTCCCCATAAAGTTAGCGCACTAATAGTGATATTAACATACTAATTACTAAGATACCATGCTAATGTTCAGCATTAGTGCACTAGCTTAGAGGATTAGCGTGCTTGGTCCCAATATTAGCGTGCTAATTGCCTTTCTGGCAATTTTTTTTATAAAGTTGAAAATCACACTTTAATTTGAATAAATAATCATATCTAAGCCCTTATATCTCTTGAACGGTCAAAAACTTTTGAGAAGGAAGGTAGAATATTCTCAAACCACCTAAAATAATTTATTGTCTTGTCAAATAAGAAAATCCTATAGTGCTCATTATTTTTTCAAAGAAGAAGCTTGGATTTTTGTGAGGTATCATGTGTATTCTTTCAAGACAAATGAATCACTCTCGTAACCAATGTTATTAAGGTGTTCTAAAGCTTACAACATCCACTCCAGAACTGATTTTCAAATCACTCTCTCGTGGTTGTAAGAAAGTCCGATTTCGTAGTTTTCCTTGTGCTTAAATTTTATATTTTTGTGTGCTTTACTTATGGAAATCATTTATTCTGTTCTTAAACACATTTGTCTTGGGTTTTACACTTAAACTTGATTTACTAAACCTTAGGATTGATTTGGACAAGAGTTTGCAATTAAACTTGATTTTTATCAAACCTCTTACTTTTTGGATTTGAAATTGGATTTGTTTTAATCAACTCGTTTGAAAAGATTTTATATTTGAGATTTGCACAAAATTAGTGATATACTTGCATTTCTCATTTGTTATCATACTTGCATGCATTAGAGTGATTAGGCTCTAGGAGGCTTGCTTTTATTTGAATTTGGTGCCGCTTTACTTTGTAAATTGAATTTAGTTATTTTTATCTATTCTTTGTAAGTGGTTTATTTTAAGACTTAATGGGATCTAAGTTGAAGGGAAGACCTAGTTGAGGCTAAGCATAAACCCTAGTTACGGCTAGGTAGGAAGTCCTAATTTGTGATTAGGCATTCTAGACTTGTACGCTTAGATTGTAACACTCATTAGCAATATAAGTAAGGGTTTGAAAATCCTAACTGGAGACGTTAGGTAGTGGATGCGGATCATTGGATCGAACCACTATAAATCGCATGTCTCTTTCCATCTCTTCTATCCCTTTTATCTTGCATTGCATTAATACTTACTTTTGAGTAAGCATATAGCATCTTTATTGTTGAATTATTTAAGAAAGACGATAACTTCTCGTTACACCCTATTCACCCTCATGTTGAGTGTGGTTTCAAGAAATTGGAGTAATTGGAGAAACGTAGTGACCAATGTCAATATGTTGATAAATAGTGCTTAACGGAGAAGTTATTAAGCCAATCTGGAAATGATTGGTGGTTAAATGAATAAAATGAGGTTCATTGTGAAATCATGAATACATAATGGTTTGACGAAGTTAGAAAAGTCGTTGATTTTATAACAAATTAAAGGAAAAGTTAAGTGAATTGACTGACGAGTAAGAATTGGTAATTTATTTCTAATTCACAGTATAAATAATATGCTGAGTAGACATTTAGAGAATGAGTGAGAGTTGCACGATGTGTTGGGTTTCATTTTTTGATTGGAATGTAATTTAAGATCTTTTATCATGGGACGACATATGTAATTTGAGATCTATAGTCATGGGATGATTCCTATAATTTCAGGTTTCTATCGAGAAATGCTGAAAATGGTGATGGATAAGATAGACACGCAACTCTACTTTGTATCTAATGTCGTACTCAAATATTATTTACACCATTATATAGATGTTTAGACTGATGATAGTCTAAAAACTGATTGACGGATGATTCTTATTAGAAATAATTAGTGAAGAGGAAGTAAACTGAGACATGTAGCAAAGTTATGTGGATATGAAAATAATTATCAACAGTTTATGGAATCATATTCATTTAAGAATTAAAAGAATTTTATTGAGAAGCTCTTATGATAGATCTTGGCAAATATTGATGCTTGAATCAGATTCAAGGCATGAAATGAGTAGTAAAGAAAAGAAAACTAATTGGATATTCTACAAAGTTGATCGTTTAACTTATCACAAATTTCTAAAATGCCAGGATTGGCAGAGAAGTGTTTATAATCTCTACTACCGAGTTGTAGTATACGACGAAAGTGATTGGGTCCACTTAATGGTTTCACCTTGGAAATATTTTTAATAGTTTGGATTAAAAGAGTCGTAAATGAATGATCAATTTCTCATTTTGTCTCTTTAAGTCCAATAACCTATAAGTTTAAATCTCGAGAACAAAATTTTTAATTAGTTGGGAATAATTGTGAAATTAGAGAATTTCTTAAACTCGATTAGATGACTAATTAAGTATTTTCAGATTTAATTTAGGAGTTAAATATCCGAAGTGGGACCCACGTATTATGGACTTGAGATTATAAGTCTAAGTGTTACTTTTGTGTTTCAGATGTCTAATTGATGTAGTATACACTATTTCGTCGCAAAATAAGTTAAACTTGGGGTGTAGACACGATGTCCACGTGGATGTGAGATTTGAAGTGAAGTTTGTATGTCTTAACTCATATTCGATAGTGAACAATCTTATTTTCATGTCATGTTGGGGTATGGTTTTGAGGGATCAAATGATCAATTTTGGTCAAAATTTCATATTCGCTTTGCTTTTTATATATCAAATTATGTCACTTAGAATTAGCATGAGGTTTTGAGATGGTTTCGTAGGTTTATTAAAGTCGAATTGGTTGCCTAAAAACTAGTTTTGTAGAATTTGCACTCCAATTTTTGAGTTACTTTGGGGTAATGATCCGGGCAACTAAAAGAGTTTTGTAGAATTTGCAGTCATGCTTTCTTGGCCTAATGGACACCTTGGGAGCTCAAATATTTCAACTCCCACCTCGTAGATTTGTGAAGGTGCTCACTGATATCACAATTTCTTAGCTCAAGATGATCTCCACTCATTGGAGAATCGAAAGTGGGTTAGATTAGAGCTTATTAGTGATGAATTCGGTGGATAGGAGTGGGTTTTTTGGCCTAGGAGGTAGTGGGTAGGTGTTTGGGTTATGGGTTAGGGAAGAATAAAAGGGTTCTGCCATTTTTTTAAAACCATACATTGATTCGAGCGTCGTACATTCAACATCACGACGCCTGGGATTGTTGAACAAAATTGATGGAAATTTCAAAGAATTTCTGAATTACCCTTCAACACATTGTCATAACACTATGCTCATTCAAACATCTTTAAGACATCGCTAGCTCAAAAATCAAAATATTTTGTTTCTTTAATATAGCCTCAGCATGGTACGTGTTACCATGCGGTGTTGGGAATTGCAAGCCTAAAAAACAGAATTGATTTTCAATTTTTTTTTTCATTATGGGTATTTCTCTATGTATGCATATGATAAAATGTAAATGAATCAATTGAAATTTTACTTACTCTAAATTACATCGCCAAATGTCTTTTCAGACTTTGATGTACATAAAACAATCCATATTCTCCATTTTTATCACAAAGTCTCTACAAAAAATCAAAGATAATAGAGAAATTCATCAGTTTTCATCAAACTTCATTCTACTAACTAATTCAACCTAGAACAATTTTTTCAAACCAAAAAGTTTATTGAAACTCAAACAAATCAAATTCAAGAAAAATTAATGTGGGTTACCTCAACCAGAGCACTAGTATTATGTTTGGGCATGCGCCCTAGGTCAATCTACAAACACTATTTATCTTATAATTTTAGTTAATAAAATTGATGTTTTCATTTACTATTTTATTATAAGTGATTGCATGTTTACCTTATAATAAGATTCGTGAGTATTTGTTAAAATATTGTATATGTCCCAAGTTGATTATTTTATTAGGAACTATAACAAATTAAGACTATTGTGAATCTTGATTGATGGTCATGTGATAATCATGCGTATAAGGATGTAAATTGAGATAATAAGTACATGTTATGGGAATAAGGTACTAGACTGACCCGCTATAAGAACACCACATGGATTAAGTCATAGGTGTTACTCATGATAAGTATATCATTAGTCCTTCGACTTAAGATTACCATAGTCTTCAATATTATTAGCATGGTAATTTGACACAATCAAATGTTGTCTTTAACCGAAAGATTATAAAGATTTTGATTGGTTACCATGTGAATAATATGTGAAGGTGTGTAATCGAGGTAGAATTTTTCCTTATCATATAAAGAGATATAAGTGGATCCCTCGATATGTTAAACAATTGAATGGCCAAGTCCAAGTGAATTGATATGATCAATGTCATTTGGATATTTTCTATCTACCTGAAGATCAAGACTAGTACGGTTGAACATTAATTGCGACTTTCCATGCCTTATGATTAATCAAAAGTTATCGCACAACAAAAGGATATGATTTATGTTATTTATTAGGTTGTTTTGATTTTCATATTCATGCTACTTGGGGAGTCGTAATGCCTTGCTAAAGACAACTTACGACTTGTTTTGATTTTCACATGAACCTATTGGGTCGCACACAAAAAATGGCTTTACAAAATTTCAATGGGTCTAGAGTATTATATTTTATACGATAAAATTCATTATATAAAATTCCTTACAATTTGTAATATGATAACTTATTAATATTTGCATTTGTGTAATTTGCTTAAACTGCTGAAATACAATAGTTGTATCATGAATACGATTTTAAGCGAGAGCCTATCCACATATATAAATAGAGGTTGAAACCATATTATTGTTGGGGCATGTGCCCTAGGTCAATCCATTAACTGTCTTTATGAATACTTTTAGTTAATAAAATAGAGGATCTCATTTGTTGTTTATTATAATTAATTTGCATGTTTACATTATAATAAGATCCATGAGTATTTACATAAATATCCTAAATGTCCCTAGTCGATCATTATACTGGGAACTATAATGAATTAAGACTAGTGTGAGTCTTGATTGATGATCATATGATGATTATACGTATAGGGATACGAATCAAGATCACGAGTACTTGTTAGGGAACAAAGTACTGGACCGACCCGCTATCAGAACATCACATGGATTAAGTCATAGTTGTTTCTCATGATAGGTATATTTTTCAGTCCTCTAACTTGAGATTGCCAGAGACTTCAACATTAGGAACATAGTGATTTGACATCATCAAACGTTGTCTTTAACCGGACGATTATAAAGGTTGTGATTGGTTACTATGTGAGCAATGTGATGAAGTTGTGTAATCGAGATAGAATTTATCCCTCTCATATAAAGAGAGATATCTAGTGGATCCCTCGATGTGTTAGACTGTAAAAAGGCCTAGTCTAAGTGAATTGATATTGATCAATGTCACTTGGATGTTTTCAGTCTACCTAGAGATCGAGACTAGTACGATTGAACATGTTGGATGACAATTCCATGCCTTATGTTTGATCAAAAGGATATCGTGTGACAAAAGGATGTTATATACACTATTGACTAGGTTGTATCGATTTGATATTCGTACAACTTGGGTAGTCATAATGTCTTGCTAGAGGCCGCTTATGACTTGTATACCAAAATATGTTTTGGTACACCGCCAACATTGTATGAGTCTATTGGGTCGCACACTAAGAATGGTTTTGCGAGATTTTAAGATGGTTCTGAAAAATGAATTTAATATGATAAAATTCATGACGGAAACGTTCTTGTGGTGTATTACACTTATACTTCTTTAAGTAGGGGTATATGTGTAATTTACTTAACCGTCTATATACAAGGGTTGTATAAATAGATGCTTTAAGTTAGAACACAAAAGCGAAAGATTAAAAGGCCGAAACTCTATTTTCGTTTCGAAAAATGACTTAGGGTTTTTTGGTATGCTCTGGATCGTTTTGGAGAGAAAAATAAAAGGTTCGGTATTCTTTCGCAGCTAGCACTTTGAATCTCGACCGCCGTTCGTGTGTGGACTACTGGTAGAGGGCGTTCGTCGTTGGCAGCGCCTTAGAGATCAATTAACCTTCTGAAAGGTACATTGCGACTGAAGTATGATTAAGTTTTCATGGTTTAAACGTTTTTAATGGAATTAGATTCGGATCCTGTTGGGGTTTTTGTCAAAATTGTTTTGTAATCTCCGCTGCGTTTGAACTCCAAAACCCAACAATTATGAATAAGATTTTCATTTTTGCAAATTTTGAGTTCTCTAGATTTTAGGAGGGAAAGAAAAACGTTTTCAATCTCTTTTAGTGCTAGAACCCAAACTGTGGTCATTGTCCGTGTATGGATTTCTGATAAAGGACTTGAACGTCTTAGAAATTAAACAATCAGAAAAAGAAATCATGGATTAATGTATAGTTTACTTTTTGTAGATCTAGTTTAATGGAACATTTTTCGGTCCTGTTGTAGTTCTTAAAAAATTATTTTTAATTTTTTGTTGAATATGAACCCTAAAACTCAACAGTGGTATCATAGCCTTAGGCTCGGTTCTATTAAATGTTTATATGTTTTATTTAATATATATATGATATATGCGTGAAAACATAATCTTAATTAATTTATATATGATGTACATAGAGGTTTTATAATAATTGCTACCAAGAATTGGTTTTAAAGCATGTTATTAATTCATGTATATTGATACATAAACATGACATAATTCAATGATGGAATTCATTTTTATAATATTTCGATTAACATATGTTTTAATATTGAATGATGTGAATTTTATATGTTCACATAGTAGAGGTCATGTTTAGGTTAATGTGATTCTAGTGTTAAATACATATTTCTTTTTTGTTCTATAATTATGTATGTCTCAATGATAGAAATTATGACTACGTTAATATGATTAATTTAAAAAGATTCTGGTGTTGAATGCATGATTAATATTTCATTTCTTGATTGAATTGCTTGTTTCGTATGAGTAAGAATCACATATATCTCATTTCAGTTATCTATTAGTATATTCTTATTAAATAGGATATAAACTTGTAATCGGATAAGAATTTAAAATCTTATAAGATAGGTGAGTTATATATCAAATTTTAATTGGATAAAGATTCAAAGTATCTTAAAATCTAATTGAATTAGGATGAGATCTTAAGATAGATGTGGGCTAGAGTTAATTAAAAATGTTTAAATTAATTTTTTTGATATTAAAATAAGGGGTAGTTTTTGTCAACTGGATTGACTAAAATAATGAGAAATTTTAGGCAATTTACGATTTTTGGAACTAGAATTTGTCATCTAAAAAAATTTCTAGCTTGTTTAGTGATTGTACATGCATTGTAATATATGATATTTATCTTGTTTAATTTATGATAACTAAAACAAATAAAAAAACTCCTCTTCCAAATTTTAAGTCAAGTGTTATTCATTGCAAAACACTTGTCGAGGCTTCGATCATATCAATATGGGCATGCCTCTGCAGAGTATATTATGTTATCTTGGTGAGGCAAGTTGAGTAAAGATTACTCTACTGTTTGAAATGGTTAGAATTGGAAAAGCTATCAAAACAGTTTTGGCCTTTAGCCACTTGATGAGACAAAACATGTTAAGACATAAGATGTCATAATCTCATTGAAACAACTAAAAGTTACATATGATGTAATTGGTAATTGATACCCAAATAAATAACCTAATTCAAAGTGTCATGCCTTACTTGTCTTGGAATTTAATGAAACATGGATTTTATTTCCTTAAATTATTATAGCATTTTTATGAAGGTTGTTAATTTAGTGGAAGTCTATTCCTTTATACTAAAATGAGCTTTTGCATAATATTTGTTGCAGATCTATGCTCTCTTCAAATCACACTAATCCCTTGTCACTGGGATCCATCCTTGAGAAGGATTAGTTACCCCTGATAAACTTTCTTGACTGGTTCAAAAACTTGAGAATTGTAATTTAGCATGAATGCAAGTTATATGTCCTGGATTATTCTATTTCTGAGGAACCACCAACCGATGCTTTAAAATTCGTAAAGGATGAGCATACTATGCATGTCAATGAGTTAACAAATGTTGCATTCATTATGTTGGCAACCACGGTTCCTGAACTTCAGAAGGACATGGAACACATGGAAGCTTATGACATGGCTAATGTTGAATATAATGTTCTAACAGCAAGCTAGGCAAGAAAGTTTCTAGACACTTAAAAACCTTCATACTTGCAAAATGGCTGAGGGTGCGTCAGTTAGTCCTCATGTTAAGAAAATTAAGGACTATATTGACCATCTTAACAAACTTGGATTTCCCATAAGATAAGAGTTGGCTACGGATTTGATTCTAGTTCATTGCTTGATAGTTATTCACAATTTGTAAAGATTTATAACATGAATAACATAGAGAAGTCTATCTCAAAGTTGCATTTGATGCTTAAAACTACTGAGTATAGTATCAAGAGACCCATTACTAATGTGTTGATGGTTCAGAAAGGAAAAACTTTGAAGAAAAATGCAAAGGTAAGGCTAAAGTTACCAAGTCTATTGTGACTATCACAAATCCTATTTTACAAGTAAAGCATAATGTTGCTTCTACTTCACAATCTCAAAAGGAAAAAGGAAAAAGAAGGAAATACTCATTTCTACCATGCACCTAGGCATTGGTTTAGAAATTGCAAGCTCTATCCTGAAGATCTCAAGAAAAGAAGAGTAGTGGGACTACAACTTCAAGTATTTACATTATTGGACTTAAATTTTCTACAAGTAACTCTTGGGTATTGGATACCAAATTTGGATCTTACATTTGTATTAATGTGTGAAGTCTCACCAAATGTAGAAAGCTAAAGAAATTAGAAGTCATCTTACGAGTTGGAAATGGAGCAAAGGTTGATAAGTTGGCTGTAGGATGCTACAATTTATTTTACCTAGTGGACTTGTTTTAGTTTTAAATAATTCTTATTATCTCACTGCCTTGAGCAAAAACATCATTTTACTTTCATAGTTGGATTTTGATAGTTTTAATGTCATTATTGCGAATAATAAATGCTCTATTTCTTGTAAAGACATTTTCTCTGTGAATGCTAATTTTTATGATTGTCTTTATATTCTAAATATGAAATGTCTACAGATACTCATATTCTAAACATAAATACAAAAAATTCTAAGTCAAATCATTTGAATGAGACTTACCTTTGGCATTGTCGTATTTGCCACATAAATGAGAAACACATTTCTAAACTCCATAATGATGGGATTCTAGATTTATTTGATTTTGAATCATATGAAACATATGTATCTTGTTTACTAGGCAAGATGAAAATGAGTCCCTTTACTGGACACATTGAAAAGACAAGTGATTTGTTAGGTCTAATACATATTGATATATGTGGTCCTATAAACACAATGGCTAGAGGTGGTTATCAGTATTTCATTACTTTCACTTATGATTTTAGTAGATATGGTTACATGTACCTCATGAAACATAATGGTGAGTCTTTTGAGATGTTTCAAATATTTCAGAATGAAGTGCAAAATCAACTTGGGAAAACTATTAGAGCACTTCGATCAAATTGAGGTGGTGAACATTTGAGCTAAAAGTTTGATGATCATTTTAGAAACTGTGAGATTTATTCACAGTTAACTCCTCCAGCAACTACACAATGAAATGGTGTTTTTGATATGAGAAATCAGACTTTATTGGATATGGTTCACTTTATGATAAGTCACGCAGATCCTCCTATTTTTTTTGGGGTTATGCCTTAGAAACTGCTGCATTAGCACCGAAACGTGTTCTTTCTAAAGTGGTTGATAAAACACTATATGAGATGTGGTTTGAGAAGAGACCAAGTTTATCTTTCCTTAAGATTTGAGGTTTTAAGGTTTTTGTACGATGAAAAATCTCGTAAAAGTTATCAGCTAAATCAACAAAGTGTGTATTTGTTAGTTATCCTAAAGAAATTAGAGGATACTAATTTTTTAATCCCACTGAAAATAAATTGTTTGCTGCACAGAATAATATATTTATGGAAAATAAGTATATTTCAAAAGATAACAATGGAAATAAAGTAAGTCTTGTAGAAGTTCAAAGCCACAAATAAACAGTTAACTGCAATGTGAGATAAACAAAGTCTTGAACTTATTGAACCTCCACAGGTATCACAAGGCCCATGTAGGTCTGATAGGGTAAGACATCACTAAAGAGAATTAGATTTCTTATCAATGATAGTAGTGAGGTGTTGCTTATGGATCAAAAGAAGCATACTACTTATTAGGATGCCGTGTATAGCCTTGATGGAGATAAATGGCTTAGTGCCTTGAATTATGAGATGCAATCCATGTATGATAATCAAGTATGGAACTTGGTTGATTTACCTGAAGGTGGTAAGACCATTACATAAAAATGGGTTTTCAAGAAGAAAACTGACATATATGTCAATGTGCATACTTATAAATCACTACTTGTACCAAAAGGTTTCAAGCAGACTCAAAGTGTTCATCATGATGAGACTTTTTGTCCTGTAGCCATGGTTAAATCCATTAGAATTTTAATTGTCATAGACGCATATTGTGACTTCGGATATGGCAAATGGATGCCAAAACAACTTTCTAAATGGAAAGTTACTTAAGGACTTGTATATGATATAGTTTGAACGGTTTGTTCATCTTGAGAGTTCTAAGGAGATGTGCAAGCTTCAAAGATCCATTTATGTATTAAAGCAAGCTTCTCAGAGTTGGAATCTTTGTTTTGATGAAGCAATTAAGAAATTTGGTTTGATTAAAAATGAAGAGGAGCCTTATGCATACAAGAATGTCAGTGGGAGCATAGTTGTTTTCTTAGTATTGTATGTTAATATATTACTCATTAGAAATGGAATCTAAACCTTGTAGAGTGTCAAGTTTTGGTTTAGGAAGTGTTTTTCAATGAAGGGCTTAGGAGATGCAACCTACAACCTTGGGATTAAGATCTATAGGAATAGATCTAAAAGGTTGATCGGTCTAAGTCAAAGTACTATATTGACAACGTAATGAATAGGTTCAATATGTAAGACTTTAAAAAGTGTCATTACCAATGTCTCATGGTAGAAGTCTCACAAAGACGCATTATCCTAAGACTAATGATAAGCAAGAATGCATGAACACGATTCCATATGCATCCACTATTGGATCTGTTATGTATACCATGTTATGCACTCGACCTTATATATCGTATGTTTTGAGCGCAACAAGTAGATATCACTCTGATCCTGGTAAGATTTACTGGATAGCAGTAAATAACATTTTTAAGTAGTTGAAAGGACTAAAGAAGTGTTCCTGGTCTATCAAAGTTTGGAAGATGAGTTTATTGTAAATGGTTACACAGATGCAATATTTCAAACTGATATAGATAACTTTATATCACAGTCTTGATATATGTTTACTTTAAATTGAGGCGTAGTGAACTAGAGTTTGAAGTAAGACACTATGGCATATGCTACGATAGAAGTTGAGTATATTGCAGCATCTAATGCAAGTAAGGAGGCAGTTCGGATTAAAAAAGTCCATCTCTAAACTTGGTGTGGTTTTGAGTATAGCTAACCTTGTTTGCTTATAATGTGACAACAACTGTGCGATAGCACAGGCTAAGGAACCAAAACCACACAATCGATCCAAACTTATACTCAGATGTTTTTATCTCATTTAAGACATCTTTGAGAAGGGATATGTAAATATTTGCAAAGTTCCTATAGAAAAAAATGTTGTAAACCATTTGAAGAAGGCTCTTCTACAAGCAAAACATGATGGTCATGTTAGGTCATTAGGTACTAGATACATAATGGGTTGACTATGCAAGTGGGAGATGTTGGGGCATTTGCCCATGGTCAATCTACAAACATTATTTATATTAATAAAATTGAGGTTTTCATTTGTTGTTTTATTATAAGTGATTGCATGTTTATCTTATAGTAAGATCCGTGGCTATTTGTTGAAATATCATAAACGTCCCTAGTCGATTATTATACTGGGAACTATAATGAATTAAGACTAGAGACTTCTTATGAATTGTGTACCAAAATAGTTTTGGTTTACTGCCAACGTTGCAAGAACCTATTGAGTTGAACACAAAGAATGGTTTTGCGCAATTTCAATTGGTCTAGAGTAATAGATTTTATATGACAAAATTAATGACATAAATCTCTCATAATTTTTATATAATAACTTATTAATAGGGGCGTATGTGTAATTTGCTTAAACAACGTAAATATAATAGTTATATTATGAATAAAATTTTAAGTGAGGGCCTATTTAATTATATGAATAGAGATTGAAACCCTATTACGAATAAGATTTCATTTTTGCAAATTTTGAGTTCTATAGATTTTGGATAACAAAGAAAAACGTTTTCAATCTCTTTTGGGGCTAGCACTTCAAATTATGGTCACTGTTTGTGTGTGAATTCTTGATAGAGGATGTGCATTTGAATTTCTTTGAAATCAAAGAATCAGATAAGGAAATCATGAATTAAGGTATGGGTTAAGTTTTGTAAATCTAGTTTAATGAAACTTAATTTCGGTCCTATTGGGAATTTTCAAAATTTTTTTTGAGTTTTTCACTTCGTATAAACCCAAAACCAAACTTATTTAACGTCGATGGCCTGAAGTTATCATTTTCTAAGGCTAATTAAAGTCCATGTCAATTGTTTCAATTGGTGGCTGACACATGTCGAGCTTGTGCAAAAAATTTTCCTCCTCTATTTAGCATTCAATATTTTTCGTAGTGGTAAGTGAGAATCGTCTCCACCGAGATTTATCAAACTTCTCTAGGAAAATGACTTTTTATGGTTTTTATTATTTTTACTTAAATTTAGTTAATAAATTAAAATATTAATTAAAATTATTAATCTGATCTAATTATAATAATAATTAACTAATTATACTAACTTAACGAACAATCGAAATTAACTATCTATCTAATAAACTCAATTAAATGATAAATGAATACGTAAACAAACATCCTGAACAATGAAAAATAAATCAATTTTGCATCCAAACATGTTACTTCAACCATATAGTCATGAGTATACTTTATAAAGTATAATAGATCATTAAACTGTAATCATAAGTAAGTAAACAACCTTTTGCTAGTCATTTGTTCTCCTTATACCGATGAAAACACCACGTTCTAATTTTTTTAAGCTTACCCCTTTGAGTACACAAAGACAATAATTTTACGCAATAAAATAACCTTACACTTTATGAAAACCTCTAACTACTAAATCTAATATCTTCAGAAAGCCACTTCAACATTGGATTTAGATCTCGAATTCATCTAGGACATCTAAATGGTCATACCTTTCAAGTAATCCTAGTTATTACTTTAAATTATATAACAAATCTAATAATCATTATACATATTGTAGACTATGCATAAAATTCATAGATCATGATTAATATCTTTAGGTAATAACCTATTAAATCAATGAATCAAATAATATGATTAGTTTAAAGCATTAAGCACATTATCTTCTCATCATAACTACATAGAAAAATGGATCTAGTTCATGTTTAGACTTTATTTATAATGATAAACCACTCACTCATAATCATTATATTGCAACAATATAAATAAAAGATAGACAAATACCTCTTGAATAAATACTTTAAATCTTCAAATCTTCCCCAAAAGCAATAGACAATAAAGTAACAAACTTAGACAATAAAGAATGGCTTTTAGAGTAGTGAAATATTGATCTAAGTACACAAAGGCAACTGATTTCGTAGCCTTAGGGTCGTATTTATAGTATTCTAGGTACTAAACATCCCAAACCAAGTTAAACTATTCGTTGTTATCTAAAATCCTCAAAATTAGTTCGGGTGATTTCTCAGCAATTTAGGGTTAAGTGGAATCGTTTGGTAAATCCTTAGAATTGAAGTCTCTATTTCCACCAATCATAATGGCGAGTTTGGGTACATAGGAATCGCTGGGAAATCGCTAGTTGAAAAATCAAATATTTTTCCTTGATTTCTTGTTAATGATTACTTGCCTATGCTTTCCATTTTATTAATAACTTAATAATCATGCCTTTTTACTCCATTTCTTCATATATTCCATTTACTACCTAAAATAATAAAAAAAGAAAGCATTATATAATATAGTCTTTTACATCTAAAATTGTATTAAAATTTACTATAAAACATGTCTAATTATTGACTTATCAGCAACTTCTTTTTATCCTTACTTGGTAGCTTAATTATCTTTTGTTGCTTGATGACTTTCGGCTTATTGTTTCGCGCATAACCTGCTGAAACAGTAAAAGACCTCCTTTTCATCAACCCTGAATATGATAGTACCTTTGTAGACATCTAAGTTAGCCATATTCAGGAGCTTATAGGAGACAACATTCTCAAATGCCCCAGTATCAATAATTGTTGGATTCACTTTCAAACCTATATTCCAAAACCTATATCATACAAGGATATGCTATGGTAGTTATGGCTTTTGCTTCACAGTATATATCTTATCAGGCTTGTTATCCTCCATCAATACTTAGCTATTAGGTATTCTTTCTTTCCCTTCCTGCTTTTTCCTTTTATCATTTTGTTCCTTTTCGCCCATCTTCTTCAAGCTATCTAAAAGGAATTATATCGATTCATGCAAATCCTCATCGGAATGAGACAAAAATGTGTTGGAAACATTAGTAGGTAAGTCGAAATATTTAAGAATTGAAAATAAATGACCCTACCATCATGCCCTCATGAAATGCAACCACTAAATATGCATATTTTTCCTTAGGCCATTTTCATGAATGGCCTGCCTAGCACAACAGACGTGAGATTGGACACATGTATGTCTTCCATGTCATTGACATGAAAATCAGCGGAAAAATACAAATTTTCATCACAAACATTCATGTCTTATGTAGCGGACCATTTTATTAATGTCATTATCATTTATTATTTATAGACGAAGACGCCAACTCAAACCTACTCGGATGCCGCAAATAAGCTAGGGGAACGCCTTATTAGGTACTAGTTATATAATTGTGTTATTTTATTGAATAATTGTTGTGTATGTTATTGCACGAGTCATTGCATGCTTGTCACGTTATGTCATATAAGGCTGTGTAATGGGAATTTGCCTCGAAAATTGTATAGGCGCGTGTGTCGGGTAGGCAATGTATGGGTACACTAAGTCTAGACATTGGTTAAGTGAACTAATATGATAAAAGATATGAGTAAATATGACTAATAATGATAATAATACATTTGAGTTTGTCAAAAAAATCAGATGTACTAGCTCAGGAAAGCTTCAAGATACATGACGAGGCACGGGGACTTCAAATTATTGGGTAACCAAGAATAAAGTTGACTAAATAATGTGGAAAGTGTCATATCCAAGTCATTATGTTGTGTATGACATCCTAATTAGTAGCCTTTAGATTGTCCTCGTGATATGCGTACACAATTGATCTAACCACAAAATAAAAATAGCATGAGATAATGGAAAATTCTAGCACCTACTATTCTAACATGGAAATTCAAAGAAATCTGAGGGTTTCCTATTGTGATTTAGAAGACTTAATGTTATAGGAGGGATCAAAACTAAAATCTAACCAAGGTAATCATCTTTTTCATTACTTTTCAATAAAAACGAACTTAATTTTGTTGATTTCGGAGAAAAAAATTTTGTGAATCGAATTATTTGTGAATTGAGTTTTTTGATTTTGGTGTTGTCTTTGCGGTTTCTAAGCAAATTTAATCCACAAAATAAGTTTTAAAACCATTACACTGAATTCAATGTTTGAAGCTCTATGGATGAATATTTGATATTCTTGAATTTGTATGAATTGAGCCTCTGGCACTTGTTCAATTGAGTTTTTTTATTCCTTATTAGGATATGGTAGATCGGCAGCTTTGGAGGAGGCCACGGGCATTGGGGAGAAATAATTCCAACTATATAATTCTGCCCTCAGACGTAGGTACCACAATATCCAAGCCAGATAGACCACTACCTTTTGTAGGCGATGTTCATGCTCTTCAAACTAAAGAACGCTAGTGGCACTAATTGGCTCCGTAGCGCTAGATGCACATAGGTAGCTAGGCAGCCTTCCTAGCATGCTATGTATAATTGACAGCTAAATTATATAAGGGGCTGGTTTGAATGAAATTTTATTGAACCTAACTTAACTTATTTTAATCAATCTCCTCTATGGAAAATGATCCCAGGGGGCTAAGGGCTATAGTACGATAGTTAGGAGCAAGTCGGGTCAGACAGGTGTTTTCGGGTCATTTGAGTGCACTTGAGGTGTGTAAAACCCAATTGAACGTTACTTGAGTTTTTCATTTTTTGTTGTTTTGCCATTGTTATCATATTTTGCCTTGTTCAATTATGTTCTATCTATCTTTTGGACTGTTGGTTAAGTTTACCCCCACTAGCACTACCGTTATGTGATTATGCATGCTTGATTGTTGCACATGTGATTATGCCCTTAGTGAATAGCAACCCAAAGTCCTCTATGGTGCACGTGTCGGTGGAGCGCAGGGATAGGCCACTCAACGAGATGACCCAAGTGAAAAAGTAATGGGTGTTAGGGCAAGTGCCTTAGGCCAATCTACAAAAATTGTTTTTCTTAGATTTTTAGTTAATAAAATAGAGATTTTATTTGTTGTTTTATTGTAAGTGATTACATGTTTACCTTATAGTAAGATCCATACATATTTGTTGAAATATCCTAAATGTCCCTAGTCGATCATTATACTGGGAACTATAATAAATTAATACTAGTGTGAATCTTGATTGATGGTCATGCAATGATCATGGGTATAGGGATATGAATCAAGATCATAAGTACATGTTAGGGAATAATGTACTGGACCGAACCACTATGAGAACGCAAAATGGATTAAGTCATAAGTGTTACTCATGATAGGTGTATATCATTTAGTCCTTCGACTTGAGATTACCATAGACTTCAATATTAGGAGCATGATAATTTGACAAATTCAAATGTTGTCTTTAATCGGACAATTATAAATATTGTGATTGAGTACCATGCGAATAATATGTGAAGGTGTGTAATCAAGATAAAATTTGTCACTCTCGTGTAGAGAGAAATATTAGTGGATCCCTCGATACGATAACTGATTTAGCCATGTCCATGTGAATTGATTTGATCCATGACTTATATGTTTTTTTATTTTACCTAAAGATCTAGACTAGTACGATTGAACATTAAGGGTGACTTTCAATGCCTTATGTTTAATAGAAGGATATCGCACTACAAAAGGATATGATATACTTTATTAATTATGTTGCATCGATGTTGATACTCATGCTACTTGTGTAGTTATAATGTCTTGCTAGAGATCGCTTATGACTTGTGTACCAAAATGGTTTAAGGTTCACTGCCAACGTCGCATGAACTATAAGGTCACACACAAAGAATGACTTTGCACAATTTCAATTGGTCCAAAGGAATGAATTTTATATGATAAAACTCATGACATAAAACCCTTATGATTTGTTATTTCATAACTTATTAATAAGAGCATATGTGTAATTTGCTTAGACTGCCTAATTATAATAGTTGTATTATGAATAGGATTTTAAGTTGTTGGCTTATCTACACATTTAAATAAAGTGTGAAAACCTAAAAATGAAATAAGATTTTTGTTTTACAATTTTTGAGTTCTCTAGATTTAGGGAGAGAAAGAAAAAGCGGTTTCATTCTCTCTCGGGGCTAGCACTCCATATTGGGGTCACCGTTCGTATTTGGATCTCTCGATAGAGGATGCGCACTTGAACGTCTTGGAAATCGACCAATTAGAAAAGGAAATCATGGAATAAGGTATGATTTACTTTCGTAGATTTAGTTTAATTGAACTTATTTTCGATCTTGTTAGGGCTTTTCAAAATTTGTTTTGAATTTTCTACTGTATATGAACCCTTAAAATCCAACAGTGGTATCAGAGCATTATGCATGATTCTATGAAATGTTTGCATGTTTTCTCTGATGTATATATGATATATGTGTGAAAACATAATCTTGATTAATGCATATATGATATACATATAGATTCTGCGATAGTTGTTATCAAAAATTGGTTTAAAGCATGTTGTTAATTCATGTATATTGATACGTCGCATGAAATGATTCAATGATAATATTCATGTTTAGAATATTTTGCTTAACATATTTTTTTTAATTGAACTATGTGAATTTTGTATGTTCATGGTAGAATTTATGTGTAGGTTAATATGATTCTGATCTTGAACACATAATTCGTTTTGTTCAATAATTATGTACGTCTCCATGATAGAGATCATGATTAGGTTAATATGATTAATTAAATATGATTATGATGTTGAATGCATGATTAATATCTTGAAATTGATTTTCATTATATATCTGATTGTAGTAATCCATTAGTTTATTCTTTCAAGATAGGAGATAGACTTGTAATTGGATTAGAATTACAAATCCTATAAGAGAGGTAACATATAAAACAAATCCTAACAGGATAAGGATTCAAAAATCTTAAATTCTAATTGGATTAGGATAAGATATTAAGTTAATGGTGGGCTCAAGATAACTAAAAATGTTATATTTAATATTTTCAGAAATAAAATAAGGGGCGGTTTTGGTTGATTGGATTGACTAAAATTATGAAAAATTTTAGGTGTTTTTTAATTTTCGGAATAGAAATTTGTTGTCTAAAAAAATTAGTACAATAGTAAATATTAGTATGATTTCCTAGCTTTTTAGTGATTGTTCATGCATTGTAATATATGATATTTATCTCATTTAGTTATGATCACTAAAATAAACGAAAAATCCCTCTTTCAAATTTTAAGTCAAGTACCATCCATTCTCAAACACTTGTTAAGGCTTCGATCACATCAATACGGGTCTGCCATTGTTGAGTGTATTATGTTATCTTGGTGAGGCAAGTTGAGTGACAATTACTCAATTGTTTGAAATAGTTGGACTTGATAAAGCTATTAAAATGGTTTTGGGCTTTAGGCACCAGATGAGATAAAACATGGTAAGACATAAGATGTCATAATCTCATAAAATAACTAAAAGTTACATATGATGTAATTAGTAATTCGTACTACTTAACTAACCTAATTTAAAGTGTCATGCCTTAGTTGTATTGGAATCAGGTGAAACATAGATTTTAGTCCCTTAAATTAACGTAGCATTTTTGAGGAGAGTTGTTAATTTAGTGGGAGTTTATTCCTCTATTCTAAAATGAACTTTTGCATAATCTTTGCTGCAGATCTATGGCCTCTTAAAATCACACTAATCCCTTGTTACTATGATCCATCCTTGAGGATGATAAGTTGTCTAGAATAAACTTTCTTGACTGGTTCGGGAACTTGAAAATTGTTCTTAAGCATGAACGCAAGTTGTATGTCTAGGATGGTCCTATTCCCGAGGAATTATAGCCAATGCTTTAAGAGCCGTGAAGGATGCGCATACTAAGCATGTCAACGACTCAACTGATGTTGCATGCATTATGTTGGCAACCATGGTTGTTCAATTTCAGAAGGACATGGAACACAAGGAAGCTTACAAGATGGCTACAATGCTAAAGGAAATGTTCTAACAACAGGCTAGGCAAGAAAAGTTCGAGATAGTCAAGAACCATCATTCTTGCAACAAGGTTGAAGTTGTGTTAGTTAGTCCTCATGTTCTGAAAATGAAGGCCAATATTGACCATCTTAATAGACTTGGATTTCCTATAAGCCAAGAGTTGGCTATGAATTTGATCCTGAATTTATTGCCTAATAGTTATTCACAATTTGTTATGAATTATATCATGAATAACATGGAGAAGTCTATCTCAGAGTTGCATTTAATGGTTAAAACTAATGAGTTGAATGTCAAGAAACCCATTGCTAGTATGTTGATGGTTTAAAAAGGAAAAACTTTGAAAAAAAGGGCAAAGGCAAGGCTAAAGTTACTAAGGCTGTTATGACTTTCAGAAAGCCTATGGAACAAGTCAAGCCCCATGATGCTTCTACTTCACAGTCCCAGAAAGGAAACGAAAATAGAAGGAAATCGTCATTTCTGCCATGCATGTGGTCATTAGTTCGAAAATTGCAAGCTCTATCTTGAAGATCTAAAGAAAAAGTAGAGTAGTGCGACTATTGTTTTTGATATTTACATTATTGAAGTTAAGTGGTCTACTAGTAATTCCTGGGTGTTGGATACCGAATGTGGATCTTACATTTGTATTAATGTGCAGGGTCTCACCAAAACTAGAAAGCTAAAGAAATGAGAAGTCATCCTGCGAGTTGAAAATAAAGCGAAGGTTCTTGCGTTGGCTGTAGGATGCTATGAGTTAATTTTACTTAGCGGACTTGTTTTAGTTTTAAATAATTGTTATTATGTCCCTGCCTTGAGCAGAAACATCATTTCGGTTTCATGTTTAGATTTTGATGGTTTTAATTTCATTATTACGAATAATAAATGCTTAATTTCTCATAAAGACATTTTCTATGCGAATGCTGATTTGTGTGATGGTTTTATGTATTCTAAACATGAAACGATCTACAGATACTCCCATTCAAAAAATAAATAAAGATATTCAAGTCAAATGATTTGAATGAAACCTAGATTTGGCATTGTCGCCTTAGCCATATTAATGAGAAACACATTTCTAAACCTAAATATCTAATGTTTGCAGTCTTGCAAGAAAACACTAGAAGCTACGTTAGTAACTCTTTGAGCAATAACTTGCTCTGATACAAATTGAAATCACACCTAAGAAGGGGTGAATTAGGTGTATCAAGAGGTTATCGCCTTTTTAAAACATTTCAATGAACGATGATGTTTAATGCACACACAATCAATAAGTATAGATGTAATAAATTTTGAAGCTGGTAGAAGAAATGGAAAAGTGACCCAACGTGTATAATGTTTTAGTCCAATTGATGTACATCCACTACCTAAACTCCCTGGTTAGGATATTCAACCTCACTTATATTACCAACAAGTGTTTACACCTAAGTATACTAGCCTAGAATGCCTATTTCAAATTTGGATTTCTAATCTAGCCTCAACTAGGGTTTACAAACTAGGTCTTCCCTTGAATTTGGTCCCGGTAAGTCTTACAATCACCCATTTACAACGACATTAAGGAATATAATGAAAATCAACTTTACAAAGTAAACCGACAATAAGTTAAATTACTCAGAAGCTACTCGAGCCTAAAAACTCTTATGCGTACCAGTATGAAATGGATGAGATAGTAAATATTCCATTGATTTTGCAATAGTCTCAATCACAAAGACAATCAAACATATTCGATTAAAATGAGTGCGGTTTCAAATCCGATGAAAAATTAGTTTTGACAAAAATAAAAATTAAGGCCAAACTTTTTTTCAAATCAGTCTTAGGGTTTGGAATATGAAGTTGAAGCACAAAAGTTAAGACAAATGTGTTTAAGAATAATTGATTTACATGCGCTAATCATAATAAAAGATGTACTTTAGCACAAGTTGAATAGGAAATCATGATTTCTTACAACCTAAAGTGAGAGTGAACCAAATGAGTTCTAGATGGGTTGCAAGCCTTAAAACACCTATTTATCACTAAATCCAAAGATGATTCAGTAGCCTCAAATTACTCCAAGTGATTAAGTTCAAAAAATGAGTCAAATAGATGTAAAAACTTAGATAATAAGAGAATTTTAGCTCGAGAAGATAATAGTGTGTTCCAAGTGATTCGTGAATGGTCTCCATCTCTATTTGACTATTTATGGCCATGATCTTGATCCAAAGGCCCAAAATCAATCATTAAGTCAAGTAAAAGAAAAAGGTGTAACCTTTTTAAGAACCTATCAGGAGACTAGTTAGCGCATTAGGTGTGACTATTAGCGCACTAACAGTAGGTAGCGCGCCCACAAGTATTTTAAATATGATTAAAAAACCATCAAAATTGATATAGATGCATTCAAACTGATCACAAAATTTTTTCAAATCCAATGCATGCTTGAAAAGCATGTCTGTACAATTTCAATCATTTTCAAGTCACGAAGATTGAACCAATTAACAACCAACACTTGAACAAACTTGAAACTTTGATAAAACATGATATGCGTGAATCTAATGAATTTGGCTTGTGCAACTGACCTTGTATACTTTATATAGATTGTACAAATGATGATCATAACTTTTCAATGTCCTTCCTTGTCCTAATACATTATTGAGCTTTTCCAATCTCATTCCTTCTAAGTCTATTTTAACTTCTAAAGTTGTTATTCTTTGATCTTGCTCATACTTGACAAACCTTGTTAGTACAAATTTACATTGTTTGTTTACATTAAAATCTCAAGGGAAGTCTAAGTGATAAGACACTTAGTCGAACAATACAATGTCTAGACTGTATATTATGATATTTTGATTCATTATTTAGTTTAAACTAGTAATTAGGACCGTTTGAGAGGTCTATTACTACTTACATGTCCTTGTTGAATTGATATCCAAGTTTAATATTGAAGTTGCTTTTGAAGGCATTAGATTTAGTAGTTTGGTTAATTAAGAGTAATTAAGTCCCTTTCCCTTCTCTTTTCGGGAATCTCTGCCTTTTCCTCCTTCGGCTATTGTTTTAGTTTTTGAAAATAATAAGTTCAAAAACTAAAGAAACTTGAAATTGATAGAAATAACATTGTCTAAAATAGTTTCGTAAAATTCAAGATTTATTTGAAAAAGAAGAAGTCTATTTGGAAAGGTAATTTGAAATTTGTTGTAAATGTAAAATAGAATTGGTATCGAAGTGATATCTAAAATATAAACTTGAAAATTAGTTATGTAAATAGTGTAAGGGAATTAAGGTACAAATTGCAAATATTTTTGAAAATATAGCAACTTAAATTGAAATAAAATCATAACCAAAGCCACAAATGCATTCAAGTTCACTTTTGAAAACCATTTACGAATATATGTAAATATAGCAAAAATTATTAACTTGTAGACTTTATAAATCAATGATTACTATGATCACTATTTATATTCTATTGGAATCAATAAAACTATTATTTTTAAGACAATTGAATAAATTTCAACAAATCAAATTAAAAAACATTGAAAAATTTGCAAAAATCCCTGAATAAAAGATTTGTTAAAATAAAGAGCTAGAGTTAATGTAATTACCTTATTTAGAGTAAATCTCTTAAGATTGAAATCTTGAAATCCTCTGTCAAAAATTTTTAAAACCCTAGTTTGGCTCAACACCCCAAAATAAAGATTTTTTTTGGATGAGACTAGGTTGTGGTAAGAATCATTTTAATACTACGTGATTGAGCTTAGAATTGTTTAATCAAGGAAACAAATTGAGATTTAGGTGAGGAGGCACAATGGTTTGCAAGTGTGAAAGGTGTTGTCTGTATGGCTATTTAGGTTTTTATTTTAAAAATAAAAAATCATGCCCACCAATTCCCGTTTAAGGGGAATCGCTGTGTAAATTGGTGAAATGTTACTTACTATTTTCAATTATTTTTCCAGCGTTTCCCCTATGTAGGTGAATCACTAGAAATCTTAGGACTCCAATTTTGCACTAATTCTTCATGTCCACAGCTATCGATTTAGCCAATCATCCCTAGTGTTAATCTGAATCACTGGGAATCGCTAGACCATTTTTAAATTCTTAATATACCTTGTAATTAACTTATTCGTCATTCATAATAACTCATATTAAGGAATAATCGACTAAAAATCCAAAAGTTCGAATGGGACATATAACTAATTAAATAATTTTATTAAGTAAATAAATAAAAAAGCAATTAAATAATGCAACTTGAATGAAGGACATTTACGCAAAACCAACTCGATCACTCATCTTCGATTGAAATTACTTCGGAGTTGAAATTTCAAAAATACTACCAATAAAAAAAAGAAACGTGAGAGAATAAAAACATACTAAACTAAATCAAACTAAATTCTTAATAAACATAAATAAACATAAAATAATTATAGAATATGGGCTGCCTCCTATGGAACACTTTTGTTTATCGGCTTTTGCTCGAATTAACCATTTCAACATTACTTTTCATATCCAAACTAGAAATTATGATTTTTTCCACTTCAGTGCCATTCCAGAAAGTGAGTGCTAAACCATTAATCATCGGAGTAATTGTTTAGTTTAGAATTCCCATAATAGCATGAGTAATGGCTCAGAAAGGTTGTCATAATATTACAGGAGGATATTTATTATTAAAGTATGGCATTATCGAAAAGTCTGTGGGTTTGGCGTTATTATCCACTGGAACTGGAACATCTGTGACCAATCCTATTGGTTGAATTGAAGTCCCATCTAGTACAGAAAATCATTTATAAGCAAGGGAATTCAACTCTAATTGAGTGTTTAGAAAGAAATATATGGGCATGAAATTCGCATTAGAATTTGTATCACATTGGCTCTATAGTGCCAATCCCATTTAGTTTTAATGAACAAGTGTATCTCTTCGGGATCATTAAGCTTTACAGGATTGAGATCTGGCTTTTTTCTTTTTCATATTGTACTTGGAACAAGAAATTTTCATCTTGTTAATGCTTTTACTATTCTCCGGTTACTAAGCTCCCTATTCTTCAGTTACATTCTTTTCTTTTGAATTTAACTATCTTTTCTTCAAACTTCATAGACATTGTTCATAGTTATGTTAATAATTAATTTTGAATTTAACAATCTTATCTTCAAACTTCCTAGACATTGTTCCTTGAGAAATATCTAACTTAGTTCTACATGTTTTTAGAAAAAGCTACCTAATAGTATATGAAAATGATTGGGTGATGTAGAATCTCCCATTTTCATGACAAAAAATACGCTAGAAATACTAAATCATGTACTTGTACTTAGATGCCATCCAATAATCCATATGGTATAGTGATTGTATTGTCTGTTAAAGTAAGGTTAATAAGCGTATTAGTTAATGATCTTATTTTCATTGACTCATTATATTTAAGTTACATAACGTTAAATGATTTTATGAGATCAAATGGAAAACACGATAGAAGAATTTCTTGTTATGAATGGTATGACAAACATTCCTGGGTCAGAACATTTCTCAGGCATTCTTGTTAAAGATGAAATCTTTTGTTCTAAGTTTTCATTAATTTTTAATTTTCTAAATGATTCGGATATGTCTTCTTTAGGTTCGTCCTCCCTAGTTTTTGCAAATCGTTATGGAAAAATAGAATAAAAATTTATATATTCATTTGACTTATAATTATCATTTAATTTTTCTTGTTTAATTAATGCAAAATTTTGTACGGATTTTTCGTAGGCTTCAACTTTGGCTAAATACCATGAGTATAGCCTTTTGGGAAAAGGAGTATATTTTAATTGCTCAGCCATCCATTCCTTAGTGGGAATGACATTTGTCGTCATCTGTTATTTTTGTTGTTCTATTGTTGTAGGTATTTTAATTTTCTTTTTGCCTCTTGTCAGTGTCTTTTGTTCCTTATTTGTTTTTTCTCGTTTTCGTAAAATAAATAAAGTGTTGAGTTGTGCTTGATTAGTACCATTCATAGTTTGAGTAGTTACTTTACTTTGATTTCGTAACTCGTTGATTTTTAGTTTCATTTTACATCATTAATTTTTTAGCTCGTTAATAGATGTATCAATTTTAATTTGAATTTGAGAAACTTTCATATTGTTTTGATGACTTTGGGTCATAATGTTGTTTATTACTCGGTCTAGATTTGGTTACGTTGGTTGAATTAGTTAGTTAAGGTTATTACATTAGTGTAGGTGGTGTTAGTGCCCTTGGTCTATATGGGGTATAGTATTAATTTTATAGACCATTACTAAGGTTTAAGTTTGGCTTTCTAGTGTAATAATTGTTGTTAATATACTGGTTTCTAGGAAGGTGAGAATAATAGTCACAACCGCGTTGACTTTTTCAGTGTTTTCTTCTTGACAAATTAGACACTTATCAGTAGGATGTGTAACTTCATTACAAAATCCATATGATATAACTTGATGTGTTCCATCTTTTGATAGTAGTTTAACCATTTTGGATAATTCTTATTAATAACTTCTTTTACTAGAGTTGTTGTAGCATTAAATAATTATCCACCATATACAATATCTTATAGTCTTTGTTCAAAATGATTAGTCCTTCATTAAAAGTATTCTAAAAAGGCTCTTTTAGTGTATCCACGTTGTGGAAAATATGAAATTAATCTTTTAAATCCAAAAATTCATTAGAGTTTTCGTTGTCTTTCATCTTCACTACTGTGATTTGTCTTCTATAAGTACTAATTTTTCATGTAGGCACATATTAATCTAGGAAAGCTTCTAATATTTAATCTCATTTAGTTATCGAATCTTGAGGAAGATAAAACAACCAATTTGTGCTTAATCTTTTAATACAAAATGAAAAGCTTTCAATTTTACTTGTTCTAAAGTGTTGTCTTTAAGTTTTCTACCTTTGACTTTGTGGTAATATTCCCTTATCAATTTTATGGGTTTTCATTGTCCTTATTGTAGAAGTTAGTTAGAGCAATTATAAATCTAGATCAAAGTTCAAATTCAGGAAATCCTTCAAGATAGGCAATGCACACTGTTTCGTAAATAGTGATAATATGATTAACTTGCCTAAAAGTAAGTTTTCTATTATTATTTTTATTAATAAGATTAAAGTTATTATTGGCTTCCATTGTGGTAGGTTGATGTTCTCTACGTTGTTGTTCTCTTAAATTGCAATTTAATTTTCTATTTACCTTAGGATCAAATGGTTGTAAGGATCTCGTGGAATTAGAATGACGAAATGGATAAATAATACAACATCTAAAACTCCTTAGGAGTTATGTTTAAATTCTCGGCAACGAAACTAAAATTGACATGTGTCGCATGTACAATAATTCATTCTTTTATATTATACTTTAATTATTTCGTAGTAATACCAAATGCGAATCGCCTCTACATGGATTTATCGAACTTCCCTAGGAAAAAGGTTTTTTAAAGGTTCTTATAAATTTTTTATTTTTATTTTATTTAATAACATTATTTAACAAACTAATAATTAATTAACTAAATATATGATTTGAATTAACAAACATAATCCAAGTTCAATAGTTTCAATGATTTAGCTAGAGATTTTTGGAGTTTTGATAATCGCTTGTTCGATTGTCTAGTTCTTCCTTGTTGGATTTTCGGCATTCATGCGCTGCGAGAAATTCAAAATAATTTTTGAAAGTCCTTAACACGATTGAAAATAAGTTTCGTTAAACTAGATCTACAAAAGTAAACGATACCTTAATACATGATTTTCTTCTCTGATTGTTCGATCTTTAAGATGTTTAAGCGCCCATCCTCTATCGGAAATCAACACACAAAAGGTGGCCACAATTTGGAGCATTAGCCACAAGAGAGATAGAAAACTTTTTCGTATCTTTTCTAAAAGATAGAGAACTCAAAAATAGCAAAAACGAAAATCTTATTTTATTCTAAGGTCTTAACCACTATTTATATGTACAGACAAACCCTGACTTAAAATCATATTCGTAATACAACAATTTTATTTAGATAGTTTAAAAAATTACACATATGGCCCGATTAATAAGTTATCATATAACAAATTTTAAGGGCTTTTATGTCATGAATTTTATCATAAAAGATTCATTACACTGGACCAATTTAAATTGCGCAAGGCTGTTCTTTGTGTGTGACTAATAAGTTCTTGCGACATTGGTAGTAATTCAAAACTATTTTGGAACACAAGTCACAAGTGGTCTCTAGCAAGGCATTATGACTACCCTAGTAGCATGCATATAAAAACTAATAAAGCCTTATGAATAACATATATCATATCATTTTTTCGTGCGATATCCTTTGATTAAACATAATGTATGAAAATTCACCCTTAATGTTCAATCGTAGTAGTCTCGATCTTTAGGTAAACAGAAAACATCCAAGTGACATTGATCATACCAATTCACTTAGACATGGGCATTTAACAATCTAACATATCAAGGGATCCGCTGATATCGCTCTCCATATGAGTGGGACAAATTCTCTCTTGATTACATACTTTAACATATTATTCATATGTTAACCATTAACAATCTTTATAATCGTCCGGTTAAAGATAAAGTTTGATTGTGTCAAATTACCATGCTTCTAATTTTAAAGTATATGGGAATCTTAAGATGAAGGATTAAAATGATATACCTAAGATAAGTAACACCTATGACTTAATCCATGTGGTGTTCTCCTAACGGGGCGGCCTAGTACCTTGTTCCCTAATAAGAACACAAGATCTCGATTCGTATCTCTATATGCATGTTAATCACAAAACCATTAGTTAACATTTAAACTAATCTTATTTCGTTATAATTCCTAGTATAATGACAGATTAAAGATATTTAAAAAATTTTAACAAATACCCATAGGTCTTACTATAAGGTAAACATGCAATCGCTTACAATAAAAAAATAAATACCTCAATTTTATTAACTAAAATGAGAATATAAACAATGTTTGTAGATTGACCAAAGGCACATGCCCTAACATCTCCCACTTGCACTAAGGCTAATAACTCATGTATATGATACCTAAAGACCTAACATGACCCTAATGTTTCATTTATGGAAGAGCCTTCCTCAAAGGTTCAGAAGCATCGTGTTTTGTAAGAACTATGCAAATCTTCACGTCTCCCCTCTCAATGATTTCTAGAATGAGATGAAATCATCTAAGTATATATTTGGATCGGTGGTATGATCTTGGTTCCTTGGTTTGTGCTATCATCATGTTGTTGTCACAATACAAGCAAACGAGGTTAGATATTTTCGGAACAACACTAAGTTCAGAGATGAACTTTTTTATCCAAACTGTTTTCTTAGTTCCATCGGACGCTGCAATATACTCAGCTTCTATTGTAGAATCAGTACCAGTTTCTTGCTTTAAACTTTCCTAACACATTATGCTTCTATCCAAAGTAAATACATATCCAGACTGTGATCTAAAGTCATATATATCAGTTAGAAAACTAGCTTCTATGTAACCATTTTCAACATTCCAAAGACTAAGAATATTCTATAGTCCTTCTCAAGTATTAAAGAATGTTCCTTATTGCTATCCAGTGATTCTCAACAGGATTACAAAGACATCTAGTTATTATGCTTAAAGCATATGATGCATCAGGTCAGGTGCATAACACAACATACAAGATAGATCCAATAGCTTATGCATATGGTATCGGATTCGTATGCTTTAGCTTATTATTAGCCTTCAGACATTGAGTCTTGCTGAGACTTATACAATAAGACATTAGCAACGACCCACTTTTAGAGTCTTGCATACTGAACCTATTTAGTACCTTGTCAATGTAAGCATTCTTACTTAGACTAATTAGCTTTTTAGATCTATCCTTATATATCTTATTTCAGGGATGTATGTTGCATCTCCAAAGTCCTTCATTGAGAAACACTTTTTGGTTTCAAAAGGCTTGTCTTCATTTTTTAATAAAACCAAATTCCTTAATTGCTTAATCAAAATGAAGATTCCAAATTCCGTAATTGCTTTATCAAAATGAAGCTTGCACACCTTCCTAGAATTCTTAGGATGAACCAACCCCTTAGGTTATATCATATACACGTCCTCAAGTAACTTTCATTTTAAGAAAGCAGTTTCGAAATCCATTTGCCATATCTAATAGTCATAATATTCATCTATGGTAATTGGAATTCTAATGGATTTAAGCACCGTTAAAGGAGAAAAAGTCTTATCATAATTAACACCTTAAGTTTGTCTGAAATGTTTTGCTACTAGCCGTGCTTTATAAGTATCCGCATTTCCATCCATGTTAGTTTTCTTCTTGAAAACACATTTAAATCTAATAGCCTTACCACTTTCAGGTAAATTTACCAGATTCCAAACTTAGTTATCATATATGGATTGCATCATAGAATTCATGGGACTAAGCCATTTATCTAACTCAGCGTAAGATAGCCTCCTGATAAGTAATATGCTCAATTTGTTCCATAACCAACACCTTACTACTATCAGTAATATGAAATCAAAATCTCTCAGGCTGATGTCTTACCTTATCATACTTACACAAGGCTTGTGATATCTGTAGAGGTTCAACTAGTTAAAGACTTTGTTGATCTTCCATTGGCAATTGAGTGTTTATATATGGCTCTTGAACCTCTTCAAAAATTATTTTATTCCTATTGTTATCTTTTAAAATGAACTTCTTTTCCATAAATACAACATTCTGACAAACAAACACTTTATTCTCAGTGGGATTATAAAAGTACTATTCTCTAGTTTCTCTAGTATAATCAACCAATACACATTTAATAGATTTTGGCTGATAATATTTGTAAGATTTGTCATCGTACAAAAACCTCACTACCCCAAATCTCAATGAAAGACAAACTTGGTCTTTCCCCAAACCACATCTCGTGTGGAGTTTTATCAACCACTTTAGAAGAAACACAATTCATTGTAAATGTAGCAGTTTTTAAGGAATAACCTTAAAAGGAAATAAAAAGATCTGCATGACTCATCATAGATGAGACCTTATCCAATAAAGTATGATTTCCCCTCTCAAACTCTTAGCTCAAATATTTACCACTTGGATGAACACCATTCTATTGTGGAGTTGCCAGAGGATTTAACTGTGAGTTAATCCCATAATTTTTAAGATGATCATCAAACTTTTAGCTCAAATATTTACCACTTGGATCTAATTGAAGTGTTTTATTATTTTACCAAGTTGATTTCGCAACTCATTCTTAAATTTTCAAACCATCGTAAAAGATTTACTTTTCTCTTTCATGAGATCCACATAACCATATCTGTTAAAATCATCGGTGAAAGTAATGAATTACTGATAACCACCTCTAGCCATTGTGCTTGTAGAATTGCATACATTAATATGTATTGGACCCAACGAATCACTTGCTCTTTCATTGTGTTTGTTATCTTGCCTTGTAAATAAGATACAAATGTTTCATATGATTCAAAATTAAATGAATTTAAAAATCTATCTTCATGGTGTTTAAAAATGTGTTTCTCATTTTTGTGGCCTAAACGACAATGCCAAAAGTAGATTTGATTCAAATCATTTGACTCTAATCTCTTTATATTTATGTTAAGAATAGAAGTATTTGCGGACCTTTTCATGCTTAGAATATAAAGACCATCACACAAATCAACATTCGCATAGAAAACATCTTTACAAAAAAATAAAGCATTTATTATTAGCAATAATGAAATTATAACCATCAAATTCCAAACATGAAAGTAAAATGGTGTTTCTACTCAAGGCATGCAAATAATTACAATTATTTAAAACTAAATCAAGTCCACTAGGTAAAATTAACTCATAACATCCTACAACCAACGCATTAACCATTGCTCCATTTTTAACTTATTCGATGACTTCTCTTTTCATTAGCTTTCTACTTTTAGTGAGACCCTACAAATTAATACAAAGGTTAGATCCATATCCGGTATCCAATACCAAGGAATTGATAGTAGACAAGTTAACTTTAATAATGAAAATACCTGAAGTAGTCGTCGCACTACTCTTCTTTTTCTTTGGATATTTAAGATAAAGCTTACAATTTCTAAACTAATGCCCAAGTGCATGGCATAAATGAGAATTTCCTTATTTTCCTTTTCTTTTTAGGACTGTGAAGAAGAAGCAGGCTTAGGCTTCACTTGTTCCATAGGCTTTGTGACAGCCACAACAACCTTGAAAACTTTAGCTTTGCCTTTGGCCTTCTTCTTCATAGCCTTTCCTTTCTGTGCCATGAACACATTAGCAATGTGTTTTTCGACATTGTGCACAGTAGTTTTAAGCATCAAATGCAATTATGATAAAGACTTCTCCATATTATTCATGTTATAGTTCATCACAAATTGTAAATAACCATCAGGTAATAAATTCATGATCAAATCCATAGCCAACTCTTAGCTTTTGGGAAATCCAAGTTTGTCAAGAAGGTCAATATAGCCCTTTATTTTCTTAATCATGAGGACTAACTAGTGCACCCTCAACCATTTTGCAAAAATGAAGATTTTTGACTATCTCGAACCTTTCTTGACTAGCTTGCTGTTGGAACATTTCCTTCAGCATTGTAGCCATTCGTAAGCTTCCATGCGTTCCATGTTCTTCTGAACTTCATGAACCATAGTTGCCAACCTAATACATGCAACATCAGTTGGGTCGTTGGCATGCTTAATATGTTCATCCTTTACCGCTCTTAAAGCATTGGCTGGTGGTTCCTTAGGAATAGGATCATCTAGGATATACAACTTGCGTTCATGCTTAAAAGCAACTCGTACGTTTTTGAACCAGTTAAAAAAGTTTGTCACATACAACTTATCCTTCCAAAGGATGGATCGCAGTGACAGGGGATTAGTGGGATTTGAAACTGTCATAGATCTACAACAAAGATTATATAAAAGTTTATTTTAGTATAAAGGAAACCACTACATTAACAATCCTCCTAAAAATGTTTTGTTAATTTAAGGAACTAAAATTCATGTTTCATCTGATTCTAAGACAACTAAAGCATGATACTTTGAATTATGATATTTAGGTAGGTACCAATTAGCAATTACATCATAAGTTTTAGTTGTTTTTTTCAGATTATAACATCTTATGTCTAAGCATGTTTTATCTCATCTAGTGCCTAAAGCCTGAAACCATTTTGATAACTTTATCAAGTCTAACCATTTCAAACAATAAAGTATCTATTACTCTACTTGCCTAACCAAGATAATACAATACACTCTGCGCTGGAAGACCCATATTGATGTGCTCGAAGCCTTCACGAGTGTTCAACAATGGATGACACTTGACTAAAAATTTAAAAGAGAGATTTTCATTTGTTTTAGTGACCATAATTTAAATAAGATAAATAAAATTTATTACAAAGCATAAACAATCAATGAAAAAGTTAGGAAATTATACTAATATTGATTATTACACGAATTTCATTGTGCAACAAACACTCAACGGAGTTCTGCTTACGGGTCAGTGGACGAAGGTACAAAGGCAAGCGCCCTCATTTTGTTTAGATGATCAATTCCAGTTCTGAAAATTGAAAATCGACTAAAATCTCTCATTATTTTCGTCAATCAAATTGACCAAAACTGCCATTTATTTAATTCTGAAAAATATTAATTAAAGCATTTTTAATTAACTTGGCCCTACCTTTAACTTAATATCTTATCCTAATCTAATTAGAACTCAAGACACTTTTAATCCTGATCCAAGTAAAACTTAAATTACTTTGAATCCTTATCCAATTAGAATTTGTTATGTATTTCACATATCCTATAGGATTTGTGACTTTTTTCTAATTACAAATTTATCTACTATCTAATAGGAATATACTAACAAATAACCACAATGAGATATATAATCAAAATCAATAACAACAACATAGCCTCAGTCCCAAATTAACTGGGGTCGGCTAAATGGATCAAACTTTTCCGTTGTGCTCAATATAGTGCAATAAATGGTGACCTTTTCAAACCATTCAAATCCCTCCTAATTAATGCATCCCATGTTAGCTTTGGTCTGCCCCTACCTCGTCGAATTTCTACAATTTCTATTGAGTCAAGTTTTCTAGTTGGGGCATTTGTAGGCCGTCTTTCCAGGTGACCAAACCATCACAATTTCCCTTCCCTAATCTTTGTATCAATTGGTGATACTCCTACTTGTCTTTAAATTTCTATATTTCGTATTCTATCTTTACGAGTTTTACCACACATCTACCTAAGCATCCTCATTTCTGCTACATTACTTTTATGTAATTATTGTTGCTTTACCGCCTAACATTCACTTCCATAGAGCATAGCTGGCCTAATTGTGGTCCTATAAAGTTTGCCTTTTAACTTATTAGAAATATTTCGATCACAAATCACCTCTGTTGCACTCCGCCATTTCTTCCACCAAGATATCTCATTTGTTTTTGAATAATGGCACGAGCGTGCTTCTACTCCAATCCATTGGCATCTGTTTTGATTTTAAAACTTTATCGAAATGTTTTGTTAACCAATTCAATCCAATAACTCCTAAGCATTTCCAAACCTCTATGAGTATTTCATCGGGCCACATGTTTTCCTTATTTTCATTCTTTTCAATGCTTCTTCGACTTCTACAATTCTAATATTGCGTATAGAATTAATATTTCTTTTCGGTGTGTGTTTTCATCTATTATAGTATCAACTTGGCCATCGTTAAATAAACTATCGAAGTAACTTCTCAATCTCTCCTTAATATTACCTAACCTAGTATATAAATACTCCATGAAATTTGTTTTAGCTTGACTAACTACTTTTTTTGATTATTTTCTAGCTTCTCTATATTAATTGTACACTACGTATCTAACACAAGAATCACATTAACCTAAACATGACTTTTATAATGCGAACATACAAAATTCGCATCGTTCAATATTAAAAGATACGTTAATCAAAATATTATGAGAATAAATTCTATCATTGAAGCAAATCATGCATATATATCAAATAGATGAATTAACAACATGTTTTAAAAGTAATTGTTGTTAATAATTATCAAAGAACCTATATGCACATCATATATACATTAATCAAGACCATGTTTTTCACACATATATCATATATACATACGAGAAAACATGCAAACGTTTAAAAAAATTGAGCCTAAGTCTCTGATATCACCGCCAGATTTTTGGGGTTCAAACGCAGTGGAATATTTAAAATAAATTTTAAAAAACCCCAATAGGATCGAAAATAATTTTTATTAAACTCGATCTACAAAATTGAGCCTAAGTCTCTGATATCCATGATTTCCTTCTATGATTGTTCAATTTCCAAGACGTTCTAGCATCCATCCTCTATAAAAAAATCGACACATGAACGGTGGTCAAAATTTGGAGTGTTAGCCGCAAGAAAGAAAAAAAATGCTTTTCTTTCTCTCTTCAAATCTAGAGAACTCAAAAATAGCAAAAAAAATATCTTATTTCATTTTAGGGTTTCAACCTCTATTTGTATGTGTAGATAAGCCCTCACTCAAAATCTTATTCGTTATACAACTATTATATTTATGTACTTTAAGCAAATTACACATACACCCTTATTAATAAGGTATCACATCAAATATCATAAGGGATTTTATGCCGTAAGTCTCATCATATAAAATTCATTACTCTGGACTAGTAGAAATTATGCAAAGTCATTCTTTGTGTGCGACCCTAGGTGGTTCATGCAAAGTTGGTCGTGAACCAAAACCATTTTGGTACACAATTCGTAAGTGGTCTCTAGCAAGGCATTATGACTACCCAAGTAACATGGAAATCAAAAGCGATATAAGTTAATGAATAACATTTATCATATGCTTTTGTCGTGCAATATCCTTTAATTAAACAAAAGACAAGGAAAGTCACCCTTAATTTTCAATCATACAAGTCTCGATCTTTATCTAAATTGAAAACATCTAAGTGACATTGATGTTATCATCTTACTTAGACAAGGCCATTTAATAGTCTAACATATCAAAGGATCCACTGATATCTCTTTCATAGTACCTTAGTCCCTAACAAGTACTCATGATCTTAATTTGTATCCCTATATGCATGATCACCACATAACCATCAATCAAGACTCACACTAGTTTTAATTGATTATAGTTTCCAATATAAAGACCGACTAGGAACATTTAGAATATTTTAACAAATACCCATAGATCTTACTATAAGGTAAAAATGCAATCACTTATAATAAAACAACAAATGAAAAGCTTAATTTTATTAACAAAAATTAAAAGATAATTAATGTTCGCAGATTGACCTAGGGCACATAATTATTGACTTGCCAGTGGCCAGGGATGAAATTAGATGGCTGTGATTAAATAAAATGATATGAGATTGGCCATTTGGTCAAGTCCATAGGTGGAGCCCAAAAGGAACATTACAACCACTACTCTTTTATAAGTGGTAGTGGGACCATATTGTTAAGGATTTTGTGAAACATCTATCTATACTTCAAAGGAAACACGATAGTATCTTGGTTATCGTTGATCAGCTGATGAAATTTGTGCATTTTCTCCCAATAGCTCTTAACTATGGTTTTCTAGAGTTGAGTTTATTATGTGCGCGAGACTCTTTGTTTACATGGAGTACCACTTTTTACAATCTCTAATAGAGGTACTCGGGTAACCTTTAGGTAATGGAAGAGTATGCATGAGCATTTTGACACTGTAATCCGATTTAGTATCGCATTCTATCTATAGACTGAAAATCGATTATAGTGATAAATTTCGATACTAGAGGATATTTCAAGATCATGGAAAATCGAGGCTCTTGGGAGGGATTTACTCCATTGCGTGCATTTTTGTATAATAATATCTATCAAGCACGCATGAACATGACGCCTTTAGAAGCTTTCTATGTTCAACTTTTCAGAACAATGCCAAATTGGCTTAAACAAAAGGTATTAGCTGAGTTAGGGCCAAATATTGTGTGAGATCACAAGTAATCAGTTGAGCGAATCCATCAGAGTTTGCAAGCTACTCAGGATAGGCGCAACAGTTATTATGATCTCTACTACTAAATCATTGAAAACAACCTAAGTAATGGGGTATATTTGATGGTTTCACCTCGGAAACATTTATGCAAGTTTGTATTGAAGGAAACGTTTTCCCTTAAATTTTTTGGTTAGTTTGAGATTATTCAGAAAGTTCGAAAGGTTGCTTACTGATAAGTGTCGAGCATAGATAATAAGTTTTCCTGTATATCCTTATTATTTGTAGTAATGATAAATGAGATTGTCTCCATATGGATTTTGCAAACTTATTAAGAAAAATGGTTTTCCAAAAGTTTTATTTCTGAGGAATCTCTAGTGTAGCTAGATACTTAACCTAGTCAGTAACATTCTTAAAAGGAACCTCACTGGGTGTTACGACATCTTCACAAACAGTTCCTTAAGTCATCTTAAGGGACTCAAGTTTACTAGTGCCAGCGGTAGGAAATGGTGTAATGGCACTTAGATAAAAGTCTGAATTTATGAAATTACCTTGATCATCCCTAATATCTTGAAACTCAGCAGGTGAGGTGACTTCCTCTAGTCTATTAGGAAGTGGAGCGAATGAATTCGCACCTTATGGTAAATTAGGTATCAACATAGTTTGTCTTGTAGCAACAATAAGAGTATTTTCCCCTTTTGCAACTAACTTTCTTAAAGATTGCACTTTGATTGGATTAGTGCTCTAATTGTTAGAAACAATAAAAATATTTCATTTCATACATTTTATAGAACTTTATATTAGCTTGGTAATAGGGATCGGATTAGGAGCATCGACAGTAGCAATGATAGTTGCAATAGCTGGAGCAGTTGACGTCTTTTTCTTCTATTCAATAGAAATTGATATCAATAATTCTATTATTTCATTTGATGATTCAGTTTAACCTCCTTTACCACCTTTTTCAACTTGTCATTGTTATACTGAATGATAATAAATCTAAATAGCGATGTTAGTAAGTATAGTAGATATAGCCTTTTTCGTTTCATCCTTGAGAGCACTACAAAGTCATAAATTTACATCCTAATGTTGAACACCTTGCGCAAGGTAGGAGAATGTTGTAGTAGCACTCACTCATTGAACACGTGGGTCTGGTGAGAAGTAGCCACTACACTTTTAGTCAAGACATTCCATAATACGTAGTCTTTGCCAGTTAGCTTGAAAGTAGGATGCACATAAGGGTCGTTAGAAGGCCATGTTGTGAGAATCTCTTCTTTCAACATCGAGACAACAACATCAAATATGACCGTTGAATCCAGCTTGTCAACAAATTTCTCCAATCTCGAAAGTCCTGACATGTAGTTAATAGAGGCATAACTGAATGGTATATAGTACCCATGAACAAATACCTTATCCGCAGCTGCTTCCCTGACGCGCGCAGAAAGCATCGATAAAATTAAATAAATAAACAAAACAATGAAAATAATTTGAAAACAATTAATAAAAACGCCTTGGTTAAGAAATATAAGTTCAGTTCGATAAAAGATTGGATTTGGTCTTCGATTTATGTAAAATATGCAAATCAAAATATCCTATTGTAGCTATAAAACCGGTAACGTATACGGTTCCTCGTACTTCCTAATCTCAATAGCCAAAGTACGATGGTGACTATTTCTCTAGTCAAACGTATAACCTTATACTCAAAGCGTATTGGATTTAACACGATGACCGCAATAGGTATCGTGAAGGCACTACAACTAGACAATCGAATCACTCGTGTGTCCGATTTAGCCTAGATTTCTAAGGTATTCAACCTGTCCCAAAAGAGACTAATCAATTGGTAAGATCAATTGCCACTAGTGTGGTCTTATTGCACAATTACGGATGCTTATGACACACTGGTGAGTAAATCAAGATTTAAATATGAATTCAACCTCGATTATTGAAACAATACCAAAGAAAATAAAATATTAATGAAAAGACTGAAATTAAAATATATAAATCTCACAAATCCATTTATATGTGCAGTCAAACCTCCCTCGCAGTCTTGCCTAGGCTAGAGGTTTTAGCCTCGCATAGTTGAAGAACACAAAAAATAAGAAAAAAATAAGAGTTCATGAGCCAGAGATGATGAATAGCCGAGAGGTGCGTACAACTGAGAAACCCCCCTCAATGTAGAAGCCGATCCTTGCTTTATTCCTAACGTCCATGCATAGTTGCTCATTCCCTCCCTCTTCACCTATGCATATCTCTACTTTCTATTCCTTATTTACTTGCATTTCCGTCCCTTCATCCCTATCAATACCTCTCCGCCATCTTTCTATTTTTTATACTTTCTATTTCTATATTCGTATCTATATCTAATATATTTCCTATTAAAACCAAGACAATAGATATTTCCTAAATTATTTCCTTAATCATGCAAGCACCAATGGACACATGTATGTATAGCCGTCCGCCACATTGTCACTCTTGTGCCTCGTGTATGGGCCCCACCAAATATCCCTCGAGATGCGAGCTAATGCGGTTTTTAGTGTAAAATGGATCCGGGCATATAAAAATACTCGATTTTACGTATTTGATTTGCCTCAGATTCAACCGCGCCCTCCAATAACCCTGAAAATAATAAATAAACGCAATTAGGCTTGTATTTTGGAGACTTGACAAGAAAAATATATAGATAACCTATATATAATTTTGCACAATTAACGAATAAACAAATACCCCCAAACTTAGGACTTTGCACGTCCCGAGTAAATGTGTAAATGACAAACACACAGATAAACTAAACTAGACTTCTAATATACCTATGCACTAGCTCAACTAATCCTATACCCGATTCAAAACTCATGGAGTTCATTTGGTTTACATAGTTGCCAAATTAGCAACCCACTCAAAATTTTTTGGAGTTATCATATGTCAAGAACCCCAACCCAAGCACAATTAAGACCACACTTTAAAGACATGGACTTGGTCAAGACAAAGGCCATCAACTACTTGCGGGTTTTCTTGGTCTACACATTCAAACATGCAAGTTTACATTTTTATTTAATCTAGCTATAAGCACTCGAGCTAAATCTTTTTATTTGAAGAGTTTTCATACACATCCGCCTTTATTCATTTTATGTGTATACTCTCTATTTTGTTTTTCTTCTATAAATTTTCTTTTCAAATAATATGGTCCTTGCTCAATTTCATGTGGACTGATTTTCTCGCTTTTTCCCGCCACAAGTTTCCCTGCTCCATTTCCTGTGAAAACTTGTGAGACTCTCTATATTTTGAAAACTCATGTTAGCCCTTCTCACTTTCTCTATAGTTAAGCAAATTCATCAATGTGGGTTAAAGTCTCATCACTTGCACGATTTCAACCTTATACCCATTTTGGTATCTAGCACAAGGCTTAACCATCATACTAAGTTCCTAATCATGAAATCATAAAAATGCTGAGCTACAGACTCGAGTGAGTATTTCTCCTACTTTTTCCTAAGTTTAAAGTAAAAAAGGCAAGCATACTGTACTCATCCACAACCAAAGACATGAAACAAAGTTTCGGGTGACTTTAAACAATATAATAATGAAAACTATACTAAATACATGCATGAAAGCATATCAACTCCTAATTAAGTGAGATAGATGAGTATGGAGGGAAAAGAAATGGAAGAAATGAGTGAATAAGAGATATCAAACACCACTAATACCGTCTAACAACCACATATAGCTGGATATAATTGAAAAACAAAATTTTAATGATCTCACCTATGGTCTTTTGCAAAGAAATCCATCCTACTCAATCCACAAATACTAAAGTACCCCCAAACGTATTCTGAACCTTGTCCTCAAGGTTCAAAACTAGTCGAGGAATCCATGCAACAAAAAGACAAAGAATAGTGGCGAAAAAAAATATGGATAAAATAAGAAGATGATACAAGTGCACACATAACAAAAGTCTCCAAAACTAGTGAATGCTCAAATCTCACATGTCTAGGTGACTAAGGAAACTATGAAATAAAATTATCATAAGAAGAGTGAGAACTAATAAGCATGAGAGTTAATTCAAATGATTCCTATCAAATCTTGCGAGCCCGAGTCTTTCAACTACGGTTGAAGTCGACAAGATGATGGAATGAGGTTTAAGGTTTTGGGTCTACTTAAAGACCCGCCACTAATGTGGCAACTTAAGTTGGATATGTCCCAACCAAGTCTCAAAACACCTAAAACTCTAATAATATGTTAATTCCTAAAAAAGAATATGCTCAAATTACTCCAAAAATAATGTAATCCATAGTCAAACCTAGCAAAATGCAGGGGGTTGTCTAGTGCAATCAATGCTCATCAAACATTCATTACAACCGTAAAAATCCAAGAGACCATCTTAGGGCTTTATTAAACATAAAAAACTTAAACTAAATTAAAATTGAAATAAATGCAATAAAAATAAAAACAAAGCTGGGCTGCCTCCTAACTAGTGCCTTTCTTTTAAGTCTTTAGCTAGACTTATTGTGATTCATAACGTGATGCCCTCTCCTTTGGAGATGTCAACAACAAATGGTGCATCAACTTATTTGGGCAATGCAGCATGCACGCCCTCCTTTAGAATTGGGAGCTCATTCGGGACCCTAACACAAATGAATATGTCATATCATGGTAATCCAATACAAAGGTGTCAGCAGTGTAGAAAATCTACGAACGCTCCTTTAGTTCCACCCCCGTATAAGGTTTAGCAAATATGCATGGGAGGGTGGGTGGTTTCATTAACACCAGAGGTTGGTCTTCCTTGCTCTCTATCTGCGGCTCCTCTGGCCTTTCCGAAATTACTCCAATTTCTATTGCAACTTCATCATAGTCATTCCGTGCAATGGAAATGTCCGACTCAATTTGAAGGACTTCAAGTCCTTACGTTGTTTCGCACCAATAGTTCTCCACCGGTGTATCGACATTCACCTCAACATTCCTCAATGTATTAATATTCACATTCTCCTATGAGTAAGAAATTGGTTGTGTATTACACAACTCTTTCTCGTCAAGCATATTCACGAGTGTGGCATTCACTCGAATAAATTGAGTTTCCAAGATTTGCAAGTTTGGAAACTCATGCGAAAATTGTTGAAGCTCTTCATGAAACCGCTGTTGATCATCTAGTAATTTTTTCATCATATCCTCTAAAGAGGTGCTTTGTTGAGGAATCTGTGGACTTGACATGAGCCCAAAAAAATCAGGTTGTGGCGATGAATAGCTAGGATAGTGATAATTCTCATACTTTGGATAATACGGACAATCATATGTGGAATGAGAATAATCTTCACAAATTTCACAAACCTCGACCTGTTGCATAAAAGAATGCATGTTAGAAATTGATGTCAATTATATAACATACCTACCCCATTCGCATTATAATAATGTGAGTCTTCGAATCGACCATAATTGTGGGGGTAGGAGGCCACCGCGGGGTTGCCTACATACATGTTAAGAAAAAGGGACAAGATACAAAATAAATAAAAAATAAAAATAAAAATGAAAAATAAATAACCAAAGAAAGAAAAAGGCTAATCCCCGGCAACGGCAACAAAAATTGACGCACGCGGGACGCTTCAATAAAATTAAAATACGTAAATCACCTATTTTTGTAGAATAGTGGAAAACGGTCGATCCCACAGGGATTGGTAGTCTTTCTAAGGTCAAAAATAGCGAAAAAGGAAATCGAGGGTTTTAAAGAATGAATATATTAACTAATGTTTAAAATAAAAAAACAAAACAATGAAAATAATTTGAAAACAATTAATAAAAACGCCTAGGTCAAGACATACAAGTTCGGTTCGATAAGAGATTGGATTTGGCCTTCTATTTATGTAAAATATGCAAATCAAAATATCCTAGTGTAGCTATAAAACCAGTAACATACTCGGTTCCTCGCACTTCCTAATCTCGATAGCCAAAGTACGACGGTGACTATTTCTCTAGTCAAACGTATAACCCTATACTCAAGCGTATTGGGTTTAACACGATGACCACAATAGGTTTCGTGAAGGCACTAGAACTAGACAATCGAATCACCGTGTGTCCGATTTAGCCTAGATTTTTAAGGTATTCAACCGGTCCCAAAAGAGACTAATCAATTGGTAAGATCAATTGCCACTAGTTTGGTCTTATTGCACAAGTACGGATGCTTACGACCCATTGGCGAGTAAATCAAGATTTAAACATGTATTTATCATCGATTATTGAAACAATACCGAAGAAAATAAAATATTAATGAAAAGATTGAAATTAGAATATATAAATCTCACAAATCCATTGATATGCTTTGTCAAACCTCCCTCGCAGTCTTGCCTAGGCTAAAGGTTTTAGCCTCGTATTGTTGAAAAACACAAAAAATAAGAAAAAAATAAGAAAAAAATAAGAGTTTAGGAGCCGGAGATGATGAATAGCCGAGAAACCCCCCTCAATGTAGAAGTCGATCGTTGCTTTATTCCAAACGTCCATGCATAGTTGCTATTTTCCTCCCTCTTCACCTATGCACATCTCTACTTTCTATTCTTTCTTTACTTGCATGTCCGTCCCTTCATCCCCATCAATACCTCCCCACCATCTTTCTATATTTTATACTTTCTATATTTATATATATCTATATGTAATATATTTCCTATTAAAACCAAGACAATATATGTTTCCTAACTTATGTCCTTAATCATGCAAGCACCAATGGACACATGTATGTCTCGCTGTCCACCACATTGTCACTCTTGTGTCTCGTGTGTGGGCTCCACCAAATTTGCCTTGAGATGTGCGCTAATGTGGTTTTGAATGTAAAACGAATCCGGACATATGAATTCTCAATTTTACGTAGTTTATTTGCCCCGAATTTAACCGCACCCTCCAATAACCCTAAAAATAATAAATAAACACAATTAAGCTAGTATTTTCGAGACTTGACAATAAAAACATATAGATAACCTATATATAATATTACATAATTAACGACTCGACAGTCCCCAAAATTTTCAGGAAGATTAATGTATAATTCCTTAACGATTGAGTCATTATAGATGCCTTAATGAGTTACCCAACTGTACATACTAATCCGTACCACGAACCTTTCCAAGCTAGTTTCATGAAAATGTGACAGACTTATCGAGTGATCATACCAATATTTCCTCTTCACAGTGTCTTTGAATTTGTCAACACACTCCAGCGATCAAAAATGACAAAATGCAGAAGGAGCAGGTATAGTAAAGTAATGTGAAATGAACAAGATCTTTTTCTAGTCAGAGGTTTGCCAATAGCCATGACTTCATCAAGAATCTTTTTTAAAGAGTGAGAGGAAACCTTGTCATCTTCTCCAGCCTTCCACTTGCCTTTAGCAACTATTATGGCTTTCTTGGAAGAGCCAATTTACCCAACTGATTCACATCATCGGGCAGTCGTTGATTTCACTCTTATACTCTCTTCAGCAATTTGAAGATTTTACAGTGTACTGATATAGAGTTTATTAGATAAAGCATTATAGTAAATGCCCTTTATCTCCGATCTCGAAAGATCGACAGTTGCAATAGAGTCATCGTAGGTCGAAGAAGATGATTGAGACATTTTTATAGTAAATAGAATAAAAAAAATAAGAAAATAGCAGATAGTAAAGGCAGGTTTCAGCGGGAGAGAAGATTTCGAATTCGCAAAACCGAATTGTGAGAAAAAGGTATAATTGCAAAATCAACAAAGAGTAACCCAAATCATAATATAAATCTCTTTTAAACCCCTACCAAATAATCCGTTGTGTCTAACAAAATAGCATTGACTCCCTCTCAACCAAATGTAATGGCTAGTTTTTACTGCCATCTTAATATGAGCGACAGGTAATTCAGAGAAATCTAAGTAGCAGTTTCTTGGTCAAACACATAAGCAACTTAACATAAAATTTCAAACATAAAGATATCTACGTATACGCACACAATTGCCAGGTTAGAATAAGAACTTATGCTAGTGAGAGCAAATGCCAATGTCATGGTGCAATCTCTCAAAAGTCAGTGTCAAAAGCCTTTGTAAATATGTCAGCAAATTGTCTTTCAGTAAGAACATGCTATATACAAATTGATCCTTTTTCTACCAGATCCATAGTATAATGATGACAAATATCAATATGTTTCGTCTTAAAGTGTTGAACTGTAATTTTTGAAATATTAATGACATTTTTATTATCACAGTAACTATTAACTGAGATAAAGCAATTCCATAGTCTTTGACCATTTACTTCATCCATATTAACTGCGTACAACAATTATCAGCAACAGTATATTCGGTTTTATTAGTAGATAGTGAAATGCATTTCTATTTCTTGGTATTCTAAATATAAGATTAGAACCCATGTTGTAACACCCACCTATAGTACTATTTTGACCATCGATATTTCTAGCACAATAAACATCAATATACCTGATTAAGTTAATGGTTTCACCCTTAGTAAATAGGATACGAAAGTCCATTGTTCCATGCACATACCATGATCCTTTTTACAGTAATTAGATGAGACTTCTTTGGACATAGATTTAGCAGTGTTCAATTTCAAATGCTTAACAACAGGTTTACCATATTCATTTTAAGATATAAATAACTTTCTTGAGATTGTGTAATATGTAAACCCGAGAAATAAGTAAGATCCCCAACCATGGTCATCTAAAATTCTTTCATCATCAAATTAATAAACTCTAAAGCTAGCTTTGCAGATGTAGCCTGAAGAAAAATACCGTTGACACAAATCTACACAACTACAAACTGTTTATTCTATTATTTAAGAAACACTGTCCTATTAGAAGATTCTTTATTGCAATCCTTTTGCTGCAAATAAGTAGTCAACCTTTCCTACCAAGCTCATTATGCTTACTTTAGTCCTTTTAGTGCCTTTTTCAGATGTTAGAAATCATTAGGTTTGTTACCAACCTCAAATCCTTTAGGTTTTGCACCATAGAATTCTTTTTGTAAATACCCATTTAAATTGCACTTTTGCTATCCATTTGTTGTAACTCGAAATCTTTGTTACAAGCAATGGCCAGCATTAAACAAATAGATTTCAATCTGGCAACTAGAGCAAATGTCTCATTAAAATTGATACCTTCAACCTTAGTGTATCCTTATTCAACAAATCTTGTTTTATTGCAAACAATAACACAATTCTCATTTATCTCGTTACGAAATATCTACTTTGTATCAATAATATTAACATTAGTAAGTCGAGAAAAAAACTTCCACACATCCTGTCAGACAAACTCATTGAGTTTCTCTTCCATAACATTTACCCAATATTCTTCCATTACATGCTCCTTAGAATATTTAGGCTCAATCTGAGATGTAAAACATGCGAAATGAACCATATTCATGTAATCAACAGGAGGAATATGTCTAGTTTGCACATATTCATTTACTGAGCTAATACTTTTCTCAATTAAATAATCTTTCAGAATCCTTGATTGTTTAACATCATCTTTATAAATAGAACCAATTTCTTGTGTGGTAGATGATTATGAACCATCATAATCGTATTTATGAGATAGATTAGTGACATCTAAATTGGATGATTTAGATGTAGGCTGTGTAATAGGTGCTTAGCTAATTGGTGTTAGCAATTCATAAATTCAATCATAGTCATAGTTTGCTTATTGTATACTATATAAGCTTTACTATTTTGAGAGTATCGAAGAAAAATTCTGTCATGGCCCAAATTTCTAATCTCGTATTTATTCGTAATCAGGATCACTGAACTGTGACATTTGACCCACATCAAGATATGCACTATGATCGAGGCTCGCAACTAAGGTATTCATCATTTTTCTCTAATGGTTTCCTAGTGTATTGTATTTATGTAGACTTATTGAGTTACTCCTACTTATTATGTGTAGGTGTCTAGGCGAGAACAAGAACATGCCTTAAAATGCTTGCCGACATGAGACCAATAGAGTTTGATAGATATGTTGAAATTTTGAATGTTAAATATAAAGAATATAACTACCAAAATTGCTCCAAAATTACCTTTCATCTGACACGAGTCCAAGGCGATTGATAGTATTCAAATCGGACTTCGAATGAATTTTGGTGCATAAATTAATTTTTAGTCTAGGTGAGAGCACATATCTCGAGACAATCAAATCAATCAAATAAAGTGTTTTACAAGTGCCCCACATAGAGAGCAAGTGATCTCAAATAGAGGAAAAGTGGTTTACTTAAATTAAAATACATGTAATTCATCATACTTTTTTGTTAGAAAAATTAATTATATGCAACATTCTAAAGACATAATCAAATTAGTAAGAAACAACCCCTATTAGTATCAAATATCCAAAATATTTATAACCAAAGTAGAGTAAGCTATATCTTCTTCAAAGAGAGCAAAACCCATTAAAGGATCATTTAATGTGAAGATTTTGGAGCATTCATACCATTGAAGCTCAATATTAAAATGAAGGACAACAACTAAAGAGGCAAGTGAACCTTTTTCTTCATAATCATTCTTATTTTAATATCGAATTCATTCTTTCTTTTCCTATTGTTCTCCAAATTGAACCGTTGAGGTGTGTAATGTGAAGATGTATATATGCAATATTAGTTCTATCACATAGCTTCTTTATATTATTTGTATTCCAAAAAAAACTAATATCCTTTGAATTTCTTTAATTTTCCTAACTTATATCTTGTTGGATCCCTTTTATCTTTCCAGCTAATTCCTTGTTTAGGTTCATGATTTAGCAAGAATTTTTAATTGTAGTCTATGTATTTCTTACTAGTTCATTTAGGAAAAATAAGGAACTTAAATTTTAGCTAATGGATTTTGGGTTTAGCTAATCATATAAAGTTCAAAAGCCCTAACAATATGAATGACTCAAAATTTTACTATAGCATAAGGTTGAATAACTAATTAAATATATTAAACTAATGTGTATTAATGTAAAGAAAAAAAACTCTAGTTTTGATCAAATATATTATTATTTACTTACTGAAACTAAATTATCTCTTCAGATTATATATTTTAATGGTATGAGTAAACCAAGATAATTAAGACTAACATATATACATATATCTAACAAATAATAAGACTTGATCTAATTTATAACCAACTTCAAGTTTATTATATGTGAGTCGATATTTATTGATATTATAGTGTAGTAAAATTGGTTAATTATTTAACATGTGCTAGATCCTATGATCATTACTTTGCTAAAACAAATAGTTGTGATAGAATATAAAATATCAAGGTCGAAATTAATAACAATACTAATAACTCTAGCTATTGCACAATATAACTAACCTACTTAGCAATATGTAATGGTGAAAATGAGTTTGATCCCAAGTAACATTGATATTACTATAAATGAAGTAGTTGACCAATAGACTACAAATTACTCTATATGCATATAGAAAAATTGCAACCATTCTATTAACCTTAAACTTTAATATGAACCACAGGAACATAGAGAGTGGACATGGGGTGTGGAACGCAAGATGGAGTAGTCAGGAGTTGGTTTAAGTCAAAAATTTTGCGCGATTTGTAAGTAAATTAGTCGAGGTCCTATTTTACATTTTATTTATTTCTAAATGTTTCTTCCATAGATTGTATGACTACATGATGCTTTGTATTCTGATATCACGGGCCATCTTATTATTCCTCCCTTGTTGAGTTTTGATTCATGATATCTATATTCTTGCATTGATTTATTGACTCTATTTATACACTATATGACTCCATTATTGTTGTAAATGATATATTGTGTTTCAACAACATGTTATTAGTGTAGCTATGAATGTGAATGTGTTGAACGGACTTGTACTCTTAATTTTTTTGCTTTGTAGCAATTTGCCAAGTCTTGAACATCTATAATCGAGTCATTCTTTGAAATTATTAAGTTGTCCTAGTACATAAGGTCCATTGCACTATATTTGAGATGAGCAACACATAGGGTTATATTCCCAGGGGATGTCTCACTCGCCACTATTATGACATAATATACGGGGTTATATTCCCCAGGGATGTAGGAGAACCAAATTGTTGCGATAATACGTAAGTCTTTTAGAGTGGCCATAATGGCTAATATGACTTTAGCTCATGGCCAATCGGATCTAGGTCAGCACTACTTAGCCTAGTGTTAGTTTCACTTACATAGCTTTCGTATTTTCTATTATATTTAAGTTTCGGCAAATTTTTGCTATTTTTATAATTTTAAATACTATTTGATATATTTGGAAATGTGGAGTGGTATATCCAGATTTAACTTTTTCTATTTTCCTGCCCTCATTGTTCTTTTTATGACGGTGGGTGCAGATCCATTGACTAAAACGCCCGGCAAGGACAAGATGATGATTACCTTTGAGCCTATGACATGCTCTTACGTCCTTCTATTGTAGGTTTCTTTTGATATTCTGATAAACTATAAACTTTAGTTTTTTCCCTTTCGTTTTTGGTTGTATATATGTGTTGACAATTAGTTTTCCCACTAGACAATTATTTATTTCACTTGGATCGTCATATTAATTTTCTATATTCATGTCTATATGTAGTAATTCTAACACATGTGATATCAATATTTCACTAAGGCCAGCATGTGAAGAAGAACGTTGTTTAATATGGCTCAAAAATAGAATCAGACTTAGAGGATAGTTTAAAAATACTTCTTACAACATCATGAGAGAGCAATTTACAAAATTTCTTGAAATTAAGAGGACCTAGCCTTCTGTGCCAAAGTTTTGTATTAGTTAGAGAAATAGAGTTTCACATAACTTGTAACTTGTGAGGCGATACAGAATATTTGAGAAGCATATAACAATTATATATTCTTCGGATCCTATACGTGATGCATTGTCTTTCTTCATTGTTTATCTGTCATTGATATTTAGTGAAGTTGACAAAAAATTCCTAATTACGTAACTGATTTATGCTGCTCAAATTAGATTTCAACCCATCAACCTGCAGAACTCCTTTAAGATTAGGCAATTCCATAACATTAAGGTTCATTTGCCGACAACCTTGCCTTTCTTTCTGTCACCAAACGTAACAACATTGTCCTTAAATGATTCATTATTTTAAAGAAAACTTTTGTTACCAGATATATGTTTGGAGCCAACACTATCAGAATTCCATAACTCATTCGTAGTTTCTGGATTTTGCATATGTGCTATCTTCGCCTCAAAAGATTTAACTCTTCAAACCTTTTTAGATGTTTTCTTCTTCTGAAGTGTACTCAAATTTTTAAACATATTATAACATTATGGTTAAATATGACCAAGAAGGCATGTAGTAGGAGGTTTGTTATCAGTAACAACACTCGCCTTTTTCTTTGATCTTGTAGCAACCTTTTGTGGCAGAACCGTCTTTGCCTTTATTGTATCAACTTGGGTCTTACTTAATTGACCCTAATTGATTATAGTGGCTTTAACTAAGATGGTAGGGCATTAGCATATCTATTTGTATAGCCAAGTTTATGCTTAACTTGCGAGGATTGACCAGTTTTCACAATTTGATTTAATTTCTAAGAATCAGAATGGAACTTTGCAGTAATAGCCTTAGAATCAGAAAAGGCATTCTTCAATATAAAGATTTAAATTTCTTGTTCTTTCAATAGTTTAGAAATGTCTTATGTTCCCTTTCCAAATTCGTGTACTAAAAGTTCACAAAGAAGAATTTAACCTTCAAGTTGAAATTATGATCGTGAAGAGATGTCCACCAGTGAACAATAGATCATAAGAAGCTTGAAGATACTTTTTATAATCATTATTATAGATAACAACACTTTTATCCTTGGTCATTTCCTTACTCATTTAAATGTTAGATACTAAGGAATGAAGTTTAGAAACACCAACAATAGATGGAAAAAAATTAATATCATTTGAATCTGTTAATATAGCAGCGAGTTCGATATTAGAATCATTAGACTCTTTACCACTATTATCTGAGTTAGCGCCACTTCAAGTATCATTCAATGAATTCCTCTTCTTGTAAGTGGGACATTCAATCTAAATATGTACAACTCCTCTACACTCATGACACTTAATACCCTTGAGTTATTTATAGCGTATGTTTTCTTATCTTTAGTAGAAGGCTTATTGATGTCATTACCCATCTTGTAATTAGTTCCAACAAGATTTCTCGTATAGTTTTCAAGAAATCCTGAGAACTTATTTGCCATCATATAAAACTTATCTCCCATATGGTGATCTAAAATAATAATCTTAACACAATAAGCATTCTTAGATGATCTGGGCTTTTTAAACATATTTATCTCATATGTTTATTTAGAACCAAGTAACTCATCAAGAGACATCTTAGTAATATCATGAAACTTTTTGATTTCAGTAATCTTCTAGTCAAATCATGAAGGAAATCGTGAAGAAAATGTCCTACAAACTGCTTTTCGGCATATGTTTCTCCAAGTCGAAAAACTTGATTAGCGCTGTCTCATAGATGACTATTAAAAGAGGCCATATTTTCATCCTTTTTAATCTCAAGAAGATCAAGCATAGAACATAATTGTTGTGACTATGAAATTTTGACATAATTAGTCTCTTCAAAGATTGTCTTCAAAACATCCCATGTTTGTTTTGTAGTAATGCAATTTGCAATTAGTTTGAAGCGTTCAACATTTACAACACTAAAAATATAGTTGACTTCCTTATGATTTGCAATGTTCACCTTATCCTTGATATTTTTCAAAGGAGATGGAGGTTTTGGTATAACATTTCCATCCGTATCTAGTTGTGTTGGAACAATATATTCTCTTTGAAGCAATTCTTCAATAATTTCATCATTGACAGAGACAAAGTTAACCATCCGAACATTCTAGTAGCCATAGTTGGTTCCTTCCAACAATAGCAGTCGAGTTATCAATCCGCCTTCACATCTTTCACCAATTCATTATTGTAACAACTAACCATTGATCCCATAGAAGTCAAACTCTCCAGAATCTCACTTTTCTAGGCATATAGAAATAATAAAGTTACAACGCTATGTTACAACTATTAAAGTCTTAAAAACCAAAAGAACTAAGGATATTAACGAATCAGTGATGAACTAATAAGCACCAATCAATACTAAACAAGAATTAGTATTGCAGTAAGACTTGAATGTCTTTCTCTACGTAGGCTCAGCCTAAACAATTAATTAATCAAATTGATAATGTGTACAACCACTTAAATGATCTCTCGTTCCAATAAAACTCATGTAATGAATGATGATTCACTCAATGATGATCTTGAGTATTTATAGATTCAATCTATCTACCCTATTTAGGAATTTAGTCCTAAATATAATACAACTCGTAAAACCTGCTAAGTCTTCAATTTTGAATCCTATTAGAATCATCTAATGTTTAACAAATAACTCTTCTATTCCTTCAAGAATCTTGACTCATCATTCTCATAATTTCTTCAATCCTTTATGCACTATTCACTCAGATTTTATATTCGTAATCCATCTTAAAGGTCTCTACTTGCAGTATCAAAATTATTCACTATTGTAAACTAATATTGACAGTTGCTTTGTTTTGGTATCCAACTCGTATTTAATTCCAACTTCAACTTCAAATCTATCTTCGTCTTTAAAACTGACTTTGCTAATGTAATCTTTGCTAAAATTGCATTGTAGTATTTTTATAAGTTCTATCTACACTCGAACATCTTGCTTAGTAAGGTTTCCACCTTGATTGTAGCATTTGCTTAACAAACTTAACTTCTATTTTGACAATATTCTCCCAACAAGGATAGACCAACCTAAACATATTAAGCTATAGTATAACAAATTAAAAAGTAGTTTGCACTATATTTTACGGTAATTTTTATATGAAAGTCTATATTACACTGGGTTTTCTCTATTGTTTTTTAATTTAGTTTATAATCAGAAGAAACACATAATGAATCACAAGCGAATCAAGAAACAACAATAAATCACTATTGGCGATTTGGCAGCGATTCACAGTTTACACACAAATCTCAAAACAAATTGGTAAAGGTCAAAAACATATTTCCAAGTATTTGGCCAACAATTTACATATTAAGTAGAGCAATCGAGAATTGCTAGATATGATATCCAGAATATTAGATAACAACGAAGAGTTTCAGTTCTTTAGGTTATGTACTACCTTGATCACAAAATATATGAACTTAGGGCTTCAAAATCAATTTTCTTTTAGTATTCTTATTCAACTATCATTACTCTAACAACCATATTATTCTATATTTATTAGGTTTGATTTCGTTCAGTTTATTGTTTATTGCTTTGGGAGACGATTTGAAGATTCAAAGTATTTTATCTCAGGTATTTATTAATGTCTTTTATTTACTTTATTGTGATGTTTATAATGAATATGAGTGAATACTTCATTAATCCAAACAAATTCTAAACATAAAATTGATCGGTTGTATGATGTAGTCATAATAAAGATTGACTTATGCCTAATGCCTTAAACCATTTGTATTCTTCAATTCACTAATTTACATTATTATTGGTGGATTATAATCATGATGTTTTGTATTGCATGCATAGTCTAGAATGCGTATTGTGATGTTTAGATTTAATATCTAGTATAAATTAGTAACTAGAATTGTTTAAAGATGTCTTTTATTGCTTAGATGTCCTAGGTGGATGAGATCTAAGTTCAATAATAAAAATAATTTTTGACGGTGTTAGGCTTAGTTGTTGGAAGCTCTTATATAACTTAATGTTGTTTTATTGCCTAAAGTTAATTCTTTTTTCCATTGATATAAAGAGATTAAAATATGCTTATGACTATGATTCAAGTAATATGTTTGGATATACAACAGATTAATGTTTCATTATTCTTGATGTTTGTTTAGATTTGTATTTTCTATTGATTTGAATTGATTTCAATTAAGTGATTCTTAATTATGTTACTTAAGCTAGTTCAATTAGTTTAATTGATTATTATAGTTTTATAGTTTTACTAAGTGATTTTTTATTCCAGTTTTAATTAACTTAACTAAATTAAAGTAAAAAATAAATAAAACCCTTGGAAAACCTTTTTTCCTAATGAAGTTTGATATAACCTTATGGAGACAATCGTACTTATTACCACTACAAATAATAAAGATATACAGGAAACTTATTGCACATGCTCGACATTTGTCATTTTTTGCACCGTTGTTGGGGAGTTTTACATAAATTCTTAGGACTTTTAGACGTTGTCTAGTCTACCCTCTTTGTTGATCTAATTGTACAAGGATCTTTACATCCATTTGATCCTGAGATAGATAGGACTTTTAATTGTAATTTAAGACAACAACAACGTAAGGAAAACCACGCTACCACAATGGAAGCTAATAATAACCTTGATAATATTAATAACAATAATGACAATAGTGAATTTACTCTAGGCAAGCGAATCAAAATATCATTGTTTATGAACAAACGTGTATTGCCTATCAATAGAGATTTCGTGAATTTCAACTAAGATATGGATTCATTAGTGTAATGCCTAACTTTTATAGTAAAGATAATAAAGACCCAAAAAATTTATAAGGGAATACCAAGACAAAGTCAATGGAATGAGATCTAAAGACGGTTTGTTAAAACAATACAAACTTAAAGCTTTTCCTTTTGAATTAAAAGATCAAGCACATGATTGGTTGTTTTATCTTCCTCAAAATTCAATAAACCATATGGGCTCAAATGTTAGAAGCTTTCTTAATTAATATATGTTTGTAAGAAAAATTAATACTCATAGAAGACAAATCACAGTTGTAAAAATGAAAGATGATGAACATTTTACATAATTTTTGGATAGATTTGAAAGATTAATTTTGTCTTGCCCACAACATGGATATACAGAAAGAGCTTCATTATAATACTTCTATGAAGGATTTAATAATTTTGAAAAATGAATATTAGACAACGTATGTGGTGGATCATTATTCAATGTGATACCAACTTTAGCAAAAAAAGCTATTAATAAAATGGCTAAACAATTTAAGCAGTATGGTGAAAAGATCGACATATCAATAAAGAAACTTTATGAAGTTGATAATCAAATAAGTAATATATTTGACGAAAGAGTTGATGTATTATCTAGCTTGTTCAAGTTACTAAGAGAAAATAGATCAAAGCAAGAAGATAATATTGAATAAGTGACACATCCTATGCGTATATTACTTTAAAATAAGATAATATTGAAAAAGTTAACACAATTATGAACTAATTTCTCGATCCTCCCAGAAATCAATATAATAACAATATTTACTACACAACGAAACTAAAGTCAAATCTTAGCTATTGTCTACAAAATCCAAACTATACAACTTATAGACCAGAACACAAATACAATGTGCATCAAGTCAATAACCTTAATAAATAATGCAACCAACACAACCAAATTTAGAGCAAATATTACGTAACTTAAAACCCAAAGTCATCAAAACCTTAAAAAAAATCCACAAAATCAAATTAAAACCGATACGTCTGTTATTGAATTAAAAATAATAAAATTAGATTAACCTACAAATTAATAAGTTAAGTAATCAAATTAAAGTGTGAACGTATATTGCTAATCAAGCATAAATTAACGCTATATTTTGTGATAACGAAAGAGAAACACATACGGTAGAAAATATACCTAAGAGAGGTAAAAAGAAAAAAATAATAGAGGAAGAAAAAGAAAAAGAAAAAGAAGAATAATAAAAAGAAGAGACGATGGCCAATTTCATTCCCAGTAGAGAATAGATGGCCGAACAATTAATATATACATTTTTTCCAGAAAAGTTATACCCATTTATGAAACATCATTACAAACTTTTGAATTAGTTAACCAAGAGAAAAATGGTATTATTTATAAATTGAACGAGGTTAGAAAAATTATTTCTCCCAATCCACAAAGATTAGGGGATGCTAGGAAGGAAGAAATTTAAGAACACACATACGAAACATTTAAGAAAATAAAAATTGATAAATCTTTTATAGAATCGATTATGCAACTACCAAATTATGATGAAGATACCGAAGAATTCTCTAAACTAAAAGACAAATTTATAGAAGAATTTAAAGAAAACTTACGACCAAAAGTGTCATCCTTAATAAAAAAAAATGCCCGAGAAGTGTTCAGACCACTGACTATTTGTTATACCCATTACAGTTGTAACTTCTACTATTAAATTTGCTATGTGTGATCTCAAAGCATCAATTAATATAACGCCACTTAAACTTTATGAATCAATGAAAATAGAATCGTGTACTAATACGACTATTAATCTTACCTTAATAGACAACGCAACTATTAAACCGTATTGATTATTAGAAGATATTTTAGTAAATGTTTATGACTTAGTATTTCCAACTAAATTTTATGTCATGAGAATAGGAGATTCGATATGATATAGTTCTCCACCTTTACTATTATGTAGACCCTTTATCGAAATTGCTAAAACTAAGTTAGATATTTAAGAATGAAAATTTTTTATGGAATTTGAGAAAAAAGATTATTACATTTATGATTAACTAAAAACATAATTATGATGAATATGATGAATTTATTGATAATGAAATTGAAAATAAAGATTTTTTAGAATTAAACTATTATGAAGAACTAAAAGTTGAGATTTATGAAATTAATGTAGTAACAATGGAAATTCTAAATGAAGCTTTAAAAAAAGAACAAGTTCAAGGAACTTCAAATAAAAAGAAAGTAACTCAAGAATGGAATTTTAAGCAACTGGAGAATGGGAAGAGTACTAACAAATCGATATATTTTAAATCTAAAAAGAATAAGAAAAGAAAAGGCCAAATTGAAGTCATGTAAAGCTTATTGATCCTAAAAGTAAAAGTTTTCACATAAAAATCAAATGGGCTTGGTACTAAAGAGCTTTGTGTGATACGTGTTCTAATGCAAATCTCAAGCATATACATTTCTTTCTATACACTCAATTGGAGTTTGATGCACTTACTTCTGAATGCATTTCTCTACTGGATGGTCCTTCAGTTAAACTAATAGGGGTGGTCGCGAATGTACCAGTTCAAGTGGACAATTATATCATACACATTAACTTTTTGGTCATGCCACACATCATTAATGAAGAACCTCCTTTATTACTAAGACGACCTCTCTTAGCCACTACTCAAGATGTTATGGATATTTTGAACAAAACAATCCCTTTGCTGATTAATGGTCGAGCAATCACTTTTTGGAATGACATTGCAGTGGAAAATCCTAAATTCAAGTTTAAAGAACCAAGCTAATTCTAGAATGGCTCAGTCAAACAAACGATACTAAACAAAAGCGTTTTATGCGAGACATCTCATACTCTTTATTTATTTATGCTTTAGTTTTGGTAGGAGTTTAGTATAAGTATAATATGTGTTTATTCTCTCATTTTTTGACTATTGTATTAGGAACACTTGCGAAATTTAACTCTAAGGTCTTTTCAAATAAAAGGGGGGAGGAGGTTGATCGAGTTGTTTTTGGTTCTATGGCATTTATGCAAGTTTGCATTATTCACATGCTTGTTTATTTATTTATTTATTTAATAAAATTATTACTTCACATGTCCTAATGAAAATTTTGAATTTTCTATAAATTCGATCTTTATAGTAGTTTTTATGAGTGATATATATGTCAATTATGAAAGAAATTGTAAAAAATAGTAAATTAAACGTAGGGAATCTTCAGCGATTCAAGAAAACACTAAGAAATGCTGGCAAAATCGGTGGCAGTAGCAAGAAATTCTAGAGAATTGGAGTTTGACAAATCGGTGGCAATATAGTCTTATTACATAAATCATTGGTTTGATCCGTTAGGTACCGAGCCTCATTCCTACCAATTTACGTAGCAATTTAACTTAAAATGTGAATCCTTGAGCATGATTATAGGTTTTAAAAGAAAACCCGAAATCGCCAAACATAAACCTACTTTACACATACAAATTGTTCAACCATTTCAACCAAACATTAAATTCTTGCCTTGATTCAGTCTTCCTAAGCTCAATCTTAGTGTATTTAAGTGATTCACACCTTATTTTAGTTTCGTTCATCAACCCAAAAAAGTTCGAATTTGGAAGAATACAAAATTAGGTTTTAAGTGATTTCGAATTGAAGCTTGGAAAATCAATTTAAAGGAGATAAAAAGCTTATATCTTGAAGGACTCACTCTCGAGAATGTAATCACGATAAACCCAAACTCTTTATTTCGATGAATTTTTTGTTTGATGGATTTTTGCAAATAACTCTAAATTGATTTTGAAATTGTTTTAATGGAATTCATTCTATTACCATGACTAAATGATTTCGTTGGCTCTTATAGATTAGGCATTGCGATTACGATGATTGTTCGCTTTGCAAATTCAATATTATTGAAATATTGCTATTTTTATCAATTAAAAAGTTATATATTTGCAATCGGCTTGGAATGGAGTTTCAAATAAGTTCGGGGGTTTGTTTTGTTTTAAGACTGGTATTTATTGCACAATTATTTTATATTTTTCGGCAAACCAATTTCATGTTTATAATTGAGTGAAATGTTTGATAGTTGTTTTATTTAAGTTTTCGATTTATTTTCAAGCTAGCTTTCCAAATAAATTTCTCTTTTTAAATAAAATTTTGAATTCTAAAAATGGCAGAAAATGGGAAAGCTAGAAGTTCAAGAAATGATAGAGGAAAGGGAGCTTTAGTTGAAAAATCCAAACCAAAATCAAAAGTTCTACCCACACTTATTAGGCTTACGGGGATTTCAATAAATAATCCTAGGAACCTCATCCGCTTTTTTATTTTAGTGATGAGTCGATGGAAAAAGTGGAAGTTGAGGAGACTCTACAAATTCTTTTTTGAATGAATAGTTTAATAAATGCAAAGGAAATTGATAGGATAAGGAGCAATATTACTAAGATTAGAAAAATAATTGCAGAAAGGGGCTTCAATGCGAAAAGTGTGTTGGATTTCGAGGTTCGTACGGAGTATAAAATTCAAAACTATTTTTGGAAAAACCTTAAGTGGATCCAAAATATGTTTCATTAAATTAGATCTACAAAAGTAAATTATACCTTAATCCGTGATTTCCTTCTCTAATTGTTCAATCTTTAAGATGTTGAAGCAGTGTCTTTTATCAGAAATCAACACACAAATGATGACCACAATTTGGAGTGTTAGTCCCAAGAGAGATAGAAAACATTTTTTGTCTTTCCCGAAATTTAGAGAACATGAAAATAGCAATAACAAAAATCTTTGTTTATTTTAAGGTTTCAACCTCTATTTATATATGTAGATAAGCCAACACTTAAAATCTTATTTGTAATACAATTATTGTGTTTAAGCAGTTTAAACAAATTACACCGGCACCCTTATTGAGAAGTTATCATATAACAAATCGTAAGGGTTTTTATGTCATAAATTTTATCATATAAAATTCATTACTTTGGACTGATTGAAATTGTGCAAAGAAACTCTTTGTGTGCGACCCAATAGGTATTGTGATATTGGCAGTAAACTAAAACCATTTTGGTATACAAGTCATAAGCGGTCTCTAGTAAGGAATTATGACTACCTAAGGAGCATGAATATCGAATTTGATACAACCTAATGAATAACATATGTCATATCTTTTTATCGTGTGATGTCATTTGATTAAACATAACGCACAGAAAGTCATTCTTAATGTTTGATCATATCTTTTTGGGTAAACTAAATACATCCAAGTGACATTGATCATATCAATCCACATGGACTTGGGTATAATTAGTCTATCATATCGAGAGATTCGCTATTATCTCTCTTTATAGGAGAGTGAAAAATTTATTTTTATTACCAACCTTCACATATTTTTAAAATGATAACTAATCACAATCTTTATAATCGTCTGGTTAAAGAAAATGTTTGATTGTGTCAAATTACCATTCTCATAATATTGAAGTTTATGGTAATCTTAAGTCGAAAGACTAAATGATATGCCTATGATGAGTAATAACTATGACTTAATTTATGTAGTGTTCTCACAGATGGTCGGTCCAGTACCTTGTTCCTTGACAAGAACTTGTGATATTGATTCATATGCCTATACGCATGATCATCACATGAACATCAATCTAAATTCACACCAATCTTAATTCATTATAGTTCCCAGTAAAATGACTATCTATGATCTAAGTCATCTATATCAGTTTGAAAACGTGCATTTGTGTGACTATTTACAACAAGCTCATCTTCCAAACTTTCATAGACCAAGAACACTTCTTTAGTCATTCTCAAGTACTTAAAAATGTTCTTCACTGCTATAAAATACATCTCGCAGGGATAAGACAGATATGTGCTTGTTGCGCTAAAAACAAATGATATATCAGGTCGAGTGCATAAGATTACATACATGATAGATCTAATAGATGATGCATATGTAATCACATTTATGCACTCTCACTCATTATTATTCTTTGGGCATTAAGTCTTGCTAAGACTTCTACCAAGAGACATTGGAAATGGCCCTCTTTTAGAGTCTTGCATACTAAACCTATTCAATACATTTTCTATATAAGAACTCTGACTTAGATCAATTAACATTTTAGATCTATCCCTATAGATTTTAACCCTAAGGATGTAAGCTGCATCTCCTAAGTCCTTTATTTAGAAACACTTCTCTAACTGATACTTGACACTATTCAAGGTTAGGATGTCATTTCCAATGAGTAATATATCATCAACATATAGTACCAAGAAAACAACTATGCTCTCACTAAGCTTCTTGTATACATAAGGTTTATCTTCATTTTTAGCGAAACCAAATTCCTGAATTGCTCCATCAAAATGAAGATCTCGTCTCAGAAAGGCTTGCTTTAATCCACAAATGGATCTTTGAAGCTTGCAAACCTTCTTACGATTCTCTAGATGAACAAACCCTTTAGGCTGTATCATATAGACGTCCTCAAGTAGCTTTCCATTTAGAAAAGAGTTTTTACATCCATTTGCCATATCTCGTAGTCATAATATCTGGCTACGACAATTAGATTTCTAATGGACTTAAACGTGGCTACAGGAGAAAAAGTCTCATCATAATCAAAACCATGAGTTTGTTTGAAAACGTTTACAACTAGTCATGGTTTTTAAGTATGCACAATGCCATCCAAGTCAATTTTCTTCTTGAAAACCTATTTACATCCAATGGTCTTACCACCTTCAGGTAATTAAATTAGGTTCCAAACTTGGTTATCATACGTGGATTGCATTTCAGAATTAATGGCACTTAGCCATTTATCTGCACCGTGGCCAAACAAAGCCTCCTTATAAGTAGTAGGCTCATTTTGACCCCTAAGCAACACCTCACAAATAGCAGTAATAAGAGATTCAAATCTCTCAAATTGATGTATTACAATATCATACCAATGCCAACCTTATGATATATGTAGAGGTTCAACTACTTTAAAATTTTTTTGATCTCCCATAGGAAATTGAGTGTTTATTTGTGGTTCTTGAAATTCTTCAAGACTTACTTTATTCCCATTGTTTACTTTTAAAATAAACTACTTTTTTGGAAAGATACCATTCTGAGCAACAAACACTTTGTTCTCAGATGGATTATATAAGTAGTATCCTCTAGTTTCTTTATGATAACTAACAAATACATACTTAGTAGATTTCACTGATAATTTTTTTGAAATTCTTCATCGTACGAAAACATCACAGCCTCAAATCTTAAGGAAAGACAAACTTGGGCTTATATTAAACCACATCTCATATGGTGTTTTATCAACCACCTTAAAAGGAACACGATTTAGTTTAAATGCAGTAGTTTTTATGGCATAGCCCCAAAAGGAGATATGATGATCCGCATGACTCATCATAGATCAAACCATATCCAATAAAGTCTAATTTCTACTCTCAGAAATAACATTCTATTGTGAAGTTTTTAGAGGAGTTAACTGTGAGACTATCCCACAGTTTCTAAGATAAACATCAAACTCTTGGCTTAAATATTCACCACCTTGATATGATCGAAGTGCTTCAATAGTTTTCATAGTTGATTTTGCACATCATTTTGAAATGTTTGAAACATATCGAAAGATTCATCTTTATGTTTAATTAGATACATGTAACCATATATGTTGAAATCATAGGTGGAGTAATGAAGTACCGATAACCAACTCTAGCCATTTTGTTTATAGGGCGGTGTACATCAGTATGTATTAGACCCAATAAATTACTTGCCCTTTCACTATGTCTAGTAAAGGGTCTCTTTTTCATCTTTCCTTGTAAACAAGATACACATCTTTTATATGATTCAAAATCAAATGAATCTTACAGTCCATCTTTGTGGAGTATAGAAATATTTTTCTCATTTATGTGTCCAAGACGACAATGCCAAAGGTAAGTTTGATTCAAATCATTTAACCTTAGAATTGTTTTGTATTTCATTAAAAATAGGAGTATATGTGGACCTTTTTATGTTTAGAATATAAAAACCATCACACAAATCAACATTCGCATAAAAAAACAACTTTACAAGAAATGAAGCTTTTATCATTCACAATAATGAAATTAAAATAATCTAAATCCAATCATGCAATTGAAATGACGTTTATGCTCAGACTAGGTATATAATAACAATTATTTAAAACTAAAAACAGTGCACTAAGTATCCTACTGCCAACCCCGCAACCTTTGGTCCATTTCCAACTCGTAGGATGACTTCTCCTTTTTTTTGTTTTCTACTTTTTTGAAGACCCTGCACATTAATACAAAAGTAAGTTCCACATTCGCTATCCAATACACAAGAATAATTAAAAGGTAAGTTAACTTTGACAACGTAAATACCTGAAGATACAATCGTACAACTTTTTCTTTTTCTTTAAATCTTTTAGATGGGGCTTGCAATTTCTGAACCAATGCCCAAATGCACGTCATAAATGAAACTTTTCTTCTTTTTTTCCTTTTTCTTCCAGGATTGTGAAATTGAAGCAACCTTAGGATAGACTTGTTCCGCAGATTTTTGATGGTCACAACAACCTTGGCAACTTTAGCCTTACTTTTGGCCTTCTTCTTCATAGCCTATTATTTCTTAACCATCAACACATTAGCAATGAGTTTCTTGACATTTTGCTCAGTAATTTTAAGCATTAAATGCAACTCTGAGATAGAATTATTCATATTATTCGTGTTATAGTTCCTCACAAATTGTGAATAAGTATCAACAATAAATCCGAGATCAAATTCGTAGCTAACTCTTGGCTTATGGAAAATCCAAGTCTGTCAAGAAGGTCAATATAGCCTTTTATTATAAGAACACGAGGACTAACTAATGCACCCTCAACCATTTTGCAAGAATGAAGTTTCTTGATTGTCTCAAACATTTCTTGTCTAGTCTGTTGTTGGAACATTTCCTTCAGCATCATAGCCATGTCGTAAGCTTCCATGTGCTCCATGTCAATCTAAAGTTCAGGAAACATGGTGGCCAACATAATGCGTGCAACATATGTTGAGCTAATAACATGCTTAGTATGTGCATCCTTCACGGCTCTTAAAGCATTGGCTAGTCATTCGTCGGGAATAGGATCATCTAGGACATACAACTTGCATTCATGCTTAAGAAAAATTTTTGATTCTGAACGAGTCAAGAAAGTTTTTCCCATACAACTTATCCTTCTCAAGGATGGATCGCAGTGAAAAGAGATTAGTGTGATTTGAAAAGGCCATAGAATTACAACAAAAATTATACAAAAGTTCATTTTATTATTGAGGAATATACTCCCACTAAATCAATCGTCCTAAAACACATTATGTTAACTTAAGGGACTAAAATCTATGTTCCACCTAATTCCAAGACAGCTAAGGCATGACACTTTGAATTAAGTTATTTAGGTAGGTATGCATTACCAATTACATCATATGTAACTTTTACTTGTTTTGATGAGATGATGACATCATATGTTTTAGCATGTTTTATCTCATCTAGTGCCTAAAGCCCAAAATCGTTATGATAGCTTTCTCAAGTCTAACCATTTCAAACAATAGTGTAACCATTACTGAACTTGATTCAACAAGATAACACAATAAACTCTGCAGAGGCAGACCCACATGGATGTGATCGAAGCCCCAAACGTTAGATAATGAATGACACTTGGTTTAAAATTTGCAAGAGGTTTTTTTGTTTTAGTGATTACAATAAAATAAGGTAAATATCATATATTACAATGCATGTACAATCACTAAAATAGTTAGGAGATTTTACTGATATTGACTACTAAATGAATTTCCTTGGGCTACGAACTATTAGCAGCGGTCTCGCTTGCCAGTTAGCGGATATGGGTACAGGGGGTAGTGCCACTTTTTTTTTAGAAAACAAATTCCATTTCTTAAAATTGGAAATTGCCTAAAATTTCTCATTTATTTAACCAATCCAATTAACAAAAACTGCCCCTTGTCTTAATTACAAAAATTACTAATTAAAAAAAATTTAATTAACTCTAGCCTACCTCTAACATAATATCTTATCGTAATCTAATTAGAATTAAAGATAATTTGAATCATTATCTAATACTAATTTGTTATATATCTCACCTATCTTATAGAATTTGCAATTCTTATCCGAATAAAAGTTTAACTCCAATCTAATAGGAATATACTAACGGATAACCACATTGAGATATATGATCAAAACCAATTTCGATTATTATTCATACAAAACAAGCGATTGAATCAGGAAACTAAATATTAATTATACATTGAACACTAGAATCAAATTAAATTAATCATATTAAACAAATCATGATTTGTATCATGGAGGCATACATTATTATTGAATAGAAAATGAAACATGTATTCAACACATGAATCACATTAACCTAAACATAACTTCTACCATGAAGATACCAAATTTGCATCATTAAATATTGAAAAACATATGTTGACCAAAATATTCTAAACATGAATACTATCATTGAATCAAATCATGTGTACGTATCAATATATATGAATCAACAACCTACTTTAAAACTAATTTTGATAATAATTATCACAGAACATATATGTACATCACAAATACATTAATCAAGATCAAGTTTTTCACTCAAATATCAAATAGACATCAGAGAAAACATACAAATGTTTAATAAAACTAAGAATATGGCTCGTATACCACTATTAGATTTTGGGGTTCATATTCAGCGAAAAACTCAATAAAATTCTTGAAAAATCCCAACATAATTGAAAATAGGTTCCATTAAACTAGATCTACAAAAATAAATAATACCGTAATCCGTGATTTCCTTCTCTGATGGTTTGATCTCCTAGATGTTCAGGTGCGCGTCTTCTATCAAAAATCTACATACTAACTGTGATCGCAATTTTGATTGTTATCCCCCAGAGAGATAGAAAACATTTATCTTTCTTTACTAAAATCCTAAGAACATGAAAATAGCAAAAATAAAAAATCTTAATTTGTTTTCGGATTTCAAGTTCTATTTATATACATAGATATGCCCTCACTTAAAATCTTATTCGCAATACAACTACTTTATTTAGGCAGTTTAAGCAAATTATATGCATGCCTTTATTGATAAGTTACCTTATAAAAAATATTAGAGGCTTTTATGTCATGAATTTTATCATATAGGTTCATGCAACGTTGGCAGTGAACCAATTGAAATTGTGCAAAGCCATTTTTTGTATGCGACCCAATAGGTTCATGCGACGTTGGCAGTGAACAAAATGAATTCTGGTACACAAGTCATAGACGGTCTCTAACAAGGCATTATGCTACCTAAATAACATGAATATCAAAATCGATACAACCTAATGAATAACATATGTCATATCATTTTTCATGTGATCTCATTTCATTATACATTTGGCATGGAAAGTCACCCTTAACCTTTAATTGTCCTAGTCTCAATCTTTAGGTAAATTAAAAACTTCAAAGTCATATTGATCATATCAATTCACATGGACTAGGCCATTTTCAATCTATCATATCGAGGGATCCAATGATATCTCTCTATTTGAGAGTGACAAATTCTATCTTGATTACACACCTTCACATATTATTCATATTGTAACCAATCACAATCTTTATAATTTTCTAGTTAATAACAACTAATACTTATGTCAAATTACCATAATCATAATATTGAATTCTATTGTAATCTCAAGTCGAAGGACTAAATGATATGCCTATGGTGAGTAACACCTATGACCTAATCCATTCAGTATTCTAATATTTGGTTGGTCCAGTACCTTATTCCTTATTAAGTACTCGTAATCTTGATTCGTATCTATATACGCATGATCACCATATAACCATCAATCAAGATTCACTCTAGTCTTAATTCGTTATAGTTCCCAATATAATGACTGACTATGGACATTTAGGATATTACAACAAATACAAGTGGATTTTATTATAAGGTAAATGTGCAATCGCATATAATAAAATAAGGAATGAAAGCATCTATTTTATTAATTAAAATTATAAAATAAACAATGTTTGTAGATTGACCTAAGGCACATGCCCCAACACAGTGAAACTAAGTAAGGGTAGGGAGAGGAATAAGGGAGTACTGACTAGGGATAACAATGTTGACAATAACACATGGATCGCTATAGAGATGGATTATGTGACTTTAGTACGAGAATTTGATGCAAACGAGCATGGGAGTGACAATAAAATGGTCGCCATAGTTCGAGGAAGACTAATGCACTAATCACTTGAAATAATAAACTTTAACCGTGGTTTACTGAAATTTCATATGAGAGAAAAATCGAATACTCGAAATGCTAATATTGATTTAGACATGAAGTTCCCCATGAAACCATAAGGAATGGTTTAGAGCCAATTCTAGTGTATACATTCATTTTTTATAAGAATGGATATCCAAAACACATTCAATGTAAATATTCTAGGAAAACCAACAAAGAATGGAACTATTTCATCAATGCGAGCCTGAATCCAAGTATGCAATACTCCGAGATTCTAAACTACAAGGCAACATTGTTATACCATATTTTTTAAGGCATTAGTTACATTAATGTTAGCAAGTTCATCTATAATTAAATTTGGAATGCCACGAACACAAACAAGAATGAATGGTTACCTTTTCCCTCGATGATCACATAATTCTACAAACAATATCAAGTTACTTTGATAGGTATTGGGTTGGATGATTACCTTAAAAAGACCATCATTAATGAATGCATATAGAGCACAAAAAAAATTCTAGGCTATATCAATTTTGAGTAAAAGAGAGAGAGAAATGAAACACTTAGAAAATAGACCTTGGAGAGAAAAAGAATATGGGGAGAAAATAGCTAGGCGAGTCTTGGAAGAGATGAAATATAGCGCATATAATAAGATGATGAACTAGACCTCAAAGCCACCAAACGAATATTTCATTAGCAGAGAAACAGAGATGGCCATAATATGGTCAATCTTACGGAACCAAATGTGAAGTCTTAAAAATCAAGAGTTTATGTTTATGAACTAGCATGAAAATTGTGAGGAACTTCTACAGGTTTGAGAGATGAATTGCCAAAAGATTGCAACGTAGAAGAAATGAAATCCCAGTGCCATCTGCCCTATTGAGATTAACTAGTGAGGGAGTATGTTTTGAAACTACTCTAGTGGCAAAAGTACACTATAGGCTTTATGATCCTGCAGCAAGTTACCAATCAATATAGCAAGAGCAAGGGGATGATGGTGATGATATGACTTCTAGACAGTTGTTTTAATCTTTTTATTTTCTTTTTTACATCCATCTTTGGGAGAAACTGTGTGAGGTCTTTCTTTTGTGATGTGATACGTTGATCTATGTCATGTCATATGATAATGTGCTACTACTTCTATGGTTTGGAATGGACCATGTTTTAGTTGTTTATGTTTATGCTATATTAATAATGTAAATGATACTTGAAAATTTTTTATTTTTCATGCTTTCATTAGTTATGAAATTATTCCTTTGGAAATATGTTCATTAATTATTTTTATTTTATTTAGTTCGTTTATGCTTCATGTGGTATATTTGTTTCGTTATAAACATGACTTAATTTTGAAATTTTAAGGATAAAGTTTGGAATGCGTTTGGGGGTATCTTGGTGAACTGAAGTATAATTAAATAAGTGAAGTATTAAAGATTTGATAGGTACAATCTATATATTAATTCTTCAAAGTTGACTTAAATTTTCAAATTTTTGAAGATACATATAATATTTCTTCATTTAAGATTATTTAGTTAGAAATATGGAATTGAATTTATTTTGGATTTAAATAGAAGTATTATATTTTTACTACCCATGAAAATTGAAACTTTATTATAAAAAGGAAGTGTTATACCCTATTTGACTTATTCTAGGTAGTGTATGCACTAAAGGAGTTTAGAAACAATTGATTGCTTTGTGTTTAATTTTATAATGGTAAAAGATCGAAACAATAGTACAAGATAAACAAGATAGATTTGTTAACATTTTGTTAGATAAAGATTATTGATCAAGTATTTTATTTTTTTGTATATATTGAAAATGACAAATGCTATAGTTAAGCAAGAAATAGGAAATTAGCGAATAAACTTTATTTAGATAGTGAGAATAATTCTCAACTGTTGTGAAAATGTGAAGAGCTAACAAGAGTTTTTGACTGAAAAATAGAGAGACCTACTAATTCCAAAGAAAATGGAGTAGGGAATCTAATGGTAGGAAAATGTGAGAAAGAATTCCTATAAAAAAATAGTGGATTTCAAAGGAAATGGAGCGGGGAACCATTGGAAATTCCTATAAAAAAAATAGCGGATTTCTAAGGAAATGGAGTAGAGAACCATAAAAATATAATATAAAGAAGCGAAAAAATATATATAGAAGAAAGAAGAAACAAAAGAACGAGAAATATTTGTAAAATGGAAGGATGTTTTATGAACAACTTTTCAAAAAAAAAGATTTACTGTGACGGCTCTTTCCTTAATCTAGGGCACCGCCTCGGAACGTAGGACTTAATAACGTATTTGTTAACCTTTTTGTCTTATTCTCCTAGTTGTTCGTGTTCAGAAAAAGAATTATACAATTTTCATTATTGTCAATTTCATGGTTAATATAAAATTGTTTATCATTTTAATGTTATTAGCAAAAGAATTAACAAAATTTATTATATTACTCGATTTTAGTGTCGAGTGTTGGAACATTGTACTTCATTTCAGGCCACGTCATAGGTTGGTGACCCTTAATTACATACTAATTGTCACGGTGTTGTTAAGTGAGGGGTTTACCCTAAGAAAACTTTCTCGCTCAACCCAACACGTGGTGCCTAAAAGGCCACCTTAGTTCAGCATTACCAATACTTAAATCGAATGAACAACAAGAAAGGACACCAAAGAAATGCTTTACTAAGCTCTCATTGGGAATACAACACTGGTACTCTATGCTTCCCCAAGCCCAGATCTCATGGCTTTATAGATCAGCCAAGAAGTAGTTACATAACCGTTAATGACCCCTATCCTGATTATATTGATTCATAGACTAAGTAAAACCCCACTCTATTGTGGTCAAGGCAGTTATCAAACTGCCTTGTTCCTTTGGTGCCACCTGGTTTCATAACCGCCTCAACTGCTTGGACAATTAGCACATGCTCCATGTATTTGGGACATTCTTGGACGTGCCTAGGTCATGCCAAAGGCCATGAACAAGGTAGTTACCCAACCGCTTGGAACCACCTTAACTTCGTCCATCCACGCCTAAAGCGACTAGGTCCATGTTTCTCTTAGAGATACGGACTGCTCGGTAATGCTTAACTAAGCCTAGGAATCCTGGGTGTTAGCTGGGGTTCAGTTGAGTCCCACCGGCTATGGGTGGCTAGGACCATGGGTCCGTGGGTCTTGCCTTGGCATGGTGCCCAAGGCATGCTCGAGGGTCTTCCTTGCTACTGTGCCCATGCCGCCCCTTTGAGAGAACACACCTCCCCTTATAGTAGATGTTAAGTCATTTCCCAGCTCCAATAGGAATCATCAAAAAAGGAGACGAAACATACTTTTACTTGTTCAACGGCCAAGTCAACATTTGTTAACCCTTGCCAAGGTATGCCCCGTCCGTGCCAAGGCGCGACCTTGCTCGTACTAAAGGAATCCGCCAAGGTAGTGCCCTTCTCGTGCCAACGCCCAGCCTAGCTTGTTCAAAGGAGGCGCAGCCTTGGTCGTGCCAAGGGAATCTACAAAGGATTGCCCGTGCCTCTACAAGGGATACATGCTGAGGCGCAACCTCTTCTGTGCCCAGGCACCGTGCCTTGGCGCGTGCTAAGGCGCGACCTCGTCCATGCCTGTGCGCTGCCTCATCCATCCTGCATGAAACCAAACTTCATGGAACCACCCGAGTCCTCCAAAACTCAAATCATTTGCTAGGTTTCTCGCTGCCTAGCCCAGCCTACTTGGGTCACGCTATTGAAGGGCTGATAAACATCCCCCGTCGAAATGTTCGATGCCCGCATCGAATTACTCGGTTACTGCCCCTTCTGGTATTATTTTATATCCTTCTCAAACTGCTATAGAGTAGTGTCTCACTCCCAAGTTAGTTCCTCAACATCAACCCACTTGATTAAGCAAAAAGTTTATCTATTTTTCTTACGTTGGCCACATGTCTCGTGGCTTAGAATTCGCTCAATTTCTCCCGCAAACCCCTTTCGTACTAAGGGTGTAGCCCATCTTGCCGTACTCATCCCTAGATCTACCTCATTAGAGTGGAAAGGTTTAAAATAGGGGACATGGAATGTTAGATGTATCTTCAACCTTTCTAGTAGCTTAAGGCGATAAGCCACCCTCGCTACTCACTTGACCACCTTAAATGGTCCTTCATACCGCTGAACCAGGTCCTAGTGCGTCTCCTTCTTGTTCAACTTATTCAAAATCTGAGAAGTGAGCTTCAACACGACTAGGTCTCCTTCGTAGAACTCTAAGATTATTTTGGTCAGCATACATTTTCATCCTCCGGCCAGCTTTGGCCAAACTGTCTTGAGCTGCCTCCCTCAGCTTTTTCTTGTTCATCGCAAAATGATAAGACGTTGGTCTTGAACCCATCGACTTTAACTTGGCTATATTATGTGTAGTAGCCGGCTATTGTCCTGTCGCCACCTCGAATGGACTCAGCTTTGTAGCCGAGCTTTTGTGGAGATTATAACAGAATTGGGCTATATAAAGTAAATCAACCCAGTTGGACTGACTTGGATTCACATAGTGTAAGAGGTAGTCCTCCATAAATGCATTGATTCTCTCAGTCTGCCCATCTGTTTGGGAATGGTTTGCTGTGGAAAACTTCAACTCCGAGCCCATCAGATTGAATATGGCAATCTAAAACCTTCCATTAAATCGAGCAACTAGATCACTAATAATGTCCTCTGGTATCCCACAATATTTTGCCACATGCTTCAGGAACAACTCCGCGGTCAAGTCTGCATCACAATTCTTCAGAGCAGTTATAAATGTAACATACTACGAGAATCGATCTACCACCACCAGCATGCTTCTCATTCATTACACTTTAGGAAGACTAATGATGAAATCCATAGATATACTTTGAAAATGTCTATCTTGTACAGGCAAAGGATCCAACAACCCTGGTGCCTTCCTCCTCTTCGTCTTGGCTTGTTGGTTGTCATGGTGGCACACAAGACCAGTCCACACATATTGATCTACGTCCTATTCAATTTTAGGCCAGAAAAACGAAAGTGATAAGAGGGCATAAGTGCGCTCTACGCCCTGATGCCCAGCCCAACGAGCATCATGTGTCTCCCTCAAAAGTTGGCGTCGTAGTCCACCAGTACTAGGAACATATGGACGTCCTCCCTTAGCACAGAGGACCCCATTTCACACCAAAACCTCCAAGTAACTCCCCCAACCACTAGCTTTAGCATCTCTGTACAAACAAGGTATTTTCTTGTCTCTTCCTTGATGCGAGGTAGGTACTCACTTTCCAACCGCACCATTGCTGACACCATCTCAGCCAAAACTTTGCAACTAAGTGCGTCCAAGACTGAGTTTAGCCATCTAAGGTTATGTTTGAATTGGACATCGAACTCTGCTAGGAAATCCAGCCACTTTGCCTGCTTCCAATTGAGTTTCTTCTAACTCATGAAATAAGTGATAGCAACATTATCTGTCCGCATCACGAAGCACGTCCCCAACAGGTAATGCCTCCAAATGTGGAGAGCATGAATCACTACCAACATTTCTTTCTCCTGAGTTGGGTACCTCTGCTCTGGTTCCTTCAACTTTTACTTTCGAAAGCAATCGGGTGTCCCTCCTGGATAAGTACCGCCCCTAATGCTTAATCTGATGCGTTAGTATGCACTTCGAAAGGTAAGTCAAAATTGGGTAGTCCCAATACTGGTTCAAAGGCAATGGCCTCTCCCTAGTTCTGACATGGCTTGGTCGCATCGATCAGTCCATGCCCAGGTCTGATCCTTTTTCAATAAGTTTATCAACGTTGCCACTCTCCTCGAGTAGCCTTCCATGAATCGGCTGTAATACTTAGCCAAACCCAAGAATGACCGCAGCTCCTGGACCTTCGTGTGGTATGGCCACTCCATGATCACCCGCACCTTTTCTAGGTCCATCTATAATTTACCCTGGCCTACAACATGACCAAGGAAAGTGATCGTTTTGCTGCAAACTTATATTTTTCCCTCTTCACAACTAATGATTAGCCCTCAAGGCAGTCAAGACCATCCGTAAGTGACCCACATGATCTTGGAGGTTTTGACTATATATTACAATACGATCTAGATACACAATAATAAACCGATCATTGAACTCTTTTAGCACATCGTTCGTCAAATTACAAAATATAGCAAGGGAATTTGTCATGCCAAATGAAATCACTAAGTATTCGAATGTTCCATACCTAGTCACCATGGTTGTCTTAGGAACATCACCAACTACAATTCGGACTTGATAGTATCTCGACCTCAAGTCCAACTTCGTGAAGTAGGCTGCACTGGATAACCGATCGAACAAGTTTGCCACCAATGGAATGGGGTACTTATTCTTCAACGTCAGCTTATTCAGTGCCCTATAGTCTACGCACATCGAAAGGGATCCATCGTGCTTCCGCTGAAACAAGACTGGTGCTCCATAGGGTGCCTAGGACGGCTGAATGAATCCAGCATCCAACAACTCCTGCAACTGCTTCCTCATCTCCTCTAACTCCTTTGGAGCCATTCTTTAAGGGGCCTGTACTGGGGGCTTTGAGCCAGGGATCAACTCAATCTCATGGTCAATCACCCTTTGTGCGGGTAATTGCATCAAGAACTCTGCCGGCATCACACCACTGAAGTTCTCCAGTACCTCAACAACTGTATCAGAGATTTTTATTGTCATGCCTGCCTTAATCTAGACCAAAGCCGCCAGGTATGTTGGTTCACCTTTCCTTAGTCCATCTTTCACTTGAATGGCTGATAGATGGGACAGTTTTGCATTCTCTTTCCCTTAAATCATGTTAGCCATAGGAACAAAGAAAGGATGGGACTTCTTCATTACAAACAATCCCCTCAAGAATGGCATCAAAGCAATGCTCCCCAGATGTTGAAAGTCATGCCCTAGTTAGACATCAAAGTCATCCAAGGGAACTGCCATTAGGTTGATATTCCTTTCCCAATACCCAACCTTAAGATTCACATTAGATGCCAAACCTTGAATTCGCTTTGCTTCAGAATTTACTGCTTTCATTCGACTAGAATTCTATGCGAGATCGAGTACCAAATTTTCCACCATTTTCTGCCACAAATGAATATGCTATTCCCAAATCCACCATTACTAAGATTCGTTTCTGATTCACCTCCGCATCAACTTACATCAGCCCCTCCGAAGGGCTTGTATTGGCTTGTTGAATGACATTCAACAATTGCAGTGGGCTCATCCGGGGCTAGCCATCATATTCCGCAATCAAGGCTGGGATTTTCTCCCTCTTTGAGCACTCTCGTGCCTTGTGAGAGTCTTTGCAAATTAAGCAACCCTTTTTTGAGGAACTTGATGAGGGATTTGCATCTACTTTTAAGGCTGGCTTTGAGCTTGCTTGTTAAGGAGGGAAGGGATGTTTCTCGCCCTTCTTATCGTTGTCCTTGAATGGCTTAGTCTCATTTTTCTTCCCTTCCCTCAAGCAAGAATTAGTCCTGAAGTCCGCAAGACTATCAGCCGTAGTAATCACTCCGGGCATGTCTTTCCAATAGTGAAGTTAAAGAGTTTTTCCTCCTCCGACAAATTTTTAATGTCCAGTAAGAGAGAGGAAAACTCTTTAACGTAGTCTCGAACCGACCCCGTCTGTTTGAGCTCGCGCAAGGCTTCTCGTGCTTGCCAAGCAACATTAGTATGAAGGAATTGATCCTTCAACTCCCTCTTTAGCACCTCCTAATCCACTGTCTTGGGTCTACCTGAAGCCGCATCATCTTCTACTCTTGTTCTCCACCAGAGTTTTGCATCACCTTCTAAGTACATAAAGGTCAAGACGACCTTTTGGTTCTCCTCCATCTGGACAGTAGCAAAGTATTACTCCATGTCCTAAAGAAGATTCTCAAGCTCCTTCATGCTCAGCTTGCATGAGAATTTCTTTGGCTCTGGCACCTTATTTCTAGGCTTTACCGCACCTGCAACCTTTGAGGATCCAGGCACGGCTCGCTTGAGTTTATTCACCTCCATAGCCATTGTCACGGTTGTTTCATTGGTGAGTTCTCCAACATAATGTACATCAGCTATGAGCTCTACGAATTTGGATTCCCAAATAGCTATCGTGGCCTTTTGTGATTCTCCTCTAGTCACTAAGGAAGCCACCAACATCTCCAAGTCTTCAGTGCTTTGTACCGACATTTAGGACTCCCCCGACTCATTCGTAATAGTCATCGTTCGAACTATATGTTCTAAGTGAGCTACCCTCTCACCTAGATCACTTGCTGCTTCGGTCGCCATCATCTCTGAAACGAGGCTCTGATAGCACTTATCACGTGGCTGTTAAGTAAGGGGTTTACCCCAACGAAATTTTTCTCGCTCAACCCAACCCGTGGTGCTTAAGGGCCACCTTTGTTCAGCACTACCAATACTTAAATCGAATGAACAACAAGCAATGGCACCAATGAAATGGTTTACTAAGCTCTCCATTGGAATACAACACTGGTACTCTATGCTTCCCCAAGCCTAGAGCCCATGGCTTTATAGATCAGCCAACTTGTAGTTACATAATCATCAAGGACACCGATTCCGATTAAATTGATTCATAGACTTTGTAAAACCCAACTCCTTTGTTGTCAATGAAGTTACCCAACTTGCTTGTTCCCTACCTGGCACTTGGTTCCATAACCACCACAACCGATTGGTGAATTAGCACATGCTTCATGTATTCGGGGCATTCTTAGATGTGCTTTGGTTATGCCAAGGGCCATGACCAAAGTAGTTACCCAACCGCCTAGAACCACCTTGACTTGGTCCATCCACGCCTCTAGGGACTTGGTCCATGTTTCTCTTAGGTCAGGGACTGCTCGGTGGTGCCTAGCTGAGCTTAGGCACTCTAGGTGCTAGTCGGGGCTCGGTCGAGTCCCACTTACTCGGGGTTGCTGGGACAATGGGTCTATGGTCTTACCTTGGCATGATGCCCCAGGCTTGCTCGAGGGTCTTCTTTGCTACTATGCCCATGCCGCCCTAAAGGGGAACACACCTCCCCTTATAGTAGATGTTAAGCCATTTCCTCAGCTCTAATAGGAAACATCAAGAAATGAGATGAAATGTAGTTTGACTTTGTTAACTCCCAAGTCATGATTTGTCAACCCTTGCCAAGGTATGCCTTTTCCGTGCCAAGGCGTGGCCTTGCTCATGCTAAGGCACGACCTTGCTTGTGCCAAATGAATTTGCCAAGGTATTGCCTTGCTCGTGCCGAAACAACTTACTAAGGCACGACCTTGCTCATGCCAAAGGAATCCATAATCGCGACCTTGCTCGGGCCAAGGCGCGACCTTGCTCGTGTTAATGGAATATGCCAAGGTTCGGCCTTGCTTATGCTAAAGGTATCTTCCAAGGTGCGACCTTGCTCGAGGTAAGACGTGACCTTGCTCGTACCACGGGAATCTACCAAGGCATGTTATGTGCCTGTGCCAACGGGTGCACTAAGGCATGTGCCATGGCGCAACCTCGACTGCGCCCAGGTACCGCACCTCGGCGTGTGTCTAGGTGCAACCTCGTCCATGCCTATGCGCTGCCTCATCTGTCTCGCATGCAACCAAACCTCATGGAACCACCTTAGTCCTCAAGAACATGGTCATTTGCTAGGTTTCTTGCCGCCCAACTCAGCCCACTCTGGTCACGTTATGGAGGGGCTGACGTTAATCCACTATTAGAAATTTAGGTCATTACATTTGGCTTGAGTGCTTACAGCTAAATTAAGTGAAGTGTCTTTTTATTCGAACATTCCAACAATTGAAAATGAATATGATAATTATTGGTGATTAAAAATTCCTATTAACTTTGACTATGGTGGCATTTTGAATATTGTTTGAAAATGAGATTGATTTAGTTATTCTTGAATCTTGAGATTTTATGTTAGTTGTTTTAAGATTAATGCTTTGTCAGTGGAGATTGAGAAAACCTTTGTAATAGCTTGGCCTTGGTAATTGGTTAAATTTGGATTTTGAGGTCTATTGCATAACTAAATGTTTGAATTGTTAAATAATATGTTAGTCTTTAAATCTTTCTATTCTATCATTAATATTTTTTATGAGGGTAATATTTTTTATTTAATGATAACTTTTGTTTAACAATAAGAGTAAGTATTTATGAAATCAGAATAAGGTATGAAAAAAGAATATAATTGAGAGTCTTCCATAAATGAGGACAATAAAGTAAGTTGTGCGGTATTTGATCAGTCAATAATTAGAGAATATTTTATAATATTTTTTAGGTTGATTTTCAAAGTAAACGGCTATATTATACTATTTTTTCTCTTATTTTTGTGATTTTTGGTTATACTTAGAATTTATGAAGAAATAGATGAAAATGAGAATAAATGAAAGATATAATCAGATAGAAGAAACACACAACAAATCACTGCTAGCAATTTGGCAGCAATTCATAGTTTGCACACAAATCGATAGATAAATTAATGGATCACGTAAACATATTTCCAATGATTTGACCATCGATTTACGTATTAAGTTCAATTGGTCAAGACTCCTTCGTTACGATTTTAGCAATATTAGATAACTAGAAAGACTTTAAGTTAGTTTGGGATACTTTGGGTATGTACTACATAGACAAGGACTAGAGGGGTGATCACTGAGATAGTCAGTTTCAGTATGAGGCTAGGTAGCAGGTTTGCGCTATGCGCTAACACCGATTGAGCAGCGCACGCAACAGCCATAGCTGTACAGTAAGAATATAGGTTTGGGAGGACATGACAAGGGTCAGAGAGATCGGGGTTAGTGTCAGAGATCTAGAGATGGCTAGATGTTCAGGTTAGAGATGCGACAATGTTTTCGATATGGTCAGACCGTACATCAGAGAGCGGATTGTTCGATGGCATCACCACCACTAGAGCTAAATCAGACTCAAGAGTGAGCACACGAAGTTGGTCAACTGAACAAAGGGGAGACCAAACATCATCTTAATGGTAAAATATGTAATATATTTTATTATTCAGTTATTTGTTTAAATATGAGTACATGTATGTAATTCCTAGCTACGCATACGAAGACTCAATGGTTATGCTATATACTTGGAAATAGTGTGTGGCATGGGCATTCTCAATGAATTGTGACCTGAGTTGTTTTTCTTCGTTGCCCGTGTCGATGGATCATGGGACCATACTGACCACGGCGAGGGCTTTTGGGTGATGGGCCAACGTAGCGGGTTGGGTGGCCCACCGGTGGGATCTAAATGTACAGATGTATGGTCCAGTGGGGTTTGAGATTGAGTTGGCGACGTCAATTGTTCTACCACTATTAAAGTTCCTACTATAGTTAAATTAGGAATTCTACGAGATCTAAACTTTGGGGATGAATCTTCTTTTAGTTGGGAAGATTTGTAACGACCCAAATTAATTAAACTAGGATTAACGTTAATTTCGAGGACTAACGGTCATAATTCAGGCATTACGTAGACAACTCGATTGACTAGGATTAGAGAACCGATGGAATATATTATTTGTGGATGTTGGTTTCTTAACTGTGATGTTTTAAATATTATATTATTGTGGCATCGCATGTGTGTACATTGCTATCGTGTAAGATTGTGTAATTGGTATTCGCCTCGAAAGGCATGTTAACGCAGGGATCGGGTATGTGAACTACAAATACAGTAGGAAACTCAATTAATTCATGTTAAGATGACTATTAAATCTATTAAAACGGGTAATGTATCCATAGGCTAAGTTGATTAAATTAAAATATTAAGTTATGACATACCTCGAAATGCATGTCAAGACGCTGGGCATAGGTTGTCGGGTAGTCGAAGGTGAGTAGAATCACAAAATTTGTAAATTATGTGAATAAAAACAATAGCAATATATATTATAATAGGCCTTCGTTAAGGTAATTAAATCAAATAAATCATGACCTCTAGTTTGGTTAATTAAATAAAAACTATAGGATTGACCCAGAGATACGTATTGCCACATGTAGGAACCATGTGAATGGGCAATTAGTGTCAATTGGATTAAGTTAATAAAAGTTAGTGGGATACAGGGCTAGATATGGGTCATTAGATGAGTCTCAAGATACGTAAATGCATGGATACCAATGGATAGAAATTAATAACATTTTAATATATAAGATTAGTTAATCAAACAACATGCAAACCAAACCATTTTATCATACTAACTTGCTGGAGAATAAGGAGGATGATGGGGAAAAATAACCCTTGAAAGATTGGTGAGAATTTCTTAAGCTAGGTGGTAGATCAACTAGGTACACATCTATTTATGTCAAATTGCGACAAGTTCTGGTTTTTATCTAATTTGAACGGGTGGATGATTCAAGATATGCAATTAGTTTATATATTTAGATTCCTCAATTGAAGTAGATAATCCTGTTGTATTAAAGTTATTAATTTTGTTTTCAAATCATAAAGATATGAATTTTTTATTTGTAAGACCAAAACTAAATTTCAGCTTGTTCTATCAGGCATTAGCCTATGTAATTTGGTCATAACGTACTCATTGTAGATCAAAATCGACCCAAACTGGTGGCATTTGAAAGTTCGCTTAAAAAGGAACAATTTTGCTTAAAATTGAGATGTTGTAGTTCAAATGGTTTCATGTCCGAAAGTACTTTACAAATAGGTGCTGCAATGCAGTAGAAGAGTTTTGAAACTAAAATTGTTAAAAGTATTACTCCCTATCTAATTATCCAATTAATGTAGTCTTTTTGTATGTTTTTATTGGGAATGTTTGCTACCTTATGACCAAAAATCCCTTTTTCTGAAACTATAGATTGGGAGAAATTGATTTTCTAACTCTGCTGGTCGGATTAGGTTCCAATTAGAGCTATGTTTAGTAGATTCATGATATCTCTTTCGGTGAAAATTAGAATTTTCCAAACTAAACCTTTTCAAAAAGCTAGGATAGAGACCAACAATCTTTGCTTGTGGAAGATTTTATGATTTGGACCATTTCATGTTCAAAAATACGTTGTAACATAAGACTTAAATTGAGAATTAATTTAGTCTTTAGGGGCTGATTTGCGAAGATTGAATTAAAACCTTTTCAACCAATTTGGATAAATAATAACTTACTTAAAAACCTTAGGGACTTAAGGAACCATAACTTCGTGTCAGGAAACATGTCATGTTAGATAGATGAGTTCGAGGAAGTTGGAAAACGTTTAAAGGTTTAAAAATCCCACAGGAACGCCACTTGAATATTTAGTTACTTTTAATAATATTTTACTCTATTTCCTAATTCTATCCTTTATTTACTCGGTTATCTATATTTGTGTCACTGTTTGGATGGTTGGTTGATTTTACTCGAGCCGGATATTCCGTTATGCGTCTATGCACGCTAGACCATAACATGTGTATTATGAGTCTTCAGTGGATAACGACCTGAGCTACTTTTTGTACATGTGTCAGGGCGTCGTGGGTATACGCTGGCCACCGAGAGGGACTAGGTGACGGGCTTGTTAGGTAAGCCTATTAATGGGATCATAGGGAGAGTATCCAAAGTATGGTCTAGTCTTACTAGAACAAACATAAATGTTTGCTCTTTATTGTTATTTTTGCATGCAATGATCCATTTACAGTTGCATGTTTACATTCCAAATGTTTATTTGACAATATTTCTTGGATTTCCTTTCCTTTATTATATGAATGCTTAATGGATTTCCTTCGAGTTTACTAACTTGACTCATCATCTATTTTGTTGTGATGGCTGAGTGCAGATCAATCTACAAGTAAGGGTAAAGGGATTCTTGCAACTATCTCGAAGCTCCTCCACTATTCGGCACACTACTCGTACGTGTTTATTTTAGCATTAAGTTGTATATTTTAGTTTTATGGGAGACTGGTGATACATTTGTACTTGTATATATTTACTTTTTTCACTTTTATATATACCGAATATTATTTCGAGTTTTCCACAGTAGGACTGATGCTTTATAAAACTCAAGAGTTAATGAAAATACATGTTATTGTTACTTTAAGACTTCCGCTATAAAATACTGGCTATCGAATTGCAACTTTGAAATACATAAATCACTAGCATGGCTAGGACTCGAATAAGTTACATTTAGTTAAATTAAAGGAAATAAATTAAGATTAATGAGAATAATCGATTCATTAAACTGATCACACACGTGTATATATCATTATCGAGACATGAGATAGACAAGTAGGTGTCAGAAATGTGTAGTCAGGCCACCAGGCGAGGAGGCCACGAAGAGACGACACCCCGCGGCGGTGGGGCTGCCACAGCTGTGGCATCCCCTATCCTGATTGAAGCGATAATCGGCTTGAAACCCTAATTAAACATCTTAAGCCTAGCCAAACTTAAAAATAGCCAACAACCCCTCCATTTGTACTTGATAAACTTTACCTATATATCGATATCGAATAAATAATTTAAAATATACGTAGAAGAAAAATAAAACTTTTTTGATAATTAAATGATATACATAAATACAAAGTTTATCAAAACATAAAACCTCATTTATAAACCTCACAACCATGTGCATAAACAACAAAATAACTCAATCATCGTGTATATATATATATATATATATAAGAAGCCTCATTACATCTTGGAGAAGATAATAAGAGTCATAAATCTTCTCTTTTCACTTCACTGAAGCGCTAGGCTTCGAACCTGAAATATTAAATTTGGTGTGGTGCTCTAACTTGCTCAATAAGTAAGGATTCACAAAGCCATCAACATTCCATAAAATAATCAAAAATATTATGCAACAACAACATGCACTAATATTAACTAACATACAACAACAACAACAACAACAACAACATAGCCTCAGTCCCAATAATATTAACTAACATAATTACGAAAATTTGTAATTAAATAATAACATGTGCAAATCAGATCGTCAATGACTATTACACTGTGATTCCCATTTATTTGTAAGACTAGGGTCGATTACCAACTGACATCATTAATGCTATTGTTAGACCAACATGTTGGCCAATGTGTTGTATAGCCAGTCCATTAATATCCAATGGTTATATCCTTAACCTTATAGTGAATATGTAATCCACGCATCCTAGCTAACTGAGTTGGAAGTTACATATAGGCGAGAAAGGTAACCCATCTCCTATATAATTTGTTCTCAGTTCCAAGAGTTACTCTTCTCAATCAAATTAAACAATGTTTTCCATTTATTAAAAACATGACAGTGTACATAGTCCCCATTAAGTCCATAAACTACATGAGCTACGTATAATAAAATAACCAAGTGACATTGATCAATAAGTGAATCCTTACCTCATTTTAAGTTTCTATTTAGAAGTTCCTTAACATTTTGAGTTTCTTATGCTTTCCCGGTTATCCAACACCTATCACAAACTATTTGTGATCAATATAAGTCTAATACCGTATATTTAGAATCCCTAAGTTAATCAATAAGACTTTAAGAAATTTTAACCAATTTATAGCAGAGTTGTTGTTTTCTGAGTTGGAAGCGTGCTCCCTTAATTGGTGATCCGAGCTCATTTATAGGTACATCCCAATTAAAGAAGGGAGTGCGCTCCTCTGCTAAGTGGAGTACGCTCAATCTATACTTTCTTGAAAGTAAATAGGGCGGCAACCACTATTTCATAAAAAAATCATCACAACAATAGTTAAACCTCCGTAAATACACCAAGGAGGAAAACTAGGGAGGTACAAATCAATTTACAATCAATAACAACAACAATTCACTGAGAAATCGTCACTAATTATTTAATTGAACTTTAAATTCAAGACTTTAACTTATAAACTGATGATCTCTGATCTAGCTACTATATGATCTCCTCGTTACGGTCTCCCCAATTTAAAGCAATTTCGTCCTCAAAACTAGTGTAACATAAAATTACCTATACTTTTGAAGAGAAATGGAAACTGTCCTTCGTATAAGATTCCCGCTCCTTGGTTAGTTCCTTTTCTCCATGAAAGTATCATTTCAGTTTAACTAAAGGAGTCTCTTTGGTTCTTAGCCTCTAAATCTTTTGATCAAGTAATTGAATCGCTTCTTCATTGTATGATAAGTCTTCTAGAAGATCAAATTCATTCCAATCAATCCTTGGAGTGAAATGAGTCTCTGTTTTGGTGAAGCATAGATACGTGGAAGACATTATGAACTTTAGCAAACTAACAAGGTAACACTAACTTGTAAGCAACAGTACCAATCATTTCCTTCATTCTGAATGGCCAAATGAACATTTGAGTTAGCTTACCTCTCAATCCAGACCTATACAATCCATTCATAGGTGAGACTTTCAATATAACGTAATCATTCTTTGAAAACTCTAAAAAACTATTATATTTAGCAGAATATCTCTTATGTTTTAGCAGTGTCATAGTCAAATGCTAGTGAATCTGCTGAACACTCTATATGTAGTCCTAAATCAACTTCGACCCAAAAAAAAACTATATCTCTAACCTCTGCCCAATACACATATGAACCGTAAAACCGACCATATAGAGCTTCAAAATGAGTTATTCCAACAGTAACTTGATAGTTATTATTATAAGAGAATTTACACAAAGGAATATATTTCCCTTAGTTACCATTAAACTTCAATACATATGCTCGAAGCATATTCTCTACCACCAATATTAGTTACCGAGTATGCTTGTCAATCTTCGGATTGTATGTCGTATTAGGTTAAGAATAATTCCTAATTGTCTCTACAATTCACTCCACAGCCTAGATGTGAATCTTAAGTAACTCTCCAAGGTAATAAACATTGGAACTCTATGAAATCTTAATACCTCATGTACGTACACCTTACATAATCGATCAAGAGGATCTTGCATGGAAATTGGCAAAAAAAAGCACAAAATTTTGTCAACCCATACTACATATGGTCATGCTTGCTCAGAGGTAGATCGAAAAAAAATTGCATCGATATGTGTTCCCATTCCAACTCTAAAATAGGTAGTGAATGCAAAAATTCTCATGGTTTCCTATGCTCAGCCTTAACTTGCTATCATATCTTGCATCTCTTTACAAACCAACCAATATCACTCTTCATTCTAAGCGACCAATAAATATGCCTCATATCACGATCTATCTTAGTGTTAACTAGATGAATAAAGTAAAGAGATCTATGAGATTCCCATAGAAATTCCTACCTTAATTGATCTTGAGTTGGAATCCATAATCTATCACTAAATTATAACGCCTCTTCATAAAAAAACTAATCAATCAGGATGATGTACACTAGCCGCTAACCTCTAAAGCGCTATATAATCCTGATCAACATTCTAACATTCAATAGCCCACTAAATCAACTAGCGTTTAGCTTTAATTTAAGCATAAAATTACATATTAGTAGCTCTGGAACTAGATCTCCCATCTGATAATGTGCCAGCTGAACATTCAAGAATCATCATCACTAGCGTTTCCTCAAGAAGTCTAAAATGAGAAGCTGTAGCAGTAGGTACATTTTCTAAGCTTGTTATTTTCTTAATCAAGGCATCAATAACAACATTTGCCTAACTAAGATGGTACTCTAAAGTGAAATCATAATCTTTGAGTACCTCAAGCCATCTACGCTTCCTCCAATTCAACTCACTATGAGTAAAAAACTATTTTAGATACTTATGATCCTAAAATACTATAAATTTCTAACCTCAAATATAGGGCCTTCAAATAATCAAGGAAAAAACAACTACAACTAGCTTAAGATCATGAATTGGATAATTTGTTTCATGAATCTTAAGTTGCCTTGAACCATAAGCTACAACATTTTCTTCTTGCATTAGCACATAGCCCAAGCCTGAATGAGAATCATACATATAAATAAGTAACTCCTTCCTTGATTCATTTAATGTAAGAATATGTGTTGTAGTCAACTATCCTTCAAATCTTAGAAGGCAGCCTAGCACTCATTAGACCAAATAATGTCAACATCTTTATATATTAGTCTAGTCATTAATAGAACAATGCAATGGAAACCATCAACAAATCGTCTATAATAACCAATTAACCCCAAAAAACTTGTAACCTTTTACACTGTAGTAAGATAAGGCCAATCCTTGATTGCCCCAACCTTCACTGGAACAGAAGATATACTTTCGGCATTAACCACATGTGTAAAAAAATTGTACACTATAGACCAGAATTCACACTTAGTAAATTTTTCATATAGCTGATTATCCTCCAAAGTCTGCAATGTAACTCTGAGGTAATGCGAATGCTCTTCTTTTGTCTTTGAATAAACCAAAGTATCATCGATAAACATGATGATGAATTGGTTAAGATAGGGTTAAAAAACCATGTCCATCAAATCCATGAACATGGTAAGAGCATTACTAAGCCTAAACAGCATCACTATGAATTCGAAGTGCTCGTAGCTAATACTAAAAGTAGTATTCAAGATATCCTTATCACTAATCATCAATTGATGAAAACTAGATCTCAAATGAATTTTTAAGAAATATCTACCAACCCTCACCTAATAAAATAAATCATCAATCCTAGGCAATGGGTAATTTTCCCTAGTAGTAGCCCGATTAAGCATACTATAATTAAAGCTCATATACAGGGTTTCGTCCTTTTTTCTTCACAAAAAAAAAACGGTGCTCCCCATAGTGACATATTACGATGGATAAACCCTTTTGGTAACAACTCCCAAAGCTAAGTGTGCAACTCAAATAATTCCTTTAGTGCCATTTAATATAAAATCAACTATAGCCTCATTAAAACTACTATATAAGCTATATTAAACATAAACCAACCTACCATATCGCTCTCTACCCTGATCCTATGTTGGCAAATATCTTGAGGCATGTCCCCATTTACGTTTTGAAACCTACATATATATGGAGGATTGACTTAGTAGTCTGCATATGTACAATCACTAGGTATACACCATAACAAATATAACATATTCTTCGACCACATTCCCTCGGTCATGGCATGCATCAAGTTGCGAGTCCCACGTCACGGGTCATTGATCCTAATTAAGAGATTAAGCTCGAATTAGAAATTCAGGACGTGACAACTATACTCATGGTATTTAACCAAAGTTAAATCTTATGCAAAATCTCTACAAAATATTGAAATAGTTAGCCAAGATAAATTAAATGATGTTTCTGAATCGAATGAAGATATGCATTCTAACTCGACTGTTCCATAACAATCAGCAACTGCTTGGGAGGATAAAACATAAGAAGGCATATCTAAATCATATAAGAAATTAGGAATTAATAATATTTTAATGAAATCAAATCACAATGAAGTCACTAAAGAATTATTCGAATTTAAGAAGAGGAAATAAATGTTACGACCCATGAATGTTTATCATACCCTTCTCAATAGGAAATTCTTTTATTGAGTTTGCTATGTGTGATCTTGGAGCATCAATTATTATGTCACCTAAACATTACGAATCATGGAAAATAGGATCATTAACTATTACGCCTATTAATCTTACTTTAGCAAACTATAAAATTATGAAACCTTATTGACTATTAAAAGACATCTTAGTACAAGTATACGACTTACTATTTCCAACTGATTTCTATTTCATGGAAATGGGAGATTTAACATCGCCCAATCCTTTTCCTATACTATTGGTTGAACTTTTGAAAAAACGGCTAGAACTAACTTAGATATTTCTTAAGGAATAATGAACGCAAATATGATACCTAAGAAGAATATGATGAGTTATTTGGTAATGAAATAGATGATAATAAACTTTTGGATGTAAATTAATACAAGAACTAAAATGCTAAAATTTATGTAATTAACGCAGTAACAATGGAAACTAATAAAAATAGTTCAATGAAAAAACAAGTCGAAGACATTTCAAAAGAAAAAAGTTCAAGAATTGAGGTTTAAGCAAGTGAAGAATGTTAAAAACATTAACAAGAAGGAAGTTTCTAAGTCCAAGTACAATAAGTAAAAGAAAAGGTTGTATTTAAGCTCTGTAAAACATAATGATCTTGAAGGTATACACTTGAACATTAAATCAAATGGGCTTGGTACTTCAAAGCTCAATGTGGTACGAATTCTAACGCAAATCTCATGCCCATACATTTCTTTCTACATACTCAATTGATATTGAATTCACTTGCTTATGAACAATTCTCTTTACTGGATGGAACTTCAATTCAACTAATGGGAGTAGTAACGGATGTGCCTGGTCAAGTCAACTACTTTCATACCTATGAACATTTTGGTAATGCCGTACATTATTAACGAAAATCTTTCTTTAATTTTAGAATAACCTTTCTTAGCTGCTACTTAAGCTATTTTTGATATTCTTAACAAAATAATTACTCTAACGATTAATGGTGGAGCACTCACTTTTTGGAATGTCACTAGAGTAGATAATCATAAATTGAAGTTTAGAGATCCAATTAAATTATAGAGGGGTTAAGTCAAGCCAACGACGATAAACGAAAACACTATATTAGAGGCATCCCATATTCTCCGTTTATTCTATGTTTATTTCATTTATAGGACATCTAGTTTAGTTTAGTTTAGTATGTTTCTATTCTCTTACATTTTGACTCTTGTATTGGAAATATATTTTCAAAATTTAAACTCCAAGGTAATTCGAATTAGGGAGGGGGTGATTGAGTTAATTTTTCTTATATGTCTTGCTCAAGCAATCAAAATTTTTGTTAATTCTACCTTAATATAAATTTTAATGAATGATATATAAGTTAATTAAGGAATAAAATTACAAAATAGTGAATTGGCCCAAGTAATGGGAATCGCTGGCCAAATTAATAGCTGAATACATGAAAGTTAGTGCAAATTTGGATCTTGTCAAATCTTTAGCGATTCTCCTTACAAGTGAATCACTGCTCATATTGGTAGGTCACCACACATAACCTACTAGTGATTCACCAAGTGACTCAACTAACAAAAAAATCGCTAGGAACGATTTTTACTTTTTAAATCCGAAACCCCAAATCGCCACAAACATAAACCCATTTACACTAACAAACTATTGCACCATTTCATAAAAAATCCAATTTCATGCATACGCTCAAGCATCCTAAGCTCAATCTCATTATATTGAAGTGATTCACACCTTAACCAAGTCCCATTCAAAGAAAGACTTTTTATGTTAAGGGTGTTGAACCAAATTAGGGTTATAGGGAATTCGGCTTAGAACTTGGAAAGGCGATCTAAATGAGTTTTAGTGCTTAAATCGACAGAGGTTTACTCTCCAAAAAGTAATTTCACAAATTTTAGCTCCTTACTTTTACAAATTTTGATTTGAGGGATTTTTCCAAATTCTTCAATGCTTTTCGAAATTGTTTAGTTTAAATCTACTCAATTATCTTACATAAATGGTTTCATTTGTTCCAATAGATAGGAATTGCAATAGCATTGATAATTGATTTACAAATTCAACAATTTTAAGATTTTGTTATATTTACACGCATTTGCAAATGGTTTAAAAAACAAATTTATCACCTAATTGCTTTATTATATCTAGAAAATCAGTTTTAAAGTCCATATTTGAGATAACACGTCGATGCCAATTTTATTTTCAAGTTTCCAATGAATTTTCAAGTTAGCTTTCCAAATGAATTTCTCCTTTTAAAATAAAGTCTTGAATTTTATTGAATTATTTCTGACAAAATTTTTTGTATCATTTACAAGTTTATTTAGTATTTGGACTTATGAGTTTTTGAAATTTGAGACAATGGCTGGAGTAGTTAGAGTAGGAGTTCAAGAAGGAAAAGGGGAAGGCAGTATTAGTTGAAAAACCCAAACAAAAATCTGATGCTCCACCCACACCAATTAGGCCAATCAAGATTTCAATGACCATCCCCCAAACTAAAGTACTTAGAGAATCTTCTCAACACTCAAGTTTTTCCGATGACTCAAAAGGGACAGGGAGAAATTGAGGAGACACGTAGAATTCGCTTCTCACCCGAGCACAACATTAATGCCAAAGCTCTTGGTAAGATGAAGAGTGACATTAGTAAAAAGAGAAAAATTAAATCAAATTGGAGTTTCTATGTGAAAAACAAAGCTTAGAATGGCCTTTGGGGTTCCTAAATATAATAAGGGACATGAACTACGGATTGTTGAAGATTACTATGGCAATAATGATGTATGGCCTTCGGTTGAAATGGGTTGTGAAAACCTATGAAGGGTTACACAAGAAAAATAAAATAATATCCATAGTCAAAGAAAATCCAGATGACCACTCACCTGAAAGAATAAACTCGTATTATTATTATTTGAAATTCCATATGTGGCACAAACACTAGTACCCAAAACTCGATTATGGTTGTAGACACTTATTCCCCCACGAAACCATTCACAATGGTTTAGATGCTATTCCAAGGGACGGAATCCTTTTTGGTAAAGAAGGGTACCCAAAACACATCCAAGCTAAGCAGTTTAGGAAAACCATCAAAGTTTGAAGCTTTTTCCTAAATGCAACCATACAAGCTAGTTTGCAACACTAAAATGTAATGAAGTATAGCATGACTCTTATATAACACATAGATTAAGGGATCATCTATATTGATGTTGGCAAGATAATCTATTACTCGATAAGGAATGCCATGACCACTAAATAAAGGATTGCCTTTTCCCTTAATGATTAAAGAGTTTTGCAAGCAAGATAGAATTTCAATGTAAGGTCTATGGTAGAGGTTTACCCATATAGGACCATCAATGATGAAGTCATTGAAAACATCAAGAATGTGGTAGGATATGTTGATTCACAATGGAAAGAGGGTGAAAAGATACATACAGGATAGTGGCCACAAGGACATGAAGAATACAAGCAAAAAATCAAAAAAATTTGGAAGGAATGAGGAATGTGACATATAATGAGAAAACAAACAAAAGACCAGAGCCACCTGTAGAGGACTTCAATGGAATTTATGTGAATGAGATGGAGATGGCTTTTATTGGGTCGAACTTGCATAATTAGTTGAGAATTCTAAGATATTAATAGTTCATGTTCCAAAACCAACGCGCCATTGCCAGGAGCATTTAGGGTCCAATCGACTCATGACTAGAAGGATGCAACAAGGGGAAGGTAACATTCAAATTTCATCAACCTAATTAAGAATGACTAACTAGGAAGTCCTTTTAAAAGATATCTCGGCGGAGGTAGTGGACTACAGGTTATGTGACCCTACTAGGAGCTTTCATCTCAACGGTCCGATCATGGGATGGTGGTGATGATGCAATGTCTGGACGATAATTCTGATAGTTTATTCTTATTTATGTAATCATTTTCAGATTGTTATTATTAGTTGTCTATGTTTGTTATATTTTGATTTAATTGTTGTGGTATGTGCTACTTGGATACAATTGCTTTAATATGTTTATAAATTTTGTACAATGGTTTGATGCGTTCAATGTAAATTATACGATGATTGGAAATGTTTAAATATATCAAATTTTCAATTTCATATGCAATTCATTTTTATATTATTAGTTATTTTTCTTAAGTTATTCGTTTATGCTTCACGAGGTGTTTTTATTTTTCTTGGAAAACTAAATTTATTTTTAAACCTTAACGACGAGGTTTCAAATTAATTGAGAGTATTAGATGAAGTGAAGTATGAAGATTCGTAGTATGGAAGAAACGAGAAGTACAATCTATTTAAACGTTGAACATTGTGAACTTTTCAAAAAATTTCACAATACATGTAACATTTTTCCATTTCATTTTCCTTTATTTAGTAAGAAATATTGTAATGACTCATTTTATTAATGCCATTATTATTTATTATTTATAGATTAGGACCCCAGCTCGGACCTACATGGACGCCGCAGATAGGCTTGGGGCATGCATGACAAGGTACTAGTTATATAGTTGTCTGATTGATTGCATAATTGCGGTGTATTTTATTTAATATTGCATAGTTCATTGCTTGTTTGTAAATATCACGCTATGTCGTGCGAGACTGTGTAATATAGATTTGCCTCGTAAAACATGTCAATACGAGTATTGGTTAGATGTTGTACTAATACACTAAATCTTATACTACTAAAATGAATACAATGACTAAAACCCTATTGATTGTGACGTAAAATGGGTAATCAAATTTTAGGCTATGTCATAATAATTGGGTACATCCAGGACTGACGTGCCTCGAGATGCATGCCAAGATGCGGGGCACTTAGTTCCCAGTAGTTAGGGGTTTGTAGGACTACAACTAGGTTAATTTTGTGATCAAATACACTAACTATAGCATTGTTATACATAAGTTTGTTGTTTAAAAAGTATTTAAATATATTTGACTTGATTTTCCAATAGTTTTATGGAAATAATCTAAGCCATTGGTAAACATTAGGATGATCTTAAATTGTGTAATACTAGGCTTTTTGTGTCCCAATGAAGTTATTAATTTGTGTTTGACAACCTTAGAATGAGTAATAAGATTGTCCTCGAGATATTTGTAAAAAAATTGATTCCCACCAACATATAAAACCTTACTTAGTAGTTTATCTCTACATTACTCACTCGCAATTCACATATCATATACAACAACAACAACAACAACAACAACAACAACAACAACAACAACAACAACAACATAGCCTCAGTCCCACATTCATATGAAAGGAGAATTTTCCAATGCTGTAGAGGACATTTAAAGGGCTGGAAATCATTAATTTGGAGTTGGATTTGAAAAGTTAGTAGGATGGTAATTCACTCCCTCTCCATCAATTTCATTTTTTCAACTTGTTTTTCCATAAATATGAGATTTTTAAAATTTATGGTTTTAATGGTAATTTTTGTTGTTGTTGTTGTTGTTGTTGTTGTTGTTATTCTAATTATTGTTGAGTGTTGTGGATGATGAAAAGAAACGAACGTGTTGCTAGGGTGGCAGAGACGAATTGCATATTTTGCAAGACCTCTCTGGGTAGACTATGTAGGGGGAGGGGGCTGAACGCACATTTTTGCATGCGTGGGTGCCAGCCTAGGCAGAACTAGGCTCAGCTCAAGTGGGCCCCACCCCCATTAAATATATACAAATATTTAAATTTAAATTGAATACATAATAAATAAAATAAAGTTTAAAAAGTATAAAAAATAGATAAAAAAACAAAAAATCAAAGAAATTATAAGAAATTGGGAAAAAGGTAGAACATTGGGTGTCGAGAATTTTTCGAGCGTTTGGCACCTCAGTGTAACCCGAAAAATGTGCCACAACTAAAAATTGGAATAAAATTCAAATTTTTAGTTTAAAATAAATAATTTAACTTAATGTGGCTCCAAATCAATTAAAATTATATATATGGACTTAATGGGACTAGGGGCCGAAACTCTTATATTGGGAACTAGGCGGGGTCAGATTTGGGAGTCCGAGGAAGTCGGATCAAGTGTGCCAGGCTTGTAAAACCCAATGGAACGTTAATCGAGTATTTAATTGTGGTCCAAATTTTTTTCATCCATTATTGGCTTATTATTCCATTCTGCTATTATTATTGAGACGGTATGTTAAGGTTACTCCTAACGAGATATTTGTTGTGTATTTATGGCACACTATACTGTAGCACGTGTGACAATGCCCTCGATGAATAGCACCCCGACCGCTCTCCGATGCACGTGTCACTGATGCATAGGTATAGGCCAATCACCGTAAGGAACTAGGTGAAAGAGTGGTGAGGGCATCCATTGAAGGGATCCTGGGCATCCTAAGTACAATCTAGTCTCACCGGGACGAGCATTTTCTCCACTTTTTATGTATGCATGAGATGATCCATTTATAGTTACCTGTTTATTTTCTACATGATCATTTAACATAATCTTTGGTTTCTCTATTTACTTAAATGCTTAGTGAACTTCCTTGTGATTTTACTTACTAGACTCATCATCTGTTTTCTTATGATGCCTAAGTGTAAATCCTAGTACGAGCAGGGGCAAAGGGATCCTTAGCGACTATCTCTAATTGCCTACCATCCAGGACACTCTCATACGTGTTTACCTTTTGATACTTTGCTTTACTTTAGGTATCATGGAGACTAGAGAGACATCATACATTAGTACATGCTTATCTTTAGATTTTCATATCCCCTTATATATAAAGTACTCAATTCTTGGTTTTTAATATTAGGAATAATACTTTATGACACACGATATATATATTTAATGCATTATGTCCGATTAAGAGTTTTGCTGTTAAATTATTAGTGATATACTTGCAACTCTTAAAAATTTAAAATCCATGTGTTAACTTACAACCCTCTAAAAAAATATTACAAACATTAAATGTAGATAAATTTAACATGGAAACTTACATAATTGGTTTACCATATAGCGACATCAGGAAAAGTTAGCATGCACATTGAGGCTGCAGGGGTGGACAATGACGCTAGTGGAATGCAGTACTATGAGGGCCACATGGTGAGGAACGACACCCTCCATGTGCTCTTGGGCACGGGACCGCCATAGTTGGTATCAGAGCAATGGTTCAGAGAATATAGGGAAAAAACTAAAGAGCATAAAACTTAATAATAAACCTTAGATGTGGAAACCCAATGTATTTACCTTAAAACCCTACTTAGGAAGTGATTTTCAGGCAGGCCGAGTTAGTGGTCATATACATTGTATATTTCTATTGTATATTATAAACTAGACGTGTATATATAAGAAAGTTGATTCAGCCTACGCTTCTTGATACAGATATCGATGGATGAACAGACAACTCATCTGCAAGAGATTGGCAAGACGAGCGATCCGACTAGGGCCACTACAAATGCTACAACATAGAGTGTCGATGACTAACTCCGGCTTATTACGCTAAGTTAGAGGAGATATTATGGTTATTGATGACCTATATAGTACATGTCATTACTCTCGTCGTAGTTACAGTTCCCGCCACACAAATAATTGCATCAATTATCCAGCATAAACTTGCTCAGATTACTACTCCCATAATTCCCAAAACACCTGTTTAGAGGGTTGCACTAGTGGTTATACAAGTAGTCGCACCAATCAAGTCATACAGTCCTACTTCTACACCGATGACCATAATGATGGCTATTATAGCTACTACTTTTGAGATTACATTGACGCCTGCGGAAAAGTTGCTTAAGGAGTTTGTTTGCTTACAGCTTAGATATTTCTAAAGAGGTAGTCAACCAGAGGAGCCAGTAGATGGTTACTTTCACACCAGAGGCTGCAGAAGCTGCTAAGAGTCAATGAGAGTATATATGTATGGGTTTCTAGGTCATGCTTTACATGAGCCGCGGCTAATGGTGGACTACTCATATAGAAACTTATTTGGAGCCAACAACATGGGCAAACATTGGACAGGTAGTCTATGATGTGTATATCTCCATTGAGTTTTAGTTATGTTTAAGACATGATTTTCTAGCCCTGAGACAGGGAACCCGGTCGGTATTACATTATATCGAGATATATCAGTATATGCTTTAGTTTAACATAGATGCTACTGGGACGGGGCCGTTGTAGATTTACTCCTTTGTCTGGGGATTGGTGGACGTCATCGCTAGTGCAATTATGTGGACTGGAGCTCACACACTACTAGACATGTACGATGGAGCTCTTTCCCATAAGACGCGCCTATTATAGAGGGCCTTCAGGTGAGTATCTAGTACAAGACTTTATGAGTACCCATTACCATAAGTTGGTTATTAATGTTAATCTAATTCCTAATTAACCCGAGTTAATACATAATAAAATAATAAGTAGTCGGTACACCAAGTGGGACGAGGTGGTTCTGAAATGAATGTGCAAACTTGAGAACACCCATTGGCATTTCTGGTGAATTTATTGGTGAGAAAGTACACGAGGTATATGTATAACATTTGATACATGAATATATATATATATATATATATATATTAAAACTATAAGTTTAGTTTGAATAACAAGAATTATTAGAACACCTCGAGATAAGCATAATTGTTAATGGTGTTAAAATTCGTGTCACTTTGAAGTGTCACACTTTAAGACATCAAGAACTTAATCAACCTTAAAATAGCGCAATGCGTATCTCAAGGGAAATCTACTTATTTAAATAAAAAAACCTCAAGTTTATCCTCCTTGTTGCATCTATTCATCATTAGAGTGAGAGGAAGCAAGCAGCTTAGGGTTTTATCATATGAGGATGGATTCACGAGTGATTTCTTGTAGAGATCATAAGATCAAAATACAACTATATCAAAGATCATCATCTTGGTAAGTAAGGTTTTAAGTTTCAATTTTAATTCATAAGTATGTGACGATTTCATTGTGAATTGTTTGTCTGATCACTGGAAATATGTTGTTACATCACTATAGGTCCTCCCTGATGTATTAAGGGAATATGGGATATGACTTTGGAGAATTATGGATGGAATAATGGATGCTGCCCTATTTATTATTGAGATAATAAATGGTCAAGTGTGGTCCACTTAGTAGAAAAGTGTGTTCCCATTCATTAGTTGGGATGAATCTTATTGGTAGAGCGTGCTCTATCAAGTGAGGGAGCACACTCCCACCCGAGAAAATAACAATCGTGTTGTGATTTACTTATAATTTCTTAAGGTCTTATGGACTTATTTATGGTGGTAGGCCTATATTAACCATTAATGCTTACTGATAGGTTTTAGATCACTTGGAAAACGTGACTAACTTCGAAACTTATGTAGTTTGGAATGGAAACATGAACTGAGTTAAGTACTAATTCACTTATTTATCAATGTTGTCTGGCTATTTTAGTATATGTAGCTCATGTAGTTTATGGACTGAATGGGTAGACTATGTACACTATGTTGTTTTTAATAAATGGAAAACAGGGTCTAATGTAATCAAAGAGAGTAACTTCAGGAGTTGAAACTGGGTTATATAGGATGCATGGTTGATCTCTTGCCCTATATTTAACTCCAACTCAGTTAGATTGGTTGCGTTGGTTACATATTCACTATAGGGTTTAGGATAGAACCATTGGACACTAATGGATTGGTTAGACAGCACATCGACGAATGTGTTTGTCTAGCAATCACATTAATGGTGTTAGAGGGTAATAGACCCTAGCATTATAAATAAATTGAGAGTTACTGTGAAATAGTCATTAATGGTTTGACTTGCATTTATTATTTATTTAATTATATGCTCTCTATAATCCCATTAGTTAACATTAGTGCATATTGTTATTGCATGTGTTCTTGATTTTTATATGGAATTTTGAAGGCGTTTTGAATCTTTACTTATTGAGCAAGTTGGACCGATCATCCCAAATTTAATATTTTGGGTTCTCAACCTAGCATTTTAGCAAAAAGAAAATAGAATATTTATGAGTCTTAATATCTTCTCTACGATGTAATGAGCCTTCAGGTATATATATAAACTGTTTGAGTTATTTTTTTGGATATAAACATAGTTGGGAGGTTTATAAGAGAGGTTTAGGGTTTTGATAAACTATGTATTAATGTATATTGTTTAAGTATCAAAAAAGTTTTAAATTTCCGATATGTATATTTTAAATTGTTTATTCGATATCGAGATATAGGTCGAGCTTATTAGGTACAGACGAGAGGTTGATGGCTCTACGTTAGTCTGACTAGGTTACTGAGGCTTAATTAGGGTTTCAGGCTAAGTATCGCCCTAATCAGGATAAGGGATAATACAGCTTTGTATCACAACCTAAGGTTTTGCACTGTCAAATTAAGTGGTATCTATGATATAATTTTGTATCACAGACAAGGCTTTGACCTCATTTTCACTTTCGAATTATTTTCGAAATAAGCGATAGCATATTACTTTGAACCGAAACTTATGTTTATTGACTCTAAGAGTTGTCTCGAGTTATAAATAAGCTTAGGTTATAATAAACAGTTCTTGTTGTGATACTTGGGGGTAACGAAAATATAAAAGACTAAGATAAGTTATTTGTTGTGCTTTATTATATAAACGCGATAAATATAAGAGTTATGTCATTCCTGAAATATGAAAATATGGTTTATGTTTATCGATTTCCGATGATATGAGAAACCATTAAAGGTCAGCGTTCAAGAGAACCTTAACCTTGAGGAGAATGTAATGCAAACACATAAGGAGGATGTACGAAGATGTAATTAAACTCTTTTCCTATTAACTATTGTCAAAGATTTTTTTTCTTACAGTTATTATTCGATAAATAATAGTCGGTGAATAAGTTTCTATTGGATCTAGACCTTAAGACAATTATTAGGAGAATAAAATTCATGAAGCAACGGAATAATTAATCCTTTTAGATGGAACTAAACGATGACAGACCAGTTTGAGATTTGATTCAATACTAGCATTGAGACTAGTCGAGATACAATGGAATTATTCAGTAAATAAATTAGTGGTTAACGATAAAAGCCTATTTGAGTTTACGAAACCACCAATGGATTTATAATTCAAAAGTTATTATGAAATAGAGATTGCAGTTTTGGTGTGAATCCATATTGGAATTATAAGTGATTTCATGAATAAGGAAAAGCGAAATCGAGAATTTAAACTTGTCAAATTGGAAGATTGTTAAACCTTAAGATAGCAGTGAGTTTGTAAGATATCCTGTTTTGATGTTTTAGACTGGCGTAGTCTAAATTAGGGAGAATGAGTTATCAATGAATATAAGAATTCAAGGAATAGTGCGTGATAGTGGGAATGAAATTTCATTGCTCAGGATAGACAACTCATTTTGATAATAAAGTGAAATCAATTCTTCTCAAGATTTAGTCGAGATCAGCTTGTCACAGTAGTATGATCAGAGTAAAAGATATATTTAATGATGATTTCAAACAGTAGCTGAATTACTTTAAGTGGATGGTGAAGACAATTAAAACTTACAAGAACTCATGCTATGTTCGTGAATAAAGGTGTTGAGTATAGAAAGCTTAATTTAATCAAGTTGTTATCGTGTTATCAATAATAACATGGAATCTTTGAAGACTTAGAAGATGCATGAGCATTACCGTAAAGAACAACAAATTATAACTGTAAATTAGTTCAGACCATATTTTGCAAGTGCCAATACTAAGTTTCAAAGGTAAATTATTGTATAAGTGTTAAATATTGAAAAAAATCAAGAGATTTGACTGGGATTAAGACAATATTGGATTGTCATATATTCAATACAAATGTAAAAGAGAAATGTAATCTTGAAATAATTGAATAATACAAATGACCGATCCAAGTATCTTTATTGTCGTTATGTAATTAATTCAATTAACTCAAGTGTAAGAATTGTTGTAAGTTGAAATACGATTCAAGGATGCCTTGGAAGGAAACTGTAGCATAGTTTGACTTCAATGTTTGTTTAATGATACCTAAATTATGAAAGAAGTTAGAGGTTCATCCTAAGACTTCTTAATTAGGTAAATATACGTGTTGAAAAAATAAAGCAAAATTGTAGCTTCTGCTTCTATTTATAATTATAGTTCAAGATTTGTGAGAAGAACTGTGGGAATTGATAATCTTGAGAATGGGAATTGATAATCTTGAGATAAATATTTAGTGTTTGTACCAAATATGAAAGACATCACTTGTAAATAGGATGAAAGGTTTATTGAGAATCTTTTAATCATTCTTGGAGGTTATTGAGAATCTTAGAATAATATCAATAGACAACCTGAAAGTATGAAAACTAATGGATTAGTGTAAGTAGCAAGTTTCAAACTATTGAAGTTTGAAAAATGTAATTGTTATAGTGATAGAAATAGAAGGTGAGATTGATACATTTGGTTTCTTAAGTGTTGGAATTCACTATGAAACTTCACTCATTAAAGGTGATTATGTTGACAATGCCTTGAAAAGGAAAACGATCAAGTCTGTAGTTGCAATGAAAGCTTCTCAGTTATATTTCTTGAGTAAGATATCTATTAATGAACAATTGAAGTCCTGCACAGGCACATCATCAGTTGAATTATCCGGATTCGTAACTACAAGTCTATACTTTATAGCTCATATTGGAGCTAAGCTAATTAGGGTTAATTGAATGGTGAATTATTGAAGAATTCGATTAAGATTATCTAGTAGGTCAAGGTTTGAGTACAAGTTATTAGTATTTTGTATGGATAATCTTGGATCAATATATTGAACATGTAAAGAAAAGTTCTTGGAACTTGAATCAAAAAGTGAGGTAAGAATGTCATGAGAATCAAATGGAAGTTATTTTATAAAAAATTATTCAGGCGAAACCCAAAATCATTGTGATAAGAATCTCATAGATTTTGGACTTCTCGAGGAAAATTGTATTTTACTAATTATTCTTACTACTACTACTACTACTACTACTACTACTACTACTACTACTACTACTACTACTACTACTACTACTAAAATTCATATTTATTTCACATCATTCATGAAGTGTCTTTTAATTCAAATGAGTTCAAGTTAATAATCCACTCAGGAGTTTTTCTTTTGCAAAAACTTATATTTTCAAGACATGTAGCATTAACAATACATACAAGTCACTTTCAAATTTCAAGAGAAGATCACAACCATCACTACTCGCAAGTTTGTTTCACCTCAACACTCGAGTAGAAAGTGTTTAATTTTATGATTTCTCATTAAGATTAGAAATTCACAAATAAGTATTAATCAAGCTAATTTTGGTAGACTTTAGCACTTCAAAAATCTATAGGACTTAAAATAATAGGAAAGAAAACTTAAATCAATTAAGCAACTAGTACTCAAGCTAAATCTTTTCTTCGAAGAGTTTTATCCCAACTTCCACATTTATTTATTTATTTATTATCTCTATTTTCTTTTCTTCTTCTCCTTATATTTTCTAATTGCATGGTCCTTGCTCTTTCTCTGACGAAATTCATTTTTCCTTGGTTTTTCCAACCATAAAGTTCTCTGCTCCATTTCCTATAGAACTTATAAAACTCTTTCTTTTTTTCTTTATTTTAAAAACTCCTTTTAGCACATTTCACTTTTACTCTATCAAGCAAGTTAACTCTATTAAACATTCATATTTATGCCCCTTTTACCACTTAGTCTTTATTTGCTTTTTTATTATCAAGTAATATTCATACTTCCTATAGAATTCCTTAGAGAACAAAACTTTTCCACGAGAATTGTTAGTATTCTCTTTTTTTGTTTCAATTTAATCGTCTTCCCTAACTCTAAGTGTCTAATCATGAAATTATACCGTTATTTATATATTTCATATTTTCTTCAAAAAATTAAAAATACTCTTTAGAGTTTATATCAACAAGATACTTATATCTTACTCATCCTTAATTAAAGACATAAACTTTACAAATGAATTACTTATTCATTAAATAGTATTATATACAACCTAATCTATACTAACCAAACACATTCAAAACAAAATTGAAATAGAAATATACTAATATGCTTTCCACTTTAACTACTTCAAAAAATAAAATTTTACGATCACACCTGCAGTGTTTATCCTTATTTCATATTTTCTTACTATTTCCCATAGTGTAATGTTGATGCGCCAATACTTAAACCAAACCTTGTCTTCAATGTTTAAAAGAAAACTTGAAACTTAAAAAAACTAAAACATAAACATATAATACTTACACTAGATATATAATAATAAATTAAACATAAAATCTAAACAACTAAATAAGTGAAAAAACATCCCTAAAATAAAAATAATCAGTATTTAAGTATCTCTATGTAGCAGAGGACGGCGCTCCCGTTATGAATTAGGACGAACCCAGTTAGTGAAGCGTGCCCCATCAAGTAATGGAGCGCCCTACTACCCAAAAAAAAAAAACAATTGTGTTGTATTCTACATATAATTCCCTAAGGTTATAGGGACTGACTAAGGGTTGATAAAAATATGGTAATAGACCTATATTGATCACAAATGATTTGTGATAGGTTATGGATCATCGAGAAAAGTGAATAATCGAAAAGTTAGGAATTCGGTAACGGAGACCTAAACCGAAGTAATTATGGATTCGTTTTTTTATCAATGTTGTCTAGCTATTTTAGTATATATAGTTCATGTTGTTTATGGATTGAAATTAGGGACTATGTATACTTTTATTTTTCTAGTTAAATGGATAACGGTGTCTAATGTGATCCTCGAGTGTAACTATTGACAACTAAGACCAAGTTGTATAGGATGAGAGGATGATCTCCCAATTTATATGTAACTCCTACTCAGTAAGATAGGTTGCATGGGTCACATATTCAATAACGGGTTTTGAATAGAACCACTGGGCATTAATGAATTGACTTGACAACACATCAACTAATGTGTTGATCTAGCAATTTCATTAATGACATTAGTGGGTAATCGACCCTAGTTTTATAAATATAATGGGAATCACAGTGTAATAGTCATTGACAGTTGATTTCCATCTGTTATTTATTGAATTATAAGCTTTCCTTATTCTTGTTTATTAACATTGGTACATATTATTATTGCATAATGTTCATGATTATTTTATGGAATGTAGATGGCTCTGTGAATCTAACTTGCTGAGCAAGTTAGAGCACCCGCCCCAATTAACATTTTTGGAAAAATAACGAGCGCTACAATTTTGGGATACATAACATTTTGGAGTATTAATTTCCTCTTCGATGTAATTAAGCTTCCTTTGTCTACAAATTTCTATAAAATACAATTTTCTAATATTACAAGGGATCGAAGTTTTGTATAACCGAGAACTATTCCGGTTTGATTTTATACTGTATATATCATGTTTAAATTATCAAAGAAAAACTTAATTTCCACCGCATTTAATATTTGATTTACATCAATATTTCATATATGGTGGTGTTAATCAAGTGTAAGTGGAGAGGGTACTGGCTCTAATTAAGATCAGCGGGATTAACAGGGCTTACTTAGTTTTTAGGCTAAGTATCGCCCTAATTTGGTTAGGGGATGTTACGCTATCTCCTCATCTCAACAATCCACTGCCTCTACTATCATAGAGTCAAGTACTCTTCTAGTGATAGTAGTGGTTGTAGTGGACGAGGTTGTGGAAAACTTTAGGTCCATCCGAGTCTTGTTGTTGTTTAAGCGAGTCTACAAACAGGTAGCCCTTTGGGAATTCATGCCAATAATCCTTCTTCTATCCATATCCTTCGTCTTCCAACTCTCGGGCTAACTCTGCCGTCGCTACTACTGCTGTAGTTGCATGATCTTTTTATTGCTTGGCCAACAACTTGGCCTCAAGTTTGTTTCCCTCAGTTCTCTCCTTTTCATCCTCAAAGTCTTGGAAACCAGTTGGTGATTTCACTTTAAGCATAAACTCATCATCTATGGTTGGTTACACCTCAATATCAAATTCTCAATCCTAAAGTAGTCACACTCCGGCCTTCAAGCACATTTGAGTTATCAAAATTAGAAACAACAATTTGTTGTCTCTTTCTGACGTAATAGACTCCCTCATGTTCTTGTAGATGATCACGCCGACATTGATCTCCCTTTTCCTTTTAATCTCGAACAGGAGAGCGCCTTTGGCTTGTTGATTTCGTCATACTGAGCATTAGGTTATAATGAAGCAGTAAGAAAGTGTTGGCACATTCTATAGAATTTCTTTACGCTCCCCTTCTTGATGTACTTCGACACATTCCGAGATCCCATTACCCATCCTAGCTATCCTCTGATGGCTAATGCTCGTTCTATCGCTCTAATAGCGTATAGGTTATAGGGTTTCTCATATTGATTATTAAGGAAACATTGGTTGGCTCCAACCATACATAATTGGTCTAACCCATTAATGTTATTTATGTAATGCACATTAAATGGGACAAATACCCCTCTCTCCTTTAGTGGTCTCCCTTCTTAATCAACTTTGCGATTGCATAAATTTAATAAATAATTTCACTTACTCCCTTAACTTTTTTCTCTCTATAGTCTTGAGTGAATTTCTCCCAACCTTGTTGCCTAATGGAGTTGCTTACTATTTTTTCATACTTCACCGACAAATTAATTCCGCTTTCACAAATGAATTCTCTATGCTCAATGATATCTTATATATTCTTAGACTTTCTACTAATATAGTACTTCGACCGACATGACCTAGGTTCCTCCTCAATGGAATTTCTTGAGAACGATGCCTCATAATTATTTGCTCTCACTTCATTTATTTTACTTGCTTTCCTCCTTGTTCTTGACATTTTCAAAAATTCACACAATTCAACAACTAATAACTTGGGTCTTCGAATTATTTAAAATGAAAATTTTATATTACAAGGATCATTTACATACAAAATAATGCGAAAGACATAAACTAGGTCTACATAAGCCACATTGACGCTAACATTAATATAACTTAAGGTTTTTACCGAATAACCTTATATCCACAATTTATTCAATTTCATAAAAAAATTTCAAAACTTCAAAGCATAACTTATAAAGTTGTAAATTTACCTCGATTTCGGGCTATTATTCGTTGTAGAATACTTTTCCAAGCCTCTATCAATCTAATCCCACTCACTTTACTCACAAACTTAAACCTTAGGGCTCATTTTAGTTAAATCCCCAAATCAATGCCCTATCTCTCCTCGCTGTGCAAATCCATAATGCACTCTCTCTTTTCACTATAAATCACTAGGAACTCTCTTCTCTCACTTAGAAATCATTAATCTAGGTTGTAAGAAGGATGTATGCTTGGTTGGTTGTGTACGGAATGGGTTGCTAATGTGCAAGATGTGATGAAATGGGGTTTAAAACCCTTTATTTGACATAGGGGTCGTCCATTATATGATACATCGTCCTCCCTTATATGATATAGTGTCGAGACGGTGTTAGGCAAGCTGTGAGGGTGCAAGATGTGTCATCACATCATGCAAATGTTCAAGATGTGATGAAATGGGGTTTAAAACTCTTTTAGCTCACAGCTCGGAGCCCTGCTATGGTCGTTCTTTGTACCTCGCGATAGCGTGTGTTAACACATAACGCATCGACTTTAATGTCAACATTTTTTTGGATATTTTTTTCGTTAATTCCTTATTTGACGCTCTCTCGGGTTTAAGTATTACGACACTGATCACATGTCTTGCATGCTAAATATAACCCGTAATGGAGTTACCAACCACTAGGGTGCAGTAGTCATAAATACAGGGTCGAATCCGCAGGACTCGAGTTTTACTCAAAGTTAACTGAACTACCAAAAATGAAAAGTTCACAAAAGATAATATCAGTGAGAGAAAACACAAAGGCCTATGGTTCCACAAGCAATAATCAAGATTCGATGGCATATTATGGTCCTTAATCTTTCCAAAAAGTTATTAATTCAAGATCTCCTATATTAGCTATAGAATTTCGACGTCCGCCGTAAATTCCTAATTTCCCTGATCTCGATAGCTAGGACATCTGCCACTAATTACTTCCCTAGTTAATGCATAACCATAAACATCCACCAATTGGGGTTTAACACACTAACCGCAATAATAAGGATATGTGGGAATACTAATCCTAAATAACAAAATCGCGTCCGCTTCCAGTTTAACCTAGATTCAATTGTTGCACACTTGAGAATCAAAGGGGTTTTATGACAAATGAGTGAGTGTTCGTCACTTTATTGGTCTAAAAGTACAGTTATGAATACCAATAGTCCAATTAAGTATAGATTGTCCACCTAAAAGTATGCAATGACAATTTATACACCCTAGATTTAAACCATAATCCTTAAAATCAACAACAATGAAATAGGAGAAAATAAATTAAATCAAATAAAAATCATAGATCCCATAATTTTATGCCATGAATCAAGAATCTCACTCATTTTTCCTCCAACCTATGCAAAGATTGGTTTAGCTTGACATGACCTTTACAATCACTAAGTATGAAAAATTGCATGTGGTGGCTCCAATGTCGACTCCTCTGATGAATACCTTAGTTCCTAATATGAAAAACTATTAAAAATTGCTTTTTAAAGGTAAGAGAAACTAATTTTAGGGTTGTTCTCATAGCACGTTCGCCGAGGAGCATCTATGACTAATATTGGCTGGACATGTGTCTATGTTTGATTGGATGAAGGAGCTAAAGGTCGTTGACGTGGCGAGCGTTCATTAGCTAACGAAGTTTTTGGTGACGCAGTGGAGTGCTGTGAGGTAGACACGTGGAAGAAGAAAACGCGTTGGTGAAGCTCGCACAGCTTTGTACAAAGCTGTGTACAAAGCTGTGGTTGAGAGTGCATAATCGCATCTCGAGGAAAATCAGTGGTTGTTGAGATCAGGGAGCTGCTTTGAGGGTGAGCTGGACTAATGGAAGACAAACATGTGGCCCTAGTTTGGCGAGCTAGGCGAATTCGCATCTGACAAGTGGAAGTTAACAGCTAGGAAGCAAAGAACGCACATTTTTTGCGTCAATCTGGGGTTTGTGGTAGCAAGTAATTCAAGGAAATATAACGCATGTTGAACTCAAGTGATTTAACTGTGTCACTCCATGTATCATTTGGTATGTTGTCGCTTATCCTACCCACAGCACATCACGTAACTCGAGGCAAATTGTCCGGCTTCCTATCACTACACTAAATACACCGTTTTGAGTATTTTTTCACAATGGACTCAACCGCGCACTCTGTTTCACCTAAAAACGATCAATAAATATAATTAAATATATATTTCGGAGACTTTCATATAGTAATAAACTAATAAAAGCCTATAAATACCAACTTACCAAACACCCCGAAACTTAATACTTTGCGCGATCCGAGCAAAAGTGTAAATGACAACACAAACTAAACTAAACCACTACATGATTCAAAACTGATGGAATCGCTTTAATTTACATAACCACCAAGTTAACAAGCAACTCAAAACACTTTAGAGTTATAATTTATCATGACTCGCAACCCAAACATAATTAAGATCACAATTTAAAGACATAGATTTGATTAAGTCAAAGGCCGTCAACTACTCACGAGTTTTTCTGGTTTATATATTCAAGCACGCAAGTTTAAAATCTCACTTAATCAAGTGAAAGCACTTGAACATAATATTTTATTTGAGGAGTTTTCATAACTTCCACTTTTTTTCATCTTATTTTCTCTATTTTTCCATAATTTTTCTTTCAAGTAATACGATCCCTGCTATATTTTCTGTGGATCACTTTTCTTACTTTTTCCACCACAAGATTCCCTGCTCAATTGTTACTTGTAGGACTCAATATTTTTTCGAAAAACTCTTGTTAGCCTTTCTCACTTCCACTTTGATCAAGCAAAGCCCCCAATGTAGGTTACAATATTAACACATGCACAAGTTTGACTGTCTAATCCCTTTGGTATCTAGCACAAAGCCCAACCATCAACTAAGTCCCTAATCACGAAGTCATAAAAATGTTTAAATATAGACTTGATTGAGTGTTTCTTCTAATTTTCTCTATGTTTCAAGTCAAAAAGGTAACTATAGTATACTCATCCACAATCAAAGGCATGAAACAAAGTTTAAGGTGACTCTAAATGCAACATATGCAACATATGACACTATGTAAGGTCTAAATATAAGAACAAAGATAGATAGACACATGTTTACTTTTAATGATAATAGAAAAAGCAATATTAAATGCATGCATGAAAATGAATCATATCCCAGTGAAATGGAGGATAAAAGTATCAATGATAAGAAAAGAGGAATGGAAAAATACCATAATGAAAATAACACCACCATTACCATTGGATAACCGCATAATTTCATAAAAATTTAACAATCATACCTGGTGTGTTTAGCCAGAAAATCCATCCAAGACAATCCACAGTCCCTAAAATACCTCCAACCTTATTCCAGACCTTGTCCCCAAGGTTCAAAATAAGTCAAGAGGTCCACACTTAAAAAAGAAACAAGAAGGTGAAAAAATCTAATATATATAAGAAGGAAATTATACGATTTCATGTATAACGAAAACAAAATACTAAAATGAATCGAAAAATAATACTTATCAAAATTTGAGCTGCCTCCCAGAAGCGCTTTTGTTTAAAGTCATTGACTTGACTTGGTCTGAGTCAGTCAATCAGGTAATGGCTTCAACTTTATTGTGGGAGCTTAACCAAGGTCGCATAAAGTTTGGAGTCAGTAGTAGACAACTCTAAATAATAGACTTTAGGGGGTAGGGGTTGGAATGAGTCCAACTATAAAATAGCATCATTGACATAAGTATTGAGGGTCAGAACACTCTAGTGGATATGAGTAGTGTAGAAATGATTCGCTAACACTGCTTTAACTTCATCAAGGCCACTCGTAAGCGAGGTCTGCTCAACGAATGGATCCACAAGTCCATGGTACACACTACTGAAGACACGCTACTAGGGTATCACAACCTATCATAGATGTAAAATTTGATGACTTAACCATCAAACTCCATGGTAAAAGATCCATCATCAACATTTATCTTCGTCTTCGCCGTTTTCAAGAATGGACGTCTAAGGAGCACTAAAGAAGCATTAGGGAATGGTTCCTCTTTCGAATTACCACATAGAAGTTAGCAGGAAACATATATTCGTTCACTCGGACCAAAACTTCCTCGAGAACACCAACAGGTCTGACTGCTATACGGTCTGCCAACTGAATGATAATACCAGTCTCCACTAATGGGCCTGCATTCAATGTCTTACAATTGGAAAATGGCTTGACATTAATGGAAGCACCAAAGTCCCATATAGCCATCATAATGCTTACATCATCTATAACATAAGGCATTGAGAACATCTCAGGATCCTTACATTCAGGAGACAACTTCTTCTATAGGATAGACGTGATGGTTTCTCCCATTTAGACTTTTTCGTTGGCTTTTAAATTCCCGTTGTTAGTGCATAGTTCCTTAAGAAACTTTAAATACCTATGGACTTTCTTTAGAGCATCGAGGAGTTGAATATTGATTTGCACTCGATGAAAGGTCTCGAGAATTTCTTTCTCTTCCTCATTTTTCATATATAGGATGAGTGGTTATGGAAAAGAAGGTTTGACCTTGAAAGTGGGCGGTGCTTCCTTTTGAGTAGTCACCATTTGTTAAGGGATAGAGGGAGTCGCTACTAATTTGTGTTCTTCCTCATTTTCTTGGTTTTTGGCATCAGACACATTATTCCCTTTCGACCATTTCAACTCTTTACTATTTCGGAATGTAACTACATTAGCACACACATTAGGATTCGGGTAAAGTTGCGGAGGCAAATTTCTCTTATCCTCGAGACGTCCACTTTTTAGTGTAATTTTGTCCATTTGAATTTGAAGAGTTATGACCGTTAATTTGGTTTCATCGATAGATTTCTCAGTGGTAGCCTTGAATTGGACCATCTCACTCATAAATTAGCTCTATTAAGAAACAAAAGCTTTAAACATATCCTCAAATGAAAAGGAATTATTTGAGGGTGTATGCAACAATTGACCTCTTGGGATGAAGGTCTGGAAGTTCTGATTTTGAGGCGCGTAACTGAAGTTCGATTTGTTACTCACCGTTGCGTGATAGTATGTATCCCCAAATGGGAATCTAAGTGGTTCCTGGAACCGATTACCCATGACATTGGCCTATTGATTATCCTCAAAGAGTGTAGGACATTCATCAGTTGCATGATTTGTAGCAGTACAAATGCTAGAAGCTTTGACTTGCACTTTGCCAGAAGAGAGGAGACAATCCATAAAGGAGGTCAGTTGCTCAATTTTTTGTTCAATAGAGCTCAAGACACTCCCTATAGTCAGACTTAAAGTGGTAGCATCAAGATCACTATAAATGCATGATTGTTGTGCGATGTCCTCATACAGTTTCGTTATTTGCGACGTAGTTTATCTCGAATGTCACTGCCATACACATTATCAATCATGCGTCATTCTATGGCCGACAAGCCAACATAGAAAATTTGGGCTATGGCATTCTCAGACTGGCCATGTCGTGGCCAGCTAGCAATTATTCACTTATAGCGATCCCAATATGCACTAAATGATTCACTAGATTTCATTTTGATGTCACTTGTATCCTTGAGAAGCTTAGCAACTCTATCATCAGGGAAGTATTCATTTAAAAATGTAGTTGTCATCTCATTCCAGGAGTTAATTCTGGCAGATGAAAGGAAGAAAAGTCATTCATTGGCATTGTCCTTAATGCAAAATATAAAAGATCTAAGCTTAACCATGTCCTCATCCGCATTGGAGGGTTTCCTTGACTTGCAATTAGTTTAAAACTCGTTCAAGAAAGTAATGGGTCTTCATTCTCGCCACCATTAAAGGATGGTAGGAGATGAATAAACCCGGACCTTAACTCAAAATCTTCGGCATTATCCGGATAATTGATGGAGAGGGGTTGTTGCACCAAAAGAGCTTGAAGTTCTTGGTTGGCGTGCCCTATAGTGATTTGACAATTTTCAGCCATGTTCCGAGGATTTTAGCCTTGTTGTTGCCAAAGTTGGGTCTCTCTAAACCATATATGTAATTTTTTCTCCGGTTCGAGATCGAAAGGTAACAGTGAACCAGTCGATTTTGACCGAGTGAGTTGTGGTAGCATAAAACTAAGAAAAAAGAAGAAAAAGGAATATTAAACTTATAATAAGGACTAAGTCCCCGGTAACGGCGCCAAGATTTCCATGTGTCGTGCATGCCAAATATGACTCGCAGTGGAGTTACAAACCACAAGGGCGTGGTAGTGGTAAATACAAAGTTGAATCAACAAGACTTGAGTTTTACTATAAGTTAACTAAAATAAGGGGATTTTTAGAAAGTTCAAGGAAATAATTAACTAAACTAGCAAAAATGAAAAGTTTGCAAAACATAATATCAATGAGAGAAAACACCTAGGTCTACGATTCCACAAGCAAGAATTAAGATTCAATGGCATATTATGGTCCTCAATCTTTCCAAAACGTTATTAATTCAAGTTCTCGTAGATTAATGCATAAACTTAGACATCGATCAATCATGTTTAAGACACTAACCACAATAATAAGGATCCGTGGGAATACTAATCCTAAACAATCAAATCGCATCTGCTTCAGGTTTAACCTATATTTAGTTGTTGCACACTCAAGAATCGAAAATGTTTTATGACAAACGGGTAGGTGGTCGTCACTTTATTCATCCAAAAGTACAATGACAGATACAAATGGTCTGATTAACTACAGATTGTCCACCTAAAAGCATGCAATGGCGATATACACATCGTAGATCTAAACCATAATCTTTAAAATCAACAACAACGTAATAGGAAAAAATAAATAAAAATCATAGATCTTAGAATTTTATGCCATAATTCAAGAATCCTATTTTTTCCCTTTCGACCTAGGCGAAGATTGGTTTAGCCGAACATGATCTTTACAATCACCAAGTATGAAAAGTTGTTTGTGGCGGCTCTAGTGTCAACTCCTTTGATGAATACCGTTGTTCTTAATATGAAAAACGACTAAAAATTGCTCTCTTGAAGTGAGAGAAACTAATTTTAGGGGTTGGTCTCGTAACACGTGAACTGAGGATCATCTATATTTGATTTTGGCTTGAAAATGTGGTTTTGGACACGTGTCTAAGTTTGATTAGGTAAAGGAACTTAAAACCGGTAACGTGGAGAGCATTCATTAGCTAACGAAGCTCCTGGTGATGTTGTGGAGTGCTGTGAGGTTTACATGTGGTTGAAGAAAACGCGTTCGTGAGGCTCACATGACTTTGTGCGAAGTTGTGGGAGAGAGTGCTTCACTGCATCTCGAGGAAAATAGGTGGTTGCTGAGATGAGGGATCTACTTTAAGGGTAAGCTGGACTAATGGAAGACAAACACGTGGCACTGGTTTGGCGAGCTGAGCGAATCTACATCTGACATGTGGCAGTCAATTGCTAAGAAGCAAAGAACGCACAGTTTGTGCGTCCATCTTTAGACTGTGGCAACACATAATTCAAGGAAATCCAACGCATAATGAACTCAAGTGACTTAACTGTGTCACTCATTATGCCAATGGGTTTGATGTCTCCTATTCTACACACCACGCAGCATGTAACTCGAGGCAAATCGTATGACATTCGATCATTACACGTAAATACCTCATTTTGAGTATTTTTCGTGATGGACTCAACCGTGCACTCATTTTCACCTGAAAATGACCAATAAATATAATTAAATAATTATTTTATAGACTTTTAAATGTTAAATGCATTAAAATAAACTAATAAAAGACTATAAATACCAACTTATCATTCGTATGGTGTCATGATTTCGTGAAATCCTTGTATTCAAAAAATTCCATGAAAACTCACCAGTGATTTACCATGTACCTTACCTTTTCCACTATAACTTCATCAGTATTTTATGCTATTTATTGAGTAAGTAGAGACTTTTCCATTCCAATTAATCGTCACACAACAAATGGTCTTTCCTATGCATCTACCAAAAAATTTTGAAAGTTCGAAACCAAAACATTTGAATTTTCCTTACCTAAGCTTAATAATTATTTGATTGAAATTTAAAAAGTTGGAATTGAAAAACCCCTGGGATGCCTCATAGTAGCTTTTAGTTTAACGTGATTAGCCCGACGCCTTTTCACTAGATTTGTCCGAATCAAGTTCTAAATACTCCATTTTAGATCGGAGGCATTAATACCATTCCCGTTTCACTGTACTTCTCGCCCATCAATAAAGATGATTTCATTGGCATCATCATCCTCCTCGAGAATCATTGTGCTATTTTTCTTCCTTGTGTACAATGCAGCAATGGCAGTGAACAAGAATGGCTGCCCAAATATCATAGAGACATCATCATCAATATTGTGATCCATAACCTTAAAATTCAAGATTAATGTGAATCTATCAACTTTCACATTTACTTTCAAGACTCTCTCAATGGTTGGCTTCAAGTTGCCATCAACTACTTGCAAATTTATTGCATCGGGACAATTGATCTTCAACTTGGCACGTAACAAGTTCATTATTGGAATGACATTGACTGAGGCTCCTATATTACACAAAAAATTTCTAAATCGGTGCTTATCAATGCTTATTGGTATGCTTATGTCTCTAGGATCTCTCATCTTGATTTGTTGAAGTCTCGGTATGAACCTGAACTTTGGTTCTAAGTTATTTTGAACCACCCTACTACTATTTTCTATTGGTGCTTCTTTAGAAGATTCGTTATCTTGTTTTTTAACTTGCTTTTCTTCCATTTCTTTTTATTTTTCAAGGCATTCACCCATTGTTGCTTGAATCCTTCGAGTTCATCTTGCCTAACTTTGTTTTCATTCTCACGCATCACTTTATGTTTCCTCTTAGCCAAAATGTGGACTCTTTTTTGCTTGTACATCACTTGATATTTTCTATACTCACTCGTCATTATACTGTACATCATGTGAATAACATTAACATTCTTCTCATGCCCTGTGATAGTGTTGCTCATAAACTATCCTTCCTTCCTTAAATTCAAGGCAATGGCTTACTGACCAATCTGTATCTCTAGGTTTTTGATGGATTGTGACCTCTCACTGTATATTATCTTTCTACTTTGCTTCACATTGTCCATCTATTTCTCATGCTTCTTATGGACTTCCCCATTGCTCATTTCCATGGTTTGCAAGAGTTTCTCAATTGACTTTAATGAAGTTAACTCTTAACTCTCCCCTAATTTCCCTTGTTCGACTTGTGATCGAAGCATAGAGGTGACTTCAGTGCATTATCAAGATTTCCATATGAGAAGTTGGGGTTGTTTTGGTATCCTTGATAAAACTTTTGAAGAACCATTCCTCTCGTCCTAAAGTTATTTTTATATACTTGTTTTTTCATGAAATTGATATCTTCATACTCCATTACTTACTGCATGTTCATTTTATTTACCACTATGGCTTAGTAAATAATGGGTTGTTATACCACCTACACTTATGGAATTTGTTGTCCTATTTGAGTCTTTCCTATTTAATTTCTCATGCTAGATAGTTGTGCCACGATTGCAGCAAGCGAATCAATCTCTTATATGCCTGGTAGTTGACAACTCAATAATTAGACATGTTTTATATTGTAATTTACATTGATTTTAGATGTGAATGATGATATTAAAATATGTATTCTCTTGTTTTTGTGATTTTTAGATTTAATTAGGAACAATGAAGAAATGAAGAAAAAGATGAAGAACGGCAAAATAATTAGCTAGAGAAGAGGCCATGCGTTTGATTAGCAATAGAAAATTACACTTGAAATTACCACAAAAACGGCTGCAAAGATAGCCTACAATTTAGCAACGAATTGGGAAATTAATAAGAAATTGTCGGATGAATCGGTGGAGCACAACGTCCAATTTTTAATGATTAACTCAGGGATTTGTGAACATAATAGAGTCACTAACAAATCGCTGAGGTTGGTTATGAGTTTTTTAGATTACTACCAAATATTGAGTTTATCTATGACTAGTCGATGAGCACGTGCGTTGCACGTGAGGGAGATATTAGATGTTTTTCTTAAAGTATTGTGTTGGAATAGTAGATAATTTTAGTTGGTGAGTACGTGTAAGTGTAAACAATTATTGAAAAAATAGATGTGTAACTGGTTTTACAGGTATGGAAAAACTAAAATTCATCACTTTTGTAGGAAAAGGAAACTGATTACTTTTAGTTCATGGGAAAGAGAGAACCGTAAGGAGAGAGAAGGGAAGGAGAAACGTGGAGGAGAGAGAGAAAAAAATCCTCCAAATCTCACTTTATTAAACTCGCATATTAATTTGAACTTATCAATTAAATTACAAATTTATCCTTAATTTTAATTATTTCTATCAATTCACAGGGTCATTGTTGGAACTTTTAGCCAAAAAGGCTTTACGGTTAACCGTTTTAAGATTGCTATTATAATAGTATAGATATGTATACTTAGGGAAACTATATATAGGTTCAAAAGGCTTTGAAATTACTCTCTCTAAGCTCTCTCTCATTGAGCCTTTATTAATTATTGCTGAATTTGAATTTTTTTAGGTTTTAGTTCATAATTCCTTACTCTTTGGATTTTTTGGAGATTTAAGAAAGGTATTTTACATTAATGTCTTTTATTTATCTATTTATTGCAATGTTTATTATTAATATGCGTGAGTAGTTTTTATTCTAAACAATACTCTTGAAATGATTGTAAACCATTCATTAATTTAGACATAATATAGAACTTATGTGCTTAAAGCGTTAAACCAATCACACATGTCAATCACATATTTAATAAGTTGTTTTTGATTTCTACAACTAATGACTCTTTGTATTGAATGCATACTGGCCAATATATTCTTAATATAGTGTATCTCAATCAGTTTGTTATTATTGATAACAATTATAAAAGCAGTAACTAGCATTAATTTATAAGACAATATCACCCGAATGGATGTTCTAGGTGATAGTTTTGTAGGATATTTATTAATTTGCATATTCTGATTAATACTTGATTTAGATTAGGTACGACTTTTATTGAGTGTTATTGCCAACGTATTTCTAGTTTATTGCATTTTATCCAATAAGTAGATCTACAATGATAAGAATATGATTTATTTCCATTGAATATAAAAAAATCGGTTTGCTAAAGGCTATCAACCTATTGTGATAAGAGTTTACATATTAATTTTCTAACATATATTGTTAAGATATTTAATTTATATTGATTTATTGATTATTTGCTTAAATTGCGTTGGAGTAGTTTATTAAATTTAATTTGTTTATAGTTTAATTATTTTAATTAATTGATTTTTATTTAGATTGACAGTATTTGATTCCTATTTTTATTAGATAAGTTAAATTAAAGCAAATTAAGTCCAATTAAGGTTTTGGGTAGCCTTAATTCTTAAGAGATTTGCAAAATCCTTGTAGAGACGATATTTGATTTCCTACTACTACATATAATAGGAAAATTCCGGAAATTGTCATGGACATTTTACGTATCTTTGTCCTGGACATCTCTTTAGCATCTCCATGAATCTTTCCCAAGCCTTTCCTAAAGACTTGTGCATTTTCTTGATTGAATTGATTAATTTTTAGTTTCCTTTTGTTGTCATTCACTAGGGGAAAGAACTTGTCTAGAAATCTTTCATTGATTTTCACCCATGAAGTCATACTCCCTACGTTCAGCCTTAGGAACCAGGATTTGGATTTTTCACGCAATAAGAATAGGAAAATTCTCTTCCAGATCACTTCCTTTACAACTCTGGTAATGTGCACGGTGTCGCATTTATCAAAGAAAATCTCTACATGTGCTACTACATCTTCTTTTGCTAGCTTGTTGAACAAGCTATTTCGCACCATGTTGATTAGAGATGGTATCAGTTCAAACTCGATGGTGTCGTTGGAAGCCTCATAACTCTGTTGTAATTTTACTGAACTTCTAGTTTTAAGTAAAAATGAAGGCATCTTTGTCATTGCACTCTGTCTTGCACTACCAGATCACCTTCGGGTTGGTTATTCCCTCGGCCCTATTGTTGGTTTCGTTTGTGATCCTCAACCATCTTGATTCCTTCCTTTTTCTCTCCATTCCTACGCATCCACAAATTCTCCCTAAAAAGAAAACACAAAAGCTCAAGTGTAGACGTCAAACTTGAAACTTAAACCTTTTATTTTTTCTTTTTTTTGTTTTTGTGAAATTAAAAGTAAATTCCTTTAAATAAAAAATATCAAATTTTCAAACTAAATATGTATAAATGGCAACATATCACAACAATGGTGCCAAAAACTTGATCATAGCCGCAAGTATAGTGGCTCGATTGTAGTAATAATGTGACCAACTTACGTTAATTGTGGATATCGTCATTAATAAAAGGTGTATGCACTCGGTATTTCCTAGTAAAAATTACTCTATTGCTAAGGAAATATTTTTTAATTTGTTTTAAAATTAAACTAATATAATCTACCAAATCAATGTAAATTAATTTTAAACTCTTATATCAAAAATATCTTAGTTCACAACTTCACTTACGTAATGAAATCTTATGCTTTTCCATTCACTTTGTCATATTTATTATGTTTGTGGAATGCTGACTTATAATAGACAGATTTCCTTCAAATTTACTTCAACCTACTGTCTTGATGGAAAAGATTCTAATGTGCAAACTAGAACTGAACCTATCGGTGTGAATAACGTAAGCTTCACATTGCTTCAAGTTCTAAATTTTAAGATTCATAAGTAATTATGTTTACTTTCCGTGCCTTCCTAATTAATAACTATTTCTTGATGTTATGTATTTTACGATTGCACGATCCATATCCAGCTTAAAAGCTTCAATGGCCTTGATAACTTCCAAAACCTAATATCAACAAACACGTGATGAAGATGTTCAACATTATGCTCCAAATTAATACAAATTCTAACAATTACACTTTTTAACTTTATAATCTATTTATAAATAGTTAAGCGTAAAATTCATACCATGGGATCCATTGAACCCTAAGATTAATGAAATGCTCACACTTCATTGAAAAAACCTGTATGTAGTAGTATTCATTGTAATCAAAGATTCAATTAATAAGTTCAATTAAATCAATACAAATAATACCCAAATCACCACAATTGAGTATTCAATGTCGTCTCTTCAACAAATATTGTTACTACTCAAGAATAAAGTAAAACTTTACTAATCTATGATATTGGTTGCTAATGTATAGTATTATATATGTTTACCACATTCTAATACACTACAAAAAAACAGCAAATCAGAAACGGAATTAGAAACGGAACTTATTTCCGTTTCTAATTCAGAAACGGAATTAGAAACGGAATAAGTTCCGTTTCTAAATTTAACAGTTTAGCGACGGAATTGACAGGAAATATTTAGAGACGGATTTGAGACGGATCAGAGACGGAATTAGCGACGGAATTAGAGACGGAATTTAATTCCGTCTCTGAAATTTGGCGCCTCCATTCCCGCCAAATTCTTCATTTCTTATGACCGTTCATAATTCCTCGAGATTTGTATTTTATTGGATCATGGCAAAGCCTCTTTTCTTTCCCGCACCCCACCCCCCCCCTCCCCAACAACACAACAGAAATCCCCAAATCATTCACACGAAACAACCCCAAAACCTAAATCTGTCTCTCCGTCTCGTCGCGCCGGCCGATCGTCTCGTCCCCAAACGTCCATCCCGTTCGATCGTCTCGTCTCTCCGTCGGTCGTGCTAGCTGGTCTCTCTCGTCGTCTCTCGCTCCGCCGTCGGTCGCGGTGGTCTCCGTTTGTCCGTCCGGTCGTGTACCCGGTCTCTCTCGTCTGCCTCTCGGTCTCGCCGTCTCTCTCGGTCTCTCCGTCTCGTCGCGCCGGCTCTCCGTCATCGCCGATATCTCTCGCTCTCTCTGCTCTCTGATTCGGATCCGGTTAGCAAGGCATTTGTAGTTTTGGAGTCTTACTACATTCTGATATAATCTATTTGTTTTTTATTGTTCTTAATTTATAATGCAGGCAACACTCATGATCAAGAGCTCTTCAGCTTTCATAGAGATCATTCACCTTGTGACGGTTTTGAGGAAGTACTGAGCCGCAGTTGCATCCTTCGCTAAAAATTTGCGTCTGTCAGGTTGGCATTCTAGTCCCCTTGTTTATCTAATTTTAAAAATTTATGGAAAACCAAGGGTGACATGAGAATTATTTAAGTTTCCGCTATGGTTCATTTGATAGTTCGATCTTCTAGTAAAGATCTGAGTTGAAGGCAAGAAGCTATTTTATCTTGAAAGATTTTCCAATTTAAATTAAGCATGCAGACTTCATAAATTTCCATCTATCAATAAATATTTGGGGTGTCCGGTGTTCCTACGTACCTTATATGCGGCATCCAGGAATATTAAAGTCGTAATACTTGTTAGCATTGCAAATATTATGCTCATGAATGAAATATGTTATAGATTTTCACTTGAACCGAAGCTATATCTCGCTAGGCAAGGCAAATCATATATATGCCTTGATGTTCAAATATAGGAAATGAACATAATGTGGTCGATTATTGTGTATACTAGGTTTTCTTAGCGGCTCACTATACTAGTCTAATAAATGGATTTAAATAAAAAATTTATTTTCTTGAAAGGTCTTAGCTATTATGGTCATGGAATCCATTTTATTTTTGTAAATTGCCTTGGCAATTGGCCGTGTTATAGTACTACCTTATTGTTTATGAATCGTGAAGGAACAAACTCTTGATCGTGTGACATATTTTAAGAGTTCGGCTTCTTATAATTGTTATTACTTTATGAGGTTTTATTTTAACTGTTTTGAGTGATTTGATTTGTTCCTTGGTTGATTGTGCAAGTTGAATGAGTGCACATCGTTCGATTGTTTTTGAATTTCGATCTTGAATCTCCGTGTCTTTCATTGCTCTCTCGCTTCTCTCGGTCGCTTCGTGCTTACCGCTCCGCTCTCCGCTCGTCAAGGTAAGAAAAAAAAAATTTTTAACACCCGAATTCTCTTCACATTGTATCTCGCTCACATTTTCCCCGGATTGGCTTTCATGTGCATTAGTTGGTGTTCTTCACTTGATCTATTAAGTTAATGTTGTGTCTTTTGTTTGGTTTAGAAGTTTTTGTTCTCGCTCTTCTCTTACATGCATAGTTTTTGAGGTTATGCTTGTTCTATTTTTAGGTTTATTAATATGTACTATTTCATTTCAACCTTTTAATTGAGCAATTCAAGATTTATATTGATTCCGTATTTGGTTGTTATTCCATGTTTATTTTATCGGTAAAGCATGTCATCCGTATTTGGTTGTTATTCCATGTTTATTTTATCGGTAAAGCATGTCATGATCAACATTATAATACATTAGAATCATTTATCGAGGTAATTACTTTGTCGTTTGATGTTATAGTTGTTAGTAATTTCATATTCATGCACTTGCTATGGATGATTGATTAGTTAGGTGTTGTTGGTTACGATTGAATAATACCTATAATTACTTAATTTCTACTACTAGTTATGGTTAGAAACACTAGGATTACTCTTTTAGTGAATGTTGCTATTTCACATTACATTTCTAGAGAATGGAATAAACCTATAACCTTAAGGACGTATGAGTGAACAAGTAGTAGACGCGTTGATACTATGTGGTATTTGTATGCCTCTCGATATCGATATAGGTTAGCGCCCACGGCCTCAACTTCGATTCCCCACACAACTAAATGTCGGGCTACTGGTGGTCTCTTTTTGCAATCTTAGGGTCTTCAAAATTTTAATTTAAGTGCAAAACCCAGGATGAAAGTGTTCAAACACACATCAAACTGATTTTCAAATCAAATACACAAAACTATGTCGATTAAGCACAAGAAAGAGTTTATATCAAGGATTTCCTTACAACCAAGAGGATGACAAAAGAGATCAGCTTTGCAGAGACTCTTATATTCCTTTGAAAGCCTCAAAGGTGCTGGATTTGAGAACTTAAGAACAGCCACAAAGATCTCCTATTGCTCCTTCTAAAAAATCAAATTTCTTCTCTTTGTAGATCTTGAATTTTGAAATGTGTTTCTTCTTCCTTATGTTAAAACCAAGTTTGTGGTGGTTTTATAGTGATAGGAATTCCAATATGAGAGTTTATAGCCGTTCTAGGAATCCAGGAAATCAAAAATTCAAATTTAAAGCTTGATTTCCAAAAGTCAAAAATAGATGGCAAGTGGCTAATTAATTAGCGCGCTAATATCGGAATTAGCGCGCTAACTCAGGGAACTCAAAATAATTAATTTATCCCTTTGTGTTAGCGACCCTTAAACTCGTCCAGACCTAACCAACCCTTATAATACATGTTATACATGTTTATTATGAGTCATTTACAACAATCCTTTTGATAATGCCCAAGCTTCTTACATAAACAACATAACTCAATCAATGCCTTCTCTTTAGATTGTGATGACTCATTAATGACTTCCTAACTTTGTCAATTTATTCTCTATTCATGAGTTTAATGTGCGAACCTCGTTCTTTCACTTAGCTATCAATTTCTTCTAGATGGTGTAGATCGCTATTCCGATTTACAATATTCTCCAATTAGTGAGATTTCTTATCATCTTAATCATTATTATTTCATTACTTGAATAGACAACCGCTCGACAAGGGTTACGTTCGACTAGGAATGTCGTCTACAAACAGAGATCGGATGTACAACCGGCTCGACAACGGTTATGTTCGAATTGAATTCGCGGCGAAGGTTAAAGAATTCATATCATTTGCAAAACAACATTGTCCTACATACCAAAGTGAAAGGAAGATTAGATGTCCGTGCAATTTTAAGAAATGTCGACTTGTTCCGTACACGGACGTCGAAACGGTTGAGCACCACCTATGTAGGTATGGATTTGTCCGGGGATATCACAGCTTGGTACGAACATGGTGAGAACGGAGATGAAGGGCCGCAAAATTTTCACGAAATGGATTGCCATATTGATGATGCCGATGTTCGAGGCTACGATCCGACACCTTACCGCGAGATGCTACACAACGTGGCAGTCCAAGTTTCAATTGGAATGTCGTGGAAGAATCACCAAACCCCCAAGCACGCCAACTATATGACATGATTGATGCAAGTAGGGAACAATTGTGGCCTGGTTGCGAAACCATGACAACGTTGTCCGCAATGGCAAGATTACTTGCGATCAAGTCCGAACATCATATATCGAACGAGGGTATAATGAAATCATTAAACTCATGAAGGATTGTTTGCCAAATGACAACTCAATGGTTGAGAATTTTTATGCCACTAAAAGACTAATGCGAGGTCTAGGTCTACCTGTTGAGAAAATAGATTGTTGTGAGGACCAATGTATGATTTATGGGGAGTGGACTCGAGTTGACGTCATGTAAATTTTGTGGGAAATCACGATACGTTGCACATCGACGAGGTCGTGGTCGGAACACAAAAACCGCCCTTGCAAAAGAATGTACTACTTCCCTTTGGGCCCTCGGTTGCAACGATTGTATGTCTCGAGTCAACCGCAAAACATATGCGATGGCATGGAGATCATTCATCGCCTCGAAGATGTTATGCAACACGTTTCGATTCGATTGCTTGGAGACATTTTAATGACGTCAATAAAGACTTTGCCGCCGAGGTTCGAATGTTCGTTTAGGATTGTGCACCGATGGTTTTCAAGTATTTGGGATTTCCGGAAATCGTACTCTTCGTGGCCCGTGATTTTGACTCCTTACAACCTTCCACCGTCGATGTGCATGAAATCGAGTTTATGTTCTTAACGGTTATCGTTCCCGGACCGACCAGCCCAAAGCAGTAAAATCGACGTGTTCCTTCACCGCTTGTGAAAGAGTTGCAAGATTTATGGAACAATGGGGTGGTTACATACGACGTTTCCACCAAGACAAATTTTGTCATGCGAGTTGCCCTTTTATGGACTCGTTAGTGATTTCCCCGCATATAGCATGTTGTCCGGTTGGAGCACACACGGTAAGTACGCTTGTCCATATTGTATGGAGGATACAAATGCATTTCAATTGCGAAATGGTGGTAAGACATCGTGGTTCGATCGTCATCGTCGCTTGGAGAAGTCATCACCATTAAGGAAAGACAAAAAAATTTCATTAGAGGCAAAATGGTCATAATCGATGATCCGCCTCGCTTTGCGGTCTGGTGAAGAAATTTTGGCGTAAATTGAATCGTTTGGCTTGATGAAGGTGACAGTAAATCGGCGCCGAATCGTGAATGGGCGGATAGCTAAGAATTCGGGATGGAGGAAGAAAAGCATATTCTCGGGACTTGCCGTATTGGAAGACAAACTTGATCCGCCACAACTTAGATGTCATGCACATCGAAAAAAATGTTTTTGACAACATATTCAACACTATTATGTGTGTACCGGCAAGAGTAAGGACAATGCAAAATCGAGGCAAGATATTCGTGAATATTGTCACCGACCTTCTCTACACATTGATTCGGCGACAAATACTTACGTCTTGGGTGCTATGCTCTTGATACATCAAGAAGACAAAAATTGTGCGAGTGGGTTGAAAAGTTGCGTTTTCGATGGTTACGCATCGAATCTTGGTCGATGTGTAGATCCAAAGAAATCGCGAATGTTCGGCATGAAGAGCCATGATTGTCATATATTCATGCAACGGTTGATACCAATTGCATTCAGAGAACTTCTCCCAAACCCGGTTTGGGTTGCAATTAGCGAATTAAGCCTATTTTTCCGGTCCCTCATCGCGAAATGTGTCAAGATTCAAGATATGGAGGTCTTAGAGTCTCGAAATACCAAAAATCATTTGCAAGTTGGAAAAAATTTTCCTCCAAGCTTATTTGACTCTATGGAACACCTACCAATCCACTTGGCCTACGAGGCCCGTCCGGCTCGGTCCCGTTCAATTTCGATGGATGTATCCATTTGAGAGGTACTATCTTGAGCCCTTGATATTATTTTCCCATTCAATAGGTTTTATATCAACATTTCCTATAACATTCATATAGGTACCTTAAACATTTGAAGAACAATGTGCGAAACAAAGCAAAGGTTGAGGGCTCCATGTGTAATGCTTATTTGGTCGAAGAGGTCACATCCTTTTGTTCTTACTACTTCGAAGATCACGTCTTTACGTTGCATGACAAAGTGCCACGTAACGACGATGGCGGTCTCGGGCCCACACCGAACTTCGTTGGCAATTTCTCAATTTTCACTTATCCCGGTCGACCCATGGGCAAGTCGAAGGAGCGGTACTTAACAGAGCAGAGTATAATGCCGCTCATTCGTACATACCGCTCAATTGTCCAGAGATCGCTCCTTACGTTCGCATGTCCATCACTTTCTTTCAATAATGCAAGACATTCATTGTTCATACATTATAAATACATCCGACTTACACGTTCGTTTCTTCTAGGATATTCGTCGATGAAATCACTCAAGCAATGGGGGAGTCGCAAGTTGATAGTAGTCTAGAGCACAACTTCCCCATTTGGTTTCAAACATATGTAAGGGCATTACTTTTGTACGTTATAGATTCAAATGTTTCTCCCATAACTAATGTGTCATATTGCATCTCTAATTTTGACGAATAGGCTCGGAATTCTATAGTTGACGAGACGCTCGTTGATCTTTTCGTTGGTCCTAGTCGATCATGTACTCGTCTACCCCGGTTACCTTGTTAATGGGTATAAGTTCCACTCCGCAACATATGACGTTAATAGATCGACGCAGAAGCAGCAGCGGTGTTTTGGTGAAGGGTTCAAACTACGCTGATGTTTCCCATAACTATTATGGAGTACCGCAAGAGGTTGTGGAGATTGAGTATACCGCCTCAAACGTGTGGTCTTGTTTAAGTGCGAATGGTATGACCCTACACCGAATCATGGTGTGAGGACTCACCCAACACTTCAATTGGTAGAGGTTCATCGAAGTCGACGATATAACAACTACGAGCCATTTGTACTAGCAATGCAAGCCACTCAAGTCTACTACCTTTCGTACCTTCTATGCGAACGATCGACAAGAATGGCTAGCTTGTTCATGTCACCAAAATTCGCCGACGAGGAAACTAGCAAAGACGATAATGACCAGGGCTCTACAGAGATTGCTTTCCAAGATGGGATGCCCACCACGTGCGTAGTCGATGATGCGACGCCGATATCAACAACTGGATGTTCCGATCGGGACTCGATTCATTGTTGAAGCGGTCCAAGCGATGAAGTTTATAGTGGAGATGAATCGAAGAAGAATCATCACCTTCTACTCACGAGAGTGAATTTGAAACGGATGATAGCGAATAAAGTTTGTATATGATATGTCAACGACCAATAATGTAGTTACTTTTATTTGCATGGATTTTGTTCTTATTAAGTCCAATAATATAGACTCGAATTTCTACTTTTTGTATGCCCTTCTTTTTCGATGTTTTACTCGTGAATATTGTTAGGTATCATGGCCGGACGTGGTCGTAGGGGATGTCGAGGTTTGCCATTAGGAGGCCATCGTCCAAAGGCGGAATAGGTGCGGCACCGACATCCGGCGGCGAAATACCAACCGGCCCTCGTGGTCGTGCCACAGAGGGGTCCATAGAGGTCGTGGCGGTCGAGGTCGTGGTTCGATACCTCCATTATCGATTCCGACTTCTCGGCCTCTCGAGCACGATATACGCCGCAGCGTCACCTTCCCCTTCCATACCGTCGGGGTCGTCCGTACCATCTTCGTCGTCATCAAGGACTATGCCTAATACACACTTCCCCACACCTTCTCCGACATCAATGACTCCTTTACCCACGAGGCTCGCACCCCCAGCCCACAAAGATCGGCGGCAAAGATCCCGAGAAGAAGACGTAAGAGCAGTGGTTGGAGGTGACAGCCCTCCGCGCCACCTCAGAGGCCGGGATGGAGCCCCCCGCGCGCGGGGATCCCTATCACGCCGATTGCCAATGATACGTAAGTTTGCGTTTGACTTTTATATGTCAATTTCAATATGGATGTCAAATATTGAAGGTGATATGCATGTTCATGAAACACAGGAGTTGCATCCTTCGCACTTTTGTGCACGGAGGATGACAAAAGTTTTTAAACGATGGATGATTCCCGAAGTGGTATTGTTGGAAGTCGGTACCGCCTCATCATAAAGACCAATATCGGCGCCAATGGAAGGTAAACAAGACTACCATATGCCTTATGATTTATACTATTTTCTCAAATAAGTGCTAACAATAGCAATCGCCAATTTGTAGATATTTTTTAGATGGGATGATGCGCTTCCCGAGGATCTCGTGCGAGCGGCGTACGACAAGCTTGCAGCACAAGGTACACCGCGTTGATGCACAAGTTGAAGAAGAATCGGGTAAAATGGCGGCTTTATGTTACAGATGAGGCATGGAGGAGATACTTGCAAGATCGGGAGAGCGAGGACTTCTGTGCTAGGTCTAGCAAGCGACTGAGAATAGGAACACCGAGGTCGAAGGCCCCGGGACCGGACCTCGAAGCACGGTGGTGGTTCCGTGTCATTTGCGACTACCCAAGAAAGATTGGTTAGTTTTTTGTAACATCTAGGATATTTTGTACATTTATACTCTTGTTCACTATGCTTGGTCCCGCACGCAGTCGATTCATCCGAGACGCCACCGTCTCGTGAATGATTTGTACTTGCATCTCCACACCGTTAATCACGACAGACGACATTCATCGATACTAGATCGAGCGGTTCTATGTAAGTATAGAAATGATATGTAAAATATTATTAAGTCTTTAACTTACCCCATATCATGTACTTTGTTTGTTGTGCATATATGCAGGATAGGCTCCAGAGCGCACGTCGAGCCGACCTGTGCTACACCGGAGCAATCGGTGGATGATGAGGGTGTACCTCAATGTGGCGGGTGAGTCTTCCAAAGGACGTGTCTCACGACTCGGTCCGTAGGGAGAAAGAAGAGGAGATACGGAGCTCCCTGGTGCTAGCACGTCGCAGACGCCGGATGTGGTGCCGCGGCAGAGTTCGATGTCGTTAAGTGAGCAACTACGAAAGGTTATGAACTTCATGCATCGTCGTCTTGGGATGGACATGGACGAAATAGGCCTAGCTCAAGAACAACCACCACCACCGCCACCACCACCGCCACCTCATGACCAAAGAATACCGCCGCAAATAGATCCGGCCGATCCACCCCAACAAGGGGACAATGTTGGGCGTGAGACGTAAGCGTGGCTCTCGAGAGATGAGCAAAGTTGGTGATACATAGGTACTTCACTTGTTGTTTGTTTCAAATGCTTAGATTAAACGTTTTATAGTGTAGACAACTTTAGAAATTCATCGAATTACTTTATGATTCACACTTCTTTTTGTGCATTTTTAGGTCGATGTTCCATATTTTATCGTGGATTTTAATTTTTTTCCCTTTTGCTCCCCCAAATTTTTTTTTTGTTTTTAAGTAAAATATATTATAAGTACCGAATGTTTGCATAATTAATCCATGGGAGAAGAAAACATGTCGGGTGGTTGTGTGCAAATCTTATGTCGTATGCAGCAGTCTCTCTCGAGTGCTACGATGAAGAAAGTGGTAGAATCGACAGGGAGCGACATCTTCATGCAATAGCAAATGAATTTGGGAAGTCGATAAAGGCTCATTTTTTTCGGTCATTCGTGTTCGCACATGTAGGCTCTTCTTCTTCTATTATGGCATGTCCGTAGAAGAGTTAATAGCCTACATGTTCTCAACACGATGACCGGAAAACGACCCTTTATCGATTTCCCAAATTCATTTGCTATGGCATGAAGATGTTGCTCCCTCGTCGATTCTACCACTTTCTTCATCATAGCACTCGAGAGAACCCGCAACGCATAAGATTTGCACACAACAACAAAGATGTTTTCTTCTCCCATGGATTAATTTCGCAAACATTCGGTACTTATAGTATATTTTACTTAAACCGAGGTTAAAAAATTTATTTTGGGGAGGATAATGTATTAAAAATAAAATCCATGATAACTTATGCATCAATCGGGCGTCCAAGCCAACTAAGATATACAGAGGATAAATGGACAATGAATGTACTCGCGGACGATGGTGGTTTGTTGAAGCCTCGATGTAGTGGAGGGTACCGATGATGAAGTTCCTTTATTTTTTTTTTTTTTCCCGTTTTCGGATAGGCGGGTTTTAGTTTTTCCTATCGTTCTCGAGGGAATGGGTTCATTGATTTTGACGATGAGCATGTTGTAGACGATTTGTTTCATTTGCATGTTAAACTCATTCTTTTTTTGGTGGTGGTGATTTTGGTCCTTATAGGACTCCTGTGTCTCTGAGGTAGGCGTGGTGGGTATAGTGGAGGCAAGTGAGCTTGGTGGGGGTTATGGAGGCTTTGGGGCCAAGTGGCTTAGGTGCTTATCGAGGTGAATCTTCTCTTGGCTATTCTATTTTAGCGATCGAATCACTTCCTTTCAATAGTTTGTCGTGTAGACTTTTTAAGTTACTTGATTTACATATTGTTGGTGGTTTAGTTTGTTTCAAACATTAGTATATTATAGTTAAAACCAAGTTTTTGGTGGTTTTATAGTGATCTCCTATTGCTCCTTCAAAAAAATCAAATTTCTTCTTTTTGTAGATCTTGAATTTTGGAATGTGTTTCTTCTTCCTTATGTTAAAACCAAGTTTTTGGTGGTTTTATAGTGATAGGAATTCCAATATGACCGTTTATAGCCGTTCTAGGAATCCAGGAAATCAAAAATTCAAATGTAAAGCTTGATTTCCAAAAGTCAAAAATATCTGGCAGTGGCTAATTAGCGCGCTAATACTGGAATTAGCGCGCTAACTGCAGGGACCTCAAAATAATTATTTTATCCCTTTGTGTTAGCGACCCATAAACTCGTCCACGACCTAACCAACCCTTATAAAACATGTTATACATGTTATACAACTCAACTTACATGATAGGTCCATCTTATAGAAACATTGTTCGCCATCTCCTATGCGTAGGAAAATAGCAACATTGACACCAACTTCAGTCCGTGACTGCATTTGCTTGATGATCATGTTTTTTTTTGGTATCATTCTTATTCAACATTGTATGGTTTTTTTCTTTTCTTCACTGCTTTTCTTGAATCCCAGCTGGTTTATTTTTTTTTTTTTGAGTAGGAACACATGGCTTGTCGCCTTTGGAGCACACAACAGGTTTAGATGGGGTGAGAGGATGAGTTCTAGAATCATACTTACATGATAGGTTTGTGCTTAACTTTTACTTTTTCCCTTTTAGCATTCTTGCACTTATGCCATTACTTATCATATGCATGTTGAAATGCAAGCCTTTCAAAGCTTGATAAATAATCCAACTCAACTTACATGATAGTTGCATCTTATAGATACATTGTTCGCCATCTCCGATGCGTAGGAAAATAGCAACATTGACCCCCAAACTCACAACAACAACAAAACTTCAGTCCTTGATCGCATTTGCTTCATGTTCATGTCTTTTTTGGAAGCTTTCTTATTCCTCATTGTATGGTTTATTTCTTTTCTTCACTGCATTTCTTGAATGTCAGCTGCCATTTTTTTTTTAAAGTAGGAACACATGGCTGGCTTGTTTTAGAGCACACAACATTTTTAAATGGGATGAAATTTGAGTTTACGATCAAATTTGAACTGTGAATGTTGCATTGATGGGAGTTTGGGGGTCAATGTTGCTATTTTCCTACGCATTGATGGGAGTTTGGGGATCAAATTTGAGTTTAGTTTTTTCCTTTTAGCATTCTTGCACTTCACCATTATCCTTTTTCATGTTCCTTATTACCTCTAGTACTCCTCTCTACCTACATATGTGCATAATTGACAAAAGACCAAAGCAAACTCAATCGTAAATAAATTTAAAAATAGGTTCTGAGTCGACTTTTTATGTATGATTATTATTAATTTCTATGTTTCTTCAAATCCACCATTTTTCTCATTCGCTTCCAATGTACATCCTTAGTTCAATAATCTCTCCTTTGCCTACTTCTTTCAGTGCATACTCACCGGTTGTTGCCCTCGATGGAGAATCAAAATGCTTCAAACCGCGTTTTAGTTATTAGATGAAGTCCTTTTTGTGTATACTTCCAAATTTTGGACCTTTTGTGAGTGTTCTTTTTTTTTGGGTTGTTCAACGATAGGATTGGTGGTTTTAGTGTATACTTTCAAGTTATGGAGCGTTTGTAATACATGACAATTTTTTGTGGATATATAAATTTTTTTGCTAATTTTGAGTTTCACATTTTTTCTTGATCTTTTGAATTTTTGTTGATATATATTGTCGATGTATGGATGTGCAATTTGGCTTTTTTGTGGGATGTTAGCACCCCCAAGGACTTGTTGGAGGGGGTGGGCGATGGAGTAGGTTATATCGGGTTGTATTTTGAATTTTTAGGTTGGAGAATCAATTGGAATATGTTATCGTCTCATATTTAAACATTTCGAAAATTAGAGACGGATTAGCAACTAATTCAAATATTCCGTTGCTATTCCGTCTCTAATTTTCCGTAAATATTTCTATCAATCACAAACGGATCGAGACGGAAATAAGAATTCTCGTCTCGATTCCGTCGCTAATTAGCAACGGAATCGAGACGGAATCGTAAACGGAATAATCCGTCTCGATTCCGTTGCTAATTAGCGACGAATCGAGACGACTATTTGCATTCCGTCTCGATTCCGTCTCTCGATTCCGTTGTCGATTAGAAACGGAATCGAGACGAATTCATAAATTTATTAATTCCGTCTCTCGATTCCGTTGCTAATCAAGAACGAATCGAGACGAATGCAATTACAAATGTACCATTTCGAAATAAATTCCATTTCTCGTTCCGTCTCGTTCGTTTCTAATTTCCGTCTCTAAATCCGTCTCTAATCGAAACGGATATTTTCCGTCTCTATTCCGTTCTAATCGAAACGAATCCGTTTTCCGTTTCGATCGTATCGTATCACGACGACGTTTCAGAGACTTAACGCGTTCGTCTCGTTCGTTTCGATTCCAATCGAGACGGATTTTTCAGAAATCGAAACGGAAAATTCCGTTTCGATTTGCGATTTTTTTGTAGTGCAACTTTATCTATCCTATACCAGCATTGTCCCTTATCCTGTGTGGCACCGCCATTGCGCCTACAATCCTGTGCCTTTTTTATCTTTTCTTCAATTTCCCATGGTGTGCCTTCATCTCCCATGATAGGCCTTTGTCTTGCCACAACGCCAACCATCCTTGCCACGGCGTTCTCGCTTTTGTGTATTTTTACTCTGTTTCTTCACGAATTCCCCCATTTATACTATCAATTAAAGTTCATTTATGGATATTTAAGCTAATTATACTACTAAAATAATACTATATTTAAGGCTAAATAATCACTTATCAAACTGCCTATATACATACTTTTATATACTAAATATATAAATATGTAAATTAAATATACTACCATTCTTTCCTTGTTGACTACTTCAAAAATGAGTTTTTATGATTATACCAAAAGTGTTTATCCTTAATTCATCATTTCTTACCGATTTCCATTGTGTTGATGCCCCCAAACATAAATCATACCTTGTTCTCCAGGTTTAAAAATAAGTCAAAATATGAAAACATTAAACAACACAAACGTATCATTAAAATTATAATCATCATCAACATAAGCCATAGATAGTGTAAAAGGAAGCTCTACTCGTCTATCTACATCACTCAAGATCAAAAACGAAGTTCGGTGCCTCTAGAAATCTGATAGATCTGTCACTAAGTCTCCTACCTCTACTCACACGATATCTCACTGCATCCTTTTATTGATCTGGATATAGCCTATGATTCCTCTGCTTATTCAGTCCGTTCTACATCATTTTTTGCCTATCTTGCTCATATCTCAACATATTTCCATGATATTGTGCTTGATCTTCTTTATACTTCCTCTGCATATCCGCAATCTGCAACTTCTGTTGTTGTGGAGTAAAATCCTTATGTGGTGGTATCGGTGCCTATAATGGAGGTGGTGGTGATGGGAAAGCTTCAGGGCCATCCAAGTCCTACTCTCCTATCAAATGGTCTACAAAGTGGTATCCCATAACAAAACCTTGTTGGTTATCCTTCTCCTTTGTATATTATTCATTCCTCATCTCTTAGGCAAACTCCATTGTTACTATTTCTCTTACTACTTGATCATCGGCTTCCTTAGCTAACATATCGGCATTGAGTATGTCACTCTATATGATCTCTCTCTCCTTTGTATATAATTCATTCCTCATCTCCTAGACAAACTCCACTGTTACTGCTTCTCTTGCTACTTGATCCTCGACTTTCTTAGCTAACATATCGGCATTGAGTCTGTCATTCTATATGATCTCTCTCTCATCTTCAGATTCCTTGTATCCATTAGGTGATTTCAAGGTTAACATAAACTCATCATCAATCACTGTTTGGGATTTTGTATTAAATTTTTCATCGTGGATTAATTTCAAGCTAACCTTCAAGCACATTTACTTCTAGGGATGGAAACAAGAACTTGTTCTCTCTTAGTCAAAATTGACTACTTCAAATTCTTGTAAATTATTTCTCCTAGATTTATCCTCCCATTCTTTGTAATTTCATATAAACGAGCCGCCTTGAGGTTATTTATCTCACTTCGCTGAGTATTTGTGTATAATAAAGCAATAATAAAATATTGCCACATTCTATAAACTTTCTGTACCCTCCCCTTCTTAATGTGTTTTGGCATATTCTCAGCTCCCATTACCCATCCCCATTGTCTTGAGAGAACTAATGGTCTCTTTATGGTTCTTCAAGGATATAGGTTATAGGTTCCCTCATATAAATTATAAGGGAAGGTGTGTGGATCTCCTTTCCTATTCAAGTAGTCTAACTCATAAAAATTATTTATGTAGTGCTCATTAAATGGTACATTTACACCTATCGCCTTTATTGGATATCCTTTCTTTGTAAACTTGGCATTAGAATAGAGTTCATACACAATCTCACACAATCCATAAACCTTATTCTCCCTATAGTCTTGCGTGAATTGCTCCCATCACCATTGGATAGTAAAATTGTTGAGTCTCGGATCATACTTGGCTGAGAGTTTAATTCCGCTTTCACAAATAACCTCCTTATTCCATATAGCCTCATGCTTCTTCTTGACCTCCTAACCAATACAAAAATTTGTTTTAAACGGCCTCACGACATCCTAGAATTGTGCTCCTAAGTGAGATGCCTCATGATAATTTTCTTTACCTTAACTAGCTCAACTAGCTAGTTTCTTTGTTCTTTTCAACAGCTTCGCAACAACACAACATCATCCATAAGCTTCAAATCCTCTTAATACGGAACTATTCTTCGGTGAAGAATAAGCATATATCAATCAAGGCCTTTTAACTTTGCTCCCAAACTATGACCCTATTGCACTTTTGGTTCACTTTCCGTAATCGATGCCTTAGTTCTCTAAATTGTGCAAAACAACAAAGTGACTTTACTTTTCTATTTTAATAACTAGGAACACTCTTTTCTCACTTAAAATCACTCAGAAATGGTTCTAAATAGGTTTATGCTCATTTGGTAGCTTTTAGAATATGTTGCAAGTAGGTATAAATTGGTTGCACTAGGGTATAAAACCCTGTCCTAAGGTAGACACAGTCTGATATAACCCAAGGCACCTTAAATACATGGCCATGGCATCTGTATCCCTAAGACTATTCTAGGTTCCATTATGGCATTGTTACAGCGTCGTCTATACATAGGCACAATGCCAAGACCGCATCAACTTGTCCTTATATAAAAATTCACATTTTTGCACTTACCTCCTTGGTGGCACTGTCAAAGAGTTGTGTGTTAATACATACGATGTCATGATTGCTTGACTGCCTAGTTTAATAAAATTTTCAAATCTTTTAATCATGTTTCCTCGCTTTGCTTATCCAATACCTCTCTAACTCGTTCATTCTCATGTGAATATGCTGAATACGTTGAGATTTCTCCCTTCCAATGAAAAATCACTTCTCTAATGGTTCTTCCTACAAAACTTGCACCAAAAATTTATTAAAAAGGGAAAATACTACTAAAACATTTGGATTGTTATACTTATTACTTTAATGCAAAAACTAAATTAAAACTGAATCTAAAAACACATGGGTTGCGTCTTAGTAGCACTTTGTTTAACGTCCTTACTTCAACTTATGCATTATAGCTCTCAAATTAGCACCGTGATGCACCAAGGTTACTTTGATGATGTATCATCGCTAAGTTGCTCATATCCTCGATTGCTGTCTTGGCATGCTACCTAGTCCTTCGTAAGCCTCATGTAATCTGGCACGACTTGCCATTCTTTGACAAAAGGGATTGTCTTTGTAAATTTCTTAAATATCTTCGCACAAATCCTAATTTTCTCGCCATTCTTTGACAAAAGGGATTGTTTTTGCTAATATGGCTTGAATGATACAACAAAATTGATTGTTTCTTGCACATACTCTATTTTGTGTAATCCTAAGTTTTCATTTCTTTTATCTTTTTTATTGTCTCCAACTTTTCTAGATCAACACCACTATGATGTGGTTTGGTATCTTAAATATAACTCGTGACTCTAACACGATCAAGTGAATCATTTGGCCCTAAAACATCAACCGAATTTCAATCCCCTTAGTTGGGGTTCTCTACTTCTTTAGATGTTTCATGCCATGTTTTGTTTCATGCCATGTTTTTTCACTTAGTAACAACTTCTCAACTTGCTTTTCCTTAGACCGAATCATAACCTCTTGTCTTTAATTTATGAATATTGCAATTTGCTTTAAATCCCTTTTCAAATTCAAGAAAGCATGATCTTCTTCTTCCACCTTCATGTTAAATGATTGTGTAAAATTCTCTAATCTATCCTCATGTTTCTTGAGATCATGCTAGGTTTGCTTAAAGATTTTCCTTATTATTTTCCCTATAAGCTAAACAATGATTTTTCATCCATCATTTGATCTTATCGTGATTGCCAGTTATCGTGACAACTCTATGATGGTTGATAGAGATTCTGACTGTGAGGGTTGTAAAAGCTGTGATAATTATGCCATGACTCTTTTCCTTGTATGTAGTTGCAATGCACTTGACTTCCAACATATCTTGTAAACCCATACCGATTATAATATGGTTATTTATAGCCCATCCATGCCAAGCCACTCGCGACTGGTTGTACTTTGTATGTAGTTTTATCTCGAACATTTTCATCCTTATAAACAGACTTAGAAATTTAATGATGAATTTTAACGTTAGATTCCTTAACATGGTAGCGCTACATTCTTTACATCCCTGAAACACCAAAACAAATGAAGGGGCATCAAGTGTAGTAGCAATAAACTTAAAACTAAAATTAAAAATTATAGTAAATAAAAAAACCTTAACAATATACTAAACTAAACTAATATTGGCCACTTATCCTGGACAACAGTGCCCAAAACTTAATTGTGACTGCAAGTATGGATGTTGAATTGTAGTAATAATGTGATCAACAAACGTTGATTACGCATATCGTTCCTTTAGGAAAGGTGTATATGGACACAATACTTAGTTAAGTTCATTATATTGTGAATGTCTCTTTTCGTTTGATTGAAAATAAAACTAATCTATTATATGCAATGTAAATTTGTTTATATTCTTAAATTATGAAAACTCTTAGTTCACAACTTCACTTAGGTAATGACTTATTATGCTTCCCATATCAAATTTTCTTCATCTTTCTTATGGGCGTACACTGCATAATTAGAGTACACAAATTTCTTTAATATTTCCTTCAACCTAATATCGTGGTGAAAAAGATCCTCATGAGCAAACTAGAACTCCCCCTATCAGTGTGAATAATTTAAGTTTCACAAAGCATTGAGTATAAAATCTTTAGACTCATAAACACTTAACTTTACTATCCATGTCCCCTTAATCAACTACTTTCTATCAATATTATAAATTGTACAATTGCATCATTCATATCTGGCTTTGAAGCTCCAAGGCCATGGTAACATCTAAAATTACTAATCAATAAATATGTGATCAAGATTTGCATAGCAGATGCATAGAATAAAAGATTCTAGTCATTAAATGTTAAAAACATCCTAATCAATTCGTAACTTTGCATAGTATTCATACCGTAAGATCAATTGATCCTTAGGATAAATAGACTACTCACTCATCATTGAAATCGGGGATTAAACCAAATAATGCCTTTAATTGAATCAATGAAACAAATATTGAATTGCAAGTAAGGATCTTCAATGTCTTATCCTTTAAAATCTCTTCTCAAAACTCAAATAAAACTTTTTAAAGCTCTCAAACTATTGTACAATATGATGGTTGGTTCTCATTCTTATGCTAATGTATCATGGCGGCATAGTTTATCATGTCCTAATCCCTATTTATACTCCAAAAACTACTAAAAATACAAGTAGAAAACCTAAATAACAATTTTAAAAGAAGTAGAAGTCCAAGAATTTCTATTTTAAGTCTTAGCGCTGTCTGTAATTGATCAACGTTGTTTGTGTCAAGTGAACGCATCGTGGCTATGCCAACTTTTCCTGTGTGTTTGTCCTTTCAATGGACTCGATGCCGCCTATGTAACTACTTCGCATAATCTATTTTAAGCTCACATCGCCAAATATATATATGCTCACATCGCCAAATATATATATGCACAATGTTTAGTTTTTTGAACCTCATTTTTTTATCTCCATGTTGTCTCCACGCCTTCCATTCATTCTCCACGGCGTTAAATTTGGTTTTGTGTTTTTTATTCTCTCTTTACCGTGAAATCACTTCTTTGTTTAATTTATGCCTTGTAGATTTGAAAACATATAAAGACCATCAATTAGAACGTATTTCGGGATATTTACACCAATTATTCACCTAAACTAATCCTATATATAAGTCAAATTAAGCACTTATCAACCGGACTAACCAAATTAATATATGCTATTGGGAATATTATTACTACACCTAATAATTTTAATATTTTCATATTGACTACTTCCATCATCATTGGATTCATTCTACATTGAACTTGTCTAGAGGATTTTGTATCTATTTCAAGGTCAATTCTATGCATGCATGTGGCTGGACTTATTCCTTAAATATTAGCTATTGTCCATTCTGTAGCTTTTTTGAGTTCTTCAAGAACATTTATTAGTTTCTCCTCTTCTAAACTTGATCATTTATTAGGGATATAACAGGTAAGGCCTTGTTACTTTCTAAATACGCATATTTTAAATGATCTATCAAGATATTTAGATCTAAATCTGGGGCTTTTAGTATAACGGGTAAAAGTTTCAAATGGTTTATCTGTCGATCAATATAGTAAGAGAGTTTTGAGAGTGCGTTATAAGATTTTAAGGCATTGATTTTCTCCTTGTCACGTCATTCAAATCCTCTATCACTTATCAAGTTTGTCTGACTAATTGTTTCTATAAGTTTTATCTATTATAGGATCTAACATATCTACAATGCATACTGATAAATCATCCAAAGTATATTTTATAGCATAATAGATTTTAAAGTTTATTGCTTCATTATCTACTTCCATTGTTAGGGTTCCATTAGAAACATCTATTTTAGTTTTCGATGTTTTTAAAAATGGGCATCCTAGGATAAAAAAGGTTTTACTGGCGTAGTGATCTTCTTTCATATCTATGACATAAAAATCTTCTGTGAAAACTAAATCATTAACCCCATCCAGTACACCCTCTAATACTCCATCAGGTTGAATGGTATATCTATTTGCAATTGTAATACTGTACTAGTTTCTCCTAATGGTATGTTTGCCATTTGCAAATATATGGACAAAATCATAACGTTAGTTGAGGCGCCTAGGTCACGTAATGCTTTAGATATCCCTATAATTTTTATTGTGCATGGGATAAAAACTATTCCACGATTAGAACATTTAGGCGGTAATTTCTTTTGAATTAATGCTGACACATGTTCTCCTTGGCTTACTCTTTCGTTAAGTTTGATTTATTAGTGCATATGTCTTTTATAATTTTTTATATTATGTACATTTTTTATGACTTTGAATAAAGGTATGTTTACTACCACTTTCCTTAATGTGTATGAGATTTCTTACTCTTCTTGTAATTTCTTGACATTTTTATTATTTTTCAAACGATGAGGAATTGGTGGTCTTATTATACTTAAATTAGTCTTATCAAAATCACAATTAACTTTCTTTTAAATTTTATTATCTTTAGTTTTTTTTTTTCTTTTTCTAATTCTGCCATGAAGTCTTTTCAGGGAACTAATTGTTCTGGCAACTTTGGTTCTTCCATTTGTCTACTACTTTTCAAAGTTATCATTTTTGCATATGAACTTGAGTAAGGTTGTGACGGTAATTTTTCTTGGTTAACCCATAGACTCATTTCCATTGCCATTTAACTTAATTAATTTTTTAGTTCAACTATGTCATCTTGTAAGGATTAAGTTTTTCAATCTTTTGTTTTATGTGGATTTTCTAATGCAATTGTTCTATTAGTTAATGTGAGTATTCTATATCTTTGATGATTCTAATTGTCTACAACATTGCCTATATTTGGTCTTAAGTAATTTGCATTGTTGCTAAAAATGCGTGTGGGTTGAATATGATTATTGAAATGATTCTTCGTATTGTTAACCTTTATAATTTGATTTTCTTGCACCAAAGGACACTTATCATATAGATGATTAGCCTAATTAAAAAAAGCACAAATATTTCTTTGAATTTATATATTTGTTAATAATAATTCGACCATACTTTTTAGTTCATCAAATTTATCATCCAATGTCTTGATTATGTTTCTCTTAATTTCAAAATAATTGTTTTTAATAAATTTTTGGTCTCATAATATTGTTTCAAATGTTTTGTCATTCTATTAATAGTGTCTCTTGCTAACGTTTGTGTTATGTCGAATAAATATCCTCCACATACCTTGTGTAGAATCTTTATTCTATGTTGTTTAGTCTTTTGTAAGAGTATTCTAATAAAGTTTTCTCTGCAAATCTATTTTGTGGATATAATGATATAAATCTTTGGTATCTATCCCGAAACTCGCCAAAAGTCTCCTTGATTTCCATCCTAGATTTACTAATTTTTTTTTTTTTTTTATCTAAACTAACTTTAAATGTTAAAACGTATTCATCTAGGAAGCTTTCTAACATTTGAGACATTGTGGTTATGCAATTTTGAGGAATATAAAATGGTAACTCTTGAGATTGACCTCTTACAGAAGAAAAGAAAGCCTTTAGCTTCACATATTATAACTCTATTTTTGGGGTTTATCGCACATACTATATGCATATATTTCCTAATAAATTGTTGAGGATTTTCATTGTCTTTATCTTGAATCATAGATAAAGAATTGATAAATCTAGGTCTTTGTTCAGAACCCAAAAAATCTAAAGCAAATGTAATGTAAATAGGGTCGTAAGCTATGATATTGTTATTGGCTTCGCTCAAATTAGGTCTTTGCTCAATTACTATCATATTATATGACATGGAATGAGAAAGATTCTCAAAAACTTAATTTAAAATCTTCGTCAATGGCACAAAAAATTTACACGTTTCCAGTGTGCATAGTAAATTTCTCACCTTTATTACATTATAGAATTTTGTAGTTGTAGTAAATAGGATCGTTTCCACAAAGATTTTGCATATTCATTAAGAAGAGTTTTCTTATTTTTATTTCTAATTTAATTTCATTACAACAAGAATTTTAAAAAATAATCGATATAGATAGAAATTGACCAAACTATCTATACTAATTTAATTAACACAAATTAAAGTCACTTAATTTAAACGAATTCAGTTCAATGGAAAATAATATAAAATAAACTTCTAAACAAACCTCTTCAATAATGAAACATCAATCCGTCTAGAATCTAAATATATTACTTCAATTCTATAGTGATGAACATACTATATAAAGTATCTTAGATCATTTAACACTAATCATAAGTAAGTAATGAGCATTAGCAAGCCATCGGTTCTTGTTATACCAGTGGAGAAGCCACGTTCTAATTTTACTGAGCTAACCTTTTCAATACACAAAGAAATTAACTTCATGCAATAAAACTACACGACACTATATGAAAACTTCAAAGTACTAAATCTAGCACCTTAAAAAATCAACTTCAATATTAGACGTAGATCACAACTACATATTGGCAACTATGCATATAACACTTGGATTCATGATTGTAATCCTTAAATAATAACCTATAAAATTAGTGAATTAAAGAATATGATTGGTTTGAAGCATTAAGCACACAATCATCCCATCATGACTACATTGCAAAACATATCATCTTATTGCTCGGAGTTTATTTAGATTAACAAACTACTCAGTCATTATCATAAACAACATAAAAGAATACTTGAAAAATATAATTAAAAATACCAAATTGAAAACTTGAATATTCAAATCCTTTCCAAAATAAATAAAAACAAATAAAAATGGCATCCAAGTTAAAGTAAAAATTGTTAAACTATCAAAGAGCTTTTAATTTTGTACTCTTCTGTTCATACGTAGAGTATCTTAGGTAATAAATACCCTAAATTAACATAAAAACTTCATTGTAACGTGAACTCCATGAAATCGACACCATCTATTCCTCAGTTATTTTTGTTTTAAGTGGAATTGCGAGGAAAATCCTTAGAAGTGTAGTCTCAGTATTCCAACAATCTGAGTAGCAATTCTTGTGTATAAGTGATCGATTAGGAATCATTGGTTGTGACATCCAATTCTTCCATGATCCATTCGTGATTGTTTTCGTATTTTTTCCATTCGTTCAAATCCTTCAGTTTTTTCTTTTTTTATTCATTTCTTTAAATAACTCAATTATCAATTGAAATATCAAAAATAAGAGAAACTCCGTATATTTTAGTCTTTTACATTTAAAATCATCCTAATATGTGCTATAAAATAGTCTAAATGTTGATTTATAACCAACAACAATAAAAAAATGTGCTCTATAAGAGCAACCCATAGTCTTCGCTTATTTATGCTTTAATTTTAGTTAGAAATTTGTGTTAGTATAACATGTTTTCATTCTCTCACTTTTAGTAGAAAAACCAAAAACTAAATCGAAAGTTCCATCCACACCTATTAGTACTTCGGGAATCTCAATAAACAATCCTAGAGTAAGAACATAAAGAGAACCTTATCCACCATTAGATTATTGTGATGAGTTAGAAGAAAAGGAAGTTGAGGAGTCTCTGCAAATTCCTTTAACTGATAATAATTTGATCAATGCAAAGGATCTTATTATGATGAAGAGAGACGTTGGGAACAATAGGAAAATAGTTCTAGAGAGGTGTTTCAATTTGAAGAATGAAATAAAATTCGGGCCTAGGAATCTTAACAAAATAAGAGATAGGAACGGAGGATTGTTGACTAAGGACTACAATGTTGATAATGACGAGGAGATCCTAGAGATATGGGTTTTGTGATTTTAATTTGAAATTTTACAATAACGGGCATGGGAGTGACAGCAAAACAATTATCATGGCTCGTCATAAGACAGTGGATTATTTACCCTAAAAGAATAAATTGATACCTTTGATAGTCCAAATTTTGTAGGAGAGAAATTAATGTATACTTAAAACCCAAATATGGATTCATAAATCGATTTCCCCATAAAACCATTAGGAAACGATTGGAAGCAATGATGAGGGATGGAATAATTTAAGATAAAGAAGGGTATCCCAGCACATTCAAAATAAGAATTTTAAGAAAATCATAAAAGAATGAAACTATTTCATCAATAGGAGTCTGCAACCGAGGTTTCAATACTATAAGGAGGTAAATTACAAGGCGACATTGTTATATCACATCGTTCACAAGATATGTTACATTGATGTTAGCTGGTCAACTATGATTTGATCAAAATGCGATGAATACAAATAAGAATGGAGAGTTACCTTTTACCTTGATGATCATAGAATTTTGCAAACAAGACTGAGTTCCTATGATAGGTCTTGGGTTGAATGTTCTCCCTAACAAGACTATCAGCGGTGAATATAGAGAAAGCACAAAAATATTGCAAGGCTATGTAGACTAAGAAGAAAAAAAAATATGAGATTTTCAAAAGATGGACTACAAAGAGAATAAGAATATGACCAAAAAATAGACGATTTTTAGAAGAAATGCAACCTTCTACATATATTGAGAGAATGAACCCGAGTTCAGAGCAACCAGTTGAAGATTTCACTAGCATGTATGCTAAAGTGACAAAAATGGCCATGATGGGGTTCATCCTGCGGAATCAAATGTGAACTCCGATATTTCAAGAGCTTATGCTTTGGAACCAGCGTGAAATTACAAGGAACTTGCATGGGTTCGAAATTCGTATAACCAAGAAAATGCAACCAAAGGGAGCTGAAATTTAAATACCACCTACCCAATTGAGATTGCTTAGTGATAGAGTCATTTCAAAAAGTACTCTGAAGGTTGGAGTGGACTACAGGCTCTCAGACCTGCAGCAAGCTATCAGTCTCAATAGCTTGAGCGAAGGATTAAAGGTGATGATACGACTCTAGATGGCGATTCTAATCACGTTTATTCATTTTTTCTATATTTGAGTTTAGATTATTTGTGGCCTTGTGATGTAATATAATACTAAGTTTTATGGCATATGATGTGATACTTGCTATAGTTATGGTTTATACTTGTTATGTTTTATGTGTTTATGGTTCATTAGCTTTATTAATGATGCTTGGAACTTTTAGATTTATCATTTTTTTGTGTTCATGAAAATCCACTCATATGACAACGTGTTTATTAATTAATTATTATTTTGTATTTAGTTCATTTATGCTTCACGAGGTATGTTTGTTTTATTGAAAACCTAACTTAATCAATAAACTAAGAGGATAAGGTTTAGAATGCGTTTGAGGGTATTTAGGTGTTAAAAAAGTGAAGTATCGAAAGCCTAAGGAGGTAGAATTTATTTGTTCAAATTTAACTAAAATTTTTCTTCACTTCACTTTATTTAGTTGTGAATGTGAATTGAATATAATTAGGATTTAAATAGAAGCGGTATTTCTCCTACCGATGAAAATAGAAAGTTTATGATAGAAAGGAACCATTAATACCCTATTTCACTTGTCCTACATTATTTGTACACTAGAAGAGTTTAGAGTGGATTGATTGGTTTATATTAGATATTGTAATGGGTAGAGAATCGGAATAAAAGTGTAAGATAAACAAGACAGATTTCTAGTTATACAAATAGTATTGATCAAGTATTTTATATAAGTACATAATGAAAAGATTTTTTGCCATAATTAAGGGAAGAAATATGAGATTAGCCAATAAACTTTACTTAGTAAGAAAGAATGCTTACTTAACTATAGTGAAAGTAAGAAGACCTAACAAGATCTTTTAAATGAAAAAAGTAGTGAGAACTACATATTCCAAAGGAAATGGAACAGGGAATCTAGTGGTTGGAAAAATGTGAGAAAGTATTCTTATAAAAAGAATAACAGTATTCAAAGGAAATGGAGCAGGGAACCGTAGGACGATAAATAAATATTTATAGAAGATTGAAGAAAAAAATCAATATTGATAAAATATAGAAAAATAGAAGGATGTTTAACAAAACTCTTCAAAGAAAATATTTAGCTGGAGTGTATGTAGCTATACTGAGTGTATTATCTTCTTTTTCAAACGTTCCAACAAATGAAAATGATAATAATAATTATTTGTGGCTAAAAAAAATTCCTATTGACTGTGATTGTGATGGCGGCGTTTTAAATATTGTTTGAAAATTAGTATGATAATGTGATTTTTTTATCTTAAGATTTTATATTATTTATCATAAGCTTGATGCTTGTCAGTGGAAATTGAGAAAACATGTATACTGGCTTGGCCATTGTAATTGATTAAACTTTGAATTTTGAGGTGTATTGCGTAACTAGAAGATTGAGATGTCATATACGGGGTTGTTCTTTAAATCTTTTTATTCTATCATATTTTTTATGAAGGTAATATATTTCTATTTAATGACCACTTTTCTTGAAAAAGAAGAGTAAGTAATTGTGAAATCAGAATAAGGAAAGAAAAGAAAACGTGATTAAGAGTATTTTTTTCTTAAGACAACAAAGTGCTGAGTTTGGGGATATTTTTGATAAGTCAATAATTAGGTAGTGTTTTATACCATATTTTAGGGTTATTTTGGATGTAAAAGGGTATATTACATAAGATTTTCTTTTTTTATGATTTCAAGTTATATTTAGATTATATGAAGAAGAAAAAGGGTAGAAGATGAAGAGCGTAATCAAGGGAAGAAAGTACACAACAAATAAGTAGCAAATCAAGAATGAAATTGAAATCACTTCTGGCGAATTAAGAGCAAATCACAGTTTATAAGAGAATCACAAGACAAATGGGTGATGAATAGAGGTAATAAGTAATTATGTAAATTTATATATAGGTTTATTTGAGTAGTGTATTTAGTATAAATATCCCTAAATTAGCTCTAATTAATGTTGTTTATGCATTTTCAGGTAAATAAGGCATAAAGAAAGGAAATAAGCAAAAAAAGAACAAAAAAAGCTAAAACCCACCTAAGAGTTGTTCGCATCGTGGCATTTGGTAAAGTTATTTAAAAGTGTAGTATTTCATTACCTAGGTTAAGTTGTTAGCTAAGATAGTTCTAATATAAGAGTTAAAAGTTAATTGTATCAATTTGTTAGTTGAGATTAGTTTAGTTAGTCATAAAAAAACTTAAAACGGATTTCCTTAGCAATAGATTCATTGCAGTTAATTAAGTAGTGAGTGGATACACATTTCCTTAAGGACGATATGTGTAGTAAACGAAAGTTGATTGCACTATTACAATAAGCTAGTTGTTGTACTTGAAGCATTTGAATCAAGTTTTAACGTCGTTACCGGGGATAGGTAGCCACTTAGTTTTACCTAGATAGTTTGAAAAGCTTCTGAGTTTCATTTTAAGTACTTTACTTTAAGTTCCTAAAGAAAATAGAAAACAAGAAAAAAACAAAATAAGAAGCTTAAGTCTTAAGTTTGACCTTCAACACTTGGCCTATTGTATTTTCTTTTAAGGGTTAACTAGTATTGTGTAGCAAGTGAGAGAAGGACCTAGTGCCTTATGACACTAAAATTGACCTAACCAACAAAGGAAAGAAAAATAAAAGAATCAAGAAGGGTGAGGATCATGCAAGAAACCAAAAACGGGGCCGCGGGAGTAACCAACCTAAGGTGATCTTGTAATGCACGATATAATGCAAGGATAGAGATGCCTTCATCACTACTTCTAACTAAAATTTTAGGAGACTTACAACAGAGTGATGCAACTTCGAGTTAATACCACCTAGTTTGAACTGAGACCATCTCTAATAAAAATGGTGTAAAATAGCTTGTTAGTTAAGCTAGCTAATGAAGATATAATTGCACATGTAGAGAATTTCTTGGAGAAGTGCGACACTATGAACATTACTGGAGTTACAAAAGAGGTGATCATTCCACTTCTTACTGGGTGGAAATGCAAAATCGTGGTTCCAAGGATTGAAGGGAGTATGACCTCGTAAGCAAAAATCAATGAAATATTTATTGAAAAGTTCTTTCCCCAAGTGAAAGTTAGTGAAAGGAAGCTAAAAATCAATCAATTCAAGTAATAAGACAACAAGTCCCTTGGCAAGGCTTGGAAAAAATTCATAGAGATGCTAAGTAAATATCTAGGAGATGGATACGCGAAATGGACATAATTCCAAATTTTCTACTATGGGATGAACCACAGCACGATAACACTAGTAGATGTCGCAGCACATTGCTCTCTACTAACAAAAGATGAGGATGGAGCTTTGGGTCTCCTCGATCTTATGTCTTAAAACTCTCCAGTCAGTAAACGTTCAACAGGGAGGAAACCGATATGGGTACATGAGATTGATTTATAAGCTAAGATTATGGCACAACTATCAATTCCAAGCAATCAAATGGAAAACCTCATATGGGACACTAAAGTCCACAAATGCAAGTGATATAGAAACCTAACAGTTACCAAGCCATGGTGCTTAACCAAATGTAAATACAACAAGGAATGAAGTATGAGGAAATCAACATTTTGAACAATTAAGGCTACCGAAACAACTTCAGGCCAAGAGGAATGGCTACTCAAAGTGTTTATCATGGATACAACAACAACAACTAGAACTTCTCATATGGAAATCTTTATAAAGCATTGAAGTTACCTCAGTGCTTTCATCAACAAGTCCAAATGTGGAAGCTAGGGCAGAGTTAAAAGATGACTTCTTAGAAGTCGATTGAGAAATACTTGCATGTCAAGGACTTGAGCAATAGGGGAACTCCATGAGAAGTAGGAGAAGGGAATGGAAAGAGTGAATCAAGGCATGAAGAGGATGGATGATAAGAAATTACAATCCATTAAGAACTTATAGAAACAAATTGGACAATTAGACATTGCTTTGAACTAAAGGAATGAAGGACAGTTTCCAAGCAACACCACTACAAATCCAAAAGAAAACATTAATGCTATTCCAATGATGAGCACTACTGCAACGAATGAGCCAAGATAAGAACAAGTGATATACAAGCCAAAAAAAGTAAACACTTAAGCTATGAGGAAGCATGAAAAGATGCATGATTATGAAATGGAAGGAATAAAAGTTGAACTCAAGGGATTCGAACAACAAAGAATCAATGTCGTGAATAGTGAAAAGAAGGAAAGAAATGATATAAGGCCAAGAAAAAATGAAGGAACTTCAGAACAAACACCAATAGTTTGACTCATCAAGGTAGTTATAAGGAAACTGGAACTAAAGTTCAAGTTCATCCCAATACATAAACCAATCAAAATGAGGGATCCCAGAGAGATATGCATACCAATTACTATTGATGGGCCTCAATTTAGAAATTTCTTATGTGATACGGGAGCCTCATTCAATGGTATGCCACTAATGCACATATTGCACATCGATTTGAAAATCTATTGTCCTAATACGACAAATTTGCAAGTAGTTGGTGGCAAGTTGATACCTATTGTAGGAAGAGTCTTGAATTTGCATGTGAAAGTGGGCATATTTATATTTATCGTGCGTTTTGAGGTTATGGATCACAACATAAATGATTTGTCTATAATAATTGGGTAGCCATTCTTTAACACTACCAATATAGACTTGCACGCAAGAAAGAAGAAGATCGCGTTGAGTATGAGGGTGATGATACGGAGAAAGTTGTCATTATTGATGGTGAAAAAGTACATCTGAATAGGAATGACATCATAATCTTTGATTTACAATAGGAGTATCTCGATTTAGACTTGGACTAAATGAGCAAAAAAGGTGTCAGGCTAATAATGTTAAAATAACTGCTACTATGATGAAGACCAGGGGTTTTAAAATTTCAAGATTAAAATAATCGTTAGTTAGTTATCAAGTAGGTACAATTAACATGTTTTGGTTTCTAACTTTCAAAAATTTATGTGAAATGTGCAGGAATGACCATTTGTTGTGTAATTATTCAATGGAATGGAAATGTCTCATCGAGCTCATTAAATAGCGTAAAAGAGAAAAAGAGTTCAAGTGGAAAATGTGAGGTACACTGGCTTGTCATAGGTAAGTGTTTTTGAAATATATATACTTACATGAATTTTATGCGACCACAACATCATGTGTAAGTGAAACACAGTCGGAGGAGCACCAAATAGGAATTAAACGGAGATATATGTGAGGCACGTAGTTAAACTGCTCAACGTTGAGGGTATTACTCATGATGCCATGGATATGAGAGACCGCACCACCATGGCACCAGGGAAAGATAAAACTACACGCTACAACATCCTCGACGCTCTAATGGAGCTATCACAGCGTAATGCAAATTAAGGCATGCCGCCGTGTCGATAAGGGGTTTTAAAATCCGTTTATCATTACTTTCTTCACACATGTGTCAATATCCCACTACAACCACCAAGTATTCATCCCTTTAGAGCCAACGTTTAATCAATTCTAAGCGAGATAAGAGATTTTCTAGTGATTGAGAGTGAATGAAACAAGTGCATTGTCGATTTGCACAAGGTGGAAAGCTAGGGCTTGAATTTGAGATTTTCATTTCAATGAGAGCTAGGCTTCTACACCAAAAACTAGTCCGACATTGAGGTAAAATCTACAATTTCATTGGTTTTGCTTTGAGTTTTGAACAATTATGATGAAATTGCAGGAATAGTGGATTTAAGGTTGTAGGATAAGAATTTGCAAGTTTTGTGAGCATTTAGCATTAAAATCTACAATTTCATTAGTCTATGTTTTTCGCAATATTTGGCAAATGAATAATGCTTGTAATATGAATTATGATTTTTAGGTGATTTCAAGACTAGTATTGCTAGTTGCATTTGCCGTGTTGTTGTTTGAATTGAAGAGATTGCCGAGAATAGGAAAATAAGCTAGCAAAAGTAGAACAAGTGATTTTTAGGCATCAACCTCAAGAGATCCCACAAAGGAGTCTAGACCTTTTACATCAAAATATCACATTAGTAGAGAGGCCAAGGATAGATATGAGGATATTGAGCATAAGGAGTTCATTTGCAAGAAAGGAATAAAGTTGCTGACTAAATAGGAAAAACGATTGACAAACTTCTTTAGGCAACCAAATAGGGAGCATTTCGCTATAGATTATATAGAGAACAAAGTTAAAGGAATGAGTGGAGTTGTGTACGAGTTTTATGCTAATGCGAAGTTCACTAGAAAAGATGATCCAATGAAAGTGAGAGGGGGTGAGAAGAGTATTTGGAGCTGATCCAAGTTTTTCAAACAATCTATTTGAGAAACCTTATAACCTATACCCTTTTAGAGCTATAGAGAGAATATTGGTTATCCAAGGACAACTCGGCTAGATAATGGGACTGAGAATTTGCCGAAGCACATCAAGAAGGGGAGTGTTAGGAAATTCTACCATATGTGGCAACATTTCCTTGTTGCATCGTTATAACAACCACTCATTAAGGAGATATCAATAAGCCAAAGGCAGTTTATTTAAATGAGATCACAAAGAACCAAGAGAATAAGGTCGACGAGATCATTTACAACAATCTGAATAAATCTATCATGTCAAAAAGGGATAACAAATTATTGTTTCCTATATTGATCACTCACTTTTGCTTGAAGGGTAGAGTGCGATTAAGAAATGATGAAGAATTTGATATTGAAGGTCGAAAAACCATGCATGAGGCCTTCATGCTTACACTTAAATCACTATTTGGTTATCAAGACATCGAGAAAGAGAGAAAAAAATCCAAGGGAGCTAGACTTAAGGCCAAGTTATTGGCTAAATAGCAAGAGGATCAGGATGCAGCAGCAACAAAGTAAGCACATGAGCTAAAAAATGAAAGATATGGAGAAAAGGAGGAGCACCAGTAGCACGAATTCGCTAATGACTACAAGTTCATAGATCTACTGATTGGAGAACATATTTTTAGTTGTCCTTCCATCTTTCCACCACCTCATCTACCACAACCACAAATAACACCAACAGATGACTTGACATCACGACAGTAGAGGTTGTAATTGTTGAGTAGAGGAGAGAGTACCGAAGGGATTGGGTGAATGATTCGGTGGCCTTCTTACGATACGAGTAGGATATGCAGAGGAAAGAGCAATAACAATAGAACACGCTTCAAAACTTCATGTTGTTTGTCGATTATTAGAGAAACTTAGCTAGGTATGAAAGGAGCAGATGGATTGGACCAACTAATAAGTCTTTCAGATTTTTAGCAGCACCCGCTTATGTGTTTGATCTAAATATGATGCCGAGCAGGAGGGTGGAGCATCCATTGACACCATCCAATGATGGAGTGGATGATGCCAATGATTATTATGATGATGATGACGCGCAATCTTCATGTTGATGTCTTGAGATTTCTATAGATGTGGGAGATTAGAGATATATTGATAACATCTTGTTTTTAAACTTTGGGTAATGTGTTAATTGTTTAGTTGCTTATATTCTTTGTTATCATATGTCTGTGTATTTCAGTGTTTCCATGATTTCAAGTTTATTTTTAAATCTTGTGGACAAGGTTTGGTTGAAGTCTGGGAGCATCAACACTACACTAAACTATAGGAAATGGTAAGAAAGTTTGAAATAAGGATAAAAACTATTGGTATGATCGTTTAAATTTTGTTTTTAAAGAAGTTAAAGAGGAAAGCATGGTAGATTTTTATTTATTTCACTTACTTATTATTTTTACATGTTTAGTTAATGTAGATTAGGTTATATATTGTAATATGTAATGAATAAGTAGTTCATTTGCATGTGCATGCATTTAATTGATGATGATTAAAATACAAGTTCTTGTTTTATGAAACTCAATGGAGTATTTTTTATATTTGGGAAGAAATATTGAAATGTTGCAAAAACGATATGATTTCATTATTAGAAACGAAATGTTAGGGAGGACCATGAATTTTAAAGAAAAGCATGAAAGTACTAAAACACTTCTTGTGGAAAAAGTAAGACTTGTAAAGGATTCTATAATAAGTATGAATGTTACTTGAAAATAAAAAGTAAATAAAGACTTAGAGAAAATAGGGGAAGAAATAGGAAATTAAAGAAAAAGTTGAAGTTAACTTAATTAAGAGAAAGTGAGAAGTGCTTACGAGAGTTTTAGAAACTAAAAAATGACAGAGTCCTACAAGTTCTATTTGAAGTGAAGCAGAGAACATAACAATCAAAGAAGTGAGGAAAAACATAGTCCATAAGAAAATTAGCTGGGTTCATAAAATTAAAATAAAAGGAGAAAGGAAAAGAAAAAAAGAAATGAGAGACAAATAAAGTAAAGGCGGTAGAAGTTAAAATAAAACTCATCAAAAAAAACATTTAGCTCCAGCGCGGGTAGCTAATTGAGTTAAGTCTCTTCCCAACCATATTAAGTCCTATAGGCTCTTGAAGTGCTAAAGTCTATAAAAATTAGTTTGATATACACTTATTTGTGAATTCCTGAGCTTAATGAGGATTCATGAGATTGTACAGTTGCTACTTAAATGTCGAGATGAAACAAACTTGTGAGTAATGATGGATTTTGTTGTGATCTACTTTGGTGTTTTGAAAAAAAGTTTTATGAGTTGTTAAAGGTACATATTTTGAAACAAATATAAAGGTTAGAATTTGTATTGATTTTTAGTGTAATGCTATATGCATGTTGACCAAATGTTTATTGATATTAGGTTTTAGAAGTTATAATGGTAGTTGAAGCTTTTAAGTTGGACATGAATGATACAACCGTAAAATACACAACATCGAGCGACAATTTTTGATTAAGGAGGAACATATAGTAAACTTAATTTGTTATGAATCTAAAGATTTAGAACATTAAATCAATGTGGAACTTATGTTATTCACACGGATAGGTAGAGTTCTAGTTTGCACATTAGAATCTTTTCCATCACGACAATAGGTTAAAGTGATTCGAAGGAAATATGTCTATTCTAATTAGATATTGCACGCAACATATAAAGATGATAAGGTGGTTGAAAAGCATAGTATTTCATTACCTAGGTAAAGTATTAAAATAACATAGTTCTAATATAAGTGTTACAAGTTAAGTCCATTGATTTGTTAGTATAGATTTGTTCAGTTTGTCATAAAGCAACTTAAAAAGAATTTCGTTAGCAAAAGATTCATTGTAGTTAAGTATGTAGTGAGTGCATACAACTTTCCTTGATAATGATATTTGTAGCAAACGCAAGTCGATTACACTGTTACTACTAGCGAGGTGTTATACTTGTGGCACGCAAATCAAGAGGCTCATTTCCAACAAATCGGTCTGCAAATCATAAACTTAGTCGATTTGATGATGAATCAGTGGAGTCAATTTCAAGAATATTAGATAACCACATGGAGTTTCGGTTAGTTAGTGACATGTACTATCTAGAATACTATATATATAAACCTTAATCTTTGAAGTCAATTGCACTTGAGTACCTTATATCATATTTTATTGCTCTTGGAGCCATATTTATTAGTTATTATTTAGTTTAGATTTGTTGTTCATTGCTTTTGAGGATGATTTGAATATTAAAATTATTCAATAAGAGTTATTTATTTATGTCTTTTATTTATTTTCTTGTAATGTTTATTATTAATATGAGTGGCTAGTTTATTAATCTTATGAATTTTGAGAATTTCATAAACATGATTCGACGACTAATTACGCATTTTCGGATTTCAATTAGAGTTTTGGTATTTGAGTTTGGACCTGTGCATTACGGACCAGAGATCATAAGGTAAAATGTTATTTCTTCATTAACGAATGCCAATTGTGTGTATTATATATTATTTCGTCGCGAAATCTTTGTGTTGAAGTTTATTCTCAATTAGACATAATTGGTGTTGTAAGTTTGTGTCTTAAGGGCATAAGTGAAATAAAAATCATTGGTTGCTCGAAAAGTAGTGATCAAGTGTTAAGTATTATGAAAGGTTTTGCCTTAGTTTATGTGCAAGTCAAGATTGATGGTAATGAAAAATGAGAACGAAGTTGGTGTGACACCTTGCCTAGAGTTGATCTGACACCACTCAAGGGAAGGTGTCACACCAACTTCGTTCTTATTTTTCACGATCACCAATCCTTACTTCCACGTAAAACGAGGCAAAAATTTACATAATACTTAACACTTGATCACTAGTTTTCAAGCTACCAATAATTTTTATTTCACTTATTCCCTTCAGACACACACTTACAAGCCTAATTATGCCAAATTGTGGATAGACCTCAATACATAGACTTCATGATGAGATATCGTATAATACATGCACTACCCATTCATCAACAAAAAAAAACATTTTACCTTAAAATCTTCGATTTGTAATACATTGGTCCTACATCAGATATCAAAATCTCAATTAAAATCCGAAAATATTTAATTAGATGTCTAATCAATTTCATGAAATTCTCAAATTTCACAATTCTATTCAAGTAATTAAAAGTTTCATCCTAGAAACTTAAACATACAAGTCAAATAACCAAAAGAAATATGAGAAGATGACCCTTCATATACAACTCTTTTAATCTAAACTCGTAAAAATCATTTTTAAGGTGAGACCGTTAAGTGGACCAAATCACCTTTGTTGTATACAAAAACTTGAAACCACATCCAAGAGGGGGTGAATTGGATGTATCAAGTAGTTATCATTTATTTTTAATAATTCAACAATAAAGATGAAATATGCTCATTCAAACTCAAGTATGAATGTAATGCAAGATGAAGGGCATAAAAGAATCGAACGAGTCATGTGATTTACAGTGGTTCGATCCATTGATCTACATCCACTACATAAACTTCCCAGTTACGATTTTGAAACCACCACTTATATTGTCAATAAGTGTTACAACCTAAGCGTACAACGCTACAATGCCTGATCGCAAATAAGGACTTCCTACCTAGCCGCAACTACGATTTATGCCTTGCCTTAAGTAGGCCTTCCCTTCGACTTATATCCCACTAAGTTTTATAATCCGCCACTAACAATGAATATATGAAAATAATAAAATTCACTTTACAAAGTAAAGCGGAACCAAATTGAAATACAAGCTAGCCTTCTAGAGCCTAACCACTTTAATGCATGCAAGAATGAGAACAAATGAGAAATGCAATTATATCATTGATTTTGTGCAAATCTCAAATATGAAACAATTTCAATTGAATTGATTCAAAACATATCCAGTTTCAAATCTAAAGAACGAGAGTTTGATAAAAATCAAGTTTAAGTGCAAACTCTTGTCCAAACTAGTTCAAGGGTTTAGTAAATCAAGTTTAAGTGTAAAACCCAAGACAAATGTGTTCAAGAACGCAACAAATGATATCCATAAGTCAAGCACACAAAAATATAAAATTTAAGCACAAGAAAAGCTAGGAAAATGGACTTCCTTACAACCCGAGAGAGTGATTTGAAAATTAGTTCTGGAGTGGATGATGTAAGCTTAAGAACGCCTCAACAAAGGTGGTTTCGAGAGTGATTCGATTGCCTCAAAAAATTACAAGTGATGGCACATAAAAATCGAAGCTTCTTATTTTAAAACAAAGAGCACAATATGGTCTTCTTGCTTGACAAGAAAATAGAGTATTATGGGTTGTTTGAGAACATTCTACATTCCTTTTTAATAGTTTTTGACCGTTATAAAGATCCAGGTGCTAACTTTTGATCATCTATTCAAATTAAAGTGTAATATTCAGCTTTATTAAAAAGCTGTCAAAAAGGCAATTAGCGCGCTAATATTAGGACGTAGTGCGTTAATCCTCTAAGCTAGCGTGCTAATGCTAAACATTAGCATGCTAACTCTGCAATTAGCATGCTAATATTATTATTAGCGTGCTACCTATGAAGGGCCTCTAAAGAAATATTTTTGGCCCTAAAGTTAGCGACTCCTTATCACATCCCGGACCCTACCAAACCTTTTATAACATGTTATACATGTTTGTTATGGGTAATAGAACCTTTTTAAGTGGTCTGGATATTTTCGCAAATCTCGAAAATGGAAAGTCTCAATTTCATGACATACATTAGGGCTTTTCTATAAATACACAATTTTTTCTTTTAAAAAACCTTTCAAGACAAGTTTTTCATTTCCAAAAACTTCCACAATGCTTTTTAAAGTATGATGTGAATATAAAAATGTGGTTTTACATAGTTTGAACTTATAAGAATTATTCAAGTGGTGAGTTTCATTTAAAACTCCTAATGATCACTTAAAATTGAAAAGCGATTTGAAAAACATGATATGCACGAACCATTGCATCAGGCTTATGTAAATGAACCTGTGTACCTTACATCAATGTTACAACATGTAATATGATATTTTGTCTTCGTTTCCTCGTGTGGACTGAATCTTGAAATTTTATGGCTTGAACACTTGAGATGTAATATTCTACAAACTTTAACTAACTGAAACACACTTGATAAACTTATTATTATACTTTCAATTTGGTTGTTTCCATCAAAATCACAGGTGGAGTAAAAGTGACTAACCAGTTGGTCCAACAATCTCCCCCTTTTTAACGATAATAAACAATGCAAACTTGACAATCAAAAATGGAATTCACATGTATTCATATTTATAGTGCAATCTCAAATGATATTAAGTTCAATGCATACATTTGTCCCCCTTTTGATAGCATCAAAAAGTGGGGCCAAGCTCCGCTTCACTACATGCATATTATGAGACATAAACAAGTATTTCAATAAAAGTGACTAACATGTGACCAATACAGGGCAATGAACAAAAGCATAATAGTAACTCAGAGATATGCAAGAAAAAATCTCATGATATTAAATGCTGAAAATGAACATTAACATAGTTGTGGCCCAAAGAGTTGAGTCTACGACATAACAAATGTACATCAAAACATTGAAAACTACCATAGACGAGCCCAATGCTCCCCCTAATTATGCTATGCCTTGACAGTCCTCCAAATGAGATGATGTCCGACACGCAAAATCGAAGGCTGGGCCATCTAATGCTGGCCTGGATGGTAGTAGATGGCCCTTTATGTGACGAAGTCGATCACTCTAATGCTCAAGGATAGTGTCTATGGATGTGAAGCTTTGGGTCATGTTCTCATGCATATAACCCAACTGCACGAAGAGGTACATCGTTGATAAAGACATCTTGGGAGGAGGGGCGACGCCATAAAATGTCGGATAGTGTGGAAACTATTGTTGCTCCTATGACTGCTGCTGTAATTGCTCCTATGGAGGTGGTGGAGCCGTAAAGTCCTGGTGAACCTCATCATAACCATCATCGCCATAAGGGAACAAAAATTTTTAGTTCAGGTAGTCTCTTTAATTAAAAGCAACTAGAGGATCAGTGGGAAATGGAGACTCATATCCCTTGTTTTGTTGACCATCTGGGTTTTCTTCCTCTCGAATCCATTTCTATACACAATAGATATATCGGTACGTCATGGCCTTCAAAGTGGCCACGTCAATGGTGTCAGATGCAGAGAGTGGACGACCGCCTAAACTGAGATCCACCGGTGCTAACTCCAGATAAGAAATGATGATGAGGGCATATGGGAGATGACGACTGGAGCTACATTTACTAGTCATGTAGCTGATGATAAGGTGGGGCAAACTAAGAGGGATCTCACGAAGTAGGTGTTTGACAAACATGTCAAGTAAAGTGACCTAGTTCTTACTACTCCTACATAGAATAGTAACCTTGTGCAAAACATTGTGAAATAGGTGAGACATAAGCTTGAAGTCAATGTTAGTGACTCCAAATGGATATACGGTAAGTTCCCTGTCAGATCGTGTGAAAACTTTTAATGGCTCAAGTAGATTAAATGGTCGACTAAGAAACTTACAAGTGGTGGGATGGTGCGAAGGAAGTTAAAACCATTGGGCAAGGATCTTAAGTGTAATCTCGATAAACCGGCCACTGATAGACGTCTGAATGATGAAGGTATTTGCTACGGTGAGATTGGAATAAAAGACTCGAACGCATGGTGGATTATAGTCAACCTTATACTGACAGAAGGTAGCCCACCCAAATTTGGAGAGGACATCTCGTATTTGAAGATGAACGTTAAAGAATAACGTTCGATCAATAACATCGGGCTTAAGGGTTTTAGCATCCGTAAGCCATAGGCAAACCGACTCTAAAATGGACTTAGGCTTGTATAAGGATTTAGACTGACCCTCATTTTGAATGGGATTGGCCGCGACGGTGGCGGAATTGTCGCTACGGTGAATAGAAGACCTAGTTTTGCGAAGGGAAGATGATTGGGAGGCTGTGTGTTGTGATGCTGATGAATAGGCAAACTCGAACTCGCTAGTAGACGATGAAGACTCGATAACATAACGCGTAGGGGGACGACGAGAGGATGATGCCAGGGCGGAATGGGCAGCTGGACAGGCAGCTGGACAAGACAAGTAGTGGAATGGGAGGAGGTTCGACGGGTCGACATGTGTACAAACTCAAGGATGCAGATAACAATGGTGGTTTAATCCTCGGGCTAAGAAGTAAAAACACCCATATTGACAAAGAAAGTAATCGAATTTACTAAGGATCATGGGTGAGTTATTTGAGAGGATGAAGACCCAAGAAGAGAGGAGTGTTGTTTGAAAAATTAGAATTTAGGGTAAAAAATAGTTAAATACTGATTCTGGCCGAACGACATTACCGCACTAATGATTGAATTAGCGTGCTAATAATGCGGATAAGTGATATGGGCAGGGACGATTTGCACGCTTGGTCCTTTAATTAGCACGCTAATTGCTCTCTGGAATTTGAAATTAAATTTTATTGAATTTTTGACAGACAACTCTGACTCACCTCAAATTTCATTTACACTTCTGTAACAACATAGAAAAAGGATTGTAACAACTAAAACATGTGTAGAAGGTCTGATTCATGAAACATGCCTAATCACGCCGAATCTTAGAGAATTGGTCTCTACGCAATGGCTTGTTGAAGATATTAGCTAGTTGGTCCTCTGTAGGAAAGTTGATTAGTTTTACATCACCCTTATAAACGTGATCACGAAGGAAATGTTGCCTAATCTCAATGTGCTTGGTGCGAAAGTTTAACACTGGATTTTTCGATACGTTGATAGCATTTGTGTTATCACAATAAAATTTAGCATAACCAACTTGGATTAGGTAATCCTCAAGTTGTTGTTTCACGTACAAGATTTGAGCACAACAACTTCTGACAGCCATATACTCAGCTTTGGCCGTAGAGAAAGCAACATAATTTTTCTTTTTGGTAAACCATGATATAGGTGAATTTCCTAGAAAATGACAAAACTCGAAAAAGCTTTTCCTATCCATTAGACTCCCCGCATAGTTGAAATCAACAAAGCTTCAGAGTTCGAGACTCTTACCTTTGTTAAACCACAATCCCGAATCTCGTGTCCCACCAAGATAACGAAATATACGTTTGACACATTTCAAGTGAGATTCCTTAGGTTTCGATTGAAATCTAAGCACATAAACACACGCTAAACATAATATTGGGCCTAGTAGCGGTCAATTATAGGAGACTACCAATCATGCCACCATAAAGTTTAAGATCTATTGATTTTCCTAGTTGGTCTTTGTTTATTATGACGGTAGAGCTACTAGGAGTGTCACATGCTTTCAAATCTTCAAATTTGAATTTCTTTATCATGTCCCTCATATACTTCATTTATTTTATGAAAATATGATGGAACTACTAGGATTGCTTATTTTGCAAGCCTAGGAAATATGTTAGTTCACCCATCTTGCTCATTTCAAATTCATTAGTCATCAATGATTATAATTCATCACATAAGCATGTATTGGATGACACAAAGATAGTATCATGACCGTAAATTTGAAAAAGCAGCATATCATGCTTTTTAGTCAAAATGAACAAAGTAGGATCTAGCGTTCCTTTCTTAAACCCTTTATTATGTAGAAATGCATTAAGTCGGTCACACTAAGCTCTAAGAGCTTGTCTCAATCATTACAAGGCCTTTTGAAGACGATAGACATAACATGGAAGATCATGGTCTTCTAAACCTTATTGTTGTTCTACATATACCTCTTCATTGATGCAGCCATTTAAAAATGCACTTTTAATGTCCATTTGGTACAGTAAGCATAAGCAAGCAACATCCCAATTGCTTCTAGTCTTGCTATCAGTGAAAAAGCTTCTAGTTAATTCCTTCCTCTTATTATAGCCTTGTGCAACCAACCAAACCCTATTCCTTACAATCTCGCCCCTCTCATTCTTTTTGTTTCTAAAGACCCATTAGGTACCTATGATAGTATGGTATTTAGGTCTAGGTACTAGTGTTCATACCTTATTCCTAACAAAATGACCTAGTTCCTTTTGCATAGCCATGATCTAAAACTCATCACCTAAGGCATCATCTATCATTGGTGGGCTCGGTATATGGTACAAAAGCTATGTGTCCCTCATCTTGGTGCAATGATGACCTAGTGGTTATTCGTTTGCTTGGATCACGTATAATTTGTTAAGAGGGATAGCCTATAAGAAGTCTTGAGTTCTTAGGTGTTCTAGGTTCAGGTTCCACTCTAACTTCGACCTTTTGGCTATTGGATGTTTTGCCTAGGGTAACATCAGCATCATCATCAATCCTCAATTTTTCCAAGGCGAGCATCATTTTCACTTTGGGATTTACTTCATCAAAATTTGACATTAATAGGCTCCTCTATGGTTTTTGTTGATTTATTGAACACCCTATGTGCTTTGCTATGCATGGACTAGCCTAGAAGAGTTCACACAATTGACTTTAAGTCAAATTTGTCCAAATGATCCTTATCATTTAGAATATAGCAAGTGCAACCAAACACCTTAAAATAACTTATGTTTGGCTTTCGACTTTTCCATCGTTCATAAGGAGTCTTTTTCACTTACTTTCAGACATTTACCCTATTGAGAACATAGCATGTCATGTTAATGGTTTCGGTCGAAAAGTGCCTAGTTATATTGTACTCATTTAGCATAGTCCTACACATCTCTTTGAGGGTCCCTTTTTTTCTTTGTACAACTCCATTTTGTTGTGGTGTCCTAGGAGAAGATAATTGGTGCGTGTACCCATGTTTAGCACAAAACTCCTCTAAGTTCTTATTAACAAACTCACCACCCTAATCACTCCTAATAATGGTAATTTTATATCCCTTCTGATTCTCAACCAAAGCACAAAATCTCACAAACACATATAAAACTTCATGCTTATGAGCTTGAAAGTATTCAAATGTTTACCTAGTAAAATCATCAACATTGATAAAACAATATGATTTACCCCTAGACTTTATGTTTGGGTGGGTCAGAACAAATCCATATGGATAAGTTCAAATGCTCTAGTCACATCACTTGTTAATTTCGTCTCAAATGGCGATTTCACTTGCTTACCAAGGATACTAAGTTCACATTCATTATGTTTCTTATAAGTACATTTAGGTAAACCCTTGAAAATATCATGCTTAGCCAATTTGGACAAGTTTTCCATGCTAGAATGTCCTAGTCTATGATGCCACAACCATGCATCACATTCACTTAAAGCACTCAAGCATGAAACATTTTGCATATGCATCTCATCAAATTTAATTACATAAACATTCTTATCTTTATATGCAACAAATAGAGTTCCATGCATCTCATTCCTAACAATGCATTTTGATGATTCAAACATGACATGAAATCCTTTGTCACACAATTGACTAATGCTAAGCAAGATAGTTTTCAAACCCTCGACAATATAAACATTAGAAATGGAAAGTAAATCATTACCAAAGGTTCCAAGGCCTATAACATTTCCTTTGTTGTTGTCCCTAAATGTAAGCTTTCGACAATCATGTCGCTTTAATTCAATGAATTGATCTACATCTCTGATCATGTGTCTTGAGCATCCACTATCCAAGTACCATGGGGTGCTCTTCCTTGCAACCTACATAATGGAAAAAACATTAGACCTTGGTACCAAAATAACTTTAGGTTCGAGAATGTTAGTATCATAAACATTCTTAACCCCATGCTAGTCTATCCATTTTGGCCTTTTATAACGCACATTTCCCAAATGCATGAGACCTATTGCATTTTGAGCATCTACGGGCATCATCTATCAATTTCTTGTAACTCAACAAGTTTGCTCCAAAGCCTATTCCTATCTTGTTGAGTGCACATCTTTGTGCTCCCAACATCATCTCAAACATTTTTCTACCATTTGTGAACTTGTTCACCGTGCTGGTTAGGTCCTCTACTTCCTCGACTAAAGTGTCTCTCTCCTTTAGGACTTCATTCAATTTGCTTTAGATATCATTAATAGTCTCATTTTTTGAGTCAATCTCACTAATTGCTATGGTCACGCTATTTTTGAGTTGTTTGGTCTATTGGGCCTCCTTTTCCTACTCTTTCCTAATCTCATTGACATTACCAACATCATCTAGATTATTAATATCATAAAAATTGAAATTGTTAGAGTTGGAGTTGATGGGCTATTTGCCTTGAAAGAAATCTCTTTTCTAGAACTCTTAGTAACCCCACTCAATGCTTCCAATCTAGCTTGCTCCTTTAGTTCAAATTCGTGGATCGTTAGCTCTCTACACAAGTCATGAAAAGTGTACTCTCTAAGGTTTTGTACCGATTGGATAGCATACTTCATAACATCCCATTACTTCGGCCAACCTCTAAGGAATTTGTACACCGAAGTTTCTTGATCATAGTTCTTTCCATGATTCTTGATCTCATTCAAGAGCTTGGTTGTGGCTAAGTGTTCATCGGAGCCAACTCTGAAAGTCTCATAGTGCCCCTCAACGATTCTCAACTTTTTTTTCTTCAGTTGATGTTTACCTTTATAATGTACCCAAAGCTTCTCCTTTACTTCCTTAGTTGTTTGACAAGCCCTAACTCTGCTAAATTTATTCTCATAAAACGTGCAAAAAAAATTATTCATGGCTTGATCATTTGAGAGCTCAATCTTGGTCTCCTCGATCATGTCATGGGCTTGTCCGGTGGACTGTACCCATTCTCAATTGACTCCCACAAAAGTCTAATTTGCACTCTAATGTAAAAACTTCATCCTTACTTTCCAATGAGCATAGTTGGTTCCATTAAAATACGGATGCCTACTCGAGGAGTTGTTTTCCCTAAGGCCAGCTAGATCTAAAGTTTGCATCCTTGCACAAAAGCAACAAATATACATTAGTATCACTTTGGGTAATAACCTGCTCTGATACCAAATGAAACACCACCCAAAAAGGGGTGAGTTGCGAGTATCGAGAAGTTATCACCATTTTAAAATAATTCAACAATAAAGATGTTATATGCTCCCTCAAACGCAAGTATGAATGCAATGCAAGTTGAAGGGGATAGAATAGATAGAAAGAGACACGATATTTATAGTGGTTCGATCCAATGATATACATCAACTAACTAACCTCCCGATTAGGGATTTTAAACCCCCACTTATATTACCAATAAGTGTTATAACCTAAGCGTACAAGCATATAACGCCTAATCACAAATTTGGACATTCAACCTAGCCGCTATTAGGATTTATGCCTAGCCTGAACTAGGTCCTCCCTTCGACTTAGATCCCACTATGTCTTTTAATCAACCACTTACAAAGTATAGATGAAAATAATCGAATTCACTTTACAAAGTAAACCGCACCAAATTTAAATAAAAGCAAGCCTTCTAGAGCCTAACCTCTCTAATGCATGTTAGTATTAGAATAAATGAGAAATGCAAGTATATCACTGATTTTGTGCAAATCTCAAATATAAAACCGTTTCAAATGAATAGATTAAAACAAAATTCAATTTCAAATCCAAAGAACAAGAAGTTTGATAAAAATCAAATTTAAGTGCAAACTCTTGTCCAATCCAGTCCTAGAGTTTAGTAAATCAAGTTTAAGTGTAACACCCAAGACAAATTTCTTCAAGAACACAACAAATGATTTCCACAAGTCAAGCACACAAAAATATAAAATTTAAGCATGAGAAAAGCTAAGAAGTCAGACTTTCTTACAACTCCGAGATAGTAATTTGAAAATCAATTCTGGAGTGGATGTTGTAAGCTTTAGAATGCCTCAATAACACTGGTTTTGAGAGTGATTCAGTTGCCTTGAAATATTACAAGTGATAGCACACAAAAATCCAAGCTTCTTCTTTTAAAACAATGAGCACGATAGGGTTTTCTTGCTTGACAAGAAAATAGAATATTATGGGTTGTTTGAGAACGTTCTACATTCTTTTTTTAAGTCTTGTTCATCGGAAATTTCCTTTTCATACTTATGTGAGAATTTATTGACCTTTTATTTCTCTATACTTAAGCTTTGAATTGACTTCAACAATATTTCATAGACCCTTTAATATTAAACCTTACCAATTCATTCGAGTATTCAAGGATGGTTGGACTTCACGCCAATCTTCTATGCTATAAAAGAATGGTGATTATGATACAAAGTCACTCAAGTCCATTTTGTCATTATCAGTTACTTAATCTTGACTTACAAAGGTAATTTATATCTCTTATTTTTTTTAAAAAAATATAGCTAATGACGAAGCGACTTCTTTTAACCTTTGATAACCTGAAGTCTTCCTTAACTAATCTTTGGTCTAAATAGAGAAATTTTGCATCTCAAACAGTTCTATTATTTGTTTTTGCCTTAAGTTGTTCACATGAACCATTTCTTAAACAGTTCTATTGATTGCCTCAAAGTATTTTATTTGAGTATAAATGCGGAACTACTCGACAAAGAAAAGTCAGTGGGTGCAAAGAGGTCTAAAGACATGGCACGGATAATAGTGTAAAGAAAAGATCTCGGATGCGCGCCCCTACCCCTACAAGTCAAAAGCGCGTTAGTGCATTCGTTTTCTTTGCTAGGGTTAATTAGACAACTTAATGGATCATATGATAATCCCATCGTGAATTTCAAGTCAAAACTAGATTTTTTCAATCAATTTCTATTTTTGAAATCTCTATTTCCTTTTTTTATTCAGTCTATTCTGGAAGCAATTCTCAATTGGTTATGAATTCAACCAAGACTTCGTAAAATAGGTCTTACCTAGTTATTAATTTAACTAGTACTAACCTCATTCTAAAATTCAAGATGGTTGGTTAGTTATGTTACTGATAATTCTCAATTTCATTACAAGTTTACCAAATGATTTTCAATCGCTTGAGACTTAATTTAATAATATTATGACATTTCTCATGCATTTCACAATTGTAATAGTTTGATACGTACAATTTTATAGAAACTTATGTTTTGTATTTACATTCTTGATCGTTAAAACTCCTTTCTCAACCAGTTTCTCATTGGTTTCATAATAGAAAACTTTCATCAATTATATTGGTGCCGAACTACTTTTAACACCTTTTTGAATTCAGATTTCACAAGTCTATTTCACATCCAATCATGCTCCGTTTCTTTTCAGAAGTCTATTCTCTCATTAACTCTTCGCATTTAACCATACTCATCATAGGGCATGAGTCAAGTATCTAACAAATAAGAAGAATAAACTTCTTAACACATATCTAGCAAATACACATAATTACATAACATGCATAACACAATAACTAAATACCCAAGCCCTCAGTCACTTCCCATCTAATTACCCACAATCACTCTTTAGTTCTAAAGAAAATTTTATCCTCAAATTGAGACAAACCTAGGCTCTAATACCAAATTTGTCAATACCCGTCTCACTATGACTTAACTTAGCCTAATTTCTATAATTAGGCACTTAAACCAAATAATTAACTTTCACTTCAAAATACTTTTTATTTCAATCCTTAATAACGCTTCAAACATAAATTTAAATCTTCAAACAACCTTAGTTCTTAATTTATTTCAATGGAGCAAATTAGAAATCATACAGAATGCCTTCCACATTTTATAAAAAATTCAGCAACACCTCCCTAAAAAGTGTCTTGTTGAAAAATCCACCTAATATAAAACAGACTAGGGAGAGTCCTTGAAGGACTATCAACTCCCCACAATTCATAATATATATCAAATTAAGACTTTACAAACTTACTTAGAGTCTGATACAGCACATACAACTTTACAATCCCAAAATATACCAAAATAGAAATAAAACTTCTCAACTTGCTTTCAACTAATTTACGAGACTCTCATAACCTTTGACACTTATTTCATGACTTACACTCACCCCAAAACCCAAAAGAGTAAATATATAAAATTTACAACATCAAAATTAACTTAAACTAATCACCAAGATCTTCTAGCTTTTTGGTTTTACCTTGTCTTTAAATATTACCCGACATCTTCAAGTTATTTTTTATGATCTCTAGTTCTATGTCAAGACAATGAAGAATGGAAAAGCATGAAGATCTTGGTGATTGTTTTAAGTTAATGTTTGATGTTATAAGTTTTTTATATTCACTCTTGTAGGTTTTGGGGTGAGTGTAGGTCATGAAACAACATTAAAAGGTTATGAAAGTAACCTAAATTAGTTTAAAGTAAGTTGAATACTTTTCTTTCAATTTTTATTTTTTTTTTGGAATTGTAACGTTGTAACTAAGTTATCGAGGACTATAAGTATATTGATAAAGTTTAGATTTGATATATATTGTGAACTACAGGGATTTGTGAGTCTTTCTAGGCCTCTCCCCATTCTACCGTCTATTAGGTTAATTTTTAGGGAAGAAGATTTTAAAGGGAAGTGCTATAGAGATTTTTATGAAAGCACGGAATTATGGTTTCCTAATTTGCTCCAATGAATTAAATTAAGAATTGATGTCATTAGAGCATTTAATTTATGTTTAGAGCATTACTAAGGATTGAAATGAAAAATATTTTGTGGTGGAAGTTAATTGTATGATTCAAGTGCCTAATTAGGTAATTAGGCTAAATCAAGACGTTATGAGATGGGTCTTGACAAATTGAAACAAAGTTCAAACATGAACTTGATCTGTTTGGTGATATAAACATAATGAAGATTAATTTGTAATTAATGGTTTAAACCAATCATATTCTTCAATTCACTAATCTAATAGATTATTATTTGCGGATTATAATCATGAAGCTTTGTATTGCATGCAAAGTCTAGAATGTGTATTGTAATAACTAGGATTGTTTGAAAAGTTCTTTCACCTTTTACATGTCTTAAGTAGATTGAGATTTAAGTTTAATGTTGAAGTGGCTTTCCGAAGGAATTAGGCTTAGTAGTTTGAAGTTTTCATTGAACTTAATGATGTTTTATTGTCCAATTAATCTCTTTGAGCTTTCGAATGATTAATTATAAAAAATTAGGATGTAGCTTTTCCATTTATATACGGAGAACAAATGGTTTGTTGTGGACCATCGACTTACCTATGATTTAAATTTAATGATCTATAAATGTTTTATAGAGAGATTAAAGTATGATTATGACTATGATTTAGGTAATACGTTTAGATGCAAGACAGAATAATGTTTCGTTATTATGGATAGTTGTTTAGGTGTTTGTTTTCTATTGAATTGAATTGATTTATTTTTGGTGAATTCGACTTGTGTTAGTTAAGTTTGTCTAATTAGTTTAATTAATAATTATAGTTTGATTAAGTGAATTTTAATTATTGTTTAACTAAATTAATTAAATTAAAGTAAGAAAGTAACAAAACCCATGGAAAACCTTTTTTTAGAAAATGTTTGCAAGGTCCTTGTGGAGACAATCCTACTTATCGCTAATAAAAATAATAAGGATATATGGAAAACTTATTGTACATGCTTGAAATGTGTCACTACATCATATAATCTTCCCATTGTTTCCATAATGGATCCATCTACACAGTAAATTTAAGCTTCTTAGTCTATTTTATTCATTATCTTGTAGAGATTTTCTTTGAGAAGATGACATGATGGTAGCATATTCCTTGATTATCAGTATCACATAATATATTCTTGAATCTTTAACTATTGATTGCAATGGAGATAGTAACTTCTCCTAGGTCATTCTGCTACTTTCTAAATCTTGATATGTTTTTTTAGCATGTAGTTAACACATTGAATGTATATATTGGATTGTTTACTCTAGTACCATTCAAGAAAGTGATTGATTGATCATTCACTATTAAAAATGATTATTCTACTTAGAGTATCCAAGACAGCATGAGAAGTATCTAAGAAAGGATGACATAATATCAATGGAGGATCTTCAATGATATAATGCTCCATAATTGGGAAATTTGTAAAAAAGACAAACTTATCAACTAAGACTAACACATTTATAACCACCCTTATAAGTTTGAAAGAAAAGTTGTTTGTGTTGGGTTTTTGGGGTTCATATGTAGTGAAAATTGAAAACAAATTTTCAAAAACCCTAACAGAATCGAAAATAAGTTCTATTAAACTATATCTATAAAAGTAAACTATAACTTAATCCATAATTTCCTTCTCTAATTTTCGATCTCTAATACATTCAAATGCCTGTCCTATTGGAGAATGTACCCTAGGTCAATTTATAAACATTGTTTATAATATAATTTTAGTTATTAAAATTGTGGTTTTTATTTGTTGTTTTATTATAAGTGATTTCATGTTTACCTTATAGTGAGATCCATCAGTATTTGTTGAAGTATACTAAATGTTTCTAGTCGGTCATTATACTAAGCACTATAATGAATTCAGAATAGTGTGAATCTTGACTGATAGTCATGTGATTATCATGCGTATAAGGATACGAATCATGATCATCAGTACTTATTAGGGAACAAGGTATTGAATCGACCCTCTATGAGAACACCACATAGAATAAGTCATAAATGTTACTCATGAATTAAGAATAAGTATATCATTTAGAACTTCAACTTGAGATTACTATAGACTTCAATATTAGGAGCATGGTAATTTGACATAATCAAATATTGTCTTAAACCGGACAATTATAAAGATTGTGATCGGTTACCATGTAAATAATATGTGAAGGCGTTTAATCAAGAAATAATTTGTCACTCTCGTATAAAAAAAGATATCAGTGGATCCCTCGATATGATAGAGTGATAATGGCCAAGTCCATGTTAATTGATATGATCAATGTCACTAGGATGTTTTCAGTTTACCTAAAGATCGAGACTTGTACAATTGAAAATCAAGGGTGACATTCCATGCCTTATTTTTAATCAAAGGATGTCGCACAACAAGAGGATATGATATATGTTATTCATTAGGTTGTATCGATTTTGATATTCATGCTAATTGGGTAGTCGTAGTACTTTGCTATAGACCACTTATAACTTTTGTACCAAAATAGTTTTGGTTTACTGCCAATGTCGCATAAACCTATTAGGTCGCACACAAAGAATGGCTTTGCGTGATTTCAATTGGTTTAGATTAATAAATCTTTATATGATATAATTCATGACATAAAAGCTCTTTTCAATTTGTTATATGATATCTTATTTATAGGGGCGTATGTGTAATTTACTGAAACTGCCAAAATACTATAGTTGTATTACAAATAGTATTTTTAGAGGGCTTATCTAATCATAAAAATAGAGGTTGAAACCCAAAAAAAATAAGATTTTTGTTTTTGCTATTTTCAAGTTCTTTGGATTTTCGGAGAGAAAGAAAAATGTTTTGTATTTATCTTTGGGCTACCACTACAAATTCTAGTCACCATTTATGTGTAGATTTTTTATAGTGGATGAGCGTTTGAACATCTTAGAGATTGAACAATTATAGAAGGAAATCATAGATTAAGGTACGGTTTGACTTTTTTAGATCTAGTTTAATGGAACTTATTTTCGATCTTGTTGGAATTTTTCTAAATTGTTTTGAATTTTTTGCTACATATGTACTTGAAACCCAACATGTTCTCTATCAAAAATCGACACACAAACGATGACCACAATTTGGACTACTAGCCCCAAGAGAGAGAAAATGTTTTTCTTTCTCTCCCAATGTCCAAAGAACTTGAAAATAATAAAAATGAAAATCTTATTTCATTTTAGGGTTTCAACCTCTATTTAGATGTGTAAATAGTCAAAAGAACCCACTCAAAATACAACTATTTTATTAAGGCAGTTTAAGCAAATTACACATATGCCCTTATTTTGAAGTTATCATATAACAAATTGAAAAGGGCTTTTATGTCATAAATTTTTCCATATAAAATACCTTACTCTAGACTAATTGAGATTGCACAAAGCCATTCTTTATGTCCGACCCTATAGGTTCACGCGATGTTGCCAATAAACCTAAATCATTTTGGCAAATAAGTCATAAGCAGTCTCTAGCAAGGAATTATAACTACCTACGTAACATGTTATCAAAATCAATACAACCTAATGAATAACATATATCATATCCTTTTGTCATGCAATATCTTTTGATTAAACATAAGGCATGGAAAGTCATCTTCAATGTTCAATTGTACTAGTCTTACTATTTAAGTAAATTGAAAGCATCCAAGTGACATTGATCATATCAATTCACATGGACTTTGCCATTATTAGTCTAACATATCGAGGGATCCACTGATATTTGTCTTTATATGAGAGGGACAAATTATATCTTGATGACACACTTTCACATGTTATTCACATGATAACTAATCATAATTTTTATAATCGTTTAGTTAAAGGAAACCTTTGATTGTTTCAAGTTACCATGCTCATAATATTGACTTTTATGGTAATTTCAAGTCAACGGACTAAATGATATACATATCATGAGTAACATATAAGACTGAATGTTTGTGGTGTTCTTATAGTGGATCGAACTAGTACTTTGTTCTCTAACAACTACTCATGATCTTGACTCATATTCTTATAGGCATGATAATCACATGACCATCAATCAAAATTGACACTAGTCTTAATTCATTATAGTTCTCAGTATAACAACCAAGTAGGACATTAAGGATATTTCAACAAATACCCTTGGATCTTACTTTAAGGTAAACATGCAATCACTTAGAATAAAAGTACAAATGGAAACCCTTAATTTTATTAAATAAAGTATAAGATAAATAATGTTTGTAGGTTAACCTAAAGCCCATGCCCCAACATCTCTCACTTGCATTGGTGCCAATCATTAATGTATCTAATACCTAATGACCTAACATGAACATCATGTTTTACTTGTGAAGAGCCTTTATTAAATGATCCGCAACATTGTCTTCTATAGGAACTCTGCAAATTTTCACATCCCCTTTCTCAATAATTTCTTGAATGAGATGAAACGTCTTAGTATATGTTTGGATTGATGGTGTGATTTTGGTTCCTTGGCCTATGCTATCACCCCATTGTTGTCACAATATAAGCAAATGGAGTTAGCTATAATTTGAACCCCTACATGTTTAGAGATAAGCGTTTTGATCCAAACTGCCTCCTTAGCTACATAAGACATTGCAATGTATTGAGCTTCTATTGTACAATCTTCCATAATTTCTTGCTTCAAATTTTTCCAGCTCACTATGCCTCCATTCAAAGTAAATGCATGTCCAAACTTTGAAATAATGTCATTTATATCAGTTTCAAAACTTGGATATGTTCAAACATTTACAACAAGCTTCTCTTCCAAACTTCCATACAATAAGAACACTTCTTTAGTCCTTCTCATGTACTTAAGTTTGTTTTTACCTGCTATCTAGTGAGTCTCACTGGGATTAGACTGATATCTACTTGTTGCGCTTAAAGCATATGATTCATCAGGTCAGGTGCATAATATGGCATACATGATATATCTAATAGCTTATGCATATGCTATTCATGCACGCTCACTTATTATTAGTCCTTAGACATTGAGCCTTGCTGAGACTTATACCATGCGATGTTGGCAATGACCCTCATTTAGAGTCTTGCATACTAAATATATTCGGTTCCTTATCAATATAAACACTCTGACTTATACCGATCAGCTTTTTAGATCTATTTATATAGATATTTAGTTCTTAGGATGTCAGTTGCATCTCCTAATTCCTTCCTTGAGAAATACTTCCCTAACCAAGAAATGTCATCCTGGAAGATCAGGATGTCATATCCCATTAGTAATATATTTTCAACGTACAGTACAAAAAAATAACCACGAACTCACTAACCTTCTTATATACACAAGGCTCATCTTCACTTTTAATGAAGCTAAATTCCTTAATTGCTTCATAAAAAAGGTTCCTACTCTGAGAAGCTTGCTTTAATCCATAAATAGTTCTTTGAAGGTTGCATGCCTTCTTAGAATTCTCAAGATGAAAAAAACCCTTTAGGTTGAATCATGTACATGTACTCAAGTAATTTTCCACTTACAAAAGTTTTTTTGAGATACATTTGCTATATCTCATAGTAATAATGCAGCTATGGCGATTAGAATTCTAATGAATTTAAGCATGGCTACAAGAGAAAAAGTCACATCATAATCAACACCCTGATACTGTCCGAAACCTTTTACTACTAGTTGTGCTTTATAAGTATGCACATTTCCATCCAAGTCAGTTTTCTTTTAGAAAACTTATTTACATCTAATAGTTTTACCACCTTTGGGTAAATCAACCAGGTTCAGAATTTGGTTTTACCATACATCGATTGCAGATCAGAGAATTCATGGCACTAAGTTATTTATCTGCCTCAGGCTAGACTCAACTTCCTAATAAGTACTGGGCTCATTTTGATCCATAAGCAACACCTCACTACTATTAGTAGTAAGAAATTGAAATCTCTAAGGCTGATGTCTTACCCTATCAGACCTTCACATGGCTTGTTATACCTATAAAGGTTCAGCTAGTCCAAGACATTGTTGATCTCTCGCTGGTGGTTAAGTGTTTATTTTTGGTTTTTAATCTTCTTTAAGACTTATTTTACTTTCATTGTTGTCTTTTAAAATAAACTCTTTTTCGATAAAAACACCATTCTAAGTAACAAACAATTTATAGTTAGCAAGATTATAAAATTAGTATCCTCTAGTTTTTTCAGGATAACCAACAAATATACATTTGGTAGATTTGGCTGATAATTTATCTACTATTTTACATCATATGAAAACCTCACAACCCCAAATCTTAAAAAAAACAAACTTGTTCTTTTCCCAAACGACATCTCTTTTGGTGTTTTATCAACTGTTTTAGACGAAACATGCTTTAGTGCAAAGGCACCTGTTTTTATGGCTTCCCTAATGGAAATTGGAAGATCTTCACGAATCATCATAGATCAAACTATATCCAATAAAGTTTGATTTCTCTACTCGAAAATACCATTTCATTGTGGAGTTACTTGAGGAGTTAACTGTGAGATAATCCTACAGTTTCTAAGATGATCATCAATCTCTTCGCTCAAAAATTCACCACCTCGATCTGATTAAAGTACTTTAATAGTTTTGTCAAGTTAATTTTGCATTTCATTCTGAAATGTTCAAAAATCTCAAAAGATTCACTTTTATGTTTCATAAGATACATGTAACCATATCTACCAAAATCATCAGTTAAAGTAATGAAGTACTGATAACTATCTCTAGCCATTGTGTTTATAGGACCGCATACATCAATATGTATTAAACCCAATAAATAACTTACCCTTTCACTGTGACCAGTAAAGGGACTCTTTGTCATCTTGCCTAGTATACAAGATACACATGTTTCATATGATTCAAAATCAAATGAATCTAAAAGTCTACTTTTGGTGAGATCTTACACATTAATACAAATGTGAGATCCACATCCGATATCCAATACCTATGAATCACTAGTAGATAAATTAACTTCATTAGTGTAAATACCTAAAGCAGTAGTCGCAGTACTCCTCTTTTTCTAAATCAATGCCCAGGTACATGGTAAAAATGACAATTTCCTTTTCTTTTTTTTTTCCTTCTGGGATTGTGAAGTAAAAATAACCTTATGCTTGACTTATTCCATAGGCTCTGTGACAGTCACTACGGTTTTGGCAAATCTAGCATTGCATTTGCTCGTTTTCTTTAGAGCCTTTCCTTTTTGAACCATTAACATATGGGCAATGGGTTTCTTAACATTCTGCTTAGTAATGTTAGGCATTAAATGCAACTCTCACATAAACTTCTCCATCTTATTCATGTTGTAGTTCATCACAAATTGTGAATACCTATCTGGCAATGAATTAAGGGCCAAGTCTATAGCCAACTTTAGGCTTATGAAAAATCCAAGTCTGCCAAGATGATCAATATAACACTTCATTTTCAGAACATGAGGACTAAATGATGCACCCTTAGCTATTTTGCAAGAATGAAGGTTCTTGATTGTCTAAAACCTTTCTTGCTCAGCCTGTTGTTGGAACATTTCCTTCATCATCGTAAACTTGCGTAAGCTTCCATCTATTCCATGTCCTTTTGATGTTCAAGAACCATGGTTTCTAACATAATGCATGCAACATCTGTTTAGTCATTGACATGCTTAGTTTGTGTATCCTTCACGCTTTTAAAGCATTGGCTTGTGGTTCCTCAAGAATAGGATCATCCAGGACATACAACTTGCATTCATGATTAAGAACAATTCTCAACTTTCAGAACTAGGCAAGAAAGTTTGTCCCAGACAACTTATCCTTCTCAAGGATGGATCGTAGTGACAAGGGTTTACTGTGATTTTAAAAGGCCATAGATCTACAACAAAGATTATGCAAAAGTTCATTTTAATATAAAGCAATATACTCCCATAAAATTAACAACCCTCCTAAAACCACTATATTAATTTAAGGAATTAAAATCCATATTCAACCTATTTCAAATACAGTTAAGGCATAACACTTTGAATTAGGTTATTTAGGTAGGTATAAATTACCAATTACATCATATGTAACTTTTAGTTGATTTTATGAGATTATGACATCTTATATCTTATTATGTTTTATCTCATCTAGTGCCTACAGCCCTTAACCGTTTCGATAGCATTATTAAGTCTAACCATTTCGAATAGTAGAGTAACCATTACTCAAATTGCCTCACCAAGATAACACAATACTCTCTCTTGAGACAAACCCATATTGATGTGATCGAGGCCTTTACAGTTGTTTAAAAATGGATGTCATTTGACTTAAAATTTAAAAGAGGGATTTTTTTTGTTTTAGTTGTTATAATTTAAAGGTGGTAAATATCACATATTACAATGCCCGCACAATCACTAAACAAGTTAAGATATTTTACGAATATTGACAATAATATTATTTTTCTAAACAACAAATTCTAGTTTCAAAATTGAAAATCACCTAAAACTTCTCATTATTTTTGTCAATCCAATTGACTAAAACTGCCCCTTATTTTAATTCTAAAAAATTTCAATTAAAAATTTTTTAATTAACTCGAGCCCACCTCTAACTTAATGTCTTATCCTAATCTGATTAGAATTTAAGATACTTTGAATTTTTATCAAATATGAATTTGTTATATATCTCATCTATCTTTTGGGATTAGTTATTCTTATCCAATGACAAGTTTATCTCCTATCAAATAGGAACATACTAACAGATAAACACAACGAGATATATGATCAAAAACCAATTTCAATTCTTATCCATACAAAAAAAGCAATTAAATCAAGAATGAAAGATTAACCATGCATTCAATACTAGAATCATATTAAATTAATCATATTAACATAATTATGATTTCTATCATGGCGACATACATGATTATTAAACAAAATAAGCTATGTACCAACACTAGAAGCACATTAACCTAAACATAACTTCTACAATGTGCGAAATTCGCATCATTCAATTTTAAAACATAGGTTAATTAAAAAATTCAAAACATGAATTCAATTATTGAATAGAATCATGAGTATGTATCAATATACATAAATTAACAACATGCTTTAAAACCAATTCTTGATAACAAATATCACACAATCTATATTTACATCATATATACATTAATCAATATTATGTTTTCACACACATATCATATATACATCGGAAAAAATATGCAAACGTTTAATAGAATCAAGCCTATGTTGTGACACCAATGTTTCATTTTTGAGGTTCATACGTAGTAGAAAATTCAAAACAAATTTAGAAAAAACCACAATAAGATAAAAAATAAGTTCTATTAAACTAGATTTATAAAAGTGAAGTATACTTTAAGTCGGTATTTTCTTCTCTGATTTTCAATCTCCAAGACGTTCAAATGCCTGTCCTCTATCAGAGATCCACGCATGAACAACGACCACAATTTGGAGTCTTAGCCCTAAAAGAGATAGAAAATGTATAATTGTTTCTCTCTGAATGGCCGGAGAACTTGAAAATATCAAAAAAAAAAAAAAAATTAGGGTTTAAACCTCTATTCATAAGCGTCTATAAGCCCTCACTTAAAGAAACTTATTTGTAATACAACTATTGTATTAAGGTAGTTTAAATAAATCACAGATTTGCCCCTATTTATAAGTTATCATATGATATATCGAAAAGGGCTTTTATGTCACGAGTTTTTATCATATAAAATTCATTACTCTGGACCAATTGAAATTGCACCAAAGATATTCTTTGTGTGCAATTTAATAGGTTCATGCGACATTGGCAGTGAACCAAAATCATTTAGGTACGAAATGCATAAGTGGTCTCCAGCATGGCATTATGACAACCCAAGTACCATGAATATTAAAATAGATACAACCTAATGAATAACATTTATCATATCTTTTTCTCGTGCAATATCCTTTGATTAAACATAAGGCTTCGAATGTTACCCTTAATGTTCAATTGTATTAGCCTCGATCTTTAGGTAAACGGAAAACATTCAAGTGACACTGATCATATCAACTTGCATGGACTTGGCCATTATCAGTCTACCATATCAAGGGATCCAGTGATATCTCTCTACCCGAGAGTGAGAAATTGTATCTTGATTACACACCTTCACATATTATTAATATAGTAACTAATCACAATCTTTATAATCATCTTGTTGAAGACAACATTCGATTGTGTCAAATTACCATGGTCCTAATATTAAGACTGGCAATCTCAAGTCGAATGACACAATGATTTACCTATCATGAGTAAAGCCTATGACTTAATCTATGTAGTTTTCTCATACGGGTCGGTCCAGTACCTTGTTCCCTAATTATACTCATGATATTGATTTGAATTCATATATGCTTGATCATCACATGAACATTAATCGAGATTCACACTATTGTTAATTCATTATCATTCCCAGTATAATGACTGAATAGGGACATTAGGATATTTCGACAAATAATCATGGATCTTGTAATAAGGTAAACATGCAATCACTTACTAGAAAACAGCAAATGAAGACCTCAATTTTATTAGCTAAAACTATAAGATAAATAGTGATTATAGATTGACCTAGAGCACATGCCCCAACAGTCTGGTAATTGAGCTCTTCAAGATGTAAGTTCATCCAACTCTAATTGAGTACGAAGAGAGAAATGTATTAGCATAAGATTTGCATTTGAACTCGAATTGCATGGAGCTTTATAGTATCGTGCTCATTTGACTTTGATGTTCAAATAAATATCATTAAGATTATTCAATTCAATACAGATTGAAGTTAGCATTTTCTTGTTATTATACTTTTTATTCACATTAGGCTTTTCCGTCGACTTTATAATTGATTTTTCATTTCACGTATGCTTAATTCTCCATTACTGAGAAATTTTCTTATTAGTTGAGGTTCCTTCATATTCGTTGTCATTTGGAATCTTGTTATCATTTTTTACATTTACTACATTAACTTCATTCATTTTTGTATTGATCACATTAAAATCATTTAATTCTAAAGAATAATTATTATGAGTTACTAAATAAAATAGTTCATTACAATTAGTGTTGTTATCCATATAATTGAATTAGAAAGTGATGATATCATCTTCAAATTCCATAGAAATAGTTCCTTCGAATAAATCTAACTTTATCTTAGCAATTATAAGAAAATGTCTTACTAACAGCATATGTAAAATATTAGGGGATATTGAATCTCAAATTTACATGACATTAAAGTCTACTGAAAATACTAAGTCACTTTTATCAAAAAATCTTCTAAGAACCCATTTACTTTAACTATTGTTCTAATGGCAAAAGTAAGATTGATTGGTGTACTTATCAACGAACCTATTTTTAATTATTCATAAAAGAAAAGGGACATCACGTTAATTGACGCACCTAGATCACATAGAGCAATTTAAATAGAAATAGTCCCTATTATAATGGGAATCCTAAACAATTCATAATCAAAATATTTCTCTGGTGTTTTCTTTTTTACCAATGCTAACACTTTTTCTGCTAAGTGTTCTTTAGATTCTTCTAAAGATTTATCTTTTAAATCAGTAAATTCCTTCAAAACTTCATCATACTTAGATTTTTGCATTATTGATTTCATTATAGGTTTATCAATTTCTACTTTCTGAAACATTATAAGGATGTTTTTATTCTCCTCTTCTTTCCTTGCAATAGCTAATCATTATGCCAATGGATGAAGTAGAATACACCTATTGTGTGAAGTTATGAGGAATATTTTCTTCTTTTACATTTTCATTTATTACTTCCTCAAAAGCATTTAAAGATCTTTCATCAGCTTCTAATCTCTTTAAGTACCATTGCTATAGTCTTTCACGACAGTGTGTAAGCCTGAATTGTTTTGTAATCAATTCTTTAATGGGATTAACCTTGGTCATCATCTCTTCTTCTTATATTATTTTTCATATTTTCCTTTTCTTACCTTATTTTGATATCTTATCTGGTATGTGTGATTCTTCTTTATGCTCAAAAAAACAAAGCATTCTCTTGTGCTTGATTAGCAGATACAGGTTAAGTGGTTGCTTCATTTTGATTGATCAATTTTGCAAATTCATTCGACTTAATTGAATTTTCAACTCAATGATGAAAGTATCAGTCTTAACTTGATCTTGATAAATTTTTGTAAACTTTTGATGACTTCGGGTCATAAAATTAAACAAGATTTACTATAAGTTGGTCATTGGTTGAACCATTTATTGCGATTACTGAATTATGACATGAGTTGAGCGTGCACAATGGTTTCCTTTGTTTTTCTATTTTTTGTAATAGTAGTAAATGGGATATCCTCTCCACAGGGATGTTGCTAACTTCAAAGAAAAGTGATTTTTTCTTTTTTTTCTTAATTTAGTTAATTTAATTAAAAGGGAATTAAAATACAAAATAACGAGAACTATAACAAATAACTTAATTACCTAAACTAACTAAACTAATTCAAACAATTTAATGCAAACTAAATTAGACAATATTAAAATTTAATATAAATATAAATATCTAAAAATCCATCTAAACAACCCCCCCCTCCAACCAAACAATGTAATATACTTGGATTGCATTCAAACACTAGAACATAACATCACTTTGTAATATAGTTATAATCCTAACACATTGAATTTCAGATTCATTAAATCTTACTTCGTAATAGGTTGATAGCCTTTAGTCAGCCAACGATTTTTCTAAATTCAATGGAAAATCTATTAGGGCATGTGCCTTAGAACAATCTACAAACATTGTTTATCTTATAATAAAATAGAGGTTTTATTTGTTGTTTTATTATAAGTGATTACATGTATAGTAAGATATATGGGTATTTATTGAAATATCCTAAATGTCCCTGGTCATTCATTATACTGAGAACTACGAGAAATTAAGACTAGTGTGGATATTGATTGATGGTCATGTCATGATAATGCGTATATGGATACAAATCACGATCATGAGTACTTGTTAAGGAATAAGGTACTGGACCAACCTTCTATGAGAACACCACATGGATTAAGTTATAGGTGTTACTCAAGATAGGTATATAATTTAATATTTCGACTTGAGATTACCATAGACTTCAATATTAGGATCATGATAATTTCACACAATCAAATGTTTTCTTTAACTAGAAAATTATAAAGATTGTGATTGGTTACCGTGTGAATAATATTTAAAGGTTGTAATCAAGATAGAATTTGTTACACTCGTAAGTGGATCCCTCGATAAGATAGACTGATAATGGGCAAGTCCATGTAAATTGATATGATCAATGTCACTTGAATGTTTTTCAGTTTACCTAAAGATCGAGACCAATACGATTGAACATTAAGGGTGAGTTTCCATGCTTTATGTTTACTCAAAAGATATCGAACGACAAAAGGATATGATATATGTTATTAGTTAGGTTGTATCGATGATGATATTCATGCTACTTGGGTAGTCATAATGCTTTGCTTAATACCGCTTATGACATGTGTACCAAAATAGTTTTTGGTTCACTGCCAACGTCGCATGAACCTATTGAGTCACACATAAAGAATGGCTTTGCACAATTTCAATTGGTCTAGAGTAATAAATTTTATGTAATGAGTTTTATATGATAAAATCAATAACATAAAAGCCCTTACAATTTGTTATACGATAACTTATTAATAGGGGCATATATGTAATTTTTTAAAACTGCCTAAATAAATTAGTTGTATTATGAATAGGATTTTAAGTGGAGCTTATCTACACATATAAATAAAGGGTGAAACCCTAAAAATGATATAAGATTTTTGTTTTACAAATTTCGAGTTCTCTAGATTTATGGAGAAAAAGAAAACGTTTTCAATCTCTCTCGGGGCTAGCACTCCATATTGTGAGCACCGTTCGCGTGTAGATTTCTGATAGAGGACGCGCACTTGATCGTATTGAAAATTGAACTATCAAAACAAAATCATTGAATAAGGTATGATTTACTTTTGTAGATTTAGTTTAATGGAACTTATTTTTGATCTTGTTGGGTTTTTCAAATTTTGTTTTGAGTTTTTCGCTGCGTATGAATCCAAAAACCCAACAAAATCTATAGTCTTATTATTGTATATCTATCTATTGGTTAAAATGCAACACCATAGAAATACGATACATTAACACTCAATGAAAATCATGACTAATCTAACAACAACAATAACAACAACAACATAGCCTCGGTCCCAAATAAATTGGGGTCGGCTACATGGATCAAACTTTTCTATTGTGCTCGATTAAGTGCAATTGATGGTGATCTTTCCAAACCATTCAAATCCCTCCTAATTAATGCATCCCATGTTAACTTTGGTCTACCCATACTTTGTCGAGTCTCTACAGTTTCTATTAAGTCAAGTTTTCTAGTATGGGCATTTATAGGCCGTCTTTGCTAGTGACCAAACAACCGCAACTGCCCTTCCCTAATCTTTGTATCAATTAGTTCTTCTCATACTTATCTTTGAGTCTTTATATTTATTATTCAAACTTAATGAGTTTTACCACACATCCTCATTTTTGCTACGTTCATTTTATATAATTGTTGTTGTTTTACCGCCCAACATTCACTTTCGTAGAGCATAGTCGGCCTAATTGCAGTCCTACAAAATTTTCCTTTTAACTTAGCAGGAACATTTTGATTAGAAATCACCTTTATTCCACTCTGTCATTCCTTCTATCCACCTTGAATTCAGTGTAACATCATTCTCAATATTACCATCATTTTGTATCATTGATTTGAGGTATCTATAGTGGTTCATCTTAGAAACTTATACTTCTCCTAATTTTACCACTCTATCATCTCGATGTTAAGTGTTTCTAAACTCATAGTGCATGCATATATTCAATTTTTGTCCCACTCAACTTAAAGCATTTAAATTCTAATGTATTCCTCCCGAGTTCTAATTTCCTTCGCTCCATCTTTTATTTCATCCACTAAGAGAATATCATCTGCAAATAGCATACACCATCATATATCCTTTTGAATACGCCTAGTTATTTCATCCATAACTAAAGTAAATAGATATGGGATTAAAGCCTATCCTTGATGTAGTCCTATCGTAATAGGAAAATCTTTTATAGCTCTTCTGAATGCCTTTATACTCATTACTACTCCATCATACATATCCTTAATAGTGTCTATGTATCTAGCTAGTACTCGTTTCCTTTCTAGAACCCACTAAAGAACATCTATAGGGGCCCCATCATATGCTTTTTCTAAATCTACAAATGCCATATGAAGATCTTTTTCTTTTCTCGATATTTTTCTAACAATTGTCTTACAAGAAAAATCGCCTCCATAGTTGACCTCTCAGGCATGAAGCCAAATTGGTTTTTTGATATTGTTGTTTCTCTCTAAGCCTATTGTTAATTATCCTCTCCGAAAGTTTCATAGTGTGACTAATAAGTCTAATTCATCGGTAGTTTGAGCAACTTTGAATGTCTCCTTTGTTTATGAAGATTGGCACAAACTTGCTTCTTTTCTAAACCATTGGCATCTATTTTGATTTTATAATTTTATTGAAAAGTTTGTTAACCAAGTCAATCCAATTACTCGTAAAAATTTCCAAACCTTTACATCTATTTCATATGGGCCACTTGTTTCCTTATTTTCATTCTTTTTAACACCTCTTCAAATTCTAGAATTCTAATATTTCATCTATGGTTTACATTTCTTTCTTGATGTGGTTTTTCATCTATTATAGTATCGACTTGACCATCATTAAATAAACTATCAAAGTGACTTCTCCAACTCTCTTTAATATCATCCTCTCATATTAAAACATTTTGATTTTCGTCCTTAATATATCTTTCATGACTTAGGTTTTGTTTCTTTTTATCTCTTAATTTTGCTAGCCTATATATATATATATTCACCATCTCTATCACCTAACCTTGTATATAGATCTTCCATAAAAAAAAATTTAGCTTGACTAACTACTTTTTAAGCTTATTTGCTTGTCTCTTAATATTGATTGTGTGCATCTTCATCTTGACACTTTGATATTTTCCTATACATCTTTTTTTTAGTCTTAATTGCTTGTTGGACATCCTCCTTCCACCACCATGTTTCATTTTTTGATGGTCTCAAGCCTTTAGATATACCTAATACATTTGATCCCACCCTCCTTATGTAATTACTCATTTCTAGCCAAATTGTATAAGCATCTAAGTCAAGATTCCAAACATTTTCCTTTAGTAGTTAAATCATTACTAATCTAAATCAAATAAAAATCAAAATATGATGATTTATAAATAACTTAGATCACAATCACCTAGAATATCCAATCGGCAAAATAACCAATTGATTAATCCTAGTTACTACTTCTATAATCGTCGTCAATAATCGTAGACATAGGTTTAGAATCAAATGCCACAACAACACATTAGCAATTATGCATGCGATATTAATCTTCATTACTTGTAATATGCAAAAAAGACTTGTTAAATCTCTTATTGGCGTGCACGAATAGATTTAAAGCATTAAATTCATCATTCCTTAATCATAACTACATAGCAATCCAAAGTATAAACATGTCTAGTGTTTGTTTAGAATGATAAACTAATCACTAATGCTGAAAACAAATAATGTAATAATATAATTGAAAGCATATTGAAATAAATAAATAAAAATATCTTAAATAAATCGAAGCTCCAATGTAGCTTCAAATATCTTTCGATCGACATGTGTTGTATTATCTCTTGGAGGAACCTCATCTACATGGTCTTCACGCCGGGCTTGCCTTTTTGACGGCATTGCGAAAGACTATAAAACCTTGACGCTCTGATACCAACTGATGCAGTGAGGAATTCACTTACAAAAAATTGCTTGCATTAGCTATGGGGGATAGCGATGGGCTACTCCCTAAATAGAGAGGGAAAAGAGATGAGGGTAGTCGCTAAACCCATTGACCGAAATAGCGACGGGGTCAGCAACGACCCTCATTGCTATTTTTGGGCGGGGAATTTGCCCCTAACGGTCGAATTCGTTGGCTATGTGGCCGTATAGCTGCCACATAGCCAAAGGGGGAGTGGGCCACGGGCAAAAATAGAGACAAAATTAACCCTTCGCTATTCTTATAGACCCACTATTGACCAAACCTTTTACCTCTCCCCTTTCTCCTCCACCTCCTTCGATAGAGCAGCCACCCCCAAACCCTCTCCTCGACCCCCACCGGGCCGCCCTCGTCGTATCGTCCGACCTCACCTCTCTCAACGGCGAGCCCTTACTTCGTTGTCATCGCACCACAACTCGCCCGCCACCCCGTATCGCTTCCCGCTGGTGTCGCATTTTGTGGTGCCCTAGGTAAAATATTGTTATTTATATTTAAAAAAATAAAAATGTGGAATATTTTTTTAATTTGTGTTTGTATAATTTTTGTGAAAAATAATTTTTTTTAATAAAGCTTTATAATAATTGTATTGTTTGATTTTGAATTATTTATATTTGCTAAAAATAAAATGCATGTGTGGTTGTAATTTTTTAATATGATTTTTTATTATGAAAAATAAAAATGAAATGCATGTTTGATATGATTTTTTTAATTTGTGAAAAATAAAAATAAAATGCTTGTTTGATATGTTTTTTTAAGATTTATGAAAAATAAAAATAAAATGCATGTTTGATATGATTTTTTATATTTGTGAGAAATAAAAATAAAATTCATTGAAAATGCATGTTTAATATGAGATTTTTATAATTGTTGTGATTTTTTTATTTAGTTTTTATTGTCATGATTATTTGTGGTGTTTGTTTTAATGTGTTATAATATGTTATAATTTTGGTAGAGAAAAAGTAAAATAATATGTATATATAAGATGTTGAGTTGAATTAGAATTATTTTTTAAAATTATATAAACTTAAATGATGTACACTACACTAAGAAAGTTTTCGTATAAATGGACAAATTAAATTTCAAGCTGGACAAAAATAACCGATTAATAATATTTTATATATACAAACATAAAGCACTTTAAAATTAAATAAAAATATTAAAAATGTATAATTGATTGATATATATATATATATATATATATATATATATATATGAATATAGTATAATGCTTTTATACTCTATATATAGAAGTTACACAATATGTAATGAAATAAAAATTTAGTTAAACACAAAAATTTGAAAATAAAATAAAGCACTTAAAAACTTATATATATATATATATATATATATACACTATATGGATGTAAAAATTATATTATATGTACAACTTATACTATAAATTTGTATAAAGAAGCCTTTAAAAATTAATAATTATATACGAATATATAACAACGCTTTTATTTTGAAACAAAATAAAATACTTTAATTTTTGAGAAAAAGTAGCTTGTACTTATATATAGTATATAAAATATATATATATATATATGTATGTATATATATTGAAAAAAGAATTAGAATAATTTATACTATATGTACTAAATCTATAATTAATGAAAAAGTAGTATTGATGTATATATACTGAGAAAATATCGTAACTGCGCATTTAAAAACTCATACCACACACACACACACACACACACACATATATATATATATTGAAACAAATAAATGACATAAAAGCAAAGAATTATGCTAGCTAGTTATATACTGAAATAAAATTATAATAATTTTTATAATAACGTCTAAAACAAAATATATATTAAGCAAAGTACGTGCAAATTGAAAAAATCAATTCGAGTAATTACAGTTAAAATTCGGCTAATATGTATATAGTGATTGGTGTGTGCGTGTGTTTAATTAAGGTTTTTTAAGTCTTTCGAGATGTACGTGTCTCGAGATTGGATGTACAATCGAATTGAAGGTGGTTACACTCTATTGCATTTTGTGGCTAGCATTAAGGATTCCATAAAATTTGTCATGCAACACTGGACCACTTTCCTCAACGAAGCAAAAATTCGATGTCATTGCTAAAAATGTCACAACGAGAAATATTATGATATAAACACGATAGAGTTTCATTTAAATGAGTCGAGGATTCATTCTCGAATATTATTTTTAGACCGAGCATGAGGAGGAATAATTATTAAACGATGCGGATGATGAAGATGATGATCAAAGACATCATATCATCATATATATGACCATGCAGGGCCCAATTTTAATTGGAACCATGAGGAGGAGCCAAACTCTTAAGCCAAGCATTTATTCAAAATGATTAATGTAATGAATCAACCGCTTTGGTCGGGTTGCGAGAAAATGAAAAGAACTCTCAGCAATGGCGCCTTTGTTGATGATAAAGTTGAATCATCATATTTTGGAGCAAGCATTCGATGAGATCTTGCAGATAAATACATGTTGCCTGATGATAATTGTTTAGTAGATAACTTTTACAAATGTAAAAGTTTAATGCACTGGTTGGTTCTTCCTTATAAGTGAATCGATTGCTTTCCCCAATTATGCATGCTTTATTGGGGGCCCGACTCTAAGCTTACGTCTTGCAAGTTTTGCGGAGAATTTAGGTTTAACTCCAACAAACGCCCGCACAAAGTAATGCTTTACTGCCCTATATATGATGAGTTAAACTGAGCTTGACTTGGAACAAGAACACATTAGCCTATGAAACAGAGCTGAAAGCGCGAGTGCACTATCTCAATAGTGGCAAGTTCACATTCCGCTTCCTCTCCTCTTCTTGGCCTTTAGTCTACTTTGTTCTCTCAGTCCATCAACTCGTAAAAATAGAATAATTCTCGTTGGTTGCCCCTACTCCTTATAAGTTGGAATGTAGTTTTCTTTGGTGCCTCGTTTACAACGTTAGTTCGTGTCGAAAGATATAAGAAAACACATGCGATCACATACAGAACATGTCAGAGATGAGGACAATACTCAACATTGCTCTGATTCCATGGCATAGAACCACTTTAATGAAATGAGCCCTACATTACGCTCCAAGGTTCGTAACTAGGCTTATGCACTGATAGGTCCCAACCTTTCGAAATCACCGACAAACTGTACTCCTCGTTATCGATGATTTTAACACTGTGGAACTTGCCTCCATCGATGTGTATGAAAAAAGAAGTGAAGTTCTTAAAAGTAATCATACATGGACCGACCAATTAGGTACAAAAAATTGATGTGTTCCTCTAACTGTTGGTCAAAGAATTGCAAGATTTGTGGTACGACAGAGTACCTATCTACAATGTATCGACAAAGTCTAACTTTCAAGTTTCTGCTTCTCTTATGTGGATTGTCAGCGATTTTTCAGCCTACTATATGTTGTCGAGATGGAGCATGCATGGGAGGACAGCTTTTCCTAATTGTATGGAGGATACCAGTGCATTTTAGTTAAGGTGCAGGGGGAAATCAACTTAGTTCTATTGTCACCGACGTTTCTTGTCGCGATATTCGAATGAGAGGAAAGACATATCTAGTTTTCGTAGAGATAGAATCGTATTAGACAAGCCACCGACTAATAAATTAGGCAAAGATATCTTTCGTGAAATTGAAGCTTTAAGGCTAATGAAGATCACTGAATTGGGATCACATGCTATAAACAACGAAGTTTCGAAGACTAATGGGTGGAGAAAATGAAGCATACTATGAGACTTGTTGTATTGGAAGACGAACCTTATCAAACACAACATATACGTAATGCACATCGAGAAAAATATCTTTGACAACATTTTCAATACATTTATGAGTATGCTAGGGAAAACGAAAGATGACACAAAGTCTAGGGAGGATTTAAAGGAGATTTGTCATCGAATGGAGCATCATTATGATCTAGTATCTAAAAAATATCCAAATGCATGATATTCACTAGACAAGCACAGAGAAAAAAAATGTTGCGTAAGTGTATTAAAGAATTGTGTTTCCCTGATAGTTATGCATCTAACATCGATCATTACATAGAATCTAAGAAGTTGAAGATGTTTGGAATGAAAAACCACAATTGTCAAGTATTCATGCAATGACTTTTGCCGATTACATTTCGAGATCTCTTAGATGAGGACATATGGATTACAATCAGCGAGTTGAGCATTTTCTTTAGGGATTTAACTGCTAGAAATTTAAATATTGAGAATCTTCGGCTTTTGCATGAAAACATTCCAAAGATATTGTGTAAGCTGAAGAAATTCTTTTCACCAATTTCTTTCGACTCAATGGAACATCTCTATCCATCTGGCATACGAGGCTATCCTTGCTGGTCCGGTACAATTTCGGTGGATGTATCCATTCGAGAGGTAATCAATTATACTCGTACACAATATAAATCAATTAAAATATACATCTAACTAACTTATCTCTATAAATGTAGGTATTTGAAACATTTGAGAAATAATGTTAGGAATAAGGGAAGGGTTGAGAGCTCAACATGTAATGCTTATTTAGTAGAAGAAGCAGCTGCATTTCGTTCCTATTATTTTAAGAAACACTTTTCCACCTTGCACAACCGTCTGCCCCATAATTACAATGGTGGAGTTTGGTCAACTCAAAATTTTGATGGCAACTTCTCAATTTTCACCACCCAAGATGGGCTTAAGGAAGATCAAAGAAGTGTTATCTCACAGATGATGAGTGTAACGCCCCCACACTCATAAATATTGTTAAATAGTCTTAAAGTCGCTCCTTTTATGAGGTATACATTAATACATTACAATACATAGTTTTAAAGTCATTTGTTTAATATTCTTATTCAATTCAATTGTAATCCTTAATTTCTTTCATCTTCTATTAAGATGTATGTATCAGATGTGCGTTCTCAGTAGCTGAATATCACATAAAGTGTAATCGATGAACATATTGAGAAATAATTTTCAACTTGGTTCCAACAATTCCTACGTTATTAATACATGCATATTAACACAATTTTTCTTGTTTTTTTTAATTAAAAATGAAGTTTATAATAAAAACATGTTTCGTTTGTAAGCTTCATCGTACATTCATATAACAACACTTCTAATGATGTCGTATAGCCTAAGTCAATTTTGCACCGTATATCAAACGTATTTTGTTAATAGCTACAAGTTTCAAAAGGTGTCACATAATGCAAACAACGATACACCTAGTAGCGGGGTGTGCGTTAGGGGCACAAATTACGCATAATGCGATAATGACTTTTCTGAGCAATTGCAAGAAGTGACACAATCGAATATGATAGGTTCTTACGTATGGTGTTGTTCAAGTGTGATTGGTTCTATCTCATGCCCAATGTCAGGACAATAGTTCACCGCTCCTTAAAAAAAGTCGATGTATATCAAAATTTGCAATTTAAAAAATACGATCCTTTTATACTAGCTATGCAAGTTGTCAAATGTACTTTCTTTCATATCCAAGTGTAAGAAGTGCGCAGAACAATTAGCAAGCTACGTGCAGACTTCAGCCAAAATCCATCGATGAACACAACTTAGTCGAGAATGTTTACGGTGTGCCTATACGAGAATATGTTTTTCTAGAGCAACTACCTGAGCATGATGCTAAGGTTGATATTAGCAATGATGTTGCAATTTCGCTAGCTGTCCCTAGTGGCGAACACATGTCTGATGTCGACAAAGTAGACAGTGAAAACGATAATTCTAAGTTTTCATCGGATGATGGGAACGGTGACAACAAACCATGATATAACCATTTAAGTTGGTAAAGGAATACAAAACTTAGTCTTATATTTATTGACTTGTTACATAATATTTAAAATGTAGGATGTTTATATGTTGTTGTTTCTAACTTAGTCTTCATTATTTTAAAAAGTTATGTCGTCAGGTAGATGATACGATCTATCATCCGGTGAGGGATCCAGTGGACGATCTGGTGGATGATCTAGTGGACCATCCAATGAACGATCCAGTGCCAGCAGAGATAGTCGAACTCGTCATTCAGATCGTTCACACCCATGATTTCGTGATAACGTTACTCCATATCCACACTCTAGTAAGGGGCAAAAGGTTGGGCATCATCATTCTCATCATCTCCACCCTTAGTAGGCACCTATCTTTCATTCGTATACATATCAGCCCTCCCAACTGCCTTTTTTTCCATCAGACACCTCCCTCATTTTATGCAGATCCAACACATCCCCTTCAACTTTCATGTATTTGCCATTCGTGTTTGGTGTTGATCCGGCCTCTATGCAGATGTACATTAAGCTACCTTCATCGCTACCGACTCTACCCGTTAATGGTTACATTACCTTTAGGCTAGGTGTTGGGCCTAATTTTTCTATGGGGGGATGACATCTCCGTCACATCTGCAGGATCAGACATATGAACACTATATGACCCCACTACTAGGTCATTTTAATTTGCATGCCTCGCCATCTATGAGTCATTAGGTAGAGCATGCTTCACAGTCGTCGAGTTCTTCGACACACCGTTTGAGTGACTCGTTTAGTGGTACAACCAACGAGGATGACGAAGAGGCAACATTGCTAACCAAATTATGGACGAATATTTTCGGTTGTGAAGGATGAGAGATAGTAAGTATACATAATTTGATTATGAATACCTAAGTTTCATTGATTTACTATGATCTTGGTCTAACTTTCGAGTTTTTTACTTTAGTGGACAAAAGTTGCACCCATCAGACAGAGCAGCACGAGAGATGACTAGGGCATATAAATAATCCTTGCACAAAGATGGCTATTCCGAGGAGTTTGTTCCTGACCACATGGAAGACGTATACTGTTATCAATGGAAGGTAAAAAATCTTTAATTTAAGTTTGTTTATTTTATTTAGGATATATAGATAAAACTTTCCACTATTTTGCAAAATATTTAAATTTAATATTTTTGTAGATAGCTTTCTTTCGATTGGGATCCATCGGATGAGGCCATTATAACATAGGCGTATGATAGGCATATCTGTTGGGTTTTGGGGTTCATACGCAGTGGAGATTACAAAACAATTTTGACAAAAACCCCAACAGGCTCCGAATCTAATTCCATTAAAAATGTTTAAACCATTTAAACTTAATCATACCTCAGTCGCAATATACCTTTCTGAAGGTTGATCGATCTCTAAGGCACTGCCAACGACGAACGCCCTCTATCAGCAATCCACACACGAACGGCGGCCGAGATTTGAAGTGCTAGCTTCGAGAGAATACCAAACCTTTTTGTTTCTCTCCAAAACGATCCAGAGCATACCAAAAACCCCAAGTCGTTTCTAAAACAAAAATAGAGTTTCGGCCTTTTTTTCTTTCATCCCTGTGTTCTAACTTAAAGCGTCTATTTATACAACCCTTGTATATAGACGGTTAAGTAAATTACGCATATACCCCTACTTAAAGAAGTATAAGTTTAATACACCACAAAGACGTTTCCGTCATGAATTTTATCAGATAAAATTCATTTTTCTTAACCATCTTAAAATCTCGCAAAACCATTCTTAGTATGCGACCCAATAGGCTCATACGACGTTGGCAGTGTACCAAAACACATTTTGGTATACAAGTCATAAGCGGCCTCTAGCAAGACATTATGACTACCCAAGTTGTACGAATATCAAATCGATCCAACCTAATCAATAGTGTATATAACATCCTTTTGTCACACGATATCCTTTTGATCAAACATAAGGCATGAAATTATCATCCAACATGTTCAATCGTACTAGTCTCGATCTTTAGGTAGACTGAAAACATCCAAGTGACATTGATCAATATCAATTCACTTAGACTAGGCCTTTTAACAGTCTAACACATCGAGGGATCCACCGGATATCTCTCTTTATATGAGAGGGACAAATTCTATCTTGATTACACAACTTCATCACATTGCTCACATAGTAACCAATCACAACCTTTATAATCGTCCGGTTAAAGACAACGTTTGATAGTGTCAAATCACTATGTTCCTAATGTTGAAGTCTCTGATAATCTCAAGTCAGAGGACTGAAAAATATACTTATCATAATAAACAACTATGACTTAATCCATGTGATGTTCTCATAGCGGGTCGGTCCAATACTTTGTTCCCTAACAAGTACTTGTCATCTTGATTCGTGTCCCTATACGTATAATCATCATATGATCATCAATCAAGACTCACACTAGTCCTAATTCATTATAGTTCCCAGTATAATGATCGACTAAAGACATTTAGGATATATACGTAAATACCCATGGATCTTATTATAATGTAAACATGCAAATTAATTATAATAAATAGCAAATGAAATCCTCTATTTTATTAACTAAAAGTATTCATAAAGACAGTTAATGGATTGACCTAGGGCACATGCCCCAACATCTCCCACTTGCACTAGGGCCAATCATACATGCATTTAATGCCTAATGATGTAACATGACCATCATGTTTTGCTTGTGGAAGAGCTTTTGTCAATGGATCCGCAACGTTGTCTTCAGTAGGTACTCTGCAAATCTTTACGTCTCCTCTCTCAATAATTTCTCTGATGAGATGAAAACGCCGAGTATATGTTTGGATCTGTGGTGTGATTTAGGTTCCTTGGCCTGTGCTATTGCCCCGTTATTGTCACAATACAAACAAATAGGGTTAGCAATACTTGGAACCACACCTAGTTCGAGAAATGAACTTTTTGATCCAAAGCGCCTCCTTTCTTCGCATCGGACTCGCAATATACTCGAACACGTTGTAGAATCACGCTGATCTCTTGCTTCGAACTTTTCCACCATCGCACCCCCATTCAAAGTAAACACATATCCAGACTGCGATCTAAGATCATCTATAATAGTTTGAAAACTTGCATCTGTGTAACCATTTACAACTAGATCATTTTCAAAACCTCCATAGACCAAGAACACTTCCTTAGTCCTTCTTAAGTACTTAATTATGTTCTTTACTGCTATCCAGTGACTCTCACTAGGATCTAACTGATATATGCTTGTACTTCTCAAAGCATATGATACATCAGATCGAGTAGCATGGCATACATGATAGATCCAATAGTTGATGCATATGGAATCTTATTCATACGATCTCGCTCATCATTTGTCCTAGGACATTGATTCTTGCTGAGACTTATGCTATGAGACATTGGCAACAATCCTCTTTTAGAGTCTTACAAACTGAACTTATTTAGCACCTCGTCTATGTAAGCACTCTGACTTAGACCGATTAGCCTCTTAGATCTATCCCTATAGATCCTTATCCCTAGGATATAGGCTGCATCTCCTAAGTCTTTCATTGTGAAGCACTTCCCTAACCAAAACTTGACACTCTGCAAGGTTGGGATGTCATTTCCAATGAGTAATATATCATCAACATACAGTACCAGAAAAATGACTACACTCCCACTGACCTTCTTGTATATACAAGGCTCATCTTCGTTCTTAATAAAACCAAAATCTTTGATTGTTTCATCAAAACGAAGATTCCAACTCCGAGAAGCTTGCTTTAATCCATAAATGGATCTTTGAAGCTTGCATACCTTCTTAGAATTCTCAGGATGTACAAAACCTTCAGGTTGTGTCATATACACATCCTCAAGCAGCTTTCCATTAAGAAATGTTATTTTTACATCCATTTGCCATATCCCATAGTCATAATATGCAGCAATGGCAATTAAAATTCTTATGGATTTAAGCATGGCTACTGGCGAAAAAGTTTCATCGTAATCAACACCTTGAGTCCGCTCGAAACCTTTTGCTACAAGTCTTGCTTTAAAAGTATACACATTGCCATCCATGTCAGTTTTCTTCTTGAAAACCCATTTACATCCAATGGTCTTACCACCTTCAGGTAAATCAACCAAGTTCCAAACTTGGTTATCATACATGGATTGCATCTCAGAGTCCATGACACTTAGCCATTTATCTGAGTCCGGTCCAGACATAGCCTCCTGATAAGTGGTGGGCTTATTTTGATCCATAAGCAACACATCACGACTATCAGTAATGAGAAATCCGAATCTCTCTGGCTCATGTCTTACCCTACCATATTTACGTGGGCCTTGTGTCACTTGCAGAGGTTCAACATGTTCAGAACGTTGTTGAACTTCCAGTTGCGGTTCAGGATTCATCCGTGATTCTTGAACTTCTTCAAGATTTATTTCTCTCCCACTAGTGTCTTTTGAAATAAATTGTCTTTCCATGAAGGCACCATACCGAGCAACAAACACTTTGTTCTCAGCGGGATTATAAAAGTAATATCCTTTTGTTTCCTTAGGATACCCCACAAATAAACACTTGTCAGATTTAGGTGCTAGTTTTTCTGAGACTTGTCGTTTTACGTAAGCCTCACAACCCCAAATCTTAAGGAAAGACAAACTAGGTCTCTTCCCGTACCATATCTCATATGGTGTTTTATCAACCGCTTTAGAAGGAATTCGATTTAGAGTGAAAGTTGCAGTTTGTAATGCATAACCCCAAAAGGATAATGGAAGATCTGCATGACTCATAATAGATCGAACTATATCTAATAAGGTTTGATTTCTCCTTTCAGAAACTCCATTCCAATGTGGAGTTGCTGGTGGAGTCAATTGGGAGACAATCCCATAATTTTTAAGATGATCATCAAATTCTTGGCTTAAATATTCACCACATCGATCTGATCGAAGTGTTTTGATAGTTTTACCAAGTTAATTCTGCACTTCATTTTGAAACGTTCGAAACATCTCAAATGATTCACTTTATGTTTCATAAGATATACATAACCATATCTCGCTGAAATCATCAAGTAAATGTAATGAAGTACTGGTAACCTCCTCTAGCCATTGTGTTTATAGGACCGCATACATCAATATGTATTAGACCCAATAAATCACTTGCCCTTTAACTGTGTCCAGAAAAGGGACTTTTAGTCATCTAGCCCAGTAAACAAGATACGCACGTTTCATATGTTTTTAAATCAAATGAATCTAGAAGTCCATCTTTATAGAGCTTCGTTATGCGTTTCTCATTTATGTGCCCGAGACGACAATGTCAAAGATAGGTTTGATTCAAGTCATTTGACTTGAATCTCTTTGTATTTATGTTAAAGACTGGAGTATCAGTGGACTTTTTCATGCTTAGAATATAAAGACCATCATGCAAATCAGCATTTGCATAAAATATGCCTTTACGAGAAATGGAACATCTATTATTTGCAATAATAAAATCAAAACCATCCATATCCAAACATGAAGCATAAATGATGTTTCTGCTCAAGGCAGGCATAAAATAACAATTATCTTCCTTTTCTTTTGGGTGTTTTGAAGCAGGAACAGGCCGGGTCTTGACTTGTTCCATAGGCTTTGCGATAGGTGCAACAACAGCCTTGGCAACTCTAGCCTTGCCATTGCCTTTCTTCTTCATTCCCTTTCCCTTTTAGACCATCAACATATTACTAGAGGGTTTCTTGATATTTTGTTCAGCAGTTTTGAGCATCAAATGCAACTTCGATATTGATTTCTCCATATTATTCATATTGTAGTTCATCACAAATTTTGAGTAACTCTCCGGTAATGAATTTAGGATCAAATCCGTAGCCAACTCTTGGCTTATGGGAAATCCGAGTCTATCAAGCTGGTCAACATAGCCCTTCATCTTCGGAACATGAGGACTAACTGACGCACCCTTAGTCATCTTGCAAGAATGTAGGTTATTGATTGTCTCGAACCTTTATTGCCTAGCTTGCTGTTGGAACATTTCCTTCAGCGTTACGGCCATTTCGTAGGCTTCCATTAGTTCCATGTCCTTCTGAAGTTCAGGAACCATAGCTGCTAGCATAATACATGCAACATCAGTAGAATCGTTGATATGCTTATTATGCGCATCCTTCACAGCTTTCGTAGCATTGGCTGGTGGGTCCTCGGGGATTGGAGCATCCACGACATACATCTTGCGTTCATGCTTGAGAACGATTCTCAAGTTTCTGAACCAATCAAGAAAGTTAGTCCCAGATAGCTTATCCTTCTCAAGGATGGATCGCAGCGACAGGGGATTATTATTACTTGAAGAGGCCATTGATCTACAATAAAGATTATGCAAAGTTTATTTTAGCATAGAGGAATAGACTCTCACTAAATTAACAACCCTCCTAAAACACAATGTTTATTTAGGGGACTAAAATCCATATTTCACCTAATTCTATGACAGTTATGGCATGAAACACATAACTAGATTATTTAGGTAGGTAACAGTTACCAATTACATCTTGTGTAATTTTTAGATCCTTTTATGAGATATGGGACATCTTATGTCTTAGCATGTTTTTATCTCATCATTTGCCTAAAGCTCAAAACTATTTTGAATGCTTTATTAAGTCGGACCATTTTAAACATTTAGGTAACTCTTACCCAACTTGTCTCACCAAGATAACACAATACACCCAGCTATGGCTGAAACTGTATTAGTGTGATCTAGGCATTGACAAGTGTTTAAAATGGATGGCGTGAGACTTAAAATTTAATAGAGAGATTTTATTCAGTTTTAGCGATTTTTATGTAAACAATGAAATATCATATATTATATTGATTTGTTCAATCACTAAACAATCTGGAAATCTTATATTATTCACTAATAAAAGAATTTCCGTGTGCTAGGATTAGTTAGACGGCGGTCCATGGCCGGTCAATAATGGTGGTTCCGTTGAATGGCCAATGGACGGTACAGGGAAAGCGCCTCGTTTATTTATTTATTTTTAGAAAACGAATCTGAATTCTGAAAATTGAAATTCGCTATAGAAAATCATATTTTTCACTGATTTTACTATACTAAATTTACCCCTTAATTTATCCAAAATTAAGTCAATTAAAATATTTTTAATTAACCCGGGCCCACATCTAACTAATCATCTTATCCTAATCCAATTAGAACTTTAGATATTTGAATCCTAGCATATCACCAATAACAAACTTCTCCATATTTATCTCCTATCTAATAGGGATAACGAAACCGATTTTGCTTATATCTCCTACTCTAATTTGTTATCTATCTTTATCAAATAGAAACTTCATAACAAATATATAACAAGATAAATAAATAATTTCGAAAATTAATTATTTATTTTGGATTTAAGATATTTGAATCCTAGTATATCACCAATAACAAGATTCTTGATATTTATCTCCTATTCTAATTTGTTATCTATCTTTATCAAATAGAAACTTCATAACAAAATAGATATAACGAGATAAATAAATAATTTAGAAAATTAATTATTTATAAATAAATAATTTCAAAAATTAATTATTTGCAATTTCGGTCTTCATCCAAATAATCACAAACATGTAATTGAATCATGAACTACTATCCCAATCAAACCTAATGGTCTCATGGATCATAGAACATGAAACTCAATTCATTAAAATTATTCAAATTAACCTAACATGGTTACTAGCATGTACGAAACTAATTTCAATTAAATCACGAATATATGTATCATATACACCAAACATGATAATAAATCTCACAGAAAACTTATGTATATCACATATACATCAACTATTAACATGCTTTCAATCATATATCATGTATATATCAGAAGAAAACATGCAATGAGTTTAATGGAATCAAACTCGAAGGCTCCGATACCACTGTTGGGTTTTGGGGTTCATACGCAGCGGAGATTACAAAACAATTTTGACAAAAACCCCAACAGGATCCGAATCTAATTCCATTAAAAACGTTTAAACCATGAAAACTTAATCATACCTCAGTCGCGATATACCTTTCTGAAGGTTGATTAATCTCTAAGGCGCTACCAACGACGAACGCCCTCTATCGGCAGTCCACACACGAACGGCAGCCGAGATTTGAAGTGCTAGCTTCGAGAGAATACCAAACCTTTTTGTTTCTTTCCAAAATGATCCAGATCATACCAAAAACCCTAAGTCGTTTCTAAAACGAAGATAGAGTTTCGGCCTTTTTTTTCTTTCGTCCCAGTGTTCTAACTTAAAGCGTCTATTTATACAACCCTTGTATATAGACGGTTAAGTAAATTACTCATATACCCCTACTTAAAGAAGTATAAGTGTAATACACCACAAGGACGTTTCCGTCATGAATTTTATCATATAAAATTCATTTTTCTTAACCATCTTAAAATCTCGCAAAACCATTCTTAGTGTGCAACCCAATAGGCTCATACAACGTTGGCAGTATACCAAAACACGTTTTGGTATACAAGTCATAAGCGGCCTCTAGCAAGACATTATGACTACCCAAGTTGTACGAATATCAAATCGATACAACCTAATCAATAGTGTATATAACATCATTTTGTCACACGATATCCTTTCGATCAAACATAAGGCATGAAATTATCATCCAACATGTTTAATCGTACTAGTCTCGATCTTTAGGTAGACCGAAAACATCCAAGTGACATTGATCAATATCAATTCACTTAGACTAGGCCTTTTAACAGTCTAACACATCGAGGGATCCACTGGATATCTCTCTTTATATGAGAGGGACAAATTCTATCTTGAATACACAACTTCATCACATTGCTCACGTAGTAACCAATCAAAACCTTTATAATCGTCCAGTTAAAGACAACGTTTGATAGTGTCAAATCGCTATGTTCCTAATGTTGAAGTCTCTGATAATCTCAAGTCAGAGGACTGAAAAATATACTTATCATGAGAAACAACTATGACTTAATCCATGTGATGTTCTCATAGCGGGTCGGTCCAGTACTTTGTTCCCTAACAAGTACTCGTGATCTTGATTCGTATCCCTATACGTATAATCATCATATGATCATCAATCAAGACTCACACTAGTCTTAATTCATTATAGTTCCCAGTATAATGATTGACTATGGACATTTAGGATATTTCTGTAAATACCCATGGATCTTATTATAATGTAAACGTGCGAATTAATTATAATAAACAGCAAATGAAATCCTCTATTTAATTAACTAAAAGTATTCATAAAGACAGTTAATGGATTGATCTAGGGCACATGCCCCAACAATATCGCCACTCATTACGTCAACTTCATTAGCAAGATGTGTTCCAAAGATAAGAAGTCGGGTCATATATCTACCAAGATCTTTGTGCACTATAAAAAGATATGGTTTACCCCTAAATTCAAAATGAAATCAAAGCAAGCAAGTAGGAATCAAAGAACAGTGACAAGGGGACCCAGTATGGGTGTAGCTCCGTGCATACAGGTGGTTCCATATCTATCTATCAACAAGCAGAAAGGCTAGTAAGTTATGTTATAATAAGTTCATTTATATAATATATATTATATAATTAAGTCTCAGACTTAATCCCACTTAAACATATGTTTTGTAGGAGGAGAGATTTGGTCGACCCCCGACTGCTTTGGAGCTATGCTTATACTTCTACATCAAAGATCATGATGACATTACGTTCCTGGACTAGAGAATAGAGAGGATTGTCGTAAGAAAATAGTTTTGCAGTAATTGTTTGGTTAATTAGTGAAAGGTATCAATGAATTATATACATGATTTTTGAATGTTTAAATTCTTAATTCAGACGGCAGTACGTGACTGACGCATCGAGCTCGCACAGTCACAGCCTGGCACAGCGTTTGATGAGATTAAGTTGTATTTGTCCATCATGGAGCATGACGACAAAGGACGGACATATAGATTATGGTGGACACCCCCAAGGTAGAGGCGTCGACATGTTGGAGCATGATCTTCTCGACCTATTTCTACTAGTGATGAGCCCATTGAGCTGCTAACGATGGACATTAAGGAGATGCAGACAATTCTTTTACGAGTTATTCAAGTTAAAACCCTAGATAGTGACCAGTTGCGAGAAATGCAGGGACAGTTAGGTCGCATGGAGCAGGCTCTAATAGACAGACTTGGGATTTCATTCGCTCCTCCAGTAAATTATGTTGATGACTCATAAACCGACCACGATCTCGACAATTGAGTCTGATGTATACACTTATTTAGACTTTAGACTTTATTTTCTTTTTCATATTTTGTAGTCACACTTACCTTTTATCTTAATGTACATTTTATACTTGTAACTTCCTTTCGTTATATTTATTTCAATTTCTAATTTAATTTGTTTTTATTTGTAAAACTGTTACTTCAAAAAAAAAAAGTTTTCACCAAAAAAATACTGTTATTTTTAATTACAATGTTTTATAATGTTTTAAAATAAAAAACCATTCTTGTATTAATTTTAATAAAAAAAATCGATTCTTTTTATAATTAAAAATGTTACACAGTGTTTTCAAATAAAAAATGTTTCATTCAATATTTATTAATTTAAATGTTATTTTAATAAAAAAAATTTATAATGTAGTAAAATAAAAATAAAAAACATTTTAATATTAATTTTAATAAAATTATAAAATATGTTTATTTTATAATTAAAATGTTTTATAATTTATTAAAATAAAGAAATAAAATTAATATTAATTTAATAAGAAAAACAATAAAAAAACAAAGCATTTTCTAAAAAAGGAATTAAATTGATTAGCGATGGGAAAGGCGACAGCCTCCCGTCACTAATATGCTCTTATGTGGCTTCCAATACAGCCGCGTGTCAATTAAAGGCGATAGCCTCAAAAACAAGACCTGTCGCTAATAGTGGTGATGTGGCAAGAATAATTGGTTGACCATATAAACGTGTCAAAAATAGCGATGGACATTGGCAACGGGAGGATACTCGTCGCTATTCTTGACACCGGTCCAAAAAAAAAAAAAAAAAGTGACGAAAATAGCAATGGGGACATGTTCCTCTCGCTAACCTATTTTAGCGATGGGGCGTCCCGTCTTTATTTGGTAAACTTTTTTTGTGAATTGCTCACTACAAAGTCAAAGGATAACTTTTTTACCAATTTGTTGATTCTACAAATACTGAATTGAAAAAATACATTTTATAACTTGTGATCGAACATAGAAAGTTAAAAAATTCAAAACAAACAAATAGATACTCTCTCCCTCAAAACAAAATTTTCATTAATCAATAATCCATCCCTTTTTTTAACAACCAAGCCTTTCTATATATATACACTACAAAAAATAGCCGATCAGAAATGGAAATTTCCGTTGCTAATTAGCATAAATTCCGTCTCTAATTCAATTCTGCAACGGAACAGAGACGGAATCTTTTCCATCTCTAAAATTGTAATCGCTGATTTAGTCAGCAAAGGAAATGTGTTTCCGTTGCTGATTAGAGACGGAATTTTGAAATGAAACAAAGACGGAACAGAAATGGACATTCTTCCAAAGTAAATGGTTTTGCTTGCATTCCGTTGCTAATCCGTTGCAAATTAGAGACGGATTAGCAAGGGACTTTACGACTTTCGTTGCTAATCCGTTGCAAATTAGAGATGGATTAGTAACGAACTTTACGAATTCCATTGCTAATCCGTCTCTGTTCCGATTCTAAACTCTGTTTATCCAGTTTTTTCGTTCTATTTCTTCACAAATATAAATTCCGTTGCTAATCCGTCTCTATTCCGTTTCTATGCCGACTTTTTTTAAAAAAATATTCACAAGAATCAAATTAGTTCTCTGAAACTTCTAAAACTAAAAATAACAACATGACCTGCTCCATCGCCTGCACCCCCTCCAACAACTCCTTGGGGGTGCTAACATCCAAAAAAAACAAAACTTCATATACATACACAAATCGACAATATATATCAACAACAAAGATTCAAATGAGAAAAAACATACAATTCGATATTAAAAAAGATTTATATATTCACGAAACGTAGCCAAGTATAATAAATGTCTAAGATACCTAAATATCCACAAAAAAAAATTACAATCCTCATTGTTCTACAACAACCATAAAAATACCTAAGTATCATAAAGTTGCACATCCCTCGTTGTGCTAGCACCTGGGATGTGCTAGCGTCACGATCTAAGTATCTTCTATTCTTTCTCCCTAACGACCTGAGACTGTAGACATGTCTTTTGGGACACTCACCCGCCACCTCGTAGTACTCCGCCTCATCATCCATCGGCTGGTCCGGTGTAATCTGGGTCAGCTCCTGACGTCTCCTTTGGAGCTTAGCCTGTATGGATCAACAATAATGGTAACAATATAATAGTAGATTAAATTTGTTTTCTTAAGTAGGGGTACCTTAAACTTTACTTCTCATTTTCTTGATTTCAATAACTCTACTTTTGATTTACGTCTTCCTGCATAGAAAGATCAAAGGTATAAGTAATTACTTAAAAAAATCATAAATGCACAAGGAAAAAGAAATAAAGATTTAAGGAATGCCCGCGCGACCCTTAGAAAGGCATTGCAGTACAAACGGTCAAAAATAATTAAGTTACTAGATAGCAACTCGAGTCGTCGTTAACATCTGAAGCTTACAAATGATCAATGACATCACTCAATTAAACAATTCCATTCTAGTTTTCTACCATAGGCAACCCTTGGCCAAAACCCAATCTACATAGCCACTTAAACAACAAAATATGAGTATTTAACTAGTTATGAAACATCAAACTGAATCATACTAAAACATAATCAATAGATAAGACAACCAACATAATCAAGAGACATTGGATAATAGATAAGATACTGCAACTCATTAAGTAAGGGCTAGTACAAAAGTTGGCTCCTTAAATCATCATATCGAAGACTTCATATTTTAGAATTTACAAACAAGCATCACACCATAAACATATTGACATATGTGTGTACATTCACCAGTTAATACAGTTACACAAATCATAGTATGTTATTTAGAAAGAAATTTAATATCTCATAGATCAATGACATTAAAGGAATTCAATAATAGAACGAAGTCAAGAAAAAGAATGCTATGCGACAATTTTTTACACGATTATTTTAGCCAAAGAAATCATAGATAGTAATACACAATGCGTGACATTAACAATATAAGATCGGTAGTAAAACAATCCAAATGATTTAATGTCAACTCAGAAATGGAAATGAAATAAAGAGAATTGCCTCAAAGGGTTTAGTTACCTTAAACGCACGCAATTCGTAGCCCATACCGGCTCTCGGCCACTCCAAACTCGTGTTCCACACCTTTTAAGTCCTCTTCAAGCTCCAACAGTGTCCTAACAAATTTAATTTTAACTTTTTTTTAGGTTGGTCAAGTAGTTTCCAATACTAAATCTTAGCTTTAAAACTCATGATTTTCTAACCAAAGCCTAAAAATATTTCCTTCGACTTTCTCCTCAATCTCTTTTTTGTTGAATTTACAAAGTGATGTGTGAATGAGTACAAACATGAGCGGTTGTCTATGTGTGCTAATCGAACCTTAATTTATAGAAAATGACAACTACGCCTTAGAGTGTACTTGAGATTTTGATGAACTAAAACATTATGCAATGCAAAGACTTAGTATACAATTCGACATATAGTAAATGTACTCAGGGTAAAATCTATTTACTTTTGACAACTGTATTGTAGTTCAACCGAAAGGCAGTGGTTTGTTATTTATGGTTGAAATGCTTTTGTTGATTGTCAAGTCTAATTGTATAAATTTATAAGAATAATTAATATAAACGCTACACTCTTTTTTTAAGGGCTTGTTGCGCTAACCATGATTTTGGAATGAGGTCTAGTTTAGGACATTGAATGGTTTACCAGATATTACAATGATTGATTAAGTTTAACCAAATGTTCAGTTGTTTCTTAACATGTTATCCTCATATATTTCAAGATATAAGTGTATTTAGAGTTCTTAAGGGATCTAATTACAAAAACTTATGCAAGTGTTTGCTTAAAATGAACCAATCTTCATTACAAAATAATTATACATTTAAAGTCATTGTTAATTACTTCAAAACTAATGGGTATAAAAATGGAGAGATTACCTCACTTGGCAACGACGAAGAGCCGCGAACATCGGCGGGGGCTGCACAGCCAGCGGCGACAAATAGCGAAGGCAGACGGCGATGGTTTCCAACGCAACGACGAACAACGGCGACCAGCGGCGGGGGCTGCGCAGGCAGCGGCGGTAGAGGGCCCAGCCAGCGGCGATCAGCGACGAACACAGCGAATAGCGGCGAACACCGCGATCAACGAACGAACACGGTGACCAGCCAGCGTGCGACGATGGTTGTCGAGCCAGCGACGAAGAGCGGCAGGTACTGCATAGGCAGCGGCGACAGAGGGGCCAGCCAGCGGCGAGGGTTTTCGACGCAGCGACGAACAGCCGCGACCAACGGCGGCGACTGCACAAGCAGCGGCGGCAGAGGGCGATGTAGACGGCGATGGCTTCAGAGACATCGACGACAGTCGGCGATGGCTTCGGAGGCGGCGAGGGAAGACGGCACCACCTCCGGCGGACGCAACGACGACTCGCAGCAACGGCAGACGGTGCAGCGATTTATGGGTTTCGGAGAAAGATTTCGGCAGCGGCGGCAGAGGTCGAAGAGAGTTGACGGTCGGCCGATTCTAGAGAGAGATACAAAGAGAGAGATAGAGAGAAATCGGTCGCGATAGATAGACAGAGAGAAATCGGTGAGGTGAGAGAGAAGGGGGGTCGAAATAAACATTCGTCTCATTTTTCAATTCTTCGCATCGACGCATGCACGAATCTCGAGACGTAACAGACGGTTACAAAAAATTAAATTTTTGGTGGGAATGTTGGCGCCATTATTTAGAGACGAAATTTAATTTCGTCTCTATTCCGTCTCTATTTCCGTCTCTGATCTCTCTCTATTCCGTCTCTGAATGATTCCGTCTCAATTCCGTCTCTAACCATTTATCCGTAGCAACGAAACTAAATTCCGTTGCTAATTCCGTTTCTGATCACCTGTTTTTTTGTAGTGACACACACACACACACACACACACACACACACACACACACACACACATATATATATATATATATATATATATGAGTACTACTACCATGAGAACCAAATATATACCCATGTCATGGGTACACTATTTACAACCAGTAGATTCTAATTTAACACATTAATCGAGACGTCATAAATGTCATTGGGTATACTATTTACAACCATTGGTACTACTACCATGAGAACCAAATATATATATATATATATATATATATAGTACGTACCAAGGATTGTTAATTAGTTGTGGTATTTTCATGGTAGGCAAACATAAATAAAACTAAGTACTAGGCCTTGATCAAATTTTTTAAAAAAGGTGCTACAATCCAGTAAACTAATCTAGCTAGTTCGTCCATAAAAAGTGATAAAATCTTTTTCCTAACTTCTACATCAGTGATTTCCTAATTCTTTCGCTCTCTGATCCTACATCATACGTATAACATTTTGAAGGCCCCTACTTTCTATCATATCATGCCCATCAGTTTTCATGCGCGCTTATATTGCCTTTCACAAGTATTATGTTTTTCGTCTTTAAAACTTTTGATATATAAAGGAGTTGTCCCTCCTGAAAGAAAAAAAAAAAAAAAAAGGAATTGTCACATTTGATACACGACGCTGCTCTCTACTACTTCCATTACTTATGAGAGAAGCTGAATAATTATACATTTATTATACTAATTAACTAAAATTTTTTGAGAGATATTAAAGATAGTGAGCTCTGTAAGCATTTTAAACATAAAAAATATACATCAATTAGAGAATTACCTGCGAAAGCGATTATCTAATTGAAATACATTAAGCACTACACCAAAATTTTATTGCCTTAATGAGCCTCAACGCATTTGACACATTGTTTGATGGTAGAAGTGTCCATATTAATATTAATTTTCATCAAATTGGTAATGGTAATAAAAGCCCAAGAGTCTGGTAATTTATAGGTTACAGAATTTAAGACATAAGTTTGAGACACATAATGGTCTTACAAGCTCTTCCAGAAGATTAAAGATCCCAAATTCAGAATTAGTAAAGATCATATTGAGTTTGCTTTAGCAAACTCAAAGGCGATTAATTAGAATATTTACATTGGAAGATTAATGCGTCTTTCTACTTGGTAAATAATGAAAATTAAGGTTGTCTACTAATTAAATTATGTTAAAGGGTACGGTATTCATATATGACACGATTGGGGATTGCTAGGTGTACATCAGAAACGCATGCACATCCAAACGTGCCATGCACCTGTAATTTACGCGCATCTGGAAGAGCATCCCACGCAGATGTATGTTTAGAATTTTCCGACACAATTAACCTTGCTTGCATCTAAGATATATCAATCTCAAACAATCTCGCGCGAGACTACTATATAAGTCATCCCTCGTAATTTAATTTCATTAAGGGATCATATTCACTGAGAACGCGTCGATGAAATTAAGCCAATCATCACCATCTTCTTCATTCTCATACTTGCTCATTTGGTACCATTGTGATTGAGAAATATTCTCTTCAATTTCATCATTTCTTGCAAATCGCCCTCTGATACGCGGTCGACTATCTGCCAATGTCTTCCTACATGCATACTGAATTGAAACAATACGTACATTAAATTAAGAACTTATTACAATATAATGTAACATATACAAATAATTATTATCGGTCGATGAGAAAAGTCATGATCATTATAATGACATAATCACTTAAATTAAGTCGCCTGGTCACGGTTTCCAAAAAAAAAAAAAAAAAAAAAAAAAAAAAAAAAAAAGGAAGAAAAAGAGTTGCATATATGGTCATCACTAAGATTACAAACCTGCTTTTGGAGATTGTGAGGGGGCGTGCTTGAAGTGCAGCAAGAGAGCGACCGCCCCATGCCCCACCAATACGAAGACCCCTCAGCTTATATGTTTAACTTAGTATATTTATGTTTCTATAAAAATATTTAAATTGATGAAAAAGTTTAAATGGTCAATTAAGCCTACTAAAAAGGCCCCCACAATTTGTGCATAAGTTATAAACCACACTATTTTATTGCCGGTCTCAAATGTTAGGAAAGGAAGAAAATTAAAGGTGTGAAATCAATTTTTAAAATATAATTGATGTTTAATTTTAATAATTCATTTGATAAAAATAAACAATTTTTAATGAAGGCCCATTTTTAAAGTTTCATCCTAGACCTCCAAAATGTCAGCACCAGCTAGCTCTAGAGATTGTATATATATAAGTGCATGCACATCTTAAAATTTTTTTGATAAGAAAGAAATAACTTTTGCACCCACCAAGGTTTCAACCCATAATTTCCTACTTCCAAATTTTCACTAGAATAATTTTGGTATTTAATAGAGGTTTTTAAACCCATATTAAAGGGGGGTGTTATTAAATAACGTCTAATTGATAGGAGTTTTAAAAAATCTCTATGTAATACATGTATTAAAAATTAAAATATAACATATTTTCACATAACATTTAATAACACTCTATTTAATAAGGGTTTTAAAACCACTTTTAAATGCCAAAAATGTTTTAGTGTTTATACCGAACCATTGGGTCATCCAAATGGTTATGCACATCTTAAAATTGATGTATCACAAAGTCTGCAATTAAGCATGCAACTTTATTAGTGCGTCCAAATACTTTTTTCTTGTATAATAAATTTAATATAAGCATATACAAAAAAGAAAAAAATCATGCAGTTCTTGAGATGAATTTTTAACCTTGATCTTCTTATTGAAGTTCCTTTGATGTCTCTTGCTTTTGTATCTTTCAATCCTTTCTTTCCTCTCCTCCGCGCTGTACCTTCCGACTTTGCCCATCGCATCCACACCGTAATTATCATGCATTATGGAGCTTTCGTTGAGTGCACCACGTTGCACGAAATTCACTCTCTATAGGTGTGACAGTTAGGCCGAAATTAAAAGCATGCAAATTAATTTTGTAAATGGTAGCACGAGAGTGACATCGCAATTTCGTATAAGTACAATTAAAACGCACTAAATCAAAAGTTTCACTGCTAAATCATCTGTCAAAATCACAGAGTTTGAGAAAGTTGTCGTCACCTCCGGTAAAAAAAATATCAAAATTCTAACTACCTGTAAGTCACCAGTACTCAACACCTTTCTCATAGAACAGTAATTGGTGGGGTCCGAATCCCAGACCTCGGAATGCGCTTCATCCAGATAAGACAAAATTGGATTAACAAACAAACGGTTAGCAACTACACGGTCGTCTTTTTGGACGGAAATAGAGTTGCTGCTGAAGCTCTTTTGCACAAAACAATTGGATGATCGACTGTGATTTACATAGCCAGGCAGAGAGTTTGAAGACCCGTAGCTGCTGCAGCTGGTGCTATTGTACCCTCCCACCTCGAATTTGAGAGCCACCAGAGCTTCCTGAACGGACTGCGGCGAAGGCGAGTATTCAACGTCATCCGCGCCGGTTAGCCATGAATTGTTAGGTAAATGATCATGATCGTATGTGTTGGAATATACATACGCACATAAAGTGGTTTGGGTAGTTTTTGTAACTGATTAAATAACTACTTAGTAGTTATCTATATAAGAGATAAAGAAGGAGATTGTGAAAATCTCCGAACAAGAATTTTCAACGCACAAACTTTCTTGTTTTTCTCTCTAATCTCTGCAAGAAGTACTTAGTTTGTGATTATTGGGCATTTTTCCTTCTTGGTGATTTTGCTCGTGACCGGTGAACAAGTAAAGGTTATCTTTTGCTTCGCCGGGTATGTGGTTTCTTATTTGATCTTTAAGATTCAACATTGGTATCAGAGCATGATTTACTTGTTCCTTGTCTATTATCATAGCGGTTTAATTTTAGTGGGTATAATGCCATGAATTGATCCAAATAAAAATAAAAATAAAAATAAAACTTTGATTGTCGTTTAAGTATAATATCAAAACTTTATTTTTTTTATGGATCAAATTAAGTGGCTATTTGGGGATATACTTATATTATGATTTATACCTATCATTGATCTAAAGATCGGTTAAAAAAAAAAGAGAAAGCTTAGCATATACGTGGTGACAGAGATGCAGATCTAGTTGTCATCGTTTTATTAGGCTCTCCTCACACATCAAATCTGATGTAGCAGAATAGCCATCAGAAACAAAAAGGATAGCCAACATTATTTCGATGATTTATTCAACCTAACCATATATTAAAACAATACCATGAATATACGTACTGCATGTTTCAAACAATATATTATTTTATTATTTTTTTTAAATAAGATATATGTACTGTTTGTTAGGCATGCAAACATGTATTAATAACTTATTATATACATGCATAGGCCGTAATTAAAAAAAAAAAAAAAAAAAAAAAAAAAAAAAGGCATACAATTTTGGTTTTAAGAATGCATGCAATTAGTTGATGACAACATTATTGAGTATTAATTGCATGCATATGCATAATAGAATATTATTTTGTATAATTCGATATAACATGTTTACATGATTTTTTTTGCATGCTTATGACATGTTTACATGATTGCATACATATAGCATTTATATGTTTGTGGGAGAATGAAATGATTTGATGAAATTTTGCACAATTCGATAGACTAATAATAATTACACACATAAATATAGATGATGATTGTGACACTTAATTTGTGTACTTTTGACTCTATACTATGTGAATAATTATAAATTATCTATTTGAATTGTGACAAGATAACTAAGTGTGGTATGTCAGGCATTAATTGATATGTGCATATATGTCTTTATTCAGATAAATATTTCTTTGTGAAAATGGCAAGTGCTAGCAAGAACATTGTTGCTGAGCTCAATAAGGGTGAAAAATTGAACGGGGACAATTATGAAATCTGGAGTTTGAAAATCCAGTATGTCCTGGAAGAGCAAGAGGCTCTTGAAGTTCTGAACAATATCTTGACTGAGCCTGAAGATGGCAACACAGTCCAACATAGAAGGGACCGTGAGGCATTTGAGGCCTGGAAAAAGAAAAACTCAACGGCTCGCATTACATTGCTTAGTAGCATGGAGAATGATATAATGCGAGAGTTCAAGAGTTATGATGTTGCCAAAGAAATGTGGGAGGCCTTGAAGAAGAAGTTTGGTGGAACCTCTGTCACCAAGCTTCGACAACTCACTATTAAGTTTGACACATACAAGAAACGCCCTAACCACAACATGAGGCAGCACTTAAGGGAGCTATCAAACATGATCAGTGAGTTAAGGGAGGCGGCCACATTCGATCGATGAACAACGAGTTCGAGGCGTTATACGATCCTTACCCACAACTGGGAGCATATGAAGGTTAATTTGACCCATAATGAGAACATCAAGACCCTTAATGATGCTGGGCGTCATTTGGAACTTGAGGAAGACCGCATTGAGGCTTCAAGGCCTGATACTGATGTGTATATGGCTAGCTCAAGTAATAAAAGGGGTCATAGCGGCTATAAACGCAAGCCTTATGGTGGCTACAAAAGGCAAGGAACAAAGAGAGCTAAAGGTGATCATCATTATGCAAAATATGATCATCATGGAAAGGGTAAAGCTCCTATGGCTCATCAGAAGAAGAACAAAGCTAAACTCAAGTGCTACAACTGTGGAAAAAAGGGGCACTTTGCTCGTGAGTGCAACGAGCCAAAGAAGGTACAAACCCTTGATGCATTTTCTATAAATAATGTTTTTAGAAGTGCAAATTTTGTTTCTAGTTCTGTTTATTTGACTGAATCTCATCCTTTGTGGACTGTAGACTCAGGAGCAACAGACCATGTAGCTAATGATCGTGATGTGTTCGTGGAGTTTCGTCGAGTTCCTCGTGGAACAAAATGGATATATGTAGGAAACAACTCACGTGTTGAAGTTAAAGGGATTGGCACCTGCAAGTTGAGCATGCGTGGTGGACGACCTCTTATCCTATATGATGTGTTATATGCTCCAGAGATTCGACGAAATTTAGTTTCTGTTATTGTTCTTCTACAGTGTGGATTTGTTATGAACTTCTGTGGTACTAGTGTGAATTTGTTTCTAGAACAAACTTATTATGGTTGTGGCTATGTGTCAGATGGTTTTATTGTATTGGATATTGACTATGTTTCGAATAGTAATATTTATCGTGCTTGTTTTTCTCTTGTTACATCTTCTATTGATTCAAATGTTGATGTGAATATTTGGCATGCTAGACTTGGCCATATAAGTCAACAAAGAATGGATAGATTAGCAAAAGAGGGCCTATTGGGGCACCTTGAAAATGTTAATTTACCAATGTGTGAAAATTGTCTAGCAGGAAAAATGGCAAGAAAACCATTTGGCAAAGGAATAAGAGCTGAATTTCCATTGCAATTGATTCATTCGGATATTTGTGGTCCGATGAATGTGAGATCCCGACATGGAGGTGTTTATTTCATCACTTTTATTGATGACTATACACGTTTCGGTTATGTTTATTTGATTTCTCATAAATCTGAAGCTTTAGAGTGCTTCAAGAAATACATTAATCTTGTTGAGAATCAATTAGATAAAAAAATAAAAATGTTGAGAACGGACCGAGGACGTGAATATTTGTCTGATAAGTTCAAACAATTATGCGATGAAAAGGGAATAGATAGACAGTTAACTATTCCATACACTCCACAACAAAATGGAGTAGCTGAAAGAAGAAATAGAACTCTTCTTGAAATGGTTAGGTCTATGATGGCCCAAGCCAATTTACCAATCACCTTTTGGGGTGATGCTTTGTTAACTGCCACTTATATTCTCAATCGAGTACCCTCCAAATCAGTTTCATCCACTCCTTATGAGTTATGGACCAATAGAAAACCAGATTTATATAATCTAAGACCTTGGGGTTGTGGTGCCTATGTTCATGATTTACATCATCAACATGGAAAATTAGGTCCAAGAGGAAAAAAGAGTATATTTATAAGATACTCTGAACATTCAAAAGGTTATGTGTTCATTGGTGAACATTCGAGTGGGAGCATAACTGAATTCGAGTCTCGGGATGCTACTTTTATGGAAAATGATTTTCCAACGAAGGGTGAGATAACTCAATCTTTATCTCTCTATGAGATACAAGATCAAGAAGATTCTACTTTGATGAATCGTTTGGTTCATGTGTCTGAACAAATGCCAATAGTATCTCATCCAAGTGGGAGCAAGACAAAAAATGTTGAATCTGTTTCAACTGAATCACAAATAAGGCGTAGCAATCGTGGCAATATCCCCAAACGTCATTTTCCTATTGAAAATGAGGTTTATATGATTGCACCTCAAGATGAGGATGAGCCTAAAAATATTCAAGAGGCACTTACTTGTCCTGCTAAAGAGAAATGGAAAATTGCAATGGAAGAGGAAATGGAGTCCATGAGATCAAACAATGTTTGGGAATTGGTTGACCTCCCTGAAGGACGTAAAGCTATTGGGAACAAATGGGTTCTCAAAATTAAACGAAAGACTGATGGTTCTATTGAAAGGTACAAGGCACGACTTGTAGCCAAGGGGTATACACAACAAGAGGGAATTGATTATGAAGAAACCTTTTCCCGGTTGTGAGATTTGCCTCTATAAGGTTAATTCTAGCCATAGTTGCAAATTTAGATTTGGAGTTACATCAAATGGATGTAAAAGCGCATTTCTAAATGGAGAAGCTGGAAGAGGAAATCTATATGGAACAACCTATAGGTTTCATAGTTGAAGGTCAAGAGCACAAAGTGTGCAGACTATTAAGATCTATTTATGGTCTTAAACAATCTTCCAGGCAGTGGTACATAAGATTTCATCAAGCAATTATTTCTTATGATTTTGTGATGATTGATGAAGACCACTGTGTGTATGTCAAGAGATCTAATAGTAAATTTGTGATTCTTTCACTTTATGTGGATGACATACTATTGGCTGGAAATAATGAGGAGTACTTAATAACCATTAAGCGATGGTTGTCCTCCAATTTCGAGATGAAGGACATGGGTGAAGCAGCATATATACTTGGTGTAAAAATTAAAAGGGATCGATCAAAGAAGATGCTAGCTCTTTCACAAGAGCCATACATTAAGAAAATTCTTGAGAGATTCCATATGCAAGATTGCAAACCCATTGATACTCCTATTACAAAAGACCAAGGTCTAAATCAAAGAATGTGTCCTAAGACTCCACATGAAAGAGAACAAATGGCAAAAGTTCCTTACACTAGTCTTTGTTGGAAGCCTCATGTATGCAATGATGTGTACAAGACGACATTTGCTTTCTTGTTGGCATGGTAAGTAGATATCAGGCAAACCCAGATGACCCATTGGAGAGTCTGTCAAAAGGATACTTAGGTATCTCAAAGGCACTGCGTTGATTATTCATTGTGTTATCAAGGCAATAATTTGCATCTAGTTGGTTATACTGAGATCTTTGATTGGGGAGGAGATTTGGATGAAAGAAAATCTACCAGGTTATGTTTTCTACTTGAACAATGGAGTGATTTCATGGAGTAGTAAGAAACAATCATGCATAGCCTTGTCAACAATGGAAGCTGAATTTGTAGCATGTTCAGCAGCAGTGCAAGAAGCGGTTTGGCTTAGGAGATTCTTGAGTCACTTGGGATTTGACAAAGATGCATTAAGTCCAGTTTTGGTGAATTGCGATAGTCAGGCTGCAATTGCATTCACAAGAGATCCCAAGTACCACTCGAAGACCAAACACATTGATACCAAGTATAACTTTGTCAGAGACATGATTGCACAAAAAGAAGTGAAAGTGCAGTACATATCTACGCAGAAGATGATTGCTGATCCTTTTACAAAACCTATACCTAGAGATGCATTCAATGGTCATATGAAATCTCTAGGATTGCGTAGAGTTTAGCATATATGTATTGTACTTGATGAAAAACAATTTGTTGTTATTCTTCCTTTATAATTGTAATATACTATTTACTATATATTAATGCGTATCAAAGTTTTGTGCTTTGACTTATCATGCATACACACACATCTATGTTATGTACATAAAAGTAAAGGTATGTCGGACAGTAGATTGGCCTTCTCACACAGGCAATCGCTTCTATGACTTAGTAGTGCATAGAAATGAGATTGGTTTTAAGCTTTTATGATATAAATTTGGAGAGCTCGAGCTTAAAACGGAAAATCGCCTTGATAGTGAATCAAGATGAGGTCACTAAATTAAATTGTGATCGAAAGGTAAAACCTCCCACAAGTTTACCTTAAGCTGTCTTTATATGCCGGTGGGAGTTCCGTGTTTATAAATTGAGAATTTAAAGTAGAGTTGTGGACTCAAGTTAGATATTGAGTATATCTGAACTATCACCTATACAATATTAGTTTGACATACGCTCCATTGCAAAAGGAGAATAATATTGTAGCATGTGTTTCATACCACATGTGCATTTTGCGACCAATAAAGGTAACATAAGTTTTTGATCTCTACTTCTAAGTTGTGTGAGCCTTAGAGATTAAGGAATCTCATTTAAGTACCCTCAGTACTTTTTGATTAATCTTGAAGTTTTATCTCAATGTTAGTTATCTTGAAATGTCACCAATGATTATGAATCATTCGATCTAACGGGCCATATTCAGATAACAGTTGATTTAAAATGGAAAGATATAAGTTGAAAAGGAAGATCATCGAAATGTCTCATTTGCTTAAGTTGTATCCTTTGGTCGACCAATTATATTTATTTGTTAAATATGATTGTGGGTGCACGAGATTTTGAAATAACCATATAAAAGAGATCTTAAGATATTCAAATGTGATCGATGTATCTAGGGTATTGCATACATACTCTACTTATAAGTTGAGCTGCTGTATATACCTAACAGTTATATAGCTATGAGCTCTCAGATATTAATTGTATGCTGGTCGCACGGCCTATTTACTTGTATGAATACGTTTTTGCAGAGATAAGAAACATTGTTCTCTATAGATGGAACTTATGAGAAATTAAACCCATTATGTGCGAGTGGGAGATGTTGGAATATACATACGCACATAAAGTGGTTTGGGTAGTTTTTGTAACTGATTAAATAACTACTTAGTAGTTATCTATATAAGAGATAAAGAAGGAGATTGTGAAAATCTCCGAACAAGAATTTTCAACGCACAAACTTTCTTGTTTTTCTCTCTAATCTCTGCAAGAGTACTTAGGCTGTGATTATTGGGCATTTTTCCTTCTTGGTGATTTTGCCTGTGACCAGTGAACAAGTAAAGGTTATCTTTTGCTTCCGCTTCGGGTATGTGGTTTCTTATTTGATCTTTAAGATTCAACAGTATGAAAGTGGCGGTGGTGGTATAGGTAGGTGGTGATAATGAGAAAGAGACATTGTGGGTTGAGCAGAGGAGGAGCTGGCAGTTTCGGGCGGGAATGAGACGATGTCTGCGGCGTTGAAGAGGTCGGTGGAGTAGTCATACATGATCATATGGCTAAATTAATTATAAGAGGAAGGGAGAGAGACACGCTCATGTTAATATGTTACTTCACATCCTCTCCGTATGCTTGTTCTTATATTAATGTTAGCGTGCAAGGACAGTTTAAAGGAGACCGAGCTAGTAATGACGTGTACGATGACGTCATGTTTTTGAATGAAAGTCAACGCCAAGCTTTAGTACAAGCCAGCCAGCAGAGCCAGCCGACCTGAGCAGAGCCGAGGTTAATTAATCAGTGATCGATAAGGTTTTGAGGGGGACTTGCGGGGTCTAGTACTAGATAGGTTTCTATAGCTAAATAGAAAAAAAAAAAGTGCTTTTATGTGGAAAAGTTGAAGAAATTAGAATCTAAGTTCATAATTCATTAACTCAGACTCGTTAATTGGCAACTTTGGAAGACTGGAAGTGGAGATATACAGAAACATCTAAAATTATGAGTGATAAGTAAGTGGAATATATATAGGGTACTACTACCATTAGAATCACAAAAATGTTCATATCATGAGAATCATATTTACAGCTATTGGATTCTAATCCAACACATTAATCTATGAATGATAAATGCATGAAATATTTGATGCACAAAACATTTCGAAGGGTTCCCATGACATGGGTATATATTTAGGTTCTATTGTATAATTTCTCATATATATATATATATATATACATTAGTTTTTGGAGCATGCTACGCATGCATGAACCCACTCGCTACGCTTGCGGGAATTTATTTGTTCTAATAAATTGTTTTTATATAACAAAAGGTATATTAGTTCTTTTTTATTTTGAATTTTTTTGTCAATTAATTATACCTATTTGAATTTAATAGCAGAAAAACCCTTAATTAAAGGTAGAATAGTATATTTAAGTGGAGGTTAGAACGACTTAGGTTTTGTTTGATACTTCTTTAATTTTTTAGTATTTATCAATTAACTTTTTTTATAAGAACTTATTAAATAAGCTCTTATATGCTATGAGGTGTTTGGTAGAAAAGTGCAAGAGCCTCTTATTTAACAATTGATTGTTTGGAAATCAAATTTGACATATCTTATTACGTGGGTACTATTTTTGTGTCATTTGTTTGCTTTCATGATCCTAATTTCCTCTCTATAATTTGTTCATGATAGACAAAATTGCTTTGATGATTCTAATTTCGTCACTGTAATTTATTCATGAGAGAGAAGCCCAAATCACCACCACAGCAATTTGTGAGAGTCTCTTGTAATTCTTTCATGAAAGAGAGAGAGAGAGAGAGAGAGAGAGAGAGAGATTAGCTTTGATGATCCTTATTTTATCACTGTAATTCATTCACGGAAGAGAGAAGCCCAAATAAGCACCACAGTAATTTTTGAAATGTTGCGAGAGCTAGGGGCTTGTGAGTAGTACGATTCTATGAGAGTGTGAGAAAAACCAATGCGAGCAAGTGATGAATGCTGCGGATCTGTAAATACGCTCTTCCTTGGTGTTCCTCTTGATTTAGGTTTCGTATCTTTCTTGATCGTCTTTCATGCCGATCAATCGTGATTTGTACATATCTGAGAGAGAGAGAAAGAGATATGTGCGGCCGAAGGTGATGGCTCTGTTTGGTAAGCACAAACTAGCTTATCAGCTAGCTGATCAGCTAGTTGATAAGCTAGTTTATTTTTTAAGCTATGTTTGGTTTGTAGCTTATTTTAAAAATAAGCTAGTTGATAAGCTCCCAATTGAAACGCTACTCGTAGTAGCGTTTGAACAAAAAATCTGTCGTTTGGATTTTTTTTTACAATTATACCCTTATTTTTACGGTATTAATAAATTAATGCCCCGCGAATATTAGTGTCCCGCGAAACTACAAACCAAATAGAGATAAATACAAACAGATTTGCTATATCACGTTAGGGATTTCCAGTGTGATTCCTAGCGTTGTTTTTTTTTTCTTTTTAGAGTTGGCTATCTCTCAATCGTTCAGGCTTTGTTATTCCTCTTTGGCGATCGAGCATTAGATACTGGAATCTTGGGTTGAAGGACCATATTTGTAAGATATCAATTGTTATTTTTGTAATTTTTTAATTTCATGGTGATCTCTTTGATATAGAGTTATTTTCATGTAAGCATTTATGGACACACATAATTCAATTTTCTAAATAATATAAATTATTTTATGGCATTAATTTATATTTTGTAAATAAAATACATAGTTATTTATAACAATTAATTATATGATTATATAATGAATATACTAAATTGTGTCATATGTCCTTTATTGTCATTTTGCATTTATCAGCTAATCAATCAGCTATCATTCCAAACAGTTTTTAGTTGATCAGCTAGATTATCAGCTTTCCGCTATCAGCTAGTAGATTATCAGTTATCTATCAGCTAGATTATCAGCTATCGGCTAGCTTATCAGCTAGCCTTACCAAACAAAGCCAATATGTATGGAGAGAGCACTCATAGGAGGAGGGCGTGAGATAGGGTTGAAGGGGTTGGAAATTTTTTAGGGAATGTTGAAATTTTAAAATTAATCATCGTTTCTCAATCCGCTACTCGCTTAAGTGGAAAATCATTTATTTAAAAAGTTAAAAACTAAAATTATTTGTTAAGACATTTTTTCTCTTATTTGTAAAAGGTTACTTACCAAAGGCACTTATTTTCTCCAATCTCTTATTAAATAAGATTTATTACAAATAAGAGGTAAAAATAAGTGCTACCAAACAAAACTTTAATCGATTGTAAATTTGTAAATTTGAGTGACGGTTGAAAGATTAATTATGCCATTAATTAAGGGAATGATAGTAAATTTAAGTGTTGATAGAAAGAATTAATTAAGGGTAGAATAATAATTCAAGTGACCGATAAAAGATTGATTATTTGTGCTTATAAAGTAATATATATATATATATTATACAATGGAACAAAACCCCTAAAAATGTAGTTGGCATTTAATGTTTAGTACATTTATGACCTACGAATTTAATAATGCTTCCAATATATTTTGGATTCTATTGTAGAAGTATATATATGTTGTAAATTAAGTTGGAACTTGGTAAGAACTAGAGAAGGAAAATAGAAGACTAAGAACTTCTACTACTACAAACTATTACTACAAAGGAGAAGAAAATAAATGAGATAGTTGGAATGAAAAGTTTTAATTCAACTTGGTGTGTCAATTACAATGGGGTTGGCACCCTTTATATAGGTCATTTGGTGATGATGATAATTGTACTTATACAATGTGTACAAGTTATACATACACCACAAGTCCTATAACACATCACAAGCAACATAGACAATACATGAAAGAGTTGGTGTACATCGGAGAGGATTACAAGTTACTTGACAATACATGGATAAGTGATTATACATTAGAGTTGAATACAAGTTATGTAGAGTGTACAATTTACATTCAATGTAGAAGTCATGCTTGATGTTACAATTCTATTTGAGAGTCATGCTTGATAATGTGATCATTCATAAGCTTGGTTAAAGGGTCATCCAATTTATAACACTCCCCCTTGGATAACACTTGTTGAGAGAATATGTCTCGTTAAAATCTGTACTTGAAAAACCCTGTGGGAAAAAATTTAGTACAGGAAAAAGAGTATAATGTTCTCGTCAATCTTGATTTGCAGTATAATATTATTGATTGCCTCATTAAAAACCTTGCTAAGAAAACCCAGTCGGACAAAACCAAAGCTAAGGAAAAGAGTGCAACACATTGATATACTTTGAGAGAATATATATGCCTCAGTAAAACCTTTACTAGAAAAATCATGTGGGAAAAAAATCTAGTATAGAAAAAAGAGTACATTGCTCTCATACATTTTTTATACGGAGTATAATAATGTTAGGATTGCCTCTAAAAAGAACTTGCTAGGAAAATCCAGTGGGATAAAACCATAGCAAAAGGAAAATAGTGCAATACACTAATCAACCCAGATACAAAGTTTTAATATTGTTAGAATTGCCTCATTAAAAACCTTGCAAAGAAAACCCGATGGGATAAAACCATAGCGAAGGGAAAAATAGTGCAATACACTAATCAATAACTCATTTTGATTCCCCCCCTCATGTTCACATGAGTGAGACATCTTGTGCATTTGTTGCACATGAACAACGTTTTCTATATAAACCATTTAATGTTGAAGCATATGATTGTCACTTTTTTGTATATAATACTTGCGTCAATTGACTCATAACTTGTTGCTACTGAATGATCCTTTGAATTTCAAGTTCATATTAATTTATACATGGATCATAATACAACAAATTTAATGCAATTCGATGTGTTTCAAGCAATTTCACGTCATTCTTTTTGAATTGGTTTATATCTCCCCCTAATTGTGGGAAAACTGATTCATCAAAGTGACAATTAGCAAAACTTGCTATAAATAATTTTCCTATTAGGGATTCAAGGCATCTTATAATATGATTAATGGAGAGTAAATTAATATACGTCTCTTTTTGATTTGCCTTGAAATAATCTCCAACTGAAAAAAAAAATCAAGTTCGATAAAGGATGTCCGTGCGAATTTATGATATTTTCGCATTAGTGATGATTATGAATAATCAAATAGATCTTTCCGCATTATGAATGTCATTTGATTTATGAAGACATTCGTTTTAATGTGTCTTATATATTCCAGAAGTTAAAGCCGAGAATATTATACTCAGATTAAATCATATAGATAAATTTTCTATTATTTTGAGTAGAATTTTTCTGAACAAGACATTAACAATAATATTGTTGTATTAGATATTGCCTGAACATTAGCCTCCGCTAAGTTCGAATTCGAGAAATATTCACTTTTGTACATGCATGTAGCACGATACATAAGACATAAACTCATCGCCCATATTTAGGTCACGATTTAAACACATCTCGATGTGCCTATTTTATCGAGCCATTTTCAATGATAAAATTCATTATATTTTGCATTTAATTTTGAAGGCATGGTAAAGGTCATAAAAATATTCGGGTATATATATGAAAATATTTAGGCAAAATAGCCTTTCATATATGACAAAAAAATGTCACAATTATGAGCGCTCATTGTCAATAATTATTTGCCCTTTGTAGTGGTGCACCACTTTTGTTCCAACTTTTGGTGGAATTGTCAATACGACATTTACCTGATATTTTCACCTTTTCCTCGTCTATCAATTTATTATTGCGATCATGATCATTATATGCAACATATGCTTCTTAATTTGAAGCTGAACTAATTGGACGTGAGCGATATTATATTTATAATATCTCATTATTTTACTCAGCTACCATGAGACAAGAAATCAATCCTTAATATTTATTGGATTGACGTGCGCACTCGATATTTGTTGCATCAATAAATCGAGGCGGGCCATGTGACCTTATTTTTATTGTCTCTTCAATCATATTTCAACATAGCCTCAACATAGAGGTAATTAAAATTGTGGAATTATAATTAATATTTGACTGATTAAATCTTGTAGCATGAGACCTAGCTGCTCATTTTGAGCTTTTGGAGAATTACCCTTTTAGTATGTATATATATAACTCTATAAGGTGAAAAGATATATAAAGTGAAATATTTACTTTTCAAATCTCTAAAGAGAAATTGACGAATGATTAAGTATAACACACAGTTTTGCATATATGCTTTATTCGCAAATTGTAGTATCTAATTGTCATGACAAGTAATTCTTGTCTGTAATATAATAAGACAACAAGTTCAACTATGGTTGAATAATATTTTGAAAATAAATTTAATATAAAATAGTTTTCCCCTTTTTATGTAAAAACATAACATATGATTAAATATATGTTCACAACTTGATTCATTAATAAACAAAATATACTATTCGTATGAGTTGGTGGGATAACCTCCAGGTCGGGTGGCGAGTCATAGTCTACTTAATACCATACCTCATCGAAAGGGATAACTCGTCTCCCTTTCAATGTTTAGCTTTACTAGGGACAAGGCTTACCCACTATCAACTCAAACTTATAGCTTTATTTGTATTATAAAATCAAGAATAGAACAATAACTAATCGTTTGTAGTTTTAAGAGAATAACTATATATCACACATTGACTTTTGATTTCTGATGTAGAAGATCATACAAGATGTAGCTACAGAGCATACTTTCGTAGTCGGTGACGTTACAATGCATAATGTATGAATAAAGTACATTTCCATAATTAAATATGCATGTAACAAAAAAGAAATTAACAATGACAACACGAAAATAAATTGAACTTATTTAAATTAATAAAATTATACCTTCTTAGCTTTATATCTTTGAAAAGCTTCTTGATCTTCAAGACCTCCTCTTGTAGAGCAACTTCGTGCTGATAACGTGTTGTAAATTAAGTTGGAACTTGCTAAGAACTAGAGAAGGAAAATAGAAGACTAAGAACTTCTACTACTACAAACTACTACTACAAAGGAGAAGAGAAGAAATGAGATAGTTGAAATGAGAAGTTTTCATTCAACTTGGTGTGTCAATTACAATGGGGCCATTTGGTGATGATGACAATTGTACTTATACAATGTGTACAAGTTATACATACACCACAAGTCATAGAACACATCACAAGCAACATAGTTAATACATGAAAGAGTTGGTGTACATTGGAGAGGATCACAAGTTACATGACAATACATGGATAAGTGATTATACATTAGAGTTGAATACACGTTATGTAGAGTGTACAAGTTACATTTAACGTAGAAGTCATGCTTGATGTTACAATTCAATATGAGAGTCATACTTGACAATGTGATCATTCATAAGCTTGGTTACAGGGTCATCCAATTTACAACAATATATATATAAAGCGTGAATATTAACAGTAAGGAAATACCAAATTTGCTCTTTTGGAGTTTTTGTTTTCGTTTCCTGACTCTTTACGTTTCAATCTCCAACTCCATCTCTAAGTTCTAATTTCCTTAATTTCAATCACGCAATTTCAAATATGCATCTCCAATACCGAATATGCCCATCCCTATCTTTCGAGAACTTGAATCCGAGTCCTAGTCTCCTACATTATCTCATGATTTTAGTTAACAAGTTGTCTTCCTTTGAATTTCTTATTTCTCATAACGACAATTAAGATACTCTTCGTTCCTACTCTGCCTGTTCTTCACTTTCCGCTCTTTGTGCGTTCGCTGCTAGATGGTTTCCCTTTTTTAATTTTATTTCTTCAACAATATTGTTCTGAAACTAGGATTTCGATTCGACGTCGCTTTGCATTAGTGGGGAATTGATTATGGTTTCTCTTCAATTTAATTTTTTTTTGTTGGGAATTAGAGTTCTTAAAGATTTGTTAGGCCAATTCAACATTTCACGTTTTGCAAAAATTGTTGATCCGCATTATTGATTGAATGCTTCAATTTGATGGTGCCGAGACATAGTTGCGACATTTGTTTTTAATATGTTTGCTTATCCTTAATTTTTTTAATGAGAGTTTTGCTATCTTATTTTGAGTACAAGAACCATAATCTCTTAGGTAGTTCTTTAAGTGTGAAACTAAACTCGATATTAATTGTGTTATATTGTGATTGAGAAAATAATATATAGATTACAAGTTTGCTAATCGAGTTTTTTATTTGAGGTGGTCAATTTATTTGCTCTACTCTTATATGAAGGAAATTTTTTTTGTTGGGTCTATTAAAATGATTGTCATATAAATAAGATTTGGATTACCCTTGAAACGTATTAAGTTAGCACAAATTCAAAGAAAAATGCTAGCAATAATTTGTAGCCTTTTTGCATAGGTTGGCAATTTATCCTCCATTGGAGTCGGTGAAGCCCTTGTAATGTGCAAGAATGATATAAAGACTTTTTACTCAGTTTTACTATTTGTGAGTGTTAGCCTTCTAACCCATGATTTTAGTGTACGGGAGGTTGTTAAGCCCTTCATTCATCTATTTGTATTAAAAAACCCATTTAAAAGTATGACCTCCCTCAATGGGTGTCTTTGATACTTTTCTTATGAAGTCATGTAATAGGTCTATTTGGAGCTTTGCCAGCTGAAAGCTTACTCATGCTTCCATGAAACTTAGTTTTCATAGACTTTCATTCATTTTTCTTTTTCTATTTAAATCTATTAACAAGTCTACATGATTCTTTTCCCATCTCGGTGCTTTTAGGTTATGAAAGAAGCACATCACCAATTTATGGAAAACATTATTCAAGTACCTTAACATTCTCTATTTGTTAATGGTTCCTTTTTGTTGAGGCATGTGCCCTAGGTCAATCCATTAACTGTCTTTATGAATACTTTTAGTTAATTAAATAGAGGATTTCATTTGCTGTTTATTATAATTAATTTGCACGTTTACATTATAATAAGATCCATGGGTATTTAGAGAAATATCCTAAATGTCCCTAGTCAATCATTATATTGGGAACTATAATGAATTAAGACTAGTGTGAGTCTTGATTGATGATCATATGATGATTATACGTATAGGGATACGAATCAAGATCACGAGTACTTGTTAGGGAACAAAGTACTAGATCGACCCGCTATGAGAACATCACATGGATTAAGTCATAGTTGTTTCTCATGATAGGTATATTTTTCAGTCCTTTAACTTGAGATTACCAGAGATTTCAACATTAGGAACACAGTGATTTGATACAATCAAACATTGTCTTTAACCAGACAATTATAAAGGTTGTGATTGGTTATTGTGTGAGCAATGTGATGAAGTTGTGTAATCAAGCTAGAATTTGTCCCTCTCATATAAAGAGAGATATCCAGTGGATCCCTCGATGTGTTAGACTGTTAAAAGACCTAGTCTAAGTGAATTGATATTGATCAATGTCACTTGGATATTTTCAGTCTACCTAGAGATCGAGACTAGTACGATTGAACATGTTGGATGACAATTCCATGCCTTATGTTTGATCAAAAGGATATCGTGTGACAAAAGGATGTTATATACACTATTGATTAGGTTGTATCGATTTGATATTCGTACAACTTGGGTAGTCATAATGTCTTGCTAGAGGCCGGTTATGACTTGTATACCAAAATGTGTTTTGGTACACTGCCAACGTTGTATAAGCCTATTGGGTCACACACTAAGAATGGTTTTGCGAGATTTTAAGATGGTTCAGAAAAATGAATTTTATATGATAAAATTCATGACAGAAACGTCATTGTGGTATATTACATTTATACTTCTTTAAGTAGGGGTATATGTGTAATTTACTTAACCGTCTATATACAAGGGTTGTATAAATAGATGTTTTAAGTTAAAACACACGTACAAAGATTAAGGGCCGAAACTCTATTTTTGTTTTAGAAACGACTTAGAGTTTTCTGGTATGCTCTAGATCGTTTTGGAGAGAAATAAAAAGGTTTGGTATTCTCTCGAAGCTAGTACTTCAAATCTCGGTCGCCGTTCGTGTGTGGACTGCTGGTAGAGGGCGTTCGTCGTTGGCAGCGCCTTAGAGATCGATCAATCTTCAGAAAGGTATATTGCGACTGAGGTATGATTAAGTTTTCATGGTTTAAACATTTTTAATGGAATTAGATTCGGATCTTGTTGGGGTTTTTGTCAAAATTGTTTTGTAATTTCTACTGCGTATGAACCCCAAAACTCAACACTTTTATCTTTTAATTATTTTGATTTAGTGCATTTACCGCTTTAGTTATTCAATTTGAATTGAGAGTTTTGGTTAGTCGTTCATTTAATATTTGCTTCTCCGTCGTTTGTGATGGATTTTGTATTAAATTTACCTTACAATTAAAAGGTTAAATTATTCAAACTGCTCTATAAATGATCACATATTTTGATCTATAGCTTTCATATGATTCTGAGTAAATATAATATTTAACAAGAAACGTGTATTTATTATATTATATTATAAACAAGTAAATATACTTTTATTTATTTGAGGATATTTTTATTGGATTTAATAATTTTAAGATAGGCAATTAATTAGGAACTTCACAACTTAATTGAATTATTACAAAAGTTAGGGACATGAGTTGTTGATTAAATTTCTATAGAATATTATGTAACTAAATTCCCTTAAAAAGAGTTGGTTCCTTATATCTTTGACTGTTTTGAAATACCAGAATTGAATTCAGCTCAATGTTTCTCAGTTTTTTCTTATGTATTTGGACTTCATTTCTATCTTTTTTCTCCTGATGGAAATATTAAAGCGCAAAATAAGAGATTCATGGTGAATCTGATCCCGATTTAATAAAATTTTTATTTCTCTTAACTTTGAGGGTTTTTTAATCATTTGTTTTGGTTGATGAAATAATAAAATTTAATTCGAAACACAAAAAATAAAAATTATTATTCTTTTTTTTTGAAAGAGGAGAAATTATTCTAACCATATAATAACCAACAAATGCATGCTATAATTTATACTATATTTAAATTTTGAAGGTTTTTTCTTTATTGTGTTGATTTTTTACATAGAATATTTACAAAATATAAAGTTGTTTTGAATTATGTTTTTTAAATAATATATGAGTTTGTTTTTGTAGTATATGTTATAAGTTTTTTACTTATTTCTTTTTAAATTTATATTCATAAAATGTGTGCGAAGAATGTTATGAAAACTAGTATATATATATATATATATATTTCATGCTACAAATGTTTGAGCTTGCGGGAAGACGATTCATTATTATAAAAATTAAAAAAAAACGATAAAAAAAATATATTAATCAGTCAAAATAAGGTAAATAGGCTAGTTATATCAATTAATATGATATGTTAAAATCTATAAAGAATAATATTTTAAATTTTTATGATATAATTGTTTTAATTGAAATAAGATACATTAATCTTTATAATTTAATTACCTTTAATTGACATAAAATACATATACACTACAAAAGTTTGCCAGAATAGCGACAATAATTAGCGACAAACTAGCGGTGGATCTAAATTTTGACCGATTTGACCAGATAGTGACGAATTTGTGACTGAATAACAACGAACTAGTGACGGATTAACGACGGGTATTAGTTACAGATGAAAAATCCCGTTGCTAATTCTTATTAGTGACGGAAATCCTATTGTTAATTTTAATTAGTGACAAGCTATTTTGCGACGGGCTTCTGGTCGCTTTTTTCGTTGCTAATCGATTTAGTGACGGGAAAAGTGGCTTTAGCGACCAATTTTTTTTGCGACGAATTTGATCTTTTTTTTTGTAGTGATAATTAATCGACTAGTTTTTGCCAAAAGATTGGCCGGCGTAAAAAAAACACAAAAAATAAGAAAATAATCCCATCTTAGAAGAAATCGAAAAAATCAGAAAATACTTCCGACAAAAAAATAAACAAATAAGAAATAATCCAAAAAACTTATTACTTATTTTAATTAATAATTGTGAATCGCCAACGAATTGCGTTGGGCTTTTCTCGCTAGCTAATTGTCTTTGGCTTTTATTTTTATTTTGGGTTCTTGCATGCCGAATAAATAAAAAGAAAACACATTAAAAACAGAAAGAAAACCTTACGAATATCAAAATAGAATGAACTTTATAAAGCTACTATAAAATAGTCGAAACAAAAACCCGAATTAGACAAATATAATAAGTAATAGTGAAATTTCAAGTAAAGAAGGAATTTTTAACATTGGTGTATATATAAGAAATTCTATAAAAGGAACCAAAATATGTTCTCATGTCATGAGTACTATGTGTTTTGACCATTGGATCTTAATTCAATGGTGAGTGTTGTTTTGCATATAATGCACCATCAGTAAATAATGATCATTAAATACATTCTAATTTCGAACTAAAACAATAGTTCCATGCCATGAGAACATTTTTTAGTTCCATGCATGAGAACATTTGTTTAGGAAAATACTAGAATGACACCCCTATATAATAACACCCTAAGTGACACCCCTATGACGTGGCAGGCGGGTCCCACATAAAAATGAGTGTGCGCAAAATAGTTCATGGTGCATAACACGCGTGGTGTGTATCTCGAAACGTGCATGACAATTCCCACGAATGTGGGCCAGCATGCCACATCAAATTTTTACGTAGGACCCGCCCACCACATCATAGAGGTGTCACTCGAGGTGTCATTAGGGGTGTCATTCTAGCATTTTCCAATTTTTTTTTATATATAGTTCAATTATAAATAAGCAACTGCTTCTAGGGGCACACGGATTGGATCCAATCTAATTAGGGTCAATCCATAATCCAATCTGATTATCACGGATTGAAAAATCACAGTCTATTCGAGTTCATTTATTTCGCTAATCCAACTTAATCGAATTTATTGAATGCGGACTCGACTGGAACAAGTTATGCTTATTGAGAACTATTACTATTTAAAGAATTATAAGATTTATATTTTAAATTAAAACTTAGACAAATCCCAATAAGTAACAAAAAAGTTACGATTAGTTAAAAAAATGTTGAATACCGACTTTTAGTTTAAACATATTAGTCTTATCATTTTTTGTATTTATCTAACTAAATAGCTTAAATGTGTACTTGAACGTGAAAAGAATTAACTTAAGTTGCAAAATTTTAGATTTCAAGTTTATATGAATAAATAGTAGATGAATTTTGATTGTCATCATGTTGATCAGGTTATTCGTTTGGTAAATGACTCACCTAAAGCAATATTTACGTGTACAAATTAGAAGATAGACTTTAGGTAATTAGATGAAGATACACGGTTCCAACATAATCTAGAAGCAGTTGCAATAGGATCTCTAAATGAGTTTGTTAAAGATTTGATCTTATCTACAACTAACTAAAGACCAACTGAAGATCTCATGGAAGTTGGAGTTGTGATTCAAAGACATGCTTACCTTGTGTTTAATGTGCAAGGACATGGTTATTTGAAGATGAAGATTGGGAAAATCTGAAGGATTTAGTTAAAATTGTGTGATCTTCATCGGTTTATATATTGTGTCAAAATAATAGAGTCTGTACACTAGTCGATTCATTTATTTTGGAATTGTGAACTTGTTATGTTCACATTTTTTATCGAGTTGTAACACCCTAAGGGGACTTAGACGTTCCAATGAGGGATAACCTCACACATAAGAGGAGTCTTGTGGACGTAAGATCCACATAGAGAAGTGTAAGAAGGTACTAGGAGGAGCTTAGTGAGGGAGTCATAAGAAAAGTCTTATAGTTTGTTGTCTTGATACTTAGTGGAGATTACGTCTAAGCATGGCCTTGCAGATGTAGGTCGTGGAACGAACCATAATAACAGGTTCTCTAGTGTCCTGGTTTGATTTACTTTTTGCATACTTTATTTTTAAGTACTTGCATTAATTATTTTCATGTTACAATCACTTGTATATTCGGCTGTAACCGCATATGGTTCTTTTAAATCGGTATCAGCGGGCACTGTAAAGTTTTTGTATACAAAGAAAAATCAGATCCTTACTAGCCAAAATGTCTCTGGGAAACCAATTGGACCAGCATAAAGGTGTTTCAAATATAAGGCCACCATTGTTGACCAATTCAAACTATACGTAGTGGAAAGCGTGCATGGAAATATACATGTTGTCCACTGATGTCAAAGCTTGGAGAGCCATTGAAAAAGGATACGCACCAGTAAAGTTCGATGGACAACCAAATAATCCAGATGAATAATGATGGCTAAGGAGAAACCTCTTTTAGCAATCACCAAAAGAATGAATGCAATATTCGTGCTTAAAATAAACGAGTGTCCCAAAAGTGTCACAATTCGGAGTCAAAGAGGTGTTAGGTTGGAATAAATGGAGGGTTATGGATGTATAGAGATGCACATGTGAGTGGAGATGCTAAGTGACTAAATAAGTCAACTTATCTCTCCACCACCATTTCTCTCACTCACACAATTGAGAGGCTGAGAAGTGAGAAGAAGAAACAGAGAGAATGAGGAGAAGAAGAAGCTGAGAAGGAGAGAAGACAAGGTGAAAACATCGGGATCAAGGTGAGTCGTTGTTGATGTTGTTGTGTATTCGTTGTTGTCATGGTGGCCGAAAGGCTCGGCCATGGAGGCCGAGAGGTTCAAGGGTGGAGATGGCAGGGGCGTCTTCTCTGTCATTGATTCCACTTAGGGTTGGGGTTGAGAGCCAACCCCAACCCAACATAATTTTTTTTTTCTGGTGATCGAACAAGGGACTTCCCTGGTTTGATCGCGTGGACGCCCACCATGGGCCGAGCCTGGCCAATTCTGGTCCAGGGTACCCAAACCAATAGAAAAAAAGAGAAGAAAAGAAAGTAAAAATTTGGAAAATATTCCAAAAAAATTGGAAAAATCTCAAAAATTTGTATTTCAATAAAATAAAATTGATGAATCGCTATGAAAAATAAAATATTTGGAAATTTCGGACGTGACTTTTGCAGGGTTTTTGCCTCGAAAAGCGCAAAAGGGGCAATTTGGCCTAAAATTTTAGAAATTGATCGTAAATTGTCATGCTAAATCGAAATTATTGTTAAATGGACATAGGTGGACACGGGTGATCAATTGGCGACCAAAGACTCAGTGGACTTGGACTCGGGGATTGATTACGGGGTATTGGAGTGCGTTGTGAGGTTTGTAAAACCCAATTAAAAAATTATGAGTATTTATTTCGCTTTGTATTTTCATTTAGTTCCAGTATTCCTTGTGGTCATTATTACATCTATATCTTGTCATTGTTTGGACGGTTGGTTGAGTTACTCCCACAGGATTTTCTGTTGTGTGTATATGCATTTTATACCATAGCATGTGTATCAGGAGTTCTCAGTGGATACGACCTGAGTTAATGAACAACTATATATGTCGGTGCGTCGTAGGTCTACACCGACCACTGGGAGGGACCAGGTGATAGCTAGTAAGGTGCGCCTACTAGTGGGATCCTGGAAGGGTATTCTGAAGTTTGGTTTAGTATGATTGTAACATGTACATACATTTGCACTTTATTGTTGTCTACGCATGCGATGCTCTAATTACAGTTGTCTGTTTACATTCCGCATGTATATTTAACAGTATTTATTGAATTTCACTTGTTTATTTAAATGCTCAAAGAAGTTCCTTGGGATTTTACTTACTGGACTCGTCATCCATTTTCTTCTATGATGATTGAGTTCAGATCCGAGTACAAGTAAAAACAAGGGGATCTTAGGCGACTACCTCCGACTGCCTGCTGTCGAGGACTACTTGTACGTGTTTTTTTTTTATTCTATTTTTTGTTGGGAACTGGGAGTAACATGACAATGTACCTGTATATACCTTATATGGTACAGTCGTATATCTCTATACAAAATGTTTTTAGGGTTTTTTTTTTCGTAATAGGAGTTGTTTAATCGATTATTAATATTTCTTGAATTAGTGGTATAAAGTACGACTTCCGCTGAAAATGTCACTTATATGCTGTACACACAAATGGATACAAATTTTGAGACAGAAAAAATGACGGGCAGGTGCCGTACACATGTAGTTGGGCCAACTGGCAAGGAGTACACGCTGGTAAGGAGTATATGGAGACACGTCACCCCGGGGTTGCGAGGGCCACAAAAATTGGTATTAGAGCAAAATAGGATGTCATAAGACAATAAAACTTAATCAATGAACTTAGACGTGGAAACTGGAAGTTATTGGCTTAGAACTTTAGTTGGGAAGTAATGTGAGGCGGGTAGAGTTAGAACTTATATGCGTGTTATATTTTCATTTCATTAAATGATGTAGATATATACCTCGAGACTGAGCTGGAGCACATTCTTGAAGCAGATTATGGACTGACAATCAAGTATGCCTTTTGAGATTGGACTGACTAGCGATGCGACTAGGGATGTCCCGGTTATGGCGAATGTGGAGGATAGACTATCGGCCCATGAGACACAAATGGTCGAGGTATTATGGCTATTATGAGAGCAGATCGCGGTACTGGCGATACTAACTTCAGCTAGAGAGCCAATAACTGTGAACGTACCGGCGGGGACAGTTGTTGTTCGGTGGTACCCCAAATACCAGTTCAGGGGGTAGCGACAGAGGCACCCACGAAGACAGTTACAGGAGTTGTCGTTCCTTTGGAGACGTCGACTCTTACGCCTCCACTGACGACGACGGACCAGGCTAATGCCACCCCCGCCGCTGATACTACTACTACATCGTCATTCGTCCTAGCACTAGAGACAAAGTTATTGAGGGAGTTTTTGAAGTTCCAGCCAGGAATCTTTTACGGTGGCGGTGACCTCGAGGTTACAGGGACATAGGTAGTGTCCCACAGTTTTCATAAGCTGATGAGGAACGATGAGACTGTACAGGCACGAATTTCTGGAGCCTATTTGAGAGGGCATGCAGTAGTCTGGTGGACGACATATACAGATACTCATCCGGAAATGGCAACATGGGCTGAGTTTAAGAAGCTATTCTACAATCTGTACATACCTATGGAGGTTAGGTTGAGACCGAAGGAGGAGTTCCTGACCTTGAGACAGGTAATCAAACCTTGATGTAGTATATTGAAAAGTTTCGACATTTGCTTCAGTTCTCTCTAGATGTCGTTGGGACAGAGCGCTTACAAATCTATTATTTCACCAAAGGGGTTGATGACAGGATTGCGTTAGCAGTTGTCTCGACCGGAGCCACGACTCTGCAGGAAATCTTTGACAGGACATTGGTTCAAGAGGCATACATACTGCAGAGGGCTGAACAATGTGTGACTGGTAGGGAGGTACAGTCAGGGCAGAGTTCTCAATCGAATCAGAGGCAGAAGAGATCGATGGATCGCCGGGATAGAGGCCGGAGAGATGATAGATGGGAGAGAGGCCGCCGAGACTCAGGGCATTCAGTTCCGATATGAGGAGCCACAGCCAGTTCATGTTATCACCTCAGCATCAGTGGATCGCCAGTAGTCACAGCTTCATGATTACCGTCAAGGTCGAGATCAGGGGGGCCATGATAGGGGTTAGGTAGACCGGGGCCAGGGTCCGAGATTTAGAGATAAACAAACAGGTATACTGGAGAGCCATAGATGTCACCAATGTGGTCAAAGGGGACACTCGAGGGCTGACTGTCAGACACCACCATCGCCACGGCGAGAGTCAGATAAGGCCAGAGATAGAGCACATGCGTTAGCACGGCCAGATAGCGGGGCAACTAGGTAGCTCATTGAAGGTACGTTACTTATAGTTGGTTGCCCTATGCATGCTATATTTGATTATGGTAGCACTTTATCATTTCTTGCTAGACGTATTGTTGGATTGTTAGGGCCAGTTACACAGACACTAAACCCACATCTTTTCTTAGTATGATTGTTGGGGATAAGATATACCATAATCGAATATGTCGAGACGTGATGATAGAGGTGGAGGGACATCCGTTTCCAGCTGATCTTTGAGTATTAGAGTACTTAGAGTTTGACACATTACTCGGAATTGATTCGTTAACATCCTATCATGCACAGATAGACTATTAAGGTAAGAGGATAAAGTTTCATATTATCGGAATACTGGAGTTCATATTACTTGGATCGACAACTAACTTACCCATCACGAGAGGCCGACTAGCTACGGCGAAAGAGATGGAGGCGTTTGCGGTGATAGTTGAGCCAAAGGTTCGGACAGAGGTTCAGATTGAGGACGTTCTGGTGGTTAGGGATTTTATCGATGTATTTCCATATGATTTACCTAGATTTCCACCGCCACGAGCTATTGAGTTCATAATCGAGCTGATACCAGGGACGCAGCCGATTACCAGTTAACCTTACCGGATGGCACCAGCGAAGCAGGAGGACGTGAGACGACAGTTGGATGAGCTATTAGAGAAAGGTTTCATTCACCCTAATATGTCACCTAGGGGAGCTCCAATACTGTTTGTGAAGAAGAAAGATGGTACGATGAGAATGTGCATCGACTATAGGAAGCTAAATCAGGTAACTATGAGGAACTGTTACCCACTTCCTAGGATTGACGATCTATTTGATCAGCTGACGGGTGCCAAGTTTTTCTCAAATATTGACCTTCGCTCAAGTTATCACCGGTTGAGGATTCGAGAAGAGGATATCCAGAAAACCACTTTCAACACGAGATACCGGTTATTTGAGATCACAGTCATGCCGTTTGGGCTGACAAACGCTTTAGAGATTTTCATGGTCTTGATGCATAGGGTCTTGAGGTCGCATTTAGACAGATTCTTCATCATGTTCATTGACGATATCTTGATCTAAAACAAGACTCGTGAGGATCATGAAGGACATCTCAAGACACTTTTGACGACATTGAGAGAGCAACGACTGTACGCCAAGTTTAGCAAAAGTGACTTTTGGCTAAGTGCGGTGAGATTCTTAGGCCATGTCATCAGTGAGCAGGGTATCTCTGTGGATTCATAAAAGATTCGAGCGATCATTGATTGGAAGACACCTGAGTCTGTGGCCGATATATGAAGTTTCCTTGGAATGACCGGATACTACCAGCAATTTGTGTAGGATTTTGCCTCGATCGCAGCACCGATGACGAGACTAACTAAGAAAGATGTCAGATTCGACTAGTCAAATGAGTATGAGTAGGCCTTTTGTGAATCAAAGTGGAGACTGACATCTACACCAGTATTGACATTGCCGGAGCCAGGCAATACCTTGACAGTATATACATATGCGTCAAGCATTGGTCTTGGATGCGTGTTGATGCAGGATAGTAGACCAGTTGCCTATATTTCCAGATGGTTGAGACCCCACGAAGGGAATTATCTAGTGCATGACTTGTAGCTTGTAGCGGTCGTCTTTGCACTGAAAGGCTTGGAGACACTATATCTATGGAGAGCAATTCGTGTTGTATACAGATCACCAGAGGTTACATTACTTCTTCACGCAAAGGGGTCTGAATATGTACCAGTGGAGATGGCCGGAGTTGCCGAAGGACTACTACTTTGCTATTGAGTATCACCTTGGCAAAGCGAACGTCGTAGCAGATGCATTGAGCAGGAGTGGACTCGACAATCAGACTGTTCTGCAGCAGATCACACATGAGCATGGCTTATTACAGGCATCATCAGTTATGTGCATGGCCGAGTTGTCAACTACGGCGGAACAACACATTTGTTGTTAGATGAGGATACCAACCGTATCAGTTGAATGGGTTGTCGAGTGTCAGAGGGCTGATAGGCTTTATAAGCGGGTCAGTGGTCTGTCTCAGAATCTGAAATGCACTAATTAGACAGAAACCACAGATCGATGTTTGAGATATTGTGGGAGATTGTGGATACCTACGGATCAGGAGATACAAGATGAGATTTTGGAGGATGCACACAAGTCTCGTTACACAATTCATCCTGGTCGGACCAAGATGTACCATGATTGGAGGCGAATATCTTGGTGGCTAGGGATGAAGGCTGACGTAGGTGCGCACGTTAGGAGTTGTCACATTTGCCAGTAAGTGAAGGCTGAGCATATGAGACCCGGTGGATTATTACAGTCGTTGCTCATTCCATAGTGGAATTAGGAACATGTCACTATGGATTTCGTTAGTGGGCTACCGCAAACATTGAGGCGCCACAATGCAGTTTGGGTAGTGATTGATAGACTGACAAAGTTGGCTCACTTTATTCCAATCTCGATGAAATATACATTTCTCCAGCTGAGCATATTGTTTGTGTGTGTGATTATTAGACTTTATGGGGTGCCGATTTTCATTGTGTCAAACAAAATCCCAGATTGACCTCGAAACTATGGGAGGCAATGCATGAACAATTGGGCACTAGGTTGCAGTTTAGTATAGCTTATCATCCTCAGACCGACGGACTCTCAGAGCGACTGACCCAAATTTTGGAAGATATGCTCAGGGCTTATGTATTATAGTTTGGGGGTTCGTGGGAAGATTATATGCCTCTGTGTGAGTTTGCATACAATAACAGCTATCAAGCGAGCATTGGCATGCCACCATTTGAGGCACTGTATGGGAGGCCCTGTAGATCACCCGCATATTGGGCAGAGTCGGAAGATATAGCGACGGTAGGGGCTGATATAGTTGTTGATCACACAAAGAAAATTTGACAAATTCGTCAGAATCTGCGAGCTGCATAGGATAGACTAAAAAAATACGTGGATAGGTATCGCGAGGGTCTGAGCTATGATGATGGTGATATAGTGTATCTGAATTTTTCTCCTTGGAAAGGACAACAGAGATTTGACATTAAGGGGAAACTGACACCGAGATACATTAGGCCATACCGGATTAGATAGAGAGTAGGCACTGTTGCATATCGGTTGGAGTTACCTGTCGATTTAGCTGGGGTTCATCTGACATTTCACATTTCAATGTTGAGACTCGCTAGATCAAGGCCGAGACCAACGATCGAGTTGAGATAGGTGGAGATACAGCCTGACGTGACCTATGAGGAAAGATCGATAGAGATCGTTGACCGTCGAGTATAGATTCTCCGGAACAGGGAACTCGCGAAGGTCCTAGTTCGTTGGCAGTATCATGGGATGAAGGGACTCACTCGGGAGCTCGAGTCGACGATGAGGATGCGATACCCTCAGCTATTCTCTGTTATGGGATTTGGGTTAAATTTAATTTTGGGACGAAATTTTATTTAGTTGGGAAGAACTATAAAGGCCCATTTTATTAATGTCATTAATTATCTTGAATTTACAGACGTAGATGCCAGCTCAGATCTACGTGGATGCCGCATTAGGCTAGGACACACGGGGACCTAGGTACGATAGTTTATTGTGTGTTGGATGCTTATTTGTGGTGCAGTTTATTGAAATACATCGCATGTGTGTATGGTGCATAACAATACGTGCGAGATTGAGTGAACTGTATTCGCCTCGATGTGCGTATCGATACGGGTACCGGGTAGTTGACATGACCAAATATCGGGTCGGGGAAACTAAAACACACAAATTAAATAAAAACTGGTCAAATAACTACAATGGAATGGGTATTAGGTGGCTAGTGACGCGGCGGTACATGTATGTTGCGGTTCGGATGTGAAATCGGGCGTCGAAATGCCCGAAAATGACATTTTTGTGCTTAAAACAAGTGAACGTCCCAAAAGTGTCACAATCCGGAGTCAAAGAGGTTTTAGGATGGAATAAATGAAGGGTTATGGATGCATAGAGATGCACATGTAAGTGTAGATGCTAAGTGACTAAATAAGTCAACTTATCTCTCCACCACCTTTTCTCTCACTCACACAATTGAGATGCCGAGAAGAGAGAAGAAGAAATAGAGAGGAAGAGGAGAAGAATAAGCCGTGAAGGCGAGAAGAGAGGGTGAAAACATCAGTATTAAGGTGAGTCGTTGTTGATGTTGTTGTGTATTCGTTGTTGTCATGGTGGTCGAGAGGTTCGGCCATGGAGGTCGAGAGGCTCGAGGGTGGAGATGGCAGGGTCGTCTCCCCTACCATCGATTCCACTTGGGGTTGGGGTTGAGAGGCAACCCCTACACAACTTTTATATTAATTTATTTTTTTTTTTTTTTTTGCGATCGAACCAGGACTTCCCTTGTTCGATCGCGTGAAAGGGGTGCGCACATGAGCGCGCGCGTGTGCGCCTGTGTACCCACCCACCTGGGGTGGGCCCAGAATTGGCCAGGCTCGGCCCATGGGGCGAGCCTTGACCAATTCTGGTCCAGAGTCGGGCCCAACCGGACCCAAACCAATAAAAAGAAGAGAAGAAAAGAAAGAAAAATTGGGGAAAAATTGGGAAAATCTCAAAAAATTATATTTCAATAAATTAAATAGAAATCGATCAATTGCTATGAAAAATAAAACTTTTGGAAATTTTGGACGCGACTTTTGCAGGTTTTGCCTCAAAAAGCGCGAAAGGGGCAATTTGGCCTAAATTTTTTGAAATTGGTCGTAAATTGTCATGCTAAATCGAAATTATTGTTAAATGGATATAGGTGGACATGGGTGATCAATTGGAGACTAAGGACTTAGTGGACCTGGACTCGGGGATTGATTACGGGGTATTGGAGTGCGTTGTGAGGTTTGTAAAAGCCAATTGAAAAACTCTGAGTATTTATTTCGATTTATATTTCCATTCAGTTCAAGTATTCATTGTTGTCTTTATTAGATCTATATCTTTTCATTGTTTGGACGGTTGGTTGAGTTACTCCCATCGGATTTTCCGTTGTGTGTCTATGCAATCTAAACCATAACATGTGTATCAGGAGTTCTCGAAGGATAGCGACCCAAGGTAATGAACTGCTACATATGTCTGTGCGTCGTAGGTCTATGCCGGCCACCAAGAGGGACCAGGTGATAGCTAGTTGGGTGCACCCACTAGCGAGATCCTGGAAGGGTATTCCGATGTATGGTTTAGTCTGACTGGAACATGCACATACATTTGCACTTTATTGTTATCTATGCATGCGATGCTCTAATTACAGTTGTCTGTTTAAATTCCGCATGTTTATTTAACAATATTTATTGAATTCCACTTGTTTATTTGAATGCTCAGAGGAGTTCATTGGGATTTTATTTATTCGACTCGTCATCCATTTTTTTGTGATGATTGAGTGCAGATCCGAGTACAAATAAGGGCAAGGGGATCTTAGACGACTGCCTCTGACTGCCTGCTGTCGAGGACTACTTGTACGTGTGTTTTTTTGATATTCTATTTTCTTTTGGGAACCGGGGAGTAAATACGAGAACTCCAATATGAATAAGGGCAAAGGGATCTCAGTCGTCTATCTTTTTACAAAATACTTTTAAGGGTTTTTTCCACAATAGCAGTTGTTTAATTGATTATTAATATTTCTTGAATTAATGGTATAAATACGACTTTCGCTGAAAATGTGACATACGCTGTACACACAAGTGGATACGACTTTCGAAATAAAAAAGGATGGGCAAATGCCGTACACGTGTAGTTGGGCCAGCTGGCAAGGAGTACACGCTGGAAAGGAGTACACGGAGACACGTCACCCTGGGGCGACGAGGGCCACCATAGAAATACTACAACTAAAAGCTAGTTCCGAAGGTAATGAAATTCCTCCTTGCAAATTACAATGTGAAGGTTGCTGCCATTCAAAAGAATCAAGGGCTCAAGGATATGAGATTCAAGGAACTCTTGAAATTACTTGCTACCTGTGAGATGCACTTAAACTAGCAAAAGAAGTTTAGATAATAGACATTAAAGGCTACTACCTAGTACTTAACCCCTTAGAAGGATGTTTTTAAGGAAGAAGATGATATTGCTATACTAACCAAAAAGTATAATAAACTGTTTCGAAAACTTCGGGGTGTGAAAACCAATGGAAAAGGAGATTCTTTAAGAAAGAATTCAAAATAAAGTTGGTTGATAAAAGTAAATTCACATGCAGAGAGCGCGGAGGAATTTGCCATTTGAAGGCTGAATGCCTATTGAGAAGGAAGAATAAATCACTTACTACTTTAAGTGATTCAGATTCAGAAAGTGAAAGTGATCATATGAACCATCACATTGCCTTTATTACATTGCATAGTCGCTGATAAGTCGGTATTTGTATATATTTATTAGTATATTTTTAATTATTTAAAGTATTTAAAATAAATAATTAATTACATTTTTTGTTCATTTTTAGGTGAAACGGAGTGCGCGGTTGAATTCATGGTGGAAAATACTCAAAATGGAGTATTTACTTGCAGTGATCGGATGCCGGACATTTTGCCTCGAAATACGCGTTGCGCGGTGGGTTGAATAGCGGACAGGGTGTTCCAGCCAATCACAGCGTGCCACGTCATCAGAGAAGTCGTACACCACCTTATTTCCCCACGTTTCGAGTTCCATCGATCGGCCTCGAGATGCGAGACAGCACACACTCCCAGATCTTCGCTCCAGCAGTGCGCCACATGGCGAGCTCTCATTCGTCCAACGCGTCATTAACAGGTGTCTCAGCCAATCCGGAAGCGCCACGTGGAGATGAGCCAGCACGTACAAAATAGAAAGCGCAGATTTTCGGGAATTACGCAGCGCCAAATCAGCGGCGGTGACAGAGGCGGTCCAATCCGGTGCTGACACGTCAGCAAGACATAGGAAAAATAGCCAATCGGCTATTTACACATGGCAGAGTCCGATTTTTCATCTAAAAGCACCCGTACGATGGTCCTCGACGCACGAGTCACCTCCGAAACCCTAAAAATAGGGTCCGAACACAATTGGCATTTTTATATATATGTTTTAACGTGGTATTAAGGGCCGACAAGAATTAATTAGCAATTTTTTAGAGAGATCAATTAATTTTAGTAGTGATTTTTGAAGACAATGTCCGGCTAATTGATTTTTCTAGCCCAAATCGAAGGGGAAGCGAGTTGGAATCATGGATTCATGGCATTCTATGTGAGATCTTTTATTTTATTATTTAATTTAATTTAATTTCTCCTAATTCATTGTTGTTGATTTAATTATTATGATTTAGATCTAGGGTGTGTATATGGCCAATGCATGCTTTTAGGTTGATAATCTACTGTTATTTGTAATATTAGTATCTGTGTAATTGTGCTTTTAGACCAATAAAGTAACAAACATTCACCCGTTTGTCGTAAAACCCTTTCGGTGTTTGAATGTGCAACAATTGAATCTAGGTTAAATCGGGAGCGGACGCGATCCGATTATCTAGGATTAGTGTTCCCATAGATCCATATTACTGCGGTTAGTGTATTAAACCTGATTGGCGGATGTCTAGGGTTATACATTAATTAGGGAAGTAGTTAGTGGCGGACGTCCTGGCTATCGAGATTAGGGGAATTAGAAATTTTTGGCGGTTGTCGATTTTCTATAGCTAATCTAGGAGAAATTAAATTAATTACTTTTTGGGAAAGATTGAAGACCATCGAATACTATTGAATCTTGATTCTGATTTATGGAACTAGAGATTTGGGTGAACTTTTCATTCTTGATATTAATTTTTGTGAACTTTTTATTATTGCTTGTTTAATTAATTGTTTTATTGATTTTCTTGAAAACCCCCATATTTAGTTAACGTGGAGTAAATTCACGTCTCTGTGGGATCGACCCCGTATTTACCACTACTACACCCTTGTGGTTGGTAACTCCTTTACGGGTTATATTTGACACGCACGACACGAGTCAAATTGGCGCCGTTTCCTGGGACTTAGTCTTTACTTTGAGTTTAGGTGTTAGTTAGTTATATTAATTATTTTTAACATTAGTTTAATTAATCTATTTATCTTGTCAGTATGTTTAGGTAGATTAGTAATTAATTATATTATTTTATTTACGTTTTTTTTTTTTACGTTTCTGTTTTTACGTTTTAGTTGGTTAGGTTTTAGTTTTTTGCGTTTTAGTTTACTTTATTTTATTTTTTAAGTTTTTATTCTGTTAGTTTTTTACGTTTTTTTATTTTATTTTATTATTTTTTCTTTATTACTTTATTAGTTTACTTGTTAGTTAGATTAGTAATTAATTTATTATTATTTTTTTCTTTAGCTTAGTTATAACCCCTGAATTCTATTTTCTTTTCCTCTATTTTTTTTATGCTACCACACCTCACTCGGTCCAAATCAGCCGGCTCATTATTGCCTTTTGACCCGAACCAGAGAGAACTTTTCATAGGTGGACTAGAAAGAACCAACTTAGGCAACGGGAAGGCCAAAATCATCTGAACATGGCTGCATTGCACCAAATCACCATGGGTCACGCCAATCAAGAGCTTCAAGCTCTTTTGGCGCAACAACCCCTCTGCATCAACTATCCGGATAATGCCGGAAACTTTGAGTTGAGGTCTGGGTTCATTCATCTCCTACCATCCTTCCATGGTGGCGAGAATGAAGACCCTATCACTTTCCTGAAGGAGTTTCATTCCATCTGCAAGTCAATGAAACCCTCTAATGCGGACGAGGAAACGGTTAAGCTCAGATCTTTTCCGTTTTGCCTTAAAGATAAAGCCAAGGAATGGCTTTTCTACCTTCCGCATGGCTGCATTAATTCCTAGAATGATATGGCAACCGCATTTTTGAATGAATATTTCCCCGAGGATAAAGTTGCTTAGCTCATCAAGGATATATGCAGCATCAAAATGAGACCGGGCGAATCATTCGACGCATATTGGGATCGCTATGGGCGATTACTTGCTAGTTGCCCGCAGCATGGACAATCTGAGAAGGCCATAGCTCGATTCTTCTATGTTGGCATGTCGCCCATGGAACGACGCATGATTGATAATGCGTGTGGGGGTCGCATTCGTGACAAAACTCCAGCCCAAATGACGCAGCTGTATGATGACATCGCACAACAGTCACGCCTTTATGGTGATCTCGATGCTTGCTTACCGAAGTCTGACTACAGGCAATGTCTCGAGTTCCACTGACCAGAAAATTGATAACCTAACCTTTATAATGGAACGTCTCCTCTCCTCTGGTAAAGTGCAAGTTCAAGCTTATGGCTTTTGTGCTGCCACAAATTATGCAACTGATGAATGTCCTACACTTTTTGATGATGATCAGCAGGTCGATGCCATGGGTAATCATTTCCGAGGGCCACCTAGAGTCCCATTCGGGAATACCTATAATCATGCCACGGCCAGGAACAACCCAAACTTAAGTTATGGGCCTCAGAATCAGAATTATCAGACATTCATCCCCAGAGGCCAACCATTGCCTACACCCTCCACTAATTCCTCACTTGAGGATATGGTTAAAGCCCTTATGAGCCAACAAAGCCAAATTATGAATGAAATGAAGCAATTCAGGGCTACTACCGAGAAATCCTTTATTGAACTCAATTCGACGGTTCGAACTCTTCAAGTTCAAGTGGACCAACATGCACAACAGATTGGACGTCTCGAGGATAAAGGAAAGTTGCCTTCGCAACCTTACCCGAATCCTAACGCGAGTGCTAACGCGGTTACACTCCGTAGTGGTAGAGAGCTGGAGGGACCCATAAGGCACAATGGGTCATCTAATGCCTGAGACCAGGCTAATGAGGAAGAACGCGAGGTAGTAGTGACTCCGTCTGCCCCTAAACAGATGGTAACTACTCGAAAGGAAGCACCGCCCACATTTAAGGTCAAACCTCATTTTCCACAACGTCTCATCTTAGATAAGAAAAAAGAGGAAGAGAAAGAAATTCTCGAGACCTTTCGGCGAGTGGAAATCAATATTCCACTCCTCGACGCTCTGAAGCAAGTCTCTAGGTATGCAAAGTTTCTTAAGGAACTATGCACTAACAAAGGGAAACTGAAAGGCAACGAAAAAGTCCAAATGGGAGAAACCGTCACGGCTATCCTACAAAAGAAGTTGCCTCCTAAATGCAAGGATCGTGGGATGTTCTCAGTACCTTGTGTTATAGGTGATGTAAGCATTCAGAGGGCTATGTGCGACCTTGGCGCTTCCATTAATGTCATGCCATTGTCTATTTATAAGACATTGCATGCAGGCCCATTAGAGGAGACTGGTATTGTCATTCAGTTAGCAGACCGTTCGTTGTCAGACCTGTCGGTGTTCTCGAGGATGTTCTAGTCCGAGTGAACGAGTTCGTGTTCCCTGCTAACTTCGTGCGGTTGATATGAAAGAGGAGTCATTCCCTAATGCTTCGTCAGTCCTCCTTCAACGTCCGTTTTTGAAAACGGCTAAGACGAAGATAGATGTTGATGATGGATCCCTTACCATGGAGTTTGATGGTGAAGTCATCAAATTTAACATCTACGATGCGATGCAATACCCCAGTGATGTGTCTTCTGTAGCGTGCACCATGGACAGTGTGGACCCACTTGTTGAGCAGACCTTACTCACGAGTGGCGGTGATGAAGTTAAAGTAGTGTTAGAGCATCATCTCGACACTACTCATATCCACGAGAGTGATCTGACCTTCGATACTGATATCGAAGATGCTTATTTCGAGTTGGATTCAATCCAACCCCTGCCCCCAACAGTCCATTATTTGGAGTTACCTACTTCTAACTCCGAACTTTCTCCCTCTTTGGTTAAAGCTCCCACACTTGAGCTGAAACCATTACCTGAGCACTTAAAGTACATGTTTTTGGGTGAGAATGACATACTCCCTGTGATCATCTCGGCCAAACTTACACATTTAGAGGAAGAGAGGCTCCTTCGAGTACTTCGGGAGTTTAAACAGGCTATTTGGTGGACCATAGCGGATATCAAAGGTTTGAGCCCTTCCACTTGTATGCATCATATATATATGAAAGAAGGGTCAAAACCTACGAGAGAAGCCCAGAGGAGGCTCAATCCGCTCATGATGGATGTAGTGATGAAGGAGATACTGAAGCTCCTTGATGCTGGTTTCGTTTACCCCATCTCTGATAGCAAATGGGTAAGCCCTATCCAAGTGGTTCCTAAGAAAACGGAGTCACAATAGTCACCAATTCACATGGTGAGTTGGTTCCAACCCGAATCCAAAATGGATGGCGGGTATGCATTGACTACGGGAAGTTAAACGCTTCCACCAGGAAGGATCACTTTCCCTACCATTCATTGATCAGATGTTGGAGAGACTAGCAAGTCGTTCTCATTACTGTTGTTTTGACGGTTATTCCGATTTTCATCGGATACCGGTAGCACCTGAAGACCAAGAAAAGACGACTTTCACTTGTCCATTTGGCACTTTTGCCTATCGACGCATGCCCTTTGGGTTATGCAATGCCCCTGCCACCTTTCAAAGGTGTATGATGAGTATATTTTCAGATTTTGTTGAGCATTTCATTGAGGTCTTCATGGATGACTTTACCGTTTACGGTGATTCATTCGATAGTTGTCTCAACAATCTGACAAAAGTTCTCAGCAGGTGTATCGAGAAGAACTTGGTTCTGAACTATGAAAAATGTCATTTTATGGTGGACCAAGGTCTTATTTTGGGACACATTGTCTCAGCTAGAGGCGTAGAGGTAGACCAAGCTAAAATTGATGTTATTAAGAAACTTCCCTACCCTACGAATGTGCGGCAGATTCGATCTTTCCTTGGACACGCTGGTTTTTACCGTCGTTTCATCAAGGACTTTTCTAAAATTGCACAGCCTCTATGCCGTCTACTTCAAAAGGACATACCTTTTGAGTTTGATAAGGCATGTAAGAGTGCATTTGATGCCTTGAAACACTCACTTACTAGCACACCGGTGATTCAGGCCCCTAATTGGGAGCTCCCATTTGAGATTATGTGTGATGCTAGTGATTATGCAGCGGGTGCAGTCTTAGGACAGAGAGTCGGGAGAGCTTCACATGTCATTAACTATGCTTCTCGTACTCTAGACGCAGCTCAGATGAACTACACCACTACTGAGAAGGAGCTCCTTGCTGTTATCTTCGCACTTGAGAAGTTTCGGCCTTATCTCTTGGGTACCAAGTTTATCATTTACTCTGATCATGCCGCCTTGAAGTACCTGATGAGCAAAAAGGATGCCAAACCTAGGCTCATTAGATGGATACTCCTACTACTACGGGAGTTTGACATCACAATCGAAGATAAAAGTGGTGCGAGAGAATCTAGTTGAAGATCATCTCAAAGTGAGACTTAAAAATGTTGAGAGTCCTACCCCTCTGATGGATGATTTCCCTGACGAGCACATTTATGCCGTTATGGAAGATCTCCCCTGGTATGCCGATTTGGTGAACTATATCACTTCGGGTAAGTTATCTCCTCACCTTTCGAAGGCTCAAAAGCATAAATTAAGGAGCGATGCTAAATATTACGTATGGGATGACCCGTACTTATGGAAATTTTGCTCCGACCAGGTTATCAGGCGTTGTGTTCCTCAGACTGAGAGTCATTCCATATTGACTTTTGTCATACTTACGCCTGCGGTGGCCACTTCGATCCCCGCCGGACAGCTAGGAAAGTTCTTGAGAGTGGGTTTTACTGGCCCACTATTTTCCATGACTCATACATGTTTACCAAGACTTGTCCTAACTGTCAGAAAACTGGTAACCTTAGTCATCGAGACCAAATGCCACTTACTCCGATTCATATTTGTGAGATATAATGTCACTCATCGAACTTCTACATCATATCATCCCCAAACGTAGTGAAATCCTTCCGAGGAGATATAATGTCCGAGGAGATATAATGTCACTCAGCGGACTTCTACATGATATCATCCCCAAACGAGTGGCCAGGCAGAGGTCTCTAATAGAGAGATCAAATCCATCTTAGAAAAGACAGTAAATCCAACTCGTAGAGATTGGAGTACACGTCTTGATGATGCGGTTTGGGCTTACCGAACGACGTTTAAAACGCCAATTGGGATGTCCCCATATCGCATTGTGTTTGGTAAAGCTTGCCACCTGCCAGTCGAACTCGAGCATAAATCTTACTAGGCTGTGAAACAGTTTAATATGAAGCTCGATGAAGCAGGAAATGAGAGAAAGCTCACTCTCCAAGAGTTGGAGGAAATCAGGAACGACGCGTATGAAAATGCGCGGATTTATAAAGAAAAAATGAAAGCGTTCCATGATAGCAATCTCTCTAGGAAATCTTTCCGTGTTGGTCAGAAAGTACTTTTATTTCAGTCATACGTCTTAAGATTTTTGCAGGTAAGCTGAGATCGAGTTGGACAGGACCATATATTGTGACTGCAGTGTATGATCACGGAGTAGTGGAGATTCAGAGTATGGAGACTGGTAATGTGTTTAAGGTGAACGGCCACAAATTGAAGATCTTCTATGAAGACTTCCCGAGCCATGATGTGGAGGTCGTTTCACTGGCAACGCCAGTCTATATCGATTAACACACTCCGACCAAGTCAAGCTAACGACTTTAACCAAAAGCGCTATTGGGAGGCAGCCCAAACTTTGCTAATTATTATTTAGTTTATTTATTTTAATTTTTTTTAATATTTTACATGACTTTGAATAATTTCCCTTATCATTTTCTTCATCATATTCTTTCACCATCTTGTTTGTTTTCTAGGTGTGACCTCCTTGACCTGTTTTAAACCTTGAGGACAAGGTTTGGAATAAGTTTGGGGGTGCTTTAGGGATTGAGGATTGTTTTGGATGAATTTTTGCGAAAGACCGCAGGTGAGATCGTTTAATTTTTTTTTTATGCGGTTATATGCGAGTATTGGATGGTAATGGTGATGTTTTATATCATTTCTTTCATTTCTTGTCCATTCACATTCCATTCTCATTTCATTAGGAATTGATGCACTTTCATGTATATATTTAGTATGTTATTATATATTTTAGAGTCACCCGAAACTTTATTCATGCCTTTGATTGTGGATGAGTAAATTATAGTTGCCTTTTTAACTTGAAACCTAGAGAAAATTAGGAGACATACTTAATCAAGTTTGTAGCTCTGCATTTTTATGATTTCATGATTAGAGACTTAGATGATGGTTAGACTTTGTGCTAGATAACGAAAATGAGTAGAAGGTCTAATTTGTGCAAGTTGTATTGTTTTAACCCACATTGGGGGATTTGCTTGATTATAGTGAAAATGAGAAGTACTAACAAGAGTTTTATTAGTGTAGAGTGTCCTACAAGTTTCCATAGGAAATGGAGCAGGGAAACTTGTGGTGGGAAAAAGTGAGAAAAGCGGTCCGCAGGAAATGGAGCAAGGATCGTACTACTTGAAAAAGAAGAAAAAAATTGGAGAATAAAATAAAATAAAAATGAAAAAAAAAATGAATAAAGGCGGAAGTTGTGAAACTCCTCAAATAAAAGATTTAGTTCGAGTGCTTTCACTATATTAAGTAAGAAATTTGAACTTGCGTGCTTAAATGTATAGACCAATAAAACTTATGATTAGTTGATGGCCTTTGTTTTGACCGAGTTTAGTTTTGAAAGTGAGATCTTAATTGTGTTTGAATTGCGAGACTGGACATATCATAACTCTGAAATTTTCTGAGTTACTTGTTAATTTGGTGACTATTTAAATCAAAAGAACTCCGTGAATTTGGGTCGGGTATAGGATTAGTTGAGTCATTGCATTATTATATTAGAAGTCTAGTTTATTTGTGTCGTCATTTACACCTTTGCTCGGGACGTGCAAAGTTCTAAGTTTGGGGGTATTTGATAAGTCAATATTTGTATATATTTATTAGTATATTTTAGTATATTTTTTATTATTTAAAGTATTTAAAATAAATAATTAATTATATTTTTTGTTCATTTTTAGGTGAAACGGAGTGCGCGGTTGAATTCGTGGCGAAAAAATACTCAAAATGGAGTATTTGTTTGCAGTGATTGGATGCCAGACAGTTTGCCATGAAATACGCGTTGCGCGGTGGGTTGAATAGCGGACAGGGTGTTCCAGCCAATCACAACGTGCCACGTCATCAGAGAAGTCATACACCGCCTTATTTCCCCACGTTTCGGGTTCCATCGATCGGCCTCGAGATGCGAGACAACACACACTCCCAGATCTTCGCGCGAGTCGCGCGATTCTCTCCGCTCCAGCGGTGCGCCACGTGACGAGCTCTTATTCGTCCAGCGCGTCATTAACAGGTGTCTCAGGCAATCCGGAAGCGCCACGTAGCACGTACAAAATAGAAAGCGCAGATTTCGGGAATTACGCGACGCCAAATCAGCGACGGTGATAGAGGCGGTCCAATCCGGTGCTGACACGTCAGCAAGACGTAGGAAAAACAACCAATCGGCTATTTACACGTGGCAGAGTCCGATTTTTTATCTAAAAGCACCCGTACGATGCTCCTCAACGCACGAGTCACCTCCAAAACCCTAAAAATAGGGTCCGAACACAACTGGCAGTTTTATATATATGTTTTAACGTGGTATTAAGGGCCGACAAGAATTAATTAGCAATTTTTTAGAGAGATCAATTAATTTTAGTAGTGATTTTTGAAGACAATGTCCGGCTAATTGATTTTCTAGCCCAAATCGAAGGGGAAGCGAGTTGGAATCATGGATTCATGGCATTCTATGTGAGATCTTTTATTTTATTATTTAATTTAATTTAATTTCTCCTAATTCATTGTTGTTGATTTAATTATTATGATTTAGATCTAGGGTGTGTATATGGCAAATGCATGCTTTTAGGTTGATAATCTACTGTTATTTGTAATATTAGTATCTGTGTAATTGTGCTTTTAGACCAATAAAGTAACAAACAGTCACCCGTTTGCCGTAAAACCCTTTCGGTGTTTGAATGTGCAACAATTGAATCTAGGTTAAATCGGGAGCGGACGCGATCCGATTATCTAGGATTAGTGTTCCCATAGATCCATATTACTGCGGTTAGTGTATTAAACCTGATTGGCGGATGTCTAGGGTTATACATTAATTAGGGAAGTAGTTAGTGGCGGACGTCCTGGCTATCGAGATTAGGGGAATTAAAAATTTCTGGCGGTTGTCGATTTTCTATAGCTAATCTAGGAGAAATTAAATTAATAACTTTTTGGGAAAGATTGAAGACCATTGAATGCTATTGAATCTTGATTCTGATTTATGGAACTGGAGATTTGGGTGAACTTTTCATTCTTGATATTAATTTTTGTGAACTTTTTATTATTGCTTGTTTAATTATTTGTTTTATTGATTTTCTTGAAAACCCCCATATTTAGTTAACGTGGAGTAAATTCACGTCTCTGTGGGATCGACCCCGTATTTACCACTACTGCACCCTTGTGGTTGGTAACTCTTTTACGGGTTATATTTGACACGCACGACACGCGTCCGCTCTGGCAACTCAGTTGCAAACATATCCAAGAAATCAAACTCAACATGTTTATCAAATCTAAAAGAAACTGTAAATGATTCCGATGATTTTGATTTTGATTTTCCCAATCATACTAGTCATGTATAAATGAAGGCAAACTATGCTAAGATTATTATAAAGTAGGAGGAAGTTGTTGCATGTAGTCAAATACTTGAAAATCTCGTCAAAGAAAATGAAGAGTTGATCGAATATAAAAGCAAGTTGGGACAAGCAAAAAATAAACTTATAAAGCTGAACAAAGGGAAGGCCAAACTTGATGGCTTATTACAACAATGAAAATGATATTGTGATTATAGAGGTCTTGGTTTTATCAAAGGATCATTTTCCAAAGTTTCTCTCACTAAGCCTATAAAATTTATTAAAGCATAGCAACAAAATTACTTGCACCAGCAACCCGAGAGAAGGTTTCGACCTAAATGCTACTATCGTGGCATCAAAAGACAAATCCGTCCTAGATGTTTTAAAATGATTCGAGAACTAGCACGAAGGCAGCATGAGATCACCCAAAAAGCTTCTAAGTAACAAGATCACAATACAACGATCCGAAACGTTGGATTCCAAAAAAGAATGTATATCATGCTGAACACGTGTCACTAAAGTCCATGTCATCATCTAACTGGTATTTTGACACTGGCCATTCCAAACATATGACAAGGGATAAAGGTCAACTTAGTGACTACCAAACCTGGTTGGAAATATATGTAGCATTTGGAGATGGAGTACATCGCCAATTCGTTGGAAAAGGAACTCTGAAAGTTCCAGACATACCGACCCTATAAGAAGTTTTTCATGTTGAAGATTTGAAGGGATGTTTCCTAAGCATTAGTCAATTATGTGATCAGAATTTTTATGCAAATTTCACTAAGAACATATGTATGTGTATAATATAAAAGGAAACTGTATTATGACAGAAGAAAGGTCATCTAACAATTGCTATCTATTGCAACAGTTAAGAACCCCAATGGGGACAAATGAGAAACTATAAAAAAAAGAACATGTGAAAGCAGTAGATCCATCACTCTACAATAACATGATTGGAAGCCTTCTCCATCTTACAACAAGCAAACCTAACATTACATTTAGTATGCATGTATACACATTATCAAGCTACACAAAAGGAGTCCCATGTAATTGCAGTCGAGCTGATCATTCGATATGTGGCAGGTTAATCCAAATTACGGTTATGGTATTCATTTAACTCTAACATATCATTAGCTAGTTACAATGATGCAGACTGGAGTGAAAGTGTAAAGGACCGGAAAAGCACCTCCGGCGGATGTTTCTTTGCAGGAACTGATATGGTTTTTGGGTTTAGTAAGAAGCATAACTCCATTTCACTCTCAATAGCTGAAGCAGAGTACAATGCAATAGGAAGTTGTTGTACATAATTACTCTAGATGCGCCAAATGTTATGTGGTTATAACATCCAGTTGCAACAACTTGACATCATCTGTGACAACTGTAGTGCCATTGACATTTCAAAAAATCATGTTCAATATTTAAGGACAAAACACATTGAGTTGTGGTATCGATTTATTCGTGATCTAATCGAGATGAATGTAATCACTATTCAATATGTTCATAATGAGAAACAGTTGGCTGACATCTTCACTGAGGCCCTTGATGCTCATAGGTTCGAATTTCTAAGAGGGCTATTGGGTTGTGTTTAAGCCCCATGTAAATCACATCCATTACTCACCTCAATTTTTGTCATCCATTACTCACCTCAATTTTTGTCACGGTTAAATTGAATAATAATAACAATAATAATAATAATAATAATAATAATAATAATAATAATAATAATAATAAAAAGGATTACATTTGTGTGTTTTGTAAGTTTATGTTTTAGAGCTGTTAATATTACTATTGAGTTTAGTTTCATTGTTTTGATTTTCATTTATAATTATCATTAACCTATTGATTATGGTTGGTGAGAGTTTAAAGGGGGGTAGATAAGAATCGATTGGGTGATTAAAACAATTGTTATCTTTTTTTATCTTCATCCTCATCGTATACTTTGAGTGCTACCTTGTATTTCTCATCCAGGGATTTTCAGCTCTCTCTGCCTACAATTCATCCTCTTCTCTCAGCTATTTGACCAGTTTCAATGATATCATCACCATGGTTCTAACACGAAGCTCCGAGAAAACATCTGCATCTAAGGCACCTGCTCAATCATGATGGAAGAAACCATTCCATAAATCGATAGAGGTACTTAATCCTACACTACTGAGTATCATGCCACCACTATCTCCAATTTAGGAGAACACTCCATCGTCGTCTGAGGGTCTTCCTCCATATTTAACAAAGAAACCTCAACGAGTAAGCAATGTGTTTTTGTCTTCGTCGACAAAATTAGATAACCATATGAACTATGAAGTATAAGCATCTGCAACGACTGGTCGTGACTCAGAGCAAGTGCATGTTACTTTTGAGGTTGATCGAGCACAAATAAAGGAGGAAATTAGGGAAAGGCAAAATTCAGAGCAGTTATGACCGACAGCTATAAAGTTAGTTACTATAGAAGAAATATCCAGTACTCATAGAGCATTCTGAAACGAAAATGTTCTTCCCACCACCACCTTCCTGATGAAGGTGGTTTTGATGTTGTTCTTGATGAATCCACTGTTCCTGATGAGCCCACTATCACCATTAAGCCTAAGATCTCGAATCCACTTAAGGAATTTGTGGTTCCTACTACTTTTAGAGCTATAGAAAGTGAAAACATTCTAGATAAGTCAGATAGGGCAGTTTACAAAGAAGCTGTCAAAAAGGTTGAAGTTCCTGATCAACAAAACATTAATCCACTTGGTTAAGATTCGAGGTGTTCCAATGGAACAATATAATGAAGATGATGATAAGTTAGTCCTTCTCTCATCTCTAAAAAGAAAATCGTAGAATAAGGTAACAAAGAAGAAGGTTAAAAGCCAAAAGTTATTATCCCTGTTCCAACTGCCAATCTTACCAGTCCGGTTGCAACCGAAGCTGAACCTGCTGAAGGCCTCTCTACAAGTTCTAATTTTGAAATAGAAGAACAAGTTTTCTCTAGTAAGATATTCCAAACTCTAACAATAAACGAGAACAACCTACCATCAAGATAGGTAATCACAAAGGTGTATCTTGCTCGATGCTTAATGAAGAGGCATAGACTAGATACAAGAGTATCAAAGGAAAGAAATGTCGCTCTAAGGCATTTGTTTACAAGAAAGACTATGATGAGGAGAACTTGGTGACTTTTCTCAAGTTTTGATTTCTTTTTAAAGTATTCTACTTTCCAACCAGATATAATGAGAATCTGGTTAACGAGTATTATGCTAGCTTTAAGATGGAAGGTTTTGATTATGATTCCCCTCACTTTCAAAAAATGTATGTTTGAGGGAACTTTGTTGAGTTACCACCGAAGATGATTAATAATATACTAGAGTGTCATATTAACAATGATGGGCATAGATTTCCTTAGCTCTTTAGGAAGTCCAACACTATGTCTACTCTAAATAATACCATTACAAAGGGAAGGGGTACTCGATGGATACAGAAAATAGAAAAAAGAAGACAAATAATCAGACTACCTTGTATTATGTCTTGTATAGCCATATAACCAGTAACCTCCTGCCCACCAGGCATAAAAACAAATTTGATAGGGATATGGGGATTCTGTTATATGCTATATGGTAAGGGGTACCCTGTGATCTTAGGGAGATAATTTTTAAAGTTGTGTTGCAGAGGACTAAACTAGGGTCTACATATAAGTCTTTATTCTTTCTTTGTCTAATCACTAAACTTCTCAGTTATTAGAAGGTGAAAGATGATAGACAAGATTTGTGGTGTTCTACCAAGGTTAGAGGAGTATCATACAAGCTAAAAGGCCAGGCTTTACTCATTTTAATGATCTGCATATCTTAGCTCATCTTGCTACATCACCACCTTACTTGTTGCAACACGATGGTCCACTGGTTACAACTAATGTTGATAGAGCTGAACCATCTATAAATGATAAATTAAAGAAGAAGAAGAAGAAGAAGAAGAAGAAGAAGAAGAAGAAGAAGAAGAAGACCATAACAATTGAGGTTACTACTTTTTTCATGCCCTTTCCTTCTCTCCTACCTACATGATACAGTTTGACTAAAAACTAGATGGAAGTGACTTTTTTGATTTGAAAAAGGAGCAAGAGAAGGAGCTAATATTGGTAATACGAGCATTGCCTGATGATTTCTTCCAGAGGTTGTTCGACTTTCTGAAGCTCATTGCGCCTACACCACCATAAGGTGGTTTGGTATGGTTCTCCTTGATTCATTTTTTTATCCTTATGTTCTTACAAAGGTAGAGAATCTGTAACTAAGGGGGAGTATGTAGTTATCTTGCTTTTTTTGGAGAAGTAATATTTTTTTTATACTTTTTTAGGTATGTTGATTTGAAGATACTGTTCATGAAACATGTTCATGAAATCTCTGCTAGTATTATTCGCCCAAGGTTACTTTAAAGAATATTGAAAATGTTGGAAGAATGGTGTAAGAAGATGGTTGAAGTTGTTGCAACCAACATGGAAGCTGCTGATATTGGTGTTCGTCAGCTGTATCTTATGTTTTTTTGCTTTCGTAACTAGGTTAATGTTACTGGCCGAGCACTGACTTTATTATGAAGACATTTTTTTGTAACTCTATCTTTGAACAATTATCTGATAGAGCAGGAGGATAGTTATTCAGTTTCTAACTAGTCGTTTATATATTTGAATTATATGTTCCTTACCTCATTTATCTTTTTTGACAACATAAAGACAAAGGGCGATATTGTTAGTGTTGTGATCGATTGTTTGGATTTTCTTCATTTTGATAAGATTGTTTGTTTGGTAAACGACTGACCCAATGCATGATTCAAGTGCTCAAATAAGAAGATAGACTTTAGGTGATTGGATGAAGATACACAGTTGCAACAAAATCTCAGAGCGGTTGCAACATGATCTCTAAATCGATTTGATAAAGATTTGATCTTATTTACGACCAACTGAAGAACAACTGAAGATCTCATGGAAGTTGGAGTTGCACTTAAGAGACATGCTTATCACGTGTTTAATGTGCAAGGACGTTGTTATTTGAACATGAAGATTAGGAATCTTAAGTATTTGGTGAAGATTGTGTGATCTTCATCGATCTATATATTGTGTCAAAGTAATAGAGCTGTACACCAATCGATTCATTTAATTTTTAATTGTGAACTTGTTCTATTCACGTTCTTTATCGAGTTGTAAAGCCCCAAAGGGACTTGGGCGTTGCAATGAGGGAGAGCCTCATATATAAGAGGAGTCTTATATACGTAAGGTCCACAGAGAGAGGTGTTAGAAGGTACTAGGAGAAGCTCAGTGAGGAAGTCACAAGAAGAATCATGTAGTTCGTTAGCTTGATACTTAGTGGAGATTACGTCTGGGCATGACTTCGCAGATATAGGTCGTAGACTAAACCGCGATGACTAGTTCTCTGGTATCCAGGTTTGATTTACTTTTCTGCATACTTTATTTTTTAGTACTTACATTGAATATCTCCCTGTTACAACCACTTGTATATTCGATTGTAACTACCTTTGGTTATTTTCAGATTAGATCGAATTGGATCCTTGGATTTCATGAACACCCCAGAGCAATTTGACTAGTTATTGGACAGAGGACAGTGGACACAATCTGCTTAGTATTGTACGTACGTTACGAAACACATGTTTAATAGATGTATCTTATGCCTCTGTCCAAATCGTATTTTATGCCAGCCAAAGGGCACCATCGAAGAGAATCTATTATACTTTAATTTAGAGAGACAAAGGGTATTAGGAAAATAATTTTACTCAACATAATTAATTTCTTAATCGGTAAATATTCGGTCAAACAAAGAAGCAACAAAGAGCTATGCATAAGCTCATTGCGGCTTAGCGCCTTGAGAATAGTTTTATTTACACAAATCATATCCGTACTCCACTACAAAGAAAAAAAGAGATATCATCAACTTAATTAACTATATATATAATAATAAAAATGGTAAATCGTGGTAGTGGCATACTCAAAGCGACAATACTTTAGATTAACACAAGTAGAGTGATTACTTTTAGCTTAGTTTTAATCTAAACCATGTGAAGACCATATACAACTCCAATCATTATAAAATTATTAAAATATTGATGATGATCATAATTATAACAAAGAATTAGCCTTTATGTAGTGAAACAAACATGAAAAGAACACCATCATAGCTAAGTCACATGTACTAGAAATCTTTATGTCACATCTGTGTCTAGAGAAGACCTAGGTTATATGTGTCTTTATTTAGTTCAAGTGTGGACCTTTTACTTACATTCCTATCTTGGGTCAATTCAACGTGGAATTATTCTAGCACTATATTATGTATAGAGTACCTAGATGAGATGTTCGGCAGATTGTTTATTAATGTATGTTTTTCAAGATGTAACGACCTAAAATCCTAATTAAATATGTAATTTTTCCTTTTTATCGGGGATATTCTTGATAATTTGTATGTTATGTGTGTTTGATGGGCGTTACCTTGTTTGTATTATGTGAGGGCTAGGTATCTGCTTCGCCCACCCATCAAGTATTTAAAAATATATTTTTTTAGTATAATTATTACAAAAACTGCTCTTAGTAAGCTTTGAACCTTATCTATCAAATTCAATATGGTACAACTTATACTACTACGCTAATTTATACTTGATATTCATTTCTAAAGATATATATATATATATATATTTACTTAATTAAAAATGTAAAAAATTAGTTAAATATTCTTAATTTGAGTTGGTTTGGGTGGGCCTGGGCAAGAGCTTCAAAACCCAGGCCCGACTTAGCCTGACCCTAGCTCGTTCGAACCGCCCAGTGAACAGGTCTAGTGCTAAGTATCTAATAAGAAGGCTAATTAGACCCATATAGCTTGAATAATAGAATAATGACAATATTTTAGTAAATTGTAATTTTGAAAAAACTAAAATAAATAAGATTAAAAGGATATATATTTATTATAAAACAAACATTATGACTAGTTGTGTTTCTTGAATTAACACCATATTCAACATCGTATTACATTATGTAAACTCTAACTTCTCTTTCTTGTGCTTTTTAATATATATAGAATAAGAGTTATTGAACTCAAATATGTGAAAGCACACCTAAGAGGGGGTGAATCGGGTGTACCGAGAGGTTATTGCTTGAAGCCGAGGATCAAATAACAACATAAGCAGCAACAATGGAGCTTGCATAAAAGATGAGGAATGAAAGATATAGAGAGGAAGAGGATAACCAACAAGGTTTTGTTGAGGGCTACCACTTTGTAGACCCTTTGATAGGAGAGTAGGACTTGCATGGTCCTGCAATTTTCCTACCACCACCACCACCTCCACCATTATAGCATTCCCTAACCCGATTAGGGTGATACCTGACCCAAAACCCTAATTAAGCCCCGATAATCCATCTAGACCTAACTAGAGCCAGTGGCCTTTTTTTTTTACACCTGATAAATAGTAGTATATATCGAATATCAATGTAAAACAAATATCAAACGCAATAAAAATTTAAAACTTTTTAAATAATCAAACATGATATACAATATCAAATCAAATCGAAATAAACTTCAGTTATACAAAACATTGCATCCCTTATGATATTACAAAACTATAATTTAATACAAAAATATAAGACAAGGGAAGACTCATTACATCGAAGAGAAGATCAAGACTCATAAATCTTCTCTATCCCGTAGTCGTAACGCTCGTCGATTTTCCTGAAATGTTAATTAGGGTTAGCACTCAAACTTGCTTAGTAAGTAAGGATTGACATAGCCATCAACATTCCATATAATAATCAAGAACATTATGCAATAACAATATGCACATATGTCAACTAACAAGAATATAGAAAGCATATAATTCAATAAATAATGGTTGCAAGTCAAACTGCCAATGACTATTACATAGTGATTCCCATTTTACTTATAAAGCTAGGGCCGATTACCCACTGACGCCATTAATGCGATTGCTAGACCAATACGTTGACCTATGTGCTATCTTGCTAATCCATTAATGCCCGATGGTTCTCTCCAAAACCCTCTAGTAAGTATGTAATACACGCAACCTATATAACTGAGTAGAAAGTTACATATAGGTTAGGAAGGTAACCCATCTCTTATATAACTCGGTCTCAGTCTCAGGAACATACTCTCATAAACCACGGTAAACACCATTTTTCATTTAGAAAACCATCACAGTGTATATACCCATTAAGTCCATAAACTACATGAACTATATATACTAGGATAGCTAGGCAACATTGATAAATAAGTGAATCCATACTTACCTCAGTTCAGGTCTCCGTTATCAAATTCCCTAACTTTTTGGTTATCTTACGCTTTCCTGGTGTTCCTCAACCTATCACACACCATTTGTGATAATTATAGGTCTAATTTTGTATGTTTAGAATCCCTAAATCAGTCCTTAAGATCTTAGGAAATTCTAAATAAAACACAGCACAAAGGATGTATTCAGGGGTGGGAGCGCACCCCCTTACTTTATGAGGTGCGCTCAGTCAATTGGGTTCGTCGCAATTTATGAAGGGAGCGCTCTGCTCTACTCGATAGGGCGGACTCCACCCTGTACTACCTTGACAGTGAATAGGGTAGAAGCCACTGTTCCATTACCAAATCTCCAAATAATAATGAACAATATCCTAAATCATCAAGGAGGAACTCTAGTGAGATAGCAACCCATTTCCAAACGATACCAATAACAATTAATAGAGAAATCATAATCTAATTATGAATTCAACTTTAAATTCAAAACTTAAACTCACCAAAATGATGATCTCTGACCCCTTAATTGTTTAAACTCCTCAATATTACTGGAGATCACTGTCCTGATTAGCCTCTCATGATCAAATCCTCATTTTCTCTCCCTCAATCTCTCTTTCGCTCTCACTTTCTCTAATTATGGAATTGAACTGAATATAAGTTTGAAGGTTTTTTTTATTTATATATAGACTTCCCTTGAAATATGCATTGGGCTATCTCGAGGTTGATCAAGTCGTTAATATGTTAAAATGACACTCCCTAAAGTGATACGAATTTTAACACCATCAAGCACTTATGCTCATCTCAAGGTTAATCAAATGTTCCATATAATTCAAACTTAACTTATAGTTTTATTATACATTTATTTATAGATCAAATATATACAAATATTTATTTCATGTATTTTCTCGCTAATAAATTCGCTGAACATATCTACGAGCATTCTCAGGTGTGCACATTCATTTCACGACCTCCTCGTCGCACTTGGTGTACCGAAAACTTATTGTTTACTTATTTATTTTCCAATCATAGGTTTGTATTAATTTCCTATTAATCCCACAACCTATAAAACTCATTAAGCATTCCAAACAAGCACAAATCATTATGCAAATACACGCACGTGCTAATCGAGGTATGCCGGACTTAACCACGAACCTTACTCAGGCTAATTAAGATTTTGATTAACACTAATCACTAGCTTAAGGTAACTGGTCGTTACAACCACAAGCACCGATACCTCCACCTGATTCAACTCCACGACAACAGAGGCTACGGATTACTGAAATGCTGAGGCAATAAAGAGAATATATAGCTCAATATTATAAGGCTACGTTGAAATATGAGCAAGATAGGAAAAAAATGATGCAGAAAAAAATGAATGGATAGAGGAATTTCACGTTGTTTGTAGATCATCGGAGGGATGTAGCAAGATATCATGGGAGTAGAGGCAGAGGACCTACAACAAGTCTATCAAATTTCTAGAGGCACTGAACTATATGTTTGATCATGAAGTGGTGTAGAACAGAAGAGTGGAACGTCTTTTAACACCATCTTTTGCTGGAGCTGATGATGATAATAATGCTGACGATGCACAATCCTATAGTTTGAGTCTTAGAATTTCTCTAAATCTTGAGGATATGAGAGATACATTAAAACCGATATTTTAATTTGGTAATTTGACGTTTTACTAGTTAGTTAAGATTTACTTTTATGCAAATTTATATTTATTATTATGTAGTTATCAAATTATATTACGTATGTTTGTGTTGTTTAGGGTTTTTATATTTCAGGCTTATTTTTAAACTTTTAGGACAATGTTTGGTTTAAGTTTGAGGGTATCAACACTATAGAAAATGGTAGGAAAGGATGAATTAATGATAAACACTGCAGGTATGATCATAAAACTTTATTTTTAAATTAATTAAAGAGGAAGAATGGTAGTGTATTTCATTGTTTTATTTATATATTTAGGATATAAAAAGCATGTATACAGGTAGTATAGATTAGGTTACATATAGAGTAATATATATATAAATAAATATAGTAATTCACTTTCAAAGTTGCTTTGATTGAGGATGAATAAGAATTCAAGTATCGTGTTGATGTGAAACTCAAGAGAATGTTTTTGTTTTTGAAGAAAATAAGAATTGTAGCAAACAACGGTGTAATTTCATGATTAGAAACATAAAGTTAGGGAAAACCCTTAACTTGAAACCAAAGCAAGAAGAAAATTAGAACACTTCTTGTGGAAAAAGTTATATCTATAAAGAATTCCACAATAATTATGAATCTTACTTGAGTATAAAGTAAATGAAGACATAATACTTAAAGGGGAAGAGATAGGCATGGTACTTAATGAAAAGTTGAAATTAAAATTTTCTTAATAAAAGTGAAAGTGAGAAGTGCTAACAAGAGTTTTAAGTAAAAAAATAGAGAGTCCCGTAAGTTCTACACGAAAAAGAGCAGGGACTGTACAAATAAAAAAATAGATGAAGGAAATAAAGATATAGATATATATATATATATATATATATATATATATAGATATAAAGAAAGAAAGGTGGATGTCATATAAAAAATCTTCAAATAAAAGGATTTAGCTCGAGTACAAGTAACTTAGTTGAGTTAAGTTTTCCATCCAACTATATAAACTTCTATCGACTCTTAAAGTTTTAAAGTCTACAAAAATAGTATGATCTATGCTTATTTGTGAATTCTTGAACTGAATAAGAAATCATTGCGTTATACACTTACTGCTTGAGTGTCGAGATAAAGTGAACTTGTAAGTAGTGACGGTCTTGGTTGTGAACTACTTTCAATTTTTGAAAGTGAATTATATTTGTTTTTAAAGTTATGTTTTTTAAAAGTAGTAGTTTTTATAAAGAAAAACTTTTTAGTGAATTAGTAATTTAAAACTTTTGCTCGAGATGCGCAAAATCCTAAGTTTGGGGGTATTTCGATAAGTACTTAATTAGGCTTATATATAAGACTAGCTTAGTTGTATAATTTGTTTAAATATCTTGAAATGAGCTCTAATTGGTGGTACTTATGTGTTTTCAAGACCACAAGGCATAAAAGAGACAAAGGAATGATTTTATGAAGAGAAGAGATAAACAAGCACAAAATGGAGTTCACGTTGTGAGAAGACCAAGTGATGTTGTGGGGAATGAAGGGACAACGTGGAGATCAGAAGAAATGATGCAGTAGAGGTCAAGTAGTCCCAAAGTAGTGGGTTAACACAGATGGCACCGTAGCTCAACACAAGCGACATCAAGTTCATTAAAAAGGAAAAATAGAGAGAAGACATAGAGTTGTGATGGCGCAGTCACTTAACACAAGCGGCGTGAATAACTTGCAGATAGTGTCAAGACATAAGAATAAAAGTTTTGAACTTCCATTTTGTTTGGAATTGTTATTTAGGATTTCTATTGTACTTTTAGGACTCTAAGAGTATAAATAGGTATCGGGACGTAGTAAACATATACATTACAATATCATATAATCAATTAAAACCAACCACCATAGTTTATATTAGTCTAGAGTTTTAGAGAGTTTTATTTGAGTATTGAGAAGAGCTTATAAATGAGAAGACATTGAAGACTCATGATTGCAATTCAATCTTTGTTTCATTAATTTAATTAAATGTATTATTTAATTTAATCTCTGAATTCAATGATGTTTATGAATTGTATGATGTTGATTTCAATGATAAGTGAGTAGTCTATTTATCTTATGGATCAATGGATCCTATGGTATGAATACTATGTAAAGTAATGAATTGATTATAATGTTTTAAATGTGTAATGATTAGAATTTGTGTTTGATTGTATGTGTAATGTTATGAACATCTTGATCACATGTTTTTTGATTAAGGGTTTTAAAAGTTACCATTGCCTTAGACCTTTTATGCCGAATATGAACAACACAACCGTAAAATATATAACATCAATAGATAGTTGTTGATTAGGGAGACATAGACAATAAACTGAATTGTTTATGAGTCAAAAGATTTGGTACTTAATGCTATGTGAGACTTACGTTATTAACACCGATAGGCTGAGTTCTAGTTTGCACATGTGGATCTTTTTCACTACGATAGTGGATTGAAATGAATATTAAGGAAATTTATTTTTTATAATTATGCATTGCACACACATAAGAAAGATGAAGGAAATTTGATATAAGAAGCATAGTAATTCATTAAGAGTTTTCTCAATATAAGAATATAATAAATTTAAACTGCTCGTATAGAATAGATTAGTTTTAGTTTAAATCAAACAAAAAGTGGCTTTCTTAGCAATATAGTGAACCGGACTAAATGTTGTGTCCATATACACCTTTCCCAGATGACGATATTTGTAATCAACCTTTATTGATCACATTATTACTACAATTAAACTTTTATTCTTACAGTCACGATCACTCGTACGCACACATCATGCATGCGGGCTCGACCCAATTAAACCTAACTGGGCCTAATTCAATTGAGCCCAACTCCCATTAAATAATTAAAAATTTATTAAATTTAAAATTAAATACAAAATAAATTATATAAAATATAGAAAAATAAATAAAAATTACAAAAAACTCAAAAAAATAAGAGAAAGTATTAGAAATTGGAAACAAAAGGTATAAAATTGGGTTTTGAGACTATTTTTAGCGTTTGGCACACTGGCGTAACCTGAAAAAAGGTGTCAACTAAAAATTAGAATATAATTCTCATTTTTGTTCTCACAATATAAAATCTATTAATGTGACTATAAATTATTTAAAATTTATACGTAAGATACTTGAGGCTCAGGGAAGCTTAGGGGACCGACGTACGGGTACTCTAAAGTACAAGCGAGTAGCTAGGGTCGAGTTTTTGTCGCATTTTGGTAAGTAAACCCCACCAGAAAAACGCTTGGTATTTTTATTTCTTTAAATTCAATTATAATATTTTTTGAATACCAGTTTGTACCTATTTGATTAATCTACTCCCACATGTGTCAATGTATAGTCGATAAGACAGTATGACCCTTTTCGGCACTCTCGTAGATGGTAGTCCGAGTTTAGCAACAATTTTTGAACTACCTTAGATTAAACGTGAGATTCTTCTGTGTGGGTCGATGATTTGAGAGTGCGTGATCGTGATAGCTTGCCTCCGACACTGATTCCTCTCCTTAAAGGTGGTTGGCCGAGAGTTCTATAACTCTAGACCAATAGAGTCCTGATCGGCCTTGGTGCGGTGGCGAAAGTCACCTCGTCGCCAGATTCTCCTCGGTGTTATCCTATTTGTCCTAGTATTCGGCAGATATACACAACACTCGTGTTTGTTGATTATGGGTTTTAGGAGTTACTATGGCCATTGGAGCTCTTAAGCAAGATATGAACGATACAATTGTAAAATATGTAACATCGATATATAGTTATTGATTAGGGTGGCACAGATAGTAAACTTAATTGATTATGAATTTAAGGATTTGAAACTTAAAGCAATGTGGAACTTACGTTATTCACATTAATAGATGGAGTTTTAGTTTGGCCATTATAATCTTTTTCGTTATGATAGTGGGTGGTTAAAATGGATTTAATGAAAATTTATCTATTCTAATTAAGCATTGCACACGCATAATGAAGATGAAGGAAGTGAGTTGAAAAGCATAGTTACTCATTACCTAGGTAAAGTTATGAACTAAGATCTTCTTAATATAAGAGAAAAAGTATTTACATTATTTTGTTAGTTTAGATTAGTTTAGTTCAAAAACCATTTAAAAATAGATTTCCTTAGCAATAGAGTAAATCTGACTAAATATACTGAGTGCAATACACTTTTCTTGATGGACGATATCCGTAATTAATGCACATTGATCACATTATTACTATAATCGAGTCGTTATTACTTACACCCACAATTAAGTTTTTTGGCGTCGTTACTGGGGATAGGTAGCCACTCTAGTTTAGTTAATTTACAAAATTGTTAAGTCTTATTTTAAGTAATTTACTTTATAGTTTATAACAAAAAAGAAAAAAAGTAATAAAAAAGGTATAAGTTTCATGTTTGGAAATCTGCACTTGATCTTTTGTGTTTTCTTTTCTAGGAGAATTAGTGCATGTGTACCAAAAAAAGAATGACTTAATGCCTTACGACCCTGAGATTGACCAAACCAACAAAGGAAATATAAACAAAGGAATCAAGATGGCAGAGGATCAAGCTTTAAACCAACAACTTGGTTGAGGGAATAACTAAGTTGAAGGTGATTTGGTAGTGCAGGAGAAAGTGCGGGGACAATGATGTCTCGTGACTACTTCAAGCTAGAAGTTCAAGAGACTTACAACATAGTAATGAGACTTCCAGCCAACACCACCGAGTTCGAACCGAGATTGTCTCTGGAAAACATGGTGCATAATAGGTTGTTTAATGGGCTAGCGAATGAAGATCCAATTGCACATGTAGAAAATTTCTTGGAGAAGTGCGACACCATGCACATCACCGGAGTTACAAAGGAGGTGGTCAATATGAAACTTTTCCCATTCTTACTGGGTGAGAAACTCAAATCCAAGTTTGAAGGATAGAATGTAGGTAGTATGACTTCATGAAAGATTTCTAGATTACTTTTTCCTTAAGTGAAGGCCAATGAAAAAAAAACTTGAAATCAATCAATTCACGCAGGAAGATGCGGAGACTCTTTGCTAGGCATCGAAAAGATTTAAAGAGATGCTAAAGAGAAGTCCAGGACATGGATACATGAAATGGGCACAACTATAGATCTTCTACTATGAGATAAATCACAACACTAGAACACAAGTAGATGTCGTAGCATGTGTTTCTTTACTAACCAAGGATGAGGATGGAGCATTAGGTTTTTTTTTCCATAGTGAGGAAACTAGCTGGCGTATATGAGATTGAATCGCAAGCTGCAATTATGGCAAAACAAAGTCCACAAGTGCAAGCTATACAACAACCTGTAAACGACCAAGCAATGGTGGTTAATCTAATGGATATGCAACAAGGAATGGAGCTTGAGGAGATTAAATTCATGAACAACCAAAACTGTGGTAAGAACTCAGGCCAAGATGAATGGCTCCTCAATGGTTTTATCAAGGACACAACAACCCCACTTCTCATATGGAAATCCTGATAACACACTAAAGTTACCTCCATGCTTCGATCGATAAGTCCAATAAGGGAAGCTAGGGCAGAGCAAAAAAATAACTTCATTGAAGTCAATTGAGAAACTCTTGAACGCCATTGACATGATCAATAGGGAACACCATGAGAAACGTGAGAAATAAATGAAAAATATGAAGTAAGCTATGAAGAGGATGGATGATGAGAGATCGCAATCCATCAAGAACCTAGAGAGACAGATTGGTCATCTAGTTTTGTAAGAGTATCTAACTTTTACAAAGTGTTAAGTCAGCCGCTACAACATGTTTGAGGGGGAGTAAATTTTTATGCCGTTAGACACAACGAATTAATTTTTAGGGATTTAAGGGAGATTTTTGTTCTAATTTTTATTAATATTTGCTGATTTTGTGAGAATACCTAATTTTTACAAATTGTTCTTCCAAATTCAATTTCTTTTCTCTTGCTATGGACGTTTTACCTTTTATGCCCTTTTCTCATCTTTCTTGCTTTAAGTTACTAGAAGAATAGCTCAACAATCTTCTTCAACGTTGCGTGGTGCCTCTACTATAACTGCCGATCTTTCAACGATTGAGACAAAAGGCATTTACTATTCTGCTCCTAAAAATAAACTTTATATTAGTACACCATCAGATCTTACAATTAATGTAGAGAATATACGTGTAAAATCAGGGACTGTCTACTAATGACTATCCATCAGGGACACTGGTTCTTTCAAGAAAGCCAGAACTGTCGAGGACAAGAAAATGTTTAGCGAATATGGGAAGGTTTCCTTTAACTACTCATACAAGATTGTGGATGAAGATGAGGCCATCAACAAGGCCTCTGACAAGACGAATATCATGTTCATATCTCAGTACTTTGCTGTCCCTACTCCTCATGATTTTCATCTCTTTATATCATTGAGTGCGCTTATAAATTTAAACAAACGGTGAAGATGAAGTATTGGTCTGACCAACTGATAAATGTGTCGCATTTTCATGAAACTAACTTTGAGACATTGTTGGTTCATACTAAAATATATGGATTGGCTTTTTATGAAGGCTTCTACACTGACTCCATTATCGAAGAATTCTACTGCAATCTTCCAGACAATTTTGAAGATGCTTCTTTAGAAAATGTATTTCTTCGTGGTTTTAACATTCAATTGAGTCATGCTTCAATCAGTTGTATGCTTGGAATTTTTTGATTTGAGGCAATTGCTGATAAGTTGGGTTAGACATTTAAGCTTGATAATGTTGTCTCTTTATTTACTAGAAGGGTTCCTACTAAATGGCCCTTTGATAATGCTTTTGGGCTTCCTGCAGCCAAGCTCACATGCAAGGCTTACATGCTATAGAAAGACTTGACTACTAATTTTTTTGCTACTTCCCATTAGACACATGTGTTTAAGGAGAAAGTATTATTACTTTATGCTCTTGCTTTTGGGAAAAAGTTCAATGTTGTAAAAGAGGTAAATGGCTCCATTGTGCATTTTGGGATGAAAAAAAACATGTTTTTTTTTTTTTATGTACCGTGCTTCCTAACTTCTCTATTTAGAAGATACTTAGTCATTGAGCAGACCAATGACAAGTTGGAAAAGGTGGCGGTGGAAGTTAAACATAATCATTAAATGAAGTCTAACAACATGATTATTGATATTGACTTCTCGTGCTTACAAAATGAGACATCAACTAAATCAATCTCAGGATTTCAACCTGCTACTACTACGGCTGCTCCACCTCATGCTCCTGTTACTGCTACAACTGATGGTCCTATTCCTACCCTACTATAAAGCTAATATGGAGGTCTAGATGAATAATGAAATTAAAGATTGCCGAGGTTTCTCAATTAGAGAAATATGTTGATGTTGAGGGCATAAGTCCTATACAAGGTGAAAGTTCCACTACTCCACTTTCTGATGGAAAAGAGGATGTTACATCCCTTGCCGAGTTTCAAGATGATGACATTATAGTTGATCAAGGTAACTTTATAGGTTTAAAACCTTGATCTTAGTTTTGTTACTCGTATTGATGCTGATCGGATAAGTATTCTTGAGTCCCTTATAATGAATTATAGAACTTACAGTGAAAATGTTGTAACATCGCATAAGATTCCTTGAGAGAGTTTCTGAATAGGTTAAGTCTCTAACAACATCAAATATTCCTCCTGCTAAGAACTCGACTACTGCTAAATTTACTGCCTTCAATTACTACAACTACAAAACATACTATTGAGGCTTTAGTGAATGATGCTTTAAAATTTGAGCTAAGTATGTCAGTCCATTGTCCTACTAAGCTTGAGCATGAGGATTTGAATGTCAATCAAGCCATTCTTATCACTTCAGCCTAGCCAACAACTCCAATTAATGCTAATGTGCTGGGGAATGTGCCTTAGGTCAATCTATAAATATTATCATAATTTTAGTTAATAAAATAGAAGTTTTCATTTTGCTATTTTATTATACATGATTGCTTGTTTACCTTATAATAACTATGAGTATTTGTTGAAATATCCTAAATGTCCATAGTCAGTCTTTTTATTGGGAATTGTAATGAATTAATACTAGTGTGAATCTTAATTGATGGTCATACATATATGGATACGAATCGAGATCATGAGTACTTCTTATGTTACGAGGTACTAGACCGACCCACTAGGAGAACACCATATGGAGTAAGTCATAGGTGTTACTCATGATAGATATATATTATTTAGTCCTTCGACCTAAGATTACCAAACTATAATATTAGGAGCATGGTAATTTGACACAATCAAACATTGTCTTTAGCCAGATGATTATAAAGATTGTGATTAGTTACCATGTAAATAATATGTGATGGTATGTAATCAAGATATAATTTGTCACTTTTGTATAGAGAGATATCAGTGAATCCCTGACACACATTGCAAGTATAATGGCTCTCTTGTAGTAATAGCGCGATCAACTTAAGTTGGTCACATATATCATCTTCAAGGAAAGGTTTTTGCACTAGTTTTATATAACCTACTTCATTGGAACTATTGCTAAATGATTAACTTTTAATTGGTTTTATATCTAAATTAAACTATTCTAACAAATCAGTTTAAACTCAAATTGAGCTTATATTAAAGATATCTTAGTTCACAACTTCACCTAGGTAATTTAATACTATGCTTTGTATTCATGTGTACATTTCAATATGTTGTGTGCAATGCCTAACTGAATATACATATTTCTTTCAAATCCACTTCAATCCACTGTCATGATGGAAAAGATTCTAATGTGCAAACTAGAACTCCTCCTATCGGTGTAAATAATGTAAGCTCCACATTGCTTTAAGTATTAAATCATTGGATTCATGACCAACGAAGTTTACTATTTGCGCCTCCCTAATCAACAACTATTTGTTGATGTTGTGTATTTTACGGTTGTACCGTTCATGTCCAAATTAGAAGCTTTAATTGTTGGGGCATGTGCCCAAGGTCAATCCATTAACTGTCTTTATGAATACTTTTAGTTAATAAAATAGAGGATTTCATTTGTTGTTTATTATAATTAATTTGCATGTTTACATTATAATAAGATCCATGGGTATTTACAGAAATATCCTAAATGTCCCTAGTCGATCATTATATCGGGAACTATAATAAATTAAGACTAGTGTGAGTCTTGATTGATGATCATATGATGATTATACGTATAGGGATACGAATCAAGATCACGAGTACTTGTTAGGGAACAAAGTACTGGACCGACCTGCTATGAGAACATCACATGGATTAAGTTATAGTTATTTCTCATGATAAGTATATTTCTCAGTCCTCGACTTGAGATTACCAGAGACTTCAACATTAGGAACATAGTGATTTGACACTATCAAACGTTGTCTTTAACCGGACGATTATAAAGGTTGTGATTGGTTATTGTGTGAGCAATGTGATGAAGTTGTGTAATCAAGATAGAATTTGTCCCTCTCATATAAAGAGAGATATTCAGTGGATCCCTCGATGTGTTAGACTGTTAAAAGGCCTAGTCTAAGTGAATTGATATTGATCAATGTCACTTGGATGTTTTCAGTCTACCTAGAGATCGAGACTAGTATGATTGAACATGTTGGATGACAATTCCATGCCTTATGTTTGATCAAAAGGATATCGTGTGACAAAAGGATTTCATATACACTATTGATTAGGTTGTATCGATTTGATATTCATACAACTTAGGTAGTCATAATGTCTTGCTAGAGGCCGCTTATGACTTGTATACCAAAATGTGTTTCGGTACACTGCCAACGTTGTATGAGCCTATTGAGTCGCACACTAAGAATGGTTTTTCGAGATTTAAAGATGGTTCAAAAAAATGAATTTTATATAATAAAATTCATGACGGAAATGTCCTTGTGGTGTATTACACTTATACTTCTTTAAGTAGGGGTACATGTGTAATTTACTTAACCATCTATATACAAGGGTTGTATAAATAGACGCTTTAAGTTAGAACACACGGACGAAAGATCAAAAGGTCGAAACTCTATTTTCGTTTCAGAAAAGACTTAGGGTTTTTGGTATGCTCTGGATAGTTTTGGAGAGAAACGAAAGGTTTGGTATTCTGTCGAAGCTAACACTTCAAATCTCGGCCGCCGTTCGTGTGTGGACTACTGGTAGAGGGCGTTCGTTGTTGGCAGCGCCTTAGAGATCGATCAACCTTTAGAAAGGTATATTGCGACTGAGGTATGATTAAGTTTTCATGGTTTAAACGTTTTTAATGGAATTAGATTCGGATCCTGTTGGGGTTTTTTGTCAAAATTGTTTTGTAATCTCCGCTGCGTATAAACGCCCAAACCCAACAGTGGTATCAGAGCCTTCGAGTTCGATTCCATTAAATTCATTGCATGTTTTCTTCTGATGTATACATGATATTTGATTGAAAGCATGTTAATAGTTGATGTATATGTGATATACATAAGTTGTCTTTGAGATTTATTATCATGTTTTGTTTATATGATACACATATTCGTGATTTAATTAAAATCAGTTTCGTACATGCTAGTAACCATATTAGGTTAATTTGAATAATTTTAATGAATTGAATTTCGTGTTCTGTGATCCATGACACCATTAGGTTCGATTGGGATAGTAGTTCATGATTCAATTACATGTTTGTGATTATTTGGATGAGGACCGAAATTGCAAATAATTAATTTTCGAAATTATTTATTTATAATTAATTAATTTTCGAAATTATTTATTTATCTTGTTATATCTATTTTGTTATGAAGTTTCTATTTGATAAAGATAGATAACAAATTAGAATATGAGATAAATATCAAGAATCTTGTTATTGGTGATATACTAGGATTCAAATATCTTAAATCCAAAATAAATAATTAATTTTGAAATTATTTGTTTATCTTGTTATATCTATTTTGTTTTGAAGTTTCTATTTGATAAAGATAGATAACAAATTAGAATATGAGATAAATATCAAGAATCTTGTTATTGGTGATATACTATGATTCAAATATCTTAAATCCAAAATAAATAATGAATTTTCGAAATTAATTATTTATCTTGTTATATCTATTTTGTTATGAAGTTTCTATTTGATAAAGATTGATAACAAATTAGAATAGGAGATAAATATCAAGAATCTTGTTATTGGTGATATACTATGATTCAAATATCTTAAATCCAAAATAAATAATGAATTTTCGAAATTAATTATTTATCTTGTTATATCTATTTTGTTATGAAGTTTCTATTTGATAAAGATTGATAACAAATTAGAATAGGAGATAAATATCAAGAATCTTGTTATTGGTGATATACTAGGATTCAAATATCTTAAATCCTAATTGGATTAGGATAAGATGATTAGTTAGATGTGGGCTCGGGTTAATTAAAATGTTTTAATTGACTTAATTTCAGATAAATTAAGGGGTTAATTTATGATAATAAAATCAGCGAAAAATATGATTTTCTATAGTGAATTTTAATTTTCGGAATTGAGATTAGTTTTCTAAAAACAAAAAAAAGGGGCGCGCCCTCGTACCTCGTCCATTGACAAATGGCTGGGACCGCATTACCATTGATCGGCCAATGGGACCATTGTCTAACTAATCCTAGCGTATGGAAATTCTTTTATTAGTGAACAGTATAAAATCTCCAAATTGTTTAGTGATTTAACAAATCAATAAAATATATGATATTTCATTGTTTACATAAAATCACTAAAACTGAATAAAATCCCTCTATTAAATTTTAAGTCTCACGCCATCCATTTTAAACACTTGTCAAGGCCTCGATCACACTAATCTTTGTTTCAAATTGGTAGTATTTGGGTGTATTGTGTTATCTTGGTAAGACAAGTTGGGTAAGAGTTACCTAAATGTTTAAAATGGTCCGACTTAATAAAGCCATCAAAATAGTTTTGAGCTTTAGGCAAATGATGAGATAAAAACATGCTAAGACATAACATGTCCCATATCTCATAAAAGAATCTAAAAATTACATAAGATGTAATTGGTAACTGTTACCTACCTAAATAATCTAGTTATGTGTTTCATGCCATAGCTGTCATAGAATTAGGTGAAATATGGATTTTACTCCCTTAAATAAACTGTGTGTTTTAGGAGGGTTGTTAATTTAATGGGAGTCTATCCTCTATGCTAAAATAAACTTTGCATAATCTTTATTGTAGATCAAAGGCCTCTTCAAGTAACAATAATTCCCTGTCACAGCAATCCATCCTTGAGAAGCATACGCTATCTGGGACTAACTTTCTTGACTGGTTCAGAAACTTGAGAATCGTTCTCAAGCATGAACGCAAGTTGTATGTCCTGGATGCTCCAATCCCTGATGACCCACCAGCCAATGCTACGAAAGCTGTAAAGGATGCGCATAATAAGCATATCAACGATTCTACTGATGTTGCATGTGTTATGCCGGCAACTATGGTTCCTGAACTTCAGAAGGACATGGAACTAATGGAAGCCTACGACATGGCTTTAACGCTGAAGGAAATGTTCCAACAACAAGCTAGACAAAAAAGGTTCGAGACAGTCAAAAACCTACATTCTTGCAAGATGACTGAGGGTGCGTCAGTTAGTCCTCATGTTCTGAAGATGAAGGGCTATGTTTACCAGCTTGATAGACTCGGATTTCCCACAATCCATGAGTTGGCAACGAATTTGATCCCGAATTCAATACCCGAGAGTTACTCACAATTTGTGATGAACTACAATATGAATAATATAGAGAAATCAATTTCAGAGTTGCATTTGATGCTGAAGACTGCTGAACAAAAATATCAAGAAACCCTCTAGTAATGCGTTGATGGTTCAAAAGAGAAAGGGAATGAAGAAGAAAGGAAAAGGCAAGGCTAAATTTGTCAAGGCTACTACTGCACCTGTCGCAAAGCCTATGGGAGAAGTCAAGCCCCAGCCTGTTCCTGCTTCAAAACACCCAAAAGAAAAGGAAGAAAATTGTCATTTCTGTAATCAAACCTATCTCTGGCATTATCGTCTCGGGCACATAAACGAGAAATGCATAACGAAGCTCCATAAAGATGGGCTTCTAGATTCATTTGATTTAGAAACATATGAAACGCGTGTATCTTGTTTACTAGGCAAGATGACTAAAAGTCCCTTTACTGGATACAGAGAAAGGGTAAGTGATTTATTGGGTCTAATACATACTGATGTATGCGGTCCTATAAACACAATGGCTAGAGGAGGTTATCGTACTTCATTACATTTACCGATGATTTCAGAGATATGGTTATGTATATCTTATGAAACATAAAGCTGAATCATTTGAGATGTTTCGAACGTTTCAAAATGAAGTGCATATTCAACTTGGTAAAACTATCAAAACACTTTGATCAGATCGAGGTGGTGAATATTTAAGCCAAGAATTTGATAATCATCTTAGAAATTATGGGATTGTCTCACAATTGACTCCACCAGCAACTCCGCAATGGAATGGAGTTTCTGAAAGGAGAAATCGAACCTTATTAGATATGGTTCGATCTATGATGAGTCATGTAGATCTTCCATTATCCTTTTGGGGTTATGCATTACAAACTGCAGCTTTCACTCTAAATAGAGTTCCTTCTAAAGCGGTTGATAAAACACCATATGAGATATGGTACGTGAAGAGACCTAGTTTTTCTTTTCTTAAGATTTGGGTTTGTGAGGCTTACGTAAAGCGACAAGTCTCAGAAAAACTAGCACCTAAATCTAATAAGTGTTTATTTGTGGGGTATCCTAAGGAAACAAAAGGATATTACTTTTACAATCCCACTGAGAATAAAGTGTTTGTTGCTCGGTATGGTGCCTTTGTGGAAAAAAAGTTTATTTCAAAATACACTAGTGGGAGAGAAATAAATCTTGAAGAAGTTCAAGAATCACAGATAAATCCTGAACCGCTACAGGAAGTTCAACAACGTTCTAAACCAGTTGAACCTCCGCAAGTGATACAAGGCCCACGTAAATCTGGTAGGGTAAGACATGAGCCAGAGAGATTCAGATTTCTCATTACTGATAGTCGTGATGTGTTGCTTATGGATCAAAATGAGCCCACCACTTATCAGGAGGCTATGTCGGTCCAGACTCAGATACATGGCTAAGTGCCATGAATTCCGAGATGCAATCCATGTATGATAACCAAGTTTGGAACTTTGTTGATGTACCTGAAGGTGGTAAGACCATTGGATGTAAATGGGTTTTCAAGAAGAAAACTGACATGGATGGCAATGTGCATACTTTTAAAGCAAGACTTGTAGCAAAAGGTTTCAGGCAGACTCAAGGTGTTGATTATGATGAAACTTTATCGCCGGTAGCCATGTTTAAATCCATTAGAATTTTAATTGTCATTGCTGCATATTATGACTATGAGATATGGCAAATGGATGTAATGGAAATCTGATTGAGGACGTGTATATGACACAACCTGAAGGTTTTGTACATCCTGAGAATTCTAGGAAGGTATGCGAGCTTCAAAGATCCATTTATGGATTAAAGCAAGCTACTCGGAGTTGGAATCTTCGTTTTGATGAAGCAATCAAGGATTTTGGTTTTATTAAGAACGAAGATGAGCCTTGTGTATACAAGAAGGTCAGTGGGAGTGTAGTTTTTCTGGTACTATATGTTGATGATACATTACTCATTGGAAATGACATCCCAACATTGTAGAGTGTCGAGTCTTGGTTAGGGAAGTATTTCTCAATGAAAGACTTAGGAGATGCAGCCTATATCCTTGGGATAAAGATCTATAGGGATAGATCTAAGAGGCTAATCGGTCTAAGTCAGAGTGCTTACATAGACGTGGTGCTGAATAGGTTCAGTTTGCAAGACTCTAAAAGAGGATTGTTGCCAACGTCTCATGGCATAAGTCTCAGCAAGACTCAATGAACTAAGACAAATGATGAGTGAGACCGTATGAATAAGATTCCATATGCATCAGCTATTGGATCTATCATGTATGCCATGGACCTGATGTGTCATATGCTTTAAGCACTACAAGCAGATATCAGTCAGATCCTGGTGAGAGTCACTGGATAGCAGTAAAGAACATTCTTAAATACTTAAGAAGGACTAAGGAAATGTTCTTGGTCTATGGAGGTTTCGAAAATGATCTAGTTGTAAATGGTTACACATATGCAAGTTTTCAAACTGATATAGATGATTTTATATCGCAGTCTGGATATATGTTTACTTTGAATGGGGGTGCAGTAAGCCGAAAAAGTTCGAAGAAAGAGACTGTGGCAGATTCTACAACAAAAGCTAAGTATATTGCAGCATCCGATGAAGTAAAGGAGGCAATTTGGATCAAAAAGTTCATTTCAGAACTAGGTGTGGTTCCAAGTATTGCTAACCCTGTTTGTTTGTATTGCGACAATAATGGGGCAATAGCACAGGCCAAGGAACCTAGATCACACCACAAATCCAAACATTTACTCAGGCGTTTTCATCTCATCAGAGAAATTATTGAGATAGGAGACATAAAGATTTGCAGAGTACCTACTAAAGACAACGTTGTGGATCCATTGACAAAAGCTCTTCCACAAGCAAAACACGATGGTCATGTTAGATCATTAGGCATTAGATGCATGTATGATTGGACCTAGTGCGAGTGGGAGATGTTGGGGCATGTGCCCTAGGTCAATCCTTTAACTATCTTTATGAATACTTTTAGTTAATAAAATAGAGGATTTCATTTGTTGTTTATTATAAATTAATTCGCATGTTTACATTATAATAAGATCCATGGGTATTTACAGAAATATCCTAAATGTCCCTAGTCGATCATTATGCTGGGAACTATAATGAATTTGGACTAGTGTGAGTCTTGATTGATGATCATATGATGATTATACGTATAGGGATACGAATCAAGATCACGAGTACTTGTTAGGGAACAAAGTACTGGACCGACCCGCTATGAGAACATCACATGGATTAATTCATAGTTGTTTCTCATGATAAGTATATTTCTCAGTCCTCTGACTTGAGATTATCAGAGACTTCAAAATTAGGAACATAGGGATTTGACACTATCAAACGTTGTCTTTAACCGGACGATTATAAAGGTTGTGATTGGTTACTATGTGAGCAATGTGATGAAGTTGTGTAATCAAGATAGAATTTGTCCCTCTCATATAAAGAGAGATATCTAGTGGATCCCTCGATGTGTTAGACTGTTAAAAGGCCTAGTCTAAGTGAATTGATATTGATCAATGTCACTTGGATGTTTTCAGTCTACCTAGAGATCGAGACTAGTACGATTGAACATGTTGGATGACAATTCCATGCCTTATGTTTGATCAAAAGGATATCGTGTGACAAAAGGATGTTATATACACTATTGATTAGGTTGTATCGATTTGATATTCATACAACTTGGGTAGTCGTAATGTCTTGCTAGAGGCCGCTTATGACTCGTATACCAAAATGTGTTTTGGTACACTGCCAACGTTGTATTAGCCTATTGGGTCGCCCACTAAGAATGGTTTTGCGAGATTTTAAGAAGGTTCAGAAAAATGAATTTTATATAATAAAATTCATGACGGAAACGTCCTTGTGGTGTATTACACTTATATTTCTTTAAGTAGGGGTATATGTGTAATTTACTTAACCGTCTATATACAAGGGTTGTATAAATAGACGCTTTAAGTTAGAATACACAAGACGAAAGATCAAAAGGCCGAAACTCTATTTTCGTTTCGAAATGACTTAGGGTTTTTGGTATGCTCTGGATCGTTTTGGAGAGAAACAAAAGGTTTGGTATTCTCTAGAAGCTAACACTTCAAATCTCGTCCGCCGTTCGTGTGTGGACTACTGGTAGAGGGCGTTCGTTGTTGGCAGCGCCTTAGAGATAGATCAACCTTCAGAAAGGTATATTGCGACTGAGGTATGATTAAGTTTTCATGGTTTAAACGTTTTTAATGGAATTAGGTTCGGATCCTGTTGGGGTTTTTTGTGAAAATTGTTTTGTAATCTCCGCTGCGTATAAACCCCAAAACCCAACATTAATGGCCATGATAACTCCTAAAGCCTAAGTTTATTAAGTATGTGATCAAGATTTCTAAAATATTACACTCATAATCAATACAAATTCCTACCATTGCGCTTTTTGTTATTACTTTTTATTCATATTTCAAAGCATAACATTCATACCCTAGGATCTATTGATCCCTAAGATAAATAGACTACTCGCGCATCATTGAAACACGCACATCACAATTTAATACATAATTCATTGCAAAAAAGAGATTAATATAAATATTACCTTGAATTAATTAACAAAATCAATTATTTATTGCAAATGTTTCTCCAACAAAGACTTATTAATACTAAAACTCAATGCTAAATTACTATAATGGAGGCTAATTGCCTTCTATGTGGTTAGCTCGTTCTTGATTACCACGTTCTAATACCTATTTATAATCCATAATAACAATTAGAAACCCTAAATTATAATTTAACCCGAATTTAAGCTTCATTTTCTAATTTCTACGAAGTTGCCGCCGTCACTAATGTTTCGGTGCCGTAAGTGTCATGTCACGACACCGTCACTGCGCCATAACTTCATTGTGTGACTTTGAGCTCCTAGAGCATCGACATTGTCCTCTATATGTCCAGGCACTGTCCCTTATGAGCCACAACGCCGCCACTACACTGGACCACCGAAGTTAGTTTTCTTTATTTTTCGTCTCTCCCACACCATGCCTTTCATCCCCACGTCGTGCCTTTTCTTTCCATAATGTCAATACATGCTTCCATGGTGCCAACTCTAATTTTATGGCTTTTTACTCTGTTTCTTCTCATTTTTCTTTAATTTCTTTCAATACACCTTAGCTCCTTGAAAATGTAGTAATACCATGAATTGGTACTCATTTGAGAATATTTGTAACTATAGTACTAAATTAACCCAATATGTACATATAAATAATCACTTATCAATTACTATTAAACTTAAGGTTTTACGCATCTAGAGCAAAGGTGTATTCTACTAAGTCTCCTAATAACTAATTTTCATTCAATTCACATTATTCATGAATTGTCCTTTAATTTACTATGCTTCAAGTTAACAATCCACTCGAGAGCTTTTTTTCCTTGCAAAACTTATATTTTTAAGACATGTAGCTTTAACAACTCATATAACTTTACTTTTAAAATACTAAAGTATATCTTAACCAAAAACCATCACTACTTACAAGTATATTTTGTTTCAACACTCATGTAGTATATATACAATCTCATGATTTCTCATTCTGCTCAGGAATTCAAAAATAAGTATAGATCATATTTGATAGACTTTATAACATCTAGAGTCTATAAGACTTTTACATAGTTGGAATGAAAACTCAAATTAACTAGATACTTGCACTCGAGCTAAATCTTTTATTTGAAGTGTTTTAGTTTGCTTCTGCCTTTTTTCTCCATTTTCTTTCTCATTTCTTTTATTTTTCTTTTCATTTTTATTTAGTAGTCTCTGCTTTTTTTCCTATGGACTTATTCTTCCTCACGTTTTCCAACCATCAAGGTCTCTGTTCCATTTCCCGTTAAACTTGAGGGATTCTCTCATTTTTCTCTCTTTATTTCTAAATCTCTTGTTAGCACTTCTAACTTTCACAAAATCAAGCAAGTTAACTCTAATTTTTACTATACAATGCATATTTCTTCCCCTCTTGCACTAAGTCTTTCTTTGCTTTCTATTTTCAAAAAAGATTCACACTTATTATAAGAACCCTTAGAGATCTAACTTTTTCCATAAGAAGTGGTCTAATTTCTTGCTTTTGTTTCAAGTTCAAGGTCTTCCCTAACTCAAGGTTTCTAATCATGAAATCACATTATTGTTTGCTATACTTCTTTATTTCTTTTTCTTGAAAAACTTAAAATATCTTCTTGAGTTTCATATAAACAAGATACTTGTAATCTACTCATCCATAAGTAAAGTTATGAACATGCAAACAAATTACTTATTCAATACATATTACTATATATAACATAATCTATATATCTTAAACATTCATATAATAAGTAAAACAAAAATTTATACACTACCATAGTTTCCTCCTTAACTACTTCAAATTAAAAATTAAAATGACCATACTTGTAGTGTTTATACTTATTGCTCAGCCTATCTTACCACTTCCTATAGTGTGGTGTAGTATCTGTACCCCCAAACTTAAACCAAACATTGTCTTCAAGGTTTAATAGTAAGCCTATTGTATGAAATAATAAAAGAAACGAATATATGTAATAACACATGTTATACTAAACTAAAATTAAAATTAAAATTGAAAGAACTTAATAGTTAACAAAATATCAAAAATGTTTAAAATATATAAATGGTATTAAAAGCACTTTCAACTCCCTAGGTCTAATGGAATCCTAAAACAAGGACTTTAGGATCTTGCGTCATCATCATCATCTACATCATCAGTTCAAGCCTGTGATGGTGTCAATGGACACTGTTTCATCCTACACTACACCTAATATGGATCAAATACGTATGCTGGTGCTGCTAGAAGCCTAATGACTTATCAGTAGTTCTCAACCTTTTGCTCCTCTCATACTAGCTATAGCTCTGTGATGATTAACAAAAACAAGAAATTTCATTGCCCATTCTACTTTTGCTGCTCTCTCCTTTTAATATCCTGCTTATATGTCAACATGGCTGCCTTGTATTGCATCCCATCCTCCTGGTACTATCTCCTCTTCTCTACTATCTATAAACTCTACTATCATGGAGTCAAATCCTCAGGGGTGGTATAGGTGCTTATGGTGGAGAAGGTTGTGGAAAGACTTTAAAACCATTAATGTCATGCTCTCCAATTTCTAGGTTTGCAAACTCACAGCTCTTAGCAAATCCTTACTACCGTTGCTCCTCCACTTCTTCATTGTCCTCATCTTGTTGCTCTTGGGAGAGTTCTGCTAATACTATTGTTGCTACCGATATTTGATCTTCTTGCCTCTTCGCTAAAAACTCACATCAACTCTCGGTCCTCTCTCTCCTCCTTTGAGTCTTGGTAACTAAGTAATGATTTCAACATAAGCATGAAAGCTTCATCCATGCTTATCTAGCATCAATATCAAATTCTTCATCATCTCTCATTCGAACTCCGGCCCTTAAGCACATCAGAGTAATTAAAATAGGAAACAAGAATTTATTATCCCTTCTGACATGACAGACTCCCTCAGACTTATGTATATGATCTCTCTAATGTTGATCTCCCCGAACTTCTTAATCTCATAAAGACAAGCCGCTTTCGGCTCGTTGATCTCACCCTGTTGAAAAGTGGCATATAATGATGCAATAAGAAAATGTTGCCACATTCTGTAGACCTTTCTAATGCTCCCCTTCTCGATGTGCTTCAGCACATTCTCATCTCCCATGACCTATTCTTCTTGTCCTGGAACAACCAATGCATCTTCTATGGCTCTAAATGTGTATAGGTTATAGGGTTTCTCATATAACTTCTTTGAGAAAGTTTGTTGAGATCCAAACCATCCTTAACTCTTAAACCCATAGATATTATTAATCTCATGTATTGTAAAGGGAACTAAAACCCCTCTCACCTTTATTGGCTCATTCTCAGCCTTAAACTTTGCATGGGCAAAGAACTCAAAAACAATATCATTTACTCCTCTTACTTTACTATCCCTATAGTCTTGAGTGAGTTGCTCCGAATTTCGGTGCATAATGTAGTTTTTCGCTTTTCATCATATTTGGCTGGCAAATTAATTTCTTTTTTCGCAAATGAACTCCCAAGAAAAAACTTTCTTGTATTAGTCCTTAGCCTTTGGGACTAAGGCTATGTTGTTGTTGTTGTTTGTAGTCCTTAGCATGTTTACAAGCGAAATATTTGGATTCAAAAGGTCTAGGCTCTTCATCATTGGGGTTCCTAGAGGTAGATGCCTCAAAGTCATTTGTACTTGTTTGGCTAACTTATTTTCTTGTTCTTAGTATTTCCTTCAAATTTTAAGCAACTAACAAAATGCAACTCAAATTGGTCTTAAAATCACCTATAAATTAAAATTCATATAACATGGATAATGCATACGCCAAATAATTTCAAAGATTTTAACTAACTCTCCATGGGTAATATTAATGCTCACATTCAAACAATCTTGCGAAACCTGTCCTACAACCTCAAATCTACATTTCCATAAAATATCATTAGAATTTTCAAAATTCAATGTATAACTAGGTAAAATTGTAAATTTACCTCAATGCCGAATTAATTTCTAGTGTAGCTCACTCTTCCAAGTCTTTTCTAATCTAAGTCCTCTAACATTTCTCACCCACTAAAACCCTAGCTATCCTTGGAACTAAATTCCAAAAATCTAGGCCCTAACTCTTCCACTAGTGTAAATCCACAATATGTTTGTATCTTTACTCTAAATCACTAAAAACTTACCAATCTTACTTATAAATGACAAAACCTTGGTTCTAGAGATGTGTATACATGGGGCTTTCGTAGGGATTAAGTGCAAGTGTAGAGAATGGTGTGAAAATGGGTTTAAAATCCTTGTTTCAACCTCGGCACTGCGCCTTATAAGCACAGCGTCTTGACATCGTGGCCACTGCGTCAATGACGGAATGGGGAACTTTAATTATTTTATCTTGCTGCCACCTCGGCGCTATAACTTATAACCACAGCGCTATGGGTAATACCTACGTTGTCGGCTCATCTGCCTACTTTTTTGCATACGAGTTTTCACTATTTCTCTTCAGGCATTCCTCCAATTTTGTGTACAACTCACACAAAGTGTCGTGACCGCATAAATTCCATGATAATATAAAAATTAATAAATGTTTCCTTTCGATTTGCCCATGCATCATACCTTCAACGCTTTCTACTCCTTCTCTTCTTTTTGCTCGTTTAATAAGTTCTTAAGACATTTTTATTCAGATAAATCATCACCTGGTGAATGGTCTTTCCTGCACATTCGACATAATTTTTTTTAAAGTTAGAACTAAAACTCTTAAATTGTAATTATTACACCAAATAACTAACTATTAACTATTATTCAAAAATTTGAAATTTAAAAACCCTAAGGCTCCTTCCCAGTAGCATTAATTCAATGTCATTAGCCTAATGCTTTTTAGCTCGTTTAATCTGAGTCTAAATCGAGAAGCACCATCCACAAATATGAGATTATGATGTCATTCTTGTTTGGATGTATTTCTTAATAATCAAGAAAGACAACCTTCTTAGCATCATTGCTCTCATCCATACTCATTGTGATCTTCCTTTCTTTCACATCTAAATTTGCTTTAGACGTGTTCAAGAATAACTAACCATGTATCATAGATACGTCATCGTCCATGTTATGGTTCATGATCTCAAAATCCGTGGTGAATGTGAATCTACCTACTTTCACTTGCACATTCAAAACTTATCCTATAGTAGGTATCAAGTTACCATCTACTACTGGCAAATTTGTGGTATCCTGACAAATGATCTCTAAGTTGGCTTGAATCATGTCTATCAGTGGCATGACATTGATCGAGGCTCCCACATCACATAAGACATTTTGTAACCAGTGGCATGACATTTATCGGTATGCTTATCTCTCTAGAATATCTCATTTTAATAGCTTGAAGTTGAAGAATGAACTTGTACTTTGGTTCTAATTTCTTTGGATACAACTTGATGTCATTTCTTTATGGGTCTCATTCGGAAGGTCCTTCATCTTTTTCCTAGCCTTCCATTGTTGCTTCCCCTTTTATTCATTATGGCACTGATTCTTTGCTTCTTGAAACCATCAAGCTTATATTTCCTCACTTCCGTTTTGTGCTCATGCATCTTTTCATGCTTGTACATTAGGTTGTCTTGCATTGGCTTCTCTGTTACCGTAATGCTCATTCTGCAAATGATGCTTACGTTCTCCTTGGGATTGGTGATGGTGTTGCTAGTAAAATGTCATTCCTTCATTAAGTTCTAAGATATAGCAAGTTGACTAATTTGTCTCTCTAAGTTCTTGATGTATTGTGATTGCTCATTATCCATCTTTTTCTTTGCTTGCCTTATTACTTCCAACTCTTTCTAATCTTTTTCACGGCGCTCCCTTTTCTAACTTCTATGACTTGCTAATACTTCTTAATTAACTTCAAAGAATTCCTCTTTTTGCTCTACCCCAACTTCCCCTGTTGGACTTGTTGTTCGAAGCCTTGAGGTAACTTTAATGCATTATCAATATTTCTATAAGAAAAGCTCAGGTTGTTATTCTTGTATCCTTGATAAAAACCATTGAGGAGCCACCCCTCTCAGCCTGAAGTTGTTCCCGTAGCACTATTTTTTCATGAAGTTGAAGTCTTCATGCTTTATTTCTTGATGTATGTCCATTTGGTTTACAACCATGGCTTGGTGATTCATGGGTTGCTATGCTGCTTGTGGACCTTGGTGTCTTAACTGATGTTTTGTCATCCAACTGCTCTGATTTCATAGTTGTGCCATAATTGCAGCTTGCGACTCAATCTCGTAGATGTCTGTTCCTGACTATGGAACGAGTACCGACAATAGATTTTTCGGACATAAGATCAAGGAGATTCAATGCTCCATCCTCATCCTTGGTATGTAGAAAGCCACCCGATGCAACATCTACTAGTGTTCTAATGTCGTGGTTCATCCCATAGTAAAACATCTAAAGTTATTCCCATTTCGCCTATTCGTGTCTTGAACATCTCCTCGGCATTTTTTCAATCTTTCCCAAGCCTCGCTAAGAGAATCAATGTCTTCTTGCATGAAATGATTAATCTCAAGTTTCCTTTCACTGAGCTTCACTAGGAGAAAAAACTTGCCCATAAATCTTTCGTTGATATTCACTCATGAAATCAAAGTCCCTGCATTCACCCTTTGGAACAAGGACTTGGATTTTCCACACAGTGAGAATGGGGAAATTTGTATCCCAATCACCTCTTTTGTCACTCCAGTGATGTGCATGATGCCATAATTGCACCATGTTTATCAGAGACGGTCGTAGCTCAAACTCGGTGGTGTTAGCTAGAAGCCTCATCACTTTATCGTATGTCTCCTAAACTTCTAGCTCGAAGTAGTCACAAATGCATCTTTGTCCTCACGCTCTCTTCTACACTTCTAGATCACCCGTGGGTTGCTTATTCCCATCGGCTCTGCTGTTAGTTTCTAGATTGTGCTTAGCAATTTTGGCTTCTTTCTTTTTTCTATCCTATGGTTGTTCTCCTAATCTCCAGATTGTAAGACACTAAGTCCTTCCTTCCCTTGCTATGCATGCACTAAGTATCCCTAAAAAGAACAAATAAAAAGATCAAGTGCAAAAAGTCAAACAAAAACTTAAGCCTATATTTTTTTCTTTTAGTTTTATGCACTAAGTGTTGAAACTTAAGCCTATATAAATAAGTAGTATTAATGGCTACCTATCCCCAACAACGATGCCAAAAACCTGACACGCACATCAATTATATCGACTCGCTCGTAGTAATAGTAAAATCAACTTACGTTTATTACATATATCGCGCTCAAAGAAAGGTTTTTGCACTAGTTGTATATCAACTACTTAACTTGAACTATTGCTAATCGATTTACTTTTAATTGATTTTAAATCTAAACTAAACTATTCTAAGAAATCACTTTAAACATTAGTTGAAATTACATTAAGGAAATCTTAATTCAAAACTTCACCTAAGTAATTTAATGTTATGCTTTCTATTCATGTGTACATCTTAAATGTGTGATGCCTAATTAGAATATACAGATTTCCTTCAAATCCACTTCAACCCACTGTCATGACAAAGAAGATTCTAATGTACAAACTAGAACTCCACTTATCGGTGTCAATAATGTAAGCTCCACATTTATTTAAGTCTCAAATCATTAGATACATAACCAACTAAACTTGCTATCTGCGCCTCCCTAATCAAGAACTATCTCTCGATGTTGTGTATTTTACGATTGTACCATTCATGTTCCGATTAGAAGCGTCAATGGCCTTGATAACTCCTAAAGCTTAAGTTCATTAATACGTGATCAAGATGTCTAAAGCATTACGCTCAGAATCAATAAAAATCCTAGTCATTGCACTTTTTATTATTACTTTTTATTAATATTTCAAAGCATAACATTCATTCCATGTGATCCTTTAATCTCTAAGATAAATAGACAACTCGCACATTATTGAAACACACACATCACAATTCAATATAGAATTCATTTAAAAAGATATTAAAATAATTATTATTTTAAATTAATCTACAAAACCAAATATTGATTGCAAACGGTGAGTGTTCAAGGTTTCTCCAACAAAAACTTTATAATACTCAAAATAAATGCTTAATTACTCTAATAGAGATTAATCTCCTTATACGTGGTTGTCTCTCTCTTGTTTACCACGTCCTAATACCTATTTATACTTTGTAATAACAATTAAAACCATAAATTATGATTTAACTCAAATTTAAGCTTTATTTTCTAATTTGTGTGAAGTTGTCGTTGTCGCTAATGCTCTAGTGTCGTGTGTGTTAAGTCACCATGCCGCTAACTCTGCGCCATTGCTTTATTTTGTGATTTTGATCTTTGGGAGCATAGACGTCATTCCCTATGTGTCCAAGCACTGTCCCATGTGAGCCGCTTCATTAGACCTCCAGAGTTGATTTTCTTCATTTCTTCTTTTCTCCCATGCTAGGCCTTTCATCCCAACGCTGTGCCTTATCTTCCCATAACTTCAACACATGCTCCCACGGTTCCAACTCTGACTTTATGGGCTTTTGCTCCAATTTTTTCTCTTTTGTCCTTTATTTATTCCAATACACCTTAATTCCCTAAAAATGCAATAATACCATGAATTAGCACATTTCATGATATTTATAAAAATTATAGTACTAAATTAATCGTATATATATGTATAAATAATCACTTATCAATCCCTTGATATGATAGACTGATAATGGCCAAGACCATATGAATTGATAAGATCAATGTCGCTTGGATGCTTTCAGTTTACCTAAAAATCGAGACTAGTACGATTTAACATTAAGGGTGACTATCCATGCCTTATATTTAACAACGGATATCACATGATAAAAGGATATGATATATGTTATTCACTAGATTGTACCAATTTTGATATTCATGCTATTTGGGTAATTATAAGCCTTTTGAAAGAACGCTTATGACTTGTGTACCAAAATGGTTTAGGTTTACTGCCAACCTATTGGATCCCACATAAACAATGCCTTTGCGCAATCAAGATTGGTCCAGAGAAATGAATTTTATTTGATAAAATTTGTGACATAAAAGCCCTTACAATTTGTTATATGATAACTTATTAATAAGGGCATATTTGTAATTTGCTTAAACTGCCTAAATTAAATAGTTGTATTATGAATATACTTTTTAGGTGAGCTTATCTACACATTTAATTATAGGTTGAAACCCTAAAAACAATATAATAATTTTTTTCCAATTTTCGAGTTCTCTGGATTTCAGGAGCACATGAAAAATGTTTTCTATCTTTCTTATGGCTAGCACTCCAAATTGGTGTTTTCAAAAAATTGTTTTGAATTTTTCACTACGTATGAACCCCAAAACCTTACAGAGATATCATAGCCTTAGGTTTGATTCTATTAAACGTTTGCATGTTTTCTTTGATTTATATATGATATGTGTGAAAACATTATCTTGATTAATGTATATATATATATATATTTTACATATATGTTTTATGATAATTGTTATCAATAATTTATTTTAGAGTGTCGTTAATTAACATATTTGATACATATTTGATTCATATGCATGATTTGATTTAATAGTAATATTCATGTTTAGAATATTTTGATTAATATATGTTTTTAATATTGTACGATGTGAATTTTGAATGTTCATGGTAGAAGTCGTGTTTAGGTTAGTGTGATTATGGTGTTGAATACATAGTTAGTTTTTGTTTAATAATTATGTACGTCTTAATGATAGAAATCATGATTGGGTTAATATGATTAATTTAATATGATTCTGGTGTTGAGTGCATGATTAATATTTTGTTTCTTGATTCAATCTTTTGTTTTGTAAGAATAAGAATCAAAATCAGTTTTTATCATATATCTCATTGTGGTTATCTGTTAGTACATTCCTATTAGATAGGAGATAAATTTTTAATCGAATAAAAACTACAAATCCTATAAGATGGTTGATATATAGAACAAATTCGTAATGGAGAAGGATTCAAAGTATCTTGAATTGTAATTGGATTAGGATAAGATACTAAGTGATTGTATATGCATTGTAATTTATAGTATTTACCTCGTTTAAATTATGGCCACTTAAACAAATAAAAAAATCCCTATTCCAAATTTCAAGTCAAGTGTCATTTGTTCGCAAACACTTGTCAAAGCTTCGATCACGTTAATATGAGTTTGCCTCCATAGAGTGTATTATGTTATCTTGGTGAGGCAAGTTGAGTAGTAGATACTATATTATTTGAAATGATTAGACTTGATAAAGCTATCAAAACGCTTTTGGGCTTTAGGCAAAAGATGAGATAAAACATGCTAAGACATAAGATGTTATAATCACATTAAAACCTAAAAGTTACATATGATGTAATTGGTAATAGGTACCTACCTAAATAACCTAACTCAAAGTGTCATGCCTTAGTTGTCTTGGAATTAGGTGAAACATGGATTTTAGTCCCTTAAATTCACAGTGTTTTAAGGAGGATTATTAATTTAGTGGGAGTCTATTCCTTCATAATAAAATGAATTTTTGCAAAATCTTTATTTCAAAATGGCTAAGGGTGCATCAAGTAGTCCTCATGTTTTGAAAATAAGAGGCTATACTGACCATCTTGATAAACTTGGATTTCCCTTAAGCCAAGAGTTAGCTACGGATTTGATCCTAAATTCATTTCTTGATAGTATTCATAATTTGAGTTGAACTATAACAAGGACATTATGGAAAAGTCTATCTTAGAGTTGCATTTGATGCTTAAGACTGAAGAGCAGAATGTCAAGAAATCCCGTATTAATGTGTTAATGGTTCATAAATGAAAAGCTCTAAAGAAGAAGACAAATGGCAAGGCTAAAGTTGCCAAGGCTATTGTGACTGTCATAAAGCCTGTTGAACAAGTCAAGCCTAAGGTTGCTTCTACTTCATAATCCAATAAGAAAAAGAAAAAAAAGGAAATTGTCTTTTATGCCATGCACCTAGGCATTGGATAAAAAATTGGAAGCTCTATCTTGAAGATCTACAGAAAAAAAAAGTAGTAGGACTACTGCTTCATGTATTCACATTATTGAACTTAACTTTTCAACGAGTGATTTCGGGGTATTGGATACCGAATGTGGATCTCACATTTTTATTAATATGCAGGGTATCACAGAAAGTAAAAAAGCTAAAGAAAGGAAAAGTCATACTATGAGTTGGAAATGGAGCAAAGGTTGGTACATTGGTTGTAGGATGCTGAGTTAATTTTATCTAGTGGACTTATTTAAGTTTTAAATAATCATTTGTATGTCCCTACTTTGAGCTTAAACATCATTTCAGCTTTATGTTTGGATTTGGATGATTTTGATTTCATTATTGCGAATAATAAATGCTTCATTTCTCCTAAAGATGTTTCTATTCGAATGTTGATTTGTGTGATGGTCTTTATATTCTAAACATGAAATGGTCTACAAATAATTCTATTCTTAATATAAATACATAAGATTCAAGTCAAATGACTTGAGTCCAACCTACCTTTGGCATTTTCTTATTTTCAACATAAATGAGAAACGCAATTTTAAACTCCATAAAGATGGACTTTTAGATTCATTTGATTTTGAATCATAATAAACATGTGTCTCTTGTTTACTAGGCAATATGAAAAATAGTCCTTTTACTAGACATAATGAAAAGGAAAGTGATTTTTTGGTTCTAATACTTACTGATATATGTGGTCTTATAAACATAATGGCTAGAGGTGTTTATCAGTACTTCATTACTTTCACTGATGATTTCGGCAGATATGGTTACGTATATCTTATGAAACATAAAGGTGAATCTTTTGAGATATTTCGAATATTTCAAAATGAAGTGCAAAATAAACTTGGTAAAACTCTTAAGGCACTTCGATCAGATCGAGGTGATGAATATTTGTGTCAAGAATTTGATGATCATCTTAGAAATTATGGGATTGTCTCACAATTAACTCCTCAAGAAACTCCACCACAAATGGTGTTACTAAGAGGAGAAATTAAACTTTATTGGATATGGTTCAATCTATGATGTGTCATGTAGATCTTCTTATTTCCTTTTTAGGCTATGCCTTAGAAACTGCTGCATTTACGTCGAATAGTGTTCCTTCTAAAGCGATTGGTAAAACACCAAATGAGATGTGGTTTAGGAAAATACCAATTTTGTATTTTCTTAAGATTTGTGGCTGTGAGGTTTTTTTACGATGAAAAATCTTAGAAAGATTATCAGCTAAATTTACTAAGTGGGTATTTTTTTGTTATCCTAAAGAAACTAGAGGATACTAATTTTATAATCCCAATGAAAGCAAAGTTTTTGTTGCTCGAAATGATATCTTTTTTGAAAAATAATATATTTTAAAAGACAACAATGGGAATAAAATAAGTCTTGAAGAAGTTAAAGATCCATAAATAAACACTCAATCGCCAGTCAGAGATCAACAAATTCTAGAACTTGTTAAAGCTCCACAAGTATCACAAGGCCTGCATAGGTCTGATGGGGTAAGATATCAACCTAAGAGATTTGGATTCCTAATTATTGATAATAGTGAGGTGTTGCTTATGGATCCGAATTAGCCTACTTCTTATCTGGAGGCTGTGTCTAGCCCTGGGGTAAATAAATGTCTTAGTGTCATGAATTCTGAGATACAATCCATGTATGATAACCAAGTTTTAGACCTAGTTGATTTACTTGAATATGGTAAAAGCATTGGATGTAAATGGGTTTTCAAAAAGAAAATTGACATGGATGGCAATGTGTACGTATAAAGCATGGCTAGTAACAAAATATTATAGATAGACTCAGAGACATTGATTTTGATGAGATATGGCAAATGGATGTCAAAAAGGTTTTTCTTAACATAAAGTTACTTGAGGACATGTATATAATATAGCTCGAAGGGTTTGTTTATCCTAACAATTCTAGGAAGGTTTCCGAGCTTTAAAGATCTTTTTATGGATTAAAGCATCCTTCTCGGAGTTGGAATCTTCGTTTTGATTAAGCAATTGAAGAATTTAGTTTCATTAAAAATGAAGATAAGTCTTATATATACAAAAAGGTCAGTGGGAGCGTGATTGTTTTCTTGATACTATATGTTGATGATATTGTACTCATTGGAAATGACATCCCAACATTGTAGAGTGTCAAGTTTTGGTTAGAGAAGTGTTTCTCAATGAAGGACTTAGGTGATGCAGCATACATCCTTAAGATAAAGATCTATAAGGATATATCTAAAAAACTGATTGGTCTAATTCAAAATGCTTATATTGATAAGGTACTGAATAGGTTCAGTATAGAGGACTCTAAAAGTGGGTCGTTGCCAATGTCTCATGGTATAAGTCTCAACATGACTCGATTTTTGAAGTATAATAATAAGAAATAGCACAAAAATATGATTCCATATGCATAAGCTATAGGATCTATCGTGTATGCCATGTTATGCACTTGAGCTGATGTATCATATGCATTATGCGCAACAAGTAGATATCATTCTGATCCTGGTAATAATCAACTGATAGCAGTAAATAACATTCTTGACTACTTGAGAGGGACTAAAGAACTTTTCTTGTTATGTGGATGACTGGAATACAAGCTTATTGTAAATAGTTACATAGATTCTAGTTTTCAAATTGATATATATGACTTAGATTGCAATCTGATATGTGTTTATTTTGAATGGAGGTACAATGAGCTAGAAAATTTTGAAGCAAAAAACTGTGGTAAATTCTACAACATAAGCTAAGTATATTGCAAGCTCCAATGTACCTAAAAAGGTAGTTTTGATTAAAAAGTTCATATCTAAACTTGGTGTGGTTATGTGTACATCTAATCCCATATGCTTATATTATGACAACAATGGGGTGATAGCATAAGCCAAAGAACATAGATCACACCATCAATCCAAACATATACTTAGACGTTTTCATCTCATTTAAGAAATCATTGAGAAGGGAGACATGAAGATTTGTAGAGTTCTTATAGAAGACAATGTTGCAGATCCTTTGATGAAGGCTCTTTCATAAGTGAAACATGATTGTCATGTTAGGTCCATAAGTGAAACATGATTATCATATTAGCGTTGGGGCATATGCCCTAGGTCAATCTATTAACTGTCTTTATGAATACTTTTAGTTAATAAAATAGAGGATTTCATTTGCTATTTATTATAATTAATTTGCATGTTTACATTATAATAAGATCCATGGGTATTTACAGAAATATCCTAAATGTCCTTAGTCAACATTATACTGGGAACTATAATGAATTAAGACTAGTATGAGTCTTGATTGATGATCATATGATGATTATACGTATAAGGATACGAATCAAGATCATGAGTACTTGTTAGGGAACAAAGTACTGGACCGACCCGCTATGAGAACATCACATGGATTAATTCATAGTTGTTTCTCATGATAGGTATGTTTTTCAGTCTTCTGACTTGAGATTACTAGAGACTTCAAAATTAGGAACACAGTGATTTCACACAATCAAACGTTGTCTTTAACCGGATGATTATAAAGGTTGTGATTGGTTATTGTGTGAGTAATGTGATGAAGTCGTGTAATCTAGATAGAATTTGTCCTTCTCATATAAAGAGAGATATCCAGTGGATCCCTCGATGTGTTAGACTGTTAAAAGGCCTAGTCTAAGTGAATTGATATTGATCAATGTCACTTGGATGTTTTCAGTTTACCTAGAGATCGAGACTAGTACGATTGAACATGTTGGATGACAATTCCATGCCTTACGTTTGATCAAAAGGATATCTTGTGACAAAATATGTTATATACATTATTGATTAGGTTGTATCGATTTGATATTCGTACAACTTAGGTAGTCATAATGTCTTGCTAGAGGCCGCTTATGACTTGTATACCAAAATGTGTTTTGGTACACTGCCAACGTTGTACGAGCCTATTGGGTCGTACACTAAGAATGGTTTTGCGAGACTTTAAGATGGTTTAGAAAAATGAATTTTATATGATAAAATTCATGACAGAAACGTCTTTGTGGTGTATTACACTTATACTTCTATAAGCAAGGGTATATGTGTAATGTACTTAACTGTCTATATACAAGGGTTGTATAAATAGACGCTTTAAGTTAGAACATACGTATGAATATTAAGGGCCGAAACTCTATTTTCATTTTAGAAACGAATTAGGGTTTTTGGTATGCTCTAGATCATTTTGGAGAGAAACAAAAAGGTTTCGTATTCTCTCGAAGCTGGTACTTTGAATCTCGACCGTTGTTCGTGTGTGGATTGCTGGTAGATGGCGTTCGTTGTTGGCAGCGCCTTAGAGATCGATCAACCTTCATAAAGGTATATTGCGACTGAGGTATGATTAAGTTTTTATGGTTTAAACGTTTTTAATGGAATTAGATTCGGATCCTGTTGGGGTTTTGTCAAAATTGTTTTGTAATTTCTGCTGCGTTTGAACCCCAAATCCCAACAGTGGTATCAGAGCCTTCGAGTTCGATTCCATTAAAAACATTGCATGTTTTCTTCTGATATATACATCATATGTGATTGAAAGCATGTTAATAGTTGATGTATATGTGATATACATAAGGTTTCTATGAGATTTATTATCGTGTTTTGTGTATATGATACATATATTCGTGATTTAATTGAAATCAATTTTGTACATCCTACTAACCATGTTAGGTTAATTCCAATAATTTTAATGAATTGAATTTCATGTTCTGTAATCCATGACACCATTAGGTATAATCTTTATTTTTTGTGTATTGATGCAATGATGAAATCTCTGTAATTCAGTATGCATATTTAGGTTGTATTGTCTTACGTTTCTTAAATTGTATAAGTCTGAATATTAATTCGAAACTAATACGATTAGGTTCGATTGGGATAGTAGTTCATGACTCGATGACATGTTTGTGATTATTTGGATGAGGATCAAAATTGCAAATAATTAATTTTTGAAATTGTTTATTTATCTCGTTATATCTATTCCGTTATGAAATTTCTATTTGATAAGATATAGATAACAAATTAGATTAGGAGGTATTAGCAAAAACAGTTTCGTTATCCCTATTCGATAGTAGATAAATATCGAGAATTTTGTTATTGGTGATGTGTTAGGATTCAAATATTTTAAGTCCTAATTGGATTAGGATAAGATGATTAGTTAGATGTGGGCCCGAGTTAATTAAAATGTTTTAATTGACTTAATTTTGGATAAATTAAGGCGTAAATTTAGGATAATAAAATTAGCGAAAAATATGATTTTCTATAGCGAATTTTAATTTTTAGAATTGAAATTCGTCTCCTAAAAAGCGCTGCTCCTGTACTCCCGTCCGCTGACCGGCCAGCGGGACCGCCGTCTAACTAATCCTAGCGCACAAAAATTCAATAAAATATATGATTTTTCATTGTTTACTTAAAATTACTAAAACTCAATAAAATCCCTCTATTAAATTTTATGTCTCATGCCATCCATTTTAAACACTTGTCAAGGCCTCGATCACACTAATACAGTTTCAGCCATAGCTGGGTGTATTGTGTTATCTTCGTGAGACAAGTTGGGTAAGAGTTACCTAAATGTTTGAACTGGTCCGACTTAATAAAGCTATCAAAATAGTTTTGAGCTTTAGGCAAATGATGAGATAAAAACATGCTAAGACAAAAGATGTCCCGTATCTCATAAGAGTATCTAAAATTACATAAGATGTAATTGGTAACTGTTACCTACATAAGTAATCTAGTTCCGTGTTTCATGTCATAGCTGTCATAGAATTAGGTGAAATATGGATTTTAGTTCCCTAAATAAACAGTGTGTTTATGAGGGTTGTTAATTTAGTGGGAGTCTATTCCTCTATACTAAAATAAACTTTGCATAATATTTATTGTAGATCAATGGCTTCTTCAAGTAACAATAATCCCCTATCACTGCGATCCATCCTTGAGAAAGATAAGCTATCTGGGACTAACTTTCTTGACCGGTTCAAAAACTTGAGAATTGTTCTTAAGCATGAACGCAAGTTGTATGTCCTAGATGGTCCAATCTCTCGAGGACTCACCAGCCAATGCTACGAAAGCCGTGAAGGATGCGCATAATAAATATGTTAACGATTCTACTGATGTTGCATGTATTATGCTAGCAACTATGGTACCTAAACTTCTGAAGGACATGGAACTAATGGAAGCCTACGACATGGCTATAACGCTAAAGGAGATGTTCCAACAGCAAGCTAGGCAAGAAAGGTTCGAGACAGTAAAAAACCTACATTCTTGCAAGATGACTGAGGGTGCGTCGGTTAGTCCTCATGTTCTGAAGATGAAGGGCTATGTCGACCAGCTTGATAGACTCGGATTTCCCATAAGTCAAGAGTTGGCTACGAATTTGATCCTGAATTCATTACTAGAGAGTTACTCACAATTTGTGATGAACTACAATATGAATAATATGGAGAAACCAATTTCAGAGTTGCATTTGATGCTCGAAACTGCTGAACAAAATATCAAGAAACCCTATAGTAATGTGTTGATGGTCCAAAAGGGAAAGGGAATGAAGAAGAAAGGCAAAGGCAAGGCTAAAGTTGTCAAGGCTGCTACCGCACCTGTCGCAAAGCCTGTGGAACAAGTCAAGACCCAGCTTGTTCCTGCTTCAAACACCCAAAAGAAAAAGAAGAAAATTGTCATTTATGTCATGCACCTGGACATTGGTTCAGAAATTGCAAACTATATCTGGAAGATCTAAAGAAGAAAAAGGGTAGTGCGACTACCGCTATAGGTATTAATGTTATTGAAATTAATTTATCTAGTAGTGATTCCTTGGTATTAGATACCGGATGTGGATCTCACACTTGTATAAATGTTCAGGGACTCACCAGAAGTAGAATGTCGAAGAAAGAAGAAGTCATCCTCCACTTAGGGAATGGAGCAAGAGTTGCTGCCCTGGCTGTTGGATCATATGACTTAGTATTACCTAGTGGACTTGTTTTAACTTTATATTATTGTTATTTTGTGCCTGCCTTGAGCAGAAACATCATTTATGTTTCATGCTTGGATACGGATGGTTTTGATTTTATTATTGCGAATAATAGATGTTCCATTTCTCGTAAAGGTATATTTTACGCAAATCCTGATTTGTGTGATGGTCTTTATATTCTAAGCATGAAAAGGTCCACTGATACTCTAGTCCTTAACATAAATACAAAGAGATTCAAGTCAAATTATTTGAATCAAACCCATCTTTGGCACTGTCGTATCGAGCACATAAACGAGAAACGCATAATTGAGCTCCATAAAGATGGACTTCTAGATTCATTTGATTTAAAAAATATGAAAAGTGTGTATCTTGTTTACTAGGCAAGATGACTAAAAGTCCCTTTATTGGACAAAGTGAAAGGGCAAGTGATTTATTAGGTCTAATACATACTGATGTATGTGGTTCTATAAACACAATGGCTAGAGGAGGTTATCAGTACTTCATTACATTTACTGATGATTTCAGCAGATATGGTTATGTATATCTAATGAAACATAAAACTTAATCATTTGAGATGTTTCGAACGCTTCAAAATGAAGTGCAGAATCAACTTGGTAAAAGTATCAAAACACTTTGGTCAGATCGAGTTGGTGAATATTTAAGCCAAGAATTTGATGATCATCTTAGAAATTGTGGGATTGTCTCCCAATTGACTCCACCAGCAATTCCACAGTGGAATGGAATTTCTGAAAGGAGAAATCGAACCTTATTAGATATGGTTTGATATATGATGAGTCATGTAGATCTTCCATTATCTTTTTGGGGTTATGCATTACAAACTGCAGCTTTCACTCTAAATCGAGTTCCTTCTCAAGCGGTTGATAAAACATCATATGAGATATGGTACGGGAAGAGACCTAGTTTGTCTTTCCTTAAGATTTAGGGTTGTGAGGCTTACGTGAAACGACAAGTCTTAGAAAAACTAGCACCTAAATCAGGCAAGCGTTTATTTATGGGGTATCCTAAGGAAAGAAAATGATATTAGTTTTATAATCCCTCTGAGAACGAAGTGTTTGTTGCTCGGTATGGTGCCTTTATGGAAAAACGGTTTAATTCAGAAGACACTAGTGGGAGAGAAATAAATCTTGAAGAAGTTCAAGAATCACATATAAACTCTGAACAACTACTAGAAGTTCAACAATGTTCTGAACCTGTTGAACCTCTACAAGTGACACAAAGCCCACGTAAATCTGGTAGGGTAAGACATGAGCCAAAGAGATTCGAATTTCTCATTACTGACAGTCGTGATGTGTTGCTTATGGATCAAAATGAGCCCACCACATATCAGGAGGTTATGTCTGGACTAGACTCAGATGAATGGCTAAGTGTCATGAACTCTGAGATGCAATCCTTCTATGATAACCAAGTTTGGAACTTGGTAGATTTACCTTAAGAGGGTAAGACCATTGGATGTAAATGGGTTTTCAAGAAGAAAACTGACATGGATGGCAAAGTGCATACTTTTAAAGCTAGACTTGTAGCAAAAGGTTTCAGGCAGACTCAAGGTGTAAATTATGATGAAACTTTTTCGTTAGTAGCCATGTTTAAATCCATAAGAATTTTAAATTCCATTGCTGCATATTATGACTATGAGATATGCTAAATGGATGTAAAAACAAAATTTCTTAATGGAAAGCTACTTGAGGATGTGTATATGACATAACCTGAAGGTTTTGTACATCATGAGAATTCTAGGAAGGTATGCAAGCTTTAAAGATTCATTTATGGATTAAAGCAAGCTTCTCGAAGTTGGAATCTTCGTTTTGATGAAGCAATCTAGGATTTTGGTCTTATTAAGAACGAAGACGAACCTTGTGTGTATAAGAAGGTTAGTAGGAGTGTAGTTATTTTTTTGGTACTGTATATTGATGATATATTACTCATTGGAAATGACATCCCAACATTGCAGAATGTCAAGTTTTGGTTAGGGAAGTGTTTCTCAATGAAAGACTTAGGAAATGCAGCCTAGATCCTAGGGATAAGGATCTATAAGGATAGATCTAAGAGGCTAATCGGTTTAAGTCAGAGTGCTTACTTAGAAAATGTGCTTAATAGGTTTGGTTTGTAAGACCCTAAAAGAGGATTGTTGCCAATGTCTCATGGCATAAGTCTTAGCAAGATTCAATGTCCTAAGACAAATGAAGAGCGAAATCGTATGAATAAGATTCCGCATGCATCGGCTATAAGAACTATCATGTATGCCATGCTATGCACTCAACCTGATGTATCATATGCTTTAAGCACTACAAGTAGATATCAGTCAAATCCTGGTGAGAGTCACTGGATAGCAGTAAAGAACATTCTTAAATACTTAAGAAGGACTAAGGAAATGTTCTTGGTCTATGGAGGCTTTGAAAATTATCTAGTTGTAAATGGTTACATATATGCAAATTTTCAAACTGACATATATGATTTTAGATCGCAATCTGGATATGTGTTTACTTTGAATGGGGGTGCAGTAAGGTGGAATAGTTTGAAGCAAGAGACTGTGGCAGATTCTACAACATAAGCCGAGTATATTGCGCGTCCGATGCAACAAAGGAGGCAGTTTGGATCAAAAAGTTCATTTCTAAACTAGGTTTGGTTCCAAGTATTGCTAACCCTATTTGTTTGTATTGTGACAATAACGGGGCAATAGCATAGGGTAAGGAACTTATATCACACCACAGATACAAACATATACTCAGGTGTTTTCATCTCATCAGAGAAATTATTGAGAGGGGAGACGTGAAGATTTGCAAAGTACTTACCGAAGACAACGTTGCAGATCCATTGACAAAAGCTCTTCCACAAGAAAAACATGATGGTCATGTTAGATCATTAAACATTAGATGCATGTATGATTGGCCCTAGTGCAAGTGGGAGATGTTGGGGCATATGCCCTTGGTCAATCTATTAATTGTCTTTACAAATACTTTTTGTTAATAGAATAGAAGATCTCATTTGTTGTTTATTATAATTAATTTGCATGTTTACATTATAATAAGATCCATGTGTATTTACGAAAATATCCTAAATGTCCCTAGTCGATCATTATACTGGGAACTATAATGAATAAAGACTAGTGTAAGTCTTGATTGATGATCATATGATGATTATACGTATAGGGATACGAATTAAGATCACGAGTACTTGTTAGGGAACAAAGTATTGGACCGACTCGCTATGATAACATCACATGGATTAAGTCATAGTTGTTTCTCATAATAGGTATATTTTTCAGTCGTCTGACTTGAGACTACCAGAGACTTCAACATTAGGAGCACTACGATTTGACACAATCAAACGTTGTCTTTAACCGGACGATTATAAATGTTGTGATTGGTTACTGTGTGAGCAATGTGATGAAGTTGTGTAATCGAGATAGAATTTGTCCCTCTCATATAAAGAGAGATATCTAGTGGATCCCTTGATGTGTTAGACTGTTAAAAGGCCTAGTCTAAGTGAATTTATATTGATCAATGTTACTTGGATGTTTTAAGTTTACCTAGAGATCGAGACTAGTACGATTGATCATGTTGGATAACAATTCCATGCCTTATGTTTGATCAAAAGGATATCGTGTGACAAAAGGATGTTATATACAATATTGATTAGGTTGTATTGATTTGATATTTGTGCAACTTGGGTAGTCATAATGTCCTGCTAGAGGCCGCTTATGAATTGTGTACCAAAATGTGTTTTGGTACACTGATAAAGTTATATTAGCCTATTGGGTCGCACACTAAGAAACGTTTTGCGAGATTTTAAAATGGTCCAGAAAAACGAATTTTATATGATAAAATTCATGACAGAAATGTCAATGTGGTGTATTACACTTATACTTCTTTAAGCAAGGGTATATGTGTAATTTACTTAACCGTCTATATACAAGGGTTGTATAAATAGGCGCTTTAAGTTAGAACACACGTATGAATATTAAGAGTTGAAACTCTATTTTCGTTTTAGAAATGAATTAGGGTTTTCCGGTACGCTCTGGATCATTTTGGAGAGAAACATAAAGATTTGGTATTCTCTCGAAGCTAGCACTTCGAATCTCGGCCGTCGTTCGTGTGTGGACTGCTGGTAGAGGGCGTTCGTCGTTGGCAGTGCCTTAGAGATCGATCAACCTTCAGAAAGGTATATTACGACTGAGGTATGATTAAGTTTTCATGGTTTAAATGTTTTTAATGGAATTAGATTCGGATCCTATTGGGGTTTTTGTCAAAATTATTTTGTAATTTTCGCCATGTTTGAACTCCAAATCCCAACAGTTAGGTCATTTTGTGTTAGATACATGAAAGATTGGTCGTAGTGCAAGTGGGAGATGTTGAGGCATTTGCCTTAGGTCAATCTACAAACATTGTTAATTTTATAATTTTAGTTAATAAAATAGAGGTTTTCATTTTGTCATTTTATTATAATTAATTGCATGTTTACCTTATATGAGATCTATGAGTATTTGTTGAAATATCCTAAAGATCCCTAATCGGTCATTTTACTGGGAACTATGGCGAATTAATACTAATGTGAATCTTGATTGATTGTCATGTGATGATCATGCATATAAGGAAACAAATCAAGATAATGAGCACTTGTTAGAGAATAAGGTACTAGACCGACCCACTTTGAGAAAACCACATGGATTAAGTTATAAGTGTTACTCATGATCGGTATATCATTTAGTCATTCGACTTAAGATTAGCATAGAATTCAATATTAGGAGTATGGTAATTTGACACAAGCAAACATTATCTTCAACCGTATGATTATAAAGATTATTATTAGTTACCATGTGAATAAGAAGTGAAGGTTTGTAATTAAGATATAATTTGTAACTTTCGTATAGAGAGAGATATCAGTGGTCCCTCGATATGATAGATTGATAATGGTCAATTCTATGTAATATTAATATGATCAAAGTCATTTGGACATTTTCGGTTTACCGAAAAATCGAGACAAATATGATAGAACATTTAGGGTGACTTTTCATGCCTTAAGTTTAAATAAAAGACGTCGAACGACAAAAGGATGTGATATATGTTATTCATTATGTTGTATCAATTTTGATATTCATGCTACTTGGGTAGTGATAATGGCTTACAAGAGTCCGCTTATGATTTGTGTACCAAGATTGTTTTGGCTCACTACCAACTTAGCATGAACCTTTTAGGTTGCACATAAAGAATGGCTTTGCGTAGTTTCAATTAGTCTAGAGTAATGAATCTTATATGAGAAAATTCATGATATAAAATCCCTTATGATTTGTTGATAACTTATTAATAGTGGCATATGTGCAATTTTCTTCAAGTCCCTAAATATAATAGTCGTCTTACGAATATGTTTTTCAAGTAAGCTTATCTACACATATAACTGTATGTTGAAACCCTAAAAATATTTTTTTTTTTTTTTTTTTACTGTTTTGAAGTTCTCTGAATTTTGGGAGAGAAGGAAAAATATTTTCTATCCTCTTGGTACTGGCACTCCAAGTTGTGGTCACCTTTCGTGTGTGAATTTTTGATAAATGACGCGCGCTTGAACATCTTGGAGATCGCGCAATTAAAGAAGGAAATCATAAATCAAAGTATAGTTTAATTTTGTAGATCTAATTCAATGGAACTTATTTTCGATCCTGTTGGGGTTTCAGAAAAATTGTTTTGAATTTTTCGCTGCTTATGAACGATAAAACCCAACATAATGCTACTACACCAGTGGAAACTACTCTTTCAAGTTCTAACATAGCTACTATTGTACCTCCGACGTTTGAATCTGCTGCAGCTATGAAAAGAGAGAAGTTCCTGAAGACGATTCTACTCCTACTCAATAAGAATTTTTGCAACAATCAATTTATCTAGTGGTGATGAGACCACATCTGCCACTATTTGATTACCTCTTAGATCGCATTACATTTATAAAAACATATAAAGATGATGTAGGTGCGCAAGTACAACCACTACGGTAAAAGCTAGATTTTACTTACACCAAGCATCAACGATTGAGATGACTGATTAACACTTAGCTGTAAATAGGATTTTTGAGTATACATACAACTTAAAGATATATAACAATGTAAATTCCTGTGAAGATTACTGTATCAAAGTTAGAGTCGAAGATGAAGAAATAATTGAATTCAAAGTAGAAATATAATACGAGTTGAATACTGCAACAAAAAAATAGTTAGTATTAGTTTACGTAAGTAAAGAAGTTCAATATTGTAAGGAGAGAACTTCAAGATTGATTGCAACAACCAATCTAAAAGAAAGATGCATAAAGGACACAAGAACTTTATGGAGATGATGAGCCAAGAGTCTTGAAAGAATAAAAGACTTAGTTTTTAAATGTTGGATGATTGCAACAATATTTACAATTGGAGAGGTATAAGGTTTTTTGTGTTGTATTGTATTTAGGATTGAATTCCTAGATAGAGTAGATAAAGTGAGTCTATAAATACTCAAGGTTGCCATTATGTGGATCATCGTTCATTACTTGAGTTCTGTGTGAACGAGGGATCCTTATAGTGGTTATTCACATTATCAATTTTCTTAGTTGATTAGGCTGAGCTTACGCAAAAGAAGACATTCAAGTATTAGTTTGACATCTATTCTTGTTTAGTATTGATGTATGCATGTTAGTTCATCACTAATTCGTTAATGCCCTCAGTTCCTTTAGCTTCCTAATCTTCAGCAAAAACTATTGTGATAACTTTAATGCTGAAATTTGTGCAATTAATACAATAATAATGGAAATTGATAAAGAGATTCTAAAGAAAGAAAAAGTTAAAAACACTTTAAAAGACAAGAAATTAATTGAAGAATAGAGAGTTAAACAACCAGAGAATGGTAAAAGTATTAACAAGGTGGAAGTTTCTTCTAAGTCCAAGTATGATAAGAAAAAGAAAAAGCCAGACTTAAGCCCTATAAAGCTTAATGATCCTGGAGGTGCACACTTGCACGTTAATATTAAATGGGTTTGGTACTTTAAAGCTTAGTGTGATACGAACTCCAATGCAAACCTTATGCCTATACATTTCTTTTTGCATACTTAATCGGAGTTGAGCTCACTTGCTTTTTAACGATTCTCTTTATTGGATGGAACTTCAATTCAACTAATAAGAGTGATCATGGATTTGCTAGTTCAAATCAACAACTACATCGTACCCATGGACTTTTTGGAAACGCCACATTTTCTTAATGATGATCATTCTTTAATCTTAGGATGACATTTCTTAGCCACTATTCAAGCTATTATGGATATTCTAAACAAAATAATTACTCTGACAATTAATGGCCGAGCACCCACCTTCTTGAATGACACTAGCGTGGATAATCCTAAATTCAAGTTTAGAGATTGAACATAATTCTTGAAGGGTTAAGTCGAGCCAATGAAGATAAAGAAAAATGATCTATGGGCAGCAGCCCATATTCTATGTTTATTCAATGATTATTTAGCTTTTGGGGAATTTAGTTTAGTTTAGTTTAATATGTTTTTATTCTTCCACTTTTTGACTCTTGTATTAAAAATATTTTCGAAACTTAAACTTTGAGGTAGTTTCAATTAAGGGGGAGTGATCGAGTTGTTTTTGTTTAAATGGTCTTTATGCAAGTTGCATTATTTATTTGCTTATTAATATGTTTATTTATTTAATAAAAGTATTCAGTTAGTTACATGCCCCACTCAAACTTTCAAAATTTTAGTTAATTCTACCTTAATATGAGTTCTAATGAATGATACATCAATTAAATGCGGAAAAATTTGAAAAAAAAGTAAATTAGGCCTAGTAACTCCTTAGCGATTTGGAATAACACTCGAAATCGATGGCAAAACTGGTAGCAAAACACATGAAATTGAATGCAATTTTGGAGTCTTGCATATGCCCGGTGACTCACTTTGCAAGGGAATCGCTGCAAAAATTGTTGGAACCCTCACTTAATACTGATTCACATAGCGATTCTCAGGGATTGCACTAATATAGGTATAGCTGAACATGATTTTTAGATTTTAAAAACCAAAACCCCAAAATCGCCACACACACCAACTCATTCACACCAACAAGTCGTTGCACCCCTTCACAAAAATTCCATTCTTTTCCTAGATTCAATCATCCTAAGCTCAATCCCATAGTATTTATGTTATTTTCATGTCAACTTAGTCCTATTCAAATAAAGTTTCTTATATTTGGAAGTGGAACCAAACAAGGATTTTACGAAACTCGGCCTACAGTTTGAAGGGACGGTTTATAGGAGTTCAAGAGCTTAAATTTTGAGAGACACACTCTCAAGAAGATAATTACATCAACCCTAGCTCTTTAATTTAACAAATTTTTTATTTGAGGGATTCTTGCCAATTTTTCAATGCTTTTCGGAAAAAATTTGATGAAATTTACTCAATTATCTTGGATAAATGGTTTCATTGATTCCAATAGACTAGGAAATGTGATTACATTGATTGTTGGTTTACAAATTAAACAATTTCAAAATTTTAGTATATTTACATGTATTATTAGTATATGGTTTAACAAGCGAGGTTAACATGAGTTTGAGGTTTGGTTATAGTTTTATTTTAATCTAACTTTCCTTATTTTGGAAAAAAAATCTACGATTTATCACTGTATTGCTTTACAATATTTAGAAAACCGATGTTAAAGTCTATATTCGAGCCAACACTTCGATGCCAATTTTATTTCAAAGTTTTTGACAAATTTCAAGATAGCTTTCCAAATTAATTTCTCATTTTAAAATAAAGTTTTGAATTTTATTGAACTATTTTTGACAATGATATTTCTATCATCTACAAGTCTAATTGTTTTTGGACTTTTGAGTTACTGAAATTTGAGATAATGTTTGGAGAAGGTAGCGATAGAACTTCACGAGAGTAGAAAGGGAAGGCACCATTTATAGAAAAACCCAAACAAAGATCTAAAGCTCCACCTATACCATTTAGGCCAAGAGGGAGTTCGATGAATAACCCGAACTATAGCACTTTAAGAGCCTTCTCCACCTTTAAGTTTTACAGATGAGTCAGATTGAGAGGAAGATATTGAGGAGACATCTATAATCTAATTCTTACGCCTACACGTAATAAATGTAATAACACTGATAGGATGCAGAGCTACATTAGCATGAAAAGAAATATCATGCCGGAGAGAGGTTTCGAAATGAGAAACGAAGCTCAGTATGGGCCTAGGGTTTTAAACGTAACAAGAGAGGGGAATTGGGGATTATTAACTAGGGATGCTGCGCAGATAATGACATGAGGTCCTCAGTAGAAATGGGATGTGCAATACTAGTAAGGCAGTTCTATGCAAACGGACATGAAGACGACAATTATGGCTTACCAAAATTCCATATGAGACCGAATAATGAGTACTTAAAACTCAAATATGGGTACAAACAAGGATTTCCCCCATGAAACCACTTGCAATGGTTTAGAAATAATTCATGGGAAAACTACCAAAGCTTGGAGCCTTTTCTTAAATGCTAGCCTACAACCTAATTTGCAACACTATGATACAATGAACTATTCGGCGGCACTTTTATACCACATAGGTAAAAGGATTGGCTATATTGATGTTGGCATAATAATCTATGATTCGATTAGAAATGCCATGACCACCAAGAAAAATAAGGGATTGCCTTTCCCGTTAATGATTACGGTGTTTTGCAAGCAAGATGAAGTTCTATTGACAGACCATCAACGATGAAGTCATTGAAAGCACCAAGGAGGTGCTTGGATATGTTGATTTGGAAGACGAAAGGAAAAAATATGATACATACAGGAGAGAGACCACGCAGAGAAGGAGAATACAATGAAAAAACCTTAGGAACTTGGTAAAAATGCATAATGGTGTGTATCATGAGAAAACAAACTAGAGCCACCTGTAGAGGACTTCACTGGCATGTATGCGGACATGATGAAAATGGCCATAATAGGTCTATTTTGCGAATCCAGATGAGAACTTTGCAATATCAATAGCTCATGTTCCAGAACCAACGCGAGATTCAGGAAGTATATTTGTGCCCAAGAGACGTATTACTTGGATGATGCAAGGCGGGGGAGTTTACATTCATATTACATCGACCTAACCAATAATTGTCAAACCAGATAGTCCTTTTAGAAGATAACCTGGTGGCGGGAGTGAACTATAACTTATATGATTTTGCAAGTTGCTTCTAATCTCAACAACCTAATTATGAAGATAGTGGTGATGATGGGCCATTTAAACGACAGTTCTGGTATTTTATTATTTTCTGTGTAATATTTTTTAAGTGATATTATTGAGTTTATTATGGAGAGGTCTTTGCTTGTAATTATTTGATTGAGTGACGTGGTGTGCTACTATTACAATATTGCTTTGTGTCTTAACATTTGATATAATGGTTTGTTTTAATGCGTTTAATTTAAATCCTATGTGCTTGGAAATTCTTAAATTTATTATGTTTTCAATTACTTATGCAATTCAATCTTTTGTTAGTTAGATATATATTTAATTTATTCGTTTATGCTTCACGATATATTTTTATTTTTGTTAGAAACCCGACTTTATTTTTAAACTTTGAGGACAAGGTTTGGAATGAGTTTGTGGGTATTAGGTGAAGTGAATTATGAAGATGTTAAGTTAGAATAAACGAAAAGTAGAATCTATTTAAATGTCGAACAATGTGAATTTTTCATGATTTTCCACACTACAGGTAATGTTTTTCCATTTCATTTCATTTTATTTAGTTAGGAATATGGAATTGAAATACAATTTAAAATGGAATTGATATATTATTACAACCCATGAAAATATAATTTTATGACGGAAAGGGATTGTCATGCCTTATTTGACTTCACCTAGATTGTGCATACACTAGAGGAGTATAGAAGGGATTGATTATTTTGTGTTAGACATTATAAAAGGTAGAAGATCGAAATGATAGTGCTAGATAAATAAGACATATTTTTAAGTATCCTCTTATACAAAGGTTATAGATCAAGTATTATATAAATGTATTGAAAAGGGCTTATGCCACAATTGAAGAGAAAAATTGGAAATAGCCAATAAACTTTACTAAGTAGAAAAGAATGCTTCCTTAACTATAGTTAAAGTTAGAAGAACTAAAAAGAGTTTTTAAAGAAAAAATAGAGAGAACAACGGATCCTAAAGGAAATAAAGCAGGGAATCTAGTGGGAAAAATGAGACGAAGAATGACTATAAAAAGAATAACGGATTCCAAAGGAAATGTAGCATGTAACCATAAGAATTCAACAATATAAATAAGAAAATGAATATGTAATTGAAGAAGAAAGAAATTGATATATAAAAGAATGGAAGGAAGTCAATGAGAAACTTTACAAATAAATGATTTAGCACAAGTGCTTATAGCTTAGTTAAGTGAAGTATATATTTTTATTCCAACAAATGAATATGAAATCATGATTATTGGTGAACAAAAATTCTTATTGACTTTGATTGTAGTGATACTTTAAATATTGTTTGAACATGAGATTGATTTAGTGATTTTTGTATCTTAAAATACTATATTAGTTATCGTAAGCTTGATGATTGTCAGTGGAGATTGAGGAAACCCATATAGTGGGTTGACCTGGGTGATTAATTTAACTTTGAATCCTGAGGTGTATATTACAATTAGAGGTTGAGTTGTCAAATAATGAGGTTCGTCAAATCTTTTTATTCTATCATGATTTTTATTTTTATGAGGGTAATATGATTCTATTTGAAAATCATTTTTATTTAACAATAAAAGTATATAATTATGAAATAAAAACGAGGGAAGAAAAGAGAATACTATTGAGAGTATTCCTTTGCTCGAGACAACAAAGTATGAATTTTGGAGATATTTGATAAGTCAATAATTAAATATGTTTTATAGAACATTTTAGGAAGATTTTAAATGTAAAAGACTATATTACACGGGTTTTCTCTTATTTTTGTTATTTTAAAAAATAAATGGAATCTATGAATAAATGGAGTAAAAAGGAAGATTATGAAAGAATTATTCAAGTGAAAAAAGTATGCAAAGAATCACCAAGGAATTAAGGAAGAATTGGATTTCAATACCAACGATTTTCCAATGATTCCCGTACACAAATCACATATCAAATCGGTGGAAATAGAGAAAACGATTTCAAGGATTCTCTCAGCGATTCGACTTTAACCTAAATCACCGCGACATATTTCATAAATTTTAAATAATTAGGAGTAGTTTGAGTTTATTTGGGATGTTTATTACCTAGAATATTATAAATACAACTCTACGGTTACGAAATTAATTACCTTTGACTACTTATATAAATATTTCTTTGCTCTTAGAGCCATTCTTAATTGTTTTAGTTTGTTATTTATTGTTCACTACTTTTGGAGAAGATTTGAAGATTTAAATTATTTATTCAAGAGGTATTTATCTATTTCTCTTATTTATATTATTGCAATGTTATTTATGACTATGAGTGAGTAGTTTATCAATGTAAACAAAGTTCAAACATGAATTAGATATGTTTTGTAATGTAATTATGATGAGATGGATATATGTTTAATGCATAAAACCAATTGTATCCTTTGATTCACTGATTTAATAGATTATTATCTATTAATTACCATCATGACCTTTGTATTGCCTGCATAGTCTAGAATTTGTATTGTGATATTTGGATTCTTTATCTAATTAAAGTAGTAACTAGAGTTGTTTGAAAGGTTTGACCATTTAGATGTCCTAGGTAAATTTGAAATCTAAATCTAATGTTGAAGTGGCTTTCCGAAGGTATTAGATTTAATAGTTCGAAGTTTTTATAAAATATAATATGATTTTATTCCGTGAAGTTAATATCTTTATATATTTACAGGGGCTTGCTCAATAAAATTAGAACGTGGATTTTTCACTATTATAAGGAGAACTAATGGCTAGCCAAATGGTGTTTACTTACTTATGATTAGAGTTTAATGATCTATGATACTTTATAAAGTATGCTCATGAATACGTGATTGAAGTAACATGTTTGGATGTAAAACGGATTGATATTTCATTATTCTGGATGTTTGTTTTGATATTTCTATCACTGAATTGAATTGAACTTATTTGATTGATAATGAATTTGAATTGTGTTAGTTAAGTTAGTGTAATTAGTTAATTATTATTATTATATTATAGATTGAATTAGTGATTTTAGTTACTATTTTAATTAAATTAATTAAATTAAAGTAAAAATAATAAAACCATTAAAAGTCATTTTTCCTAGAGAAGTTTAACAAATCTTTGTGGAAAAGATTTCCACTTACCATTACCATAAAATACTGAAAGTATAATGTAGGAGGGAAATTTATTGTAAATGTTTGACATGTGTCTTCATTTTTTAACAAAATAAACAATGTAGGATCCATTGTTTCTTTCTTAAACCCTTTATGAAGAAGAAATGCATTTCACATATCATATCATGCTCTAGATCTTGTCTAGAGCCAAGCAAGGCTTTTTGAAGATGATAAACATGATTTGGAGAATCATGATCTTGCGAACCTAGTGGTTGTTCAATATACACCTCCTTATTAATAAAGCCATTAAAGAATGTACTTTTAACGTCTATTTGGTTTAGTAGAAAACCGTTGTAGGATGAATTAGCAAGCAACTGTCAAATTGCTTCTAATCGTGCTACCAGTTCAAAAGCTTCTTCATAGTCAATGACTTCCTATTAATTGCAATTTTGTTCATCTAATCTAGCCTTATTTCTCACTATGTCACTTTTCTCATTCTTTTTATTCTTAAAAACCCATTTGGTGCCTATAATGGTGTGGCTTTTAGGTATGGACTAAGGTCCACACCTTGTTCTTCACAAAGTGTACTAACTTGTCTTGCATAGCCATGATCCAAAACTCATCACCTAAGACTTTATCTATCTTAATGGGTTTAGTTTGTGAAACAATTGCAAAATGCCCCTTATCACAGTTTAGTGAAGACCTAAAGGTTATACCTTTCCCAAAATTACCTAGGATTTGTTAGGATGGATATCCTATATGAAGTCTAGAGTTCATTGGTACACAAAGTTTGGTTTCCTCTCACTTCTACTTCTTTACCATTGGACGTTTGAGCTTGAATGATATCATCCTTATCATTAAGTCTCATTTTTTCCAAGATGTTCAACAATTTCACTTTAGGACCAAATTCATCAAACATGAAATGAATTACCTCTGCTATAGTCTTAGATGATCTATTAAACACCCTATATACTTTACTATCCATGGAATACCCTAAGAAAGTGTATGCATATGACTTTGGTTCAATTTTTTCCAAATGATCCTTATTATTTAAGACATAATAAGTGCATCCAAACATCTTAAAGTAACCAATTTTAGACTTTTGGCCTTTCCATAGCTCATAAGGAGTCTTGTTTACTTGCTTTTGAACATTTGTCTTATTTAAAACTAGTCAATGGTCACGCGCCATGCGCTTGATTTTGAAGAAGAAAGTAGTTTTCAATAAAATAAACACATGGAGGAAGAAAACGTGAATAGAGTGGAGAGAGAGAATTGTGGAGGGGAAAGAGAGAAACGTGGAGGGGAAAGAGAGAGTAGAGAAATGTGGAGGGGAAAGAGAGAGTAAAATGGTGGAGGAGAGAGAAAAAAATCATCCAAATCCCACTTTGTTAGGAAACTGACTACTAATTTAAAAATTTTTGAAAACTAATTGAGTTTTCATCCGCACATTTAAAATCAAAACCGCCTATTAATTTGTAGTTATCAATTAAATTACTATTTTATCCCGAATTTAAATATTTGTATCAAAACACTTACGGGCATTGTTGGAAGTTTTAGCCAAAAAGGCTTCACGGTTAACCGTTTTGAGATTGCTATTATAATAGTATAGATATAGCATGTCGGGTTAATGGCTTCGACCAAAAAATGCTTGGCTATGTTGTACTCGTTCAACATAGTTCGTCACATTTCTTGAAGAGTCCTATTGCTCCTCTCAATCGCTCCATTTTGTTGTGGTCTTCTAGGAGAAGAAAGTTGTGTGAATATCATTGTCTTGCACAAAAGTCCTCTAAACTTTTGTTGGAAAACTTAATAACTCTATCACTTCTAATGATTGTGATTTTATAGCCCTTTTCATTCTCAACAAAAGAAAAAAACTTGACAAAGATTTCAAACACTAAATGTTTATGTGCTAAAAAGTAGACCCGCATATATCTAGTAAAGTCATCAACAATTACAAAATAATATGATTTACCTCCTAGACTTTATGATTGTGTAGGTCCGAACAAATCCACATGGATTAGTTCTAAGGCCACAGTCACATCACTATCTACTTTTGTCTTGAATTACAATTTCACTTGCTTGCCAAAAATGCAAGGTTCACATTCCTTGTCTTTCTTGTATGTTCACTTGGGAAGACCTTTAACTAAGTCATGCTTGGTCCATTTTGATAAATTCTCCATGCCAGAATGTCTTAGTCTACGTTGCCATAACCTCGCATATATTCATTTTGAGCACTTAAGCATGAAATATTTTGCATGTGCATCTCATTAAAAAGAACGGCATAAACATTCTTATCTTTATATGCGATGAACAAGGTTTCACGATTTTTATTCTTAACAATGAATTTAGATGATTTAAACGTGACACGAAATCTTTTATAACATAATTGACTAATGCTAAGCAAGTTATGTTTCAAGCCATCAACAAGGTAAACATTTCAAATAGACAAAGAATCGTTAGCCATTGTGCCAATGCATCTTTATCATCTCTAAGTGTAACCTTTCTACCATCATGTAGTCTTAACTTTGCGAATTGACATGCATCTCCGGTCTTTCGTCGTGAGCACCCACTATCTAAGTACCATGGGGTGCTCCTCTTACCATCCTTCATAACATAAAAAACACTAGATATTGGTACCCAAACTCCCTTGGGTCCTTGAAATTTAGTATCAAATACATCATTGACTTTCCATGCCACTTTACCTACAATAAATCTATTAAGAACACATTTTCCCACATCATGTGATCTATTTCACTTAGAGCATCTATAAGCATCATTCAACAACTTCTTATAACTCAATAACTTAGTTCCATAGCTTACTTTGTGCCATAAGACAAAGCATTGCTTTCTTATTTTTCGATTTAAAGTCGGGAGCTAAATGAAGATGAATTATCCCATGTTGCCTTGAAGCTCTTGTTTTCTTTCCTCTTGTCTCTATTCTTCTTAGATCGATAATCGGCTTTGATATGGTCTGGTTTGGCACAATTGAAGCAAACTACTTTACTTGATTTTCCCTTTTGGCCTCCACCCTTTTAATTTCTTTTGTACTTGCCAGACTTTTACATAGCCTTATGGAGGTTTCATGAAAGCATAGCCATTTCCTCCTCAATTTCATTCTCATCACAAGACTTCGCATCATTTGTGATCTCAAACGGTAGGCTAAGAGCTATCAACTTTCTGGTGGACTATTTGCCTTCAATGCTATGTATTTCATTGACTTTTTCTTTGATGCATCACCAAGTGCTTCCAATCTTGCCCAGTCCTTTAGCTAAAATTCATGGACCATCAATTCTCCCATAAAGCATGAAAGATATATTCACTAAGATTTTGCACCAATTGAATAGCATACTTCTTTGCATCCCATTCCTTATAAAAACTCTAAGGAATTTATTCACCAAGTTCACTTGATCATAGTTCTTTCCAAATTTCTTGATCTCATTCCAGGGTTTCGTGAAATGAGTGATTGTGATAGCAATATCTTCATTGACTCTAACTGAAAAAGTTTTATAGTAGTCCTCAAGAACCCTCAACTTAGTTTTCTTCATATGAATGGTAACCTCATAGTGCACTTCAAGTCTCTCATATACTTCCTTAGCCGTTCACATGCACTCACTTGGTGAAATTCATTCTCCATTAGTGCACAAAACAAGTGATTCATGGCTTGATCATTGGATGGCTAAGTCCTTATCTCTTCGGGGTGTAGTCCTTTCAGAGCTTGATCAATGGAACATAGCCATTCTTAGTCGAATCCCATAAGTGTTTACCTTATGCTTATATGTATACCTTCCTCCTTAGTTTCCAATGAGCATAGTTTGGCCCATCAAAATACAACAGCCTACTTGATGATTTGCCTTCCCAAAGGCGAGCGAGATGTAATGTTTAAAACCTTGCAAGAAAAAACTTAAAAATATGTTAGTAACACTTTGAACAATAACCCACTTTGATACCAATTGAAACCATACCTAAGTGGGGATGAATTGGGTTTACTGAGAGGTTATTTCCTTTTTAAAACCTTTTAGTGAATTACGATTCTCAACACACAAATACATAAAAGTAATAAATATCAACGTAAGGCCATAGTGAAGGAGGTAGAGAAGATGGAAATGAGAAACAAGATTTATAGCGGTTTGATATAACCAATCTACATCCACTACCTAACCTCCCTGGCTGGAATTTTTAACCCCACTTATATTTACAAGTGCTACAACCTAAGCTTACAAGTTTAGAATGCCTAATTATAAATTCAGACTTCCCGAAAAGCCTCAACTAGGTCTTCTTTTGACTTATATACCATTAAATCTTACAATCAACAACTTACAAAAACAATTGATAAATACTATGAAAACTGGCTTTACAAAATAAAGCAGCAATAACTCCAATTACTTACAAGCCTCGAAGAGCCTAACAACTATTTTGCATGCAAGTATGATTGTAAACAAGATGATAACTATGCCACTGGTTTTACACCAATCTTAGTCAGGAAATCGATTAAATAAAATCAATTAAAGCGAGTACGGTTTCGAAGCCAATGATCAAACAGTTGTGTAGAAAAATAAAATTAAGACTAAAAACTTGTTCAAATCAATCCTAGCATTTTGAAAAATCATGTTTTAGCAAAACATTCCAAAACAAATGTGTCTAAGAACATAACAAATGATTTCAACACAATAATCTAATCAAATTATATGGTTTAAACACAAATAAAGTAGGAAATCAGGGTTTCTTACAAGCCAAAGTGAGAGTCACCAAAATCCATTCAGGAGTGTGGGTTGCAAGCTTTAGAACACCTATATGGCACTAACTTCGAGATTAACTTGATTGCCTTAAAAGACATGAAATGATTGTATGCACAAAACTAGTCATGTTGATATGAAAACTTGGGTAATATAGAGTTTTTGAGCTCGAGAGGATAATTGTGTGTTCTTCGTAGTTTTTATGTGTTCACAAACCCTTTTGACAATTTTATGGCCGTTATGGGGATCCAAGGGCCTAAAATCATCCACATATTCAAATTAAAGGTGAATATGGAAGCTTTAAAAAAAAATAAGGAAACTAGTTAGCATGCTAACTGGGATAATTAGTGCATTAACTTTGGGTAGTGCGCTAATAATCCTCATAAGTGCGCTAACTAGTAGGGACCAGAGAATAAATACTTTCTTGTTCTGTTTAGTGACTTTTTAACTAACCTACAACTCTACTAAACCTCTAGAAACACAATAAGCATATTTAGTGGGAGTCATTAGACCCTTTCGAACATCCCAAATGTTTTCACAAACCCTAAGAGTTATAAAACCCATTTTTTTGAAACATATAGGGGTTGATCTACAAATACAAATACTTTGATAATGATTCAAAAACAATTTTAACAAATACCGGTGCATTCAACATCAGTTCCAATAGTTTTTACCACTCCAATGCATACCACTCCAATGCATGCTGAAAAACATGTTTGCATGACTTAATAACATTTTCAACTCATGAGATTTAAACATTTGAAAACTAAAGCTTGAAGTTACATGAAAACTTGAAATTTATGAAAAGCATGAATCCAGTGCATTAGGCTTATGTAATTGAACTTATATAGCTAACATAAGTTGTAAAAATAGTGGTAGAGGGTGTCTAATGTCATTTGTTGTCTCGATACATTCTTAAGCTTTTTTTATCTCATTTCATCCAACTCCCTTTGAACTTGTAAAGCTTGACTTCCTTTGAACTTGCAAATACTTGACAATCTTGTTAGTACTAATTCACATTGTTTGTTACATCAAAATTTTAGGCGAAGTCTAAGCGATAGAATACTTAGTCTAGTAATATGGTCTTTAATGGTTTCTTATTATTTTTTTATGTTTTCCTATGAAAGTTTATAGTTTCTTATGGCCTTAAATCGTTTTTTCTGATCTTTTCCACACTTTACGTCTTGGTTGAGCCTATGGGCCTACGGGGCTAGATTTCATGTTTAAATGGTTTGTGATAATGGATGTTGAAAATATTTTTCCCCAGTCTTTTTGAAACTTTTCTTTCACTTAATCTTGAAGTTGAATTTTTTATGTTGACTTACATAATAGTGTTTTTACAGACGAATGAACCTTATTTACCTTGGTTTTGTAATAAGTAGATCCTCATACCTCAAATCAAAAGTTTTAGGGAAAATTTCTAGATTTATTTTTGTAGAAGATTAGTTTGACACTAGCATTGTCGTAACATCATGACTTGCGGCGTATGATGCTGACGTCGCACTAGAATGGAAGAAATTATGGGTAAAGAATTAGCGTTGTGCTGCGTTGTTGCAATAAGACGTGGGATTCTCGCACAATACTAAGACCTTAACATTCAAAAAATCTTAGAAATTTCAACAATCCCAAATGCAATGAGTGAAACCATGGTGGTATGGAGGCTCTATACAATTTAATGGGTTTTTGCAATTCCCTAAGATTTCGACATGACAAAAAATGGTTGAATATCAACAAAATATAGCTACTGAAACAAATTTTGCGCTATACAACAACAAATCAACGATATATAACATGTTTGACCCCATTGACAAAAACACAAAAAATTAGCGACATATATTTAACAAACTATTAGTGACAAACTAAGGGTAGTCATAGATCTATCTCTAAATTTGGGTGCCAAGTTTTCCTCCTTAATGGGTTGTCACTAATTTGTCGTTGAAATCAGCAACATATTAGTGAGTAACCTTAAGATACCCACCATTGTGAGTATCGGTTAATGAGCTGTTACCTCTAAGATAGTGACAAGTCTTAGACAGATTAGTGACAAGCAAACACCTGTCGCTAATCAGTCATTAACTCGGAATTTAAAAACCAAAAAACAAAAAATTCCTTTACTCAATTGTCAAACTCACCTAGCTTAAGAATTCTAACACCATCGCCATCGCCCTTTGCCCCACATTTATCTCTCATCCATCGCCACCACCCTCTACTTGCCTTACCCTCGCTCGTCATACCTTTCGCTCCATTGTCGCTTATTCCTTTATTGCTATAGGAGCCGATTCCTAACTACCACCATGGTGCCTCCACGACCACCCCTTTTTCAGTAGTTTATTTTATGAGTTTTTTTATTAAAATGTGAGTTTTGCATTTCCTCTTGTTTTTCAAAGCCACCGAGGTCTCTCTCTAGGAATTGAATCTCATCCGTTGATCCCAGCCCACGACCGAACTCTGTGATGCGTTGATCAGGCTGTCTGCTTATCATTATTTCGAACATATTGTAATAAACTTTTTTTATTCTCCTTTATTCTATTTCTTCTCTTGTTTCCTAAAATTTATTATATTGGTTTTGTTGATCTCTTTGGCTACTGCTTTGTTAGTTTGTAGGTCCAAACAGAATATGGATACTTGCTAAGGCTTCAGCGAGTGTTGTTATGTCACAATTGAGGATGGATCATGTCAAGCCCTCTGGTCCTCCTATTTCGCTTCAACATGGCCTTTTCATGGTCAATATCTTTCATATCTTTTTTGTAGTTGGTAGATTGATTGGAACCTAGATTTATCAACAAGGCATGTCTAAGTTGTGATGGTCAGAATTAGCATTTGGGTTAATTTAAGACTTACTGGTATTCATGATTATGGATTGCCATTTTTTGAGGTGATAAATATTGTGATAGATTGTTAAAGAAGAAATCCAAGACAACAAAAATCAGAAATTATATACAAAGACAATATATCGTGAATATAATGAAAGAGTGAAAAATAGTAATTCACATGCGCCTTTTATCGTGTAAAATACATGATTTAAAGTGCATTTGATAATAATTATATTTGAAGAAAACCAATACTGACCTTAAAGTCCTGTTTATTTTAGAAGTCTTTTATATCCTTGCAAACATGTATTCAAAGACGGTCTACAAATGTCCCTGTAAAAAACCTCAGTCATAACAAAAATTAAAAGAAATAGTTTGAGGGTATAGACCTAGACCTAGGGGAAGGGTTAACTAATTAGAAATAATTTAGAGGATTGTGAAATTATACTATTACTTGCATTAAATTGACCAGAGTATTAGAGCTTGATTCATGTAGCCAACTCCAACTATTTTGGGATTGTTGTTGGAATCTTTTATGAAACTTTCTTGAAGACTACTATTTACCTTTTTCTTCAAGGAACATAACCATATGGATTTGGGTTGTCCATAGAGAATTTAGTTGTATATCTTAAGAAAAAAACATGAAGTCTTGCAAATTCTACTATGTTTTGCCGCAATTGCTAACTAAATACAGTCTTTCCTTCACCCTTATCGCACATTATGTCTAGGTTAATTCATTTTATGGTTTTATTAATCAATACAAAAAATTAAATAAAGGGCTTAACTACCTAACTTTATCATATTTTACCTACCAACTCTTTTTCTTTGTCTCTTTTCTTTTATCTCTTAGAAATATAAAGCTACATATGTTACAAATGCATTACAAGTGCAAGAATAGCAAAATGTATTCGAATCAAACCAAAGTGATGAGACATTAAAGAAAAAAAGTGTATTAATCAAATCAAGAACTTATGCATTTGGAATCCTTTAAAATACTATAAAGGCTCTATAGGTTTTGTTTTTTAAGATTTGTATTTTGTGTAGCTTTTCTGTCATTTCGTGTTGTTTATTAGGGATTTTCAACCTCTTCTTCTGTGGCTAAATGAATTATTGATGTCAACCATGTGTTGTTTTAGAGCTTACTTAGTATCAATACTTATGTTTTGGCCTTATCCATATCAAGTTCTGCTTTAGAGAATTATTATTTTGGATAGTCATTAACGAGGGATGATGAAGATATGATGTTCATGAAACGCCTTATTATATGGAAAGTTAAATAACGTATGATGAGTAAAAATTGCGAGTATAAGGGAAGACATTTGGAGGTCTGATTGTTTAAATCATTATGGTCACAAAATATTGTTTGTAAAGTTTTGAGACTTAAGAGATTTGACTCTATTTATAACTTTTTATGCCCATTGTTTCTTGTAATATGGAACGATATAACCACAATGTCTTGAAGTAGCAATTAATATTATATTAGATTGCTATTATGATGAAATAGGTTTGAGTACGTTAGGATGCAAATGGAACTTTTTATTTTTGTTGTTCTTAAAAATCAGTAGAGGTAGACGTCATTGTCATGAATAGAAGGGACATTAAATTTTATAAAATTTGAACTTAATTGGTGTATGTACTCATTTGTGATGTTCATGATCCTTGAGAACTCATCAACATTCAAGGAATATTCCACCACTTCTTTTACTTTTGTCAATCATAGAGGCAATGCATATGTAGAGCTTTTGTTTCAAATAATTGTTTCCTTAGTGTGCAACCTTTTTTCGCGTGGACTCATGTGTAAAATTAGTAAATAGTGCAGTCCACCTGAAAAATCTCATAAATCAGCTGAATTATTTCTTTCTTTTACTTGAAAAAAAAATCAAAATTCTCAACATAACATATTGATAGAGCGCAAAGATGGATAGGCTTAACTTAGGGACAAATCGATTGAAATAGAATCTTCCCATCCACTCGATGTTAGCCATGAAATAATGCTAAGATTCTAACTTTTTTTTACCTTTACTCATTTTTTAATCTTGGTTTAATTATTTTTAATACTTTACATTGGCACATTTTCTCTTTGACGTTTTGATATTTCATTCATGTATAAAACTTTCATATTTCTCTTTTTCTTAAGATCTTGATTATTAAATATGACCAGAATGCTTCTTGAGCTTCAAGATAAGCAAATGTGAATGTGAGTTCATCTTGGGCTAGTGAATGAGTTTGTAGAATAAGCAAATGTCGAATTTAGGAGCGATGGAGGCTGATTTGTGGAACAAAAAAAAGAGTTTGCTCATTGGATTCCTTTACCAACGAATGATGGACAATTATTGACATGATTAATGGATGAGCGCAATAAGAATTTTTGAACATGGGAACTTTCTACTTAAAGAGAGTAGACATATTACAGGTGATGGGTGTTTGTTGTTGATAGATGAGTGACTCTAGGTCATAGAGTATGGCTTTTCATATTTGTGTAGACATGTTACACATGATAGATTGATTTGAATTGTTATAAATTCATTTGACTTAACTATCATTTTGACTTTTGCAATATTTGTTTGTGATGCAATTTTTGTACTTGGGGTTGTTTTTTCTCTTGTATTTTTTTGTACGGATAAATATGACAATTCAATAATTAAACATGTTTTATAATTTATTTTAGGATGATTTTAGATGAAAAATACTATATTGCACAAGGTTTTCTTTTATTTTTGTTATTTCAGATAATATATGGAGAATTTGAAGAAATGAGCGAAAAAATTGATGGAATTAATTAAGTGAAAAGAGTATGCAAAGAATCATCACGAAGGAATCAAGGAAGAACTAAAAAATTATAGTAGCAATTCTCAGCAATTCCAAAGGGCACATAATCTTCAGTTACATGTGTGAAAGCGGGGACTTCAAAATGATGGATTTTCTTAGAGATTCCAATCATACGCAAATTGCTAGGAATCTCTAGAGAAGATTTTGAGAATTTAAGATTATTACGAGTTATTTGAGTTAGTTTGGGATGTTTACTACCACTAATACTATAAATACAACCATAGGGTTACGAAATTAGCTTCATTTGAGTACTTTGATCCATATTCCATTACTTTAGGAGACATTATTTGTAGTTTTAGTTTTTCCTTTATTGTTCTTTGCTTTTGGAGAAGATTTAAAGATTTACTCTTTATTCAAGAGTTATTTATTTATACCTTTTATTTATATTATTGCAATAATATTTATGATTATGAGCGAGTAATTAGTTGATCTAAACAAAGTCTAAACGCTAACTAGTTTTGTTTTGCTATGTAGTTATGATGAGAAGATTATGCGCGCAGTACTTGAAACCAATCATGTTTTTTCATTCACTAATTTAATAGGTTATTATCTATTGATTTTCATCATGATCTTTGTATTAAATGCATAGTCTAGAATGTGTATTCCGATATTTTGTTTCATTATCTATTTGAAGTAATAACTATGATTTTTTGAAAGGAAAACACCGTTTACATGTGCTAGGTGAATTTGAGATCTAAATCTATGTTGAAGTGTCTTTCCGAAGATGTTAGATTTAGTAGATCGAAGTTTTCATAAATTGTAATGTAATTTTATTACGTGAAGTTAATGTCTTTGTGTATTCAAAAGGATTACCTCAATTAAATTAGAATATGGTTTTTCAATAGGTATAAAGAGAACAAATGACTTGCTAAAGGCTGTTTACTTATGATTAGAGTTTAATGATCCATGATATTATATAAAGTAATCTCATTACTATATGGTATAAGTTACATAATCGGAATACAAAACGAGTTTATGTTTCGTTGTTGTAGATATTTCTTTAGATATTTATTATTGAATCGAATCTTTATGATTGATCATGAATTTGGACTATGTTAGTTAAGCTAATGTTGGTAGTTAAGTATTATTATATTATAGTTCATTATTAGTTAGTGTAATTATTATTTTTAATTAATTAAAGTAAGTAAATAATAATAAAAACCTTTAAAGTTCTTATTCCTAGACAACTTTAACAAAATCCATGTGGACACGATTCCCACTAGTCATTACTACAAAATATTTAAAGTATAATACAGAAGGGAAAATTATTGTACACTACGCCTATCACGTGTAAATTTTTGGCATCGTTGCCGAGGATTAAATATAATTTCTTATGATTTTTAGATGTATTGTCCATCTAATTCATAGTTTTAATTCCACGAGATCCTTACATTTGTTTGATCCAGAGAGAGATATGACATTTAATCGTAATTTTAGACAACAACAACATAGAGAATACCAACCTACAATAATGGAAGCAAATGATAGCTTCAATAATAATAATAATAATAATGATAATAAAGAACATACTTTTAGGCAAGCTAATCAAAATATCACTACTTATGAACCAATATGTATTACCTATCTGGAGGGATTTCTTGAATTTGAACTTAGATCTGCTGGATTCATTATTGTTTTACCTAACTTCTACTTTGATAAGTCAATCATATACACATTTTATGGTGTAATTTAGGTTGATTTTAGAATAAATGATGATATTACAATAAGTATTCTCTTGTTTTTTATTTCAGGTTTTAATTTGAAAAATTAAGAAATGAAAGAAAAGGGAATGGAAAGCAAAATAGTAAACTAGAAAAATACACCAGTGATTAGTTAACGATTTGAAATAATATTAGATATCGTTATCTAAATCAGTAGCAGAAGAAAGCCAGCGAATCCATAATGAATTGAAGAATGAACTATAAATAGCCAACTGAATTGGAGGAGCACCGAGAGCTAAACTCAGTGATTTGCTCTGCAATTTGTGTATAAGTTAAGAATCGTTGAGAAAATTGTGAGGTTAGTTAGGACTTTTTTTAGATTAGTATGAAGAATTTGAGTTTATTTAAGTTATGTATACGTAGGGAGACTACAAGAAATACCAAAGAGCTTCAAAATAACTCTCCCATTCTCTCATAGTTCTTTCCTTTTTGCTTTCCTTTGCTTTATGCTAGTTTTATTGTTTATGTTTAAAGATACTTTGAAGCTTTGATTTATATTAAGATATTTATTCATTCATTCTGTCTTTTAATTATATTTATGCATTATTTATTTTCAGCATAAGTGAGTAGTCTATCGATCTAAACAAACCCTAGACAATTTATTATATTTTGGATTGCAAGATAGTTATAATAAAGAAATCATGAGCATAATTCTTTAAATCTATTCGTACACGTTAATCACGAAATTAAACAAGTTGTTTTTGCATATTACAACTAAAGTAGATTAGTATCGCATGTATAGTTGCAAATGTGTTATGTAGTATTGAGATTCTAAATCTATGTCTATAGTTATTGACAATGATTATAAAAGTAGTAAATAAGATTACTATGTAGGGCATTTCCCAAGTGGATGTTTTAGGTGATTATGTTCTAAGCTTTTTATTATGCGGCTTCGGTAATATTAGCTTAAGATTAGGCATGATTTTTATTGAACTTAATGCAGTATTTTTATGGAGTTGTTTTTTATCTAATAGGTAGAGTTACAATGATAAGAATGTGACATTTGCATTAAATAAAGGAAAATCGCTGGTTAAAGGCTTTCAATCTATTATGAAGTAGTTTTAATGATTTTAAGATTCCGTTTTTTGTAATTATAACTATATTATAAATTGATATTATGTTCTAGTTTTAGAAATTAATCCAAATATATTTTATTGTTTAGTGGGTGTTTGTTTAGATCTTTGTTTATTTATATTGAATCGAATTTGAATATTTTTATTTAGTTTGAATTATAATTATTTAGATTAATTTATTTAGTTTGGTTGTTTAAGTTAGTAATTATAATTTTTTGTTATTTAATATTTTGATTCATGCTTAACACGTGTCAATTTTTGTCATCGTTGTTGAAGATTTTTAGATAATTTTTAAAGGGTTATAGACGTTGTATGCTCTACACACTTCATTGTGTTAATTCAATAGGATCATTACATTGCCTTGATCCTGAAATTGATAGAACTTTTAATCGAAAATGAAGATAACAACTTAGGAAGAATTTTAGCTAATAGGATGGAAGACAAAAGTAATAATAAAGTAATAATAATTAACGAAATTTTCATTAATAATAATAATAATAATAATAATAATAATAATAATAATAATAATAATAATAATAATAATAATAATAATAATAATAATAATAATAATAATAGAGTTATCAATAATAATAGAGAACTAAATTTTTAGACAAATAAATCAAAATGTTACGACATATGAGCTTTTGTATATAACATACCTTGATTGATTTCTTGAATTTGAACATAGATTTGGATTTATTAGTGCCATACCCAAATTATATGGTAAAGACACTGAAGACCCACATAAATTCATAAAGGAGTATTCATATAAGGTTAATGGAATGAAACCGAAAGAAGAACTTTGGAACAAGTCAAACATAAGGTTTTTCCTTTTGCACTGAAAGTTCAAGCATAAGATTAGTTGTTCTATCTTTCACAAGATTCGACAACTATGTGGACTCAAATTTTATAAGCTTTCCTTGATGAATATATGCTAGCTAGAAAAATTAGTTCCTTTAGAAAGCAAATAATATTTGCTAAGATGAAAGTTTATGAAAACTTTGATGAATTTCGAGATATATTTGAAAAATTAATTTCTTCTTGTCTACAACATGGACATGCTCAAAGAGCTTTATTAGATATTTTTATGAAAGACTTGATCACTTTGAAAAATGACTACTAGACACAGTACGTGGTGGATCTTTATTTGAGACAACACCTACTTTAACAGAGGAAGCAATTAATAAAATGGCAAAGCAATCTAAGAAATATGGTGAAAAAATGAATCCTCAAGAAAGAAACTCTTTGAAGTGAATCGTAAGAAAAATAATGCAACCAGTGATAAAAAATTGATGAATTATCTAAGATTGTTAAACTGTTAATTAATGATAGATCTAATCAAGTTAAGGCTAGCGAATTCTATAGTGAGGTTACACATCCTATGGATGTGTCATACTTTATAGGAAAAAAATCCCGAAGAGGTTAGTGAAGTGATAAATCAATTTCCTGATCCCCCAAGAAATTAATATACTAATAACACTTACTATCCTTGAAGACCAAATCTAAATCTTAGTTATGGATCTCAAAATAAGAATTTTAACACTTATAGAACAAGAGCTCAGATACAAAATGCATTCAATCAACAACCTCAATAAAACACTCAATCTTTGAATCCAAATTCGGAAAAGTACTGCTCAATTTATGAGTCAAAGTCATCAACACTTTACACAGATTTATCAAAATCAAATTAAAATTGACACTAGAATTAATGAATTGAAAAACTAGTTAAGTCGAATGAATTTAAAATAAATAGGTTTAGTACTGAACAGAGTAGTCAAGCTACAACACGTACTCAAATTAATGTTGCTCCTACTAATTAGCACAAGTTAATGCTATATTCAGTGATAAAAAGGAAACAACTATAATTGGTAAGACACCTAAACAAAGTAATAAAAAAGCTTTCAAGACTATCGAAGAAGAAGAAAAAGAAGAAGAAATGATGGCTTACGTCATTCTTACTAGAAAATGGTTGGCTGAACAATTGAAATATGTACCTTTTCCTATAAGGTTGTACCAATAGTATTTAGCTAGAATTGAATCATATGAAGAATTTGTACAAAGTTTTGAATTAATTGATAAGGATAAACATGATAAGATTTTTGATAATTTGAATGAAGATATGCGTTCATACTCTATTGTTCCACAACGATGAACTAATGTTAGGGAGGAAGAAATCAATGAACACATTATTGAATCATTTAGGAAAATAAAAATTAATAAACCATTGATGGAATCAATTATGTAATTTTCTAATTATGATGAATTTTTGAAAGAATTCTATGAATGAAAAGACAAATGTTTGGAAGAATCTAAGTAAAGCTTAGGACAAAAAATGTCTGCTTTAATTAAACAAAAAATACCTGATAAATGTTTCAACCCAGAGATGTTTGGAATTCCAATCACAATGGGAACTTATTTGATAGATTTTGCTATGTGTGATATTGTAACATCAATACACATTATGTCATTTAAGTGTTATGAGTCAAAGAAAATATGTTCATTGACCAATACACCAATTACCTTACTTTAGCTGACAATGTCGTTATTAAACCCTATAGTTTACTAAAAGATGTCTTACTCAAAGTAATGACTAAATATTTCTCACTGAATTTTATGTCATGAAAAAGGGAGACTCATTATTGTCTAAGTGCCCATCTATACTTTAAGGAAGACTATTCCTTAAAATAGCTAAAACAAAGCTAGATATTGTTGAATGAATAATGTAAATGGAGTTTGAAATTAAAATTTTCATTTTTTGTTTTAATAATGAAAACATCGATGGAAACTTTAATGAATTTGATAATGAATAAACTAAAGATAAAGAATCTTAAGAAGTAAATCATTATGAAGTTAAAATATATGCTATTAATGAAGTAACAATAGAAGAATGAAATCCTAATACCACGAACAAGCATGGTAAAAATTTTACTAATAAAGAGACAATAACTAAAGAATAAAGGGTTAAGCAATCAAATAATGTTGAGAAAAATAACATGGAGGAATTTAAACTTACGAGAAATAAGAAGAAAAAAAAGAATCCAACAATAATAAAGCTCGATGATCTAGGATATATATATATATATATATAAACATAAAGGTCAAATGGGCTATGTATTTTAAACTTATATGTCATACGGGTTCTAGGGCGAACTATATGCTGATTCATTCTTTCTTCATACTCAATAAGAATCGGATGTATTTTCCTCCAAAAAAGTTTCTCTACTTAATGGATATTCAGTAAAATTAATAGGTGTGGTTACTAATGTACTAGTTCAAATTGATAAGTATTTATTCCTACTGATTTTTTGATTATGCCACACTTTGTCAACGAAGATCCTCCATTAATATTAGGTCAAACTTTCTTAGCCACTTCGCAAGCTGTCATAGATACTCTAAACAAAACGATTACTTTTCAAGTGCATGGTCGAGCAATCACTTTATTGAATGGCACAAGAGTGGATAATCCTATACATACTTAGGTTCATAGAACCAGCCTAGAACTGTGTGGTTCAATCAAGCTAACGACTGTAAACAAAAGCCCTTTATGGGAGGTAGCCCATACTCTATCTTTATTTTCTATCTTAATATTCAGATTAGTCAGTTGTTTTTTTATTCTCTCATCTTTCAACTCTGACGAAGGGATATTTTAGGAATTCAATTATGGAATAGTTTCATGAATGAGGGGTTGATCGAACCAAATTGTTTGCATATTATATTGTTTTATGCATTAAATTTATGTTAATTAGTTATTTATGACAATGAAATAAATTATTTAATACATATAGATGATGACCCCTTCCATAAAATAGGGCACCGCCCGCCCTAATCTCAAAATCAAGCCTTAATCCAAATCATAGATGGCTTAATTACGAATTAGTCAGCATTTCATCCCTATATTCATCAATCACATGTTACAATATATTATTAAAGTCAAAGTTAAGTAAAATTCCGTTATCATGGTATGCGAAAGCTTTCATTTTCCAAAATCCTAAATGTGGAAAACCAGGAAAATACAACATCAAATGCATGTATATATATAGAACTAGTCACTTAAGCGTATGAAGCTCAATGAAACAAGAATAAAATATCGTCCCGAGATTTAACTGTAACTAAAGTCCCATACCAGAGAATAGTTGAGTGTATCGCGTCCTCATCTTCGATTCGAGCTCCCAGGTGAGTCCCTACGTCTTTTGATGCCGCCAACGAACTAGGACCTTCGCGAGTTCCCTATTCAGGAGAATCAGTACTCGACGGTCAACGATCTCTATCGGTCTCTCCTCATAAGTCAGGTCAGGCTGTATCTCCGCTTGTCCCAACTCGATCGTCGGTCTCGGCCCCGACCTACCGAGTCTCGACATGGAAATGTGAAAGATTGGATGAACTCTAGCTAACTCGACAGGTAACTCTAATCGATATACAATAGGGCCTACTTTCTATGCAATCCTGTATGACCCAATGTATCTCAGCGCTAGTTTCCCCTTAATGTCGAATCAATGTTGACCTTTCCAAGGAGAAACCTTCGAATATACCATATCGCCCTCGTCATAGCCCAGACCATCGCGATACCTATCCGCGTGTTTTTTTTGTCTATCTTGTGCAGCTCGCAGTTTCTGACGAATTTGTTAAATTTTCTTTGTATGATCAACAACTATCTCAGGACCTACCATCACTGTATCTTCCGGATCTGCCCAACAAGCATGTGATCTACAGGGTCTCCCATACAATGCCTCAAATGGTGGCATACCAATGCTCGCTTGATAGTTGTGATTGTACGCAAACTCACACAGAGACAGATAATCCTCCCACGAACCCCTAAACTGTAATATGCATGCCCTAAGCATATCCTCCAAAATCTGGATTAGTTGCTCTGACTGACCATCAGTCTAAGGATAATAAGCTATACTAAACTGCAACCTGGTGCCAAATTATTCTTGCATTGGCTTCCATAGTTTCGAGGTCAATCTAGGATCTCTGTCTGACATAATGGAAACTGGCACCTCATGAAGTCTAATAATCTCCCGCTCAAACAATATGCTTAGTTGGGGAAACGTGTATTTCATCGAGATTAGAATGAAGTGAGCCGACTTCGTCAGTCTATCAATCACTACCAAAACTGCATCGTGACGCTTCGATGTCCGCGACAACCCACTAACAAAATTCATAGTAATATGTTCCCATTTCCACTATGGAATGGGCAACGGCTGTAATAATCCACCAGGTCGTTTGTGCTTAGCCTTCACCTGGTGGTAAATGTGACAACTCCTAACGTACGCATCTACGTCAGCCTTCATCCCTGGCTACCAGAATAGTCATTTCAAATCATGGTACATCCTGGTCCGACCTGGATGAACTGTATAATGGGACCGGTGTGCCTCCTCTGGTATCCCGTTTCGTATCTCCTGATCCGCGGGTATCCACAATCTCCCTCAGTACCTCAAACATCGATCTTTGGTTTATGCCTAATCAGTGCATTCCGGATTCCGTGACGGACTATTGACTCGCTCATAGAGCCTATCAGCCCTCTAACACTCGGCAACCCGTTCAATTGATACGGTTGGTATCCTCAACTGACAACAAATATGTCGTTCCTCTGAAGTCAACAACTCGACCATGCACATAACTGATGTTGCCTATAATAAGCCATGCTCATGTGTCATCTGCTATAGAACAATCGGACTATCGATTCCACTCCTGCTCAATGCGTCTGCTACGACGTTCGCTTTGCCAGGGTTCAATAGCGAAGTCATAGTCCTTTAGCAACTCCAGCCATCTCCGTTGGCGCATATTCAGACCCCTTTGAGTGAAGATGTAATGTAAACTCGGGTGATTCGTATACAACATAAATCGCATTCCATAGAGAAAGTGCCTCCAAGCCTTCAATGCAAAGACGACCGCTGCAAGTTCCAAGTCACGCACTGGACAATTCTCCTCATGGGGTCTCAACCGTCCAGAAAGATAGGCAACTGGTCTACCATCCTGCATCAACAGACATCCAAAACCAATACCCGATGCATCTGTATATACTATTAAGGTCTTGCCCAGCTCCGACAATGTCAATATTGGTGAAGATGTCAATCTCCGCTTCAATTCATAAAAGGCTTGCTCACATTCCTCTGACCAGTCTAATCTGAAATCTTTCTTAGTCAGTCCCATCATCAGCGTTGCGGTCGAGGAAAAATCCTAGACAAATCGTCGGTAGTATCCAGCCGGTCCAAGGAAACTCGCATAAATCAGCCATAGACTCAAGCGTTTCGAATCAATGATCGCCTTAATCTTTTCCGAATCCACTAAGATACCCTGCTCACTGATGACATGGCCTAAGAATCTCACTGCAGTTAGCCAAAAGTCATACTTGCTAAACTCGGCGTACAGTCATTGCTCCCTCAGTGTCGTCAAAACTGCCCTGAGATGTCCCTCGTGATCCTTATGAGTCCTGTTGTAAATCAAGATATCGTCGAATAATACGATGACGAATCTGTCCAAGTATGGCCTCACAACCCTGTGCATCAAGTCCATGAAAATCGATGGAGCGTTCGTGAACCCAGATGGCTTGACTATGGACTCAAATAATCCGTATCTCGTGCCGAAAGCAGTTTTCGGAATATCCTCTTCTCGAATCCTCAATTGGTGATAACCTGAGCGAAGGTCAATCTTCGAGAAGAATACGACACCCGTAAGTTGATCAAACATATCATCAATCTGAGAAAGTGGGTAACGGTTCCTCACAGTTACCTGATTCAACTTCTTATAGTCGATTCACATCCTCATCGTACCATCATTCTTCTTCACAAACAATACTGGAGCTCCCCTAGGTGACATACTAGGGTGAATGAAACCCTTCTCCAACAGCTCATCCAACTGTCTTCTCACCTCCTCTTGCTCCGCTGGTGCCATCCGATAAGGTCGACTGGCAATCGGTTGCGTCCCTAGTATCAGCTCAATCATGAACTCAACAGCTCGTAGTGGTGGCAATCCGGGTAAATCATCAAGAAATACTTCAACAAAATCCCTAACCACAGGAACATCCTCAATTCGTATCCTTGTTTGAACCTCTGGTTCGACTATCGTTGCGAACGCCTCCATCTCTTGCGCCGTAGCTAGTCGTCTTCTCGTGATGGATAAATCAGTTGTCGACCCAAGTAATACGAGCTCCGGTATTCCAGGAATATGAAACTATATCCTATTACCGTAACTGTCTATATGTGCATGATAGGATGATAACAAATCCATCCCTAGCAATGTGTCAAACTCTAAGTACTCTAATACTCAAAGATTCACTGATAGCTGATGTCCCTCCACCTGTTGACATATTCGGTTACGGTATATCGTATCCCCGACAATCGTAATGAGGACAAGATGTGGCCCTTGTGTCTGTGTAACTAACCCTAACAATCGAACAATATGCCCAGTAAGAAATGATAAAGTACTACCAGAATCAAAAATAGCATGCATGTGGCGATGAAATATAAGTAATGTACCTTCAATAAGTTGTATAGTCGCGCCGCTATTTGGCTATGCTAATGCCCGCGCTCTATCTCTTGTTTGAACTACCTCTCGCCGTGGCGATGGTGGTGTCCAACAGTCAGCCCTCAAGTGTCCCGTTTGCCCACACCGATGACATCTACAACTCTTCAATCTAACCGTCTGTCCCTCTCCAAATCTGGAAACCTGACCCCGGTCTACCTGACCCCTGTCATGTTCCCTCTAATCTCGACCCTGATGATACTCTTATGGTTGTGACCTCTGACGATCCACTGATGCTGATGTGATGGCATGAATCGACTTCGGCTCCTCACAACGGAACTGACTGCCCTAAAAATCATCCCGGCGTCCCCTCTCCCATCTATCATCTCTCCGACCTCTTTTCGAACGCTCCATCGGTCTTTTTTGCCTCTGAGTCGACCTTGAACTCTGCCCGAACTGTACCTCCCTGCTAGTCAAATGTCTATCAGCCCTCTGCAGTATATATATGTCTCATGAGTCAATGCCCTGTCAAAAATCTTCTGCAGTGTCGTGGCTCCGATCGAGACAACTGCTGACGCAATCTTGTTATCAGCCTCTCTAATGAAATAATAGATCTGCAAGCGCTTTGTCCCGGCAACATCTAGAGAGAACTGGAGCAAATGTCAGAACCTCTCCATATACTACATCAAAGTCTGATTCCCCTATCGCAGGGCCAAGAACTCCTCCTTCAGTCTCAACCTAACCTCTATCAGTATGTACTGATTGTAGAATAGCTCCCTAAACTCAGCCCATGTCGTCGATTATGGATGAGTATCCGTATGTGTCGTCTACCAAACTGCCGCATTCTCTCTCAAATAGGCCCCCGAAAGTCGCTCCTGTACTATCTCATCATTCCTCATCAGCTTATGAAAACACTGATGCAACACTATCCATCTACCTGCAGCCTCGGGATCACCGCTGCCATAAAAGAATCCAGGCTAGAACTTCAGAAACTCTCTCCATAACTTCGCCTCTGGCGCCAAAACAAATATTGATGTCGAAAGAGTGTCAGTAGCGGGGGTGACATAACCTGGTCCGTCGTCAAGTGTGGAGGAGCAAGAGTCGACGTCCCCAAAGGAATAACTACGGTAGTTGTATCTGTGGGTGCCTCTGTCGCTACCCCCTGAACTAGTGTATGTGGTATCCCTTGAACATCAGCTGTTTCCATTGGTACCTTCGCAGCTACTGGCTCTCTAGCTGAAGTGAGTGTCGCTAGTTCAGCGGTCTGCTCGCATAATAGTCGTATTACCTCGGTCATCTATGTCTCCAAAGCCAAGATTCTATCCTCTACACTCGCCCTAATCGAAACATCCCTAGTCGCATCGCTAATCTGTCCAGTCTCAAACAGTGCACCGCACTGTCTGTCCATAATCTGAATCGAGAATGTGCTCTAGATCGGTCTCGAGGTATATACGTATATCATATAGTAACATGAAAATATAACACATATATAAGTTATAACTCTTCCCACCTCACATCACTTCCCAACTAAAGTTTTAACGCACTAACTTCGGGTTTTCCACATCTAAGTTCATTTATTAAATTTTATTGTCTTAGGACATCCTTTAACCGGGTTCTGATACAAATTTTGGCGTTGGTATCATATTCTCCAAAGCCAACTTGGGCTCTGATACCAACTATGACGTGTCTCCATGTACTCCTTGACTGCTGGCTCAACTACACGTGTACGGCACATGCCCGTCCTTACTTTGCTTGGAAATGTATCCATTTGTATGTGTAGAATGTGTAAATAACATATTCAGCGGAAGACGTATTTAAATGCAAAAATTTTCATGAATCAATTAAACAAATCCTAGTGTGGAAAAACATGAAATTTACGAGGTAAACAATTGTACCATATAAAACTAAGCATGTACACTGTCATGTCACTCCTCAATTCCCAAAAGAATCAAAATATCAAAACTAACACAAGTACAATAGTCCGTGACAATAAGAAATCACAGATAGTCGCCCAAGATTCTCATGCCTTTACTGGTACTCGGATCTGCACTAAATCATCATGAAGGAAATGGAAGATGAGTCTAGTCAGTAAAACCCCAAGGAACTCCTCGAGCATTCATATAAACAAGTGGAAGTTAATAAATACTGTTAAATAAACATGCGAAATGTAAACATGCAACTGTAAATTGGGCATTGCATGCATAGATAACAATAAAGCGCAAATATGTGTGTCTATTCCAGTCAGACTAAACCATACTTCGGGATTCCCTTCCAGGATCCCACTAGGGGGCGCACCCAACTAGCTATCACCCAACCCCTCTTGGTGGTCGGCGTAGACCTACGACGCACCGACACATGTATGAGTTCAACAACTCGGGTCGTTATCCACCGAGACTCCTGATACACATGCTATGGTTTAGACTACGAAGACAAAAAATGGAACATCCGGTTGGAGTAACTCAACCAACCGTCCAAAAGATGACAAGTTTTATATGTAACAACAAGCAAAGGAATAAAATGAATGGAAATACGAAACAAAATAAATACTCGAGAGTTTTCCCTTTGGGTTTTACAATAATTTTCTAAAATTTTTAGGCCAAATTGCCCATTTTACATTTTTCAAGGCAAAACCCTGCAAAAAGTCGCGTCCGACATTCCCACGTATTTTCTTTTCAAAGGACTTTATCAATTTCTATTTATTTTAGCGAAATATATTTTTTCAGAATTTTCCAAATTTTTTCAAAATTTTTCAAAATTTTCTTTCATTTTTTTATTCTCTTTTTCTCTTTTTTTTTGTTCTGTTTGGGTCGGGTCGACCCAAATGGGTCGGGCCCGACCCAGTAAGGGGGTGCACAAACGATCAAGCGCGCGCGTGTGCGCCTTCTTTCTCCCGATCGACTGGTTCGTTCGGGAACAACTTTTTTTTTCTTCTAGTTGATGGGTTGGGGTTGCTCTCCACCCCAACCCCGGTGGAACCGATGGAAGGGGAGACACCCCTGCCATCTCCACCTTGGTCGGCCATGGGGTTCGGCCTCCATGGTCGAACCCCACTCTCGGCTACCCACTGCCAACCACCTGACCTACCACAAATGCAATGACTCACCTCATTTTCGGCCTCTCCGCCTTCTCCTCTTTCATTTTCTTCTCCTCCTCTGTTTCTTCTTCCTCCTGTCAGCTCGGTCTGCTTTGTATCTACTAAAATTAAGGATATATTTCTATGTTCGAGTAATGAGAGAAGTTTGTTATATAGTGATGATTGAGATTTGAAATTTTCTTAATTAGCGAAATAGTGAATAACAAAGTAGTGATCAATACAATCTGGAAGAGATTGGTAGCTAAGTGAAAGAATGAGGTTCTTGGGAATTTCATGAAAAGAGAATGATTCGACGAAGTTATAAAAGTCTTTAATTTTCTAACCAGTCAAAAGAAACGTTAAGTGAATTAGTTAATGAGTTCAAATTGGTAATTGTTTTCTAGTCCACAAATCTAAATAATATAATAGGCGCACATTTTAAGAAATAGTGAGAGTTGCATGATGTGTCGGGTTTCATTTTCTAATTGGATTAAAATTGAGATCTCTTTATATGAGATGACAGATGTAATTAGAGATCTATAGTCAAGGGATGACTTGTGAAATTTCAAATTTTTGTTGAGAAATGTTAGAATGATGATGAATAAGCTAGACACGCAACTCTACTTCATATTTAATGTCATAAAAAACTATTATTTGCATCACTATGTAAATATTTAAACTGATGATAGCCTAAGAATTGATCGGCTGACAATTTTAATATAAAGATAATCAGTGATGAAAAAGCAAACTGGTATGTGTATAACTGAGTTTGGATGGATATAGAAAGAATTATCAATGGTTTGTGGAATAATATTCAATTAGGAATGAAAATTATGTTATGAAAATCAAGATAGGCTAGATCTTGCAACGTATTGATGTTTGAATAAGATTCAAGGTATGAGATGAGAAATCAAGCAAAGTTTATCGGATCTTCCATAAAGTTGGTTGTTTAACTCGTCAGAAATATACGAAATGTCGGGATTGGAAAAGTTATAGGTTATCATTTTCATTAAGCCATGGATATGGAAATGAAAAGTTGAAATGGTTACGATCTCTACCACCGAGTTATTGAATACGACGAAGGTGATTGGGTCAAATTAACAGTTCATCATGAAAATAATTTTTTACTATTTTGGGTTAAAAAAGTTATATATGAAGGATCATTTTCTCATTTCTCTTTTGGCTCAGTAATTTGTAAGTTTAAATTTCAAGGACAAAATTTTTGTTAGTTGAGAAGAATTGTGACATACGAGAATTTTATAAACTTGATTATGAGGCTAATTAAGTATTTTTGGATTTTATTTGAAGTTTAAGTAGCCGAGGAATATCTCACGCGTTATAGACCAGAGATCATAAGGTATATTTTATTTTTATGTGTTGTATACTTAGCGTGTGTATTATATGATATTTTATTGTGAAGTCAGGGTATGTTGAGGTGTATCTTTAGTTTGTCATACTCGCCGTTGCAAGCTTGTGTCTAAAGGGCACGAATGAAAATAAATTATTAGTTATTTGAAAACTAATTCACTAAGTGTTAATCTTCACACGAAGATTTTGCCTTAATTTACGAGCAAGTTGAGATCGGCGGCAGTGTAAAATAAGAATGAAGTTGGTGCGAGTCTTTGCCTCAAGTTTCATATCCGTTGGCAGTGGTCAAGGTTGAGATTGAGTCCAAATCGGTGCAAGTTTAGCTAAGTAGGGCAAGAGAATTAGTGCATATAATTTTGGCATTTCATGGACAGTGTCGAGATTTGGGGGTTTTTTGGCCTGACCAAAACCAGTATCATGAACGTTTTAAGGAGTTGGACTGCATTGTCGAGATTTAGGTTCAATTTGGTAAAAAAATGGATTGAAAACGAGCGTCAAACGTTAAAGCACGCCAAAGTAGAGATTTTAAAAACTAATAAATAAAAAAAATTAAACTACTCACAAGCAACTGAAAGCTTATATATAAATATGTTTTGATTTTCAACATAATGAATGTATGTTTTGTTCTTTAAGTCTCTAAACATAGGTTTTCACTCCGCGATCTTCCAACGTCCGATTTTCACCCGGTTTCTTTCCACAAAACTATAAAGTATCTCGACACCGTCAATTTGAGCTAAGTTTTTGTGTAGGAAATGAGGAATTCGGCCCGCAATTCGGTAAATTCTTAATTGAAGGCATTTTCCTCAATTCAATTTTTGTGATTTCTCAATTTCTTTCCCTGGGTTTTGATAAAAATTGGTAGGGATTGTTTTGAATTGATATATTAGATTGATTTGCGAAAATTTGGAATAAATTCTACTGACATAGGTTAGAGTTTTGATAAATTGAACTAATGCGATTAAGTTGATAACCATTTTGGAGATGTTTTGTGGTTGATATGGATTACATTGGGTTTCTGGATGAATTGGTTATTATTTTTTATCCCATTTGACTCCACGGGCTGTGGAAATATCTTGATGTTGGTATAGAGTGGTTTTGTGGTGTTTCGTTATCCAGTTTTGAGGATTTAATTGCGAAAATGTTGATTTGGAGACGTTTTTAGTTCAAAATAAATAAAGTTTGCCTAGTTAACAGGCCATATTGAAAAGTTCACAACTTTTCCATCAATGATCCGATTTGAATATTTTTGTAGTCTATGGAAAGCAGGACATGAGTCTTACAACTTCCTTTTAGGTTATCATGACGATATTGAGGTTTTCAAGGTTAAAAAGTTACCTTAATTTGGCTAGTTGAAAGTCAGTTGAAATAGTTATATAAATTAATATTTTACGAAACTATTCTCAAACGTGCTTTTGCCGTAGTTTTCATTAGGTTTAGTGATTTGGTTTTACTCGAATTCTACCCATAATATAATTAGGTACGCATGTAAGCTATTAGAACCATTTTCAAGGTGATCTGACACTCCAAAAACCACGAGAATTAAGCTTAATGTTGGTTGGTTGTAAGTAAAACATGAAGTAATCCTTATTATCGATTAAATATCTTTATAGCTATAGTTATATCAAAGTCTGCATTGCATTTTATCATTCTTGGTCATGCATATATAGAGAGAAGGAGGGGGATAAGCTTGTTCAAGAGTTTGGTTTGATTAAAACTAGGTTTCAATTTTACCATTTATGCTATCTAGTGAAACTAGCAGAGTCTAATGGTGAAAAGTTATCTCTGCATTTTATGATCTCTTAATAATGTCCTTGTACTATTTTCGAAAGCTAACATATGATTATAGTTAGGAGACAACAACGAAATGTATTGCTTGTCATGATGACGCATATATCTTATTATTTATTTAGAAATATAATTATATATCTTCATGTATCAGACTAACAATTGCAAGAGTACAAACGAATGTAGGAATTCATTTACTTTACATTTTCAAGTTATTTTTTATGGTGACACTATATGAAGGCAATGGACGAATAGACAAGACTCGAAGATTCTGGTGATTTTTTGTAAATTTTCGTTATACATTATTTTGGGATTCTTGGAGTGAAGTAGGACGTAAAATTTCAATGAATAGTTATGAGAGTCTCCTAAGTTAGTTTGAAATAAATCGAGAGGTTTGTATTTCAATTTTGGTCTATTTGGTATTGTAAATTAGAAATTAAGCTATCGGAGACTCTAAGTTAAGTTTATAGATTTGATTTTTTATATATCGTTAAATGTGAGAAGTAGTGAATTCTTCTAGGCCTCTTCACAATTCCGATGACTATTAGATAAAAGATTTTCCTACAGGCCACTTTACGGGAAGATGTTGCCAAAATTTATACAAAATATGGAGAATGATCCGTATGATTTCTTAATTTGCTCCAATGGAACAAATCATGAATGTAGTTTCGTTAAGGATATAAATTTAGTTTTGGGGCTTTATTAAGTATTGAAAAAATGAATATTTTGAGGTTAAAGTTAAAAGAATAGATTAGGCTAACTAGATTATTAGAGGATTAAGGTAATATTGGTCGTTCAGTCATCTTAATGATGAGGGGCTAACTATTTGAATTACCAACTCCCAACCCTTGATCTTATCTAATGCATATTAGTTCTAAGACCATCTAATGTCCCTAATTAAGTCTTTCCAACTTAGATATTTACTAATTTACCTTACTTGTTCCACAAGTTATTTTTTAATTATTAGTAAACAATACACATAAATAGGCATATTAACGCATAAAATCATAATTAATTATTTAATTATTTTAAATATGTGTTTATTCCTAATCCAGGAAGTAGGCATCATAACATATCTATAAATATTATACTTACCATTTAATAACCATTGAACTTGAAGTTGGTGCATCCACAATTTATCACAACAATTTTTCCAAAACCAATTCATGTTTAAAAATATGTTTACACACTTGTTAAACCGTTTTCAAGTTATGAAGTTTCAATAATGTAAAAGCCAAAACTTGAGCGAACTTGAAACTTTAGAAAACATTATATGCTTAAGTTTGATGCATTAGGCTTGCGTAATTGAACTTAAGTACCTTACATAAGTTGTACAATAGATAATATAAGCTTTCCGATCACTGTATACTTGTATGAGCCAAATCTTAAGCTTATCTGACTTCGTTTGAGTTGAACTTGAGAAAAATCATTTTTCCTTTTGAACTTGTGATTCCTAACGGAGTTTGATGTTTTGAAAACACTCAAACAAACTTGTTAGAATCCTTTCATTTTTTTTGTTGCCATCAAAATTTTGGATAGAGTATAAATGAGAAAACATATAGTACAACAATCTCCCTCTATTTTATGATAACAAACAACGTGAACTTTATAAACAAAAGATTTATATTTCGTGTATATCTAGTTCCAAAATATCAAATTCAAATCACGAATTTTCTCTTTTCGATAACATCGAAAAGTAGGAATGGAGCTCCCTCTAAAATTACGCATCAAGGAAAAATACAAGCAAGAAAAGTAAATGCGATCCATCCACAAGTAAGAGAATATAAAAGAGAGAACAATATAACTTAAAGATATGCAAAAAGAACATCCATTTCATTAAGTGCTTAAAAAATATGATTAAACATCGTATCGCACATGCATGAATTGAAATTACATGAATACACATGTATTGATGTACATAAAAATGAGCCAACTATCCTTTATCGTGTATAAGCCTAGCCCCTCCTTCTAGCGAGACAAAGTCTAACATGTAGAGCTAGAAGTGCAGTCATATCTCCCTTGACTATGTGGCGGTAAGTGTCCCTCAATATGACGTAGGCGTGTGGCCTGATTGTCAAGACGGGAGTAATTAGTCGTGAAGGTCCATGTCGTATAGTCATTCGTAAAGCCTAGTTGAGCAAAAATGTAGGTCGGATTAGGAGACATATCTGGTGAAAAATGGTGCCATAGGATAATGGGTAAGGCGGAGGTTACGGCTGTGGCTGCTGTAGAGCTGGTGGAGCTGGGCTCATCATCGCCGCCATCGCCGTACGAGAATAGAAAGCTGCAGTCCAAGTGGTCGCGCTCCTTGAGATCAACGTGAGGATCGGACTCGTGAATGGTATCATAGCCCTCATGATGTTCACAATCAGGTATGTCCTTGCATATCTACCATTGCTCAGTGCGAATGTAGCAGTATTTATGGCCTTCAGAGTGGCCATGCCAACAATGTCGGTGACGATAAATAGGTGAATCGTTATGTGAAGGTCCACCTATGCTGCCTTAATTAAGGAGGTAATGATGTGGGCATATTAAAGATGACGAGTGAAACCTGATGTAGAAGTGATGTAGGCTATCATGATATAGGGCAGACTAATGGGTAGCTCCTGCTTGAGGGCCCTAAAAACGTAAAAGTCAAGTAAGGTGACGTAGTTCTTTTTACCACCATCGAAAAGGATGACCTTATGCATGATTTGGTAGAGAATGTGAAGCACTAGTTTGAAGTCAGTATCAGTGACCCCTGATGGATACAAGGTAATCTCCAATTCAGATCTTTTATTTTATCCAAGAACTCACACATTTGTTGTGTTCCTTTCTTACTTGAATGTAATTATTTCTTGAGCGCAAGAATTTATGCACGATTATGCGAACCATTATACTCAATAACCTTAAGCCAAAACTGATTGGTAGTTAAAGATTCATTAATACTCACAACTATTGAAGCCACATTTGGTTCTAATAAAGTCACGAACCAAACGACTAAATACGGATCATGTTTGAACAATCGTTCGTATAATGGATTAACATATCCATTCTCTAAGTATCTAACTGGACGAACTTCATGACCAAATAGATGATCCTCCAACTCAAAATAGTGAAGTAGAGGTATCACTGTTAATTTCCACAACAAGAAGTTAGATCTGTCTAACTTCACTGTTTGGATTTGACTAATAGAGTTTCCGAACATAAAATACATCTTCATTGATGAACTGAAACTATTGTTTTAAACCTGTGAATCCTTAAAATCCTCTTCAAGAACATCATCACCAACATTAATTTCATCAAGATTTTCATCAAGAATACAAGATTTACCATTGTTACAACCTGATCTTTCATTCCTACAACTAGATTTTCCATCATGACCACCAAATCTTATATGTGGAACATTAGATATGATTTCAAGAACTTTAGATCTACATTTATTGCCTTTGAATCTCACTCCATTTCCATTAGATCTATTTTCCATGAATCTAGATATATGATTTCACTGTGTTAGCATTCGCGGCTCTGATACCATATCTAGACATGCAAGAAACCATTAGAAATGGCAAAAACTCTCTCATACATTGTGTTTTCTCACAATAGCTCTATTTATATTGCAGTGAAGAAACAATTACATCCACAGGATTAGATGAATCTCCACCCTTAGATCATTAAAGCACAAACTCATATTGTACACAACATATGACCCAACCTACATTTTAAACCTCACTACAAAATACACTCACTTACAACACTCAATGATTAATCCTAATTCGCTTAAACAATTTCTGTTCAATTGGGTGTCTAAAATAAATTAATTTATCAATACATTTAATATTAAACTATAACAATATATATATATATATATCACACTCATAATTTAGGTATCATAAGGTAGAAGCCCAAGGCAACATGACTTTTTACACCTGAAAGATATATAGAATATGCGAACACAAATGCATTAGCAATTAAAGGCTCAAATCGTAGAGATTTCAAGATGAACTAAAGAATCGGTTCTTTTTTTGGTAGATAAACGGGCCAAAACCGTCCCCAATACAATTAGCAATGGCCTAACAGATCATGCTCTAAAAGCATAATATACTGAATAGTAGGGAACCTTCAACCATCCCCAAAGCTTCCTTAGCCATGTTATCAGCACATGCATTATTCTCTCGAGAGGAATGACGAGTTAGAGTGTCCGTCTTAAGATAGGACGTGCTTCATGTCCAGTATAAGTTGCTCACCATGCACTGTCGCCATTCCTTGCTTGAGTGTATGAATTGCCTCAGTAGAGTCAGTTTCTATTATGAGCTTACCGATACCCCTATCTTTGGCTAATTAAAGATGAAGTTTAAGACACAAAAGTTTTGTGGTAAGCGGGGAACAACTACCCAACTTTACCATGAACCCACTAACAAACTTTCCATGATCGTCTCTAATAAGCCCTGCAGTCGATGCACGCCATAGTCGATCTTCACAGCTCCATTACAGTTCAACTTATGCCACCCCTTATTAGGTTATTTCCAGTGTTGCTAACTTCTCGGCACCCCAACCAGTGCTACTCTAGTTATTAAACCAGCCCACCATATGATCTCATTTATTCGAATTATGATTGTTCTAATAGGGTCTGTTAATCCAAATAGGGATCCCCCATGAGCATTTTAATTCCGCTAGAACCATACACACCATAGCTTTCCCAAACATGAGTATTCTGTTTCAGTCTTTGGAACTAATTCCCATATGAATCCAGTCTTCAAGTGGCATGGTGAAGAATGAGGACCTTATGATATGCAACAAGGACTCCTAAGCTCGACCAATCATAATGCAGTTGCGTAAAACATGTAATAGTGTCTCTGCTTCTTGTTGAGACAAAGGGCATACATCATTTCCCTTATTGCTCCCTCTGAAGCACAGGGAATTTGTAGGTAATCGATCATGTAATGCCAACCATAAGAACTCCAGATCCTTTGAGCCCCCTCCCACTTCCAGACTTGTGACCAATCTGAGGATCTCGCATTTACGGATTACAAGTTGCCTGTTAACAAAATATGTGCACTCTTAATCGAGAACTCGCCCCCTTATTGAACAACCAAATGATCATGTCTAGGCCTTTACTGCTAGTTGGAATTGGTGTTGCTTTAATCTTTTCACACGATGTAGGAGGGGGAATCAGTTGAGTTTTAGGAAGATTCCAAGCTCCAGTTGTTGTTATGTAATCTTTAACTGAGGCCCCAACTTAACCTTCCAATAGAGGTCTCGTCGCATACACCATGAGAGGTCCAAGACCCTCTACCCATCAATCACCCTAAGATCTAGTCGATGTTTTATTCCCTGCATTCCAAGTAATGCCTGTATTGAAAGTTTCCCACATATTGTATGTAAGAGTTCTTTAAAGAGAGAAACTATGCAAATCCTAACTTATAAGACAAGAAACCAAGAAAGAAGAATTGTATTGATTGAGAAAACAAGAGAGTATTTACAACTCAGTAAATGAACCCTATATTTATATTACACAACACAAGTGATAGCTTGTCACTAGTTTAACAAACTAACAGTCTTGTAATAGAATAACAAACATTTTGTTACAAGTTACATAACCAAACGTCATGATCCTCAACTGTCTCAATCGTGATTAGAAAACGAACATTATGTTGGTCTATCATCAACCGTACTAGGTAGATCTTGATCTCTAATATGCCCTCTCAAACTGAACCTAGGAGAACAAACCAAGTTCAATTTGGAGGATAAGAAATGGAAACGTGGAGTAGAAATGACTTTTGAAAAGAGATCAGCAGATTGATGTTCTGTAGGAAGATAGCGAAGATTAAAAACTCTAGCAGCAAGTTTTCACGCAAGAAATGAACATCAACCTCAATATGCTTAGTTCGAGCATGAAATATAGGATTTAAAGCTAAGGCTCGAGCACTGGTGTTATCACACCATAGAATAGGCTGAGAAGAACTAGAGAAGCCAAGTTCATGAAGCAGAGAGGAAGTCCATAGAATATCAGTAACTTCCAGAGCCAATGCTCGATACTCAGCCTCCGTATTAGAGTGAGTCACAATCGATTATTTCTTGGAGTACCAAGTGAGGAGATTGCCACCAAGAAGAACACACACACCACTAGTAGATCTTCAATCATCACTATCACCAGCCCAATCAAAGTCAGTGAAAACTTCAAGAGTAAGATAGGCAACAGGACGAAAAACAAGTCCAGTAGTGAGCGAAGACTTCAAAAAATGAAGAACCCTCTTGACGGCTGCCCAATGAATATCAGTAGGATGCTGCTGAAATTGACTAAGCTTGTTCACAATGAAACTAATATCTGGGCGAGTGTAGGTTATACATTGCGGAGCACCCAAAGTATTATGATACAATGTTGGATCAGAGAACAATTTGTAATCAGTAGCATTGAGACGAATACCAGTAGAATATGGAGAAGACAAAGGCTTAGAATTTAAAATACATGTCTGCTTAAATAGATTAAGAATGTATTTGTGTTGAGAAAGATACAATCTTGAATAATCACGATGAACCTCAAAACCAAGAAAATAATTAACATCACCCAATGTTTTGAGAGAAAACTTGGAATTCAGCCAAGTAATAAGTTTTTGAATCAAAGATAGGTCAGAGCTTGTAATGAGAATGTCATCAACGTATACGATAAGATGTAAAGTAGAAGATCCAGATCACAGAAAGAAGAAACTAACATCAGAAGTGCTATTAGTGAATCCCTAAGTAAGCAAAGCAGTTTTGAGCTTAGAGAACCAAGCCCGATGAGCCAGCTTTAAACCATACAATGCTTTATTGAGTTTACACATATATTGAGGATACTTCTTACTTATAAAACCCTCGGGTTGACACATAAAAATAGTCTCAGATAGCTTACCATTAAGAAAAGCATTGTTCACATCAAGTTGTTTAATAGGCCACTAAAAAGTGACAGCAAGAGTGAACATTATACGAAGAGAAAAAGGCTTAATGACAGGTGAGAAAGTATCCCTAAAATCAAGTTTAGGAATCTGATGAAACCCGTTAGCCACAAGTCTTGCCTTATACCTCTGAATAGCACCAGTAGGACTAGTCTTAACTCAAAAAACCCATTTGCAACCAACAACACTCATATCAGGACTAGAAGGAACCAGAGTCCAAATATTTTTTTTTTGTCCAAGGCTTAGATCTCATCATTCATAGTTGTACTCCAGTTTTTATCAGCAAGAGCAGCTTTAACAGAGGTAGGTTTAGTATAAGAGTGCACCAAAGCATATGGAGAAGTAACGACCATTGCTTTTGGTTTGAAAATACCACACTTACTTCTAGTCTGCATAGGGTGAGTGTTAATATGTGAATTAGTAATGACAGGTTGTGACTATTCATTAGATAAATGAGATAAAGACTGAGAAGACTCAAAAGATAAAGTAGTAGGTAAATCAGACATAGAAGGAACAATGACAGATGCATCAGAAGAAGAAGAGACAGGACAAAATTGAAAGACAGATAAAGGAAGACTAGAAGAGGACGAAATAACATGAGAAGTTGTATTGATAGAAGAGAACAAGATGGGACAAGGAAAGTCATCTTCATTAAACACAACATCACGAAAGATATAAATATTGCCATTAGTATGTAAACAATTGTAATCATAATGCATAGGACTATTGCCCATAAAAACACATTTGGAATATCGAAAATTAAACTTGTGTAAAGAGTAAGCAGTGAGATTTGGATAGCAAGCCCATCCAAAAGTCTTGAAAAAGGAATAGTCATGTTGTTTTTAAAAACATACCTCCTTTAGAGATTTAAAATCAATGACAACAGATGGTAAGCTGTTAATAAGGAATACAACAGTCAAGAAAGCCTCCTCCCAAAAGGAAAAAGGAAGTTTAGAGTGAGCGAGAAGAGTAAGACCCATTTCAACAGTGGAACAATGCTTCCTTTTCGGAACACCATTCTATTGATGAGTATAGGGACAAAAGTAGCGATGAATAACACCATAGGTGTTACAGAAAGTTTCAATAGGTTTATACTTAAGTCCCATATCAAATTGAAGCACTTTCAACTTAGAATTAATTTAAAGTTCAGCTTGTCTAACAAATGAATAAATGCAGCATAGGCATATGATTTTAATTTAAGAGGATAAAACCAAGTAAATTGAATAAAGGCATCCACAAACACAATGTAATATCTTGAACCTTGAGAAGATAATAATGGAGAAGGACCCCAAAGATGAGAATAAACCAATTCCAATAGTTTTGTTGCAGTTATATTGCAAGAAGTAAAAGGAAGTTTATGCATCTTAGCTACTTTACAAGAATCACAAAATGATATGTAAGATTTATTAACAGACGTGTTCAATGAAGATAAGATTTTTGCAAAACAAAAGTAGATGGATGTCCTAGCCGAGCATGCCATACATCATTATTTGTAGAACTTAGCAATGAAGTAAGAACAATATTACGAGATTTATTTGAAGAAAAAATAGTAGGAACTGAAAGGACTGAACCAGAACCAGACGGATCAGCTTTGGGAAGACAGTATAGACCATTATTGAGCACTCCTTGAAGCAAAGTTGTTTTCGAATCCTTGTCCTTGACAGAGAAAGAAGAAGGAGTAAACTCAGTGATAACATTAATGTCACGAGTAAGTTTAGATATACTTATGAGATTTTTAGCGATTTTTGGAATAAGAAGAACATTGTTTAACCGAAGAGAACGAGAAGGAAATGAATCAAATTTAACCAAACCATTACCAATATGAGAAATTTTTAACAACTCACCATTACCAACAGTCACCAACTGATTACCTTTATATTCTGCCTTGTTGAGTAGAGCAGATCTATTAGAAGTCATATGGGTGGATGCTCCATTATCCATGTACCAATTAGGATTAGTAACACTTTCAGGAGTTACCACCATGCCTTGAAAATAATTGAACATAGCCTGAGGTGCAGTTGGTTGGAAGTTATGAGTTACTGGAGGATGAATCTATGCAAGAGGTCGTCGAATCTGAAGAGCTTGACTAGTAGAACCTGAGTATTAATTTTGAGGACCATAGAAAGACTAATCAAACCTTTGATAGCATTGAAGAGCCATGTGTCCATGATGATAGCATAGTTGAAAAAACACCTTTCCTCTATTACCATATCTTCCTCCACGATTCTTGACTCCATGTCGAACGTCATTGTTAGAACGACTATGAGATTGTGCAGAGCTGAGTCTCGCACCTTGTGACTTCTTTTCACTATTTTCAACAAAATTAGCTGAAACGTTATTCAGGTCTATTTGTGAAACTTGATTAAGATCTTCAATCCTCTGTTGATGCATCATCAACATATGTTGTGCATCTTGCAAATTTTCATTTGCACGTTGAGAAGAACTTAAAACCACAACATGGTCAAATTTATGACCAAGGCCATTCAATATTGACTGAATCATATCAGATTCAGTAACAACTTGATTGATTGACCTCAATTCAGCAGTTATTGTCTTTACTTTGAGAACAAATTCAGAAATTGTAGACGAACCTCTTTGTCTGGATTTCGAATGAAGACACACATTCAGTCACATGTCCAATAACATCTTTACTTATATTGGAGAATAGCCACACTATGAGCAAGTGATCACATCTACTCAAAACTTCATCAGTTACATCTGAATTAGATGTCACTAATGATCTCTTATTTTCAACGAAGAACTCTAGACCTAAAGCTCGAATTGCAGATCTAACTTGAACCTTCCAGTAGATGTAGTTACCTTCATCGAGCTTTGTAGGTAGATTGAAATTGAGAGCTTTAGCAATCGCTGTCACATCAGCAAATGCGCTGAGACCACCAGAATCAACTTTAGAGGAACTAGCTTCTGCCATTGTTGTATGAAGCATTGATACCATGTAAGAGTTCTCTGAAGAGAAAAACTCTACAAATCCTAACTTGTAAGACAAGAAACCAAGAAAGAAGAATTGTATTGATTGAGAAAACAAGAGAGTATTTACAACTCAGTAAGTGAGCCCTATATTTATATTACACAGCACAAGTGACAACTTGTCACTAGTTTAACAAACTAACAATCTTGTAACATAATAACAAACATTATGTTACAAGTTACATAACCAAACCTGATGATCCTTAACTATCTCAACCGTGATCAGACAACTCACATTGTGTTGGTCCATCATCAACTGTACTAGGTAGATCTTGATCTCTAACATTGTAGATACCCCTCCGTACCACAGAAAACAATCTTGTCCCCCAAGAGCTTAGGTCGCATGTCCCATCCCCCAAAGAATCAGTTCTTTAGTTATAAAGTACGCGTCTAAATTGTTATACTTTAAAACAATTTAAGGGTTGATTTATGAAACCTTACAATATTTAATTAAATTATTTTTTTTATTTTTATCATTTTTATACACTTTTTATTTCACTAAATATAACAACAACAAGAACAACAACAACAACAACAACAACAACAACAACAACAACAACAACAACAATAGCAACAGCAAAGGCTCAATCCCATAATTACACAAACAAGTTCATGTAAATTTTATAATATCAATATATTTAACATTATCTAATATTTCAATTCGCATTCAATAAATTGGAATTTTAATTGCATTATAAAGTTGACCAAACTAGAGAGCAGCAAGATTTCTCATTCTCCAGTATTAGGATATTGGGTCATAATTTTGATCATCTTAATTGAATCGTATACAATCCAAATAAAATCCTCATATGCTTGGAAAAGAAGACTATATTAATTCTATATTGTTTTTAATTACATTATTTTATTACTACAATATTTTAAACATCAGAAACTTTTGGTAAATAAGAAATTATATATCAATATTAGCCAAAAAATGATAAAAATATATATTAATAAAAAATAAATGAAAATATGGGACTAAATAAGGTCAATCAATTATTTGCAAATCAAGGGGCTACCCAACATGATTAATACTTCAGTTATTTTTACTAAATCTAAGTTTTCCTTGTTAATTATATATGTAACTGTTGGGCAAATAGAAAAATGTTGGGAAAGTTGTGAAAGAAACAAAATATTGAAAAGAAATAAAGGAAAGCAACCTAAATTAAGTATTCAAACCTTTAGTAGCTAGGCAGCTGGATAAAAATGCGCACCTAGAGATTCATGAGGTAGTATAGGGGGTATAATGAGAAGGAATGATACATGGGTCTTTCAAGATGAAAAGGTAAGTTTTAGTGTGTAAAGAGATAATATTGTAATGAAAACTTGGGATGGCTTGTGGCCCAATGCACAATATAGCCTCGTGGTTTTGTCAATTAGGTCAACCAGCAAAATAGTTTGAGCACTAAGTGTGGGCGACTAGCAAAGTGGGATTTATACATAGTATAATAATTATAAGAAGAAGGTAGCAAGTCATAGATGTAAAATGCGATAGAAGTATTGACTTGACAAAAAAGAAAAAAGTGATAGAAGTATTGTTGTGTGTACATGTAGATTTTTTTTGGGCCAACTGTGTGCAGATACTACATCTTGAAATCTACTTCTTGTTGCATGAATTGAAATGACTTTCTGCAATATAAAGTTGCCGAGTGTATTGTTGATGAATGTTAGACAAGAAAATAACTGCCTTGATATTCTCCTACAATGCACTAATTAATTAATCGGCAAATAGCATAATATATTATAACATTTAAAGTGTTTTATGAATTTCTCCCAACGTTTCGGTTTTTACAAACACATATTAATATTTTAGTTTTTTTTTTACAAATTTATCATAACATATCAATTTTTACAAATACATCCTAACATTTTAGTTTTTTACAAATTTATCCTACAATCTCCTCATTTCCACCTTACAAAGTTTAGCCCATATATAAGGACCATAACATAAAGAATCTTGGATGAAACTCGCCCTGTAACAACATGATTAAAAGTAATCTCAAATCAACCCAAATTTATCCATAGGATACGATTTATACAATTTCAAAACGTTAGGATTTATTTGTAAAAAGAGCAAATAGCATAATATATTCTAACGTTTTGAGTTTTAAATTTACAAATTTATCATAACATTTCAATTTATACAAATATATCTTAACGTTTAGAATTTTCACAAATTTATCCTAAAATCTTCTCATTTCCTAGTTTCCGACTTGACAATTTGTAGCCAATAAAATGATAAATTTGGAGAAGCATTTTCATCTGCAACAACAAAGTTAATCACAAATAATCTCAAATCAACTCTGATTTATTAATAGGATATAATTTACACAATTTGAAAAAGTTTGGATGTATTTGTAAAAATTGAAACTTTAGGATAAATTTGTACAAAACCTTAAACATTATGATATTTTATGCTATTTACCCTTGAGAAAATTAAACCGTTAACATAAATTTGTAAGACGCCTTAAGCGTTAAGATACATTATGCTTAATTAATTAGTAATCAATGGAATGTCTTGCATATAGAGAGAGTCATTTCATAAAATATTTTAATTATTTGTACCTGCTAATTAAAGAAGATTGGCCTCTAGAGACATGATATATCAAGTTCTTTATTTCTTGATCAGACATATTTCTTGTGGAGTTCTTTGTGTTTCATAGAAAAAAAAAGGTTCGCCTAAACGGGCCTCAGTTATTGCTTAGAGGACCTCATTTTTATTTTTTTATTAGTTTCAATTCTGCCCATAGAGGAAATGACCAAATTACCCTTCATATAAAAGGGTATTTTCTTCCCCAAACCTACATTCTCCTCTCCTACACCGACTTATCACATTTGAAACCCCAAAATAGACTCTACAGTCTCATCTCCGACTGACAAAATAGACGTGAATCCACACATAACCAAATGGGTAAGTTCGTTCTCTCCTTGTTTCCGCTTGTTTGGAGGTGTTCTTTTTTTAAAAAAGTTTTTTGGCCATAATTTTCATTGTTAATGATGTTGGTTATTGCTTTTTACAGCTTTTGATTTTTTTATGGTTTCCACATAATTTGCACAAATTAATGTTGAAGGAGTCGTCAAAGCGAAGCCACCTTGACGACAATAAGCCTTTTTATTGTTTTTTATAAGATTTTTTCATCGAGGAAGAACCTTCATTTTTGGTTGATGTCCTCGTGTTATGCGGTGTAACAGAGTCGACATGTAAACACATTTCAGCAAAGAGACGTTGATATCTATGGGTAAGTGTCGGTGTACTAGAACCGACACTATTCTTATGGTTTCAGCGTTTGTAGGCCAACACACATAGTTACATATTGGCTTCACTACAAGGAAAATGAAATTTAGAAACGGAATTAGCAACGGAATTAAGTTCTATTGCAAAAAAAAGTAGTAATAGACGGAATTGAGACGGACTAATTCAGAGATGGAATTGAGACGAATTAGAGACAGAAATAGAAACGGAGATAGAGACGGAAATAGAGACGGAATTAAATTCCGTCTCTAAAAAATGGCGCCAACATTCCCACCAAAACTTTCTTTTCTTATAACCGTTCATCAAATATCGAGATATGTGCGCGCTTGGATCAAGGCCCCTCCACCCCACCCCCCCTCCCCCCCAAATATTCCCAAATCCCGTTCGATCGTCTCGTCCAAAATCCCCAAATCCCGTTCAATCTTCTCGTCCAAAATCCCCAAATCCCACAAGTTTGATCGTCTCGTCTCGGTCTCGGACTCTGCTATCAACTCTCGTCTCTCCGTCTCTTGCTCAACCAGTCGCGCTGGTCTCTTAGTCTCTCTCCGGTCACCGCCCAAAATCCCCAAATCCCACAAGTTCGATCGTCTCGTCTCGGTCTCGGTCTCTGCTCTCAACTCTCGTCTCTCCATCTCGTCGCACTGGTCTCTCTGGTCTCTCTGGTATCTCCGTCTCTCTCCGGTCACCGCCCCCCAAATCCCCAACCCCCAAAAAGTCGATCGTCTCTGTCATCGGCTCTCAATTCTCTCTCTCTAGTCTCTCCGTCTCTTGCTCGGCCACAGCTCTCCGTTCTCTCTCCGATCACCGCTCACCGCTCACCGCTCTTTGCTCTCACCGGTGACCGATCTCTCATCGGTCATCTTCGCTCACCGCTCTCTCTTTTTCATTGCTCTCTGCTCTCTGGTCGTTCTGTGCTTACCGCTCCGCTCTCTGCTCGTAAAGGTAACAACAAAAAAAAAATTTGTAACACCCTAATTCTCTTGAAATTGTATTTGCTCACATTTTCCTCCGGTTTGGCTTTCATGTGCATTTGTTGGTGTTCTTCACTTGATCTATTAAGTTAATGTTGTGTATTTTGTTTGGTTTAAAAGTTTTTGTTCTGCTATTCTCTTATATGCTTAGTGTTTTGTGGTTATGCTTGTTCTACCGAGTAACAATGAAATGTGAACTGCATTTCTCTGTTGTGATCTGGGTTTTGTAGTTATGTTCATTTTGCCATGTTTTAGTTGTTGCAATGCTACTTATGAGTGACACAGTTTTCCCTAATTCACTGGTTTTATTTGATGTCATGCTATGCTCGCAAGAAGTTAATTATAAGAATTTAAATTTAATTTTAAAGAGTAAGAGAAAAGTAGCATAATAGGTTGCCAAAAAAGATTAGATAGAAGTATTATGCAATAAATTTTAATGACATAAGTAATATTAGAAGATAAATAATATCTAATTGAGATATTAGAGAGAGATTTGCGAAATCGAAAATTGAAGTGTAAAATTGTAATTCAAAGTAAGTTATTTTATTAGTGCTTATTAAGTATTAGTATATATATACGAACCCATTGGGCCATTAAATTAGTTAGTACTGCATATTCCAAATTAAAATAGTTAATCACAAGTTTGGATTTTCTTTTGGAGGAAAAAAAAATACATTACATTTTGGATTTCTTATTTATTTGATAGAGACTTAAGTTGATGATCAGCCTTCAATTTTTTTTTAAAAAAAAAACAAGATAATTGTAAAGAAGCAATAATGCATGATTACAACAGCCTTAATTAAATTAAGTTTATATATCAAGCCCATTTTGCCATGAGTGACATCCCTCCAGCACCAAGTAGAACAGCAATGTAGGCCTTGATCTAGAGCTTAATGCTACCTTGCAACTTAGGCCCCATGAAATCTGCAGATAGAAGGTCCACCAGAGCCATGTAGATTGGCAACCCAGCTGACGACGCATTTAATAATCCAACCGTAATTAGTGAGCTTGGGCTATTTTCTTTATAAACACTAGATAATGCAATGCCAAGAGCAATCCCAAATGGAGTTGTAACTGAGAAGAAGAACACCATCACTGCTTTCTTAAAGAACTTGTATGCTGCCTGTACAAGCATTAAAAGATATTAGTTAATTAGTTATTCAATTAAGCATGTTAATTCAAAATCTAATTGTTCACTAATTAATTATATATGGTCACCTGAAGAATACAACCACCAAGTCCCATCCCTTCAAACATTTGATGGAAGCCAAAGCCGCTACTAATGGCTTAATTGTACAAGTATTATTTGATGCTCCTAATGAAAGTCCAATTACTACTGAATGAACAACAATACCCAGCTCCAACACCTGCAACATTCACATATTATATCATAATATATAACTCATTTCATTGCTCTTTACCAATATAAGAAAGAAAGTAACAAATTTATTCCGTCTCTGATTATGCAAATCAATTATGCACAAATTTAAAGTAAATGTTGCTATTTCACATAAAATTTCAAGAGAATTGAATAAACCTATAACCTTAAGGAGGTACGAGTGAACAAGTAGTAGGAGCTTTGATACTATGCGATCTCGGGTCTTTAGGGAGAAAGAAGAGAAGATATGCAGATCCTGGTGCTGGCATGTCCCAGATGCTGGAGATGGTGCCACGTGCAGAGTTCGATATCGTTGCCGAGCAATTACGAAAGGTTATGGCGTTTATGCATCAGCATCTCGGGATGACCATGGACGGAGCAGGCCTATCTCAGCCACAGCCACCACCGCCACCACCACCACCACCTCATGACCAGCACCAGCTGCCGCAAATAGATCCCGCCGATCCACCACAACAAGGGGACAATGTTCAGCGAGAGACGCAAGAGTGGCTTACGAGAGATGAACAGCTTGGTGATACATAGGTATTTTTCTTGTTGTTTGTGTAAATTTTGAGATTATACTTTTTCTTTTGTAGATAACTTTAGCAATTGTTTGCATGACTTTTCGATTATACTTTTGCTTTTGTAGATAACTTTACCAATTGTTTGCATGACTTTTAGATTGACACTTCTTTTTGTGCATATTTGGACTGATACTTCTTTATGTTTCATTGGATTGTTGTTCAGGATTTTAAAAATTCCATTTACTTATTCTTTCTTACCTTACTGCAGATGTTACGTTTGCTTGTCTGAGTATGAAGAAGGTGATAAAATAAGAGTTCTCCCCTATCGCCATGAATACCATATGATATGTGTTGATAAATGCTAAATATTTTATGATCTCTGGTGTGCAGAGTATGCCCGCTTTGCCGTGGAGATGTTTGTGAAGGTGTAGCCGAAAGTTCGATTTTCAGCTCATGAAAAACCCCTAACGAAGACTTGTACATATATGCATATATGAGGCCTGGCAGCCAATGCACTTTACAAGTTCAGATGTTGCATGTTGTGTGTACTCCTCCTGGTTTTATCTTTATCTTGTTTTTGGAAGAAAATTTTTTTATCTTAAAAAGTGTGATAAGATGTTAATGACAAGAAAAAATAGTTGCCAGACAACTCCTGCATTTTACATTTTAGCTGATTTTACTGCTGATCTTTTTGACTATTGCTCCACAAGCTCATTTTGATCACTATCAGGGCTTGGTTGCTTCTCTACTTGAAATAGATTATCATGTATGTTTAAAAACCGTCCTGATGAAGGTTCGTTGTACAGGTTTTTTTTTTTTTAAATGATAGTGCATTTCTATCTATCGCATATTCACATCACTTTAAATTATTTATTGTTAAGAAATTTAAGATAACATCTGAACGCAGTAATTTTCACTTGATTTCTTTGGAAATGTTCACGCTATTCAGTCATGTGTAGGTACCGTCTGCTTGGAGGCCAGTTCTAGAGGATCATTCAAACCTGCAAATCTTTTTTTACTACTATGCAATCGCAAAACCTCCTATCTCAAATGAGGTTAGATCAGTCTCATATTTTGTACTTAAGTTTCTAAATTAATTCATTTTTTAATTCACTCGATTCACTTCATCGAACCTTCTCACTTCTATGACAAATTGAAGTCTTACTTGTAGATTTTGATAATATAGTTGCTTTTGCTACTCATGCAGGTTACATGGTTAGAAACTGATATTTTCACTGCTGGTCTTGGTTTTCTTATGCTTTTTGTTGGTTGTAGTGGACTGACCAATATATTGTCTTTGCTGGTTTGTTGATTTCCTTGCTTATGGTTTGGAGCCTATTATTTGGGACTGAGGCTATGGTCAAAGTCGAATAGTTACTCACAATCTAAAAGCTCCTCGCTGCTTATCAAATATATAGATTAACAATGATGGGGAAGCTGCTTATCAAATATATGGATTGGTTCTTCCATTCCACGTTTCTTTGTTGATCAAGTGTTATGATTTTGTAGGTTTCAATCTTGGCTGGGACCCTTGCTCGCTTGGATAGAGATGCTCCTCATTACAAGAAGTATGTAGTAATTGTACTATTTTACTCTTGCTTTCATAATTGATTGAAATATAAACAGTTCACTGATAAATTATGTTTCTTTCCTATCAAGAATAAATACAGTTCTTCTTATAAAAAAAAGAATAAATAGAGTTCCGCATTAATAGAAAAATGTAAAATTAATTGGAATAAAATAGCGACGAATAAAGTGTGAGACATATTATCTCATCATTTACTTTATGGCCTGCCACAAAATACTTGAACCAAAGTCCCTTGTTGTTTGCATCTTATGGGACTGAAATAATTTGTTCCTATTCTTCTTTATAGGGATGACTATAATGACTTCAATACATTCTATATGCAAGTAAGCAATCGGACTGATAATGTAGCATTTTATAGTGTCTTCATATCATCAAAATGGCATGCTGTACTTTTTTTCCCAATGTTTATATTCATTCAAACTTTTTGTCAGCATCCTTGCTACGATTGCAGACCAGTCAACTGGATAATCTATAGTTTACTGTTTACATTCTTCTTTGAAATACTTTTATTCTCTTTTGTTGTATATTTTCAGTTTTCAATCGGTGAATCACTAGCATTTACCGAAAACTGTATGTAGCAATGTAGCAAATATTTAGCCATTGTGCTGTGGCTAATTGGTGCTTTAGGTTTGTGAATTTTTGAGTGCAGTCTTTTATAGATTGATGAGTTGATACCATTGATTGGTCTATGATGATCAATTGAATTATTTAAATTTTTATTTTTTTCTTCTTCCACTACTTTCTTAGTTGCCCATTTTTTTGAGTTGTGGTTTGATAGGTTGCATTCGGAACAAAAGAAGGTTCTAGTGGTTCCCCTGTCATTGATTTGCAAGGGCAAGCTTTGGCCTTGAATGCTGGGAGCAAGTCATCAAGTGCTTCTGCATTTATTCTTCCTCTTGAGCGAGTGAGTTGTTGTTCTTCCATATTTTATGATTTAACACTTATTTCTCTAATTGCTTTGTGCCTTTGTGGTGTAGATCTCAACATCCTAAGCTCCTTTTGAAAGTTGTTTACATGTTAGGAGTTTAGTTTCTCTATCAATGTAGCTATATTCTTAAGATTTTATCAAGTTAAACTGGAAATGCACTTTGCAGAGGAATAACAGTTAATGATATTTACGATAATCTACCTTGCCATTACGACTAAGCTTAGCTTCTTCGTGTCCTTACAAATCCTTATTTATATTTTGTTAATTTTTACACAAAGCTTCCAATTCACGTTTTTGATGTTTCAGCTCTATTACTTTCCTTTGTAAGTGCATGTTCTTTATGTAGTATTCGCGTGTTTTGGAGTGTGTTGGTATTTTCTCCAATTTTTAGTGAAATTGAGGTAATTGTTGGATTTTAATTCAGGTTTAAATTAAAGAGATAAATATGAAATAAAAGAAAAAAACTTGAAAATTAATAACATGGGTAGTATGGTGTTAAGTGATGGTTATATAAGTCAATTCCTTGGTTTTGGTTGTTGTTTATGTGTGAGAATAGTAGATTTGGTTTGGTTGGTTGAGAGGAGTAGAGGAGAGATTGATGACAATGAACTCCGTATGTGTGTATTGTGGTTGTGGTATCGATTAGGCAAATGAGTGGTGAGTAGTTGGAGATGACAATATGCAGAGCTGCTGTAGGGTTTTGTTGTTGTTTGTACATTAGGGCAGGGGTCTCTCTTATGCCAGCCATGCCTAAGCATGACAGGGCATGCCTTGCAGTGCAGGGCATGGTCCTGCCAAACCCAGGGATGGCTTGGGTAATGCCTCAGGCCAATTTATGGGGTTCTTGGGGGCACAATACCCAATGAATGGCGAGGCCGAGCTTCGGCTCGGCCAATGCCATTGCATTCAGGGAAAGAATTTTGAACTAAACATGAGAATTTATCCAATAACCTATGAATTGAGTTCATTATTGAGAATCAAGTCAATCATAAGTTTGTTCAAATGAGTTGACGATTTGAGTTTGATTGATCTAATGAACCATTGAATTGAACTAGTTAGTTGATGAAATTTGTGATTTGTTGAAGAAAATGAACTTGAATGACAATGAACTTGAATGACATTGTTGATGAATTACATGTTTAGTTAATGAATCACATGGTTATTGGTGAATGATATGGAAGCTTATTTGAGTGACTCGGCAACAACCAATGGTTTGGTGATTCAATTGAGTTCAATGGTCTTGTATCTTATTGAAATAAGTCAAATGATATATCATTGAGGTTCCTAATCAAAGTATGAGAAATGAGATAGCTTAAACTTGTCAAATGGGTGAAAATCCCAATTGGTGAATTGTCAATGGTTAAGAACCTATTTGGAGTCTAATGAGTAATTTAACACCTAATGAGAGTTCAAAAACATGAAAATGAGGTGTGAAGGATGTTTGTAGGATTTACAAGGTTTTTCAGATTTTATAAGAGATTTGAGCTCCATTATGACTTGAAAATAGATTTTAATTCCATTGTAACTTAGAATTGGTTTTGAAGTGTTGAAATGGAGTCGTAATTCTAAAATAGTGAATTATTTATGTAATCGGATTTATGGTAGTATGCGAAAGTTTGAGGAACTTCATGTGAGTCTTCACAACCAACTTTGAGTTGGTTTAATAGTAAGTAAACAATATTTTGTTAATTTTTACACAAAGCTTCCAATTCACTTTTTTTATGTTTACGCTCTATTACTTTCCTCTGTAAGTGCATGTTCTTTATTCTTCTATTGTTGCCTTATTTGACTTATTATATTCTCTTCTAATTTTTGCAAGACCTACAGACACAAGTGCTTTGTTTTCATTATTTGCTCTATAATACTGTAAATTCTCAACGTATTATGTTCTCTTCTAATTTTTGCTCAATATTGTGGATCTTTGTACTTTTTGTATTCCCTTTGTTTTCACCTTATGTAGTTTTGTGATCATTAGACATTTTTAATGAAATGATTTTTATTTTCCTTTTGTTGGCATGTTGACGCGCTTTAGCATTTAAAACGTTTTCGTAATTGTGCTTTAGCAAAGCTTTTTGTGCATGTAGTTAGGTAGGTTCTCAGATTCCGCCTTCTCATAAATTGTGTTAGTTGGACACACAAGTAGCCATGTATGGTCGAAAATTATAGTAAAATATATTGTTTTCTTTTGCACTGTAAATGGAGATAGTTTTTTTGCAGTTTCGTTTTGTTTATCATGAGTTTGATCTATTTTGCAATATTTGCAGAGCGTGGCCCTATCAGTAGGTGACTGGTTCTTCAATCGAGTGGGAGTTAGTGCCATTGATTGCTCATATCCCTGTGACAATACCTGCCATAATCTGGTTTTCAAGTGAGAGATGAGGAATTTAAAGCATATCATGTAACTTTTATAGTTGTTTACATGACTTTTAGATTGATAATTTTTTTTGTGCTTATTTAGAGGATTGTAAGTTTTTTTTTGTGGTTCTTGAACAATAGGATTGGTGGTTTTTGTGAATACTTAGAAATTTGGAGCGTTTATTATACTTGACAATTTTTCATGGATATATAAATCTTTTTCAAATTTTGAATTTTACATTTTTTTCTCTCATTTGAATATTTGTTGATATATATTGTCAATGTATAAATGTCAAATTTTGTTTTTTTGGGGGATGTTAGAACCCCCGAAGAGTTGTTGGAGGGGGTGCAGGCGATGGAGTAGGTCCTATGGTTGTATTTTCAGGTTAGAGGTTGGAGAACCAATTGGGTTGAGTTTAGGTTTAAAAAATAAACAAATTGGAATTGAGACGGATTAGCAACGAAATTCAGAGATTCCGTTGCTATTCGTCTCTAATTTTTTAGGAATATATGCATGAATCAGCAACGGATCAGAGACGAAATTATTATTTTTCGTCTTTGATATGTTGCTAATCAGAGATGGAACAGCGACGGAATTAATGCATTCTGTCTCTGATCCGTTGCTAATCAGAGACGGATCAGAGACGGAATACAATAATTTCGTCTCTGATCCGTTGCTAATCAGAGACAGAACAGAGACGGAATTAATGTTTTCCGTCTCTGATCCGTTTCTGATTAGCAACGGATCAGAGACGAAATTATTAGATTTCGTCTCTGTTCCTTCTCTAATTAGCAACGGATCAGAGATGGAATACAATAATTTCGTCTTTGTTCCGTCTTTGATTAGCAACGGATCAAAGACGGAATGCAATTACAATTGTACCATTTAGAAAAATTTCCATTTCTGTTCCGTCTCTGTTCCTTTTCTAAATTCCGTCTCTAATCCGTCTCTAATCAGAAAGGGAATCACATTTCCGTTGCTGATTGAATCAGCGTCGACGATTTTAGAGACGGAATTTATTCCGTCTCATTTCCATTGCAGATTTCAATTAGAGACGAAATTTATGCAAATCAGAGACGGAAATTTCCGTTTCTGATCAGCTGTTTTTTTGTAGTGCTTTGTTTGACTGACATATTGTACATACCCAAGGTAGTTGCTACTTTGACTTCACCCAATTGTATATTTGAAATTATAACTGAAGTATCAGATACAGTTGTCCATGATATTACAAGCATTATCATCTACTACGAACCGTAAGGCTTGTAAAGGTTTCAGTTAGTATAAAATATAATCCTACCTATACCCTACCAATTTAATCCATAGACCCCACCCGATTATAAATTAGAATTTTAGGTAGGTGTCAGAGTTACAAGTCCGCGATATTACTGGCAATATCGGTAAACAAAGACTGTTACGCATGTAGAGGCTTCAATTTTTCTAAACCGCAATGTTACTTATACCCCACAAAATTACTACACGGACCCCACTAGACTGTATTTTTAAATTTTAGTACACGGACTGTAGATCCGGTGGGGTTCAACTAAAATAAACCATCCCATTACCTCAGTGACACTGAAAGACGAAGTAGATGAGTTGTTTTGGATTTTGTGAAAGTTTCCATGTGAGATATGAATGTTGGAAATGAGTTGAGGGGTGGTTCTTTGTTCGTTGAAGACGAGGGTATTTTGGGGATTTCGGAAAAAAAAGTGCGGTTCATTTAGTAAAAAAAATTAAGAAGTGGGTATGTTAAAGTAATGAGGTCCTCTAAGTAAAAATTGGGTCTGTTTAGCCCCTCTCAAAAAAAAAAAAAAAAAAAAAAAAAAAAAAAAAACAAAACAAAACAAAACAAAACAAAAAACAAAAAACAAAAAACAAACAAAAAAACAAAAAAAACAAAATACTTGTCTTCCGCTAAATGACATGAACATGTTCTTAATTTTTTGTTAAAAAGAAATGATTTGAATGAGTATTATTTTTTTCCCTTTTTTTAAAGGAGGGTGCTGCGGTGGAAGTGGGTTTTGGTTGACTAGTACCACCAACGAAGGGATAAAATGACAAGAGAAGATAGTGTTTGACCTTTGGATGGGTAATGCAGCTTGGTCTGCTTTACTTGGCATGATATTGGGTGGCACATTGCAATTTAACAGTTTTGTACTTTTGGAGTTCCGCGGATTCTTTTTTTTTTTTTTTCTGCTTTTCATGACTTTCAATAATATTGCGCTTGGTTTATTTTACAGGGTAGGGTAGGGGTGCATATGAACGTCAGATCAGAAATTTCCACTTCATATCTCCTAGCTAGCTTGCGTGTAAATATATATTTTTCAAAACTCTCTATGGATGTAATTTAGTTAATGCATCGAGTCTAAATTAAAAGGATTATAGAGAATTTGACCAAAAACAAAGGATTATAGACAACTTGCATTGCCTATTTTAAACAAAATTGACTCGTTGATATATATTGGAACAAATATTTAATGATCGTAAATAAATGTATTATTATAATATAAGATTATGTAAATAGACAAACAATTTTTTATGCTACCCTAATTTATACAATTATCTTCTATAATCCAATGTCCCCTCAATTACAATTATCATTTTGAATCATGGATCGAGACGTGTCTGTGCATTTTTATATATATATATATAATATGACCCAAATGATCTGATCGATTCTCATTAATTATCTGAAAAAAAATAATGAAACATTTAAGAAATTTCATAAAATTAACAGTCATATAAATGGTCAAGAAAACATAGATGGTGAAATATTGAAAGCCAAGAGCATCTCCAATATGATCACGGATCGGGGTGGAAATAGATCGCTAAGATACAATCTACATTCAACTCAAAAAATATTATCCAATGGAACCATAGATTCATAATGTCCATCCTATGTGGCATGGAAGTAAAGTGGAGGGTGTCTACTACAATGTCTACTTTTAGACATTGTGATAGACTGCCACGTGAGTATTATTAATTCTTTTAAAAAAAAAATTTTATTTTTTTCAAGTCTTTATTAATATTATAAAAATTAAAAATAAAAGTGTCAACTCATCAATCCATGGTCTAAATTCACATAACCATTGGAGATCATTTAAGAGGTGAATGTTTATCTAGTGTCATATAAGATAAACATCCTCTTCGCATCTATAATGTGACACCAATCTATGGTCTAAATTCAAATTACTATTGGAGATGCTTTAAAAGTTATATATATATACTAGTTTCAAGACGTGCTACGCACGATTCCCCGTTCGCTTCGCTCGCGGGAATTAATTTCTAAGAACTTATTAACAAAATTTAAAATTGTAATTAAAATTTAAAAATTAAAAATACAAGTACATTTTTTAACTTATCAATATTCTCTAATGTGATTGAGATAAGATGTGAATGAAAAGACAAGGTAGTCATGCTATGACATTACTTCCTCAAAAAAAGTGTATTGGATTGATGAGAATGAGTTCATAATTGATTTGGAGATAAAAAAAAAACGTGTAGTGGATTGATAAGGAGTTAGAGTTTGATTTGGATACAAGAGAAAATGTTGATTTGGAGATGAAAAAAAAAAGAAGTATGAGCAAATAGGTAAATTTCATTACCACTAAAAAATTTGTGATTCGTGCTTTTATATATATATGATAGATATATATATGATAGATATATGCAATTCTTTTTTTGGTCGTCTACTCTTCGTAGAACCTTATATATAAGATGAAGTTGGATCTGATATCTCAATAAATACGTCTACTCCATTCAAAATATCGAACTCAAGACTTTGTTTTAGAGCCTTCACCATAGGATTTGGATAGTCTGGATATCGAGTTACCTCATGCTAAAAAAATAAATAAATAAACAAATAAATAAATCATAGAAGTGGTGGAAAAATGTATAATTAACTTCTCTTTCTACTTTAGTTTTTAGTATCATTCACTATATTGAAACCACTGCACTTGCAACTGCTTTTCTATATATGTATATATACTAGTTTTTGGATCCGTTTGCTACGCTTGCAAGAATTTCACTAATCTAATCATATATTTTTATATTCTAAAAAGAATACTACTTTTTATTAAGTAATATATTAGTTTTTGAAGCAAACACACGTATAAGGAGAAAAGTGCATATCTATTTGTGGCATATTTGTAGGGGAGTTTCTGTTTTTTTTTGCCTATTTTTTAGGTTTTTAATTTGTATACTTTTGGTGGGAATGTAACACGTGGCATATTATTAGATACTTCTATTTTCGATTTATTAATTTATCCGTAGTTCATATATAGAGATTACATACACCTATTTTAATTTTTTTGGTAGTTTATAAGTAGAGATTACGTGTACCTATTTTTTCGATTATTTACCTTCATTCGATTTTCCATATCCTTATTAGATTGATCAGCTATTTTCATGTTAACTATGGAATACTAATTAAGATTGTGATTGTATAATAACTTGGCTATTAGTCCCGTAATTCTCCAACCATAATATTAGCTATGTTTTACTTAGCAATTTAAATTGAACTTGTTAATTATATGACACATCGCCCACTATAAATAAAAAAAAAGACCGAAAAAATAGGCAAATAAAAAAAATAATTCGCACGGCAAGGAAATAGGTACTTTAATGTGAAAGGGTATAAACGAAAATTCAAGTAACGAAAAAATCTTTTGCTATTCGTGCTTTTAATTTATACTAGTTTTAAGACGCACGATTTCCCCGCTCGCTTCGTTCGCGGGAATTAATTTTTAAAAATTTATTAACAAAATTAAAAATTGTAATTAAAATTTAAAAATTAGAAATACAATTACCTTTTTTAGCTTATCAATATTCTCTACTGTGATTGAGATAAGATGTGAATGAAAAGACAAGGTAGTCATGCTATGACATTACTTCCTCAAAAAAAGTGTATTGGATTGATGAGAATGAGTTCATAATTGATTCGGAGATAAAAAAAAAAAAACGTTTAGTGGATTGATAAGGAGTTAGAGTTTGATTTGGATACGAGAGAAAATATTGATTTGGAGATGAAAAAAAAAAGAAGTATGAGCAAATAGGTAAATTTCATTACCATTAAAAAATTTGTGATTCGTGCTTTTATATATATGATAGATATATATATATATATAGGTCCCATCACAGGTTTTCTTAAAGTGCTCAAATTTATGTGGACAGTTTTAACGTGTTTCATGTTAATATATATATATATATAAATAGGTCCCCATCACACATTTGCTTAAAGTGCTCAAATGTATGTGGACAGTTTTAATTCATATATATATATATATATATTAGGACTAAACTGGGTAAGATAAATAAGTAAATAAATGGAAGGAGAACAAGATAATAAAGGAGATAAGTGAATTAGCTTTTGTTCTAATATAATATGCCCGTTTCATAAATATGAACCATTTGTATAGGCAATTACAAGAATACCAAATGTCAAAAATTATAATTACAAGAATAAATTACATTTAAATGTGTATTATTTTTTTCCCTTTTTTTAAAGGAGGATGCTGCGGTGGAAGTGGGTTTTGGTTGACTAGTACCACCAACGAAGTGATAAAATGACAAGAGAAGATAGTGTTTGACCTTTGGATGGGTAATGCAGCTTGGTCTGCTTTACTTGGCATGATATTGGGTGGCACATTGCAATTTAACAGTTTTGTACTTTTGGAGTTCCGCGGATTCTTTTTTTTTTTCTGCTTTTCATGACTTTCAATAATATTGCGCTTGGTTTATTTTACAGGGTAGGGTAGGGGTGCATATGAACGTCAGATCAGAAATTTCCAATTCATATCTCCTAGCTAGCTTGCGTGTAAATATATATTTTTCAAAACTCTCTATGGATGTAATTTAGTTAATGCATCGAGTCTAAATTAAAAGGATTATAGAGAATTTGACCAAAAACAAAGGATTATAGACAACTTGCATTGCCTATTTTAAACAAAATTGACTCGTTGATATATATTGGAACAAATATTTAATGATCGTAAATAAATGTATTATTATAATATAAGATTATGTAAATAGACAAACAATTTTTTATGCTACCCTAATTTATACAATTATCTTTTATTCGCCAATGTCCCCTCAATTACAATTATCATTTTGAATCATGGATCGAGACGTGTCTGTGCATTTTTAAATATATATATATATAATGACCCGAATGATCCGATCGATTCTCATTAATTATCTGAAAAAAAATAATGAAACATTTAAGAAATTTCATAAAATTAACAGTCATATAAATGGTCAAGAAAACATAGATGGTGAAATATTGAAAGTGAAGAGCATCTCCAATATGATCACGGATCGGGGTGGAAATGGATCGCTAAGATACAATCTACATTCAACCCAAAAAATATTATCCAATGGAACCATAAATTCATAATGTCCATCCTATGTGGCATGGAAGTAAAGTGGAGGGTGTCTACTACAATGTCTACTTCTAGACATTGTGATAGACTGCCACGTGAGTATTATTAATTCTTTTAAAAAATTTTTATTTTTTTCAAGTCTTTATTAATATTATAAAAATTAAAAATAAAAGTGTCAACTCATCAATCCATGGTCTAAATTCACATAACCATTGGAGATCATTTTAAGAGGTGAATGTTTATCTAGTGTCATATAAGATAAACATCCTCTTCACATCTATAATGTGACACTAATCTATGGTCTAAATTCAAATTACTATTGGAGATGCTTTAAAAGTATATATATATATATATATATATATATATATATATATATATATATATATATATATATATATATAGGTCCCATCACACGTTTTCTTAAAGTGCTCAAATTTATGTGGACAGTTTTAACATGTTTCATGTTAATATATATATATATATATATAAATAGGTCCCCATCACACATTTGCTTAAAATGCTCAAATGTATGTGGACAGTTTTAATTCATATATCTATATATTAGAACTAAACTGGGTAAGATAAACAAGTAAATAAATGGAAGGAGAACAAGATAATAGAGGAGATAAGTGAATTAGCTTTTGTTCTAATATAGTATGCCCATTTCATAAATATGAACCATTTGTATAGGCAATTACAAGAATACCAAATGTCAAAAATTATAATTACAAGAATAAATTACATTTAAATGTGTAGCCATTGGTGGAATACAAATGGTTGAATATGAAGAGTCATCCACATCCCATTTCATTTACAACACTCTCCATTAGATGACAATTTTTAAGAAAATATGTCTCTTTAGAACCTCTACTAGGAAAAAATCCAGTGAAAAAAATTTAACAAAGGAAAAAAAAGTACATCGTTCTCATCAATCTTGATATGAGGTATGATATTGATAGGATTGTCTCATTTAAAATTTTGTTAGAAAAATCCAGTGAGATAAAACTATAACCAAGGAAAAAAATGTATAGTAGAATAATTAATTTTGATAATGGAGAATTAATATTATTTGGATCACCTCGTTAAAAACCTTTCATGGAATACCTAGTGACATAAAATCATAGTTAAGGAAAAATAGTGTAATGCACTAATCAATAACTCATTTTGACTCTCTCCCTCATGTTCACATGGGTGAGACATCTTATATTGTTTTGCAACAAATCTTTGCAAAAGTTAGTTTTACCATTTTGAGTAAAAGAAACTCATGCCACTAATGATTAACTCGAAGATAACAAAAATGGTATATAACACCATTTCAATTTCCTCGACTAGGAGAAGAGTTGCATCTTGCAACAACAACAACATAGCCTCAGTCCCAAATTAACTGGGGTCGGCTACATGGATCAAACTTTTTCATTGTGCTCGATTAAGTGGAGTTGCATCTTGCAATTAAGTTAATTAAAAACGTAATATCTGGTCTTTTATGCCTTAAGTGTTTTGTTAATGTATGCATTTTGTTGCACTAGGATATCATTTATATATGAGCCTTTCATGTTGGAACATATGACTTTGTCACTCTTTTATATTAGTAATTGTATCAAGTAATTAATTCATAACTTGTTCTTGATGAATGATTCTTTGAGCATCAAGTTCACATTAATTTGTACATGGATCATAATACTACAAATTTGATGTGTTTCAAGTAATTTCATGTCATTCCTTTACATATTAACTTGTTGCTTCATCAAAGTGATAATTAGCGAAAATTGCTATAAATATACTCCTTATCAAGGGCCTAAGGCATCTTATAATATGATTAATGGAGACTTAAATCAATATAAGTCTCATATTGATTTGCCTTAAGATAATCACCCACAGCTGATAAAAAATGCGATTCCATAAAATATGTCCATGAGGATTTATAATATTTTTGCATTATGTTGATGATTATGGATGATGAAAAAATCATTCCACATTATAAATTTCATTTGATCATCTACTTTATGACCACATTCATTTTAATATGCCTTTTTTATTCTAGAATTTAAAGCTAGAAATTGATTCACACATTAAATCATAATCATATAGAGAAATTATATATTATTCTAGGTAAATTTATTTTGGACAACGCATTAACAATATAATTGTTGTACCATATATCGTATAAATGCTAGCATCCGCTAAGTTCAAATTCGAGAAATAATCTCTTTTATATTATAGTATACAAGCATGTAGAACAATAAGCAATATATAAATTCATCGCTTTTATTTAGCTCATGATTTAAATACATCTCAATGTGTCAATTTTATTGGGCATTTTTAATGATAAAATTCATACTTTTGCCTTTGACTTTGAAGGCATGGTAAAAGTCACCAAAATATTTTGGTTATACGACGACATATAATCAATTTAATAGCCTTTTATATGTGGCATAGCCTGTCACAATTTAGAGCATGATCATTATCAATAACTTTACCTATTTATATATTATGTGGTGCACCACTTTTATTTCACTTTTGGTGGAGTTGCTAATACGACCTTTACCATATCATTTCCTTTTTTTCACGTCCATCATTTTATCATTTTTACGATGGTTATTTTATAATGCAAGAAATGCTTCATGAAGCTTGACCATTGATTGAACAAGAGTGGTATTATAAGTATACTTTACTCAGTTGCTGTGAGACAAGAAATCAATTCATAATATTCATATTGAATTGATACACGCGCTCAATATTTGGTTTCAGGGTTTATGAAGCTTGACCAGGGTATTATAAGTATAATTTACTCAGTTGCTGTAAGGCGTATCACATGAATTTTTCTCATTGCCTTATCAATCATATTTCCGTATAGCCACAACAAAAAGGTAATTAAAATTGCAGAATTATGATTCATATTCGACTAATATAAGTATTGTAGCTTGAGACCTAGTCACTTATTTAGCGCTTTTTGAAGCTTCACCAATTTTGATTTTATTCATAGCTCCATAAGGTAAAAGGGTAATTATAGAGTAATATATTCACTTTTCAAATCTTCATAAAGATATTGGCAAATAAATATTAGTGCTATATGCACAACCTTGCATGGATGCTTTGTTCATATAATTTTAGCATCTAATTGCCTAATTGACAATTAATTTTTTGTCAATGATATCATGGAAACAAATTCAATCAAGTAATTTTTTTTTTTTGAAAATAGAGATGTCGTAAATAGTTTTCTCTTTTCTATGTAAATTAAAATACATAATATACGATTAAATGAATGTTCACGAGTTGATTATTTTATTCACAAAATGTACTACTTGTATGAGTTGGTGGGACAACCCCTAGGTTGGGTGGCGAGATGAAAGTCTACTTAACATCCATACCTCCTCGAACGGGATAACTCGTCTCTCATTTAATGTTTAGCTCTATCCGGGACAAGGCCTATCTACTATCAATTTAAACTTAGAGTATTTTCGTATTATAAAAATCAAGAATATAACATAATTAATTGTTAATAATTTTTATAAGAAAAATTATGTGTCACGTATTGATTTTTCATTAATGATTTAGAAGATCGTAAAAAAAAAATAAAAATAAAACGCAACTACCGAGGACATCCTAGAAATTGGTAAAGTCACCGAAAAAACAAAATCAGTGGGTTTTTTTTTTTTTTTAATGTAGATATGCTACATATATATAATGGATGATCGCCTAATTAGCTAGTGTCAATAATTCATTTTTTATGCATACCCAAATGGTCTCTTTGATAGCATATATATATTTGTAAAAACTGGAGCAGGGCACGTCTATATATTTTCAAGTGTTGTGAAATTAACATTCACTAAAAAGTGTTTTCTCTAAAGTGCAGTTTGAAAAACTAAATGATTTTAAAATGGATCGAGCATCTTTGCAAAAAAAAGAAATTTAAGCTAATAAAAAATATACATTTTTTTAGCTTTGTTTCCTTCCAAGCTTTCTTCTTTTAGAGCCACTCGTACTGATAATGAGTTGTAAAATAACTATCACTAAACTCAGTAAAGTAAACAATTAAATAAATAGAAAGAGAACAAGAAAATAGAGTAGAAAAATGAAGAAGCTTTCATTCCAATATGGTGTGTCCATTACATAGATATGAGCTATTTATATAGTCCATTAGAATACCCAAAATCATAATATATAATTACAAGAATAAATTAGATTTACATGTGTAACTATTGGCGGAATACAAATGATTGAATATAAAGAGTCATCCGCGTCTCATTTTATATATATATACACTATTTTATATGCCTCATCTTTATTTATTTTTTGTTTTTGAAATTTTAGCGGCATGTGATCTCCAATTGCTCGGAACCTGCAGTCGACCAGAAGTGTCCGTAAATGGAATTCTGCATGATAACCCAATAATCAGGGAGTTTTATTGCTTTATAGGAAATATTACTAGGTAGGACGTAAATTTTTTCTGATATTCATTAGTATCCAAGCGAGCTTGACTATTCTCATAAGACCCTGGTGCAATAGCTTGAGTGTACTTTAATGGTCCGAACAATTTTGACGCATCCGGGAATCGAACCTATTGGTACCTACAAATATATATATATATATATAACTACATCATATGTTATCCAGACGAGCTTGATTATCCTTTTGTAGCTAGGGCGTAAATTAAGCATTTGATATATGTTGGATTAAAATCCATTGATGGACTTATATATTAATATTATATATGAAAAAATACTAGAATGACCCCGTAATGGGATACATATGGTGATGGTGTCCATCCCATTCGTGCATCAATGTGTGTGCGTGCCATCTCGATGCATGAATGGACGAAAACCATAATGGGGTGTCTATCTTTGGTCACCGTAGCATCTTCCTAATAACAATTTATTGTAAGTTGTCACGTAAGGTTATTGTCCATTAAAAGTGATTTAATTACATAAGTTTGGACTTTAAGTATATCTCAAGGTCTTGGATGTTTGAATATGTGTAGAGACATAAAGGTATTTTTTAGTTTCATGACGGGCGAAATAGGAAATATGAATTTGGCGGGTTACCTCTTGGGCGCCCTATATAAATTAAGTAGCCGTGGTCCCTTAGGCCAAACGAGTGCTTGTGATTCTATTATACATCCCGTCAATAAATAGTATGCATCAGAAATACTTAAGGTTCACAAACAGAGAATCATATTGGTCTGGAAGATCAACTACAAACCAATCAAGTTTTTATGCTATGGATTCCATAACGCTTACGAGTTTATTTTACATTCTCAATAATCCGATATGTGGTCATGGTGGGTTATTGGGATTCAAAAATCCCAACATTTAAAAATCACTAAATTTATAATGATGAAGGCAGATTATTTTTCTACTTCTACCCTAATAATTAAACTCATCAGATTTCTAGATAAAGTTCTTAACTTGTGAACTGACCTTGGGAAAAAGTAAATCTATGAACTTGTACTTAATCAGCATTCGATTCTTAATTTCCTTATAGACGTGTTCATTTTATTGGGATACCATATAAATATACAATAAATATATATATATACTTAATCACCGTGCAACAAAAGCAGTTCGAGCTCCTTGCATTTGGAGTACAGTTTTCCTAGTTCGGTTACCGTTAACCAAATTAATTACTCCATTGACTGCAACATGAGTCAAACACCCATCCTAAGTGCCTTTAACAAGTTATGCCTAGTCTTTCTCACTATAGATACAATCTATTGATTCTTTTGGGCCTGGCCATTCTTCAGAACAAGCCGTAGTATGATGAGTCCAATCCACTGCTCTACGCAACTCGAGCAAGAGGATAGTACCAAACTGCGCGGCTGAAAGACTCATCAAACTATTAGAAGAAGCCCGTTGAAAGAGACCATGTAAATTTGCACAACTATATGTGGACAAGTTTGTAAATGACTGCATCATTTAGTACAACTTAATTAATGAAGTTAATTTTAACCCATCTGTTGTGGCGAATTTCTGCGGAAATCCCAAGATTTCAGTCACACGAATACACCCAAAGATAAACAAATCACAAAGAAGAATACACCCAAAGATAAACAAATCACAAAGAAGATATAAACGCAAGAATTTATGACGGGAAAAACACTATGTGTAAACCCCATATAGAAACCCCAACAATAATCAATCTTATAGTGTCATGTACTCGCTCGCAGACCCATAAGTTATGACACAAAACACTATGTGTTTTGTACTCTGTTAACATAGTCCATTCGCTCAACAACCTATGTTCATCCACACACACCCACCTATATTGATGGTCGTACATAACATAGTGTAACGACCCGTTACCTTAAGTTGGTGATTAGCGTCAATCTGAATCCTAATTAACTCGAGCTAGGCTAGTGGTTAAGCTCTGCTTGTCCCAATTAACATATGGTGTGATGGTGTGATTGTATTGTGTTTGTTTTGTGTGGAAAATAAATAAATGGATTAGAGGCTATTAAAGAAAATTAATATAAGACCTATAATTGGAAAATAGATAATAAAGTGTTGGGTGCGTCTAATGACATGTGGGAGTTGTGGATGTCTCGAGTGGGAAGTGGAAGAAGTGTGCACGCCCGAGTGTGATTGTATTATTATATATATATATATAAGATAAACTTATGATTTAAATTTAATTAATTTGAACTTATGATTTATCCTCGAGATCTGGATGAGTTTAAGATGGTGTTAAAATTGATGACACTTGTGGCATGTGTCACTTTAAACTCATTTTCTTAGATCAACCTCAAGATTCGTGCAGTGCGAATCATTAATGGCCTTAAATCTACTAATAGCAAATTAGTCCCAAATTAGGGTCACCAACCTGTGACATAGCCCGGAGCGGCTATACGGTTCTAACACTTGGCTCAAAGAACGAGACGTATGATATTTTTTGAGTGATAGATGCCTAGTACTATGTGTGTATCTTATACCTGAATTTTTGTATTTAGTTCGATTGTTCGCTACAAAAATTGACCAGAACATGCTCGTCACTATTTTTTTTTTGCGACGAGTGTCAGATTTAGCGACGGGACTCATAGCTATTCCCATTGCCAATCTAGTCGCTTTTTTTGTACATGCACTACAAAAAAATAGAGATTTAGCAACGGATTAGAAAATGGAATAGCAACGGAATATGAACGGATTAGCAACAGAATACCAACGAAAATACTATCAGAAACGAATTAGCAATGGAATCAATTTCGTTTGTAAAATTGTCGTTGCTAAATATTTAGCAACGAAAATTTATTTTCATTTCTATTTAGAGACGGGACAAAAATGGATCAGAGATGAAGATAATACTAAAAAATCGTTTATGAGATGAATTTCGTTGCTAATTAGCAACGGAATAGAAACATAACTCATATTGTCCGTTTAACTCATGTTTTTTGTTTCTATTACGTTGCTAATTAGGAACGATACTCATGTTTTTCTTTTCAATTTCGTTGCTAATTAGCAACCGAATAGCAACGGAATTACACTTCCATTTCTATTCTATATCTAATTAGCAACGAAATAGAAACGAAATTCATCTTATCAATCCAGAACATGTACTACTCGTTTGAATTTCGTTTCTAATTTAGGAACAAATTAGCAACAAAATGCATGTATTCCGTTGCTAATCCGCTGCCATTCCGTTTTTAAGTCCAGAATTTTCTTTAATCAACAATTTGTTCCAGCACGGTTCTTCTAAGCAACAAAACCTTTAGTTGGCCTTCTCCAACGCCTTGCATCCCCTTCAAACGACTCCTTGGGGGTGCTATAACATCCTCCAAAATCAAATTTCAAAACATTTCATGCTCATAAATATCAAATATTATATACTTCATTAAACAAAAAAAGAGAATTCAATCTCAATATATACAAAATGTTGTTTCAAATTTGTTAACATACCTAAAAGTTGTACAAAACCAAATAAAATACCTAACTTTCGTCACCAAAGTGCATCTCATCCACCTAATTCGGGTTGTCTCTATTGTTATCGTCGTGCTGCACCTGTGGTGAACAAGCCGGATCCATCCTAACCTGTTGATGATGCTCCTAAGGTGGTGGCGGTGGTGGTGCCTGAGAGGTGTTCGCACCAAATTCCATGCACATTCCCAATTGACTCTGTACAAAAGCCTCAAATTGCGCAAGCCTCATAACAACTGCATCAAACTCTGAATGTCTCACCATCGATTCTTGGGACGTGCCGGCACCTGGATCTGCATATGTCCTCGTCTTCCTGGCAAGTGATCTGAGCCCATAAACATGCCTTTTTGGGCAGACCCCCGCCGTATCATAGTAGAGCTGCTCTTCATCAATCAGCTGGTCTGGTGTTGCTTTTCATCACGAGCTTCACCTGCAAAAAAAAAACAAATTCGTTAAATGAAGACTTTAAAAAATGAAAATAAATCATTAGAAAATTTTTTAAAAAAATTGAAGTACCCCAAAATCATTTATAGTGCTTAAAAGTATCAAAAGTCATGTAAGAAAAGAAACAAGTAATAGTAAGTAGGACTGAAAATAGTAAAAGTCATATAATCAACAACTCCAACTTAATAGTTGTTTCCAATTGGGTCTAGTGAAGAATTCCTCTAAAAGTGGGACCGAAATTGGCGGATGTCCATCCAACAAAACATTTTCAAATTACGTGCACAACTTTTATAAAATAAATCGATTTTCAAATTTAAGTTATAGTAAGTTTCTTCCTAAAAAATTGCAGAATTGGTGGGGGATTTATTTTGCAACCAACGCATATTTAGGAAACTGTGCAAATTCAAAGTCTATATTAGTTTCCAAACTCGAAAGAACAATTAAGTCAAATCAATCATGATTGTAGAAGGGAACATGGAGAGAGAGATGCCATTGTAGGTATAAGATTAACAAATGGGGGGATTAACTCATATCAAGTTTATGTTCCTTTTCTTCAATTGGTTTAATTGTTTGAACTTATTTTGGTTTTCGTTTGATTGAAAAAAACCTTATTAGTTGTCTTTATGAGACTATATTTCTTTGGTTCACTACATGTACAACATTTCAATTGTGGGTATTACTAAAAAAGAGCATATCAAAGACTATGGCTTTTAAAAAGGCAATGCAGACTTATTCCAAAAAATAAAATATAGGAAACTCCAATTAAGTTTTCATTCTCTATATGCTCGCTTACTTTTTGTCTATTTTGTCTGCCGCATTGCTCTAGCTAATTTTTTTAAGACACTTCAGTTATTTTTTATTTATTGTGCATATATTTTCATTGAATTACTTTACCCACATTCTTAATAACTTCCTATTTACTATTTAGAGCAATGAAACCACCACATACAAAGAGGAAAATGACAACTAGATCCGAACAGAAGAAAATAAAATATTGAGAGACAAAGAAACTATTTAGAGCAAGAATTTATCTCCATGTGGTATTTACTCATGTGCATACAAGCAATGCCTAGGTTGTTATATTGTGCTTGAATTATGTTTCAAAATGTGAAAGAAAAGAGTGCAGATACTTATATGAGACTTCTTGTAACAATTAAGTCATATATATTATTCATAAATTGTTCATTGATTCCTAAAATTAAGGCATGTATACATACATAACACCAATTAATGAATTCAATAGGTTCTGCCTAGGTTTTTATATTATGCTTGCTAATTAATTTCGATTGTCCTTATCGATCTAGAAAAACAAAACAACAGTGGGAGAGTTTTTGGTAAGCATAGTCAATAAAAGATTTAAAACAAGCAAAAATCTTGCCGAAGTGATGATGGAAGATATCTCATTAAATGCACAATCATAGCATTTTTATAAGCAATTATAAATTTTATATTAACAAGATACTTACATGAAACTGCGTTGATATGCTATCAATGAATGTCACCCCATCATGATCTTTCGTATGGACATGAAGGAAGACATCATTAGGAGTAACCTCATCGTTTTCATCCTTATCCACAGCCTACACACAAAAGTTCAAAGTTTACAATATATTAGTCGCGATAAACTTATAAGTTCTAAAGAAACATTAAATAACCATGACACTTACTAATATATCTTCATAGGTCCGAAAAGACCGTGTGCCATGCCACTAGTGTGCTTTCAAGGGCCTGTACCAAGGCCTCCCTTTTCGTTTTTTCCGTTACGTGAAGCCTTCTCAGACCTAGCCCTGAAATCTCCGCTTGCCCGATATTCACGGTATTTATTTCATGCCTCATCAGTGAAAAAGTCCGGCCTCACACCAAAGGCGCGAAGCTCATGCATCAATGTGTCGTACCTAACGTACGCCTTTGCATCGTACGCGACTCTCACAATAGCCTCATCAATCGATGGGTCCCATCGAAAGTGTGGCTGAAAAAGATGAATATAATTAATTATGATTTTTTCAAAGAGATTAGTGTCGTTTAATCAAAATTTTCAATCGTTTAGTGTCATTTACTTACTTTCCACCTCTCCTAATATATTTCCTTTTGATGATCGGGTACTGACTTCCAACAATACCCCTCAGTCATGATCCCCCGCTTGAGGATTTAAGTCATCCTTTTAGCACAGACTTCAGAAGGATGTAAAACCTATCAACTTTTCTTGTTCATTTTCAACTTGATGAACTTACTAAAATGATCTCCTTGCTCTACTTATAGTTAGGTCACGTATAATTAATTAGTCATTTGTAATGGTGTGATAACTTAATTGACAGACTCAATAGTAACGAGGAATCTAACAATATGGGGCGTGCCTTCTTATCCTTCTTAAGGTGTTGCTGAAGGAGCTGATGGAAGGGGGCTATCGAGGATGCTGCGGGGGAGCTCCATTATGCCTTTGAGGCGCTCGAGCGGGGGCTCCCATGGCCTCGTGGGACCTGCCAGATGGTGCGGACGATGAAGTGGAAGGTGGAGCAGATATAGTTGGCGACGGAGTGCCATGTCGAGATTAACTACTAGATTGATTAGAATGTGACGATGGGATGATGACAGGCCCGTCGGTGAAATAGTGGGAATATGTGTCGTCGAAGTCGATTTTGTCGATGAAGAAGGCGAAGTAATGTCGAGACCTCGGTCGGACGACCGTACACCAGAAACGTTGGGTCCCGTTTGACCTTCGCGTAGTGATCCTCAATCTCTTGATGCAGCTCAACCCCTTCCAGATTGGCCTCGACCTCTCGATAGTCCTTTACCTCGCATTGCGGGAGTGCGTCCTCCACCACTTCCTATCTGAGCCTGACCGACAAGGTCACCGTCTGTCGAGATCCTGTTTGGAGGTCTCCGTGCCATGCCTGCTAAAATATGTCACTTATAATCATATAAGTAATTTGAGTTAAAAAAGGAATCAACATAAACGTCAAAATACAAGTAAATAAACATACGTCACTATCGACAAAATACAAGAAAATAAACACACGTCACTCATTATTGTCTATTTCAAATTCACTTTCACTACTAGAATCCGACACCTGATCTTCCTCGTCATCATCACTATCCTCTAGTACACCAATCACGTTAGAACACATTGGATTAACTACCAATCCAATGTCATTTATCGAATCAATGACAACGTACAAAATTTGTTTGTTCGATTGGAATGTCGTATCTGTCGAACGAACAATCTCATCATTAACAATGGTTCCCTCATCGGTGAAATTTGGCTGACAACAACAAACAGCTAACCACTCTTGTTGTTCATGCTTCATAGAAGGGTATGGAAGATAGAAGACTTGACTGGCTTGCATCGCCAAAATGAAAGGCTCCTACTTGTTATATCGTGGAGCTCAATGAACCTCGACCAACTTGAGTGAAGGGTGAGTACTTACACCAGCGGGTTGTGTGGGGTCAGACCATTCATATTTTAACAACACAGTGCGCTTAAAGCCATTTATTCAATCTAGATAACCTATTGTAGTTTTTCGTAGAAATCGTGGGACACATCAGCGTAGTTGGAGCCTTTCACTCAAACCCCACTGTTCTATGTAGCTTTATTAGCAACATATACCATGTTATGAAATTTGTATCCATTAACAATGTCTCAGGTAAATGACACAAGATCGTAGAAGACAGATTGCAAGATGATGAAGTGTCTCATTTGTGATGTTACGTCGTGCCCGCTCACAAACACATAACGATTATAATAGAACGTTATGAGATAAAGGAAATTTTTTCTAAATAACAGAATTGACATTATATAAGATTGAAACCACTTAGAAAAATTCTAATCTAGATTATAATCAACGTCCGTCTCTTCTCCGTTTGGCATATGTAATTGGTAGATGAAGATGCTACATTTCACACTCGTCCGTTAAATGAAAAAAAGGACAAGATATGTTAAACTATAAACATAAACAACAAATTGACTTTTTAGAGTGACTTACGGGATGTATGGCATGACTTCAGGACAATTAAGCAAGACGTAACTAAGAGCAATATTGTACTCTTATTTCATCAGGAATCTTTTTTTTTTCCGGTACCAATGGTACGTCCTGGTCAGTAAAGATGGAGAAGTCAACGATGAAATGAGTATTAGGACCAATGCCATCGTCGTCATTATGTTGAGCTTCGTTGTGCAAGGTGGGAATGTGTTCTTCAAAATAATAAGAACAAAATGAGTTTGTTTCCTCTACCAAATATGTATTGCATATCGATCATTCGACTTTTGTTTTGTTCAGGACATTATTTTTCAAGTGCTTAAGGTACCTAAAGAACTCATGTTGATGATAAACAATAGTTTGATTATTGACGAACGACATAATCAGTTAATTTGTAATTAAGCATGAGCAAACTTACCTCTCAAACGGGTACATCCAGCTAAATTGTACTGGGCCAGCAAGCCGACCCTCATAAGGCAAGTGGATTGGCAAGTGTTCCATCGAGTAAAAGAAACTTGGGCAAAATACTTTCTTCGGTTTACAAATTATTAAAGGTATTTTGGACTCTAAACGAGCCATATCGTGAACTATTACACTTTTAGCCGTCAGTGATTGAAATAATAGACTAAGCTTGCTAATGGGGACCCAAACACCGTCTGGAAAAAGTGACAATCGTGACTCTTCATCCTGAACAACTTTTAGCCCTTTTGGTCTACGTAACGCTCAAAATTAGAAGCATATACATTTGGAAAAAGCAAAGATCATATCCATTTGCATAATTTCTATTTTTTAGGGTTATTAAGAGCATAGTATGCTAGCGGATACTTCTTTGACACTTCATCCTTATGTAGAGAAGGTCGGTGACAAAGTTTGCAAACATCCTGTCTCGACTTCACATTGTCCTTAGTTTTCCTCGGCACACTCATAATAGTATTGAATATGTTGTCGAACACATTTTTCTCTATGTGCATTACATCAAAGTTATGTCCGATCAAGTTTGTCTTCCAATACGGCAAGTCCCAAAAAACAATCAGTTTCCTCTATCCTGAACCCTTAGCAATCTCTGAATTCTTGGCATGGGCGCCAATTTCTGTTACTTTTATTAATCCCAAGGCCTTGATTTCCATCAAAATTTCTTCGCCAAATTGTATCAATGGAGGTTCTTCATTTATTACTATTTTCCCTCTTAGAAAACATTTTTTGTCTTTCCTAAAATTAGAGTTTTGAGGCAAAGATCGGTGATGACAATCAAACCATGAAGTTTTCCTACCATGACGAAGTTGAAATGCTTCCATATTGTCCATGTAGTATAGACAAGCCATTTTGTCATGTGTGCTCCAACCTGACGACATGCTATATCCGGGGAAGTCACTTACATAATAGAGCTGCTAGCATGTGGAAACTCAATTTTGTGGAAACATCGTACGTCATTAAGCCATTGTGCCATAAATCTTTTAGCTCTCTCACGAGCGGTTGCAAGAAAACATCTATTTTATGGCTAGGGTTGGTAGGTCCAGGAACGATAAAAGTTAAGAACATAAATTTTCCTTTCATGCACATCGACAGTGGAAGGTTGTATAGAGTCATAATCATGAGGCATGAAGAGTAAGGCTTCCCATTTAACCGAAATAATTGAAAACCATCTGTATAGAGCCCCAAACAAACATTTCAAATCTTTGCGCTGAACTCTTTATTCACTTTATTGAAATGTTGGCATGTCGTCGAACCTGAACAATGTTGCATAACATCGTTTGAGGACACATGTTCGTTGGCTAGTTTATATGTCTAGTTGTTGATTCAGAAGCGAACAAACGTTGTAATCGAGGGCCTAAGGGGAAGTAATACATTTGTTTGCAAGCCCGTGTTTTTGTGTTCCTAGCGCGACTACATCATCGTGGCATGTACCGGGAGTGGCAACAAATTTTGCACAATGCTAACTCAGATTTATCTCCCTAATAAATCATACACTGATTTTCACAACAATCTATCTTCTTGACAGGTAGACCCAATCCTCACATAAGTTGGTTTGTTAAGTAGAAACTTTCAACTAATGTGTTGTTTTTAGGAAACGTTTCTTTGATGAATTGCATGAGCCCATCGTAACAACATTCAGAGATGGGTGCATCAATTTCAAAGAAAGCAATCTAGCCACGATAGACAATTTCGTCATGTTCACACAACCCAACCATAATTGCTCGTTTCAAAGGTCAATCATGTCGTACAATTGTTGTACTTGGGGATTGGGCTCCTTTTCCATGAGATTCCAGTTAAAACTTGGCCCTACCACGTTGTGTAGCATATCTTGGTAAGTCGACGTCGATTGACTATAGTTGATGTCAATTTAGGCATCATAATTGTTTTCGAAATCGTTGAAAGTGGACGTCATATCCTGACCTTCTTTCTCACCATGTTCGTACCAACAATAGTATCCACAAACAAACCTGTACCTACATTTGTGGTACTCAACAGTCTGAACGTCAGAGTAGGGTAGGAGCCGACATTTATTGCGATTACTTGGGCACCTAATCCAACCCTCATTGTGATAAGTGGTACAACTCGCCTTTGTAAACTCTATGAATTCTTGTACCCTTACAACAAACTCCCTTTCGAATAAACCCGTTATCGAGGCGATTATACATCCACTCTCTATTCGCGATCGACATATGACTTATAATTTAGATGCAAATGTTAATAATTCCATTTTTATTTCGTAATTGTTAGACTAATCAATGTCTTAGGAAATATTTATAACATGGTTGTGTAAAGGTTATTGTAAAGCCTTTAGCTAGACAATGAAAATATGTTACTTCTATAAAACTTTCGATAGAGCTTCCTTTCTAATATAGACTTTAAAAATTTTCAGAACCTAATAAACGTCAATGGGAGAATGCCTAGAAGGTGTTACATCTGCCCAACATTTCATAATATCATATTAACATGAATTAAACAACTTTGTTCAATGAAGACTTTGACATCTCTAGGCTTGCATGGTGACGATGCAACTTGACACCAAGTTAATATATTACAACCTAAATGACAATAGATCACTAATTTGGAATAGCCTACAATGCCAACATGCATATCATGCCACAATGAATAGATAAGCAGAAGAAAATAATTACATGTCAAAAATAATTTAATGTTAAGAAATTGTAATGCACCAATTGAAGTTCAACGTGAATTGAACTCGTGCCATCCCATTCATGCATGACTTTTATAAGTAGGAAATATTGAAAGGCATGAAGCAAATTAAAATTATTGTAAGTAATCAATCCATTTTTGTTATATCCCTCAAGGTATTAAACTAAATAGCTAAAGATAATGAATTCCAAAAAGTGGGTAAACCTAGTTAAGATTGGAAACGGTGAAGTCAACCAAATCCGAGGTCTAAGTTGGTATATTTTTATGTAAAGAAAACAAGAATCATTAAGTTACTTTCGGTATCATTGTTGGATGTCAAACAGTGTTGGTAGAGTAGTTCATAAAAAAACTCACTAGACCAAAGTCGAGAGCTAAGGTTCTATATTTTTATGAATGCTATCAATATAAAAGATTGTGTTTTTCATTCTACCCAAAATATAAGCATAAACCAATAATAGCTCCAATTTATTTACTTTTTTGTAACTTCCATAACTCAGACCTTGTTCTTTCATCCAATTTGTATTCTTGTTTGCTACTTCAAATCCTTTTTTGTCCCAATAACGTCATACCACTAGTTTTGCATATTGTACAAAAATTTCGGTAGAGTTTCCCCAACAACATAGACTACCAATAAATTTCATAACCTAATAAACAACAACAAGAGAATGCCTATAAATTCTCATATCCCCCAAACATTTCACAATATCATGTATGCATGAATTAAAAGGCTAAATCTAAGACATATTAAAATTTCAAGAAATTCATAAAATGACTCGAATCACAATTTCTAATCAAAATTAATGCATTGACCATTTACAAAACTTACCAGAATTTCCCCAACTATAAGGAATACAAGATAAAAGGAATGGTTTGAGTCCAACAAAGAGGATGAATATGACACTCCCAATTATGAATGATCTCGAAGAGTCAGGATGATCACCTTTACTACCTAGAAAATAGCAAAATCAAGTTTAAGAATCAGATGAAAACAAACATTTGATAGTATCAAAATGAGACATTACTTTTAAAATTTTCCCTTTCAATTTAAAACTAAGATGTTGTGATCAAAGTAGTGATTATTTTTCGCTTATATGCCGTAAAAAATGATTATTTCTCTCATGATACTGAGTCATTTTTCAATAATAAAGGTTCAGATCAGTTTTAAGGCTTTGAATTAAAGTAGCTGTTCAATTTTTTTACATTGTGTAACAATGCATTCAAAAGTTAGCGAGGGTCGAGATAAATATAATATTATACTAAAAGAAAGGGAGATATGTTGAAAATACAGTGCATAGTAACGTTACTATGATAAAGATCTTTATTCAAATTAAAAATGTGGCCTTAAACACAATAAAAGTTTTCGTGATGCCAAATAAGAAACTCCTCCCAATTATCTCAACATCTTTGTCCGTAACTTATTAAATGAGGAATCCATGGAATTATAATTGCTAAGTCTGAGTTGTTGAAAAATTATTAATTTTTTTTCCATAATACTTAACCCAACCTTTATCACTCAATTCCCGATTTTTTATATTGCTCCATCTATACTTATTTTTCCATATTATGATAAGAATATTGAATTAACAAAATAAAAACATATGTACATATGCATTAACAACTCATTCGCTTGTATGTATATATGCATTAACAAAATAAAAACTTATGTATATACTTATGTGTGGTAAGGACGAGAAGAAGAGAATAATGTACGAGCAATTAATTCTATTAGAACAACTCATTCACTTGTATGTATGTATGTATGTATGTATGCATTAACACAACAAGCTAACAAAACAACATAGGTAGACATAAATATATATACATATAGAGAAATATGACAACACTAGTTATATAACCAAATCTGACTAGGTGGCTTTAACATTCTTTTTTATCAAATAGGTATCTTTATTTAATATCATGATAGTGATTCAAAAGCATACACATGTAGTTGTATAATTACACTAGTCTTTTGGATACACTTAATTTATTATTTGTGAACTCATCTCTCAAATACACATGCAGTTGTATAATAGGTGACTTTATTTAACATTTCAAATACTAATTGAATAATTCATCTTATGTATATATTATTTTTTCTTTATTGTTGTACTAAGTTGACAACCATAGATTGCACCATCATACATTTATTATTAATTAGCACCAATTAAATTAGAGGATTACAAATGGGACTCAGCACGTGCACTATATATCATAAAAATATATACGTATTTAGTGTTAGAGGAAGAGTAATTTAGGGAGCCATCAAACTGGGGATTCAATTAGAATTAATATCATGAAATTCTCTTAAAGAATACCAAGAATTAAGAGGTTGTGAAGTTATGCAGAAGAACATGAAATGACCAACACAACAACAACAACAACAACAACAACAACAACAACAACAACAACACAAACTCAAAAATTCAAACAATTATAACAAAATAAATACATTAAATCATTCATTCTCAAAAGATCGACAAAATTCAGATCAACAATCAAATGGGGTTCTAATGAAAATCACAAGAACTTGAAATTGTAACAAAATCAAACAATAAAATTCACCTCATTTTCTTTTCACCACTCAATTCAATGGAAAAAGAAAACTAAGACTCAGACGACGGTGACGTTAAGATGGACACGACGAACGATGGCGATCTCATCGAGGTGAGCGCGGATGGTGGCGAGGTGAGTGCGGATGATGGTGATCTTGTTGTAGGCTGAGATCTGGGCGATCTTGGGGAGCATTGGCGGATCTGGCAGAGAAGGCAGAAAGGAAAGTAGCAGCGGCGGGGAGGAGAGCGATAGAGGGGAGGCGGTCGGTGTAGAGAGAAGAGGACGAAGAAGATAGTGCACCTGACAACGAAAACGGATGATGAAAATCTCCAAGTCGACGTTGGAGGCTAAGGCGGCGAGTAGGGAGTCGAAACCAGCCGAGGATGGGAGGTGGTCGGTGCAGAGGAGAGAGGAGAGGATTGGAGCAGATATAGGAGGGGAGGCGGTAGAGCAGAGAGAGGAAGATGGAGAAAATCTCCAACTTAATATTGGCAGTGAGGAGGGAGTCGAAATCAGCGGAAGAGGGGAGGCGGTCGGTGTAGAGGAGAGATATAAGGATGGGAACGGAGAGATCAGGAGAGGTGGCCTATGCAGAGAGAAGAAGTTGGGGAAAATTTCTCCAAGCCGGTGCTGGCGGCGATAAGGGAGTCGGAACCGGCGGAGGAGGGGAGGCGGTCGATGTAGAGGCGGTGCGTGGCGTACGTAGAGGCGGTCGGTGCGTGGTGTGTAGAGGCGTGCATTTTGTATGTGTGTGAGTTCGTGTGTATTGATACATATTTTTTTTATCTCGCTATTCAATTTAGCAACATAATACCAACGGATCTCATTTAGCAACAGATTAGCAACGGAATAGCAATCGATTAGGCAAATTCCATTGCTAATCCGTTGGTAATTTAGAATTCGTTACTAAAATTAAATTGCAATGGATTAACAAGAAAATTTTAGGCGGAAAATTTTTGCGGGTTTTATTTACAGACGGAATTAATTTTCTTTGCTAAATTCCGTTGTTAATCTGTTGGTAATCCGTTTCTAATTGGAAAAAAAATTTCCACTCCATTTTTCATTGCTATTCCGTTGCTAATTAGCAACGGACACTTATTCCGTTGCTAATTCCATTTCTAATTTGCCTTTTTTTTGTAGTGACGTGAATGATGTTGACTGATTTTTTTGCCATGTCATCAATAATAGCAATGAGACAACGTCGCCAACGCCATCACCATTTACTACCACGTGGCTCGGTTGACTATCACGTGGTCGTAAATAGAGACGGGACGCCGTCGTTGTTCCCGTTGCTATTTAAATAATGTTTTTTGGAAATATTGTTTTTAATTATTAGTTTGCAAATAAATTTCAGAATATAATTTTTGCTATTAATATTTTTTATTATTACTGAATTTCCACATTTTAATATTTTAAATTAATATGATTTTAAAAATAAACTTTTATTATTTCGAAACAAATTTTTTTGTTTTTGTTTTGAAAAATAAATTTCAAAATAAATTTTACAAATTTATTTTCTTATTATTTAAAAATTAAAATTAAAATTGAAAGTAGTTTTTTATTTTAATTGTAAAACATTTTAGTTATCAAAATTTGTTTTTGATAAAATAATATATTTAATTACAAATAACAATATTTTATATTTTATTTGGTGAAAATAATACTTTTCAATGAATAAATAAATATAAACAAATTAAATATGTATAATTGAAATAAATGACGAAATAACTTAAATAAATATAGCATAAATTTACAAATATAAATATGTACGTGACACTACAAAAAATATAAAAAAGGCTAAAGTCGAAATACATAAGAAGACTAGCTCAATTATCTAGATCCTTATTGATATCTGAGTTAGCATCAAGATCTGTTGGAGGCACGAATGAAATTCCAAGTATGTCAATCAGAGCATGTTCCATACGACCTAACCGTCCCTGCATATCATGCTATTGGTCATGGTCGAGGGTTTTATCATTGATAACTCTTAAAAGAGATTTTTGTATCTCCTTAATGTCTCCCCTCAGTTGCTCGATGAGCTCATCATTAGCGGAAAAAAGGCTGAGAAGATCTTGTGCCAACATGTCTACGCCTCGACCATGAAGGATTCCACCCAAGTCCTTATGTTCGTCATTTTTCATCATGCTCTACGACAGATAAATATAGCCTAGTCTCATCAATCGGTGTGTCAGGCTGCGACTATGTGAGCTCATTGTGTCTGTTGTGTATCGCCTTCTGAATTAAGAATATAAACATTAACACATCATGTTTATATAAGTAATTGATGTTTGTAATTAATTAAACAAATAATGACTAAAAATTTATTTTCTTACGACAATCGTCTCCATTCTCTAATCCAAGATAGTAATGTCGTTATGATCTTTTGTGTAGGAGTATAAGCATAACTCCAAAGCAGTCGGTAGTCGACTTAATTTATCCTCCTACAAAATATATGTTCAAATATGATTATGTTTGAGACTTAATTATATAATATTTTATTCATATATGAACTTGTTATAGCATAACTTCGCCTCTCTGTGTGCTAATAGATGGATATGGAACCACCTGTATGCACGACAACACCCGTACTAGATCCATCTATCTCCGTTCTCCGATTCTTGTTTGCTTACTCAGATTTCTTATGAATTCTGGGATCGATTGCATCTTCTTGCAGGGCTAAAAAATCTTGGTAGATACATGCCCTGACTTTTTCTCTTTGGAACACATCTTGCTAATGAAGTATGTGTAACAAGTATCAATTTGCTAATCGTATGTCTCTTTAATAGCCGTATCATCCGATGGATCCCAATCAAAAGAAAGCTATGTCAAAAAATATTGTAATTTAGTTTATATACTCTAATTAGTGAAAGAAACAACTTTAGGTAAATAGTTGTTACTTTCCACTGATTCTAGTATACGTCTCGAATGTACTGGGGAACATTCTCCGAAGAGTAGCCATCCTTATGTAAGGAGTACTTGTATACCCTCGTTATCTCCTGTGCAACTTCGTTTAATGGGTGCAACTTTCATCCCTTAAATTGAAAATTTATGTTAGACTTTACTTTTCGTCAATTAACGAAACGCGGAAATGTGAAACTAAATTACGTATACTTACTATATCTTATCCTTGACAACCAAGAATATTTGCCTCTAGCTTAGGTAGCAGTGTTGCCTCTATGGGCTCTAGCGGCTTGAGTGCCTCTTTATCGTCCATGAGAGGCCATGCCGATGGAGAGGTCATTAGAAGGGCGTGCTGAAGAACCTGACAACTTTAAGGTATGAAAATTAGATGGGCCTAGAAGTTTGGGCTGATGGGATAGAGATACTAATCCCCCAATGAAAAAGTAGTCCTATAGTATGGTCATGTGGTGACATGACCGGTGACGGGTGGTGTGGGTAGCGAAGAAAGAAGTGGTGGATGTAAATAAGAGGGTGTGTCTAATGGAAGAAGGAGGCCTGCTTAGAGGGTGGAAATATGTACGGATGATATAAAAGGCCTGCGGGGTGTGATGCTGCTGAGGTTGCTACCCCTGATTAGACTCTTGAGCAACCTCATAAGATCGTACGTCTGAACGACCCAAATGGCGAAATCGGCTGTATTTGCTTCAATAAATCATCCACTGGATCTCTCACCGCGCGATGGACTGTATCGTCTGCTTGAAAACACTTTATTAAAAAATTAAAACTAAGTTAGAAACAACTAAATATAAATGTTAGACATTTTAGATATTAAGTAATAAGACGAAAAATATGAGGCTATGTTACGTATTCCTTTACCTATATAAATGGTTATATAACGATTTGTTGTCTCCGTTCCCATCATTTGATGAAAATTTGAGATTATCGATTTCATCATCTTCCTTGTCGACATCTGACATGTGTGCACCATTAAGAGCAGCTAGTGAATTTGTAATATTGTTGCCAATATCAACCTCAGTATCATGCTTAGGTAGCTACTCTTGAAAAGCGTGTTCTTGGGTAGGCGCACTATCAACGTTTTCGACTAAGCTGTGTTCATCGATGAACTTCGACTAAAGTCTGCATATAGCTAGCCAATTTTTCGGCGCACTTCTTACAATCATTTAAGAAAGAAAGTATACTTGACTAGCGTGCATGACTAGTATGTATGGCTTTTACTTATTTAGTCATAGATTTCGATGTATGTCGACGAGTTTTAAGGAGCGGTGAACTTTTGTCCCGATGTTTGGCATAGGATTGAACCATGCACACTTGAATAACACAATACGCAGAAACCCATCGTATTCGATTTGTATCACTTCTTGCGATTGCACGTAGAAGTCATTATCACATTATGCGTAATTTATTCCTCTAATGCACACCCATCTACTACGCATATCGGGGTTCGTGCTATATGACATTGTGTAAAACTTGTACCCATTAACAAGATATGTGTGATATGCAATGAAAATTCGGCTTGGGTCGTACGAGAGCATTATAAGTGTTGGATCTTGAATATACAATGGCACCTACAATCAAAATAATTTTGTATGATAAACTTCACTTTTAACTAAATAAATAGATAAACAAGAAGCATTGTATATGCTATGCATTTATTAATGACTTACAAAATGTTGGAACCAAGTTGAGAATTGTTTCTCAAGATGTACATCGATTTCACTTTGTATGATATTCGGCTATTTGGAACGCAACTTCGACACGTACATCCTTAAAAGGAAATGAAAGAAATTTGAAAATACGATTGAATAGAATAAGCTATTACATAATTAACATGAAAACTATGTATTGTATTTATTACTATATACCTTATGAAAGGAACAACTTCGGGACAACTTAACTACACTTAACCGTGTTTGGTGTTACATTCATCATCTGTGAGATAACACCTAATTGATTTCCCAATGGCTCAACCTGAGTGATTGAAAATTGAGAAAATGCCATTAAAATTTTGAGTTAGGTTGACTCCACCATCATAATTACGGGGTGGGCGGTTGTGCAATATGGGGATGTGTTCCTCAAAATAATAGGAACAATCTAGAACTAATAAAATACTTTTCGAATATGAGAAATAGCTTGGAGAATCCTTTTTTCGAAGCCCTCTATTTATAGTCTCCTAAGCTATACATATCCTATAGATACTCAAATTCTTCATATTAATCTAAAAACTCATAACCGACCTTAGCGATTTATCAATGATTCCTAAGTTGTACACAAATCACTAAATTAATTACTACATTTGGCACTTTGTGCTCCACCGATTCAGCTGGCTATTTCTAGTATATTCTCCACTTCGCTAAGAATTCGTAGGCATTTCTCTACTATTGATTTAGGTGGCGATTACTAGTGTAAATGCAAATCGCTAGCTAATAGTTGGATTTCTTCTCCAATTGACTATTTTGCTTTTCTTCCTCTTTTCCCTCCATTTTTACATTTTTCTAATAAAATCCTGAGATCATAAAAAGAAGATAATACCTATTGTATTATCATTAAAATCTAAAATCAATCTAAATTACACTATGAAATATGTCTAATTATTTACTTGTCAAATACCCGTTAACTCAATACTTTGTTGTCTTAAGAAAATGAATATTCTTTATCATATTTTCTTTTAATTCTTTATAAATTTATTTCAATCTAATTCATCTTAACTTTAAATAATAGAAATTTTAAAATATATGTGATTTTAAAGTAAATGGAAATTATGATATAATAGAATGATTTAGACAAAGTGAAACATCCCTTGATGATAACTCAACTACCCAATGCAACACCCTTTAGAACATAAAATTTATTGTAAAGGTCAATACACAATATAGGTTTTTTTAATATCCACTGACATGCATCAAGCTTATAATGACTAGCATAGAATCTAATAGCACAAAAACTGCTAGATTAATTTTAATTTTAGAAAATACTTATAATAGCACCACAATCGAAATCAATTAGAATTCTGCTAAGATAGCAATGAATATATCGTTTAAAACATGTTCATTAAGAAATACTTCACTGAACTCTAGTTTCAAGCACTCGAGCTAAATATGTTCTTTGAGGAGTTTAAGAACATCCATCTTTTTCATCTCTCATTCTTTTCTACTCCATCCTAATTATTTTTTTATCGTATATATCTGTTGTTTTTGCTTTTGAGTCCCTGTTCCATTTCTTATGGACATTTTCACAATTTTTTAACTATAAATTCCCTGCTCCACTTCCTATGGACTCTATAAGACTCTCTTTATGTTCCTAAACTCTTGGTAACACTTCTCATTATCCACTAAAGTTGAAGAAAATATTCTTTCTAACTTATAGAAATTCATCGATTTCTAACATATTTCTCCTTTTAATTATGGCATAATAGCTTTCTATACATATAATATAAACATAATTAATCAATAGCTTTTGTGTCACATGATTCATACAAATCTATCTTGTTCATCTTGCACTATTGTTTCGATCTTATAGCAATTCTCATGACTAATACTCGGTATTGAATATATTGTATACTTCATCTAGTAAAGTTAATCAAAAATGGTATAAAAATGATTCCTTAGATCATATAATTCACTTGGGTAATAAAAATATCACTTTCATTTAAAAATCTATTATATGTTCATTTACATTATCATTCTTTTCTAAAATAAAGTAAATTGAAATTCATAATTACTTGAAGTCAAAAGAGATTTTTAAGAATCTCGTCAACTTACTTGAATATCAGATATTTTTGAACTTTGTATCAATTCTTGACTTATCTTTTACCTTTTTTCCTTTCCTTGCTTCCTTTGCTATCACTGTCATACTTCACCTAAATACCCCCAAACTCATTCCAAACCTTTTTCTGAAAATTTGAATTTAGGTTTTCAACAAAACAAATATACCATGTGAAGTATTAAGGAATTAATATAATCCTAAATTGTACAATTAATATAAGAATATACTTAATATAGAATTGTTTATAAATAGATTGCATAAAAATTAGAATAAACATCACCATTGTACAGAAAATGTATCCATTCACCAATCACAAAGCACATATAGCAAACCACAAATAAAAAGTATCACCATTACCGAAGTTACATATAAGACCTCACATTATAATGTTCAGAGAGAAAGAAGATAAATAAAATTAGGAAATTAATGTCGTCTGGAAGTCGCATTATCATCATCCTCAATTGGATCAATTCTCTGGAAGTGGTAACTCAAAGCGGGGTCATAGAGTAGTATTTCCAACTTGGCAGTCGTGGAACAATAAGACTACTATTACGTGGTAGCCTTATATGTGTAGATGGTATAGGAACCAATGCACCTTCTTGTCGTCTGTGTCTTCTAGATATTGTTTGCTTCATCTAGTGAATACTCTATTTTAAGGTCATCTAGTTCACAAACACCAATTCTAGATTTCTTTGAGTTGTCACTTGATTGCGCAGAATTGTACCGATGAATGCCAACTTTGTCTCTTCCATATATAGTTCATCACAGTCCCTAACAGGTTGCTCCATATTCAAATCATATCTAGCATTCAACATTTCCCCCAAAACTCTCATTTCGTCTCTGATTTTTGTTTTCTACTCCGTCTCTCTTTTGGCTATCTTAGGATTCTCCCTTTCATCCTCGATGTCTTCATAACCCTTTACTATCCATAACTCTATATAATGTTGTCCATAATGGTATTCTCTAGTTGAACATCAATATGAAGCCAACCAGCTCTACAAAAAGTAGTGATCATCAAAGGATAAGGTAGTTCGTTGTTCTTCATCATCATTATTACACTCCTTATCGACTCATAAATAAATTTGCTAACATTTAATTATCCAAATCACATGACAATATGGTAAAGTAAGGATGGTTTGCAGTTCAATTTCTCATAATATTATAGGCTAGGTTGTAAGCTAGCATTGATGTAATAACACCAAACTTTAGTGGCTATAGTCCCTAGTCAATAGTTCCTAGTTCCTGGCCTCAATGATGTCTAGGATCCTCGGCTTGTATCTCATCTTATTTTTCACATTAATACCCTATTTGGGATCAACTTCCTATCCTTCACTAAATAATTCCTAAATTTTTCAAAGGCCTTCTTATTGATAAAGTTTTCCTTCCCAAGTACATACTTTTTCCCCCATCAGTATATCTTCTTCAAATTCTTTCACTTCCTCCTTATTTTCTACATAATCATCCTCAGTATTATTGCTAAATGATGAAGGTGGAGTAGGCTCTCTTTATGGACTAATTCTAGGTGTGTTAAAACAAATTAACGTGGGTTGGATTTTGTAAACTTTATATTTGTTCTTTATTTTCTCAACTAACTTCCCTTTTACTTTAGCCTACAATCTTGTCTTAGCAAATACTAGTTTTAGGAAAAGGGAGCCACGCATAATTACTATTAGTAGTGGTCATAACAAGAGACAAATATATTTTCCTTTAATAAGAGAAACAGATAAAAAATATGTAGAGACTACAAATAATACCTGTTGAAGCGCTTACTACCCAACATAAGTTTGTAATACTTTATATTAAGCTTGAACGATGACTTAATAGGAGTAAAAGAGTCAGCGACCCTAGAATAAAGTGGTTGAACCTAAAAAATACTAAACGAGTAGAGTTTAGACAAAAACTACTAAAGGAAATGTATAGAATCTTAACTTAGATGCTAATAAAATGTGGCTAGAAATGAGTAGTTGCATAAGAAGAGAAGGATCAAATGTATTAGGTACATCAAAAGGCTTGGGACCACTTAAGAAGGAAACATGGTGGTGGAACGAGGATGTCCAACGAGCAATGAAGACTAAAATAAAGTTGTATAAGAAAATACCTAAGTGTCAAGATGAAGATGCGTACAATCAATATAGAGAAGCTAGAAAACAAGCAAAAAAAATAGTTAGTCAAGCTAAAACAAATTTCATAGAAGATCTATATACAAGGTTAGGTAATAGAGATGGTGAAAATATATATATAAAGACTAGTCAAATTAAGAGATATAAAGAAACAAGACCTATGTCATGTAAGATGTATTAAGGAGGAAAATCAAAATATTTTAATGCGCTAGGATGATATTAAGGAGAGATGGAGAAGTTACTTCGATATTTTATATAATGATGGCCAAGTTGATATTATAGTAGATGAAAATCCGCACCAAGAAAGAAATGTATACTATACACGCAATATTATAATTCAAGAAGTTAAAGAGGCATTGAAAAGAATGAAAATAGGGAAAACATGAGGCCCTCATAAAATACGCATAGAGGTTTGGAGATGCTTAGGAGAAATCTGATTGACTTAGTTAACAAAACTTTTCAATAAAATTATAAAATATAAATTGATGCCAATGGATTGGAGAATAAGCACGTTTGTGTTAATCTTCAAAAACAAATGAGACTTTCAAAGTTGCTCAACTACTGGGGAATTGCACTTATGAGTCACACTATGAAACTTATGGAGAGGATAATTGACAATAGGCAAATGAGAGAAACAACAATATCAGAAAACCAATTTGACTTTCTACTTGGGAGGTCAACTATAGAGGCGATTTTCCTTAAGAGACGATTGTTACAAAAATACAGAGAAAAGAATAAAGATCTGCATATGGTATTTGTAAATTTAGAAAAAACATGTGATGGGGTTCATAGTGATGTTCTTTGGTGGGTTCTACAAAGAAAAGGGTGCATGCTAGATACATAAACATTATTAAGGATATGTATGATGGAGTAGTAACAAGTATAAAGACCTTTGGTTTGAATTTTTCGCTACGTATGAACCCCATAACCCAACACATCAAATACAAAACTCACTTGAGGGCTTTTCAGGCTGATCTTATTTAAATCAAGTGAGGCAAAAAGAAGTGTTCTAGAGTCCTCAACACGCTATCCAAAGTGGTTTAAATCACCTTCACATCTTAGGTTATAAGATCTTATTTTTTCATACATTTTTTGCTTAATCTATTTATGAGATTTAAGGATTCGTGTGGGAACCATATGTGACCGGTTTTAACGCGGTCATATAGCTCATTGAGCCCATTTTCAAATCTATATAAGGCCTAATGAATTTGCATATATTGAGCTGAGATTTGAATCACTATGACATAAAGCCTAACCTATACATATGTTGGGTGTTTTTTTTGAAGTGTGTGTGAAATACAACAAAAAGGGGTTTTGAACTAAATTTTTATTTTGTGTCAACCCAAAATAAAGTGCACTTACTTGAGCTCAATTATGATTTTACATAGTGCATTGAATTAACTTCAAACCAACTTGTACTTAATCTATAGTTATGGTCGAGGTTTCATGCCTATATTGTTTTGACAACATATTTACGAGGGTTTTTGTTCTTAAACTTTATCTATTTGAGACCCGAGATTTGGATTGCACAACATGACTTAATCGTGGTTTTTCATATGTTCATTGAATTGACTTGAAACTGATTTGTGCTTATTTTCTATTAGTTTGTGTGGTTTCACGTTTATGTTGTTTTGAAAATATATTTATAAGGGTTTCGTATTTAATATTAATCTATTTGTGACCCTAAATATTTATTGGACAGCTTGAGCTTAAACATGCATTTTGCGTTGGTGCATTAATTAGCCTTTCTTTGGAACTAACATGAGCTTAATCTATACTTTTTTTTTTTTTGGTTTCAATGTTGAGAGGTAGCCTATAAAAGTTAATTTATAAGGCATCTCAATTGGCAAAGTCTCACTTGCATTGCTTCATCTTAGGATTACATTTGGCTTGTGAGAGGAGAACATGTTATATCACTTGATGCAAGCGACAAATCATTTTCAATTTGTAAAGGTTCTATTAGTAAATAGACCAAGTCGTGAATCCTATTGATGTATAGGTGAGATTGCAAAGCCTATCAAGGAATAAGCAAGATAAAGTCCTAGTAGCACCTAGGCAAGTCAAATTCTTAGTTAAGACTATTAATGGTTCTGGAAAAGCAAGTTTTATGTTGTCTGGGGGAACAACAATTCATATTGACAATGCTTTATGCTCTAAAAATTCCAGAAGAAATTTAACTCAACTTTAAAGATATACGACAAAATATATATCACATTGAAACCATGAACGAATATAATATAGAATTTCTCTATGCCATATTGGTTTCAAATGGGAAAAAAGAAGTGTTAGAAAAATTCTCAGCTTAATCCTCTTGATTATATTTTACTCATATAATGCATGTCGAAACGAATGTCGTCTTCAACAAGAAAATTAATGATCCAACGACATTCATTTTATGGCATGACCGGCTTGGTCATCCAAGATCATCAATGATGCGAAGAATAATTAATAATTCTCATAGATATCCTTTAAGGAGTCATAAAATATTTTCAGCTAGTGATTATACTTGTGCTAGTTGTTTTCAAGGTAAATTGATAGTTAAACCATCCCCAAGTAAAATTATTGTGGAATCCTCATTTTTCTTAGAACGCATTCAGGGAGACATACGTGGACCTATTCATCCTCACTATGGATCATTTAGATATTTCATGGTTTTGATAGAAGCATCAACTAGGTGGTCACATGTTTATTTGTTTTCGACTCGCAATGTTGCATTTGCTAGACTTTTAGCACAAATCATTAAGTTAATAGCAGAATTCCCTGACAACCCAATAAAGACCATCCGTCTTGATAATGCCGATGAATTTCAATCTTAAGCATTTAAAAATTATTACATGTCTATAGGAATTACCATTGATCATTTTGTTCCACACGTGCATACCCAAATTGGTTTGGCAAAATCTCTGATAAAACGCATTCAATTAATTACCAGACCTTTAATTATGAGAATTAAGTTATCAACTTCAGTTTGGAGACATGCAGTCCTTCATGCAGCATCTATCGTTTGTTATAGGCCTACTGCATACCATGAACATTCCCCCATGCAACTCAATTTAGGTCAACAAACAAATATTTCACGCTTGAGAATTTTCGGTTGTTTAGTGTATGTTCCTATACCACCTCCCAAAAGAACTAAGACGGGTCCACAACGAAAACTTGGGATTTATGTTGGATTTGACTCATTGTCCATTATAAGAGACCTTCGGCCGTTAACAAGGGATTTATTTACTGCGCGTTTTGCGGATTTTCACTTTGATGAAGCAATTTCCCACAATTAGGGGGAGATAAGAAGTCAATTCGAAAGGAATGCCGCGAAATTGCTTGGAATGCATCTACTTTATCACATTATGATCCACGCACAAATCAGTGTGAACTTGAAGTTCAAAAGATTATTCATTGGCAACAAATTGCAAATCAATTACCTGATGCATTTAATGATGCAAAAAAAGTAAGAAAATCACATATTCGAGCTGTAAATGCTCTTCCAAGAATTGATGTCTTTGTCCAACAAAATGCACAAGAACTAACGAAATGCTTAAAGCGTGGAAGACCAGTTGGTTCAAATGAGACAATTCCTTGAAAGATGAAAATGGGAGTTAAAATTTATACAAATCAAAATAGTATTGAGAAAGCACAAGAATCATTTGATAAGGATTTGTCAGAACAAGCTGATTTTGACGAGGAACAACCGCCTCTAGAAAAAGTGGAAAAATGAACATAATGAGATTTCAATAAATTATTTAAACTCTAGTAAGATTTGGGATCGAAATAAAATTATTCATTATGATATATTTGCTTTCAATGTGTCCTTTGAAATATGTGAAAATAATGATGATCAATAACCACGATTAGTGAATGAATGTCGAAATGACTTGATTGGAAAAAATGACAAGAGGCTATCTAAGCAGAGCTAGAGTCGTTAAGGAAACGAGAGGTTTTTGGACTGATTGTTCAAACGTCAGATAGCGTAAAACCTGTACGATATAAATGGGTATTTGTACAAAAGAGAAACGAAAAAAATGAAGTCATAAGGTACAAAGCAATACTTGTAGCTCGAGTTTTCTTACAAAGACCTGGCATCGATTATGAGGAAACATATTCTCTGTTATAGATGCAATCACATTTCTGTTCTTGATAAGCCTTGCAGTTTTTGAAGGGATATGCATTTAATGGATGTCATTAAAGCATATATGTACGGATCCCTAGACAGTGAGATATATATGAGAATCCCTTAAAGATTTGTAATATCCGAATAAATAAAATCAAAACCTCATAACATGTATTCTATAAAATTACAAAGGTCTTTTTACGGATTGAAACAATCCGGACAAATGTGGTACAAACGTCTTAGTGATTATTTACTGAAAGAATGATATGTAAATAATTTGTTTTGCCCATGTGTCTTCATTAAAAGATCATCAACAGGATTTGTGATTATTGTTGTATATATTGATGATTTAAATATAGTAAGAAACCACGACGACATCGTTAGAACATCCGAATACTTGAAAAAGGAATTCGAGATGAAAGAACTTAGAAAAATAAGACTTTGTCTTAGATTGCAAATTGAACATTTTTCAAGTGGAGTACTTGTCCATCAATCAAATTATATTGAAAAAATATTAAAAAGATTTTATATGGACAAGGCACATCCATTGAGCTCTCGAATGGTTGTCAGGTCACTTGAAGTGGAAAAAGGATCCATTTCGACCTCATGAAAGTGATGAAGAGCTAATTGGTCCGGAGGTACCATATTTAAGTGCAATTGGTGCACTTATGTATCTTGCAAATTGTACAAGATCTGACATTGCTTTTGCTGTCAACCTACTTGCAAGATACGACTTTTCACCAACTCAAAGACATTGGAATTGTGTTAAACATGTTTTCAGATTTCTTCGGTGAACAAGTGACATGGGTTTATTTTACACAATAGGGGTAAAGTTGAATCTCCAAGGTTATGCTGATGTTGGATTTTTATCTGATCCCCATAAGGCCCGTTCTCAAATGGGATATGTATTATCCTGTGGTAATACTGATGTATCATGGAAGTCAGTAAAGCAAACTATGTTTGCTACTTCTTCCAATCATTCTGAAGTACTTACAATTCATGAAGCAAGTCGTGAATGTGTATGATTGAGAAACATGATTGAACATATTCAAGAATTATGTGAATTGCCTTTAATAAAAGATTCTTCAACCATATTATATGAAGATAATGCAGCACGTATTGCATAATTAAGTGAATGATTCATAAAAGGGGACAAAACAAAACATATTTCACCAAAATTCTTTTATGCGCACAAGCTTCAGAAGAATGATGAAATTGATGTCAAGTAAATTCGATCGAGTGATAATCTTGCTGATTTATTCACAAAAGCCTTACCAACTATGACATTTAAAAGGCTTACATATGGTATTGGCTTGCGTAAACTTAAAGACATTGCAAGTAAAGAAACTAAACAAGTTTCACCTATGTTCACATGAGGGGGAGTTATTGATTAGTGTATTGCACTTTTTTCTCTTAGCTGTGGTTTTATCCCGTTGGGTTTTCCTAACAAGGTTTTTAATGAGGCAATCTTAACAATATTATACCCATCTTCATATTTATGATAATAGTGTATTCTTTTTTTTTTACTATATTTTTTCCTACAGGGTTTTTCTTAGTAGAAGTTTTAACGAGGCACAATCTCTTAGCAAGTTTCATCCAAGGGGAGTGTTGTGGAATATGGACGACCATGCATGTACACCAACGTATTGTGTGGTCATGTAACTTGTATTTCTCACTTAATTGTCTATGTATTGTCATGTTACTTGTAATTATTTCCAATGTACACCAACTCTTTCAAATATTGTCAAATTACTTGTAATGTGTTATATGACATGGGGTGTATGTGTTACTTGTACACATTGTATAAAACACATTTATCATTATCACCAAATAGCCTATATAAAGGGTATCAACCTCATTGTAAAAACACACCAAGTTGAATGAAGACTTTTCATTCCAACTATCTCATTTCTTCTCTTCTCCTTTGTAGTAGTAGTTTATAATAGTAGTTTCTAGTAGACGTTCTTAGTCTTCTATTTTTCTTCTCTAGTTCTTAGCAAGTTCCAACTCAATTTACAACACCTTTCACTTATTATTAGCTTTTATTATAGAATTCGCAACTCACATAACACCTTTACCTACTTTAAATTCAAAATACTCCACTCCTCACTCTTAAATTTTTTTTTTTTAAATATATTAACTCTAATTAGAATAAAATAAGATATTTAATTAAGACAAAAACAAATGGTCTTAAACTTTTCAATATTCGAAATGTATGCCTAATTAATTAGTTACTACATTAAATTGCATTATTTAATTAAGCCTTTGTTGATTGATTATATATAGATCGTTGCACAAAGAAAACTTTCTTACCATTTTATAATTTTTGTCAACAAGATGTATTTTCACCGTTATTTTTTCATTGTGCAAAGGTTTTTTATATTTTTATTTCAATTGACTCTTTCAAATTTTCTTATTTTGTCATATGTAGATTTTTTATTTTTATTTTTGATATAGTCCACTGCATGTTGTCTTTGTCGTGACATGTACGAGTCTGCAGCTATGTCTCCACAAGTTTATAAGTATTAACTATTTTTTTTATGTAAAATTTGTGTTTTGTGAAGAAACATTTCAGATTATGGAATTTACAAGCATTAGTGTGTTACTATTGCGCTCGGGTCCATCGATGACTCCAAAAGTTTTTTTATATTTTTCTTTCAATTGGCTATTTCTACAAAGTTCTTTTATATTCTTACTTCAACTTTTTTTTTATTAAATTTGATGTAAATTATTAACTAATTTATATTATCGATGTAGTGTACTACTATTGGACTCAAGTCTATCGATCACTTCATAATATTTTTATCTAATACTAATATTCGGTCTCTCATATACACTAATATTCAAAACATACCCGAACGTGAAGCACGATATGCCAAGTAGTTTTTAATAAAGAAAATCACCTTGCAGCCTCTACAAGATGTAAAAACTTGTTGAGGTGGTTGGCCCTCAATACCGACGATCACCCGAATTAATTAAAGACAATGCAAGAGTTTTTTTCTTCTAAGAAAAAAAACATTTAGTTTCTTCTAAGAAGAAACATTGATTTTCTTATTAATTGAGGTTCAATATTAATTGAAGAAAAAAAAAAAAATATATATATATATATATATATCATGATTCGTGAAGTCCGGAAACAAGTAAATGGTTTCTGTTATCAACATTGATTATATTATTTTTCTTCTACGAAAAAACATTGATTTTCTAATATCTATATATTTATAATATATATATATATATATATATATATATATATATATATATTAAAGTTGCATGTTGAGATGCCACATGACTTATTCTCAAGGGTTTTTCTCGACTGGTTAACAACACTTCTGACATGTCATAAACACCAACTCTAATATACATGTATATATAACTCTAATATACATGTATATATATATATATATATATATATATATATTAAAGTTCAACAACAGTTCTGCCACGTAATCAACACCAAATCTAGTACATATAAAGGGTGCTTCTATTATGAGTATCAAAAAGATAACCATTACATGGGTACCAATTTACAACCATTAGATTAAGATCAAGAGATAGAATTCGCATTAATTGGTTGCTTTGCTTACGTGGTGAATAGGTAAACATTGTACTAATGCCATTAGAGGTGGGACCCATAAAAAGACGGGTTTTCTCTCTCCCACAAACAAAAAAAACAAATGACACGTTTATAGAAAAATATGTTTTCCATCTATGTTATGACCTTAATCGTGTGAAAACACACAAATTTGTTATTCTTTATAGGAAAAAAAGAGAAAAATATATCATCCATCCATGATATGCGTAATGACCTGTATTTTTAATTCATTAATTAGTTGTTAATAAAAAATTATTAGTGATCAAACACACAATCCAAGGTAAGTCGAAGTGTTAAAAAATTTATAAAAATAAATAAATAAAATGATTTTAATTTCGTATCACACATGATATTGTGAGTACTATATGATATCGTGACTTGGTGTGACTAAATTTAAATTAAGCACGCGCGCGACGACAAGACTATAAATCAACAATTTATTTGGATTGGTTAAGTAAGGACAAAGCTAAGGTTTATGCATCATGCGTGTCAAGTTTGAAGTGTTACAAGTGTATGGGAGAAAGGAAACCCAAATAAATTGGGTCATAACAGTAATTTCTCACTCAACCAAGTAAAATGGGATGGAAACCCTAATACTTTGTTCACAACAAAAAAAGGGGAAGAAAGAAAGAGACGAAAGGAAAATAATAGAGGGAGAGAGAATGACCATGAGGGAGGAGTCCCGTGACGGCCCCAATTTCCTACAAACGGGGCGCCGCCAAGCCTAAGCCCACGTGGACCCCCGAGCCAATCTCGCAAAGTCAACGCAAACCTAGTCAGCATTCCAATCCATCATTATCAGTAAATTCAAAAGTTTTAAGTTGAGTTATTAATATTTTTCAAGTTTTACAGTTTAGCGGAAGCAATACTACATGAAATAACTCAACAATAATATCAAGGAGTTAGACAACCTAATTGTGGAACCCAGCATAAATATATCACCATCGAAGGAGAGTAAATAAAAGATATACAAAAAAATTCACCTAGCTATGAAGTTTTCCCTTTGCTTCTCGTCTGCGACTCTGCATTCAGTCAAACACGAGATCGACGAGCCCTGGTAAGTAAAATCCAATAGAATCTAAACAGTAATTCATAAAAAATGAAACAATCTAAAAGTCATGCGGATAGAAAGAAAAAATATATATGAAATGCATGATAATTAGACTATGAAAATAAAAGTACAACGAGAATGGGTGTCACGGGAAACGATAGAGAGGTGCCCAAGTAGTCCTAGACCACGGAGTGCGGGTTGCACAAGGTCGGGGTCATAGAGTCGCAGCAATGCCAAGTAGACTCGGGTCCTAGGACGCGGCGTCGCCTGGTGTACCTAGACCATCACGAATGAGGGATATCAATTGTGTCTCGGATAAGACACATCTCATTCCGACCAAATACTCAAGTGACTCGAGGTCATGGCCCCGGTTGCAAGCCAGCGACCACTCCAATCAAAGACACTTGTAGGACTCACTTGGCCCTCGGACACTCATAAGTGGGTAGAATTTCAAGAAGGGGACATGGTTCAATATGAAACAAAAATGCAAGCTCAATGAACTACTGTACATTTTCTAACTGGTTTTACTTACATTGAGAACGTCTTGCTCATGCCTTGATATGCGCACCCGATACCTGAATATAGCATACTAAGTCCCTGGTGTCCATTTATACCATTTAAGGCTATGTTACTTAAATTATTCAAATCACAACTAAACATACTTAACATAAACCTCACCATGGTCTTCAATGGAGGTCTCCACTTAAAAATCCATTAGAGTCCACCACGTCGTCGAGCTTCGTTGAAGTCATGACGCGTTGTCCACAATTGTTGTCTCGTCGGGGATCGATCGGTCCGGCAATTCTCCGCCTAGCCATTGCTCCACGCCATTCACCGTGTCGTTGTCGCTGCCGTGCCGACGCCACTGCCGCGCCGAAGCTGTCGTCGCCACCGCTGTGGTCGTCGCTCCACTGCCGCTGTCGTCGTTGTCGCATCGCCGGCCAGCTCCAATCTCTGCGCCACACCGCTGCAGTGTCGTCAGCCGTTGTCGTCCCTTGTCGGCTGCCTCGCAGGTGTTATCGTCATGCCGCGCTGCCGCCGGAGTCGCCGCTGCCGACGCTCATCCGCGGCCTCACAGGTTCTGCTGTCTCGCCATCCCGTCCGCTGCTGCTGTTGGCCGTCCGCCACCCTCGCCGGCTCGATTCCACTAGAGCTACTGTGCCGCCGCTGCCTCGCAGGTACCGCGCTACTCGTTCGCAGCCTCCGCGTAGCTGCGAGTCGCGCTGTTGTCCGCAAGCTGCTGCCGCCCCTTCGGGTCTCCGCGCCGCTGTTGCACTTGGAACCACCGTCGTCGTCGCCGTCTGCGGCTCTCTTTTTCTCTCTCTTTTTCTCTCTTTCTCTCTCTCTCCTCTCTCTCTCTCTCTCTCTCTTTTTTCTCTATTTTCTCAATTTTTTCATCTCTTATCTAATTCTCTTTTTTATATATATTTCTTATATATATTTTTCCTCGATTTACATCCGAATTAGAACCCGAAAATTCCATTGCACTTCGAAGCACGGGTACACCGCGTCTAAACCTTAACTTGACCTTATTTTACGTCGATTCCGATCCGAATCACGACGAGAGGGTCCCACACACAACCCTGACCTGACACGTGGCACTAGTCAGATTTTCAGGCCGTTACAGTCTTCCCAACGAATTAGAATTTCGTCCTAGAAATTGATGCGATTCTCAAAAGAAGATAGTGTGTTATGAATGAAGACCCACGGCCATACCCTCATCTTACTTTGTAGGGTTGGGCTCCTCCGCGACAAGCTGGGCTCCTCCGTGGCGAGCTAGGCTCCTTTGTGACCTCTAAGCAAAGAACACATAATTTGTCTCCTCCCATCAATATATGCTAGGGCAACATCCTCCCAACATATATTGGAAATACCAAGGAACCTATTAGTCTCGTGGCCCACAATCACTAACATTCTCATATCCGCAGTGTGCCTGCGGGGATGTAATTCAATCTCTCTGACTGTCCGTCTCTCTGATCGAGTAAATCTCAACCCAACTTATACCCTCTATTAAGTTATGATGGGTAGTAGTCGGACCTGATTGTCCACACTCCCAAACAAGTACGTTGAACTCTCGATCCGTATGAAACATGTTGTCTCTGTCTCTGTCCTTGCACCTGACTGGAATCCTAACTCTGTCTTTGTCTCTATCTTTGGCCACTGCCACTGCCACTACCCTCGGTCCTCTGATACTACTATCACTGAGAACCTAACGGTGTCGGCAGTTGTTGTGGTGATGTACCGAAGCAGATGGTATTGGCGCAATACGCGCTGTAGGAGGTGAATAAACAACCCCACACTCCAAGCTTGATCCCTTCACTTCCATTGTCTAGATCTCTTCCTCATCTTGTTACCTCCAGGTCTGACATCTGGTTGTGCCGGTGGTGGAGCTGTGTTTACTTTACCAGTGCGCATGCCCAGAAAAGTCTCACTAGCCAAACTCCTCTCATTACCTCCTGCGACGTTCCTGGAGCTGTGGTCACCATCATAGAACCGATCTCACTCAACAAGCCATTTATGACCGCATGAGGGAAATACGTTTGGTTGAACCTTTCCTTGAATTCAGCCTAGACCTTGGACTTCCCATATTACGCCACCATATTACGCCACCAAACATCAGCCTCCCCGAACAACGAAGTTGATGAGATGCTCGACCTCATATGTTCTGGTGTGGTCAAGACGTCATGGATATTCCCGTAACTCCGCATAAATTCTCGTTGTTGCTTTGAGATCCATATCATTGTGAAACTTCTCCAGGTGATGTCTCTGAAACTCGCGAGACTGCCTCGCTTTAGCTGTCAATTGTGTGCTCCCATCATTGGGCATGTTCGCTGTATCATCTGCTGGTGTATCAAGAGTAGATGATACTCTCTCAGCCTAGACCTATTCTCCCGCAAGTTTGGTCAGCGTTGTAGGAGTCGTAACAGCGGCCTGTATTGTCGGCGCACTTCCGCCCTAAGTAGCCGATGCTGTTGGTGCAGATGTAGAAGACGATGTTGTGCTCTTAAAAGTCGGACAATCCCCTGAGGTTGTTGGCCATGTGAGGTGACTAGCTGGGAGATCGCATTTAACCTCTCTTGAATGTAACACGGACCGGTATCACTGATCTCGGCCCTATCGGCTATCACAATATAACCCGTCAGACTGAAAAAGCCATATTAATCCAATTATACTTACTCTCCAAGCATCTCGCAAATCATGCTTCAACATGTCAATTAAGTTCACTACCCCACAACATAATATTCTTTCTTAGTGTCCTTCAAAATCTTAGAAAAACCTAGCCCTATCTATCTTAAAGTTTTCTCTCGAGTAACCGGTTCATTCGATTCATAAGTGTTTATCCTTTCCAATCATGATTTGTCAAGTGAGTTATTCTTTTCTTAGCAACTTTAAACACACTTGTTTACTTGCACAAAAATTCCTTTCAGTACGTTTACTAACGCATCTGAACAAATTTTAGACTGTGAGAAGTCTTGAGATGTACGATCTCGTAAGATTTATACTTAGGTGTCCACTAACAATTAGAACGATTCGCAGACTCTACCTCAGCTCGTAACACTTAATTCATTTAGAAGTCCCTAAAAGTGATAGTCGACTACACCAACCCTGAGACTATAAATGCATAGTATCACTAAAGTGGAGTTATATGGGCGTCTGATCCAACAGTACTACTCCAAAGCTTTCGCCAAAGCTAAAGGAGTCCGTGCATGATGTAATTGTTAGCTTTCAAGTCATCTCAACACTTTGCTCCCTTAGAGTCTGTATTAACCCACTTGTCTCACAAATCTTCGTTCCCCTTTTTTTATCAAACTTTACTTTCTTATGTACTCCTATTCAGATTTTCATCTAGGGACGTATGCATAGGCAAAGTAATCAATTTCTCTGGATCTGATAAATTTATCGTCAATCTTTTTTCAGTTTACTCATCGTGTCTAACGTGATACACAAGAGTAAATACGGCAATAAAAGAGTTATATCGTATATCTATCGATAGTAGTATAATACAACACATCAACTATCCCATATAGTTCGAATTTTTAATTACCCCAACACTCCTCACTTCCCAACGACAACTTAAGTCAGGATCATAGGGTTCCACTCTATGTTCAACCATTTCTAACTTCCGTTGGTTTGTGTCTCCATGACTTGTGATCCAAAGTCGAGTATTTAAAACTTCGGCTCTGATACCAACTTCGAGGTTGGTATCACAATGTCTTAAGCCATGAGGTTTTCACAACTACTCTCTGATACCAATTGTGTTGGTATCATATTGCCTTAAACCATCTAGGTCTTTCGACCTAGGCTCTGATACCAACTGTGACGGTCCCAATTTCCCACAAACTTGGCACCGCCCGGCCTAAGCCCACGTGGACCCCCCGAGCCAGTCTCGTAAGGTAAATGCGGACCTAGTCAGCCTTCGAATCCATCATTATCAGTAAATTCAAAAGTTTTAAGTTGAGTTATTAATATTTTTTAAGTTTTACTATTTAGCGGAAGCAATACTACATGAAATAACTCAATAATAATATCAATGAGTTTGGCAACCTAATTCTGGAACCCAACATAAATATATCACCATCGGAGGAGAGTAAATAAAAGATATTCAAAAAGAATTCACGTAGCTATGGAGCTTTCCCTTTTCTACTCGTCTGCGACTCTGCACTCAGTCAAACACTAGATTGACGAGCCCAGGTAAGTAAAATACAATATAATCTAAAAAGTAATTCATAAAACAATGAAACGGTCTAAAAGTCATGCGGATAGAAAGAAAAAATATATATGAAATGCATGATAATGAGACTGTGAAAATGAAAGTACAACAAGAATGAGTGTCACGGGAAACGATAGAGAGGTGCCAAAGTAGTCCAAGACCACCGAGTGCGGGTGTCACAGGGTCGGGGTCATAGAGTCGCGACAACGCCAAGTAGACTCGGGTTCTAGGACGCAGCGTCGCCTGTTGTACCTAGACCGTCGTGAATGAGGGATATCAATGGTGCCCCTGATAAATCACATCTCATTCCGACCAAATACTCAAGTGACTCGAGGTCATGGCCCCGGTTGCAAGCCGGCGACCACTCCAATCAAAGACACTCGTAGGACTCACTTGGCCCTCGGACACTCATAAGTGGGTAGAATTTCAAGAAGGGGACATGGTTCAACATTAAACAAAAATGCAAGCTCAAAGAACTACTGTACATTTTCTAACTGGTTTTACTTACATTGAGAACGTCCCGCTCACGCCTCGATACGCGCACCCGACACCCTACTATAGCATGTTAAGTCCCTGGTGTCCATTTATTCCACTTAGGGCTATGTTACTTAAATTATTAGAATCTACCGCGTGGTCGAGCTTGTTGCTCCATCGGTCCACAATTGTTGTCTCGTCGGGGATCCATCGGTCCTGCAATGAACCACCGCGTTGTTGCTCCACGCCGTTCACCGCACCGTCGGCACTGCCAAGCCGACGATGCTGTCGAGCCACCGTCGCCGTCGCTGCCATCTTCGTCCCATTGCCGTCGCCGTCGCTGCCGTTGGCCAGCTTCGGTGTCCGCACCACTCTGCTGCAGTGCCGTCCACTATTGTTGTCCATTGTCGGCTGACTCGCAGTACTGCCGTCATGCCGCGCTGCTGCTAGAGTCACCGCTGCAACTGGAGTCGTCGCTGCCGACGCTTGTCCGCGCCCCGCAGGTGCTGCTGCCGCGCCATCCCGTCCGCTGCTGCTGCTGGCCGTCCGTCACCCTCTTCGGCTCGATTCTGCTGGAGCTACTGTGTCGTCGCTTCCTCGAAAGTACCGTGCCGCACATTAACGACCTCCGCGTAGCCGCGAGTCGGGCTGCTGTCTGCGAGCTGCTGCCTGCTTCTTAGGGCTCTCAGCAGTCATTCTTGCACCTAAGCCACCGTCGTCATCGCCGTCTGCGGCTCATCTTCGCCTGATCTATCTATCTCTCTCTCCTCTTCTCTCACTTTTTCTCTCATTTTTTTTCTCTCTTATCCGATTCTATTTATATATATATATATATATATATATATATATATATATATATATATATATTTCTTATATATATATATATATATATTTCTTATATATATTTTCCTCGATTTGCGTTTGAATTAGTTCCCGAAAATGTCATTGCACTTTGAAATACGGGTACACCGTCTTCAAACCTTAAATTGACCATATTTCGCATCGATTCCGATCTGAATCATGACGAGTGGGTACCACACACGACCCTGACCTGGCACGTGGCACAAGTCAAATTTTCGGGCCGTTACAATTCCAACGAGACATGATGTCGGTGGACCGGTTAGAAGCACTAACGGACATTGCCGGCACAGAGGCAAGCAGCACGAATGGCGGCTCGCGGTGTAACGATGGCCAGCGAAGAGACTAGCGTGCAGGGGACCTCCATTAAAAGCCATGATGAGCCTTAAAACCACATCTAAAATTTAAATCCAAGTCATCTAAAAAAACATAGTTGTTAATAAATTTAAAGTTGTTTAATTGGAATGGTTGTTCTTGTTTGCTTTTAGGAATGATTTTATGAGAGATTTAAAGTTGATGTTGCCAATTTAAGACTAAATTAGGTTAAATTTGGGAAGCCTTCGTACTCCATGTATCTGATAAAATTGTCAAAATAGACATTTACTTGCTCTTTTAAACAAAATGTATGGAAAAGTATGGATTTGAAGCCTTGGGGCTCTTTTTTTTAAAAAGTTTGGTTGATGTGACTCGATTAATTGAGTGTTATTGGCATGATTTTAGAGTCTTGAAATGATTGTGACTAGTTTGCATTGGCTTTGGTAAAATCATTTTGAAATGCCTTAAAGAGAACTTCCTATGTTATTCTAAGTTTTATAAATAGTCTTGAAAATGAATGCGGTCTCGATATTTGATAAAATGCTTGTAGGAGAATTTTGTTATTTTCTCTAAAGTTTTGAAGTTCAAATTTAGCTTGAAAAGATTATAAATCTTTTTAATTCAATTTTGGTCGTAGTTATGAATTATGAATTCATTTTTATTATTATCACATTTGATCGAATTTTTTATGGAATTTGGGTCTAAATGACCATTCAATTACGACTTGCATGGATTTTGAACTTCAAAGTGATTTGGGTGACTTTTGAATTAAATTTAGTAAAACTCTTTTTTTTTCTTGCATACAATGTGTTTGACATAAAAAGGAAGCTATAAGCTATTTTCTTGAAGATGAACCTAACTTATTGAAGCAATATTTGGTGTTTTGATGAATTTAAGAAACTCAACACCTTTAAATAGATTTAATGTACAAAACAAATGTTTAGACAATTGCATTGTTTTGGTTTAAATTAATAGAACAAAGGTTTTATGAACTTGAGTTCCTAGATTTATATTAATTAAGTTCAAGAATGAAACTAATTTAAGATTGACTTCATATGTTAAGCCTTTGTGTAATTACTTTAGTCTTTAATAGAACTAATTGATGAATTAGTTCATTTGAGCTACACAAGGCCTCTATTTAGCGAATGGTCTTTAAAACAACTTTGCTATACTATGTATGTTTGTAGATATGCAAGAATGACTCAACTAGGCTATCTGAATCATCGATTGGATGTGGCGATTTATGCGAATTTATTGTTAGTAAACCAGTAAGAAATTCAATATTAATTATTTTCATTTCCTTGCATATTTGATGAAAATGATACTTATTTTTTGGACTGTACTTTCTTACCAAGTGACATAGGGTATAAGTGGTCGAGTTAAGTTGTTAGTTACTCGTAGGTTAAGCATCCGAATAGTGCTTGTGGCTCCTAGACTAGACTGAAAACTTTGTGACCATCTACCCTTTGTCTTGGCTCCTCACAAGACTTCATGGATTCCATTGCAGCTGAGCATCCAGTTGCGATTGTGGCTCCCTTTAGAATTTTCTTAGGCTGCGGCTCAAGTGAGCCTACATTGCCAAACAAATTTGGTGCGGTTGAAGTAAACTTAGTCCCACTGTACAGATATTTGACACTTACATGTTTTAAGTAGTTTTGAGCCCACCTGTAGAGTGCCACAACCACTTAGGCACCTATCCTTTGCTTTTGAGTTATTTCGTCTCTATCATTGATCATTGTAGTCTTTCTATCATATGCTTTATTGTTCTTTTCAACTTCATTTCTTTCCTGCATGATTTATAGACTCATTAAATGTTTAATCTGAATTACTATTGAACTTTTTCTGGATTTACTTAATGGGATTGTCTCTGCTTTCGGTGACAATTATAGGCATAATCTCGAAGCTCGAGAACATTTATGTGCGGCATTGTAGGTTATTTGGTGTATCTATATCACATTTATTATATTTTAAAAATGGGTATTTGGGTTGTGAGATATGTGTATTTCCCCTCCTAACTATGATTTGTACATTATATATGTTGCACAAGGTTTCCACATACAACCTTCCACACCTAGAACTCGTTGTATGTTAAATTTGTTTTTTATCGAGTTGTCACTACGTTTAACTTTCGTTGCATAGGATTTCTTGTATATATATTCTCTATTGTGTGCACTATCAAGTACTAAAGACAGGTTTGTAAGGCTGACTAGGCCTTTATTAACTCAAAACTAGTTTACTGGGGGTTAATAGAGGTCTAGTGTCGGGCGGTGCCTAATTTGTAGGGCTGGGCTAATCACAACATGCTTGATGGATCGTAGATATTAATGATCCAACAAACCTCTTAACCCCCCAAATATTTGTAAATTCATCTAACCAAGGAAGCTCTTTTAGCAATGATGTGGGTGTTTTTTGACAGTGAGATTTAATATTCTAATGCTTGATTCATTGGGTGTTAGCGGAGATTGATGAAAAAAATTTTGTCTCTCTGATTAATTGGTTGTTAGCTGACTCATTTTTTTTATTTTTTTTTAAATTGTCCTTCAAAAATTATCTCATTATTCAAACACTCCTTTACAAAATTGAGGGAATTTAAATTTACATTTTTTTATTTTAAATTTCTTAATTGCGAGACTCTATGAAAAAACACGATAATTTATATAAAAAATTACCTTATGTGTACATACTCATGAGTCCACATATATAGATTAATTGTGTTGCAAAATCTAATCACTTTAACATTCTCGCTACTCCTAATTAGTTGCACGTGATAATCAAGGTTTTGAATGATTCTATATTAAACTTAAATTCTTTAATTATGACTTAAATAAGAATTGGATGTGATCTACTCCTTACATTCATCAATTTAGTGAGAAAAAAGGGCTAATTCTTCTTTAATGAAGACAGCTTTCTTTCCCTTATTAACAATCAATAAATTAGAATTTAATGATTCCTCTCTCTTTCATTTGTTTTATTCCTTAGGATAACATCAAATTCAAATTAAACTAATTTTACAACGTAGTTAATTTTATTTTGATGTATCCAGTTTTCATTTGTTTCAGTTTTTGTCTTTTTCTGAACTTTCTTTTATTTTTTTAAGTTTCTATTTTTGTTTCCTTCTTAGATTGATCAGGAATCGAACTCATGATCTTCCTGAACTTTGTCCTTTGGCAAGTGATGTCTAATTGATTTCACTAAAGATGCTTTGACTATTTTAAAGTATCTAATTAAGTTTTAATTCAATTTATTTTTATGTGATTTAATTAGGGGTGTCGGTTTGTAGGGTTTGAGGCTTGGGAGCCCTTGATATAAACAAGCAAATTTCAGACCCGAATCATTTTAAATTCATAAATATATGCATTGTTTATACCTAGTTTATTTTATTCGGACTGGTGTGTGTCTTGTATGGTGATATATTTTCAAAATAAAAGTAGGTATCTTTTGAAATATGGGTTGGGTCTGGCATAAAGAGTCTCAGTCGGACCTGGTCAGGATTTCAATTCGGACATTATTGTCTTGCTTAAACCTGACATATATTTCAATTTGAAAATAGAAATCTTAGTTCATACCTGGTTTGGATTTAGAAAATCAATGTCCAAACCTTTTTTCCGAGTTTGACAAAAACGTCGATGAACCGGACAAAAAATTGATACCCCTATGTATGAGTGACAAGTGTCGCATTCGACTTTTTTGTTAAAATAAAATTACATTGATTAGGTGAATAGGCGACAGATGCATGCTATCAAAATTCCTCGAAACCAGATGCAGCACAATCACATAGAGATGCAATGCAAAAACACACTAAAAAAGCAAGCTTCTTTTGGTTTTTTATGAGGAAAACTAGCAATATTGGATACTTTTAAAAAAAATACTCAGACACATACACACAATATTGGATACTCTAAAATCACACTTCAATTTACATATACATACCTATGTAACGTATATAAAGACCGTAGGATTTACCTAATAGACATTGACTCATTTTTCAAAGTTTGTTTGGTGTGTGTTCTTTAGTTAGAGACGTATGGACCCAAAGTTAGTCCTACATCAAATAAATGTGATTTCATAATGAAGCATGTAATTGTGGATCTCCTATCAATTAATAGTGATGTCTTTTAGAGTAATACTCAATATTTGTGAATTGAAGGTGGTTAAGTTGGTATATATGTAAGTGTTGGTTTCCCTCAATGAGTATCGGGTGAGGCCTCTTAGTGTAAAAACCCTCATACATAAGTTAAATAAGTATGTTAAGTTAAGGACAATATTGATACTAGTGGAGATCAACATGTTTACATAGAACCGTCGTGGGTAGCTCGTATATGATAATGTGTGTCTGCTGATCCTTTCAGAGTAATACTTCACATTGTTAGTTGAAATTGGTTAATTGGCGACAACATATTGGTATTATCAGAAATCAACAAAGTTGAAAGTGGTTAAGTTAAAGACAATGTTAGTACTAGCAAAGATCTACGTGTTCGCATAGAAGTGTCATGGGCTGCCTGTATAGGAATAACATGAGGATTGTTAATAGTAACTTTGGGTCTACACATCTCTAACTATTGTTAACAAATTAAATAACTTAATATTTGATTTTGAAAACGCCCAAAAAGCTTAAAGAAGCTTATATCTTTAATTTTCATAGAACCTTGCTAATGTAACCATAAAATGACAAGAACTTGTCGTCCCATCAATCAGAATGAGGTGTGCATGCTCATAAATCGATGCGAAAATATATAAATCAAGGGACGCCAACAGATGTATATCGTTGGTATGTGTGGTTCTTGGGTTGCAAAAGCATATATATTATATTATCTTAACTTGAGTCCATGTTCTTGAATTACCTAGGACTTCTTTTGAAAAGATTGAAATTTCATCGATCATCAATAACTCTCAATATATATAAACGAAGAGGATGAGATATAAAATCAATCACTGTACCAAATTGATTCGCTAATCCTAATTGTTCAAAAGAACATTCAACCGCCATAAAGTTAAATTTCATGAACTGCGACTGTAACAGTAGAATAGTTTGGCAATTATTGATTATTCTTTTAACAAACATCTAGAACATGACTGTACATAGACACATTAAATGAACCACACCGAAAAATACAACTTTTGACAAAGGAAGTAAACACAAAACTTCAATTGAGAGAAGATAATATAATGACAAGTACCAAACCCTTAAATGCAAATCCATACATAATATTTGAAGACACGGACATTAAAGCGATTATTGCCAATAGTGAATATGATTGCCGCAACGGGGAAAAACCTAATCATCTCATCAGATCTAAAATTTATTTCAATCATAAAAGTTAAAAGAGGTTATTGAAACCACCAGAGATAAAAAGAAAGTATCAGTGGTGGATAAAAAGAGAGTATCAGTAGTGGTTTTAAAGGGTTTAATTAACAAGGAGAAACAAAGAAAAGAAAAATTAAAGTGCTTGAATTCTCGCACAGGGACTTTGTTTTGAATGGCTTTATATATTTTATTTTATATATATATATGTATATTTTTAATGGCGTTGAACCAAGTGGCTCAAACTTGAAATTTGTGTTAGACTCAAATTAGTGTCTTACATTCATTTATGCACATATCGTAGAGACATATGATATTAATTAGTAATTAGGGTTTAAATATGACACAAGCTGTTACATGCAACATATTAATGTTGGTGTCCAAGTAGGAGTTAATGATAGTGTTGAATCACATATACATATGTTGTGTACGGCTATGAATTTAGGTTGGTGTGTGCGGCTGAACATAGGTAGTTGAGCATACAGGTCTTGTTATGCTGGTACATAACACATAGTTTTGGTGGGTTTTTGAGAGCTAAGTGTATGGCATAGCATACAGTTCTGTGAATGAGTACGTGACACTTTGAAATTTATTAATATCGGGGTTTCTATTTAAGTTTTATATAAAGGAGGATTTTCCTTTGTATACTGACTATTAATAGTGGGTTACCTTGTTTCTTGCCTGTGGTTTTTTCTTCAATTCCAGGGTTTTCCACTTAAATCCTTATATTTATATTTTCTTTGTGGTTTGTTTATCTTTGGGTATATTCGTATGATTAAGATCTTTGGGTATATTCGTATTTGAGCCAAAACATAGACATGAAGAGGTTACACTTTAAGGTGAAGTTTTTATATATGTTGAAGTTTAAGATTGCAATACATTTTGATAAGGAGAAGTTCGATGGGAAGATGAGTTTTGTCTTGTGGCAGATTCAAGTCAAAAATCTATTAATTCAATCTGGGCTGCGTTAGGTGTTGAAGGGTCGTGTGAACGAAAGTGATGAGGATTGTGAATGGTTGGATTTGAGGGTGGCGATTGTTATAAGACTCAATCGAGCAAAGAATGTTCTTTCGAACATAAGGAGTATTTCTTTGGTGAAAGGTCTTTGGGAGAGATTAATGACTATGCATATGACAAAAAAATGTCAAATCGATTCTACCCGCTGAAGCGATACCATCACATGGAGATAGATAAATGTAAGTATTACCGATTATCTGAGTGCTTTGAATGAGATTGTCTCTGCACTTGAGGAATTGAGATAGCACATCAAAGATGCTGATTAAGCACTTAAGCTCACATGGTAACTTTCGCCTTCGTTTAAGCACATGAAGCTATCATTGATGTACGAGAAAGAAACCATCAATTTAGCATACGTCACTACCATGTTAATATTTATGGAGAAGTTAATAAAGGGAGAAAATAATGATTCATCTGAAAGCTTGTGTTTAATAGATGCTGGTAAAGAATCTAAGAAGTACAGAAAAGTGATCTGGCGGAGATGCAATCAATCGAAGCATCTTAGGAAAGAATGCGGGAATAAGAAAGGAAAAGTAAAAGGTTTGAAAAAAAGTTTCGATTCAACAAATAAGGACTTCAATGTTGAATGTAACGAGGTTGACAATTCCTTTGTATTAAGTCTTATAGTAATTATCCTACGAGTCTAGCAAAAGATATGATTAATAATCAGAAAGGAGAATAGGTAATTGATAGCGGGGCCATAGTGCATGATTGTGTAAATAGGGTATAGATTGGTAATTATGCAAGTTATATGGGTGATAAAGTTATGTTGATGGTAGACGACTCTCTACTATCGATATTGGAAGTCGACAAAGTTCAACCGAACTTATTTGATGGACTAGTCACAATGCTTTGGGATGTTTGACATGTGTCGAGTTGTACTAAAAACTTAATTTATCTTTCCGAATTAAAGGGCTTCATGTACTTCGAGCGAGGAGGAGTATTAAAAATATTCTAGAGGTCTTTGTTGGTCATAAAAGGCATGAGGAAGAAGAATTTGATTGTAAGTGGGTTTTGAATGTTTGTAAGTCTAAATAGGCTGGATTGGACTTGGTTCTTTCTTAGTCTTGAGGATGGTGGCATGAGATTTGGCAAGATTAAGGTATTGAGTTTTCGCCAAAGTGAAGATTTTTTAAATGAAGTAGCTTAAACTTGTAATTTAAGTTGGACTCAAATTAATGTCCTACATTAATTCATGCATACACGGTAGTGACACATTATATTAATTAATAATTAGAGTCTATATAGGACACAAACTGTTCTATGGAACACATTAATTTTGGTGTCAAATTAGAAGTTAATGTTAGTGTTGAATTACATATTCATATTGTAGCATCCTCCATCCCAATTTAGGTGATACTTGGCCTGAAACCCTAATTAAGCCGTGATACACCATCCACACTTAACTAGAGTCCAAAGCCTCTCACCAATATATGATAAATACTACTTGTATATCTCAATATTTGAATAATCGAAAACAACATACAACATAAATTTAAAACATTTTCGATAATGTCAAGATATAATAAAATCGAAATAAACCTCAGTAGTAAAATTTTATCCCAACCCTATTCATTACAACTAATAATTTTGTATAATATATAAACATCGAGGGATAGATCAATACATCATAGAGAAGACTATGGACTTTAGATTTCAAAATCAAATTGAGAACTTCTTAATAGCTTGATTATCAGCTCGAAGAGAGGAATTCGAAAATGCAATTTGTTATGAAATAAGAACTGTCTATGTAACTGAATTTTAGAAAATTAGTTTCATATGAGTGAAAACCCAATTTTGAGCAAACTTCGAGATTTTGAAATTCAATACTTAAGATTTCATCTATAGTTCAATTTTGATCAAACTAAGTTTAAAAACCTTCTCAAATCAGTCTTATACAAAAGCATTTTGATTACCCATACAACTGCTTCAAATTCAAATTAAAAATATGAGAATTTTCCTTAATGCTTGTAGTTGTTCCTAGGACTTGAATCTCTTACTTTAGTTGATGAATTCCCCTCCAGCTTGATGAATTTGCTATCATCAACAACAATTTCCAACAGCTCTTAAACTCAAAAAAAAAAAAAAATTCAAAGTTATGTTTCTCACATGTTAAGATCAAGCACTAAGACTTTTTTTTATATGTTTTAAATTCTCATCGAGAACACACAAATCTTAATGCTCATCAATAGCTTCCATTTGCTTCTACCAATTCCACTAACTCTTATCTATTTACACACATTCCTACCTAAATCTTACGAGATTCCATTCTAGTGCGAATCTCGAAAAAATTATATGGTTCATTAATTTTCCATTTAACAATAGGCATTTGTAATCAATTAATTCAATTAATTCAACTTAAGTACTTTTATACACATGGTTAATGAAATTAGTCACATAATCGGCACATTTGTGGTCCCTCTAACTTTCGATTATTCGACATCCAGTTCCTCGATCTCAACATGCATTTCAAGCCATGTCTCCGTTCGCGTGCCAAATTAATGAAACAATCAAACTAAATACAAAAATTCGTGTATAATATAAACACATACATTTCACTACGTATCCAGCACTTGATAAATATCATACATCTCGGGTCTGTGAGCCGAGTGTTAGAGGTGCTTACCTACTATCGGGCCACATATCCTAGGTCGCTGACCCTGATTCGGGACTAATTTATTATTAGTAAGTTTTGCTATGACGGCCCCTTCCTTAATCTATGGCACCTCCCGGCCTAATCCCGCAATTAAGCCCAAATCTTAACCACATAGGACTTAACTATGTATTAGTCAGCCTTTGTATCAAAATCTACTTAACTACTTATGTTTAAAATAAATAAAACACATGTCACTAACAATTGAGTTTCAGAGTTAATTGAAAACTTATTAAAAGTTGTAAAATTTAGTGAAAGTCTAAACAAATTATGTTGAAGTAACTATTAAAAATCCTAAGTTTATGGAAACCAGGAAAATAATGATCACATGTATATATAAGAAAATTGTGAATATAAATAGTGTGATGTCATTATAAGTCAAGGAACTAAACTCTCGACCGGATATACAACCCCAAAGTGTATCAAAATAAAATGTATAATACACAGAATATTAAGAAACCTATAAAAAGTCTATGCAGCAGTATGCCACTCGCTCAAAGGTAGCAGCCGGTCTTTTCCTTGCACGGTCTGCTCGTCGACAGCTCTGCACTCATTGTCATAAAAAGAACAGTATGTACAAAAAGTAACAGTAATCCACGTTGACGAATTCACTCATATTTCCAAAACAAACTAAATGGTAGTTAAAAGCATAAGTTCAATAAAGAAAAATTAGTACCATAATTATGCTAAGAAATACAACAGTTAAATAAATGAAACTGGCATAAGCCTAAATAATTATGATCTAGATCTGGTCGACTATGACCTACGTAAGTGAAGCCTTAACCACTTTAGAACGTGCGTGGCATCGCACAGTCTAATATAACTAGGAACTCTAGCCCTAGTGTCATCAAGGATTCTCACCCCGGTATCATCGGGGACTCCCCTAGGGACACTAACCCATTTACCTCATCATAATCATGAGTGTTGACATCCCCAAGGACTCTAACCCTATATGCGGATCAATTCAAAATGCAATGGACTCTAGATTATATAACTACTTTTTAAATCCAAGAAAATGACTCGTAAGGATTCCAAAAAATGGCTATGCTACAAAACACAAAATTCTCTAAAGAATATAAGTCCACAAAGTCATTCACAACTTACAAATCTCTAATACCACGCTATTTATATTATATTTACTACAAAACAACAAGAAATGGCATACATCACATGAATGGATTCAAAAAAATCCAATTTCTCGAAATATCATGGAAACAAAACTCAACAAGTGAAGAATAACAAATAAGTTAAAAATGGAAATGAAATGTAAATAAACGTTCAATGAGCATACTTACATCAAAAAATGTAAAAGTCCTAGCTTTACCGACCTCTCGATACTCCAAATTTCGTATTCGGACCCCCATAATCCTTTCTTAGGTTATTTATATCGCATAACATGTTTTTGGATATGTTTAGACCCTTACTTGGAGTATTGTACTCAATTATAGTATTTTGGCACATTTAAAAAATTGCAGGTTTTTTATTATGTCCAAGCAATTAGCGCGCAAATGGATTTGATTAATGTGCTAATGGCTTCATTAGCGATCTAACCACTTTATCTAGCGCACTAATATCACATAACATGTTATTGGATGTGTTTGGACCTTTATTTGGGGTATTAGGCTCAAGTTATAGTGTTTTGGTAAATTTGAAAAATTATAGATTTTTATTTTGTCAGGGTAATTAGTGCCTAATCAATTTGATTAGCGCGTAAATGGCCTCATTAGCTCGCTAACCACTGTATCTAGCACGCTAATTGTCTTACCTAGCGCGCTATGTGCAGGAAAACAAAAAATTCCGAAATCAGAATTCTGAGTTTTCCTAACACATATGCTTTCTAAATGCCTTACGGACCTCCACAAATACCTCAAAAACCCCCAGGACATCATCAACAAAATAAAAACAACCATACATACTAGAAAATTCATGAACTCACCGAATTAAACTAAATAAACTACTGTCAGAGGATTACCTAGTTAATGTACACTAGCTAGCTCACTCCTACACCTTAATTTCACCAACTCAAACTTATTTCTTCTTCTTTATCTTCCTCTCTAACAAGCTTTTGTTCCACTCTATGTTTTCCAAATGAGAATATGTGATTCACATGAATTGATCTCTAACTGTATATATGAGATGTATATGGTTGAATGGCAGCCATTCATCTAATTACACACACGTGTCTCGAGACCTATCAAATGATACACTTCTTAACACATGTCTTACTTACCTCCATTAATTCATGCCAACTAACCACATTAAGTAACTCAATTGGTTCCTAGATTTTTCAATACGTGTCTCGATGCAAATCGCAGGGAAACTCATTTCAAAATGCTAACTTAGGTTACATTTAATTAAACATCAACTATAGACACATTAAAACCACTATATGAGCTATACTAACTCAAAGTAGACTTACCACAACATTTTCTACCCCAGTCCCACGTTGGCATGCAACTCGAGGTATGTCTCCATTCACATCTTAACACCTATACACAAGTGAGAATGACTTAGTAGTATACATATACAATACACTAAGTATACACAACAACAAATCTAGCATATACCTCAACCATCTTTCCTCGGTCAATGCATATATCATGGTATGGGTCCTGCATCACGGATCGGTGATCGTGATTACCAATATTAAATGAGATTAAAAATTCGAGCCATGATATTTGGGTCGTTACAATCTTCCCAACTAATAGAAATTTCATCCCTTAAATCAATTCTAACTTAATCATTATCTTCTTACAATTTAAGGAAACTTCCATTCCCATTATAAGTACCTTAGCCAAAAATTCAAATGATACTAGCACCTAAGCTTTTCTTTCTCAACTACTAAAGGTGGATCCACCGACCACTTCAACCTGGGTTTACAAATCTTGGTGGGTGAGTCCAAACTTAGCAACCGCATATACGTTACAACTATATATTGTGCTTAAGTCATAGTACTCAGGGGGAGTTTTGCTAACTGTAACCTAATAAAGAGTTCTAGGTGTTTCTAACTCAAATAACACTAGTCCTATTTATTTTAACACATTTTTATTTCATAAAATACAGACTAAGTCATCTCACCCTCGATATTCCAATCATCTGCTCTTCAGCTGATAGGCAATCATAAAATATTATTATGCAAAAGTCAATAGTGTATGTTTAGTACTATCGCATACCGCTTCTAGATCTGAATATGCCACTTCATGGGCTCTATTTGGCTAGTGGCTGAGGTTTCACCTACTAATCGCTTGCTGAATGTGGCACTAACGAACAATGTATCAAACTTAAAGACATCTATAACATATCGGCGATATCCTTAGCTTTGTAAATGTGGTCTGAGACTGCCCTTGTCTCGGCACATCTTGACCTCGGTCGCCTAATGTCTATTGAGAGTGTAGAGGTGGTAGTGCTAATCATGGTAGAGATGAAAAGATGGATGCATACGAGCGAGGCTCTGTCTGGTTAGCAATAGTCGCTGATCCTGCATTCTGGGATCTCTCGTTCCCTCTCCTTTGTCCCTTATTTTTCTATCTCCTTATCCCTCTCCTCTGTCCCTTATCTTTTTATTTCCTCCTTTCAGAATCGGTACTCAAATCCTCGACATCATTTAATCATTTTGCTTCTCTAGCCAACTTATAAGTCTCGTGGGATAAGGCTTGCTCATACATCTCTCAAAATGATCGAGCTCTTGTACTGACAACTTGATGCGTGATGTCAGGCCTTAATCTATCGCCAAAATAGAAAGCTTTGTTGGAATCATTCGCGACATAAGCTACTACGTAAATATTACGCATATATACATACAAAATATATCATATATAAATAGCAATCCCGACTCACATTCACTTGCTTCCTAAGTAATAGTCTCTAAGTAAAGACCGTCTGGTTTCCACTTCTTAAATTTATGTTTTATTCAAGTTTCATTTAGTACTTATTAAAAATATCGCTATGATACCAACTGTGACGGCTCCTTCCTCCAAATACGGCATCGCCCGGCCTAATCACATCATTAAGTTCTAAATACTTTGTGTAAGACTTAACGACGTATTAGTCAGCCTTTATTTACCTCGTTATATGTGTTCAAAATAAATACTTTTCCTATATCATTATTCATGATTTTGAAATTAATTAAAAAAATTTAATCATTTTAATATTATCAGTAAAAGACTTAATAAAATCTCTAGAAGAATTATAAAAACACCTATTATAGAAACGAGATAAATAAATAATCACATGTATTTAAACAATATAACGCATGCATAAATAGAGGATTCTAGTCTTTCAGCCCAATATACAACTTAAAAGTATGTACAACAAATGACAACCTATAAAGTAGCAAAAACCACTCACCGAGGGCTCGAAGGTAGCCTCAGATCTTCTCTTTGCCTAGCCTGCTACTCAACGAATATGCACCTACCATCGCAAACAAGTCAGTGAGTATAGTAAAGTAAAAGTAATTCTTGAAAAAAAATTTGTCCACATTTCCAAACATAATAAAAAGGTATCTAAAAACATAGGAGTAATGAAGGAATGCCGAAAAAGGGATATGTTAGAAGATACCATTGTTAAACAAAGTGAAACTAACTCAAGTATTAATAATGATTTAGAATGTGTCACTTAGTTAAAAAACATCATGTAATAGCTCAAGTAGTCATGCACATTAGTACTACCCTTATTGGTTGTGAACTATGCCACATCGATCTCATGTTATAGGTTAATGCATATAGCACTTCGGTATTACCTTATTGGGAGTTATGCTCAAAACATCAAGACATTACCAAAACTATGAATCCAAAAATTTCAAATTCATCACAAAAGCTATAGAACATTCTTTGACATGAAAACATTAGAATATCAAAATCTTTCAATAACCAAAAGTTGCTCCCCTTTGAGTTCGCTTGGAAATGCCATTAGAATGAGCCCATCTCAATTAAAAATAAGAACGTTATGACTAAAATACAGAGACTAGTTTATAACAACATTTAAACTTTCTAGTTTTATCTTACAACTTCATGAACTTCACAAATTCATAACTTTTTTATTTCAAAACCAAATCGAGAACTTCTTAACAGATGGAATAGATAGATGGATTAGCAAATTGAAATGAGGAATCAAAAAATGCTATTGGTTTTTCAATTAAGAGTAATCTATATAACTGAATTTTAGAAAATCAGTTTCATATGATTGAAAATCTAGTTTTAAGCAAGCTTTGCATTTTTGAAACTCAATACTTAAGACTCATCTATACTTCGACTTTGGTCAAACTAAGCTTAAACACTTTCTCAAATCGGTTTCTAGCAAAAGCCCTTTGATTACCCATTCAATAGCTTCAAATTCAAATTAAAGAATATGTGATTTGTTACGTATTGTGTGTAGTTGTTCCTAGGACTTGAATCTCCTACTTTAGTTAATGAATTCCCCTCTAACATGACAAATTTTCTATCATAAAACAAAATTTTCAGCAGCTCTTAAGCTTTCAATTTTTATTTCAAAGTTATGTTTCTTGCATGTTAAGATCAAGCGCTAAGTCTTGTTTATAAAGTTTTTAATTTTCATCAAGAGCACATACAACCTTAATGCCCATCAATGGCTTCCATTCATCTTACCAATTTCACTAACTCCTATCTACTAGCGGACATTCCTAATTAAATCTTATGAAATTCCATTCTAGTGTGAATTTTGAGGAAATCATGCGGTTTATTAAGTTTTCATTTAATTATAGGCATTTGTAATCAGCACATTCAATTTGTTTTAATTAGCTGCTTTTATACATATGGTTAATGAGTCGACACATTTATGGTCCCATTAACTCCCGACTATTTGGCACTCTATGTCCCAACCTTGGCACACATTTTGAAGTCTGTCTCCGCTCGCGTGCTCAATTAATAAAACCACTATAAAAAAATGATGGCATCAATGATGAGGAATAGCGACGGGGATGAGGAATAGCGACGGGCTATTCCCCGTCGCTAAATAGAGACGGGGCAACGATGGGGGGTTGTCGCTAACCCCATTGACCAAAATAGCGACAGGGTTAGCAACAACGCCCGATGCTATTTTTGGACGAGAAAGTTCTTGCCCAATGGCTAAACGATTTGGCCACATGGTCTTCTAGCCGCCACATGGCCAACGTTAAAACGCACAAGTGGAGAAATAGTAATGGGATTAGCCCATCGCTAATCTTCTTGCTATTTCTTAGACCCATTAATCAACCAAATCCTTCCTTCTCCCCTTTCTCCTTCTCCACTGCCTTTGACTAACAACATCCAAACCCTATTCGAGCCCTCAAACCCTCGAACCCCAAACCCTCTACCCCTAAACCCTCCTTGACCCTTTCGACCCCTAAATCCACAATCTCTTCCATCGAAAACCCCTTGCCCCACTTCCTCCACTCCTTCGACCCTAAACCTTCCTTGCGTCCCCTACCTTTCTGTCCGACTTCACCTCTCTCTCTCCGGCGAGCCCTTACTTTCGTGCTGCTTTGCCAGGCCTTACCGCTGCTCGGCCTGCCACCCCGAGTGGCTCCTCGCCGGCGTTGCATTCCGCAGTGCCTTCAGTAAAATATTGCTATTTTATTTTAATTTTAATTTAAAAATCTAGAATATCGTAATGTGAGATATTTTTTTATTTATGTTTGTATAATTTCTATTGAGAAATAAAGTTATTTTAATTAAATTTTATAATAATTGTATTGTTTGATTTTAAATTATTTATATTAAAAAATATATGTTTTTATTTTAATTTTTAATATGATTTTTTATTGTGAAAAATATAAATGAAATGCATGTTTGATATAAGTTTTTTAAATTTGTGAAAAAAAATAAAATGCATGTTTGATATGATTTTTTAAAAATTTCTAAATTTTTAAATAAAATGCATGTTTAATATATATATGGTTTTTTTTACAATTTTGAGAAAAAATAAAATTCATGGAAATTGCATGTTTGATGTAAGATTTTATAATAGTTGTTTTGTTTGATTTTGAATTATTTATATTTGCGAAAAATAAAATATATGTATTTCTGATTATGATTTTTTAAGATGATTTATTTATTTTGAAAAAATGAAATGCATTTTGATTGAATTATTTAAATTTGTGAAAAAAAAATGTAACCACTTTGATATGATTTTTTTCAATTTAGGAAATATAAAAATAAAATGCATTTTTGATATATATATATATATAGGATTTTTCATAATTGTGAGAAATAAAAATAGCATTCATGGAAAATGCATGTTTGATATGAAGTTTTTATAATTGTTTTTTTTTTTTTTACTATTTATTGTCATGATTATTTCTGATGTTTGTTGTAATGTGTCATAATGTGTTATTATTAGTTTTTTGAAAAAAATCAAAATAATATGTATATATTTGATGTTGATTTCAATTAAAGATATTGTTTAAAATTACATAAACTTAAATTATGTACAGTTCATTAAGAAGATTTTTGTATAAATGAGAAAATTATGTCATACAGAAGTTAGACAATATGTAATGAAATAAAAACATAAAGCACTTTAAAATTAAGTAAAAATAAATAATTGATTGATATATATATATATGAAAATAGTCCAACGCTTTTATAATATATATATATAGAAGTTACAAAATATGTAATGAAATAAAAACTTAGTTAAACACAAAAATTTAAAAATAAAATAAAGCACTTAAAAATTTATATATATATATATTTATAAATGTACAAATTATATTATATAAACAACTTATACTATATATTTTTATAAAGAAGCTCTTAAAAAGTAATAATTATATACGAATATATAACAACGCTATTATATTGGAACAAAATAAAATACTTCAAATTTTGAGATAAAGTAGCTTGTACTTATATAGTATGTATATATAATTATAATAAGTTATACTATATGTATAATTATATTAATGTACTTTAAAACATTAATGAATGAAAATATAATACTTACCGTATATATATTGGAAAAAGACGTAATTTGAAGCAAAATAAACTGAAACAAAAGAAAATAAATTTGAAGGAAAAAATAGTACTAACTGTATATCGGTTAGTTATGGTTAAAATTCGATTAAATATATATAATATATATTACACAAAGTAAGTGCGAATGCAACCAATTTGACTAATTACGGATAACATCTTACTAAAAATTTCAAATAAATATTATGCAAAGTATGTGTAAATGCAATCAATTTGACTAATTATGGTTAACATTCGACTAAAATATATATAGTAATTGGTGTTTAGGTCTATTTAATTAGGGTTCTTTAGGTCTTTCAAGATGTATTTGTCTCGAGATTTGATGTATCACCACATTGAAGGCGGTTACACTCGATTGGAGATTGTCGCTGGCGTAAAGGAGTTCATAAAATCTGCCATGTAAAACTGCACCACTTTCTTAAATGAAGCGAAAATTTGATGTCCTTTTTGACAATGTCAGAACAAGAATAACTTCGATGTAAACACATTAAAGCTTCATCTTGCGAGTCAAGGATTTGTTCCCAAATAATATTGTTCGATGAAGGTGATGATCTAATGGATGAATATCCAACGTTATATCATCATGCGATACATGATCTTGCGGGAATGAGTTTTGATTGGAACCATGAGGAGGATCCGAACCCTGAAGCCAAGAATTTATTCGAAATAATTGAAGTAGCAAATCAACCATTTTAGTCTGGTTGAGAGAAGATGACAAAACTCTCGGCAATGGCGCATTTGCTAACAATAAAGTCGAATCGCCATATTTCAGAGCAAGCACTCAATGAAATCTTGCAGGTATGTAATGACATGTTGTCTTAAAACAACTATTTACTATATAGCTTTTAGATAAGTCAGTATTTATATGTTTTTAGTAGTCTATTTTAATGTATTTAATTTAGAAAGCCTCTAAAATATGTATTTAATTATATTTATTGGTCATTTTCAAGTGAAACAGAGTGTCTGATTGAATTCAACGCTGAAAAATACTCAAAATGGAGTATTCACACGCAGTGATTAGATGCAAGAAGATTTGCTCGAGTTACGTACGGCGCAATGGGTAGAATATGAGACAGCAGTGGATTCCTTAACTCCAGCGCCATGTGGCAGAGGCCAATTTGCACAACACATCACTTCAGCTTCCTCCACCAATTGGAACACACCACGTCACCATAACCACATCACAAACAAACAATTTCCCTCTTCTCAACATCAGTCGGATCTTCCTCGGGATGCTTAGCAAGCTGCCTCCGCAAAATTCGCACAAGTCATGCGAATTATTCCACCCGCCTTCATGTGTGTCACGCGTCAGCTGCTCAACCTCTCCACCATGTCTTCCAACAGCACAACACGTCATAACTTGCTCTATTCACCAATGAGAATGCACCACATCAGTCGGTGACAGCAGCTTGAATAATGGGCTTGACTAATGGGCAGCTAACACGTGTCCTGACATCTAAATTGAATGCCCAATGGTCCTCGGACCCTCTTCGGCGCACGAGTCACGAAACCAACCCCCAAAATTAGTTTTTCTCGCTCCCGAGACAAATCTTTAGTCGTTTTATAAATTAGGAACTTAGGTTTTATTATTGAACACATATTATTTGGAGATCGACGTTTATATTTTTAGATGTCGTAGTGCGGCTAATAAAATCCTTGCCTAGGTTGGTGGGGAAATAAGTCTGGATTCTTAATTCATGGCATAACTTGTAAGATCTTTTATTTTATTATTTAATTTGATTTTATTTCTCACATTTCATTGTTGTTGATTTTAAGGAATATGGTTTAGATTTAAGGTATGTATTTGGCCAGTGCATGCTTTTAGGTGGACAATCTATAGTTATTTGGACTGATAGTATCCGTGTAATTTTACTTTTAGACCAATAAAGTGACGAACACTCACCCGTTTACCGTAAAACCCTTTTGATTCTTTAGTGTGCAACAATTAAATCTAGGTTAAACTAGAAGTGGATGCGATCCGGAAGCGAATGCGATTCGATTATTTAGGATTAGTGTTCCCACGGATCTTTATTATTGCGATTAGTGTATTAAACTCGATTGGCGGATGTCTAGGGTTATACATTAATTATGGAAGTAGTAGTGGCGGACGTCCTGGCTATCGAAATTAGAAGAATAAGGAATTTCTGGCGGATGTCGATTTTTTGTCGCTAATCTAGGAGAACTTAAATTAATAACTTTTAAGGAATGATTAAAGACCATGATATACCATTGAATCTTGATCCTTATTTGTTGAACCGTAGACCTAGTTGTTACTTAGTTGTTCTTTAATTGTTTTCAAAATTGGTTTCGGTACTTTATTATTTATTTTATTTAATTTAGTTAATTAAATTATTTTTCCTTAAAACCCTCAATTTATTTTTGTTGTTTTTCACCATAGAAAGACTATCAATCTCTGTAGTATCGACCATTTGCCACTATTCTACAAAATAGTTAGTTTAGGAACTTTATTTTACAAACGCATTCGGCGTACATCACTTTTACAAACTTATAAATTTAACGCATTGGTTGGGTCTGCCCTATAAGAGAATCGATTGTCGTCCCCAATTTTGCAAGTTTTATTGGAGCCCCGACTTTGACCTTAGATTTCGCAAGTTTTGCAAAGAACTTAGGTTTAACTCCAACAAATGGCCACACAAGACAATGCTTTATTTTCCTTTGGCACCTCATTTAAAACATTTGTTCACATGGAAAGCAACAGCGAAACACATGCGATGGCATGCAGAACACATTAGAGATGAGGACAATATGCAGCATTACTCCGATTTCATTGTATGGAACCACTTCAATCAAGTGAACCCTACCTTTAGCTCTAGCAAATCGTACTCCTCGTCACCGGTGGTTTTAACCCGTACAGCTTACCTTCATCGATGTGTATGAAAAAAGAAATGATGTTCTTAACAGTGATCATACCAGGACTGACCAATCCGTCGCAGAAAATTGATGTGTTTTACCAACTGTTGGTGAAAGAATTACAGGATATGTGGTATGACAGAGTGCCTACCAAAGATGTATCGACTAAGACGAACTTTAAAACACGTGGCTCTTATGTGGACTGTGAGCAACTTTCCAGCGTACATCATGTTGTCTGGATGGAGCACGCACGGGGAAGACAGCTTGCACATATTGTATGGATGATAACGATGTTTTCCAGTTGAGGTTCAGTGGGAAAGCAACTTGGTTTGATTGTCACTGATGTTTCTTACGTGATATATAAAAGAGAGGAAAGACAATTTTAATTTTCGTAAAGATAGAATTGTATCAGATAAGCCACCAGCCAAAAAATCGAGTAAAAATACTTTATGTGAAATCGAGGCTTTAGGGCTGATGAAAGTTACTAAATTGGGATAAGATGTTATAAACAATGAAGTCTTGAAGACTAGTGTGTAGAGAAAACAAATCATACTGTGGGATTTACCGAATTGGAAAACAAACCTTGTCAGATACAAATTAGACATAATGCACATCGAGAAAAATGTCTTTGACAATATTTTCAACACAATTATGAGTGTGCCAAGGAAGATGAAGAATAACGCAAAGTCTATGGAGGACATAAAGGAGATTTTTCATCGGCCAGGGCTTCATTACGATCTCATATGTAAAAATAACTAAAGGCTCGGTACGTGCTAGACAAGAAGAGAAAACAAGTATTGTGTAAGTGGATAAAGGAATTGCGATTCCCAGGTGGTTATGCATTTAACATTGATTGTTCCATAAACTCTAAGAAGTTGATGATATTTGGAATACAAAGCCACGATTTGCATGTATTCACGCAACAAGTTTTCTGATTACATTTCGAGAACTCTTACGGGATGACATAGGGACAATAATCAACGAGTTAAGCATTTTCTTTCGATATTTAACAACTAGAAATCTAAATGTGGAGAATCTATAACTTTTGCATGAAAACATTTCAAAGATATTGTATAACCAAGAAGAATCTTTTCGCCATGTTTTTTTTTTAACTCAATGGAGTATTTCCCTATCCATCTAGCGCACAAGGCTGTAAGGACCCGAAAATTTAACATGTGTCACGTGTCAAGTCAAGATCGTATGTGGGATCGACCCATAAAAACGCGTATGTCCGAATCTCGAGTGGAGATGATAATTGGTGAAAAACGTATACACAAAGAATTCTTGAGCCGAAACAAGAACGGGGACGTGCCTCGAGTCGCGTGCCGACGTGGGACCGAAATGTGGCTATAGTGGATCTATGTGGTTTTAATTTGTACATTGGATATACCTCGTGATGCGTGTAGCGCGAGTATCAAAATTTTGAAAGGATGCGGGTTGGTGCCTCGAGATGCGCGTTGCTCGATTGTTGAGTTTGCCTCGAGATTAGTGTTACACGAATCTCGAGGACACTTTCGATTTGAAATTAAAATAGAAAGAGAAATATATATATATTTATATAAAGGGATAAGAATGGAAAAAAAAGATCAGAAGTGAAGGAAAGAAAGAGAGAGTAATCGGGAGGCGGAGGAGTAGATCGAATAAGAGAGAGGGAGAGAGACGGCGGCTCCAGCGAGGGCGCGAGCTGCCGTTGCAGCGGCGAGCCTGGGAGGAGGCTGGTGCAGACGGCGACTCGCAGACGAGGTGACGCGTCGGCATGCCGTGGAAGATCGGCCAGCGAGCAGCGGAGAGAAGATCGGCGTGCAGCAGAGCCGTGGATGGCGTGGCCGGCAGCGGCAGCGCGACGGATCCGCGACGACGACGGCTAGCGCGGCGGCGAGGCAACAAATAGAAGGGTCACGGCGGCGGTGGTGGCTGCGCGGTGGTGACGACGGCCGGCGGCGGTCGCGATGCGCAAGACCAAGACGGCGTGGAGAGCGGTCAAGCGCACAGCAGCAGCGGCAACCAGCGGCGCAAGCAGCGACGGCAGACGGCGGTAGCTCCAAAGAACGCGGGATCGACTCACGGTCGCAGTTGGGGTCTACGCGGCTGGCGAGCAGCGGCGCCGACGGCGCGTTGTCGACCTATCGGATGCGCAATTTCGACGAAATCGTGATGACGCGATGGAGGTGAGGTTGATTCATCTAATTTATGTATGATTTGAATGATTTGAAGTAAAATAGGCATAAAATGTCTAAATGGACACCAGAGACTTATGAGTCGGGTGTCGGGTGCGCAAATGAGATGGGAGCGAGACGTTTGAGGTTCGCGATTTCTCGAAGTAAGTAAACCAGCTAGGTTCTTATACAGTATTTCGTTTCTCTTTATTGGTTGTTGTTGTTTACTGTTTTGTGATAGCTTTGTTGTTGTTCACTGCTTTGTGATGATAGCTATCGTTGAAATTGTTGTCGATTGAGTGAGTCCATTGGCAAGTGAGTCATGGTTACTGTTTATCTGCGATATGAGAAGTTAGGGCTAGAGGCGGGGTCTCGTCCTAAACCCGAGGTTTTTCCTGGTCGTCCGTAGATATTATCCGGGTCCATGGATGTTTCATAGTCGTACGGGCTAGGGCTGGGAGGCAGAGGTCTCGTCCTAGATCCGGGTCTATGGATGTCTCACAGTCGCAAGGGTTAGGGCTTTGAGGCTGGGGTCTCGTCCAAACCTGAGTATACTGGGCTTTTGCCTCGACTCAACGACCTTTTGGTCGGAAATCCTTGTTAGTTGGCCTCAGTCATTGATGTATTGTTTACAGTCTTGTATATTCATGCGTTCTTTATTCCATTTGTACTATTTGCATGAATTCGACTGCTTTGGATATTGTGAAATGTTGTGTATATGTCCTACTAGATTACTTACCTGGGCTCATCATTCTTATATTTGACCGAGTGCAGAGCCGCGGACGAGTAGCAAAGGGAAAGCTTCATAGCTAGATGAATTTTTGTATATTTTGTATTTACTCTCCTCTGATGATATTTACTGGGTTCCGCAATTAGGATGCCTAACTCCCTGATCTTTTTGTTGAGTTATTTAATATATTAGTCACTTCCGCTAAATTTTTAAAATCTTGCAAAACATTAATAACTTAACTGTACAATGTTGAATGTACTGATAATGATGGATTTGAAGGCGGACTAGGCTCTCATTGACTTTGCGAGACTGTCTTGGGGGTCCACGTGAGTTTAGGCTTGGCGGGGCCCAGTTCGTGAAAAAATTGGAGCCGTCACACAAGGCTATTTTTACTTACCTTGTACAATTTTGATAGATGTATCATTTTGAGAGGCATTAAATTATACTTGTTGTCCATCTTTTTCTATTTGTATACAATTAAAATCAATTGAAATTTACGTTTGACTAATTTACTTCTATACGTGTAGGTATTTGAAACATTTGAAAAATATTGTTAAGAATAAAGCAATGGTTATGGGCTCGATATGCATTGTTAATTTAGTGGAAGAGGCAAATCAATAACTTTAATTTAAAGTTTATCACTTCAAGTGCAATAATTACATCTAAATTAAGTGCAATAGTTGCAGCAGCAGAGGCAGTCGCTACAATCTCTTCAACGATGTCAATAATAGTTTGAGAACGAAGTGCCTATCAATGAGGTTGAGTAAGATGAGGAACTAGGAGAGGAATATTCAGACGATGAGGGTTTATTGTCGAGAAAGAAGAAGATGGAGTTCTTTCTTTTTACGGTGACTATAAAGTAGATTCGATTTTCTTCAAGGAAGACTTTAACAATTTTAACGAGACGCCAAAGTTTGACAGTGATGGGACGACTTCGTAGAAGAAAAGCTAGTCTTTGGAGATGACGACTTTGTCATCGAGGTGATTTCCCATTTTAAAAACCCTAGGATGCTTGAAGAGGTGGTTGATGATGCAATCGTGGAAAAGTTTGGAGACAACTACCTGGTTAAAGGAGTTGTGGATACAAAAGTGAAGTTTGCGATGGTGAAGCCTTTTTGTTTGTTGACAAACATTATGGACGACGATTTAGTTAAAGAAGTTCTATAAAACCCTTACCATGGTGTGTTCATTGGCAACTTTGATTTGTCAATTAAAGTTTCAAACAGTGTTCCAAAGATACATCTTGCATTAAGTGACGATAAATTCATCAAAATTGTGTTTGAGGAAGAGTTGGCTACTTTGAAGATTTTGTTATTGAAGCCCATTAGACAAGGGGGAAGACTAAAACTCGAGGATGATTTTTTTTCCTGGGGGAGTGTAATGGCCCAAAAATTGACTAATAGCAAACTAGTCCCTAATTAGGGTCACCGACTCGTGACATGGCCCAAGAGAGAGTAAGTGGTTCTAACACTCGACTCGGAGATCGAGATATTTGATATTTTTGAGTGATGGATGTATAATGTACTATATGTGTGTATACTATACTTAAATTTTTGTATGTAGTTTGATTGTTTCATTAATTCGGCGAGCAAGCTGAGATATAAATTAGATTTTTAAAATTAAGTTACTTCGTCTATAGTAAATCAAACATAAGCTTAAGTTTAGAAAATAAACCCATCACCATGGATCAATCCTCCAGATATGAACAACAACCCATCGAAGTGAGATTGGTGTAAATTATATGTTATGTGTAACGGCCTGAAAATTTGACTTGTGCCACCTGCCAGGTAAGGGTCGTATGTGGGATCCACTCGTCAAAATACGTATGTCTGAATATCCAATTTGAGATTATAATGCAAATTGTTGAACTGTTATACGAGTTGGTATACGTGAGAAATTTGTTGAGCCGAAACACGAATGGGGACACGCCTCGAGTCACGTGTTAACGTGGGACCGACGTAGCGGCTTAATGTGGCTATAGTGGCTTTATGAGATTTTAATGTGTACATTGGATACGCCTCGTGATGCGTGTAGTACGAATATCGAGATTGTGAAATGAGGTGGGTCGGTGCCTCGAGATGTGCACTGCTCAATTTTTAAGGAAAGTAATTGACTAATATATTTTTGATGTGCCTCGAGTTTCACTCCGTACGAGTCTCGAGGAAACAATTGGATAAGAGCAAAAGAGAAAGTGATCGAGAGAGTGAAAGACGAGAGAGATAGATCGTGAGGTGAGAGAGAGAGATATGGAACCAAAAAGAGCGAGAGAGCAAGAGATCGGAGAAGAGAGGAGATCGGAGGAAACAGCGACCGGCGACGCGGAGGCCGCGAACAATGACCAGCAGGCGGACGACCGAGAAGGACGCCGTCGCGCTCCAGTGACGGCCAACAATGGCGACGTGTGCGGTGGTGCGGCTATAGAGACGACTCACCAGCAGGAGTTGCGCGGCCTGCGAGCGCCGAGGACGATGGTGAGTCGGCAACGCAGAGGATCGGAGCGAGCGCGCTCCGAGCGGCGAGCGGACGCGGACCAGCGGCACGGCGCGGCTACGTGGAAGCGCAGCGACGACGAGCGGATCGCAAGCGGCAGCGCGATGCGCGCGACGCGAGCGCGGCGACGCGACTCGCGGCGCGCGGTTCGACAATGCATCGCGCGACGCAAGAGCAGTGGGCGCGACAACTACGCCGGCATCGGCGAGGTGACGGCGGTGGCGCGGTTTCGACGTCGGCTCGGTGAACGACGCGGTGGCGCGTTGTCGGACCGATCGTTCCTCGACGAGGGGTGCGATTCGACAAATTTCGACGACGCGATGGAGGTGAGGTGTACTTCACTTAATTTTAGTTGCGATTGCATGATTTAAGTAACTTAAAGGTATAAATGGACACCAGGGACTTAGGTGTCTGGTGTCGAGTGCGCAGATCGAGGCGTGAGCGGGACATTCTCGAGGTAAGTAAACCAGTGAGGAACTGTACAGTAATTTCATTGCTTTGATATTGTTGATCATTGCTTTGATATTGTTATTCATTGCTTGAATAGTATCTTTGAAAGTGCTATTGCGTGGAGTGGTCCATTGGTTATTGTTCACTGCTTTGAGATTGCTTCCTTTCACTATTGTTGATTATTTCTTTGTGATAGCTATCTTTGAGATTGTTGTCAATTGAGTGGTCCATTGACAAGTGAGTCATGGTTACTATTTATCTGCGATATGAGAAGGTTGGGGCTGGGAGGTAGGGGTCCCGTCCTAAACCCGAGGTTTTTCTTGGTCGTCCGTCGATATCTCCCAATTGAGTGTACGTTGGGGGCTCTTATCCGGGTTCGTGGATGTTTCATAATCGCACGGGCTAGGGCTGGGAGGCAGGGGTCTCGTCCTAGATCCGGGTCTGTGGATTTCTCATAGTCACAAGGGTTAGGGCTGGGAGGCTGGGGTCTCGTCCTAAACCCAAGTCAGCCGGGCTTTTGCCGCGACTCAAGGACCTTCTGGTCGGGACTCCTTGTTACTTGGCATCACTCTTCGATTGATTGTTTACAGTCTTTTATATTCATGCGTTACTTATTCATTTCTTTCTAATTGCATGAATTCGACTGTTTTAGTTGTTTTGAAATGTTGTATATATCCTACTGGCTTTACTTACCTGGGCTCGTCATTTTTGGGTTTGAGTGAGTGCAGATCTACGGTCCAGCAAGGGGAAGGCTCCATAGCTAGGTGAAGTTTTTGTATATATTTTATTTACTCTCCTCTGATGATAACATATTTTCTGGGTTCTAAAACTAGGTTTCCTAACTTTTGTCAACATTGTTGCGTTATTTAATTTAATAAATTGCTTCCGCTAAATTGTAAAACTTGAAAATATTATAACTCAACTTAAAAAAAATTATGAATTTACGTATAATAAGGATTGGAAGGCGACTAGGCCTGCGTTGACCTTGCGAGACTGGCTCGGAGGTCCACATGGGCTTAGGCCGAGCGGGGCCCAATTTGTGGGAAATTGGGGCCGTCATAGTTGGTATCAGAGCCGAGGTTTTAAATACTCGACTCTTGATTTAAATCACAAGCCATGGAGACGCAAACCAGCGAAAGTTAGGAACCCTGAACTTAGAGTGGAACCCTATGATCCTGACTGAAGTCTTCGTTGGGAAGTGAGGAGAGTTGGTGAAATTAAAATTTGAACTATATGTGATATTTGAGGTGTTGAATTATACTACTATCGATTGATATACGATATTCATTCTTGCGTATCGCGTGAGACGTGATAAGTAAAATGAAAGGATTGACGATAAATTTATAGGATTCAGAGAAATTGATAAATTGAGATAAATAGCATTGTTGGTTTGGTGAAGCCAATGGAAAGACAAGTGAATAACTTTGAGTGTACTTAGGACTTGAAATCAATGTTTAGGAACTTATAGAGCTTTTGGAGTTTTAAAATGCTAGGACACTGATTGGATTTGTGAGAATGGGATTAGAAATGAAAAGTGGATTTGTAAAGTACGTGAAATTGATTGTGAATATTGAATTGGGATTCAAATATTAAGAGTTGAATTGTATTGACTTAATAGGAAATCAAAAAGAAAAAAATTAGTGAGGTGACATGATAAAAAAAAGAGGGACGAAGATTTATGAGACAAGCAGGCTCTAAGGGAGCAGAGTGTTGAGATGACTTGAGAGCCAACGATTACATCATGTACGAACTCCTTAGCTTTGACGAAAGCTTTGGAGTAGTAGTGTAGAATCAGAAGCCCAAGTAACTACACTTTAGTGACACTATGCATTTATAGTCTCAAGGTTGGTGAAGTCAACCACCACCTTTAATGATTTGTAAACGAATTAAGTGTTACAAGCAGAGGTAGAGTCTGTGAATCATTCTCGAGGTTAAAGGCAACCTAAGTATAAATCCTACGAGATTATAAATCTTAAGATTCTCACATATTTAGAATTGATAGAGATATGCCAGAAAACGTACTTAAGGGAATTCTCGTGCGAGTAGTGCATGTTGAAAAGAACGAGCACCTTTGAATATAGTGAAAAAGTAATGGGACTTTGTAAAGTTGATAAGATTAGCAATTCACCTAAAAAAATGCGTTTAAAGTTGCTAAGAAAAGAGTAACACTGGAACCTATATGGTATATATGTTATGTTGTAATATACTATATACAATATTGGTAATTATACCCTGATTCGAGGATTCGTGGTTATGGAAAATGTGATTACGTGTCGGACTGGGTTTAGGAATGATCGTGAGGCTGCAGGTTTGCGTTTTGGGAGTGCGGAGGAGCTGCATACATCGCATTGCATACATCGCACTACTAACAACTACATGAGATTTTTCGATTGTTAAGGGCACAGGTTACACCGTCGTCGTCTACGTCAGCAGCGCTAGTTATTCAGGCTGAGCATGATTTTACAGTTCACAACCCACTTGAAAACTTCCAGTTCAGGCAGGACCTGCAATAACCGAGGTGACACATGTTCAGGCCGAGATAGTACTTCCTATACCTGAGACACCGGCTGAGGATACACCGAGAACACCGATTGATACGGGTGTTAGGCTACAGCGGAGGCGAGGTGGGCTCGTGAGTTTCGGAGGCATCATCCGGAAAAGTTCCACGGGGGTACTAACCTGAAGGCTGCAGAAGGGTATATAAGGAGCCACGAGAAGATACATGATGTATTGGCCATACTAGCTCATATGTAGCCAAATATCTCATCAGCTTCGTTGTTCGGCGAGGTCGATGTGTGGTGGTGTACTTCGGAGGTGTCGATGGGAAACAATATGTACCTAAATAGTACTGAGTTTTAGACCATTTGACAAAGGACCAGATAGTTAGTTGTGGTATATGGATCGGTATATACGTGTGATGAAGTATGCTGAAGGTGCGGCTGACATAGACACTGACCAAGCGTACTACGTCATACACGATTTCATAGAGTTTATTGGTTCTGTTGGGTGACGACGACTCCGAGCACGATACTGGAGGCTTAAGCGAGGGCTATAACTGGTGAGAGCTTTGGGAGCATATGCACCGGAGTTAAACCGTCGTGGCAGAGAGATCAACCTCAGCGTGTATTGCGTTTCCACCTTATGCAGCGTATATGACGCCAGTGGTAGATGGACCAGCGCAGAGTTACGCTAGTGCATTACAACAGCCATCACCATCAGATCCTTAACATAAGTACCATCAGAGGGTTGATGGCAGAGGTAGCGGCCAGAGACAGAGTCAGAGATCCAGTCGAGTGCACAGACAGGGACAGCGGTCTAGTCATGCATAGGGACAAGGACATAAACATGTTTGATTTGGATCGAGATTTCAACGTACCTATATGGGCGTGTGGATAGCTAAGTACAGCAGAGCCATGAACATATTCATGTTATTGCCACGTAAGGTCCAACTTTTATCCATCGTAACCGACAGAGGGAACAAGTTGGATTGAGACCCATTCGAACAAAGAGACTGACGGACAGTCAAAGAAATTTATTTACATTCTCACGGACATGCGGCGGATATGAGTATGTTAGTGACGGTGGATAATGGGACTCATATTCATTTATTGTCCAATATATGTTGAGAGGATGTTGACCTGGCATATATTGATGGGAAGAGGCCGATGACGTGTTCGTGGAGATCTCGGAGGAGCCCAGCTCGTCACGGAGGAGCCCAGCTTGTCGGGGAGGAGCACAGCTTGTCGCGGAGGAGCCCAGCCCTACAGAGTAAGATGGGGGTATGGCCTTGGGCGAGTCTGGCCTTGGGCAGGTATGGCCTTGGACGAGTATGGCCTTGGGTCTTCATTCATAACACATTATCTTCCTTTGATAATTGCGTCAATTTCGAGGACGAAATTCTAATTCGTTGGGAAGACTGTAATGGCCTGAAAATTTGACTTGTGCCACGTGTCAGGCCAGGCTCGTATGTGGGATCCACTCGTCGGAATACGTATGTCCGAATATCCAATTTGAGATTATAATGCAAATTGTTAAACTGTTATACGAGTTGGTATACCCGAGAAATTTATTGAGACGAAACATGAATGGGGACATGCTTCGAGTCTCGTGCCGACGTGGGACTGACGTAGCGGCTTAATGTGGTTATAGTGGCTTTATGAGATTTTAATGTGTACATTGGATACACATCGTGATGCGTGTAGCGCGAATATTGAGATTGTGAAATGAGGTGGGTTGATGCCTCGAGATTTGCACTGCTCAGTTTTTAAGGAAAGTAATTGACTAATATATTTTTGATGTGCCTCAAGTTTCGCTCCGCACGAATCTCGATGACACAACTGGATTAGAGCGAAAGAGAGAAAGTGATCGAGAGAGTGAAAGAAGAGAGAGAGAGATCGTGAGGTGAGAGAGAGAGATATGGAACCAAAGAGAGAGAGAGCAAGAGATTGGAGAATAGAGGAGAACGGAGGACAGCGACAGGCGATGCGGAGGCCGCGAATGGTGACCAGCAGGTGGACGAAGGAGAGGGACGCCGTTAATTTGGGTGTCAAGTTGAGATTATTTTTATAATCTATTATTATAATATGCACATGTTTATGTTTTGTGGCTTTTGTGCACAATATTATTTTTGCGATTGTGTATTACAATCAATTAGAAGTTGAGAAATATTGTGAAAATTCAGCCTCTATGTATTAGGGGATTAGGCTTTTAATAGCACCTAATTCATGGATGGATAACTATTATGTTATAATATTTTGAAGTGCCAATTAAGCATGTCCGTGTATTGCAATTTATCTCAATTGTTGTTGTTGTTAGCAAATCATTGAAGCTGTGAATATATCTTACTAGATCGAAAGACTAGGTTGTCTGCTTATAACATAACAATGTGCTTATGCAAAATATTCAGTTTTCGTTTTTATTTTATTTTATTTATATCTTTTGAATGTATAACAGCGAACTTGGCTTTATCAACTCTAGATTTTGAATGTATTCAACTAGCAAATGTAGGGAGTTGCTGGGCATTCGCAACAGTTGTTGTGGTTGAAGGGATCAATAGGATCAAGTTAGGTAGTGTCATTGCCAGAGCAAGAGCTGGTGGACTGTGATAAGAAAAAGAATGAAGGGTGCGGCAGAGGCTTTATTTAGGACAAAGAGGTAATCAAGTATTTGAATTATGCGTGTTTGATTGTGATTTTGGTACGAATGCGAGGAGTTTGGGAATTCGTTTGTTGAACAGGCTGCGGTGAATGAAGCTCACTGTGCGGAGGAGAATCGTTTGGAGCAGATTTGTTTGAAGCGACACGACTATTTTGGCTTATCGTAACTGTGAGTAAAATTTGTCACAAGTATGCAATTTATAATGTGAATCATCTAAATTTTTTTAGGTGATGTTTATAACTTCTTTATGTCATCGGATTCCTGGATCGAATTACATTATATTACATATGATAATTTGGACTTTTGTTTAGAAATCTCAATAATGTCTCGCCAAAATTAGCTTTAAATCATTGATGGAACCTTTCTATCATTTTTAGTGTCTGTCTCCTTTCTTTTCTAAGTTTTCTCTCTACAACTCTATTATTTCCATTGCCTTTGTTGACTACTTTGTTTCTAGTTCTGTCATCTTCTTCAGTAGAGTCGTCCTTTATGTTCTTATATTGATTTAGGTAGAACACTGTTCATCATTATTAACTGTTTGATTGCTTATGAGTTATGAGGGTCTCTTATGATTAATTCTTTATATCATGCTTTGATGAGATGCATGTGCATTCATTTCAAAGTATATCCGAAGGACTTCAACAATTGCGTAGCCAAAGTGTGTCATTCTAGTACATAATGTTAATGTTCCCGTCTCCTTGAACTCTTGCAGAGAAGGCCAAGGTCTCCCTTAGTCATTTCTCATATGTGAAGGTCATGCTGACTGATGTATGCCAAGGCCCTCTGTGGCACAAACTTTTCCATTCCATGACCATTGTAAGTAATCCTCCCTGAAACCTGTTTTATTTTTGAAAAACCCATTTCAGTTAACAAATCAAAATCACAAAATTGATTCTTATCATGTGTAGATGAGAAATATTTTTGCTTACCTTGAGACCCTTGTCAAGCTTTCCAGCTAAAGCTAATAGCAAAATGTTTTTTTTTTGTTTGGCAAAATGTGGAGTGAATTCAATAGGCCCTGTTGTGAACAGATAGCAAAGTTAACTATCACCAAAATGAAGTTCATTCTTTTTAACTTTCCTGTACAAGTATTTTTAATTGTTCAGTACCTTCGCCATGTTAACCGAAAAATTGAGAATTGTTGGTAATGCTCAGGTTTCCGCATTGATGTTCATGCGTTGAAACCAGACTTCAATTGAGGGAAGGTCAATCCACTGTCAAAGCAATTGTGGATGAGAGAATTGGCAATTGTGAAGTTTCGAACAAGCAGGGTGACTTTTTACAAATACTTATCTCTGCTAACACATTGTCTGACAATGAAAAACTGAGTTTTGTTGATTGGTTTCGTGAAATGTGTAGCTATCAATTTGTTGTTTTATTGATTGGTTGTAGAACACTGCGAATTTCTTGATGGAATAATAATATTGTGAGTGGAATGTAGATTTGTATATTTTCAATTGAAAATGGAAATAGAAATTAATTCTGGGCATTTTCAGCTATTATTTTTTAAAAATTACATTTGATAGGGGTTTGAAACCCCTATGTAAGTCTTTGACGATAATATAGAGGTTTCAAACCCCTATGAAATCACTACAATTGATAGGGATTACTATTTAAGCTTTGAAGATACGATAACGCCTTAAAAGAAAACACTTTTCATAGAGGTCAAAAACCTCTATGAAAAGTCTTTCATAGAGGTTCAAAACCTCTATCAAAAGTTAAATTTGTTCTAGTGTTCACTACAAAAAAATAGCAAATCAAAAACGAAAATTTTCGTCTCTGATTTGCATAAATTCCGTCTCTAATTGAAATCAGAAACGAAACAGAGACGGAATAAATTACGTCTCTAAAATCGTCGTCGCTGATTCAATCAGAAACGAAAATTTGATTCTGTTTTTGATTAGAGACGGATTAGAGACGGAATAAATTATGTTTCTAATTAGAGACGGAATAAATTTCGTTTCTAATTAGAGACGGAAATTAGAAACGGAACAGAGACGGAACAGAAATGGATTTTTTTTCAAAATGATACATTTGTAATTGCATTCCGTCTCTGATTCCGTTTCTAATCAGAAACGGAATCAGAGACGGAAATAATAAATTCATGAATTCCGTCTCCGATTCCGTTGCTAATCAGAAACGGAATCAGAGATGAATTTTTGTATTCGTTTCTGATCCGTCACTGATTAGCAACGGATCAGAGACGGAAATAAAGAATTTCGTCTCTGATTCCGTTTCTGATTAGCAACGGAATCAGAGACGGAATTCATGATTTTCGTCTCCGATTCCGCTGCTGATTCATGCATATATTCCTGGAAAATTAGAAACGGAATAGCAACGGAATGTATGAATTCCATTGCTAATCCGTCTCTAATTTTCCTTTTCGTTTAATTTTCAAACATAAACATAATCCAATTGGTTCTCCAACCTATAACTTGAAATTAAAACCATAGGACCTACTCCATCGCCTACACCCCCTCCAACAACTCCTTGGGGGTGCTAACATCCCCCAAAAAAGCAAAATTTGACATTCATACATCGACAATATATATCAACAAACATTCAAATGAGAAAAAAATGTAAAATTCAAAATTTGAAAAAGATTTATATATCCACGAAAAATTGTCTAGTATAACAAATGTTCCAAATTTCTAAGTATTCACAAAAACCACCAATCCTATTGTTCAACAACCACGAAAAAAAACTTACAATCTTCTATATATGCACAAAAAGAATTATCAATCTAAAAGTCATGTAAACAAATATAAAAGTTACATGATATGCTTTACATTCTTCATCTCTCACTTGGAAACTAGATTATGGCAGGTATTGTCACAGGGATATGGGCAATCAATGGCACTAACTCCCACTCGATCGAAGAACCAGTCACCTATTGATAGGGCCACGTTCTGCAAATATTGCAAAATAGATCAAACTTATGATAAAAATACGAAGCACGATACAATGTACAATGTTACAATCAAAGAATACAGCAAATAAGAAGGTCAATATAGGTGTGATATAAGCAGAAATGGATTTCCCATAAAATAGATGAAAATAAGTGTAATGGAAATTCATACCTTTAAGAAATGTCCACAGGGATCTTTGAAGCTATTCAAAGAATTCAAAGAAGAGAACAAAATTAAGTGAAAAAAGTTTAAATGGAATGAATAGTCATAGGTAGTGTTTAACACAACTGTTTTGATCTTTCATTACAACAGAACTTGAAACGTCACGCATTCAGCAAGCATGAACTGACCAACTGAAATAAATAAATAAATAAACAAACAAACAAACAAACAAACAAACAAACAAATAAATAAATAAAAGTACTGATCACATTTTGCAATTCAAAATATTCACACAATATTTGAGCTCATTTCTACAATATCAGGTGTGGCTGCACTGGGCACTTGAATTACATAGGTCAGGACAACAATATCAGGTGTCTCTGAGTGGTTTTAAATTCTGTTTTAATTTACACGTCACATTCAATCTCGGTTATGGAAGAAGCTATGTCTCAGTTGCGTGGCATAATTCACAACATGAGTAGCAGTACTACTTCAACCGAAGTACCCTTAGAGCCCAAGCAGTATAGTATTATATATTAGTACTAGTACCAATACAATTACTACTCAGAAAAGATGCAATGCTAACAATAAGAGGGCGTTGAGGGAGGGTGTGGGAGGAGGGATCAGCGGTAAATAAAAATTAAAAATTTAAAAATAAAAACCGCTAATAACCCTGCAATTGATGAATTGTTGTTTGCTAGTCTCTTTTATTATTATTATTATTATCTTTACATATATCGTCAACAGTCTACCAGTTTTTTAAGTAAAACTAAACCTACAAACCAACCGAAGTTATCATAGAAGTCATATATGCATAACTATATAAGGTTGTGCTCACTACATAGAAGCTCAATCCATATTGCTTGTGAACTATAGATCTTATTGACGTAAAAAAAAAATTTAAGTACCAAGCACAAACATCACTTATGAGTAGTTCGACACATTGATCAATATATAGAAGGCATAAATCACAATATGTTTCTATATAAGTTGACATCATTAAATGCCAACACTGCCCCATCCCCTTGTTATTGATCGGATGAACTAGTGCTCTTCTTCTATTTCATTCTGTTTAGAGCTTATAATCTATCTTCTTAAGGGCAGAACAAGTGGAGAGTACACATTAATTGAGATTGTGCAAATCATATTTAAAAGTAATTATTTTTAAAGCTCATCGTTGTTTTAATATATCAATTCAGCAGCAAGAGCAAAAATGCCAAGTATATATATATATATATATGTATTAAGGTACTTCAAAGAAGAATACCTGGCTGCACTTTAAAGATTACCTGTGAAAAGTCCATATATACGAGGATCAAAACCCAATTCATTGTAGTCCACGTTCTCAAATTTCTCCATTTTCACTGAAAAGTACAAAAAGTTATGTGGAGCTCAGAATAGAGCACAAATTGAATTGTACAAAACAAGTCTAAGAACTGCTAGGAAAGCAAATATTATCTCATGAAAAGTAGAAATAGTCAGATTAATTCAGACTGCAGACAGTAATTTTTTGCTTTCGCAAATATTATCTACCCCATCAGTTCATAGTAACGTTCAGAAAAATAAAGGATATATATATATATATATATCTGTTATAAATTGTATAAACGTTAGACTTGCCAAGGGAAAGAAAGAAAGGGGTGGACATTGTTCGATTACGTCACAGTGTTTAGTTTCTCCAGTATAAAAAACTGACTTCGCGTTCACGAAAGAAACTACACTAGAATATCAACGGCAAATTCTTTCTCCAAAAGATAAATGCCAAAAGATGAATGAATTTTCAGGAATCTCAGAAGCTAACTTCAGTAAACAACAGAAGCAAAACCCAATACCTGTTGTCTACGTTTTACAGGCAGCTTAGAGAGAACATCTTTCTTAAGCCGACGAATCATAATTGTTGCTTTCATCAAATTGTGTAGCTCTTCATGGTTACTTGCACCTTGATAGATTCCAAATACACCTTGAAAAAAGAAATTATCTAAAAATTAGATTATCCTTCAAACCATCCACAAGATGAGCGTAAAAAATAATACTTACACCTTTGCAATATCGATTCCCATATTCATGAACATTTCTGTAGACATCAGGATACAATGCTTCCAAGAAAAATATGGAGCACGTCATTTACAAAGACAAATCATAGCTTACTAAATTAACATGGTAGCCTCAATAATACATGAGTGAAAATTAAATGACATGATACCTGTTTGAAAAATTTCAATAGGTCGTGACAAAGCAAAGGCGTTCCACTTAGCAAAATTGCATATTTAGCTTTTTGCAATTTGGATCACATTAATACCATTAAAACTTGAGGAACAGAATGAAGAAAGGGTCCTATCACTGCATTCAATTTATCATATTGATCAATAATGTCAATTTATAGCGTATCATCCATAAAATTAATGGAGCAATGAGTGTCTAAGATATCAAATACATAAACCAAATAGTCTGCAAATAAAATAAAAGATGAGAGGATAAGTAGGCATGTCTGTCAATATTAAAATCGGATACATATCTTAAACATGGATGATATGATTATCAAATTAAAATGCTAAGAATGAAATTAAATACGAATAGCATGTTATAGGAAATGTTGATTTAAAACTTATTGAATGGGAAAATAATTTCAAGGGCTCAAGATATTACCTCTCAAATCGATACATCCATCGAAATTGAACGGGACCGGCCAAACGGGCCTCGTAGGCCAAGTGGATTGGTAGGTGTTCCATAGAGTCGAAGAAGCTTGGAGGGAATATTTTCTCCAACTTGCAAATAATTTTTGGTATTTCACACTCTAAGACCTCCATATCTTTGAGACTGACACTTTTCGGAGTTAGGGATCGAAAAAAAAGGCTTAGTTCACTAATTGCAACCCAAACCGGGTTTGGGAGGAGTTCTCCGAATGCAATTGGTATCAACCGTTGCATGAAAATATGACAATCATGACTTTTCATGCCGAACATTCGCAGTTTCTTTGGATCCACACATCGACCAAGATTCGAAACGTAACCATCAGGAAAACGCAACTTTTCAACCTACTCGCACAATTTTTGTTTTTTTGATGTATCAAGAGCATAGCATCCAAGGATGTAAGTACTTGTTGCCGAATCAATGTGTAGAGAAGGTCGGTGACAATATTCACGAATATCTTGTCTCGCCTTCGCATTGTCCTTACTCTTGCCCGGTACACACATAATAGTGTTGAATATGTTGTCAAAAACATTTTTCTCGATGTGCATGACATCTAAGTTGTGGCGGATCAAGTTTGTCTTCCAATACGGCAAGTCCCGGAAAATGCTTTTTTTTCGCCATCCCGAATTCTTAGCTATCCGCCCATTCACAGAATCAGCTTCGATTTCTGTCACCTTCATCAAGCCTAACGATTCAATTTCTGCCAAAATTTCATCACCAGAACGCAAAGCGGGCGGATCGTCATTTATGACCATTTTGCCTCTAACGAAATTTTTTTTGTCTTCCCTTAATGGTGATTCCTTCGCCAAGAAACGACGGTGACAGTCGAACCACGATGTCTTACCACCATTTCACAATTGAAATGCGTTAATATCCTCCATACAGTATGGACAAGCGTACTTACCGTGTGTGCTCCAACCGGACAACATGCTATACGCAGGGAAATCACTAACGGTCCATAAAAGAGCAACTCGCATGAGAAAATTTGTCTTTGTGGACACGCCGTATGTAATCACCCCATTGTTCCATAAATCTTGCAACTCTTTCACAAGCGGCTGAAAGAACACGTCGATTTTCCGCTTTGGGCTGGTCGGTCCAGGAACGATAACCGTTAAGAACATAAACTCAGATTTCATGCACATCGACGGTGGAAGGTTGTAAGGAGTCAATATCACGGTCCATGAAGAGTACGATTTCCCCGAAAGCCCAAATACTTGAAAACCATCAGTGCACAATCCTAAACGAACATTCCGAACCTCGGCGGCGAAGTCTCTATTGACGTCATTAAAATGTCTCCAAGCTATCGAATCAGAACAGTGTTGCATAACATCTTCTGGCGAGGAATGATCTCCATGCCATCGCATATGTTTTGCCGTTGACTCAGACGCATACAATCGTTGCAACTGCAGGCCCAAAGGGAAGTAGTACATTTTTTTGCAAGGGCGTTTTTTGGTGTTCCGACCACGACCTCGTCGATGTGCATTATAGCGTGAATTCCCACAAAATTTACATGACATCAACTCAGAGTCCACTCCCCAATAAATCATACATTGGTCCTCACAACAATTTATTTTCTCAACAGGTAGACCTAGACCTCGCTTTAGTCTCTTAGTGGCATAAAACTTTTCAACCAATGAATTGTCATTTGGCAAACAATCCTTCATGAATTTAATGATTTCATCATACCCTCGTTCAGATATATGATGTTCAGACTTGATCGCAAGTAATCTTGCCATTGCGGACAACGTTGTCATGGTTTCGCAACTCGGCCACAATTGTTCACTACTTGCCTCAATCATGTCATATAGTTGGCTTGCTTGGGGGTTTGGTGATTCTTCCACGTGATTCCAATTGAAACTTGGACTTGCCACGTTATGTAGCATCTCGCGGTAAGTTGTCAGATCGTCTCCTCCCACATCAGCATCATCAATATGGTTATCCATTTGGTAAAAATTTTGCGGGCCTTCATCTCCGCTCTCACCATGTTCGTACCAACAGTGATATCCCGGAACAAATCCATACCTACATATGTGGTACTCAACCGTTTCGACGTCCGGGTATAGTACAAGTCGACATTTCTTATAATTGCACGGACATCTAATCTTCCTTTCACTTTGGTATGTAGGACAATGTTGCTTAGCAAATGATATGAATTCTTTGACCTTCGCCGCAAATTCAATTCGAACGTAGCCGTTGTCAAGCCGGTTGTACATCCAGTCTCGACTTGTAGACGACATTCCTATTGTAATTGTGCAATTAAATTAGTCAACTAGTTTCATAATTTCCGACGGTACATGGCAACTTGTATGTCCAACTAACACAATTTATTAGAAGGGGGAATCTGAGGACCTACCTAACTACATGAACAAATAGCTTTGCTTCTGGCCATTGAATAGAGGGGGTTGGAAACAACTTTCTTAATACCTAGCTCGGTACATGATCGATACCAAGCAGTATGATAATTGGTTGTAAAAATACAAGCAACAAGGAGTTCAAAAAAATAAATAAATCATAAGTTATAAGAGGCATACAAATACCACATAGTATCAAAGCGCCTACTACTTGTTCACTCGTACCTCCTTAAGGTTATAGATTTATTCAATTCTCTAGAAATTTTATGTGAAATAGCAACATTAACAAAAAGAGTAATCCTAGTGTTTCGAATCCTAACTAGTAGTAGAAATTATATAATTATAGGTACTATTCAATCGTAACCAACAACACCTAACTAATCAATCATCCCTAGCAAGTGCATGAATATGAAATTACTAACAACTATAACATCAAACGACCAAGTAATTACCTCAATACATGATTCTAATGTATTATAATGTTGATCATGACATGCTTTACCGATAAAATAAACATGAAATACCTACCAAATACAAAATCAATAGAAATCTTGAATTTCTCAATTAAAATGTTGAAATGATATATTAAATATTAATAAACCTAAAAATAGAACAAGCATAACCATAAAACACTAAGCATGCAAGAGAAGAGCAGAACAAAAACTTCTAAACCAAACAAAAAACACAACATTAACTTAATAGATCAAGTGAAGAACACCAACAAATGCACATGAAAGCCAATCCGGAGGAAAATGTGAGCAGATACAATTTCAAGAGAATTCGGGTGTTAAAAATATTTTTTTTGATTGTTACCTTGACGAGCAGAGAGCGAAGCGGTAAACACAGAGCGACCAGAGAGCAGAGAGCAATGAAAGAGACGGAGATTCAAGATCGAAATTCAAAAAGATTCAGAACGTTGTGCACTCATTCACTGCACAATCAACCACGTAACAAATCAAATCACTCAAGAACAGTTAAAATAAAACCTGCAGAAGCAATCAATAATTACAAGAACTGAACTCTTTAAATTTGTTACCTGATCAAGAGTTTGTTCCTTCACAGTCATAGACAATAAGGTAGTTCTACCTTTCCAACATCTGGCATCATAACAACTACCTGCCAACTGCATCAACATAACAACAAAAATTTAAAATACCTCCAAGAATAAACAAAAAGCAAATCTTACATAGTGCACTATGAAAAAACATTATTAATTTATTACTAGACATAAAATTACCAAACCATGGCACTAACATGTTTACCTCTTTATTTAGTTACTCATTTATCATGAAAAAGGTCATACAAATCTCTATAGCTAATCATGCACAATTAGTTTATTCCTATACTATATCATTTCCTTTGTGTAATCAAACAAGTTTTACTTTCAGCAACAATTGCTTCCTTGTTTGGATATAAGCACCAAAGCAATAGAATCAACCAAACAAAAGAATTACTTCCAAGTCTGACAAACTAGAGAATATGTGCACTCTTAATATAGAATAAAAAGTTTTGTCTAAATCAGTTGCGAAGAAAAAATAAAACAATTAATAACTTGCAGAGCTAAAAAAAAGGTCATTATCAATGATGATATTATAATATCCACTTCAAGTTTGGTAGCTTAGACACCCAAGAGAAGCCACCACCTTTGTCTCAATTTGATCCCAAAATTGAAATCAAAGTTATTTGCTTCCACTTGAACTCAGTGACATTTCTGATTTTTCAAGTTAAGATAGTAGTATAATGGAGTGATGTATTCAAACAAGAAAAGAAAGACAATGGGACTCTTATGGAATCCCAAAAGGCCTTCCAGTATAGCTTCCCACTCTGAGCATATTGACACACTGAAGTGAAGTTTCAGGTCGGCTAGATGAGTCAAAAACACTAAATTAAAATAGAGAATATGCAACTCAAATACAGTTCTAAATGTCAACTCATTGAGTTTTTTCTAGTAAGGGTCTACGAGGAGTCAAAAGGGCAATGAGATTAGAAATAATACAAAGATCAAGTAACTAAACAAGGAACAAATTCAAGAAAGCAGACATCATATCACAGCCAACCAATGTGAATTAAGTATTCATGAATTCAGAATTCTATATATAATTGCAAGGAAGTAAAAAACTGCTGCAAGTGCAAGCTAGTGGAAGTTGACTTCTAATTAGGGGTATAATAAATTTCGTTCATGTTGAGACCCATACTAATTAGGACTGAAGCTTTGTCATTGCTCTTCATGTTGTTGTAGCTTACTTATGCTTAATAATTTATTTTCTAATACATAATGATTTTGTGTTTTTTTTTTAGTTGAAGTATATATAACTGACTAAAATATGGTTTTCACTTTTGAAGAAAGTCCAAATTTCCATAAATCTCTTTGGGATATCCAAATCCATAACGTCTTCAAGTAATTCGCAGATTTTCTTTTTTAAGACATAGAGCTTTGTGTAGCTAAAAAGATTTGAGACATACATATAAATGTGAAACAAATACTTAATACAGTCAAGGAACAAAGAATAACAAAGATCGCCCCAATTACAAAAATTACTTTACAATCATGGTAAGAAAATACTTTAGAATTCTTCGAACATCCCCAAATTAATTAGCTTTTATGCATTAAACAATAGTTAGACATAACAACAACTTTTATAAAAGCATTTTAAACAATGCAAGACTACAAATCTCACTGAATAATTTTTCTTCACCTTCAATTTAAAAAGTCTTTGTTGCCACATCAATGCACCCCACTTACAATACAAAATATCAATTACAAGAATAATCCCATCTCAAACACATAAAAATATACAAACAAACCGAATTCAACACCACAAAAAAAAAAAAAAAAAAAAAAAGCACACCAAAACCCCAAATCCTTCTCGTCCAAAATCACCCAAAAAACCCCTAAATATCACTAGCTTTGTCATCATATAAAGTTAGATTTCAAGAGCCGAGACGGTAAAACTAAAACAGTACAACAATTAGCCAGAGTAATTCATTTAAAACATAGTACTCAGGACAAAAGTCATTGCTTCTTATTTTTTGAGAACTATACAATAAAGATCTCATTTAGACCTGCATGCCCATATTGTATCATTTTAATTCACACAATCACCAAAGTCATACAATACTCTGACCTATACCATGTATCAAAAGTCCAAACCGTTTTCAACTTTTCTCTTTTATTTAGTCACATTGGCCCCCAGTGGCCACATTGCTTCACTAGTACATGAAAGTCACATATACTAATCACCAAAAAAGAAGTCAAATACATACACACATTCAAGTGATCAATCCCCACGAAATATTGTAAAATCCAAAACAGAGAAACAACAGATGTTAATGGGCATCGATGATCTGAATACCAACTTGTGGAGGAAAACAAACTAATAAAGCAACAAAAATAACCAAAAGAATTCAAAAAGGGGTGTGAGAAGCTCAAAAGGTCATACAAGTTTCATGAGAGAGTAAGCATCGTTGCCAAAAGTCATGTAAAAACGAAGCAAACTCTTACCAATAAGAGAACGGAGAGCCGTGACCGAGCAAGTGACGGAGAGACCAGAGAGAGAGAGAGTTGAGAGCCGATGATGGAGACCAGCGCGACGAGACGGAGAGACCAGAGAGACGACGAGACCAGAGAGACCAGAGAGACCAGCACGACGAGACGGAGAGACGAGAATTGAGAGCAAAGAACGAGACCGATTTGGGGATTTTGGACGGGATGATCGAACAGGATTTGTGGATTTTTGGGGAGGGGACGAGACGATCGAACGAGATGATCGGATTTAGGGGTTTTGTGGGGGATTTTGGACGAGAAGGATTTGGGGTTTTTTCGTTTTGGTTGGGGGGGGGGGGGGGGGAAGAGAGGAGGGGGGCTTGATCCAAGCATACACAAATCCCGAGGTTTGATGAACGGTCATAAGAAACGAAATTTTTGGTGGGAATGTTGGCGCCATTTTTTAGAGACTGAATTAAATTCCGTCTCTATTTCCATCTCTATTTTCGTCTCTGATCCGTCTCAATTCCGTCTCTAATTTAGTCCGTCTCAATTCCATCTCTAACTTATTTTTTTAGCAACGAAACTTAATTCCCTTTCTAATTCTGTTTCTAAATTTCATTTTCCTTGTAGTGGTTGGGGCTCAATGGTTAATGACACTTGGTGTTATACAATAGGATTTTGCACAATTAGACATGACTTTCAATGTGGAAGGTTGTGTGGTCTCACTCAAAGGCTTGGCTGCTCCAGAACACAAGGTGATTAATACAATTGACATGGCGAAAGCTACCAGAAAGGGTCAAGGACTCTTAGTGCACATGATGATGACATAAGTACTCACAGCAAGCTCGCTGGTAAACATTAACCATCAAATTCAACAGCTGTTGGATGACTACAATGATGCGGTTGATAAACCGACAGGGCTTCCACCACCCAGAAAGCATGATCATTGCATTCCAATACAGTTGGCGCAGGCATCGATAGCAGTATGTCCATATCGTTATCCTCATTTTCAAAAAAATGAAATAGAAAAGTTTGTTTAAGATATGCTCCAGTTATGTATAATTAGAGCCAACAATAGCCCTTTTTTTTCACCTGTGTTGCTTGTTAAGAAAAATAATGGATCTTGGCGAATGTGTGTTGATTATAGGGCCCTTAATAAGATCACCATTAAGGACAAGTTCTTTATACCAGTTATTGATGAGGTTTTGGATGAGTTGGCAGGTGCAAGATTTTTTTAAGCTTGATTTACGATCTGGCTACAACAAAGTACGCATGTACCCGAATGATGTACAAAAAATACCTTTCCGAACTCATGAAGAGCACTATGAATTTTTAGTTATGCCTTTTGGGCTAACTAACGCTCTCTCAATCTTTCAAGCTCTAATGAATGAGGTATTCAAAGATTACTTAAAAAAATTTGTTTTAGTATTTTTTGATGACATTCTCATTTACAGCTGTAAATTGGCAAGAGCATGTTGATCACTTAAAAAATGTTTTTATTACCTTGAGCACTAACCAGTTACATGTTAAGCCTGCAAAATGTCAAATTGGGCAAACTCAAGTTCAATATTTAGGCCACATCATCACTGATAATCGTGTAGCTGTACGTAGATCATGACAAGGTGAAAGTAATGTTATCATGGCCAAAACCTTTGAATGTAAAAGCTCTAGTAGGATTTCTAAGTTTGACGGGGTATTAATGAAAATTTGTTAAAGATTATGGAAAGATAGCGGCTCCATTAATGAGGATGCTTAAGAAGAACTCGTTCCAATGGACCATGCCCGGTGAAGATGTATTTGGCAAATTGAAGACATCCATGACACAAGCTCCGGTACTTGCCCTTCCTGGTTTTTCAAAAAATAAAATTTATTATTGAATGTGATGCTTTTGGATTTGGTGTTGGAGTAGTTTTATTGCAGGATCGCCCTATTGCTTCTTATAGTCACGCATTACAGGGAAAGCATATTTTACTTTCTACATATGAAAAAGAAATCTTGGCATTAGTGTTGGCAGTGCAAAAGTGTCGACCTTATCTCTTGGGGCACCAGTTTATCATGAGGACGGATCATCAAAGCCTTCAACATTTGTGGATGCAAAAAATTTCAACTCTGGCATAGCAGAAAAAGTTACACAAATTAATGGGGTTCGATTTTGTTGTTGAATATAAGAAGGGGAAGGGAAATCTTGCAGCTGATACTTTGTCATGATATTTGAAGACAATAAAGAGCTTCATGCAATTTCTAGTACTGTACCCAATTGGTTGAAAACCTTCAAGGATGAAATTTGCTCAAATCCAAGACTTGTTGAAATCAGGGACAGAATTGAAGCTGATGAAGCTATAGGACCATGGAAATTTATTAATGGAGTCATATTGTTCAAGGACAGACTCTATTTGGCTAATGAATCTCCACTTACCTGTGTTATTATCAAAGAAATCCATGATGGCACTCATGAAGGTTACGTGAAGACATTTCATAGGATTCGAGCCAACTTCTACTAGACGAGAATGAGGAGACAAATCAAAGAGTTTATCCGCAGCTACGATATTTACCAACAGAATAAAGTAGAGCACACCAGTTTGGCGGGGTTGCTGCAGCCATTACCAATCCCAAATCTTATTTGGGAAGATATTTCAATGGATTTCATCGACAGCCTCCCTCGCTCGCAAGGAAAAATAACTATTTTAGTATTTGTTGACAGACTCTCAAAATACTCTCACTTTATAGCTATTGCTCATCCATAAACTGCTAGTTGGGTGTACCTCAGGTATTTTTTGATAACATTTTCAAGTTGCATGGTCCTCCTAAATCCATTGTGTGTGACAGGGACCCTGCCTTTACTAGTCATTTTTGGAAAGAGTTGTTTCAACTTAATGGTACCTCCTTCAATTTTTGTTCAAGCTACCATCCATAAACTGATAGGTATAACTGATAGGCAAAGTGAGGTTGTCAATTGAACTCCCGAGATGTACCTGCGATGCTTCACCAGCTCAAAATCTAAGAAATGGCATCGATGGCTTACATGGGCAGAGTACTGCTACAATACTAGTTGGCATTCTACAGTACAAAAGACACCTTTTGAAATTGTCTATGGGAGGAGTCCACCAAGATTACTATCTTATATTCCCAGTACTGCAAAATTAGAGCTGTTGAACAAGCACTCATGGAAAGAGACCAAGTAATTAAAGAAGTGAAGGAGAATATTCAAGTGGCCCAAGACAAAATGAAGAAATTATATGATGCCAAGCATAAAGAAAATTTTTTGATGTGGAGTGTTTTGTTAATTTGAAGTCACAACCTTATAGACAAATGACAGTGGCAAGAAGAAGAAATTTGAAGATGTTAAACAAGGTATTATGTGCCTTTTTAGGTAATCTAATACATTGGAAAGGTAGCTTATAAATTGAAATTACCCACAACTTCAAGGCTTCGTCCTGTGTTTCATGTGTCATTATTAAAGGAAAGAGTTGTGGTTAGTCAACCGATGGAACCTCATTTACCACATCAAGATCATAGTGATGAGCTTATTCCCGTGCTACAAGTTGTACTTGTTCGTAGGATCCGAAAGGGTCGTGAAGAGCTTCTCATACATTGGATGGGTCTTTCTCCGTCAGAAGCTACTTGGGAGGATCATGAAGCCATTAAATTGTAGTACCCAGAACTCAACCTTGAGGACAAGGTTGCTCTTTGAAGGGGGAAGGGGTGTTGCACACACACAAGTGTGAGCATTGCCACAATTTTAGGGTAGTTAGTTATGTTTTGTGTTAAAACATGAATTCCCTAGAAGTTATCATTGTGTGTCACACCTTAAGCATCGATTTTCAATGGAACATATTGTTTCACTAATGATCCATTCAGTTATTTCCTTGTATAGCTTTGCTCAGGACATCACCACGTAGGCCTAGAGAATATATGTACAACTTACTGGATCTTTGAAGATTACGAAAATATTCTTGTAGTATCATGTGTATCTACCAAAGATTGGCAAGCATTTATAACATAAAGAAAGAGTGCCCATGCCCAGGTTGCTTATTTCAAATGAGATGCAGAAAAACGAAATTGGAGATTTGACATTCAATTCTTTCCTAAAGCTATGAAATCTCAATTAAAAGGAAAGATAAATATGGGCAAAATACTTTGAAGGCTGTAAAGATCGAAACAAATGTATTTAGAGATATTAGGCTTTTTTATAAATAGTAGAGTCATCACAGATGTAAAGCAACAGTTGACACACTATGTGTTCTTTGCATTCGTAGTGAGATAGAGAATACTTTCTCTTTAGTTATACACGTACTAGGCTAAAGGGATTTAGCCGAAACACCAAAGGGATCTTAGACACCAAGGAGACTTGGGATTTCGTGTAAGTGCAAAGTGTAAGGGAGAGTGATTAGTGTAATAGAACTTGGTGAGGGATCGCTAGCTAGGTGAGGGATTACTAGTATGGAGTTTTATGTAAATCTGTAATCATCTTTCTCAGTGCATTTACACCTAGGCGTGGCCCTACAAACGTAGGACGGGTGGTTCGAACTGCATAAATAACTCTCATGTGTCTTTTATTTACTGGAATTTACTTTTCTCGTTGTTTTTCATTTACGCCAAGACACGCACCCCTTATCCGCGCCTACAACACCTATATGTACAAACTATTGTTTGTGGCCATAACATAATCTGTTGGAAGAATTGTTTCTATATTTACGCTAAGACAAACAACCTGTATATGTGTCCACAGCACCCATATATACAAGGCTACTATTTGTGCCTAAAGCATTATATGTTGGACAGAGATTATGTTTTTACATTTGGCATCAGAGCCAAACGTCTATACCTTTCATTGTGTCGAAGAAGGCAAATCCTGATGGCAGAAATATATCAGCCTCTCCAATCAAATCCACCTGAAGGAATGTCAACCACAAGACCTCTACTCCTCAAAACTATCTCATGCTACTACTATTTTATAACATTTATATTTTTACCGCTCTTACTACTGATGTGAATTTTGTAGCTTTTTATATGATAGTTTTCAACATATATATGTTGTTTTTTTGCATGTTCGGTTGTACCGATTGATGAGTCAATTGTTTTTCTCGTTTCAAATTTTTAGTTAGTTGTTTTTCTCCTGTTGATATCTCACCAGAGCACCCTTTGTTTTTTTGTGTCTACTAAGGGGGAGACTAGGCTTAGATATAAGGGGAGCAACACCCTTTTTCAATCACATACACTTTTAATTTATTTCGTGTTTTGATTCATTATAGTATTTCCTGTTTGAACTACAATTATCATTATATCACAAACATCAGGATTTATGTTAGTCTTTAAACTCATGCTTCTCAATTTTTCATGGCATGATTGTTTTTGTTTAAGATAACATTTGCACATTCACTTGTTGCATATCTAATCCATTTCCTAAGTTTTAACACACATATAACAAAGGGGAGATTGTTAAGACAAAAATTATCTAGAAGTTGTCATTGTGTGTCACACCTTAACCATCAATTTTTAATGGAATATAGTGTCAATAATGGTCTATTTAGTTATTTTCTTGTATAGCTTTGCCTAGGACATCGCCCCGTAGGCCCAGAGAATATATGTATAACTCACTGGGTCTTTGAAGATCACGAAAATATTCTTACAGCATCATGGGTATCTACCAAAGATTGGCAAGCATTTATAACAAGAAAGAGTGCCCATGCTCAGATTGTTTATTTCAAACGAGATGCAGAAAAAGAAAACTAGAGATTTGACATTCAATTCTTTCCTAAAGCCATTAAATCTCGATTAAAAGGAAGGATAAATATGGGCAAGATACTTCGAAGGTTGTGAAGATCGAAACAAATGTATTTAGAGATCTTAGGCTTTCTTTATAAATAATAGAGTCATCACGGATGCTAAGCAACCTTTGAGAAATCAATTGTTCTTTGCATTCAAAGTGAGATAAAAGAAAACATGCTCTTTAATTAGTTATACACACACTAGGCTAAGGAGAGTTAACCGAAACACTAATGAGATCTCAGACACCAAGGGGACTTGGGATTTTGTGTAAGTGCAAAGTGTAAGGGGGAGTGATTAATGTAATAGAACTTGGTAAGGGATCACTAGTTAGGAATTCTATGTAACTCTGTAATCATCTTTCTTAGTACATTTACACCTGAGCGTGGCCTCATAGACGTAGGACGGGAGGTCCGAACTGCGTAAATAATTCTCATGTGTCTTTTGTTTACTGCAATTTATTTTTCTCTCTGTTTTTCATTTACGCCAAGACATGCAACTCGTATATGTGCCTACACTAGAACAATTTCGGTATTTAATAGAGGTTTTTAAACCCCTATTAAAGGGGGTGTTATTAAATAACACCTAATTGATATGAGTTTTAAGAAACCTCTATGTAATACATGTATTAAAAATTAAAACATAACACATTTTCACATGAAATTTAATAACACTTTATTTAATAGGGATTTTAAAACCTCTATTAAAAGCAAAAAAAAATGTTCTAGTGCTATAGCACCTATATATAGGGCTACTATCTGTGGCCAAAGTAGAATTTGTTGGACTGATTGTTTCTACATTTATGCCAAGACAAGCAGCATGTATCTATGCCCACAACATCCATATATATATAGGGCTACTATATGTGCTCACAAAAGAATATTTTGGACAAAGATTGTGTTTTTACACTTTGAATAATTGTTTTCACTGTCACGTTTTTTACATTGTTGTTGTTTGTTGTTTGTTTGGAAATCTCTATCCCTAAAAAATCCCACTTCCCCTATTTCGTCGTCGTTTTCACGTGTCTCTCCCACGAGTGATTGTGCTTTGTGGTCTATCGATGCACCTGGAGATTTGTTGAACGTCAGATTTGTGAAGGAACTTCATTTCAAACTCCGGATCTGTGAAGATCTCCTCAGATCTCTTGTGGATTGCGCATCCCTTTGTGAAGGAGCTTTGATTCGAGCACTAGATCTGTGAAGGAGCTTCATCTTCTCACTTCTTCTGTTGGCTCACATTGTGTTGTGCGATTCACATATCTCAGAGATCCAATTTCACTGAACAAGGTTTGTCGTGTCAAGAACTCTAGGTTCGTACCTCTCTCTTTCAAATATGTGGTGTTTAGATCTCGTGTTAGGGTTTTCTTTCATGAAATTTTGTTAGGTTAACTTGAATCTGAGATTTTTGGTGGATTGGAGTTTGGTTTCAGATTGCACCTGGAGATTTGTTCTTCAATCTCTGTTGAGACTTATGCATATCTCCGCGACTTCGTCCGCTCAATGTCAAGGGTTTCTGGTTTCGTCTCTGTTTCGATTGCAACACATTCGCGGAGGACGTCAAGGAATTAGGTTTGATCAAGTCTTTACTTTTTTTCTCTCAATCACTGGATCGAACTTCCCTAATTTTATTGTGAAGTTATTGTTTGGTTTATTTGTAGATGTGTCGATGTTTTTGGCATAGATCTAAGTGTATCGATGAGTTTTTTTTTGAATTCATGTTGGTAATGTTTATAATTTGTTTTGTCGATGTTTGGGCTTTGAGTCAATCTCCATCTCTTCTCTTCTCTCCCAATCCTGCTATCTTTGCTCGTCCAAATCTCCAATGGGTCGCCTTCCCCTAATCATTTCGTCTAATTTAGCAAACCCATAGGCTTCAAAAATTTGTGAATTGTCAGAAAAGGAAAAGTTTGGTTTACGGTATCAAAAATATGAAAGGTGATGCAAGGTGTTTGTTTGAAGCATAGGAAGAGGGGTTTGACGAATCGAGAAGATGAAGAAGAGAAAACTTGAGCACGGAGTAATGCTACTGAAAATTGAAAGCGGAAGACAATAAACCTCAAATTAAACGAAAAAAACTAAAGAAGAGAAGGAATTTCGGCAAGGAGTTAATTAAGGACAACCCACAAACCTCAAATTGAACGAATGAAAAATAATGATAAGGCAGTTTTGTAACATTATCCATCCACTTTTTTTCTTATTTTTTCATTTTTTTTTATTCAACCGCCAATTTTTGGTTGTTTCTTTTTGGATTAAGTTTGCTTCAACAACTAATTGGAGCATTTTGTTGTTGTGAACAAGAAGACTCAAATGAGTTACAAGGTAGGTTTGGTTTTTAGTTGAGCTCTTATTGTTGTTTTTGCTGGATTTGCAGTTTCATGTGGAATCAAATCATGGTCAATAGAAATACTCTATCTCTCTCTCTCTCTCTCTCTCTCTCTCTCTCTCTCTCTCTCTCTCTGCAAGTGTTGTTGTTGGTGAAGCAATAGAAATACCTATTTCTCTATCTCTATCTCTCACTATTTCTCTGTCTCTCTCTATCTATAATGTTTGATGGACTCACTTACCCTCCAATCCAACCCAATCCAATCCATCCATTGATTTTTATTTCCAGGGTTCAGTTCATCTCTTATGATTATCATTGTCTTTGTCTGTGTTTGTTTAGATTTGTTTTGGTTTGCTATTTTGGGCGTAAGTTTGGTTCACGGATTACTTGGTTCATGGATTATTTTGGGTGCTCATAAAAAATAATTGGGCTATATAAGGTTTACTTTGTGTTAGTATTTGAGTGGACTATAAGTTTCGTTTGCATTTCCTAATAGTGAAACTTAGTTGAAAGCGTAAAATCTTCCTTATAGGATTTGAAACTTATTTTGGCTTAATTTTTCTACTTATTGTTTAGCTTTGCTATTATTATTTTTTAAAATATTTAGCTTACTTTTTTGGAAAGGGACTTATTTTAACTAATTTCCTTGTCAAGCAAAATTGACATTTATTTTTTGTGGGCCATATATGTAATTGTGGTAGGTTTTCATGCAAAAGAGAAAATGAATCCAAATGAGAGTAAGAGAAAATCCTTTGAAAATAAAGAGGTAGAAGAAAGAAATCGTGTGAATAGTCGCAGAAGACAATTGTATGCTCAATTAAGTCAAGAAGAAAAAGATAGAAGAAATTATGTTCGTAGGGTGTCATATCGACAAAAGCGATCTCTTCAATGTATGGAGAAAGGTAATTTCTTATAAATGTAAGATATATTTTGTTATTTTTGTTGCATACATTGTTTATTGTCTTCGTATTTTATTTTATTCCTTGATGATGACTTTTTTTTAACAGGTATTTTTGTTTATTGTCTTCGTATTTTTGTTGCATACATTGAATACAGTAAATATGAAGATGGGGTTATATCGTGTGTATTTTGTTTTTAACAGGTTCATCATCAAACCATGATGGTTGTATTAGTGATGATACGATAATAGATGGATTGCAAACAGAACGTATGGTTGAGGGAAACATTGGAACTGCGGTATGCATGACTTTTTATGTTAAAAATATTGAAATTATTGTTAACAATAGTTTTCATGTGTTTGTTCCTCACATAATGCTTTTTGATGCACATATTAATTGATAATATTTTATATGATTGATAGGTTGTGATCTTGTTTAAAATATTGATACCATATAAATTTTTAAAGGAAGCCACAATAGCCGTATGCTAAATAATATTATGGACAAAAAGATTTCGTGTATCTGTTTGTTTTGGATCTTTGTTGTTTTATAGTTCTTTTGAAGGTTAGTTAATTGTTCATCCGTTATGTTATTTCATGATATGTTGTTATTATCTCCTTTACAATAGTGATAGTCTTTTTAATTTTTGTCGTTTCATGTTTCGTTAGTGCTTTCAATTTTCTCTTTAAGATATATTATATATATAAGTGCTAGATGCATAATTTGTAACTATATATTCATGCGTTCATAAGAGGTTCAAATTTGAACGGTGTGAATTTGACATTATAGGTTAGTGATCAAATATTGGACAATCATAATGCAAAGCGATTCGATGAGACTTCGATAAACTTGGGAGGTAATTTCATAATTCATAGAGGGGTTTACTGTTGAAAAAATTGTTAGAAATGCATTTATATGGATAAAGTAATTTACTACAAATAAAGATGCTTTTGTAGGAAAAAATAGAGGAAATGAATTGTTGATAAATGAGTATTGTAACGATATGGATGAAGGAGAAGAAGAGGATGAAGAAGTGTTTGGCAATGTGCTTACAGAGTCGTTTGTGTTACCAGAAGGTACATATTATAGCCATTGCTATGCCAAAAAATTTACTTATGAAAGTCGATGTTTTTGTTGTTGCGATGGAGCAGTGGCTCTAGCAATCAATGATGCACCGGATGAATTATATGCATTATTCACAAGAATATGTGATGAGTCGAAACATTTTTTGAAATATATTCGCGGCTACAATAATAACTTCTCTTTTACATCATTTGGCGTGAAATTAGATTATAATGTTAGTATAAAAAATAAAGGCATTTATACATTTAGAATTTAAGGTCAAGTATATCATTATATAAATCAATTACTCCCATGTAATGACCAACCATCATATTTACAACTTTATTTTTTTGATACAGAGCACGAAGTAGAGAATCGCATTGGAATATTTGATAACTTGAAAAAGATAGTATTGTTAAAGTTAATCAACATACTTTTCATCAATCCATACACTAAATTCTTTCGAAGCTTAAGCACAATCTCAAATTTAAGCAATCAAGAGATATGCATTCGATCAGATCCATCATTCGATCAAAGAGTATATAATTTACCCGAAGCATCCCAAGTTGCTGCCGTGTGGATAGAGAGCAGTCATGAAAATCAACCTACAAAGCGAGATATCATCGTTCATAGCCATAGTGGTAATAGTCACAAAGTTAATTATTTTTATGGATGTTATGATCCATTACAATATCCAATATTATTTCCATATGGTGAAACTGGTTGGAATGAGTTTGTTAAGAAGAGAAACAAAAGCAACGATGTTTCAAATTGCAACCAAAGTAACGGTGTTGATGGCATTAGTTGTGTGGACGATTTGTTATTGGAAGAAATACCAAGTAAGGATATTGTTTGATAGTTACTTAATCATTTCCTTATTTGATTGAAGCTTGTTTTTTTTTATTTACAAGTAATTCTAGCAGAACGATGTTTATTTCATTGTTTAAGTGGTCAACAAAGATGCAGAAACAATGCGGTATCTTGTCGGGAGTATTACCGTTACAAGCTTCAAATAAGACCCTTAAGTAAAAGTGTAATATTACATGTCGGTCGTTTACTTCAACAATATGTTGTGGATATGTATGTAAAGTTAGAAAGTTCGAGATTGGATTACATTCGTCTCAATCAAAAACAAATTAGAGCAGAACTTTATCAAGGTATAATTGATAGCATCGAAATTAGTGAAAGAAATGGCTCACAAATTGGTCGACGGGTTATCTTACCCGCATCGTTTATTGGTGGACCAAGAGATATGAGAAAAAGATATATGGATGTGATGAGTTTAGTGCAACGATTTGGGAAGCCGGACATTTTCTTGACAATGACATGTAATCCAAAGTGGAAAGAGATAAAAAATGAATTAAGGTTTAATGATGAGGCACAAAATAGACCGGATCTTACATCGCGGATTTTTCGTGCAAAGTTGGAGGAATTGAAAAAAGATATATTGAAAAAAAAAATTTGGTCCTGTCGCGGCATTCGTTTATGTTGTGGAATTTCAAAAAAGGCGATTGCCTCATGCTCATTTCTTGATCGTTCTTGAGCCAAATTCAAAAATTAGTGATCCATCTACTTTCGATAGGTATGTTTGCGCAGAAATACCGAACAAAGCAAAATATCGTCATTTGAATGAACTTGTAATAAAACATATGATGCATGGGCCTTGTGGTACGTTAAATCCAAAAAATATTTGCATGCTTGTAGAAGGAAAATTCATGCAAAAATCACTATCCCAAACAATTTTGTGAGTACACATGCCATGATATTGACTCTTATCCACAATATCGACGAAGAAATGACGGGAAAGTGGAGAAAGTTAGAGGCTCCGATTTGGACAATCGTTGGGTGGTCCCTTATAATTCTTATTTGCTATCAAAATATGATTGTCACTTTAATGTGGAAATTTGTTCAACAATAAAAGCGGTGAAGTATCTATACAAATACATTTACAAGGGTCATGATCGAATTGCATTTGAAGTGCGCTCAGAGAATGTAGATAACCATATTGATGAAATTGAAAAGTTCCAATCAGCGCGTTGGGCTTCAGCTCCTGAAGCAATGTGGCATATGTATAGTTTTCCACTTAATGAGATATATCCTTCGGTTATAACATTGCAATTACATTTAGATGGGAAGCAAATAGTGTCATTTGGAGATTGCGATATGTTGGAAGATGTGGTTAATAGTGACATGAAATGTGCGTCAATGCTAACAGAATATTTTGCACTTAATAAAGTGGATGAATTCGCAAGAAGTTTGTTATATAGGCAAATACCTGAGTACTATGTTTGGAACTGACAATCGAAGACTTGGAATCGGCGAAAACAAGGTACCGTTATTGGAAGAATAGTTTCTGTAAGCCCGAACGAAGGAGAAAGGTATTATCTAAGGTTGTTACTAAATCATATAAAGGGTTGCACATCTTTTCAAGAGTTAAAAATTGTTAATGGTGTAGTTGCTAATTCTTTTCACCAAGCAGCTTTATTAAATTGTTTCTTAGAAGCAGATGATTGCTTGGAATCATGTATGGAAGAGGCTTGTAAGTATCAAATGCCATTTGCGTTACGTCGATTATTTGTAACAATATTATCTTTTTGTAACCCTGAAAGTGGTAGACAATTGTGGGGAAAGTTCAAGGAGCAAATGTGTGAAGATTATGTTCATTTGAACTTGAACTTTGATACAGCAGAGAAGAAAGCATTAAAACATATTAATGAAATGTTGCTTGCAATTGGAAAGAGTTTAGCAGCTTTTAATATACAATATGAATTATTCAATGTTGAGCCAGGTGTCAATGATATGCTAGAAATAAATGAGGAATTGGAAATTAAAGCTTCTGATGATGATGTAAAGATTATAAAAATGTTGAATGAGCGCCAGAAGTATGCATATGATTGTATTGTTAATAAAGTGTTCAATAAGGAAGAAGGGGTGTTTTTTATAGATGGTCCAGGTGGGACAGGCAAAACTTTTTTATATAGAGCATTATTAGCAACGGTAAGAAGAAAGGGTGATATTGCTTTAGCAACAGCATCATCCGGCGTTGCAGCATCAATTTTGCCTGGAGGTCGCACAGCTCACTCAAGATTCAAACTTCCTGTTAATGCCAATGATAATCAGACATGCAATGTAAGCAAACAGTCAGGCCTAGCAAGGTTGTTGGTGTTCACGAAATTGATTATATGGGATGAGGCTCCAATGGTTCATAAACACTCAATCGAAGCTTTCGATTGTTTGCTTAAAGATGTTTGTGATAACGAGAACTCATTTGGAGGAAAAGTTGTTGTCTTTGGCGGTGACTTCGGACAAATATTACCAGTTGTTCGCAGGGGAACTAGGCATGAGATAATTGACTCGTGTTTGGTTAAATCATATCTTTGGTCACAAATGAAGAGAATAAAGCTGGTTGAAAATATGCGTGCAAAACTGGATGAGGTTTTTTCAAAATATCTACTTTGTATTGGGAATGGAGTTGAGAGACAATATAAAGAAAGTTACATCAAAATTCCATCAGAAATGATTATTCCTTATAAAGACATGAAGACGTCGTTGCGACATTTAATCAATCATATTTATGGTGAATTGAACGATTATGCGAATAATTTGGATGCAATGACAACAAGAGCTATACTGACAACGAAGAATGAATTTGTAGATGAAATTAATTGGTTACTTATAGAAGAATTTGTTGGAGATATGGTTAAATATTACAGTTTTGATCAAGTCATTGATAATAATGAGCATAATGTAACTGAAGAGTTCTTAAATAGTTTCGTATTGAATGGTATTCCTCCACATGAATTAATTTTGAAGAAAAATTGTCCTATCATGTTATTACGAAACATAAATCCTGCATAAGGCTTATGCAATGGAACACGTTTGATATGTCGGCACTTTGAGAGAAATGTAATTGATGCAGAAATAATAAATGGCGATTATGAAGGGAAGAGAGTTTTCTTGCCACGAATACCATTTGTGCCAAATGAAGGAGATAAATGTCCAGTTCAATTCACAAGGACGCAATTTCCGATTCGGTTATGCTTTGCTATGACAATAAACATGGCTCAAGGACAAACATTAGACTCTGTTGGAATATATTTACCTGAACCCGTGTTCTCGCATGGACAATTATATGTTGCATTGTCACGTGCAAAATGCGCAGCATCGGTGAAAATGTTGATCAAGCCGTCAAATTGCAACAAATATTGTGATCGAACAAAGAATATCGTTTATAAAGATCTTCTTAAACATGTTAATGAAGACGGTTAAACTTGTCTACTAATCAAAGAGGTTAGTGCGTTGTGCTTATAATATTCATAAAATTCAATAAAATTTGGCACATTTTTGTAATTTTGCTAATATTTTCTTCTATTATGTGCAATTTTCTACGTTGGTTGTTTGCATTTCAATTCTTTTTCGATTATGCATTCATCAATTTTTTAGTCATTTCTCAATTTTGTTAAAACTTGTTAATGGTGCCCTCCAGCATAAATACCAGATGGTGAATGAGGAGCTAAGGAATGAAGCAAGTACACATGGATACATCTAATTCCTTTTGTTCATTACTCCAACCTTACTACTTGGTAGACCGTGGTCATTTTCATTTATGAGGTAACTTCTTTTACTCTTAGAAGCATGGATCTATTTGGCTTTGTGTTTATGTCATTTGTTTAAAAATTGTGTATTAATATCTAAATGGTTCATGAGAATGTCTAAATTTCTTATAATGAAAAAAAGAAAAAAGAGAGGAAGAACTCGGATAGTGGAAGATGCGATTCTTACACACCAATGATGGACGTATTTGATGAGGTTGGGATGGTTTCATTGATGAAGTATGTTATTCAGCATATGCAAGAGCTGACATTGGAGGTCAATGTGGTTACGTACATACACTTCGCGTTGTTACATTGGTTTTCGAAGAATGGGGACTTCGCGGATATGAGAATTAATTAATTCTCAAACTTAAACCGTATTGACGAAATATCTTTCTAGGGCTTCCAAGGTTGAGTGCATTTGTTTTCCTTCTTTCTTGTGTATGAACTGGTTGTTTTAAGTTTAAAAGTTTCAATTCTATCAATTTTCGTTATGCTTTGGTTAATGCTAGGGGTAGCAAAAGTGAAATGTGGTTTGACATTAACTTATGCAATTTCCTCTGATAACTCATTTTATTTCAGCAAACAATATATATTTTTATCGAGTGTTTTACAATATGGGTTACTCTTACAATTTCTCGAGAATGACCCTAACAGTTTCCAACAATTTTTTTGCCACTTAATTTATTAGTCATAAGATGAAATAGTTTTACCTCAATGTGTTGTCAACATCTCTTTGTGTTTTAGAGTTTTAGTGATTTTTTTCTTTGATTTATGTTGGGAAAATTGTATGCTGCTGTTCAATTTTTGTTTCGATTTTGTTTTTAGGTATGTTTAATACTTCTTCAGCTCTCTAAACAAATTATCTTTTTTGTGATTCTGTTCAACAGAAGGTCTATGCTTTTGTTTCTCTAGCCGTGACTTTGAAATGACAATTTGCAATTGCAAGAAGCTTCATTTGAGAATGCATCAATTTTTATATCCAAAAATGTTGTTTCGGAAGGAAAAGGTTAGTGCACTGTTTGTGTTATTTGTTAAGAATAAATGGCTTCTTCATACGGTTGTTTATTAGGGCCTCATTTTATTTTTGGTCTTTGTGGTTTTGATTAGTTGTGAAGAGGATTCAGTGGTAGGTTCAATGACCTCACCATATTCATTAATGGGAATGAGGATTACCTTTTTAGGGTTTATTTTGGTGTTGATTGTTTGAAGAGTGTATGTTTCTCTTTTCATTGTTTGATGAGGATAACTTTTGTTTGGTTGATTTTGGCTTATGTTGACATTAATTTTTTTAGGTTCTTATTTACAATTGTTAATTTATCTTGTAATTGTTAGTGAATAAATCATGATGGATAAAGTTTTTGAGTTTTTTATTGATTATGTGTGGATGTTGACTCGTTTGTTGTGTGCGTTTTTGTTTAGGTTTCAGTCTATCAATAATATTATAATTTTCAACCTCTTAACAACATTGTTGTCCTTCATTTATTTGTTTAGCACTTCATCTTGTTCAAAGAACTCATGCTCTCATTTTTCCCATTGTAACTATGATCAACTTGGTGACAAATGTAGGAATCAAAAGTGGGTTACTCTAGCATTAGGTGAAAGTAAATCAATTTCAACTTCTCGCGAGGTTAGTTCAGTTTCTTGAAAAAATGTTATGAACATTATAGTATGCTAGAGATTTAGGTTTAGTTGAAGTTAGGAATGAACTGAGCTGGTTTGCCATGAGATTCTTAACGAGTTGGATTGATTTTCTTTTGGTCTATTAATTTGTTTTAAGGGAAGTGATTTGGTCGTAATCTTCACAATATTTGCTACTTGCCTTTTTGTATTGTCTAATTTGTTTGGAGTCTCGAAAAAGCTACTATTGAAAAAAACATGTTTAATATCCTTGCTTAGTGCTCGAAGGATGTGTTTCATAGTTTATTTGCTTAGAGTGCAGATGCAATTAAAAGTAAACGTATTGCTAAACCAATCTAGCAAATCTTCAAGTTTATCTGCTCCAGCTGCTGAGTATTTCTTAGGAATTGTGCTTTCGCTTCCCATCAAAGTAAGTATGCAGAATGCAATATTATTGATGCTTCATGACATGCTAACAGGTAACATTTTTCTTTTCAGCACAAGAGACCGCAAAACTTTTTTGTTATTAGTTTTAATTTGGAGGTTCTTTGTTATGTTGATAGAGATCTTCCAGTGGCCCACGACATTTCAATGTTGGTAGTGTCTGAATTAATTGACCAATTATCTGCTATGAAGAAGATGTTTTGTCTTGCCTCTTATCAAATCATCCTCAGGTACTATTTGTTTTCCCAGTTAATCCACCGTAAAAAAGTCGAAAGAAATATTTTTTTAATCTCCTATGTTTTGGGGCCTAAACAACATTGTATGCACACATTGTTTAAGACAAAATGCATTACTTAAAATGTTGTATATGATACATGTAAAAAATCGTTAGGGTTAACCTCTTTTTGAACCGAGGTTTAAACAATCATAATCTTATGTATTCTATTTTGTGTGCTTCTATTTTATGTTCTTTAACTATAGCACGTGTTAAGGAAATTTCTACCTATACTTTATTCTCTATTTCTTCTCCGTTTCTTTTCTTTATTTTCATTTCATGTTGCAGGTAGGATCAATAAATTGATTGGGTGACTTTCGAATTTAAGTGTTCATGCTTAAAAGAGAATCTCTTGCAATATTAAAATATTACTTCCCCATGTGTGGGAGAACTAATCTTCTACTTTTTTTTCCTATATTTTTTTTCACTCCTTAAATTTGTCAATCTCTTTTTCATTATTGTAACTATATGTAATTGTATATAAATTTTGTTCAGATATTTTGATATTTTTTAAATTGAATAAAGTCATGATCCTATCAAAAACAGAAATTGTTGTTATATTTAATTTTTGCTAATTAACTTCCCATCTCTTTATATTTTCAAGGGCATCATTTCTTTGTAGATGTTGTTAATCTATTGCGTTTGATGCTTTGAATAATTACAGTGAAGATATTTGGTAAAATTTGTCTTTCTAAATACCTTTCATGCATGCTAGACTCTGCACATAGCCCCGCTTTTATTTGTTAATTCTTCTCCACACCAGTGCCACCCTACATGTATGTCCACCTCCATTTGTTGTCCATAACTTCCCCAAAAAAAAAAAAAAAACCTCTTATGTACTCTGAATGCACCAAACACAAAATGATCCATATCTGAAATGGTCTCACCCATGTCATACCAAAACCTTCAGCCCAAAAGTATCCAAATCCAAGGAGTCTCTCCCATTTCCATTCCCTTCTTCTTTCTTGTGTCTCTTGTTTTATTTATTTATTGTAATTGTAATTTCAGTAAGGTATTTATCTTGTTTTTGTAGGTCTTGGAGCGTTTAAAGCAAAATCGATACATGCTCTTCACTGAGGTCAAATGTTTAAACTTTCTCCTCTATTCACCTCTTCCACTGATTACAAATTGAGACTTATCACATGTTAGGCAATCTGATGGAGATCTCCTGAGGTCTGTTTTTTATCATTTGTGAGTATGGCTACGTTAAAGATCTCTTCAAATATCTCGTTATGAAATATTTTTGCGAATCAATATTTGGTTCTCGATTGGTACGACTACGTTGGACATATTAAGTTATTGCATGTAGTATCACATAACCATAAAATTTGGCAAACGATACGTTGGACATATTAAGTTATTGAATTAAAGCCACTTGACCCGATATAATTAGTTACATATTGTGGATTTTTTTTTAATCCTATTTATGTGGTTGAGTGTTTCATTATATGTGATTTAAAGCACTGATGTTCTGTATTACTCCAGTGATGATGTATTTCTTATGAGGTTGTTATGTCCATGTGTCTAAGTAGCTCTTTTTTTTTCATACATTAGATTTTTTTTTCCCTTGGGTTTTGATTAAGAGTTGAAGATGAAGAACAACTATCCTTGTTCTTTCTTATGCAAGGATCATAACTTGGATAAGCAGGCAAAATTATTTTAAATAGAAATACTTTTTTGGAGTTTTTGGATGTAAATTTTAGTTAAAGATTTCGTTTCAAGTTTATTTTTTTTTAAATGTTACCTCTTTCAATTTCTTTTCTAGGCTTCATTTTAGGTAATTACAGTGAATTTGGCTAGCTTTTTGAAAGAATTTTAAGGTGGAAGTTCAAGCTTTCATTTTTCTTTTTGGTTATACTCTACTCCGAAATGTGTCTGGTTGCGACAATGTTAAACGTGAATATTAAAGTAATGGATGCAACTTAAGTATCTCTAATTATGGGCATCCTCCAAACGAATTGATTCATATGAGTAATTAAGTTCATTTTCATCAATCTCTGTAACTTAAAATTCTGCTATTTTCTTTGGCTTGGTGAGTATGGTAAGAATTGGTACAAAGTAAACTTTTGCATCTATTGGTTAGCGTAGAAAATTTATGTGGTTTTCTTTTATGCTTGATCAAACTGAAGTTTCAAATTTCAGCATGACTAGCCGTCTTACCTCTTAGAGTTGCCAGTTGAACAAGGACTATTGTTGCACTATAAATGAATTAACTTTATGGGCATTCTCTAAGGGTATGTAATTTAGCAACATCGTCTCCTCCTTGCTGATTTAGCAGATTCTTATGTGCTCAAAAAGAAAATCCTGATATCCTTTATTTTTTACTTTCAAAATTCATTTATAAAGCTCAAATTCTTTCTCAAGTCATAGTTCTTTGTGTTTATTTTGTCATAATAGAGTCAACCCTTTTCACTCTCTTCAAATGAAGAATTCGTAAAGGTTGTTTTCAGCTTCTTAGAGTTGTTGAGGTAGTGCAAGATAGTAAACCAATTGATTATATTTTACTTCAATGCTCTTTTTGGTACAAACTTGAAATTGGTAGCCTGAAATGTTTAAGAAGCTTAAGAATAGGTGAAATAAAATCTTTTATTTTAAAAAGTATACAATCCACCTTTTGATCTTATACGTCAATGACTTATTCACAAATCACACCAACAACAATAACTAAGCCTTAGTTCCAAAATTAAAATAGGTCACATATATGAAGATTTTCTTTTATGCTTCTTCGATGGATTATTTAGAAAGTAAACGGTAAGTTGGCGAAGCAGAGAGTATGTCCATTTAAGTGTATATATGTCTTCCTTTATTCCTTTATAAAGGGAATACAACATTTTCAACAGATTCGATCAAACTTATTTAGGCCACAGGATTCAAATTTGATTAGTAGCTTGGAATCTAAATGCATATCAATTCAGATTTATAAATTCATGAGGAATAGCCAATGTGGTTTGCTTGGTGCGAGGCAATAGGTCTCACTTTTTTTAAAGAGTATGAAACGTTTTGAGGAAAATTTATCATAGTTCTTGAAATTTACTAATATGATCAGTTATTGAAAAATCATCTTCAACAAGGAATATCAGAAGAAAATGAGAAAACAATCATTTTAAGCTTCTTAGTTGTGCTAAGTTACTAATTGTTAGAAACTTTACGAAAAACTGATTGAACATTGTCCTTGGTTAAGCAATTCAATTCTCAAGTTTAGGTATTTTTTTCGTCCATCGAATTTAGTTTTTTCAATTATTAGAAAGATATGTAATTAACTTTTTTCCATAATATTGGGTAGGTAATTAAGAAGTTTTAAATTTATGTATAAAAATATTGGGTGCTTACCACTTCCCATCTTTTTGCAGCATGTCAGAGGATTGTTAATTGCAACTTGTGCACAACATACTATAATATTGCCCAAAAGTTTTTTAAGTTGTTAGATTAATATTTTTGGCATTGTTAATAAAGTTGCAAACCTCTTACTCTTTTAAGACAAATGTTTTTTTTTTTAAGAAGTGAAAAAAAAATATGTTAATTGAATAAGCATGGTTGTTCATGGAAATTTTAAAGCATCTCTTATGAAGGTGCAAAGTAATGACAATGGGATTAGATCTTAATTATGCGTCATAATATCCTTTGGTCAAACACTCTTGTAACTCTTACAATAAACTTTTGTTAAATAAGGACAAGGCTCATGTGATTCATTCCATGTGCTCCAACTGATTAGATAGACAATGGTATTGGTTTGGATAATATTTGAGATTTAAGTCTGATTCAATCCAGGTTTAACTTACTGTATTTTGCTATTTAGATCGATGGTCATTTTATGGTATGACTTTTCTACTATCGATACTTTAGATTCAATTGCCTTGTCTAATATCCTTATTCCTGTTGACAATTCATACTTTTATGAGTGATAATATTAGGCTAAACTTGATTCATATGGTTCACCTTTATTCTTTAACTCAGTTGTTAAAACAATTGCTGATAATTCACACTTTTTTATAGGTGATAATATTTTTAGTTGTGTCAACCTAATTAGTTTCTTTATTTTTTCAATTTCGTTCGTACTTTTTGTTATTGTATAGTTTAGAAAATAATTCAACCGCTGCCTTGTAAAAACAATTGACATCAATTTAGTTCATCAATCTTGAACTTCGAAAGTTCTTATTTTGTTTAGTAATCTTTATCCTTTTTTTTATTCTTCAGATGTTATACCGTTGGAGTCTAAGCTCAAAACCTTGTTTTAGTTGCTTTAAATTTTTATCGTTGTCCTTCTTTAAGCGTCAAATTGGTGATTAGCTTAAAAGAAATTCCAAATTGCTGGAGCAAGCTATAGAGGTAATTGGTGCATTTCTTTATCATATTCTATTAAACTATTGCATACATTGCATAGTAAGTGACTAGACTTTTTTATTATTATTTACCTATCATTGAAGGCATGAAAAGGGAGCGAAGCACCAAAACTCATCCATTTGCCATCTTAGAATTTCATATACTTAATAAGAAAATATGTAAGAGTTAATTTGAGGGAATATCCTGCATATTTCGCCACAAAAAAATCATGCATATTCTGATATTTGGATTTGTCTTCATCGTCCTTCGCCGATTTTCTATTTAGATATAGTTTTCAATAAATTAATTTTACCTAATATTTTGTCCACTATTTATTTTACAATGGTTGCAGTTTTGGATTTTTTTTTTTAGAAAAGTGCTTGTTGCAGCTTCGAAACTCTCTAGGATTAGAAGGCCAAATGATCAAAAATATTCTAACCGTTACAAGTTGTATCAATTCTATCATAACCTTTGAGCTTGTGCATAAGCGTTAAGGTGATGATTGAAAATCTTAAAAAGAAAGACATTGAGACTAAATTACTCATCATTAATAGCCTTTTTTTAATGAGTTTTTGCTTTACTAATTAATGTGAAACCCTCAATTGGCATTAGTGACATAATTTTAAGTTAGGGGTAAGATTGGAAAAAAGATAATAAATGCACCCTTGATTTCCTAATGTGACACATTGTGGAGCAAGAAAAAAATTCAATGTGACAGATAATATCGAACGGAAGAAGTCTATGAGTTGAAAACTTGTAACACACTTTACATGAATTAGAGTCGTCATGTTGATGTAAATAATGTTGGTTTTGTTAAAGCATTTGTTATTAGTTCCTTGGATTCGGAGAGTTAACTCTGTGAATTTCTCATGTGGTGTTCATGCATATGCTGCTGTTGAATTTTTGTTTCGATTTTTGTTTTTAGGTATGTTTAGTACTTCTTCATCTCTCTAAACAAGTTATCCTTTTTGGGATTCTGTTCAACAGAAAGCCTATTCTTTTGTTTCTCTAGGCGTGACTTTGAAATGACAATTTGCAATTGGAAGAAGCTTCATTTGAGAATGCATCCATTTTTATATCCAAAAATGTTGTTTTCGGAAGCAAAAGGTTAGTGCATTGTTTGTGTTATTTGTTAAGAATAAATTGTTTATTTTTATGGTTGTTTATTAGGGTCTCCTTTTGTTTTTGGTCTTTATGGTTTTGATTGGTTGTGAAGAGGATTCAGTGGTAGGTTTTCAAAACATGATTTCATTTTTTGTTAATTTCTTATCTTATCTCTCTCAATTGCTTTTCAGATTTCTGATTGTGTAATATACAGAGCATGATTATCTTATTGTGAATAATATGTTGGTGAAACTTTAACTATTGTGTTTCTTGCTGGTTGCTCTTGTAGGTGAATGTTGTCACTGTTGATATTGGTCCATGTGTCAACTAAATTTAGGGAAAGTGATTTTCGCTGCTTCGTTGAATTGCTAAACGTAAAAAATTGTTATGTTGTTTCTTCACTCTTAATATTGGTGCATGTTCAGTTCCTTGTAATTGCGTGAAATATAGTAATGTGATGATATAGTCCCATTTGATGCTTTGACTCCACCTGCTTCCGAAATTATTGGCTCCATTGACTTACGACTTGCCTTTGATTTTTTCAAATAATATCGTATGAACTTTACATCGTCCAAACAGTACGATGATTTAAGAAGTGATTATTTAGGATAAGGAAAAATTCAACATATTTACTACTAATAACTATCGACTAATTATTGATCATGTAATCATACAACGTTTTTTTTAGTAATACTACAACATTGCGATGAAAGCCCAGTATAATGATTAATGAGTTCTATTAATCGCTCACTTGTGTCTTTCTCTCTGTATAACTTCAAATCTTTTAATTTTTAAAGTATTTTTTTACATTAAGAATCATTGTAATTAAAAATATTAGTTAAACCTTAAAAAAGAATAATTTTACGATAAAGCTCCTTCATATTATTTCACATACGACAATAGAACGCGTAAACTCACATCTCGATAGAAATACGAAAGATTAATGTGTGGGGTTTGCATTTGGTTAAGTTGGGAGGAGTGTTATTCAAAACTAAGTTTGAATGCCTATAGTTATACTGCATCGAGTTATGTGCTCAATGCGAACCCAATCAGGTTGCTGCGCGACTTCAGTTTCTATTCTGGTTGGTTATTTATTAAAGTGGATATAATTTACCTGCTCAACTCATTGTGAATTTGGAAACATGTTGTCATAGAGATTTTAGCTTCTTAATCTTGAATGTGAATTAATCGTATTCTCAAGTCGATTTGTTTTGCTTTCAAATATGCATTGATGTTTTTATCTTAGTATTTGGTAGCTTAAAAGTCTTTGTGAATTTTGAATACTAGTTTCGAACTTTTGCTTCTGGATTTCAGGTTGCGAAAGAGAGTTCTGATGTGATCATCTTAGATGACAATTTCTCCACAATCGTGACTGTTGCAAAATAGGGGCGTTCGGTGTATGTCAACATTCAAAAATTCGTACAGTTTCAATTGACTGTCAATGTGGTTGCATTGATTGTTAATTTTTCATCTGCATGCTTAACAGGTATAAACAAATTCCACGAATTTATCTTTGATGCTTGATTTTAGGTTTTCTTTTCATTACCTAATTGACAAATTATTTTCTCAAAGTGAATAACTTCTCTTACTTTGTTTCTTTCTGTTAGACTAGAGGGACTTGCAATGACTTCAAAGCGTGTAACACTGCCACTTTCATAAATGAAGTTTTGCTCTCTAAACTCAAGAGTCAGCAAATATCCTAAAGGATACGATGAAGTAAACCCACCTTTCACTTTGCGGTAGTGAAAGATGAAAACAAGAGCAATTGTTGGTGAATTTCGAGATGATTTCTTCCTCCCCAAACCTCTCCTCTTATAGAGCACTGGTCATGACCAGTTAGAGTGAAAATGGGGTAGTGGAACAGTCAAGCATTGATGCAATGGAGTCATTGCAAGTCAAAAGAAGCTGAAACCCTTAGCAACCAGTCTCACTTTGTGTTTTTTAATGGGTCCATCAACTCTTCTTTTCATTTTGAAGAGAAATTTGCATTTAATGGGTTTACACCCAGGAGGTAGATCAACTAGCTCCCAAGTGTTATTTCCCATTATTGAATCCATCTCATCTTTTAATGCCTCTTTCCAGAAAGCTGCATCTCTTTCTTTCATTGCCTCCTCTACTGTTTGAGGATCAGCCTCCGTATTAAAACAATACGGAATTTGTCTAGTTATTGTTTCTCTACTTCCTTCAACTATGAATGTATAGAAATAATAAACCAAATGACTTAATTTTCCGAGCTCGTTTGCTCCTTCGAAGTTCAGGAACTTCTACTATTTCTTTCAACATTAGGAAATGGATTTCTAGTTATTTTTGTTTTCATGCATGTATTGCAATTTCCTTCATATTTATCAAAATAAGGCAGTAATTCCAGATTTACCATATCATATAATTTTCTGAAATGAACATGTCCTAATCTATGATGCCATAAAAATGAAGGAGACTCAACAAGATACGCAGAAACAACATTCTTATTAGATAGAGCGATTACATTGAGCTTAAACATGCCCTCATAAGCATAACCTTTCCCTACATATGATCCTCCCTTAGAGAGTACAAACTCGTCAGCCTCAAAGACAAGCCTAAAACCAAACTTATTCAAAAGACCACCCGACACAAGATTCTTCCTCACTTCTGGTGCATAATACACGTTAGTGAGTGTTATGATTTTGCCAGAAGTAAATTTCAGATCAACACTACCTATACATTTAATAGGGACAGTAACATCATTTCCCATGTACAAGACATGTCGAGTAGCACCAGAATCAACCCACCAAGCCATATCATTTTCAACGGCGTCGATTTTAGATATCATAGCAATGAGATCATCATTGTCGTTACCCGCACCTTTTGCAGTGCTAGAGGAAGCATGATTTTTTCCTTGTTTCATCTTCCAATGATAACATTCGGACTTGAGGTGGCCATTTTTCCCGCAGAACCAACAAGTGACTTTCTGCTTCCTTTGGTTCTGGTTTTGGTTGTTCGATTTTCCCGAACCAGTAGGCTTTTTGAAACCACCAGGCTTGTTAGGCCTGTTCAGCAGGGGCTTTTTGAACTTAACCGCTTCCATCACATGCACCTTTGAAATCTCCTGAGCATTCTGCTCTTTTTCATTTTCCTGCATGCGACAATCCTCTTCTACACGAAGATGGTTAGCAAGTTCATCAAGAGTTATGTCCTCTTTTTTATGCTTAAGAGTTCGTTTCAACTCCTTCCAGGATGGGGGCAGTTTATCAATAATAGAAGACACAACAATTGTTTCATCCATAACAAGATTGTGTTGAGAGAAATTATTTCTAATCCTATCAATTTCACGAAATTGTTCCATGACAGACCTTTCATCAACCATTTTAAAATTAATAAACTTTGATATAAGGAATTTCTTACTTGTCGCATCCTCCTTATGGTACCTTGCCTCCAGTTTCTCCCACAACTCCTTGGCAAAGGGGACGTCATGGTAGAGGTCGAACAGTGAGTCCTTCATGGCGTTCAGAATGTGACCTCTGCAGGTGTGGTCATCTGTCTCCCATTTCTGCCTCTTCCTAATCTACTCGACAGTTTAATCGTCGGACTCCATAGGTTTTGGTGTATCTAGAACATACACCAGATGAAGCGCCACCAGCATGAAATGTACTCGCTTCTGCCATCTCAGGAAATCACCTCCATCGAAGCGATCCAGCTTCACAATGTTAGTCCACGGCTCTTTGATTGACGAAACCATTGCAACGAAAGTAAAACTTTCTTTAGATTGTTAGACCAGAGGGACTTGCAATGATTTCAAAGCGTGTAATACCGCAACTTTCCTAAAGGAAGTTTTGCTCTCTAAACGGCAAGAGTCAGCAAATATCCTAAAGGATACGATGAAGTAAACCCACCTTTCACTTTGCAGTAGTGAAAGATGAAAACAAGAGCAATTGCTGGTGAATTTTGAGATGATTTCTTCCTCCCCAAACCTCTCCTCTTATAGAGCACTGGTCATGACCAGTTAGAGTGAAAATGGGGTAGTGGAACAGTCAAGCATTGATGCAATGGAGTAGTGGAGCAGTCAAGCATTCATGCAATGGAGTAGTGGAGCAGTAATGGAGTAATGGAGAGCAGTTTTAACTGCACCCACTCAGCCACTCTAATAACTACCTATTTAATCTCGAAAATGGTAAAAATTAATGGTAAAAAGTTTTACCCATGGTTAGCTTGCACACATATACACACAAGCACGTGCCAAGTGCTAAGTGCGCCTATAAAAGCGTCGCGTCGCGCTCGTGTTGCTCACCTTGCATAGCACTTGTATTTTATTTTACACACACTATGGTGCAAGAGTACATATATACTCTTTAAACTTGAAGTTCCTAACCAATGTGGGACTAAACATTTATTTTGAAAATGTTCAACACTTTCCGCCCTGCATGACATCCGGAAGCACCACACACTGTTGTCCAGCTACTATGGGTCAACCTGATCATGGATACATTGGGGGCACTTGCATTTTCCACTGAGCCCTCTAGTGATGAATTGATGAAGAGAGCGCCTTCTGGTAGAAATGGGAAATTTATTAGCAACGTGATGTGGAGGAATATCTTCGGGCAGTCTCTTTACAGTTGATTGTCATATGGTATCTCCAAAGAGAAGGGAAATATTTGCTTCAGCTTAGTGGCCTTGAGTCGGACCTGGTTCTGAACACGCTCATTTTTAATTCCTTAGTCTTTTGCCAGGTAAACTTTAGTGATATATTTCTTCCTAACTTAGGGTGTGTTTGATAGCAAAGAAAATAAAAAAAAATCATAGAAAATTATCTACTTTTTTTGTGTAACTATTTTTCCATTGTTTGATAGCTTTGTAACTGCACTGAGAAAAAAAAACCACATTCCCCTATTTTTCTCATTTATTTTCTCGTTTTTTAGTGTGTAAAATTGAAAATCTCTCTCACGATCTAATAATTTTTTCCACCCAAACAAATTTGACATCCGCTACTCTTTCGCGGATATACATTCTTTCTTTCTCTCTTCGTCTCCGGCTTCGTCACCAACATCATCGTCGAACAGCCCGACATCGTCGATTAGATGGAAAAGAATGATATTTTATATTTTTCGTAGGGGATTTCCTCATGATTAATTTTTGCAAGTCTTTTTTTATGCATTGATTCGCAAGTTACTCTAGCACATTTCTAATCACAAGATATCCTTGAAAGAATTAATATTATTACTGTTGTTTCTTATTCGAACTAAAAAACAAATGACATGCACTAGCTAATTATCGATCAATTATGGAATTTCGACTAGTATGACAATTTTATAAAACAGCACGTACATTCATTTTCTGCTGTAAAATATTTGCATTTACTGCAGTACTGATGGGTTATGTACCTCAATCAGTACATGTGAAAAGAAAACTAAGGAATTGAGATCTGAAAAATAAATGAATAAATATTAATTAAATAGGTGGGTTGGAAGAAAAAGAACTGATCTTTTTCGGGAAATTTTTACAAAAGTACAAAAGTTTGTACTTTTAAAGAGGGAAATACGTGTGGGAAATTTTTTTTCCCCACGGTAAGCAATATCGCCTAATGAATAGGCGCTATTGCTGATGTGGCGACGATGTGGATGAAAAGCACCAATAGCGCCTTCGGAGAAGGCGCTATTGGTGTCCACGTGGACATCAAGGGATGCCCAGTCTACGTGGAATGCCAAATGCAATAGCGCTTTCTCCAAAGGCTCTATTGCATTTGGAACCTGTCCATGTGGATCCACGTGGATAGGTTTGGGGACGTCGTTTGGGGGGGGTGGTGATAGCGCCTTTTGAGAAGGCGCTATCAGCGCACCCCATCATCTCCTTCCTGAAACTGACGCAGAGAATATTCTCTGTGTCGGTTTCGGTAGGGATGCAGGGGTAGGGGCGGTAGGGATCACGGGATAGTAATCCCGTGACCAAGGAGGTAAGGAGCTTGGTGTATATAAGGAGGGGACGGGGAGGAGCTCGGTGGAGAGAGACCAGAACGGGAGGAAGGAGTGAACAGCGGCGGCCAAGTAAGGAGTAGGACACCAGACGCGGGAACGCAAAGGAGGTACCATCGGCGGAGGAAGGAGGACGAGCAGCTGAGCAGGGAGGAGAGCGAACCTGCGGCAAGGGAGAGCGGACCTGAGCAGGGAGGTCCGCGACAGGGGAGCACAGAGGAGTGGCAGCTGATCAAGGAGGAGGCGTTACTGTGGCAGGGGAGCGCGGAGCAGCGGCGGGGGGCACCAGACGTCTCAGCGGAGGAGAAGGAGGAGGTCTGGTGAAGGAGGAGGAGGTATTTCTAATTTCGTTTAGGTATGTTTATTAATCATTTTTAGGTAGTTTGTTTAGTTAGTTAAGTTAGTTTAGTTTAGTTAGTTTGTTTAGTTTAGGTATTTAGGTTAGTTAAGGTTCGGTAATTTAGTTTGGTTAATTTAGTTTAGTTTAGTTTGTTTAGTTTAGGTATTTAGGTTAGTTAAGGTTCGGTAATTTAGTTTGGTTAGTTTAGTTTAGTTTAGTTTAGTTTAGTTTGTTTAGTGAGTTAAGTCAATTAAGTTAGTTTATATTTGGTCTTTAGGTTAGGTAGTTTAGTTAAATTACTTTGTTTAGTTTATTAAGATGGTTAAGTTTGTTGAGGTTCGTTTGTTTATTAATCGTTTTTAGGTTAGTTTGTTTAGTTAGTTATGTTTGTTTAGTTTAGTTAGTTTGTTTAGTTTAGGTATTTAGGTTAGTTAATGTTACTTAGGTAGTTAAGGTATTTAGGTTAGTTTAAGTTTATGTATTAATTTGGTTAGTTTAGTTTAGGTAGTTGAGGTATTCAAAGGTTAGTTTAGGTAAGTTAGTTTAGTTAATGTAGTTTGTTTAGTTATTACAATGTTGCAAGATATGTTTGCCAAATTTGTTTAGGTTAGTATAGTTTAGGTTGTTTAGGTTGTTAATATATAGTGACATAGGTATTTCTAAGTTAGTTTAGTTATTTTGTTTAAGTTACATAGGTATGTCTAAGTTAGTTTAGTTACTTTGTTTAAGTTAGTTTAGTTAGTTTGTTTAAGTTAGTTTAAGTTTATGTATTAGTTTGGTTAGTTTAGTTTAGGTAGTTGAGGTATTTAGGTTAGTTTAGGTAAGTTAGCTTAGTTAATGTAGTTTGTTTAGTTTTGTTAGTTTGTTTAAGTTAGTTTAGTTAGTTTGTTTAAGTTAGTTTAAGTTTATGTATTAGTTTGGTTAGCCTAGTTTAGGTAGTTGAGGTATTTAGTTAATGTAGTTTGTTTAGTTATATGCGCACGTTTCAAGATATGTTTGCCAAATTTGTTTAGGTTAGTATAGTTTAGATTGTTTAGATCCATCACTATTGCAACTCATTTTTTTCTAACATTCATTTGTAGTTGTACTGCAATGGATCCAGGTCTTTCAGATCCATCACTATTGCAACTCCAAGCTACACACAGATCATCGCAAACCTGGAGGGGCGAAGTAAACTTTTTTAAATGAATACGTCAAATTTACAGTAATAAAGTATCAAACTCATACATCACGTTTATCATTTATAAGGTGTACGAAACAATGCGCGTACGTCGAAGACGTAGGGTCGTTGATCGAACGATGCAGTATCATTCTAAGATGATCCCACATCTTCATTCCACTGGGTTCTATGGGATTTCCCGTGTAACGGTCCAAAGATTTTACTTGTGCCACGTGTCAAGTCAAAGTCGTATGTGGGACCCACTCGTCAAAATACGTATGTCCGACTCCAATTTGAGATGATTATGTTAGCTACGCGAGGAGTTCGGTGAGCCGAAACACGAAAGGGGACGCGCCTCGAGTCGCGTGTCGACGTGAGACCGAAAGAGTAGATTTATATGGTTTAAAATGTACATTGGATATGCCTAGTTATGCGTGTAGCGCGATTATCGAGATTTTGAAATGAGGCGGGTCGATGCTTCGAGATGCGCGCTGCTCGATTGTTAAGGATGGAAAAAAAGAAAAAAATCCAGAGAGAACCGAAAAAAAAAAAAAAAAAAAAAAAAAAAAAAAGATCGCGAGGAAGAGAAAGAAAGAAATGGCGGAGGAACCGATCGGGCAAGCGGAGAAGGAGATCTCGCGAGCGAGAGGCGGCGGTGGCGCGAGCTCGCGGAAGAGCCGGCCGGCAGAGGCGTACGATGGCGGCGCGACTCAGTGGCAAAGCGGCCGCGGACGCGAGCAAGCGGCGAATCGGCCATGGCGGCGATTAGACCAAGCGGCTCGGCGGTGGACGGGCTGGAGCTCCGGCGGGACGACGGAGCGCAGATCGGGAGACGATCGGACGCCGCCGCCAGAGAGCAAAGCGAGCAAGCAGCGACGCGGCCGGTGGCAGTGCGGACGAACGAGCGACGCAGTGGCTGGACGGCCAGCAGAACGGCTCCGGCGGTGATGCGACGCGACTCCGGCGCGCCTTAGCAGTATGAGCAGCGGCATGGCGGCAGCGCGGCGGCAGCAGCGCAAGCAGCGGCGCGCGACGAGGCAGCGGTAGTGACGCGGTTGCGCGCTTTATCGACCGGTCGGTTGCGCGATTTCGACGAAATCGCGACGACGCGAATGAGGTGATGTTTATTTCGTCTAATGTTAGTGGGATTTGAATAAATTGGGGTCGTCACATCCCGGGTAGCATTTTTTAGCCTTGATTGGGCTTTGATTACTGCGTTTGTAGAGAGATGGCGCCCTGAGACTCATACATTTCACATGCATTGTGGGGAGTGCACCATTACACTCCAAGACATGTAGGTACAGCTTGGATTACCTATCGAAGGTATGCCTATGACGGGAACGACGGACGCAGACTATTATGATGTATGCGTGAGGCTACTTGGACGAACTCCTGGTGGAGATGACGTCGTTGGTTGTAAACTTAAGGTCGATTGGCTTGAGCAAAATGTACCATCAATAGATGATGATAGCGAAGAGGAGTCGGTCCAAAGTTACGTTCGATCGTACATACTACAACTTATCGGTGGTTGTCTTTTCGCCAACAAGTCCAATCGATTCGTACATTTTATGTTCCTACCATTGCTGGAGGATTTTCAAGTAGCTGGACAATATAGTTGGGGGAGTGCGTGTCTAGCTTATTTGTATAGGGAATTGTGTCGCGACTCTCGCGCAGGGGCAGATGAGGTTGTTGGTGCGTCAATTCTTGTACAACTGTGGGCATAGGACAGATTTCCATTCATTGCACCGCGGCGCCTGCGTGTTTCTAGAGCTCAACCGCGAACGGTGGATGGCCAAAATATGCTTATGGACGTTCCACTGGGACACAGGTAATACAGTCGATTTGTCATTAATTTGCTAACAAATCTTGCCCATTTTCATTTATATTAACTTATTGTTTTCTACACAGATGGCTCGATGCATTTTCGATTTCACAAAGTGCGACGCACGTCGTATCGGCTTACCGTGATGCACTCGACTCGCGAAGGCATGAGGAAGATGTGGTATGGCGACCATATACTAAACTCATGGGGTCTCTTCCTGGGTACTGCACTAACGGTCACGGTAGTCGGCTTTCGACGTGTCCCCTTATTTGTTTCCACATTGTCGAGTGGCATCGACCAGAAAGGGTTATGAGACAATTCGACATGGTCCAAGTGGTGCCACCAAATTGTGCATACGACGCCGAACTGCACCTCCTGGAATTGCGTGGACATCATCATGAAAATCGGGTGGCTTTTCACGCAAGCTACATACACATGTGGGAACATCGTGGGGACACCATAGCGACAGCGACACTTAATGAAGGGCACGATCATCACGACTACATGACGTGGTATCGCTCGGTCACTAGGAGATTCATTGGACACGACGGGGCGTTACGTGACTACTCGGTAAGCTTCTAACACTTATTTTTCCTCGAACATCTAATATCTTATATTGCGTGCTTTGAGCTCTTATTTTTTGTATATCATAGTAACTTGGTGCATCAACTGAGACGAGTGTTTATTGAGGATGGGTACGAGCAAGGTCTTGCTGCGCTTGATGAAGGGATTCAAATTTTAGACGAAGATGAAAGGCAAAGGTCTACTCTTTCGCATGACGGAATTGACGTCGAGCAAGACATAAATGAGGATAATGAACAGGAAGATGAAGAAGATGATCAGGCCGAACCAAACATAGAGGTGAGAAGAAGACGAACACGACCAGAGACTGTGCGGGAACGCACCAGACATCCTCGTCCACCACGTCCATCTACTCAGACTGAGATTGCTACAGAGAGTAGCAGACGTTCTCCTCCAGCACGTTCATCTCGTTCGAGAGCGAGTAGAACAGAGACTGTTGGCGAGAGTAGCCAACGATCGTCCAGCAAGAACCTCAAATGTTTGTACCCAGGCCGCCGAGCGTGAATCTTCCTACTTACCATTTTGATCCATACGCACCTGGGCCGTCGTCTTCATATGTGGACCATGGAATGCCTCATCCTCAAATGTATCCGTCACTGCCTCAATACATGCCTAGTTCATATACTCCTACTCCTTATAATTACAATATGCCATATAGTGGAGATCCCTCATTCATGAACTTGTTGACCATGCCGCAGCCTCATGTTCCTTTTCCCCAACCCCATACAGGGAGCCAGTATTTTGGGATGGTTCCACCTCCTATTTTTTGGAGCATCAGTAGCAGAGGTGAGTCGAGTGAAGCACCAGAGAAACGCATCAATCTACTCGACGTGATTCAATGCAAGACCAGTTACCTCAACAACCTCAACCGGATATACAAACACATCGTCCAACTAGACAAAAAGTATGTCCGGTTTGCATCACCGAGCAACAACGTCAACGTAACCGCAGGAATAGACCTGCATGATGACTTTTCTTCATGTCAGGTGATTTGTAGATAGCTAATGAGTTGGGTTCACGAAGTACGTGTATACAACCTTCTCATTGAATAAACTTATTTCTCATGTTTTCCATATTATTATAATGTCGTATCTGTGATTACTCTTCAATAGTTAGTTTGGTTTGTTAAGTTAGTTTAGGTTATATGTTTAATTTATCCTAAGTGGTTAGCTTAGTTAGTTAGGTGTAGGTGGTTAGGTTATATTAGTTTAGTTTGGTTAAGTTAATTAGCTTAGTTAGTTAAATTATTTTAGTTTAAGTGTTGAGGTTAGTTTAGTTTAGTGTAGTTGAGTTAGGGTATGTTCCTTAGTGTAGTTTAGTTAATTTAGTTTACATAGTTAGGTTAGGTTTGGTTCGTCGAGTTTAGTTCACATAGTTACGTTAGGTTAGGTTGTTAACATATATGAATCTCGATCTACTTGGTTGTTTGCTTAGTTTGCGGAGGTTAGTTTAGTTCATCGTTTTTTGGTTGTTTGTAGTTAGTTAAGTTAGTTATTTTAGTTTACTAAGTGTGTATTGTTTAGGTGGTTAGGTTAGTTAAGGTCAGTTAGGTTAGTTAACGTTAGTTAGTTTAGTTTGGTTGGTTCCATTTAGTTAGTATGTTTAGTTTGCAATTAAGTTAGTTTATTTTTTGTTGTTTGTGTGAAATTCGTCACGGTCTTCATTGAACTTCGACACAAAAAACACCACAATGTCATGCACAAAGTTAGGTATGCATCACACGTGCTACTTTTGATTCTTATCAACTAGAGTCGAACCCAAGACTTTTTCGAAACTTGTAATCTATGTTTATTTGGTTAATGCATCACACGTGCTACTTTTAATATATATGCAAATTCGAGTTGTTATGTATTTGAAAATAATGTTAAGGATTTTCAGGTTGTCATAACTAAACAAATGTTAGATTAGGTCGGGTTATGACTCATTACATGGGTAATGATTTACTTTTTTGGGTTGTTACTTTAGTTAGTTAAGTTAGTTATTTTAGTTTACATAGTTTGTATTTTTTAGGTGGTTAGGTTAGTTAAGGTTAGTTAGTTAGTTTAGTTATTTAGTTAGTTTAGTTTGGTTAGGTTAGTTAAGGTTAGTTAGTTTAGTTTAGTTTGGTTAGTTAGTTACTTAGTTAAGTTAAGTTAGTTAGTTAGTTAGTTAGTTAGTTTAGTTAACGTTGGTTAGTTAGTTAGTTTAGTTTGGTATGGTTAGGTTAGTTAAGATTAGTTAGTTTAGTTAGTTAGTTAGTTAGTTAGTTAGTTTAGATTGGTTAGGTTAGTTAAGGTTAGTTAGTTTAGTTTAGTTTAGTTAGTTAATGGTTGTCATTGTCGAGATCGCTCGACTACGACGACGACGACGGCCAGCGGCTAGGGACGGAGCGGCCGAGGACGACGGCGAGCAACGCGCGCAGGGAGGCCGCGGACCAGCGGCAGCGACGATGGCGGACAGATCGGCGAGTCCCGTGGCGGTGAGGTGGCGGTGACGTGGAGTCGGAATTGTAGATAGCGCCTTTTCAAAAGGCGCTATCTATATTTGCCCCGCCACCTCACCGCCACCTCACCAACATCAAATTAAACCAATAACACCTTTTCAAAAGGCGTTATTAGAAGTGGTGAGGTGGCGGTGAGGTGGCGATTAAGTGGATGGCAAAATGTATAGATAGCGCATTTTCAAAAGGCGCTATCAATACAAACCGTCGCCACGTCACCGCCACCTCACCACCTTGAAACCAATAACGCCTTTTCAAAAGGCGTTATTGCCTACTTTTGATATTTCAAAGTACACCACCCTATTTTGTGAAATAAATTGCAAATCTCCCTTGCTTTTGGAAAAACACCCTTTTTTGGTTACCTCCATAAATTACTTGAACTGTTGGACAAGAGCTAGCGTACAACACTAGAAACGAACTAGTGCTTGTTTGATTCTAATGTTGCTAATTAATTTGTTCATTTTTGTCTGTTTCATGAAATCAAACCATTAAATTCATTAGATAATTTGTTTTCTGCCCTTTTTTCCTCCACCATCTCTTATCAAATGCACCTTGATCCTTAATGCAGATTCTACTGGATTCCAATACGAAGTAGCAAATTAATGTATGTGTCACTTGTGAAACAAAACGCACAACACCTCAATGATTCTGAAAACCATGTTATGCATGTCGGATTCGTTGGTTTGTACCCTGAGGCTAATACACACTGTTCGTGTCGGCTCGTTGCGCATTCGGCAGCGTTTCGGGTGTCATATTGTAGCACTTTCTAACTACTTAAGTGGCCAAAATATATGATCCTATTAAGGCCTCATCTTTTTCTTTTTCTTTTTCTTTTTTTCTATCTTTACATTGATGGAAAGATATATCATGTATCAAATACAAATATTGTTCCTGCATGCCCGTTAAATTTCTTATTAAAATTCGGGCCGGGTTTGGACAAGATGCTCTAAGCTTGGACCCGGGCCGAATTTCAAAAGATGTTTATTTTATTCTTAAAATATACTTTCATACATTGTATAATTCAAAAAAAAAAAAACAATAGAAATAAAGAAACTACATAGCTTGTAAAGAAAATGTACTATTTAAGTTTCGAGGCTTGGCTAAATTGCTTGAGATAACATTATGTGTTGTCTTTGAACAAAAAATATTATAATGTCTTGTAAATTAAAATAACAAATACAACTTGAACATTATTTTAGAGAATATTATATTACGAAGAATTTACAATGATTTTAATGATTAAAAATGCTTTTAAACATAAAAATAATTGTTAAAAATTGCGATAAATCCGAAAATTTGGACAACTTAAATTAAAAGTAAACCGGGTCAGGGCAAGGCATACTTGTCCGAATTTACAATCGGATCGGGTTTGGACAATGCAAATGCTTATTTATATCAAGGGTGGCTCAAACCCAGACCCGTCCGGAACCGAAAAATTGACACCCCTACATGAATGCTCTCTCTGATCTTTGTACATATTAGACTATTAGTTAATCACTTGATCATTTACATATTACCTAACTATTCAAGAGAGAGAATTGTTAAGGAAAATTGTCTTCTAAGGAATTCTGCATATTAGGAGTGCAAATGCTGCTCACATTAGGAAACCTAAACAAATCATTCCATAATTATGTATTTTCTTTTATATGTAAACTAGTCGATTTTTTGCGCTCTGCGCAGGAGTTATTGAAACTTCAAAAGAAAGTTAATAAATTAATTTATATGAATATATTGTAATATTTTTTACAATTAAAATTACAATTCACAATAATCAACTCATATTTTTTAGAAAAAAAAATATAAAATACATACAAAAAAAATATTTACTTAAAAATCATTGAAGTAACCATTCATTAACAAAAAAAGAATTCAAATAAATTTAATTATTATTTCAGTGCCCTAAACAGTATATATAAATAATGTTGAGGTAACCAAATTGATGTTGTAAGACTCAAAACATCAGCGCCTTAAACAGTATATATAAATAATGCTGAGATAATCAAATTGATGGTGTAAGACTTGAAACAAAGACTTAATGCATTGATGAATAAATCATTAGTTCGACCGTCGTTTAGTTGTTCAAAGTTGGATTTTTCGTTTCTCAAAAATATGGGGGGATGAATATATCTTAAAATAATAAATAACACAAATATATAAATATTTATTTTTCGTTTTACAAAAATATGGGAGGATAAATATATCTTAAAACAATAAAATACAAATATATAAATATCTTAAAATAAAAAAATAGAAAAATTGAGAAAATTCTAAAAATGAAATGATGGAAGCACTACAAAAAAACAGCAAATCAGAAACGGAATTAGAAACGGAAATAAGTTTCGTTTCTAAATCAGAAACGGAATTAGAAACGAAATAAGTTCCGTTTATAAATTAAAAAGTTAGCGACGGAATTGAGACGGAAACATTCAGAGACGGATTTGAGACGGATCAGAGACGGAATTAGAGACGGAATTAGAGACGGATTTAAATTCCGTCTCTGAAAAATGGCGCCAACATTCCCACCAAATTTTTCATTTCTTATGACCGTTCATCATTCCTCGAGATTTGTATGTGCTTGGATCATGGCACCCCCTCCTCTTTCCCCCCAACAAAACACCCGAAATCCCTAAATCAGTCTCACGAAAAAACCCCAAATACCTAAATCTGTCTCTCCGTCTCGTCCAAAATCATTCGATCGTCTCGTCCCTAAACGTCCATCCCGTTCGATCGTCTCGTCTCTCCGTCTGGTCGTGCTACCTAGTCTCTCTGTTGTCTCTGGTCTCGCCGTCTCTCTGGTCTCTCCGTCTCGTCGCGCCGGTCTCCGTCATCGGCCCTCAACTCTCGCTCTCTCTGGTCTCTGATTCCGTTTCTATTCGCATTTGTAGTTTTGGAGTCTTACTACATTCTGATATAATCTCTTTCTTTTTTATTGTTCTTCATAATGCAGCCAACACTCATGATCAAGAGGTCTTCAGCTTTCATAGAGATCATTCACCTCGTGACGATTTTGAGGAAGTACTGAACTGCTACAAACAAATTGCTCAAAATGTGCGTCTGTCAGGTTGGCATTCTAGTCCCCTTGTTTATCTATTTTAAAAAATTTATGGAAAACCAAGGGTGACATGAGAATTATTTAAGTTTCCGCTATGGTTCATTTGATAGTTCGATCTTCTAGTAAAGATCGGAGTTGAAGGCAAGAAGCTTTTTTTATCTTGAAAGATTTTCCAATTTAAATTAAGCGTGCAGACTTCATAAATTTCCATCTATCAATAAATATTCGAGGTGTCCGGTGTTCCTACGTACCTTATCTGCGGCATCCAAAAATATTAAAGTCGTAATACTTGTTAGCATTGCAAATATTATGCTCATGAATGAAATATGTTATAGTTTTTCACTTGAACTGAAGCTATTTCTGCTAGGCAAGGCAGTCATATATATGCCTTGATGTTCAAACATAGGAAATGAACATAATGTGGCTGACCATTGTGTATACTAGGTTTTTTAGCGGCTCAGCTATACTAGTCTACTAAATGGATAAAAAAAAATTATTTTCTTGAAAGGTCTTAGCTATTCTGCTCATGGAATCCTTTTTTTTTTTTAAATTCGTCTGGGCAATGGGCGGTGTTATAGTACTACCTTATTGTCTATGAAGCGTGAAGGAACAAACTCTTGATCGGTGACATATTTAAAGAGTTCGGTTCTTTTAATTGTTATTACTTTTTGAGGTTTTATTTTAAGCTGTTCTTGAGTGATTTGATTTGTTACGTGGTTGATTGTGCGGTGAATGAGTGCACATCGTTCGATTCTTTTTGATTTTCGATCTTGAATCTCCGTCTCTTTCATTGCTCTCGCTCTCGGTCGCTCTCGCTTACCGCTCCGCTCTCTGCTCGTCAAGGTAACAAAAAAAAAATTTAACACCCGAATTCTCTTCACATTGTATCTGCTCACATTTTCCCCCAGATTGGCTTTCATGTGCATTAGTTGGTGTTCTTCACTTGATCTATTAAGTTAATGTTGTGTCTTTTGTTTGGTTTAGAAGTTTTTGTTCGCTCTTCTCTTACATGCATAGTGTTTTGTGGTTATGCTTGTTCTATTTTTAGGTTTATTAATATGTAATATTTCATTTCAACCTTTTAATTGAGCAATTCAAGATTTATATTGATTCCGTATTTGGTTGTTATTCCATGTTTATTTTATCGGTAAAGCATGCCATGATCAACATTATAATACATTAGAATCATGTACTGAGGTAATTACTTTGTCGTTTGATGTTATAGTTGTTAGTAATTTCATATTCATGCACTTGCTATGGATGATTGATTAGTTAGGTGTTGTTGGTTACGATTGAATAGTACCTATAATTATATAATTTCTACTACTAGTTAGGATTAGAAACACTAGGATTACTCTTTTAGTTAATGTTGCTATTTCACATAAAATTTCTAGAGAATGGAATAAACCTATAACCTTAAGGAGGTATGAGTGAACAAGTAGTAGACGCGTTGATACTATGTGGTATTTGTATGCCTCTTATATACACTACAAAAAAACAGCAAATCAGAAACGGAATTAGAGACGGAAATAAGTTCCTTTTCTAAATCAGAAACGGAATTAGAAACGGAATAATTTTCGTTTCTACATTTAAAAGTTAGCGACGGAATTGAGACGGAAATATTCAGAGACGGATCAGAGACGAAATTAGAGACGGAATTAAATTTCGTCTCTGAAAAATGGGGCCACCATTCCCGCCAAAACTTTATTTTGTTATTAGCATGGATCCCTTGTTATTAAGTCCAATAATTTAGACTTAATTTCTAATTTTTGTATGCCCTCCTTCTCTGATGTTTTATTGGTATTTTGTTAGGTATCATGGCGGAGGTGGTCATAGGGGATGTCGAGGTTTGCCATTAGGAGGCCATCGTCCAGGCGGAATAGGTGCAGCACCGACATGCGGCGGCGAAATACCAAAGCGGCCCTCGTGGTCGGCCACACGAGGGTCCATAGAGGTCGTGGCGGTCGAGGTCGTGGGTCGATACCTGCATTATCGATTCCGACTTCTCGGTCTCTCGAGCACGATACAGCCGCAGCGTCACCTTCCCCTTCCATACCGTCGGGGTCGTCTGTACCATCATCGTCGTCATCAAGGACTATGCCAAATATACACTTCCCCACACCATCTCCGACATCAAGGACTCCTTTACCCACGAGGCCTGCACCCCCAACCACAGCATCACCGACAGCATCCCCACAAGAAGACGGAAGAGCAGGGTTGGAGGTGACAGCCCTCCGCGCCACCTCGGAGGACAGGGATGGAGCCCCCTCGCGTGCAGGGTATCCCTATCACACTGATTGCCAATGATACGTAAGTTTGTGTTTGACTTTTATATGTCGTTTCCAATATGGATGTCAATTATTGAATAAGTAGTTAAGGTGATATGCATGTTCATGAAACACAGGGAGTTGCATCCTTCGCATTTTTGTGCACGGAGGATGACAAAAGTTTTCAAACGATGGATGATTCTGAAGGGTATTGTTGGAAGTCGGTACCGCCTCATCATAAAGACCAATGCGGCGCCAATGGAAGGTAAACAAGACTACCATATGCCTTATGATTTATATTATTTTCTCAATGCGAGGTAACAATAGCAATCGCCAATTTGTAGGTATTTTTTAGATGGGATGATGCGATTCCCAAGGATCTCGTGCGAGCGGCGTACGACGAGCTTGCAGCACAAGGTACACCGCGTTGATGCACAAGTTGAAGAAGAATCGTGTGCGCCGGTTTTTTGTTACGAGATGAGACATGGAGGAGATACTTGCGATCTTGGGAGAGCGAGGACTTCCGGCCAGGTCTAGGCAAGCGACGGAGAATAGGAACACTGAGGTCGAAGGCCCTGGGACTGGACCCTCGAAGCACGGTGGTGGTTCCGTGTCTTTTGCCACTACCCAAGAAAGATTGGTAAGTTTTTTGTAACATCTTGGATATTTTGTACATTTATACACTTGTTCACTATGCTTGATCCTGCACACAGGCTGATTCATCTGAGACGCCACCGACTGTGAATGACTTGTATTTGCATCTCCGCACCGTTAATCACGACAGGATGACATTCATCGATACTAGATCAGAGCGGTTCTATGTAAGTATAGAAATGATATGTAAAATATTATTAAGTATACTTTAACCCATATCATGTATTTTGTTTGTTGTGCATATATGCAGGATAGGCTCCAGAGCAGACGTCAGGAGCTGACCCAGGCTACACCGGAGCAATCGGTGGATGATGAGGCGGTGTACCTCAATGTGGCGGGTGAGTCTTCCAAAGGACGTGTCTACGGACTCGGGTCCGTAGGGAGAAAGAAGAGGAGATACGGAGCTCCTGGTGCTAGCACGTCGGAGACGCCGGATGTGGTGCCGCGGGCAGAGTTCAATGTCGTTGCGGAGCAATTACGAAAGGTTATGGAGTTCATGCAGCAGCATCTCGGGATGAACATGGACGAAGTAGGCCTAGCTCAGCAACAACCACCACCACCGCCACCTCATGACCAGCAACAGCCGCCGCAAATAGATCTGGTCGATCCACCACAACAAGGGGACAATGTTGAGCGTGAGACGTAAGCGTGGCTCTCGAGAGATGAGCCGGTTGGTGATACATAGGTACTTCACTTGTTGTTTGTGTAAATTCTTAGATTAAACGTTTCAACATGTTGCTATTTGTTAGTTGTTGAAGTACTTATACACTTGTTGTAACAGAGAGTTTGGAGATTGCCTTGCTGGGAGCTCACTGAGACAAGCAAGAGAGACGATGGCATTGATCTTTTGAAAGACAATCAAGCACTTCAGCGCCTTACTGGGACTGATGACAACGCTAAGATGGACCTTTCATCTTTGACTCAAACCAACATTAGGTATTCAACATGGGTCTTTTATGGAATTTTAATCACTTTATATCCCATTGATGTACTAAAATTCAAAATATTAATCAAAACTATGCATGTCACAGTCACACACAATGCATTATTTTTTACTAAATGATTGTGTAGTTGCCTAATGAGGTTCTTGGGCTCCAAAACAATAGGGAATAGAAAGTAGTTATAAAAATGGAAAAATGGGTTTTGTCCCTTTGTGTGATTTGATCAATCCAGGGTTATTCTTGGGTTTTGTAAATCGATTCGAACTCATCAAGAATCATCTTTGCATTTCATTGTCTTGGTTTTCTTTTGTACTTGGTGGGAGGTTTAATTTGGGTTTGCTGGCAATGTCACTTAGTTTCCAAAATTGGTTTGTTTTGCTCTTACTTTTGAATCTTGAAATCGCTCTTTTAAGTTACAATTGATTTTGGTCGTTCTAATTAAGCTGCTTGTTTGAACTTTTGCTTCAAATTCTCATATATTGATATTGTTTTGAATGTTCTTTTTTTTGTACTGATGCATGTGTTTGTCACTTGAATTAATGTTGAAATCAATTAGTTGGTTGAGTATTTGTTTACAATAACTCATTTGGTATGGAGTGTTTGAATTCAATTACCGGCCAATTGGTCCTTTAGATTGTCATGCTATCAAATCTTTGGTTTATGAAATTAAGCTCTTGTTTGCGTTTTCGAATTTGGTGGCTACTGTTGTCATTATAGGCTATACATAGAGTCGGTTCAGATAAGAAATATGACAGTTGGCCTCAGATGTGTCAAACAAACCAGTTCAAGTTGTTACAAGTCTTTCCAAGTATCACAGCAGTTCCTACAGATAGTGAGTGATTCTTCTCTTGTCATTTCATATATATATAGAATGGCTAAAGCACTAATTTTAAGTGACATTACCAGCAAACCCAGCTGGTTTTTTTTTTTTTTTTTTTTTGAGTAGGAACACATGGCTAAAGCACTAATTTTAACACTCTTATTTGCTTTTGGTGTTCTTTGGTGAAATGGTTGGATGGTGGAAGTGATCTGGTGAGCTTTTGGTGTTCTTTGGTGATCTGCTTGCTGCTGGTGAGCTTTTTTTTTTAAGCTTTCTTATTCTATTTGTGAGTTTTTTTCTTTTTCTTCACTGCGAGAGAGGACATCAGCTGGTTTTTTTTTGGGGGGGAGTAGGAACACATAGCTGATTTGTTTTGGAGCACTGGCAGTGTTGTTGGATGAGATGATGACTTCCTATCAAGATTGATGGGAAAATAGAGAGGCTGGGAAAATAGAGAGGTTGGTGGATGAGATGATGACTTCTTATAGATACATTGTTCTCTTTTTTTCTTTTCTTCTCTGCATTTCTTGAATCCCAGCTGGTTTTTTTTTTTTTTTTTTGAGTAGGAACACATGGCTGGTCACCTTTGGAGCACATAGTAGTTTTAGAAGGGATGAGAGGATGAGTTTAGGATCATACTTACATGATAGGTTTGTGCTTAACTTTCAGTTTTTAAATTCTTAGCATTCTTGCACTTCACCATTACCTATCATATGCATGTTGAAATGCAAGCCTTTCAAAGCTTGATAAATAATCCAACTCAACTTACATGATAGGTCCATCTTATAGATACATTGTTCGCCATCTCCTATGCGTAGGAAAATAGCAGCAGTGACACCCCAAACTCACAACAACAACAAAACTTGATCCAATTGCATTTGCTTGATGTTCATGTTTTTTTTTTTGGAAGCTTTCTTATTCAACATTGTATGGTTTTTTCTTTTCTTCTTTTGCTTTTCTTGAATCCCGGCTGGTTTTTTTTTTTTTTTTTTAGAGTAGGAACACATGGTGGTCACCTTTGGAGCACACAAAGCAGTTTTAGATGGGGTGAGAGGATGAGTTCTAGGATCATACTTACATGATAGGTTTGTGCTTAACTTTTAGTTCTTCCCTTTTAGCATTCTTGCACTTCACCATTACTTATCATATGCATGTTGAAATGCAAGCCTTTCAAAGCTTGATAAATAATCCAACTCAACTTACATGATAGGTCCATCTTATAGATACATTGTTCCCCATCTCCTATGCGTAGGAAAGTAGCAACATTGACACCCCAAACTCACAACAACAACAAAACTTCAGTCCTTGACTGCATTTGCTTGAAGTTCATGTATATTTTGGAAGCTTTCTTATTCCTCATTGTATGGTTTAGTTCTTTTCTTCTTGCATTTCTTGAATTTCAAATTTGGATTTTTTTTTTTTTTTTTAGTAGGAACACATGGCTGGTTTGTTTTGGAGCACACAACATTTTTAGATGGGATGAAATCTGAGTTTAGGATCAAATTTGATGCATGTGAATGTTGCATTGATGGGAGTTTGTGCTTAACTTTTAATTTTTTCCTTTTAGCATTCTTGCACTTCACCATTATCCTCTTTCATGTTCCTTATTACCTCTAGTACTCCTCTCTACCTACATATGTGTTGAATTGACAAAAGACCAAAGCAAACTCAATCGTAAAGAAATTAAAAAATAGGTTCGAAGTCGACTTTTTATGTATGATTATTATTAATTTCTATGTTTCTTCAAATCCACCGTTTTTCTCATTCGCTTCCAATGTACATCCTTAGTTCAATAATCTCTCCTTTGCCTACTTCTTTCAGGTGCATACTCACTGGTTGTTGCCCTCAGATGGAGAATCAGAAATGCTTCAAAGCCGCGTTATAGTTATTATATGAAGTCCTTTTTGTGTATACTTCCAAATTTTGGAGCTTTTGTGAGTGTTCTTTTTTTTTGGTTGTTGAACGATAGGATTGGTGGTTTTTGTGTATACTTCCAAATTTTTTAGCTTTTGTAATACATGACAATTTTCCGTGGATATATAAATTTTTTGGCTAATTTTGAGTTTCACATTTTTTCTTTCTCTTTTGAATTTTTGTTGATATATATTGTCGATGTATGGATGTGCAATTTGGCTTTTTTGTGGGATGTTAACACCCCCAAGGAGTTGTTGGAGGGTGCGGCGATGGAGTAGGTCATATCGGGTTGTAATTTGAATTTTTAGGTTGGAGAACCAATTGGATTATGTTTGTGTCATAATTAAACAAAACGAGAAAATTAGAGACGGATTAGCAACGAATTCAAATATTCCGTTGCTATTCCGTCTCTAATTTTCCAGAAATATTTGTATCAATCAGAAACGGATCAGAGACGGAAATAAGAATTCCGTCTCTGATTCCGTCGCTAATTAGACACAGATACAGAGACGGAATCAAAAACGGAATAATCCGTCTCTGATTCCGTTTCTAATTAGAGACGGAATCAGAGACAGACCATTTGCATTCCGTCTCTGATTCCGTTGCTGATTAGAAACGGAATTAGAGACAGAATTCATAAATTTATTAATTCCGTCTCTGATTCCGTTTCTAATTAGCAACGGAATCAGAGACGGAATGCACTTACAAATGTACCATTTCGAAATAAATTCCATTTCTGTTCCGTCTCTATTCCGTTTCTAATTTCCGTCTCTAAATCCGTCTCTAATCAGAAACGAATATTTTCCGTCTCTATTCCGTCTCTAATCAGAAACGGAATCCATTTTCCGTTTCTGATCCTATCAGCGACGACGTTTTCAGAGACGGAACGCATTCCGTCTCTGTTCCGTTTCTGATTCCAATCAGAGACGGAATTTTTGCAAATCAGAAACGGAAAATTCCGTTTCTGATTTGCTGTTTTTTTGTAGTGAAGGAGAGAGCATCCTTCAACTTTTATATATATATCTTAGTTTTGATCCTTTCGTTGATTTTTATTTTTATTTTTATTTTTTCTACTAGAGAACAAAGTAAACCCAAAAAGGGTGTTGAGGAGGCCATGAAAGTTGTAAGTTGTAACTCTTTGAACTGATGAAATAGAGGCTCTCCTGTTCATGAGGAGCATGTGCAATTGGGGATGCACTAGTAAAGCAGTGTTGAGCATTAGCTCTGTGCAGTTAATGAGTGCGGAATTTTATAGTACAGTGCCAGCCAAGAGAGCTCGGTCACCAACATTTTAAGGAGATAGTTTTTCGTTTAAGTCCATGAAGCCCCTCTCCATTTCTGCTAGAAATCTTGCAGTGACACACAAACAAACCCTACAACCTTGATCGACAGTAGTGCTCCTTATCCAAGCAAAACCAACACAAATTTGTTGAGCTAACTCGACAATGTGTTCAGATCTCTCTTCTCTTGTCCATGTTTGCATTGGAAAATATTTTTCTTTTTCTTTTTTTGAAAGTGATCCGGCGAAGTACTTTCCATACACTTCAAATTTGCGCATGCACATCTCAATGTACAATCAAAAAGTTCTCGACGGCTATGTGGCGATTGTATGTGACGATTGTATGTCATATAAACACTAGCCTTTTTTTTTTTCCCTCCCCTTTTAGGAACTTTGTTCTTTCTCCTTGGCCCTAGCTCATAGTAAATTTGTTTTTTCTCTGGGCCCTCTGTGGTTTTCTCATCTTGCATAGCTAGTTAAATCCTTGCACTTTAAGTAAGCATTAACATATAATAGTGGAGATGAATGTCAAGGGATTTGTTAGAATGTTGAAGGGTAATGTTGCTCTTTGATGAAGTTGGGCCATTCTTGTCAATCTTTGACAATGCTGTACAGGCCTGTCTTAGATCAACAAGTATTGTTTTGTGGAAACGAATGATATTATTTTCTTATATAGTTACTTGTTAGTCATTTTTTTTCTTTTTTTTATTTGTTTATTTTGTGTGTGTGTGTGTGTTTTTTTTTTTTTTGCTATGTTGATGTGAGGTTTTCCAACATAATTCATATGCGAGCGATTTGAACAAAAAAAGGTGGAAAAATTACAGAAGGACTGCAAAAAGCAGTTTAAACGGGTTAAATAAGTGTGGATTATTTTTTATTCGTGATCTAATGTATGTCGCATTGTGAAAATGCACTATCAATGGGAGGCAAATTTACTGGCCACGTGGACACACGAATAGCGCTTTTTCAAAATACGCTATCTATGTAAATTTTATGGATCAGAAAATGCGCTATCTATGTAAATTTTATGGATCAGTGTGGATGCTCACGTGAACTGAAATTGGGTTTACATAAATAGCGCGTTCGAAAAATACGCTATTCATACTATTCATGCAAATCGATCAGTCCATGTGGACGTCCACATGGACATTTCAATATTTAAATATTTATAATATTATATATAATATAAAAATATATATTATTTATTTATATATTTATGCATAATATAGAAAAATATAATTAGAATGTCACTGCAAGTGACACCCGGCCTTATGTAATAGCATGCGAGACCAACGTAAAAATGAATGTGCGCGAAATAGGTTTTGGTGCATAACATGTGTGATACGTATCTCGAAGCGCGTACGGTGTTTGCTCGGATTGTTCACCTCGAGATATGTGCGCATTGTTTACTTGGGTTATCCACCTCAATATACGTATATAACGTTTGCATGGATTGCGTGAGGTTGCATGAGTTCTCCACCTCAAGATATGTGTTTGACGTTTAAATGGTTTGCACGAGGTTGCATGGGTCGCCCACCTCGACATACGTGCATGGTGTTTCCATGAGTTGTCAACTTCGAGACATGTGCGTGACGTTTGCATGGGTTGTCCACCTCGAGACACGTGCGTGACGTTTGCATGGGTTGTCCACGTCGATATACGCGCGTATCGTTTACACGGGTTGTCAACCTCAAGATATGTGCGTGGCGCGGGTTGTCCATCTCGAGACGCGGGTTGTCCATCTCGATACGCACGTGTCGCGTTAACATGAGTTCTCCACCTTGATACATGCGTGTGATATTTGAGTTGAACAAATAACTCCTTTTGAGAATGAGTCATCATACACTTTAGTATTTTGTATAGATAGCTCCTTTTCAAAAGTAGCTATTCATACAAGTTCCTTCCACATCATCAGCCATACCACGCCGTAAATCCACCTCATCATCAATAGCTCCTTTTGAAAAGGAGTTATACATTACTTTTGTAATTTTAAAGTAACCCATCCTATTTGATGAATAAAAAAAAGTAAACCCACTTTATTTCTTCAAAAAGCCCGAAAATAGTGTGTTAAGATCTCTTACTGGGCTTATATAGAGAACTTTGTAGCCTTGTGAGATCAAGTCTTCAAAGACTTCCCTTTTCAAGTGTTTTTGTTATTTAATGGTCAAAGAAGAATTATGCCTTGTACAATCAACAGCTCCCCATACTTGCAGTTGCAGAATAAAGTATGTTGAGTAGTCAGAGTGAAATTTACTCTATTCACCCATAGTTGTGCAGGCCAGGGCACTTCACTAAGAGTCATACTCTCAATTGATGTATGCAAACAATATACCACAAACGAGTGTTCCAAGGAGTTTGTCAAAAGCCTATCTGTTGAGGTCGTGGTTGGGGCCAGGCCCATAAAATCAATAACCCACACAGATGAAGTCCAAGAATTAGCTTGCAAATTCTTGACAAGATAATGATGAAATCCAAGAATTAGTTGCAAATTCTTGGAAAAATATGAAAAGATGTGACATGATGGCAGTTTTGTAATTTCGGTGAAGTTCGGGCGTTTGAGTTTCAGCGTTCCGGGGGCATGGGTTGCTTGAAACGATGTTTTTTGGCAAAATTCCATCGTTGTGGCCTCCGAAACGGCAATTTTGCTATTTTAGGAAAGTTTTTTTTAGATTATAACTTTCATTAGGAATTTCCGTTTTATTGCCGTTTGCGGCGTTTGTTTCTATTTTTCGTATAGTTTCCAGTTTAGGGCTTTTAGGGCTTTTTGGACTTTTTACTATTTTTGGCAAATTTTAGGGTTTCGCTATTTAAGCGACCTATTGGATGTAATTCGCAGTTTTTTTGCTAGAATAAAAGAATTTTCGAACTTGGCTTAAGTTCTGACCTAGATCGAGTTGTTCGTGGATTCGTTCAACTGGTTTAGAAGATCTCCGTTGCGTCAGTTGGTATCAGAGCCTGCTTCGGCGTGATTGGAGAAATCATGCCGCCAAAAAGGAACCAGCAACGTATCGAGGAGGTGTATGACCGTGACAATCTGAATCGACAAATTGGCCAAATAATTGACCAACGCATGGGCGCGGTGGTAGAACAATTAACTGCCAAAATCGATCAGTTGTTGGGTCAGAATATGTATCGTGTCCGTAACCATCGAAGGGAACCTATTGGTGATGAACCAGTAGGAGATTCTTCTAACGAATGGGAGGATGAGTATGTTGAGGCACCGATGAGGCGCTACAAGGCGGGTGCAGTTGAGGATGATCACAGGCGGTGGGAGTCTGGGATGAAGACGGAGATTCCAGAATTCCATGGCACCCTTCAACCAGAAGAATTCTTGGACTGGCTGGCGTCAGTTGAAGAAGTCCTAGAATTCAAAGGTGTGCCCGAAGACAAGCGTGTGCAACTGGTTACGACCAGATTCCGCAACAAGGCCACGACTTGGTGGCAACAACAGAAGTTGATGCGGAATAGGAATGGAAAGGCGAAGATCACCTCGTGGGAGAAGATGAAAAAATACTTACGGGCTGAGTTCTTGCCTTACAACTTCCAACGCCTTATGTATCAGAGGTTGCAGAATCTGAGACAAAGGGCAAAGTCAGTAGATGATTACACTACTAAGTTTTATCAGTTAGTCACTAGAAACGAACTGCAAGAGACTAACGACCAATTAGTGGCGCGGTAGATTGGTGGGTTGAAGGTGCAGATCTAAGATGTCGTTAACATGTTTGATCCGACTTCCTTATCTGCAGCGCACTAGCGACCATTGTTGGTGGAGAAACAACAGCGTCGGGGTGTGAGTAATGCTTCCAGTAATGTTAGTGTTGGGATAACCAATACTAAAGGTAATACCGCTGCAATTAACCCTGCTAGTCGCATGAACAGACCTAACACTAGTGGGATTAAATGCTTCGGTTGTGGCGAAGTTGGTCACAGGAAGTCAGAATGTAAAGGGAAGAAGGCTCTCTTTATTGAGAACGAAGAGGAAGACGAAGGGGAAGAGGCCAACATTACTGCAGAACCAGCCTTTAATACTTCTGACAACACAGAAGAGGAGATCGTGACTGAAGATGTGGGTACTGCCTTGTTGTGAGGCGTTCTTGTATGACTCCTAAAGCTGTCGCTGATGATGAGTGGCTGTGGAATACCATCTTTCAGTCCAAGTGTACCATCTTAGGCAATGTGTGCAGGTTCATGATTTATGCAGGCAGTTGCGAGAATATCGTCTCAGTTGAAGCGGTTCAGAAGTTGGGCCTTGCAACTGAACAACACCCCAGGCCCTACAATCTAGCTTGGCTAAAGAATGGTGGTGAGGTGAAGGTGTCGAAGCGCGTCTTTGTGACTTTTTCTGTTGGTGCTAACTACAAGGATTCAGTCTGGTGTGATGTTGTGGTTATGGATGTTTGCCACTTATTACTAGGACGTCCTTGGCAGTTTGATAGGGGAGTTGTGCATGATGGCAGAGCCAATAAATACACCCTTATGTTCAAGGGAGCGAAGATTGTGCTAGTATCCGCCTAGGATTCAGAGGAAGTTAAGCCTACTAAAGAATCTAACAGCTTGCTGTCTTTGGCAAGATTTGAAGATGAATTACAGGATTCTGAGGTAGTTTACATCTTGATGGGAAAGGAGGTAGAAAGTGATGTTGATGTTCCTGAAGCTGCAATTCCTATTAAGAAGGAGTTTTATGGTGTTTTCCCCGATGAGATGCCAGAAGGACTGCCACCATTGCGTGATATTCAGGATCATATTGACCTTGAACCTGGCGCGTCACTACCTAATAGACCACACTACCGAATGAATCCCAGTGAGCATGAGGAGTTGCGTAGATAGGTTGAAGAGTTATTGGCAAAGGGATTCATCAGTGAAAGTCTGAGTCCGTGTGTAGTACCAGCCCTCCTTACACCAAAGAAAGATGGCTCCTAGCGGATGTGTGTGGACAGTAGAGCAATCAACAAGATTACTGTCAGTTTGTGGGCTATGGTGAACACGCAACTGAAATTTAGCAATGTTTATCATCCGCAAACAGATGGGCAGACTGAAGTTGTCAACCGTTCGTTAGGCAATCTTTCGAGGAGCTTGGTGGGTGAGAATGTCAGAAGTTGGGACGTCAAGTTGAGTTAGACAGAATTTTCACACAACCATGTTATTAATCAAAGTACCGGGTTTAGTCCTTTTCAGGTTGTGTATTCAGTGGGTTAAGCGAGGTCTTCTTGATCTGTTACCAGTGCCAAGTAAGACTAGATGGCATGGCAAGGCAGAAGACTTTGTTAGTGGGGTTGCAAGAGATTCATCAATCTGTCAAAGATAACTTGCGGAAGGCTGCTGACAAGTACAAATAATATGCAGATCGGAAGAAGTGTCTCGTGGAGTTTGAAGTGGGTGACTTTGTATAGGTAGTTCTCACTAAAGACCGGTTTTCTGTGGGTGATTACAACAAATTGTCAGTTCGGAAGATTGGTCATGTGGAGGTTCTTGAGAAAATTAATCCTAATGCTTACAGATTGAAGTTGCCAAGTCACATTCGCACGGCTGATGTATTTAATGTCAAACATCTTGTTCTCTATTATGGGGATACGTCTGATGATGACAATTCGAGGGTGAATTCTGTCCACCCTGGGGAGAATGATGAAGTCCAAGAATTAGCTTGCAAATTCTTGACAGGATAATGATGAAGTCCAAGAATTAGTTTGCAAATTCTTGACAGGATAATGATGAAGTCCAAGAATTAGTTGCAAATTCTTGGAAAAATATGAAAAGATATGACAGGATAACATTTTTGTAATTTCGGTGAAGTTCGGGCGTTTGAGTTTCGGCGTTCCGGGGGCATGGGTTGATTGGAAACGGCGTGGAGATCACGAGGCACTGCTACGCTGTGACTACGACGTTTTTCGGCAAAATTCCATCGTTTTGGCCTCCGAAACGGCAATTTTGTTATTTTAGAAAAGTTTTGTTTAGATTATAACTTTCATTAGAAATTTCCGTTTTTATTGCTGTTTGCGACGTTTGTTTCTATTTTTCGTCTACTTTCCAGTTTATGGCTTTTAGGGCTTTTTGGGCTTTTTACTATTTTTGGTAAATTTTAGGGTTTCGTTATTTAAGCGACCTATTGGATGTAATTCGCAGTTTTTTTACTTGAATAAAAGAATTTTCGAACTTGGCTTAAGTTCTGACCTAGATCGAGTTGTTCGTGGATTCGTTCAACTGGTTTAGAAGATCTCCGCTGCGTCACACACCCACTTGATCAATACATGTTTTGTATTTATTTTTTTCTTACTGATACATAAATACAAAATCTTTTAATATTTAGGATGAAACTGTTCACTTTTGATAAAGGCCTTGGCCTCATCAAATTGGGTTTGGCCCTCACTTTGTGACAATTCACTGACTGTTTTTATAAGTATTATTATAAACATATGCCACTAACAGTTTAATTTCTAGTTTACTACTTTTTTTTTTTCTTGCTAACTTGAGACCCTAAAAAACAACTCTGGACCATCAAGAGATTCAAGACCCAGTAAAACAATTCTTAAACTAGACAGCTTTCCAGATCAAGCACTCCACTATTATATGTTAATGCTTACTTAAAGTGCAAGGATTTAACTAGCTATACAAGATGAGAAAACCACAGAGGGCCCAGAGAAAAAACAAATTACACTATGAGCTAGGGCCAAGGAGAAAGAACAAAGTTCCTAAAAGGGGAGGGAAAAAAAAAAAAGGCTAGTGTTTATATGACATACAATCGTCACATACAATCGCCACATACAATCGCCACATAGCCGTCGAGAACTTTTTGATTGTACATTGAGATGTGCATCCGCAAATTTGAAGTGTATGGAAAGTACTTCGCCGGATCACTTTCAAAAAAAGAAAAAGAAAAATCTTTTCCAATGCAAACATGGTTACAAGAGAGAAGAGAGATCTGAACACATTGTTGAGTTAGCTCAGCAAATTTGTGTTGGTTTTGCTTGGATAAGGAGCACTACTGTCAATCAAGGTTGTAGGGTTTGTTTGTGTGTCACTGCAAGATTTCTAGCAGAAATGGAGAGGGGCTTCATGGACTTAAATGAAAAACTATCTCCTTAAAATGTTGGTGACCGAGCTCTCTTGGCTGGCACTGTACTATAAAATTCTGCACTCATTAACTGCACAGAGCTAATGCTCAACACTGCTTTACTAGTGCATCCCCAATTGCACATGTTCCTCATGAGCAGGAGAGCTTCTATTTCATCAGTTCAAAGAGTTACAACTTACAACTTACATGGCCTCCTCAACACCCTTTTTGGGTTTACTTTGTTCTCTAGTAGAAAAAATAAAAAAATAAAAAAAAAATCAACGAAAGGATCAAAACAAGGATCTATATATATATAAAAGTTGAAGGATGCACTCTCCTTCCATCATTTCATTTTTAGAATTTTTTCAATTTTTCAATTTTTTATTTTAAGATATTTATATATTTGTATTTTATTGTTTTAAGATATATTTATCCTCTCATATTTTTGTAAAACGAAAAATAAATATTTATATATTTGTGTTATTTATTATTTTAAAATATATTCATCCCCCCATATTTTTGAGAAACGAAAAATCCAACTTTGAACAACTAAACGACGGTCGAACTAATGATTTATTCATCAATGCATTAAGTCTTTGTTTCGAGTCTTACGCCATCAATTTGATTACCTCGGCATTATTTATATATACTGTTTAAGGCGCTGATGTTTTGAGTCTTACAACATCAATTTGGTTACCTCAACATTCTGTTTAAGGCGCTGATGTTTTGAGTCTTACAACATCAATTTGGTTACCTCAACATTATTTATTTATACTGTTTAGGGCACTGAAATAATAATTAAGTTCATTTGAATTCTTTTTTTGTTAATGAATTGTTACTTCAATTATTTTTAAGTAAATATTTTTTTTGCATTGTATTTTATATATTTTTTTCTAAAAAATATGAGTTGATTATTGTGAATTGTAATTTTAATTGTAAAAAATATTACAATATATTCATATAATTTAATTTATTAACTTTCTTTTAAAGTTTCAATAACTCCTGCGCTGAACGCAGAAAATTGACTAATTTACATATAAAAGAAAATACATAATTATGGAATGATTTGTTTAGGTTTCCTAATGTGAGCAGCATTCGCACTCCTAATATGCGGAATTCCTTAGAAGACAATTTTCCTTTACAATTTTCTCTCTTGAATAGTTAGGTAATATGTAAATGATCAAGTGATTAACTAATAGTCTAATATGTACAAGTACAGGAGCTGGTCATGTAGGGGTGTCAATTTTTCGGTTCCGGACGGGTCTGGGTTTGAGCCATCCTTGATATAAATAAGCATTTGCATTGTCCAGACCCGACCCGATTGTAAATTCGGACAAGTATGTCTTGCCCTGACCCGGTTTACTTTTAATTCGAGTTGTCCAAATTTTCGGATTTGTTGCAATTTTTAACAATCACGTGCGTATCGAGGTGGACAACCCGCGTCTCGAGATGGACAACCCGCGTCACGCACATATCTCGAGGTTGACAACCCGTGTAAACGACACGCGCGTATATCGAGGTGGACAACCCATGCAAACGTCACGCACGTGTCTCGAGGTTGACAAATCACGGAAACACCATGAACGTATGTCGAGGTGGGCGACCCATGCAACTTCGTGCAAACCATTTAAATGTCAAACAAATATCTCGAGGTGGACAACTCATGCAACCTCACGCAATCCATGCAAACGTTATATACGTATATCGAGGTGGATAACCCAAGTAAACAACACGCACATATCTCGAGGTGAACAATCCGAGCAACGCCGTGCGCGCTTCGAGATACGTACCACACATGTTATGCACCAAAACCTATTTCGCGCACATTCATTTTTACGTTGGTCTCGCATGCTATTACATAAGGCCGGGTGTCACTTGCAGTTACATTCTAATTATATTTTTCTATATTATGCATAAATATATAAATAAATAATATATATTTTTATATTATATAAAATATTATATTTTTATATTATATAAAACTAGTCAACGGGCACGCGCTATGCGCGTGATTTTGAAAAAGAAAGTGGTTTTCAATAAAATAAACATATGGAGGTAGAAAACGTGATTAGATGTTTTCAATAAAATAAACATATGGAGGAAGAAAACGTGAATAGAGTGGAGAAAGAGAATTGTGGAGGGGAGAGATAGAAACGTGGAAGGGAAAGAGAGAGTGGAGAAACGTGGAAGGGAAAGAGAGAGTGGAGAAACGTGGAAGGGAAAGAGAGTAAAAAGGTGGAGGAGAGAGAAAAAAAAATCATCCTAATTGAGTTTTCATCCTCACATTTAAAATCAAAAACCGCCTATTAATTTGTAGTTATCAATTAAATTACGATTTTATCCCGAATTTAAATATTTGTATCAAAACACTTAGGGGCATTGTTAGAAGTTTTAGCCAAAAAGGCTTCACGGTTAACCGTTTTGGGATTGCTATTATAATAGTATAGATATTATATTTATATATTATATAAATATTGAAATATTGAAATGTCCATGTGGACGTCCACATGGACTGATCAATTTGCATGAATAGTATGAATAGCGCATTTTCCGAACGCGCTATTTATGTAAACCCAATTTCAGTCCACGTGGGCATCCACACTGATCCATAAAATTTACATAGATAGCGCATTTTCTTATCCATGAAATTTACATAGATAGCGCATTTTGAAAAAACGCTATTCGTGTGTCCACATGGCCAGTAAATTTGCCTCCCATTGATAGTGCATTTTCAAAATGCGACATACATTAGATCACGAATAAAAAAAAATACACACTTATTTAACTCGTTTAAACTGCTTTTTGCAGTCCTTCTGTAATTTTTTCCACCTTTTTTTGTTCAAATCGCTCGCATATGAATTATGTTGGAAAACCTCACATCAACATAGCAAAAAAAAAAAAAAAAAACATACACACAAAATAAACAAATAAAAAAAGAAAAAAAATGACTAACAAGTAACTATATAGGAAAATAATATTATTTGTTTCCACAAAACAATTCTTGTTGATCTAAGACAGGCCTGTACAGCAATGTCAAAGATTGACAAGAATGGCCCAACTTCATCAAAGAGCAACATTACCCTTCAACATTCTAACAAATCCCTTGACATTCATCTCCACACATTATTATTTGAAATTTTGAAGGCTAACATGTAACACTGATGAGTGAAATAAACCACCAACACTGATAGCTGTCTCCCTTTTTTAATTGGTATCACACCTCTTCAAAGAAATTTATAAGCATTATTGATCAAAATAAGAACAATGAAAAAAAACAAATACAACAAATTGAATATGTAAGTGGTAACTTTTCAATCTTTATCTCACTCCTTAGAGTTGCTTGTAAAAAAAAAACAGCACTCAGTTGTTCCTTGCACCTCCTGTAGACAACCTTGCTCACATTTCAGTCAGATTTATCACTGTGGACTTCAAAATTCACTTCTAATTCTACCTTATTACTTCGCTTCTTGATTCCTTTCTTCTACTCTTTCCTTTGTACTGTTGTTCAACACCCTTTGGAGACGTTGACATAAAAACCATTAGACCAAAAACCCAATTAACATAATCCAAATTTCACACCAAAGATTCACAATATATTGATTGATGGTGACTCTAATGTTGTTTATCTTTCTCACTCTCGCAATTTTGATCGGAATCATCAAATCTAAGCCTTCTCCTCTTTGTTGTGACGACAGAGGTGATGGCAGAATCCTCATTGAAATTACCAAAGCTTGAACAAATTGCCGATAGATCAGGAGAAATAACATATCCGGGTACCACGAATTTCTCAACTTCTATATCTTGCATTAAGCTATAACAAGATAACACTTCCTCCTGACCAAGAGAAGACAATCAGATAAACAAAACCCATGTATCAAAATTTATTCTTTTTCACTTCAAACGCTGAAGATAATGAATGTAACAACTTCAAAACAAAAACAATGAATCACAACACTTACATTAGGCAGAGACCCACAAGATGAGAAGAAGCTCATCTTCGATTCTATCATTTCTCTTGTTAGTCCCTTATTCAATGCTGCTAAGATTGCTGCCGCGGCGATAGCAGATGGCCTATGATCCAACAAGCCAAATTCTGCACACCAAGAGAAAAAACATGTTAAAAAGTGAAGCCACATTTCATCAAACACCAATTGGGTACAATTATAAATCAACTCTCCTACCCTTAGCCATAGCAAATATAAATTCGACGGCGCTAAATGCTAAGTCTCTTGGTCGAGATTTGTCGCTTATTTTCGTAATGAAGTAATGGAGATAGTTAAATGGAGTAATAGAGCACATTCTCCAATCTAAAGTGATCAAAATCAATAGCTCCATCCTTTGAATTACTTTGCTTTCAAAGTTGTAGTCTTCCATCCAAAATTCTGTCAATGCAAGAATGCTACACTCCTCCATTTTCACCGCTATCGACAAACACGCTATCGACAGCAATCCGATCGCCCAGGACTGCTCATTCTGCAATCAACACCATTAGCATTGCCCATAAAGAGGAAAACAGATCAACCAATTCCAACTTCAGTAACAAAATCGAGGTAGAGAAATCGCTTACATCAATGCATTTCTTGGACAAGAACCGATCAAGGTAATTCACAGACAGATAAGCAGTTCTGAGTCGAAATCCGAAGAAAGCCCTTTTCTGATTAAAATCAGCATAACCACAAAACACCCAGAAAAGAAAAAGAATGAAATCACAAAAGAACAGATTAGCAAATGAAGATAAAATCGAAAATGGAGAGAGACCCACTTCGAGAATCCACTTGATCGCATCCAAGCGAGCGCATTTAAGCCATTCATGGACTTCCAAGGATCCATGAATCCCAAAACTGCTCTTCTCTCTGTCGACCAACATTGTTATGTATTCATGAGTGTCCGGGAGACTAGAATCGTCACTATTGAAATTGAAGAACTCACCCTCGTCTTCCGATTCATCGAGACAAGATTCGGTCTCTGTGCAGAGAAGACTAGAGAGGGAGACCGCAGAGTCCTCCATTTTTTTTTTCTTCTAACAAGTATTGTTTTAGTGTCTGTTTCTTCTGCTTCTTCTTCTCTGCATCTGCTCGGCCGGTTTTAAGCGGAGAATCTGCGATTCAACAGCGAGATCGATGAGGGAGAATCTGGGTAGGTTCGGAAAGAATGCGATTTTGGTGCCGCGAAATTTCACTTAGTTTGGCAAGAAAAGTTTTGGGAGTCTTAAGCGTTGGAGGAGAAGAGGGGTCTTGGAGAGTGGTGGTTATCCCCACTCGGCCGAGCAGACTCGAACCAGCTTTCCCTGGCTGGCCATCTTGCTTTGGCCTTCTATGCATTTTCTTTTTTCTTCAACCACGTCCCAGTATAAAATGCATTTTTGTCTTAATAAAAAGTTTTTTTTTTTTGGAACTTCAATCAGAGTCGAAGCACGACCTCTCCAAACATTATTTTTTGACAAATGATGTCTTTACTGTTCACCAAATATCTTTTGTCCTAATTATAAGTTTACTAGGTGAAATTTTAATTTCACTAAAGGTTTTTCTAGATGATAGTGGTAAAGTTTGATGAGCAAATATGATTAATTATAGTAAAACAATAAAACTTATGTGAGTTACCATGTACTTATACAACCTTGGTGAGTTTTGTAGGCTTGAGAAGCCTCCATAACCATCAAAGTCCACAATAGACAATTATTTTACCAAGATCAAGGTGGACTTACTAAATGTCACTTAATAGTCTAGCAATAATTATATATTTTATAAGTTGCATTATGAAGTTAGCTAGGAAAGCATGAAGTATATTATAGAAAGCAAGAGAGAAGGGAGAAGTGTTAGTTACTGCGTTTGGATCTATCTATTCTAGTTGGCACAGGATTGTCAATTTGGAGTTGGTGTAGCACCATAACCATTAAAGAGTTTGAGATAGATTATGATAAGAATTTTAATCCTTATCCAAATAAGAAGATATATAAGATGTAGATACAACTTAGAGTTTGTGTACAAGATAAAATCTTAATCAGAGACGGTTTCAAAATCACCTACGATGATGAAGTGGAGTTGGAGTCGAAGTAGGATATTGCATACAAAGTTGGATATTGCAACAAGTTTGAAAGCAATGTTTATCTATAACTACAACCAAAAGTTCGAAACTTAGGACTTTGATGTGAGCTATACCACAAATCCTACAAAGAATGTATATAGGGAACTAAAGAGCTTTATGGAGACAACGAAATCAATGTTCGAGAAGGACTTGAAGGCTTAAGTGTTGATCATTGGTTGTATCCAATAAAAATTGAATTGGAGACCGAGAAGGTTTTTCGAATTATATTCTAGTTAGGATTGAATTCTTAGTTATAGAATGCATTAATACCTAATATGACACTACTTTATAAACATCGCAATTGTACAAATCGCTCTTAATTGTTTGGAGAGAGAGAGAGCGCGGGGAGGGAGGTTATGAATGCTATTGATAGAATTGCTTATTTGCAAATGTAGGCATCTTTTACCAAGCTGCATTACCAATTTTTTTATGTTCATTGGTGATGATTTTCTTATTTATTTTACTGCCTTTGCATTCTTGTTATTACACGCTATTCTGTGCAGCCTCCATTACTGCATCATTGTTCTCAACAGAAGATGTTACATTTTACTGTGACAGATCATAGTTGATACGGACTCACTGTTATTTAACAGTTGTATCAAAGCTTTGGTCACTTTTGAGTTCTACTTATGTAAAAGAGTGAGATTTTGAAAAGTTTTATCATCATGAGTGTAACAACGAGAATCTAATTAGACCCGACTTGAGGGCATTTGAGTTTTATCATCATGAGTGTAACCTTGACCTTGACCCAAATCTTAACATGTTCTTGGTTTAAGTATCGACGATCGGTTTTAGCTTATTTTCAATGTTCTTTTAGTCTAATTTTGAAATGGGTCTTTCCATTTGTGAAATTTCAGGAAATGAGTCTTTTTGGCGAGTTGATATTGTTTACTATGTTTTTTTTTTATTCAATCTATGAAGGAGCTTTTCATACTATTGACGATTTTAACATGTTTTGAAGGTTGTTTATGTTTTGAAATGGTTTTGAGAAAATAATGCATTCTACGTGATGCTTGAAACCTTCTCTTGATGTGAGTTGTATTATATATGTATTCGATTTTGAACTATTAAGCTTGGTTTGTAATTAAAATAGGTCTTTGGGTAGTTTGAAAACCTACTCACCTTTAGTTGATTCACTTGAGAGTTTTTTTTAATAGACCCTTTTTAGTTAAATGAATGCGAACCCATGTATAGTTTATAGACATTCATATGAACTTTATTTTATTGGCTTAAGGATAAATTTTTGATTTATTCCGCAGTTATTATCCATTCGTATAACCATTATATTATTCCGCAAGTTGTTTGAGAGGCATGTTAGATCGTTGTTTGGGCCTGATTCAAGTATTGGGCTTGAGTAATGGTTTAGGTCGGATGGCTCGACTATAGGTTGGGGTTGGGTCATCACAATTTTATCGATGATTTATTGCGGTTAATGCTTGTAGAAGGTTGAGAAGGTGGTGTCACACACCTTCTTTTACTGAAGTGTAGCACCTCAAAATCGTAAATCTAGTATTTATCTTAGTATCGGAGGTATTTAGGTAAACATATATTGTATTTATGTAATGGTGTGCCTATTGTGTGTACTATATACTACTTAGCCTGCTGTTAGCTCCTCAATAGCATGACCCGAGTAGGCTGGGCTGGTGAGAAACCTAGCAAATATTCGAGTCTCGGTGGACTGGCATGGACGAGGCTTGGTTACGAGCTAGCATGCAGACGGATGAAGCGGCGCACAGGCGCAGACGAGGTCGCGCCTTGGCGTGCGCCTAGGCACGACATATGGGCGCAGGCTAGGTTACGTTTTAGCCTTGGCACAGGCACGGGCAACGCCTTGACAGATTCCTTGGGCAAGAGCAAGGCCGCGCCTTGGCATGAGCAAGGTCGCGCCTTGGAAAATTTTTTTGGCACGAGCAAGGCCGCGCCTTGGCAGGTTTTTTTTGGCACGAGTAAGGCCGCGCCTTGGCAGATTCCTTTGGTACAAGTAAGACCGCACCTTAACACGAGCAAGGCCACGCCTTGGCGCGAACAAGATATACCTTAGCAAGGGTTAACAAAGCTTGACTTGGGCGTTGACCAAGTCAAAGTACGATTGGTCTCATTCCTTGATGTTTCCTATTAGAGCTCTAGGAATGGTTTAACATCTACTATAAGGAGGGGTGTGTCATCTCCTAAAGGCGGCATGGGCATAGAAGCACGGGATACCCTTGAGCATGCCTTGGGCAACCATGTCAAGGTAAGACCCACGGACCCATGGTTCGAGCCACCTCGAGCCGGTAGGACTCGACCGAGCCCCGACTAGCACCCAGGGTGCCTAGGCTCAGTTAGACACCGCCGAGTAGTCCCTGTCCCTAAGCGAAGCATGGACCAAGTCACCTTGAGGCACGATTGGACCAAATCAAGGTGGTTCCAGGCGGTTGTGTAACTAGTAGCCCATGTCCCTAAGCGAAGCATGGACCAAGTCACCTTGAGGCATGGATGGACCAAGTCAAGGTGGTTACAGGCGGTTGTGTAACTACCTTGGTCATGGCCCCTGGCATGACCAAGGCACGTCTGGGAATGTCCCGAACACATGGAGCTTGTGGTAATTGATCAAATAGTTATGGAACCAGGTGGCAACAAGGGAACAAGGCAGTTGGGTAACTGCCTTGACCACAAGGAGTGAGGTTTTAATTAGTTTACGAATCATTGTAATAAGGACATATGTCCTTTATGGTAATATAACTATTTGTTGGCTGATATATAAAGCTAAGAGCTTTAGGCTTGAGGAAACATAGAGTACTAGTGTTGTATTCCCATTGAGAGTTTAGTAAAACATTTCCTTGGTGCCATTGTTTGCTGTTCATTTACTTTAAGTATTGGTAGGTCTGAACTAAGGTGACCCTTAGGCACCACGGGTTGGGTTAAGCGAGAAAAATTTCCTTAAGGTAAACCTCTCACTTAATAGCCCCGTGACAATTGGTATTAGAGCCCCATTTCGAGGCGATGACGACCCGAGCAACAAGTGATCTAAGTGAGATGGTAGCTCACTTAGAACACATCATGGCAACGATGATTGTCCCAGTAGAGGCGATGGAGTCTTCAATGTTGGCACAACGCATTGAAGGCTTAGAGATGTTGGCGGCTTCCTTGGTGACTAGAGGAGAGCCACAAGAGGTCATGATAGCTATGTGGGAATCCAAATTTGAGGAGCTATGTGGGAACTCACCACCGAAACAGCCACGACAATGACTTTGGAGGTGAGTCTGCTCAAGCGAGCCGTGGGTGGAACCTCGGAGGTTGCGGGTGCGGCGAAGCCTATAACTAAGGTGCCGGAGCTAAAGAAATTTTTAGGCAAGTGAAGTGTGAAGGAGCTTGAAAATTTTCTTTGGGACATGGAGCAATAGTTTGCTACTGTCCGGACGGAGAGAACCAAAATGTCATCTTGACCTTTATGTACCTAGAAGGTGACGCGAAACTTTGGTGGAGGACCAGAGTAGATGATGACGCAGCTACGGGTAGACCCAAGATCGTGGATTGGTAGGTGTTAAAAAAGGAGTCGAATGATCAATTCATTCCTACTAATGCTGCTTGGCAAGCGCGGGAAGCCTTGCACAAGCTCAAACAAACGGGGTCAGTTCAAGACTATGTTAAGGAGTTTTCCTCTCTCTTGCTAGACATAAAAAACATGTCAGAGGAGGACAAACTCTTTAACTTCACTATTGGATTGCAGTCATGAGCTCAATCCTAGGAGGCAAGGGGTGAAGGACTTGCCCGGGGCAATTGCTGCGTCTGATAGTCTTGTGGACTTCAAGACTAGTTCTTCCACGAGCGAAGGGAAGAACAAAAAGAAGAAGTCGTTCAAGGACCACCATAAGAAAGGCGAGAAGAAGCCATTCCCTCCTAAGTAAGCGAGCTCGAAGGTAGCCCCGAAAGCAGATATGAAGCCCTTAACAAGTTCATCGCATAAGGGCTGCTTCATATGCAACGACCCTCACAGGGCACGAGACTACCCAAAGAAGGAGAAAATCTTAGCCTTGATCGTGGAAGATGATGGTCAGCCCCAGATGAACTCGCTGCATTTGTTGAATGTCATTCAACAAGTCAAGACAAGCAACTCAGATGGGCTGATGTACATTGATGTGACAATGGTGGATTCGGGAGCAACACATTCGTTCGTGGTTGAACACATGGTAGAGAAGTTGTCACTCACTCTTGTTGAGAATTCCAGCCGAATGAAAACTATCAATTCTGAAGCAAAACGAATTCAATGTATGACATCTAATGTGAATCTTAGGGTTGGGTCGTGGGAAGGGAAAATCAACTTTATGGCAGTTCCTTGGATGACTTTGACGTCATTATAGGGAATGACTTTCTACATTTGGGGAGTATTGCCTTGATGTCATTATTGAGGGGATTGTTTGTGATTAACAAGTCCTATCCTTGCTTTGTTCTTACGACTAACATGATTTCAGGGAAAGAGAGTATAAAGTCGTCCCACCTTTCAGCCATTCAAGCAAAAGATAGACTACGGAAGGGTGAACCAATATACCTGGGGGCTTTGGTGGGGACTAACGTATGCACGACAAAAAAAGTCCCTGATGTAGTTGTTGAGGTACTGGAGGACTTCAGTGACATGATGCCTTCGGAGTTGCTGAAGCAGTTGCCCCTCAAAGGGCGATTGACCATGAGATTGAGCTTATCCCTAGCTCAAAAACCCCACCACAGACCCCTTACAGAATGGCTCTAAAAGAGTTGGATGAGCTGAGGAAGCAGTTGTAAGAGTTGTTGGATGTTGAATTTATTCAGCCATCTAATGCATCCTATGGTGCACCAGTCTTGTTCCAGCGAAAGCACGATGGATCCCTCCGGATGTGCGTGGACTATAAGGCACTGAACAAGCTAACAGTGAAAAATAAGTACCCAATCCCGTTGGTGGCAGACTTGTTCGATCAGTTATCCAGTGCAACCTACTTAACGAAGCTGGACTTGAGGTCGGGGTACTACTAAGTCCGAATTACAGTCGGAGATGTCTCTAAGACGGCCATGGTGACTAGGTACGGATCATTTGAATACTTAGTCATGCCATTTGGCTTGACAAATGCCCCTGCTACATTCTGTAATTTGATGAACGATGTGCTAAGAGAGTTCATCGATCGGTTTGTTGTTGTTTATCTTGATGATATTGTAATTTACAATTAAAACCTCCAAGATCTTGTGGATCACTTACGGATGGTTTTGACTACCTTGAGGGCTAACCATTTATATGTAAAGAGGGAAAATGTGAGTTTTCTGCGCAAACGATCACTTTCCTTGGTCATGTTGTTGGCCAAGGTAAATTACAAATGAACCCAAAGATGGTGCGAGCAATCATGGAGTGGCCAAACCCCACGAAGGTCCAGGAGTTGCGGTTATTCTTGGGTTTGGCTAACTACTATCGGCGGTTCGTAGAAGGCTACTCACGGAGGGTGGCGTCGTTGACAGACCTATTAAAAAAGGATCGGGCTTGGGCATAGACGGATCGATGCGACCAAGCCATGTCAAAACTAAGGCAGGCCATTGCCTCTGAACCAGTATTGGGGTTGCCCGATTTTGATCTACTTTTCGAAGTGCATACTGACGCATCAGACCGAGCATTGGGGCGGTACTTGTCTAGGAGGGACACCCCATTGCCTTCGAAAGTAGGAAACTGAAGGAAGCTGAGCAGAGGTACCCTGCTCATGAGAAAGAAATGTTGGTTGTGATTCATGTTCTCCATCTTTGGAGGCATTACCTGTTGGGAACGAGCTTTGTGGTTGTGGAACCAGGTGGCAGCAAGGGAACAAGGCAGTTGGGTAACTGCCTTGACCACAAGGAGCGGGGTTTTACTTAGTCTACAAATCAATGTAATCAGGACATGTGTCCATGGCGGTTATGTACCTACTTATTGGCTGATCTTTAAAGCCAATGGCTCTAGGCTTGGGGAAGCATGAAGTACCAATGTTCTATTCCCATTGAGAGCTTAGTAAAACGTTTCTTTTGTACAATTGTTTGCCGTTCATTTACTTTGAGTATTGGTAGTGCTGAACTAAGATGACACTTAGGCACCACGGGTTGGGTTAAGCGAGAAAAAATTTCTTAGGGTAAATCCTTCACTTAATAGCCCCGTGACACCTACTTAGGTGCAAACTAGTCCTATGTTAGTGAAACTAACCTAAGTGATAAGCATAAATGGCCAAAGGCTCGAAACATTAAAAAAAGACATTTTGGTAAATAATTAGAAAATAAAATGATGGACTTAATGTAGGCAATTGAGATGGTCCTGGAACTAGAAGGGGATGAGATGAGAACAAGGGCTTAGATTTGTAGTCCAATCCATTACTTACAAACCATAAGTATAAATACCACCTAATAAGGTGAAAAGTCATTTTGTTCACAAACTAAAAGAATGGTGGCTAGGGTTTAGTTGTAAAAGAGATGGAGATGAAACTTGAAGGTTAGAGATGAGTCTACACCAAGCGACGCACACTCAAGCTAAGTAAAAACCATAATCTAGCTCATTAAGCTTGAAAAAATTTGTTGAAAACAAATTGGCATTTTTAGATTCAATGATAAACCAATGTTTCAAACATGATTTCCAAAAGATTTACGCTTCTAATGGTTGTTGATGAGACTTTATTTAAGCATCATTATATAGGGATTTTGCTATGAAAATCTGATCCAAAGCTATCATATGGTCTTGAATACTAACTTTTGGTAGGTATTTAAGGGAATATGCGCATTTTGAACAAATTCGGGAGTAAAGCTAAACTTGGGTTAAAAAGGCAGCAGGAATACTATCTTTAGACTTATGATAGTCTAATAATTGACCAGCTGACTATTCTAAAGAAAACATAATTAGTGATGAAGAAACAAATTTGGACATGTGTACTAGAGTTAGGTGGATAGGGAAAGAATTATAAATTATTTGTAGAACAATTGTTCAGTTACAAACGAGTCTTGCTTTATGAAGCATTAAGATATGCTAGATCTTGCTAGGTATTCATTAGTCAATGGGATTCAAAGGAATAAAAAATTATGAAGAAAGGTTTGATAGATGTTTCATAAGTTGAATACATGACTCGTCAGAAATTCTAAATTTCCAAGAAATGCAAAAAAGATTATTATAATTCTTTTCGCCAAACCAAAAAATAAGAGATCAAGATTTGAACTTCTCATGATCTATACTCGTAATGGTTATAACAAATTTATATGAATAAAAAGAGTTTTCTTACCAGTGATTATTCCTATTATGAATTACTTTCTTATTAGTTTTGAAACAAAAAGCTTTTCCTTCAATTAGATTTCGAGGATGAAATTTTAATTAGATGGGAAGATTGTGAAATCCTTGATTGCAATAAATCTGTAATAAGAGATAATTACTAGATTATTGGCTCTTAATATGAAATGTGTTTTGGATTAAAACTTGGATTAGTGAAAAGGGAAATCACTAGATTCATGCTATTTTTCGTTGGTAAATGCCTTTATGTATTATATGATATTTCGTCACGATGTTGGAGTGTGTCGAGTTATATCCTGAAATTATAAGTCTGTGTCTAGAAGGAACAAGTAAAAATAAAAAACATTAATTGCTCAAAAATCATTTAATCAAGTCTTATGCCTCACGTAAAAGATTTTGCCTTGATTTGTGTACAAGTCGTAGTGTAAAATGAGAATGAAGTGGGTGCGAGATTTTATCTTAAGTTTCAAGTCAGTTGGCAATATCAGAGGTTGAGATTGGGTCTAAAATTTGTGTAAGTTTGGTTAAGTATGTGGCAAGAGGATTGGTCCTTAAGGTTTTAGTATATCATAGAAAAGTTAAATTTTTTTTGAAATTTTAGCTTGACAAAACCAATGTTATGGACGTTTTAACGTTTTATTTAATTTTGTTGAGAGTTTGTCTCAATTTGGTGAAAAATGAGATTCAAAACGAGCATCGGATGTCAAAATACGTCAAAATATGGATTTTGGGAATTGATGAATAAAAAAAATTAATCTGCTGACAAGCAGGAGAAGGTTTATATATAAATATGACATAATAAAAAAACATCAAAACTTTATAATAGATTCGACAAAAACATTTATGCTTTAATGATTCCAAAACCCTAAATTCAAACTTTCGTTTGCTGATCTCCCTACGTCTAATTTTCGTTCAATTTCTTTCTGCAAGTCAGTAGAGCATTTTGGGACTGTCAGTTCAAGCTAAAATTCGTGGTGGAGATGAAGTATTCAGCTCAAAATTTGGTAAATTTCCAATTCTTCATGTTTTTCCTCAATTAAGTTAAATTCACACTTTATTGATTTCTCTTCTGATGTTTTAGTGTAATTGGTAAAAATGGTTGTAAATTGATGTATTAAATTGATTTGCACCAATTTGGGATAAATTATACTGATGTAAGCAAAAGGTTTTTATGTATTAAGTTGATTTAACTCAGTTGATAACCGTTTTGAAGATGTTTTTATAGTTGATACTAATTTACATTGAGATTTTGGATGAATTGATTATTAGTGTATATGTAATTTGACTCCACTGTCTATGAAAATATTTTTAATTTGGTGTCAAGTGGTCTCTTGGTGTTTGGTGTCGACTTTAGAGGATTTAATTGCAAAAATAATGCTTTGGAGAAGTTTTGTTAGTTCAAAATAAATAAAGTCAATCAACAGACCATATTAGAAGATTTGTAACTTTTATGTTTGTAATTCGATTTAAGTGTTCTTAGAGTCTATGGTAAGTATAAAATGAGTACTACAAGTATCTTTTTGGTGAGCATGTTAAATATTGAGGTTTTCAAGGTTAAAAAGTTATCCTAAGTTGGCTAGTTGAAAGCTAGTTGAAGTTATAAATAATAATTTTTGAAACTAATTCTCAAGCGTACTTTCGCTGCATTTTTCATGGGGTTTCATGATTTGATTTTACTTGAGGCTTGAACCATATTATAATTGGCTATATAGGGAAGTTATTGGAACCACTTTTGAGGTGATCTGATGTTTCGAGGACCCCAAAATATTAGCTCAAAGTTACTTGGTTGTAAGTAAACCCTTCAGCGATCCTTACTATTTATTGAAATATCTTTATGTCTGCATTTGTAATTTTATTCTGCATTGCATCTCATATTTTGGTTGGTCATGCATACATATATGGAGGGACGATATTTAAACTTCAGGTAGGCAAACTGCTATTCAAGTCTTGTTCCATTTGGGCAAGCGAATGGCTAGGTTCATGTCCTGACCCCTAGATCTTTGGTAGGAGAACATTTGTTTACAATCAAGAATATTTGTTGAGGTGGTAATTGTTGTTCCAATCCTGTTCCTTGATCACTGCACTTTTGGTTCAAATGTTTGGTACTTTAACCCTGCACTCATGATTTCTTAGTACTGTTCCTGTATTACTTTTGGAATGCACATTTGATTGTAGTTAGGGAACATGAAAGGAATGGATTGCATGTCACTTTGAAGCATATATCCTGTTGATTTGATTGGAAATGCAATTACATGTTGTCATGTGTTAGACTAACAATTGCATGAGTATAGATCAGTGCAGATGTTTACTTACCCGACATCCTCGAGTTGTTTTTGATGATGTCAGACATACAGTGAAGATGTATGAGAAGAACAAGCATAGAAAACTTTGGTGATTTCTTTACGTTTTTTCTTTGTATAATTATTTAATTATTATTTTTCCATTGTTTTGGGATTATTAGGTAAAGAATAGGTCGTAGTTTAATTACGAAAAATTTATGAGGTAGTTTGAGATAAATTTGAATTGCGGAGCTGACATAATTGTAAATGGGTTCTAAGGTTGAAACTTGTGAATTAGATGATGACTTGATCTCGTAGTTCATTTTGATATTATATTGTGAACTTTTATGGAGATGTGAGTCTTTCTAGACATTTTCTCACTGCTGTTTATTAGGTATTGAAATTTGCATGCAGTCCATTTATTAGGGAGGCTTTGTCAAATTTTTTTATTAAATGTGAAAATCTTAATAGAATGATTTCTTAAAATGACCCACATTTGTAGATTTTGACTTTGAATTTAAATATTAAGGATGACTACTAATCTCAAGGATTTTAGAAAATTGATGCCAAATATGAAATTATTCAAAGAGATTATAGGCTGACAAGATTATCAAAGAGTTTGGGTTAATCTACCAGTCAAATGCCCTAATGATGAGGGGTCTAAAATTACTTTTCTGACATCTTCGAGTTGTTTTTTATGATGTCTGGTATACAAAGAAGAAATATGGGAAAAATATGCATAGAAATATGGTGGTGATTTTCTTTGATTTTTTTTTTTTTCTAATTGTATATTTTTTTTTAAAATAGTGTGTTTTGGGATTCTCTAGTTGAGAGTAGATGTTGTTGGGGTATGAAACTATTATGAAGACATACCCCATGAGATAGGTTTAGATAATTTTAAGACAATTTAAGGTTATGATAAGTCAATAATTACACATTGTTTTATAGTATATTTAGGGTTATTTTAAATGTAAAAGACTATATTACACTTAGTTTTCTCTTGTTTTTTTCATTTTAGATTATATTAAGGTAAAATAAAGAAATAAAATTTGAAAAAAAAAAAGAAAAATAGTGCAGCGATTCCCCCGGCAATTCCATTTTACACTAGGAATCATTGTGAAAATTGGTGATAAAGAAAAACACCAACAATCACCAGCAATTAGGACATTACACTACAAATCCCTACAAAAATCGATGACAGACAAAGCCACAATTCCATCGTTTTACAAATCGATGGAGTCAGTTTCGAGAATATTGGAATGAAACTAGGAATTTGAGTTGGAATAGGATATGTACACATTAAACGCCCCCAATTATTTTTTAACTAAAAGTTGAGGAGTTTGGTTAGTTCACATTGTTCTTGTTTTGAATACTAATTGGAGATTCAAAGTTTATTTAATTGAGGTATTTTCATTAATGTCTTTTTATTATTATATTAAGATGTTTATTTTTAATATGTGTGAGTAGTTTATTAGTCTAAACGAATATAAAACATGACCTAAATCAAGATTGCATGTTAGTCATAATTATGGAGTTTTATACTTAATGCTTTAAACCTTATTATATTCGTCAATTCATGGATTAAATAGATTGTTTTTGCAGATTACAATCATTAAACTTGGTATTGCATGCATAGTCATGAATGTGTATTGTGATATAAAGATTTTAAATTAATCTAATATAGTAATGACTTGAATTAATTCAAAAGATCTTATTATCATTTGGATGTCTTAGGTCAATTTTGTTTTAAGTAGATATTTATTTACTTATTTCTAATAATATTAGCTTAGTAGTAAGTGTTTTCAAAGCGTGCAATGATGTTTTGTTATCCTATTTATAATAGGATTAGAATGTAGCTTATTTTCCATTGATATAAAAAAGTAGTGGTTTTATAAAGATTACTACAACTTACTTGTAACATGTGTTTAATTATTCCTCAATACTCCATATATGAATATGACTACGGTTTGATGGTTAGATGGTTTATGGTTTGGGTTTGAATTGGATGTTGTCTTATTTAAGTTTTATTATTTAAGTTGATGTTTAGATGTTTGTTTTATATTGATTATTATTCTTGAGTTATTTAGTTAGAATTGCTTTAGTTGTCGAAGATTTTTACATAAGTTTTTAAGATTTTTAGACGTTGTATGGTCTACACACTTCGTCCGTTTAATTCCACAGGATCTATACATCTGTTTGATCCCGAGGTGGATATTACTTTTAATTGTAACTTACGAGAACAACAACGTAGGGAACAACTAGCTCCATAATGGAAGCCATCATCATCAATAACAACAACACAAACAATAACAATAAGAACAATAATTAAATAATAATAATAATAGGGAACTTACTTTTAGGCAATTAGCCAATCAAAATGTCATATCTTACAAGCCGATGTGCATTGCCTTTCCCCTAGGTTTCCCTGACTTAGAATTGAAGTTTCGATTCATCAATGTCCTGCCTAATTTATATGGTAATAACAATTAGGATCCCCCAAAATTTATAAGGTAATACCAACATAAAGTCAATTGGGTGAAACCCAAAGACTTTACTCTGGAATAAGTCAAGCTTAAATCTTTTCCTTTCGCACAAAAAGATCAAACATAAGATTAGTTGTTCTATATTCCTCAAGATTCAATAACAACATGGACTCAAATGTTACAAGCTTTCTTAGATTAATACATGCCTGCATGAAAGATTAGTTCCTATAGAAAGAAAATCACAGTTGCGAAGATGAAAGATGATGAATATTTCAATAAATTTTAGGATAAATTTCAAAGATTAATTTCTTTTTGTCCAATAATATGGATATATTGAAAAAACCTTACTAGAGTACTTTTATGAATGACTCGGTCATTTTAAATATAGACTATTAGACAATGTTTGTGGTGGGTCTTTATTCGAAACAACACCAAGTTTGAAAAAAGAAGCTATTAATAAGATGGCTAAATAATCTAAATAGTAAGGTGAAAAGAATGAAACTTCAAAGAAGAAACTCTATGAAGTTAATATTAGAAAAACTAATATATCAGATGAAACAATTTGATGAGTTTATAAGCATGATTAAATTACATTAAAAGATAAATTGATTTAAGTTAATCCATGTGGATTTTGTAATGAAGTTACACATCCTACGGATGCATTTCGTATCTTACATGAAGACATCTTAATGAACTAATTTTTGGTCCCCTAAAGAGCCAATACAATAGTAACGATAATAACAATAGCTATTATACTGGAAAACCACTCTGAGATCTTAGCTATGGCCTCCAAAACAAAAATAATATAACTTATAGGCCAAGAGCACATACTCGATCTGCACTAATTCAACAATAACAAGTAGTTCAACCCATGTAATCTATGCAACCCAATTTAGATCAAATTTTATATAATTTTATGATCCAAAGTCATCAAGATTTTACGCAGATACTTCAAAATCAAGTTAAGACTAATACATCTATTAATGAATTGAAAAATCAATTGAGTTGGATGAATTTACAAATTAATAGATTAATCAATCATAACAAATTACCTACCTAAAATGTTCATACCAATCAAGGATAAGTTGATGTTTTATTTTTTTGAGCATAAAGAATAGACATTTATACTTGAGAAGATAACTAAGAGTGGTACAACGAAAAAGAAAGTACAAAAAAACAATATAAGAAGAAGAGGAAAAGACGATGGCTAATGTCGTACCTACTAGAGAATGGATGGTTGAGCTATTAAAATACACAACTTTTCCCGATAGACTACACCCATGGAATTTAGCCAGATTAGAAGCCTATGAAAAATCTTTACAAACTTCTGAAGTAACTAATAAATATAAAGTTGATAAGATTCTTGATAATTCAACTGAAGGAATAGATTCTATTTCTCCTGTTCCACAACTATTAGCTGATACTAGGAAGGAAGAAAATAGTGAGGGCATTCTAGAAGCATTTAGGAAAGTTGAAATAATAAACCTTTGATGGAATCAATAATGCAATTGTCAAACTAGATGAAATTTTGAAAGAATATTCTGAATATAGACAAACTTTTAGAAGAATCTAAAAAAACATTTTGGTCAAAAGGTAGACGCTTTAATTAAAAAGAAAATACATGAGAAATGTTTCGATCCAGGAGCATTTGGGATTCCTATAACAATAGGAACTTCTTCTATTGGATTTAATATATGTGATTTTGAGCATCAATGAATGTAATCTAACGTAAACTATATGAATCATTGAAAATAAGTTCATTGACTAAAACATATAGCAATCTTACTTTAAGTGATAGGACAGTAATTAAACCATATGGATTATTAGAAGATGTTCTACTAAAAGTGGATAGCTTAATTTTTCCCAAAGATTTTTATGTCATAGAAATGAGAGATTTATGTCACCTAATTCTCCACCTATACTATTAGGCAAGGATCGAGACTTTGACTTTGCCATATAATTCATTTTTGTGAAATTCAAAATTAATTTAGAGAAGTTTAATTCGTTGCGTATAATTTTTGTAAAAACTTGCCAACTTAAAGAAGTTTAAAGAAATTTTATTTGAATAAAAAGTAGACATAATTTTATTTTATGGGGTGCTTAAATAAGCAAATTATACATTTCTATACCAAAAAAAATCTACAATTAGTGGTTTCAACCTATTTTGTTGACATTATTCATCCATATATGTTACATGTGACTACGGTAGATTGTTTTAAAATTTTCTCTTTATAATTCACATCACATATGAATATATGATATATTAAACATTGATATTATATCATAGATTCATAATAAGTTCACTGCAATCTATTGCCAAAATGTGAAATTACATTTTGAGTGAGCATTAAGCATACATTTTAATGCCACATAGAATGATGAGGTTCTTCATAACCTCCTCCACTACTTGAACTATGTGCAATGGCTTGCTCTTCGAGATTAAAACAACATTAAAACCATGATATAAAGTTACAATAAATAATCTTGTATGACTCGATATGGTATCGATATTGATGAGAATCCATGTTGACTAATATTCCTAATCTTGGATACATGAGATCCTCATGAGGACTCAAAGAGAAGCATTCCAATGCCTATGGATTACTCATCGTTGATGCATATGAGCTTGAAGAATCAAGATTCGCATGCGTAGAGTCTTCCTGCCATCCAATTTCATTATGACCAAATGCACCTATTAAAAATAACAAATCAATGCCAAATGTGGTTAATATGAGCAAATTAATGATTAATAATCTATTTTTTCATATTTTACCTTGGGGAGGAAATTTTAGGAAGTCATATGATTGGTTATAGCCAAATTTGACCTTTTGAATTTAGCTTCAACACCAATGTTGTTACCAATTGCACTTGTCATAGAGTTAACGTCACCAGGCTGCGTATATATCCTTGAGAAGTTATCTTCAACACTAACGCCACCAAATGCACTTGTTAGAAAATTAACATCACCGACCTATATATCTGCTTGAGATGCATGTTTACATCCGTGCTGATACAAAATTCTTTCTTTGGGTGTTGATTTGTGCGATCTATGATTCTCATTTTCATGAGTGACTTGACTAAATCCACTCATTTGCCCTTAGTCTTAATATACTTCTAGATATCGATTATCAATGTGCATTCTATCATCACCACTTGAAACATGTCGAGCGTACACAACAAATTTTTCGTATATTTATATCCTGTAGTCATAGTAGATGGGATATCATTTCCATATGGATTTTGCAAACTTCTTTAGAAAAGTGTTTTTGTCTTGTTTTTATTAATTGAATTAATCTAGTTAAACGGGAATTAAAATACTAACTAATGAAACTATAACTATTAACTTAATTAACTGAACTAATTAAACCAAATCAAACAATTCAATACAAACTTAATTAAACGAAATTCAATATATAATAAATTTCTAAACAAACCCCCACTAAACAATATAATATACTAAGATTGCATTCAGATGCCAAAACATATCATTACTTTGTAACCTATTTATAATCATATCTTATGAATATATGGAATCTTAGAATTAGTAATCACGCATTCACAATAAGTTGATTGCCGTTATTAGGATACAAATTCTCCTATATTCAATTATCATTGTAATTCTACCTATTGGGTCAAACACAATAATAAAGAGTTACGATATCATTAATGCTCAATAAAAATCATGCCTTACCTAAACCAAATAAAAACCAGAATATACTAGTCAATATATAACCTAGACTAAATCACCTAAGAAATCCACTAGGGAAGATGACTCTATTGATTAATCCTAGTTACTACTTCTATAATTGTTGTCAATAATCATAACATAGTTTGAAAATCATAATACCACAACATATTTGTGACTAGGCATGCAATACCAATCATCTTTAGTTGTAATACGCAAAAAAAATATTAAAACCGTGATTGATGTGTGTGAATAGGTTTAAAGCATTAAGTGTTGGATTCCTTAATCATAACTACATAGCAATCCTAAGTATATTACATGTTTAAGGTTTGTTTAGATTAACTAATTACTCACTCATGATATTAAATATAGATTGCAATAATATAATTGAAAAGCATAATTAAATAATACCTCTTATTAAAATAAACTTGAGTCTTCATTAATATTTCAAAAGCAAACTAAAAGCATAAACTTACGGCTCTCACAAGTTTTTTAATAGAAAAGATGGCATCTAATTCGTAATCCTAGGTTCACATTTGTATTATCCTAACCTATACAAATACTAGATAAACACAAATATTTCATACTAATCTAAAATAACTGTGATGGACTCCAAAAATTTACCAACAATTCTTATGTTACATACAAACTGCTGGGTTCAGTCAATGGAAACTTGTCTCTGTGATTCACCAATTTATGGTAGCGATTCCTTTGTATTCTCCAAATCACTGAACCTATTTTCTTGTTTAATTCTTTGGTTTTTCTTCCTTTTTTCTCTCATTTCTTCATTTTCCTAATTAAATCTTGAAATCACAAATCAAGAGAATGCCCAGTGTAATATCATTATTTGTATATAAAAATCACCCTAAATTACACTATAAAATATGTTTAGTTATTAACTTGTCAAATACCCCCAAACTTAGCACTTTGCAATCCTGAGCAAATGAATACTTTTAATCATATTCTCTTATCATTCCTTATATACTGATTTCATTCTAATTCATCTTAACTTTAAATAGAAGTTTTAAATAGAAGTGATCGTGAAATGGAAACATATTACCCACAAGTAAATGTAAGTATGATAGAATAGAATGTTTTGGAAAGAAAAATAACCAATCCCTTATCGATAACTTAACCAACCAATGCAATACACCTTATACCTAGAGTTCAATCAATACCACAGCCAGCACACAAGGTATGTTTTCTCAATCTCTACTAACAAGCATCAAGCCTACGATACTAGTATAGAATCTCAAAACACAAAATCATTAGATTAATCTTAGTTTTAGAAAATACTTTATAATAGCACTATAATCAAAATTAATAGGAATTTGCCAAGATACAAACAAGAATATCATTTAAAATGTGTCGGATAAAAATACTTCGCTCAACCCCAGTTTCAAGCACTCGATCCTCCATTATATTTTTTCTCACTCATCATTTTTTTTTCTCTTTCATATCTTCTTTTGAATATTTTGAGTCTTTGTTTTGTTTTTTTTTTATGGACATTCTCACTTTTCCCACTATATATTTCCTTGCTCCGTTTCCTATAGAATCTATAGGACTTCTTTTATTTTCTGTACTTTGTAAATCTTATTAGCATTTCTCACTATCCACTAAAGTTGAAGAAATTATTCCTTCTAACTATATAACGTCCTTGGTTTCTAACCCATTTCTTCTTTCAATTGTTGCATAATAATTATATATATACTATAAAAATACTGAATTAATAGCCTTTGTATTCTAAGATCCTTATAAATCTGCCTTGTTCATTTTGTATTATTGTTTCAATCTTCTACCTATTCTCATGACTAACACAAAGTAATCAATCCCTTTAAACTCGTCCGGTGCATACATCAACTAGTAGAGCTAACCAATAGGGTATAGAAATTGATTCCTTCTATCATAGAATTCGTTTGGGTAGTAAAATCTTACTTTCATTCAAAAATCCATTATATATCATTTCCATTATATTATATTCCTAACTAAAATAAAGAAATTCATAGTTACTTGAATTTGGAAGAAATTTGAAAAATATAATAAACTCACTTGCATATCGGTTGAAGTATTATGTTTTTTTCGTGTCAATTTCAAACTTAAGTTGGGTTTCTAATAAACCAAAAATACTTCATGAAGTATAAACGAACTTATAAATAATAAATATAAATTGGATAATCAACTTATAAACCATTATGTCTAAATAACTTCATTAAATAAAATTTAAAGAAATAAACATCACCAATATCATTTTAGCATCATAAAATATCACACCACCAATTCAACAATATATCAATGTATCACCACCAAGCCAATTAAAACAAGTATATCCACCAATAGAGTATAACATTAAATGACCTCGCCATCACTCAGAGACAAAGAAGATAAAAAATAGAAGAGAAGAATCAACATTGTCAACCAGATGTCGCATCATCATCGTCCTCCATCGGATTAATCCGCAAAGACTAGAAACTCCTAGCAGGGTAGTATAAGGTGTAGTCTTGTCCTGGCGGTACTCGATCATCTAGTACACCTTGATTAGGTATCCTCAATTTTATGGTACGTACATGAACTTTAATGCCTCCTATTCTCATTCTCTTTGACATCCTTCTCTCCATCTCGTAGATACTCCTTGCTAATGATCTCTGGTTTTCGAAAACCAATTCTTGATTTTGCAAGGTCCATACTCGGTTCTAGAGAATTGAGTCCATGAAAGACAATTCCGACTCCTCCATGTACATCTTATCAAAGTCCACCATAGGATGCTCTATGTTCAGATCATTCCTCGTCTTCAATATTGCCTCTAAATTTCTTTTTGTGTCTTATCTAATCTTTTTTCTTTGCTCCATATCTCTTCTGGCTATTTCTACTTTCTCTCTCTCATCTTTAAAATCTTCATAACCGATAATCTTCCCATAACTTTATTTTACTTCTTCCGTGATGGTCTTATTAGGTAAAATATCCATTTCTATCCCGGTCATATCCATTATATCTTCTCTACAAAACAACATAATCATTAAAGGAAAGGGAAGACCTTCATTCTTCTTGATCTTTATTACACTCCTAATCGAGTTATAAATTATCATACCAACATCCAAGTATTATCAATTGCACGATATGGTAAAGAGAGCGGCCTTATAGTTCACTATCTTATAATGTTGTAGTCTCGGTTGTAAGTTGGCATTGATGAAGTAACACCAAATGCTCGTTATTCTTCTAAAATATTTGGTGGTTATGTGTTTTGGGTACCCCTCCATGTCACGGATAAACCTATCCCCATGAATTGGCTCCAATCCTCCCCTTATTGTCTCAGTGGGGAAATGTTACTTAATTGAGTACTCAGGCCTGGTGTAATCGTGTTCTCCTCTAAGGTGTACCTCCAATAATCCGAAGTACATGTTTATTCTCTCTGGTAAATAGTTTATTATTCTCCTTCTCACAAATGATTCATTTTTATTCTCACTTTTGAATGCATTTGCATAAAACTCTCTCGTAAGAGTTTATGAACCCCTCTCACAAGGAACGTCTTTGTGGTCTAAGTGATTATAGTCCCTAGTCAAAGTCTTCATTTCTCACATCAATGATGTCAAGAACACTAGGCCTATATTTCAATTCATTTTTCAAATTAAATCTCCTCTCCGGGATCAGCTTCCTATCATTGGCCAAGTCTTTCTTGAATTTCACCAATGTTATCTCATTGATGAAAAACTCTTGTCTATAAACAAATTTCTTCACCTTTAGTATTTCCTCAACTTCTTTCCCTTCCTTCTCCATTTTGTTCTCAAAAGATAAAGGTGGGGTAGGTTCTCTAGGTTGTCTAATCCTAGGAGTGTTAAATGAAATCCCCGTAGGTCTAATAGGTGTAGTAGGGACTTTAGTCTTTTCCTCGAATTTTTCTATTGCTTTCCACTTCCCTTTTTCCTTTCATGTGATTCTACCCTTTCCATATCTGGCCATTTCAATTGTAAGAAAACTATAAACCTGTAAATCATTTGAAACCAAAGTTTCGTAAAATGTATTTAGTAAAAATCAACATATCTATATAGAAAGTTCATCATAAAAGTTGTTTATAAATTGAGACTTTCAAATATTGGAGACAAAATTGTTTCAAACTTATAATCGTTCTTTAATAGGTAATCCATTCAAGTCATTTGATAAATAAAACATAAAAATCCCAAACTCATATGAAACTTAGTTTCAAACTAGTTTGCGCTTAAAATTCACTTCATATGCTAAAATTGTTCGAAAATCCGGTATCGCTACTTAAATCATCACACTATCACTACGCTAGTAATATAATTGAAATCTTTTGATAATAAAACCAATTTCGAGTAAAAATTAGAAATTCAAGTGCTACTCTAAGTTGGAATCGACAAATTTTTGAAAAATCATAATGTGCATCGATAAAAAGCTAAGGTTTTTGACGAATACCTTTTGGAATTGAATATTTCAAGTATGGAACTTTAAATCTCTTATAGTACTCTCCTCCTAGCTCTAATTTCAGATTTCTCTTGTGCAAGCCCTAGTTGGCTATATACTCTCAAAACTCACTAAATTTTGGGTCAATGTGTGGAAATTGAGATGTGAATCACTATTATATACTTTAATCTAGCTTAGGAAAATTGACTCTAGGCAAGAATTTGGTATTTGGTTCGAACGGGTACGTTTGTTTGTGAGTGTGAGGTGACTAAATGTGGGATTTTTTGGGTTTTAATTTAAAAGCGCTTACTCATGCTCAACGATTTAAGGTTTAAGTGGATTCGTTGACTCATTGTGGTCCAGCGACTTGTTCATCGACTTGTTCATCGATTTCTAGTTATAAATACGATTCGCAGGCAATTTGTTGACTTTGAATTTTAACTAAAATCTTGCAGATTACTAGCGGTTTTCTCAATGATTTCCAGTACAAACTAGAATCGCTAAGAATTTGTTGATAAATTTTTGCTATTTTTATTATTTAATTGGTTTATTCAAATATATATCCTATATAAAGGTAAAATTGTTCGAAATTATTAGAATTCAAACATGATTTGTAATAAATAATAATTCCATTAATATAAATAACCCATTTAAAAAGAATAAATGCATATATATATATATATATATATATAAATGGAAAGACGTTAGCTCAATCAACCCCCTTGCTTGAAAATACTCTAGAACTAAATTCCTAAATCCTCATTATGAGTCAAAAGTTGAGAGAATATAGAAACAACTAAATAATCATAATACTAAACTAGAAATAAATATAGATTATGGGCTGCCTCCCATAAAGCGTTTCGTTTACTGTTGTTGGCTCGACTAAACCATGCAGTACTAAACGGGTTCTAAAAACTTGAATTGATGTTCTTTACCATATTGGAAAACTATTCCTTCATTCTTGTCATATATTATGACAACTCCTCGATCTGTATCAAGGGTTACATTAGCAATTTTAAAGAATGGTTCTCCTAGTGTAATATTAATATCATAATATGGCTCATGGTCTAGAATAACTAAGTATAGGATAAAACTAAATTTGCCAATTATAATTTCTACATCTTTAAGTATTCCTTTATGTTCTATTATGGATCCGTCAACAAAGTGAAGCAGGTCTTTTGATCCTTTAGTGTATTTTCGACTCGGAAAGTTATGACTTGAAAGATAGTAGAAAGGTAAGGTGTTAAATGGTGCTTTTTGGTCACATTTAACATTCTCAAATATCTTGCTATTAATAACTATGGAAATTGCTATATTACCTTGCCTAGGGTTTTTATCTTTCATGATTGCATCTTCTAGGTATTTCAAGACAAGTGAATTAATTGCATATAATTTTGTAGACATTTCATAAATGTTCCATAGAATAATATAATCTTCATCATTTGATAATTGAATAGTGTGTTCTTGAATATTGATTACAGCTCTTGCACTTGCCAAGAATGGTCGCCCTAACATGACAACACTAATAGATGATTTCCTATAGTGTGGAACTACAAAGAAATCAACCAGATAGGTAAATTAATGTATCTTAACAGGAACATCCAAAACCATTCCTGTTGGCTCGACAACCAAACCTCTCATAGGTAGAATCTTTCGTATCGTAAATTCTAGTTTAGTTTCAAGAATGAGATGGCAAGGCATTATATTAACTATTAAGTTAATATTGCATTTAGCTCCTAAGTACCAATGTCCTTTTACCGCAATGTCTAAAGTAACATCACCAGGATTTTTTATTTTAACTAGGCATTAACTATATCTTTCTCATTATTATTATTTTCATTGTTACAGCATTAAGAACATATACTTTAGCTTTTAAATCACGATAATTTAATTCTAAAAGTTCATTATCGTTAATTTGTTCATTATTACATTCATCATAATTATAATAGATATCTTCATCATTAAAATGAAAAGTGATAATTTTGTTATCAAAATCCATAGATATTGTTCCTTCAAAAAAATCTAACTTTGTTTTAGTTGTTTTAAAAAATGATCTTCCAAAAAATATAGGTGGAGATTTAGATGATACCGAGTCTCCCATTTTCATGACATAAAACTCATCTAGAAATAATAAATCATTTACTTTTACTAAGAAATCTTCCAGTAAACCATAAGGTTTAATAACTGTGTTGTCAGCTAAGGTAAAGTTAATAGGTGTTTTAGTTAATGAACCTATTTTCAATGACTCATAACTTAATTGACATAATGTTAATTGATGTGCCAAGCTCATACATAACAAAATCTATATAAGTTCCTAATGTAATAGGTATTTCAAACATTCCTAGATCAAGATATTTCTAAGGTATTTTCTTCTCAATTGAATCAATCACCTTTTGTCCTAAGTTTTCTTATTCTTCTAAAAGTTTATCTTTAGATTCAGAGAATTCTTTCAAAACTTCATCATAATTAGAAAATTGTATAATTAATTCCATTAAACATTTGTTGATTTATATTTGTCTGAGGAAAATGCTTATTCAAATTATCATAAAGTATTGTCTTTTTATCAATTATTTTAGTCTTTTACTCTGGCTAAATACGTCTCGAGCAGAGATCACGTCGTATACACTATAGAGAGATGTCAATGTTTGGTGGCGTGGGACGATAACTACTTATGGAGACTTTAAGTCTCGGGAGGCATTCAAGAAAAAGTTCTACCAATAATACTTCCCATATGTGCTGATGTAGAGGTTGAGGAAAAAGTTCATGAATCTGAGACAAGGAACTTATGAGTAAGTGATGAGTTACAAAGATATATATGAATATCTAAGACAGTTTACTGGGGATTTAATGAGATGGATTGAGGCTAGATATTTGGTATTATGTAGTCAGTTCAAGTGCCAGGATAGTGGGAAGATTTATGAGCGGGTATTTTCTCACGAGACATTATTTGGGTAGAGTAGCTGATGGGACACCGCTAGAACCAACATTGTTATCTGATCAGACCATAGAGTTTGAAAGGAGGAAATAAAGGAGCAAAGAACATAGAGATGAGAGAGAGAGGTTATCAAGGATTGAGGGAAACTACATCTTACACATCAATGATTCGAGTTTTAATGTATCTTTTATTGTTGCTCGCATGATATGCATCCTAGAGTTAACATTGGTTAGGGTTAATGTGCATTTGATATTGAGTACTGCGGTATGGGATAAGGTTCTCGAGTAGAGGGATATCCAGTAGAGGTGCACGGGGTAAAGTTACTTACAGACTTCAAGGTTCTCGAGTTTCTAGATTTTGACGCGTTGTTAGGGATTGATTGGTTAGCAGCATACCACGCACATATCGACTGTTTCAGTAAGACAATGATATTTGAGATCTTAGGGCATTTGATTTTCACTTGTAGAGGTAGTACACTGATAGACGATGGCATGAGAGGTCGACATGCAGCTAGTGGAGAAATAGAGACTCTAGTAGCGTCGTATATAATTGGACCTAGACTTGAGGACATTCCGATAGCGTATGAGTTTACATACATGTTTTTAGAGGACATACTTGGTTTACCACTGCCGAGAGTGAAATATTTCTTCATCGAGTTGGTACTAGGCGCTAGGCTTATTTCTATACCATTGTACCGAATTGCTCCTAGAGAGTTGAAGAAGTTGAGGAGTCAACTCAGGATTTAGGACAGAATGGATTCATCACCATTTCTATGTCGTCATGGGGAGCACTAGTCCTATTTCGGAGAAAGACAACACTTTGAGAGTGTGTATCGATTATAGACATTTGAAAAAGTTCCGGTTAGGAACAAGTATCCATTGCCACATATTGACAACTTATTTGATCAGCTAAGTTGAGCGCATTTTTTCTCCAAGATAAACATGCAAGTAGGGTATCATCAGCATAGGATCAGGGATAAAGATAATTCTAAAACAACATTCAGCACGAGATATAGACACTATCAGTTCATGGTCATTTTGTTTAGGTCGACTAACGCCCCCGCCGTTTTTATGGATTTGATGTATCAGATGATGAGACCATTTCTTGACCGATTTATAATAGTGTTCATCGATGATATATTGATATACTCGATGACTCTAGAAGATCATGAACATCACCTTAGGGAGATTTTGCAAACTTTGAGGGAGCATGGACTCTAAGCTCAGCAAGTGTGAATTTTGGTTTTTACAGGTCAATTTTTTAGTTCATGTCGTTGGGGCAGCAAGAATTGTAGTAGTTCAGATAAAGATTCAGGCTTCTATGGATTGGTTGGCACCGATGTCAGTTACTAAGATTAAGAGTTTTTTGGGGTTGGTAGAAGTTACCGCATATTTGTGAATGATTTCTCAAAGATCACTTCACTGATTACCGGATTGACTCAGAAAGACATTGTGTTTGATTGGCTTAAGGAGTGCAAGCAAGCAGTTGCCTAACTAAAAGGTTGTGAGACAGCGTAGATGGTTCGAGTTCCTAAAACACTACGACATTTCTCTATAATATCACCCAGGAAAAGTCAACGTAGTTACAGACGTGCTGAGTAGGATACTGACTGGAGATGCTGAGATTGTTACATGTCATATGATGCATGAGTATGGATTACTCGAGGTAGCGAAGATAATGAGTCAGCTAAAGGTTTCTACTTACACTCGGGTGATGATTAGTGCATGTACGAGGCTACATATAGTGTTTACAGAGCTGACATTTTGTACCCAAGGTTCGATGAGTTAGCTTAGAATACTGATTGTACTAATTGGAGAGAAACGACGAATTATTGTCCGAGATTCAAATGCATATTATAGATATTTCCAATGGCATAGATGAGATTCTTCGATATTCATGCCATTTCCAGTTCAATGTTCGTCGAAGCAGGACCAAGATGAACCAGACATTAGGAGACATTTATGGTGGCCTGGGATGAAGGCAGATGTATCTTAGTTCATCAGGAACTGTGTCATTTGCTAGAAAGTGAAGGCTGAGCATCGGAGACCCGAAAGGATATTACAGACACTTTCCATTCTGAGAATGAAATGGGAAGACATTGCTATAAACTTTGTCGGGGGATTGCTAAAGACTATCAGACAACACGAATCTATTTGGGTGATTATGGACAGATGACGAAATCTACCCATTTCTTACTAGTCGCAGCTCATTACACATTTGATTAGTTGAGTGTATTGTTCGAGAAAGAAATGATCACGCTGCATGGGGTGCCTTTGACTATCACGTCAAATAGAGATGTTACGTACACGTCTAGGATATGACGGAGTATGTAAGAGCAATATGGTACGTGCCTATAGTTCAACACAACTTTTCACCCTCAAACTGATAAGCAGATTGAAAGGTTGATTTGAGTTCTCAAGGATATGCTTCGAGCTTATGTATTGGAGTTTTGTCAGATCTTGGGAAGAGTACAATGTTGGGTGAGTTTGCATACAACAATAGTTATTAGCCTAACAATTCGATGGCGTCATTTGAGGCTTTGTATGACAAATCGTGTCGCTCGCCATTGTATTAGGCTGAGTCAGTGGTGTGACGACCCCAAATTTCGAGGCAAATCGGGCACGCCACATCGCCGTACACATCACCAAGCCATGCCACGTCACCTGCACGTCGTCTATGACGGCCCGCGAACTTACCAGATAATACTCCAACTTAGTAAATCTTGATGCTTAAATGATTATTTTAGCAAAATATATTAAGTTATAAAGTTTTATAACTTAATTCATTTGTTTTGATTTATTTAAGTTATTTTAGTAGTGGAAGTCTTAATAACTTGCATATAATTAATGTAAACAAATTATGCATTAATTAACAACCTATGGGTGGAAACCCAGCAAAAGGATACCATGTATATCAGTTAAGGAAACAAAAATGTATAATATACGTCAATATACATGTATAAGGTAAAAGGTCTTCCAAAATGATCCCAAAAAGTATGTATATGTAAATACAATCACCTACGAGTAAGCTAGTGGAGGCGCTCCAAATCAGAGGTAGACGCCAATCACCGCCTTCCCTCGGCTCGTCGTAGGATCTGCAACTTGCCACCAATAACAATGACAAGTTCCAAGTGAGTAAATCCCAAAGAAATTCAGTTAGTATTCACAAGAAATCCAAGAAAACGGCTACAATTCATGCACATAAAGTAAATGAACAGGAATATAAAGCATGAATATAAGTCTTGAGATAATCAAGAATATGGAACGCGAGTGTGGTGTATAGCTGTCGAGCCTTGGGACAAAAACTAAACCGAGAATGCCCTGGAGGTGAGGAAATCCACATCCCCTCTTCACGGTCGAAATGAGGAACTATGTTGGTCGGAAAGTAGACTTCCGCCCAACGCCTCAAAAGAGAGGAAATATGTGACGGAGGTGGGCCTCACGTCAACTCGCTCTCAAAATCATCAACTCGCTGAGAGAAATCTCACGCGTAGTCTAAGGTATGACCAACACCGTAGCAACAATCGGATCGTCATCAACGAGAGAGCCGGAAATGGGTCACACCGTCCATTCGACCATACACAAACACACGCGGGAATAGAGTAAACAAGAATGCTGAACAGACGAAAAGAAATGTGAAATAAACATTTACAATGAAAATAAGTAAAGTTTAAGCTGATTTTCTCGTGGGTTTACTTACCTTAAACAATCGCAAATATCTCTCCAAAACGTCATGCTCACGCCTCGAGATATGCGCTCGACATCCGACCGCGGTAGCCTAAGTCCATGGTGTCCATTTATACAATTTTTATCATTTTAGAGCTATGTTACGTAAATCATTCAAATCCCAACTAAATTAGGTGAAGTAAACTTCACCTCCATCTCGTCGTAGAACTTCGTCAAATCGCACCCCTCGTTAAGGTTCGATCGATCGACAACGCGCCATCGCGCCGTTTACCTCGTCGTTGCCGCTGCCGCTCTCTGCCACTAGTGAGCTCTTTCGTGTCACATTGCGTCGCCGCGCTGCTGGTTTTGCGTTGTCCGCGCGCCGATCGCCCGCCATCGCGCCGCGCGAAGCCCGCCACGCTAGCCGCCTCGCCACCGCGTCGTTGAGGCCGTCTTCTTGCGCGTCGTCTCCACCCGTGCGGTCGCGCGACCCAGCAGCTCAGCGCCATGTTGTCGCGTAGCCACGACCTTCGTCCGCCTCCGATCGGCGCCGCCCCGCGAGATCGCCGTTGTTCTCTTGGTCCGCGAGTGCTCCCGGCCGCGCTGTTGTCCTCGTTGGCTCGCCCTGCGGGAGTTGCACCGCGCGCATTGGTCCTCCTCTACGCGCCGGTCTCCTTGCCTGCACCCGTAAATCGTCGTCGTTCACGTCGGCTCATCTCGCCGAATCTCTCTCTCTCTCTCTCTCTCCACTTTCTCTCTTTTCCTCTTTCTCTCTTTTCCTCTTTCTCTCTGTTCGTTGTTTTTTTATTATTATTTTGAAGAAAAAGATGGGTAATGATGAGTGATGGGTTGATTTGATGTGTGATGTGACATGATGGGGTGAGTGATGTGACAACTCAATCCCATACTACCCCGTACACCCGCGTTACGCACACACCGCGACGTTGCACACTCTCGTCACTACACGCGCACAACGCGACCAAACGTAATTCTCAATTAACGCGGCACGAATTATTAAATAATCATAAAATAATAAACACTCGCCACACTAAAATAACAAATTTCACCTTGTTAGGCGTGCCATAGACTTTTCCGCGACGTTCACGTGGGTCTAAGCTTAGGATTTTAATATGAAATTTTTCAGTTAATCGGGATTAATTAGAACGGGCTGTTACAAGTGGATCGGAAGTTAGTGGGGCTCGATATTGTTGTTGACCACATGGAGAAGGTACGATAGATTTGTCAAAGGCTTAAAGAGGCCCATAAGAGGCAAAAGAAGTATGTAGGCATGTATCGCAGTGATCTCATATACACCGAGGGAGCCTTTATGTATTTATTTTCTCCTCGAAAGTGTCTTCACAGATTCGGGTTGAAAGGCAAGTTAGCACCGAGATTCATCGGGCATTTCAAGATCAAGAGATGGATCAAGAAGGTGGTATATAAGCTTGAGTTACCTCTACAAATGTCAGGGATTCATCCAGTTTTCTGTATCTCTATGCTTCGACTAGCTGAGTCGAAGGCAAGCCTACGACCGACAATCACTACAAGAAAAATGGTCTTTAAAGATTGGAATTCCTGTCACTACACATTGTTTTCCTATCGCTAAATTGTTTTAAGGATGAGAAAATCCCCATCACTATCGGTCACTAAAGCCTCCGAGACTAAAAGTATTTAGTAACCGGAGGTGTCCCGTCACTAAGTATGTTTAATGATCGAATCATTCCCATCATAATTAGTTTTATAATAACAAAATTGTCGTCACTATACGAACTTTCCCATCACTAAATCACAAAACTAAATAAAAAAAGGATTCTTATTGTAATTACATTTTCTGTCACTAAATGATTTTTTGTGACAAACTTGCTTTTTGCACAATTTTTGAAAACTTTCACAAGAACATTTTCTTGTCATGAAAAACTCCCACCAAAGTGGAGTTTTTGTGACCGAAGTGTCATTAAGAGCTTCGTTTATACCTGGGATCTTTACTTATAATAAGTATCTATAGCTTTATGTGTAAGGGAAAATTGATGAACTCCAAAAAAAAAAAACTTCTTTCCAAACAAGAAAGCATTGTATTAAATAAAAATTATTTGTATTTGTACAAAAATGATTGTAGTGCAATTTAATTTTTTACATCATATAAACGTATGACATATTGCCTTATGTAATCAATCCATACAACACATATGCTACCTAATTCGCACAAGGATCCAATACATAGTCTTTAACATCTTCTCGTGGTACTCTCCTTTACTATTTTATTGTTCAAATTATAAAGTTTATCAGCGACAATATATTTGATACCCACCTACAAATGATACATGAATCATCATATTGGAATATAATAATTTGTCATGTATATGATCACGACTTAGGCAATTAGCTAGAACAAACACCAAATACATGTAACCAAAATCACAAAAAAAAAATTGTGAAAGATATGATACTTAACAAAACAATATACATTCAAGATACAAAAAATACAAGCAAAATTGTACAAAAGAGAATATTTTGAAAAAAAAAACACTCTAGATTCATAACCTCTCGATTGACCATAATAAGAACTAAAAAAAGAATGGCACCCTTGTTGAATGAATCTAGCAAAAGTTATCCTTTTAGAGGGTCCTTTCCATATGCCTTTAATAGAAAATGGCTTAAAAAGTATCTTAAGTTGTACACTAATAATCAAACATAGGCACACTTGCACTGAGGCACTTTAAAACAATTTTTACAATGTGCTTACATGCCACTTACGTATACATTAAATGAAAATCCAATCATTAGATTAAATAATAACTCCACCTCACATGAAACTTTAAAAATTAAGTATCACCTAAAGAATTCTTTCCATTTTTTAATAATTCATTTGATGAAAAGGTTAGACAGACTTAAAAGATCAAGCCATGAGGCTATGTGATACTAGCATGCATATGGAAATGACCCTCCAAAAGGAGAACTTTAACCATCCAAATGAAAATGTGATACAAATGTGGATAATATATAACCCGTTTGTAATAATACTTTTTTCGAAAACTTTCCACCAGAAATATCAATCACACAAATATATAAGCTCAGATCAAAGAATACCTCTAACACCAACTTGTCAATTATGTCACTTGAAAGTAAAGGTCTTTCCAGCTTCAAAGATGTCGCATTGACATGATGTACAAGCCTAGGCTTAACTGTTACAAGTTGGAATTGGAGCGCATATGAAAAAGGGTAACAAGAAAAATAAACTATAATGGACATTCCAAATTTTCATTTATAGTCATTGCTGAAATGTTGATGGGAAACATACGAGTTATTAATATTACCTAAATAGGGATATGGCTTATTCTTTTCTTATATCCTCAAATTCGCTTCATAACTAGGTTGAATATGATAAAGCTTGCTACTCTCAATCAAAATATTATGTAGAAAGAAATAAGTAAAAATGAGACAAAAAATAAATCTAATATCCAAATATTACTAACAATTATATATTTAATAAAAAGATCATACCGAAATACATGAGCTTATTTTATTGATCGACATGTCCACCTCCATTTTGTTTGCCTTGACTAGCATATCTCCATTTGCATTGATTTTGACCACAATGTCAAGTTGAATATCATCAAGCTTGTTACTTTTGTATTCATTTTTATTAAAGTAAGTTGATTAAAAAGTAAAAGGAAAGTTAGAAATTTACATATTCCAAATAGAAAAAAAAGCAAAAACCATAAAAAATAGACATAATCAACAAAAATTCACTCAACAATAAATAGGGAGAGCCTCAACATTGCAAGATGAACCATCTAACTCTATCATCACTTTTTTGGGCGAGAAGGCTAACTGTTTCGTAGTCAAATTTCAAAACTAAGGTCGATGGGGGAACTAGTGATTACAGTAAAAGTGAACATGGCTTGCATGGGCATTAATTCAATGACACAATAATCTATTTTATGCTGCATTTGCACATGATAATTCATAGCTTCACCCATGAGTTCATCTTCAATCCTTACCAAGTATCAATGGAGGTGGTAATGGAGACGCTGCATTTAACGAATTACATTTCCAAGTTTATCGAGAAACTGGGAGTATGACATTCCAAGTTCCTTGAGTTTTGTTGTGTATGGTAGATATATGATTTATTAAACCAAGACTTAGGAATGCAGATGAGCCTTACAATTGGCCCTCGAATCCTAAATCGAATTAACATTCATGCACCATCGTTTGATCAAGTAAAAAACTTAATAGGAAAATATTTAATTTTTACTAATGGTGGATTTAAGTACCTTTCAATAAATGACTTTGGCATTTGTTTTGGTTATTGACGAAGTAAACATGTGGACAACTCTTCATGAAGAAAGGACCCCTATCTGTGAAGGGATAACACTCTGTAGAATTACAAATATGTACTGATAATAAGAAGCTTTCTTACCGAGTGAATAAAAAAGTAAAATATGTAACTAAATTCATCATAAAATAGCGTAGCAGTATGTAGGTTAAGGGAAAAAGGAAGAAAAGAAATTGATATATAACAGGATGATTACCAAGTGTGTTAGGTGCAGTTGGCGTTATATGCCTACACCTTAACTGTCTTCCCATAAATTTGAGTTTTCTTTGGCATCTGAGTACTTTTCAAAATCATCTACATTTTAACATGATTTTCCTAGGAAACTAATTACTAGTAGCAGCATCTTATCAATACATCTCTATTCACCTATTGAAAGAAAAAGGAAAGCAAACCATATATCTTACAAGCTCAAATAAGTGAGGGTTTGTACATGATGTGAAAGTATTCGATTCCTCAGGAAAAAGGTATCGATGTAGAGGCTTAAAGACAAGAAATTACAACTTTAAGGATCATAAATACACTTTTTTAGAAACAAATAAGTAGCATGAATCCAAATATTAGGAATCACCTATTGAGGCTAGGAGAAGTTTGCAAGGTCATTAGGCCTTGGCATGATATCCAATGGTACAGCTACTTCAAGCTACACACAGAGAAACTAAAATAACAGGCAATAAATGAAGAAAAAGAGAGACTATTCAATCTTGCAGCATGAGATAACTTGAGTTATAAAGATATAAAGTTCTTTAGTAGGCTCGAATAACCTGGACAACTCTTTTGAACCCAAGTTATGCCAAAATACTCATAACATTAGCAATGAAACAAAATAAATGCAATGTATACACATAAACTTAATTATTATTACTCTTGTTAACTTATTCTACACGATTATAACCATTTTTGGAAGACTAAAATCATATGCACTATTTACAAGTAAAAGTGAATGTAATAACATTTTAAAAATATATCAGTGTCATCATGCTACAATTGAATGAAGTTTGTCCTGATGAACATGCAAAACCTCTAATTAATACTACTCTATCAAGGATTAAAGACCATATAAAAAAGTGACATCATGTAAGTCAAGAATACCTATCCATTAAGAATCCAATGTGGAATTTCAGCAGAATCACCAACAATAACTACACAGACTATTTGAGATGCAATAGCTTGCTCTGGTATCAATTAAGTCTCATTACTAATAGGGTTTTATAGTAACAAGTAGAAATATAGGTGTAAAACAAAAAAATAATTTATGTATCACCCTCTCTCTCCTAAATGCTATGTAATAAGGTCGACCAAAAGCTAGAAGTGGAGAGGATTAGAGCTGCTGCCTCCAACACTTAGTCTCGACACAAAAACTACATATTTTTATTCTCTTAAGAAGAAATAAAGCGGATATAAGTAAATAAATGAGTCACCCACAATCTCTTGGCTCGGGATTGCTTAATATCGTTTACAATTCCAAGGGTTTTCTGCAAAATGACCAAATATAGTTCTACAACCATGGCTGCAGGGATGATGATGGAAGGGGGATTAATGGGTGGGATTGGATTCAGTAAAGAAGATAAATAGGTATTGTTGTTGTGCTTATTGGGGTTTTCGTTTCTTCTTCTTTTGTTACTACTACTACTACTACTATTATCTGAGGCACCCATTTTGTTGGGGTGTTTAGAGGGAGTAAATTGAAAGTTTGTTAAGGGTGTTCGATGGGGTTTGGGAATTGAAACCCTAGATTGAGTGACCATGATTTAAGGGGTTGAAAAGGGCATAGATGGAAGGGAAGGATTTGATTAGAAGCTACACATAAAGAGTTGTTAAGGATAATGGATGCGGAGAGGTTGTTGTGTGCATTTTTCCTTTGGTTTTGGATAACATATGATTCAATAAACAGAAGAGATGAATCACAATGTAAAACTTGATGAATCGAAGAGTCGCAAAGAGTGACTGTTGATGGTGCCATTGTTGATGATGATAACAATGACGCTTACATATTTACAACAGAAAGAAGGTGTAAGAGAAGTGAAGTCGAGATAGAGGGAGTGAGCGAGCGGAGAGGAAACCCTAGATCTTCAGTGCATCGCGAACCCTAACTTTTCGTAACAAAAAGAAACAAAAATATATATCCAAACAAAACACAAAGGTTGAGAAATTGCAAAAGTGGGATAGTTAAGCGCCAATTAATTTTAGTGGGTCAGAAAATTTTACCGATCGAATTTGACATCAATAACCATGAAATACAAATCCCATCCTTATTTCTCAAGGCTCTAACGATTAAAAAATATTTCCCTCACTAATTTGCCCCTTTAATCACGGGGTTTAGTACGGTCACTAGTTTTTGGTGGTTAAAAATGATTTTTCTTGTAGTAAGTTGACTTAAGCAAGATTGATCTAAGCGATGATGTCACTTATGGGTAGCAGCTAGTACATATATTAGATCAGAAGGTAAAGTAGTTGAGAGGCAAGTCTATCCTGAATGTATTAGTCAAGTGGCGATTTCATGGTGACTCGAAAATCGATTAGGAGCGGGAAGACTATATGCGAGATGGATTTTTGAATATTTTCGAGTCATATATAACCTTAACTTGAATTTTAGTTTCAAAGACAAAATTTCCAATAGTAGGGAAGATTTATCACGACCCAAATTTCTAATCTTAGTTTATTTCTTAATTAGGATCATCGATATGTGAAGTGAGATCTGCATCGAGATACGTTCACTGACTGAGGCATTTGACCGAGGTATATGTTAGTTTTTGATTTGATGTACTCCGAATGTATTGTATTTGTGTATATTACTAAGTCATCTCTACGTCTATATAGTTATCGAGATATGTTCGGGGACACACCTCGAGAAGCATGTCGGCATAAGATTTGAGGTAGAGAGTGATATGGTAAGTCTTAATTTAAGTTCGTGTGGCTTAAATAGCTAATTTTAAATAGCTAATTTTGTGTGGCTATAGTTGAATTGATATTAACGTCCTTAAGTTAAAAAAATAAAACAATAGTCATTGATGTTCCTCGAGATACATGTGGATACCATCACTAGACAAATTGACTTAAGTTTGGCATTAGTATAGGTGAGTTAGTGAATGGATAATGGATTGTGGGGCCACATTATAAGCCATGAGATTGATCTAGAGATGGATGTATACATGAAGATCAAGGGCTCCAAATTCACTTCACTTATATATAAGAAAGTTATATAAGATATCATGCAAATCACTTTCATTTCTAACTAAAAGAGGATAGAAAGATATGGAGAGAAAGATCAGTGAATTGTGAAAACAATTTGGTGAATCGGAGGTGGAGATCAAGTGTTAAAGGATTTACAACTAGGTAAGCTAGTCTACACCTTTACTTTTTGCAATTAAAACAAAAATTGTAGATTTTGATTCAGTTCTAGTTTTTCAATAATTTTAGTAGGCAAATTACTTTGTTTTTAAAATCAATTTCATATTTGAGTTCCTTGTGAAATTGCACTAATTTTACTATAAAGAAGTTTTAGATTTGGATTTATTTTCATAAAGTTAAGAATTTTTGAAATTGTGAGACCAAATTTGAAATTATGCATGTTGTTATGAACCAGCTTCTGTAATTTTATCATAACTTCCTCATTTTAAATCAAAATGGACCATTCTGGTGGCATTTGAAAGTTACCTCAAAAGGAAACAATGTTTTGGATTTGGATTTATTTTCTTAAAATCTTATGCAACTTTGATAATGAATATGAAGTTTCTAGGTTCATAGCTTTTCTAATGTCATGTTGTTTTTAGCGTAACTCCCTCATTTCTTATTGTATTGAGCTCATCTTTTAGTATGATGTTTAATGATATGTTAGTAAGCGTCAATAAAAAAAATCATAAGTTCTAAAGATATGATTTAAGATAAATAAATTTTTCAAAGTTGTTGGTCGAAACCCAAAACTGTTTTGAGCCATTATAGTGAACTTTTGATATCTCCTTTGGTTCTTATCAAAATTGCGCAAACTTTATAATTTTGGAAAGCTAAGACATAGCTCTAAAAACTTCTCTTTGTGCTATAATACATAATTGTAACGTTTTGGTAAGTGAAATCAACACACAAATTGTTGGACCAAAACTGTCTTTTTTTAATAAAGTAGATTTGGACATAAACAACTAATTAATGGAGCCGATTTAAAAAAATCTGAATTTACAACCACTTAAACCAACTCTAGTACTTGTATAAGTCATAATGCACCCTAATTAACCTTAGAAACTTAAAATAGAGTTTCAAGAGTTCAGGTACACGTTTTGGAGGTGTCGGGAGGCCGGTTAAGCTAGGAAGTTAGCGTGACTTGTAAGTAAACTGATTGTGATATTTCTTTCCATTTCATTTCCTATTTGTGCATTTATTTATAGTCTTTTAGACTGATATACCTATCGTACTCTTGATGCCATGATTTTGTTGTCTTATCTCGTATAATGAGTTTGTTTTCATGGCATTATTAGTGTTTGAATGGTTTTCATTGATTCAAAATCATGTACTATGTCTTTCCTAGTTATTAAGGAATTTAATCAAGTAAAATAACATGCTATGAGGTATATGGTTGTGGTATTACAAATATGTTTCCTTTATGTTTTACTTTAGCAATTCCATTCTTGGAATCCTAAACCAAGTCAATTCTTGTTTTATGAAAGTAGTTATTGTATCTAAGACTATTATGTTACAGTGATGAGCAATACACGGGGTCACGAGATTTCGAGGTTGTCGGCATCTCACTAATAGCTTATATGGCACACAGGGTATGGGACCCGGGGTTATTGATAAGTATATATATGTGTAATGGGCATTTATGAGTATATCTATACCCTAAATAGTGGAATAAGGTTGATGTGATGTAGTTCATAGTAAATTGGTCCTTGATCATTACTGCTTAGTCGAGTGTCAGTTTCATTTTGTTTAACTGAAATGTCTTATAGTATGAGCTTTTTGTCAACATACTTGCTATTGTTATGCTTTCGTATACTTGTAGCTTTTTGGAAATACGTATAAATGTCTCAGTGTTACATTTTATATTCATGTACTCACCGTCTTTTTTATGACGGTGGGCGTAGATCCATCAAGCAGCAGGCCAGGCAAGGAGAAGATCAGAGACTACCTCTGAGCCACTGGAGCGCTGCTATTCCGGATTTTGTAGCTTTTCGAGATTTTGTTGTATGACTTATCTATGTTTTTTATTTACTTTTGGATTGTATATTTTGGGTTCAGCGATAGTTCCCTAACCAGATACATGTTTGTTATATTGTTATTGCCATTTTATCCTCTATATACATGTGATCATTGTTTCCTAGTTTCCACACATACTTAGGATTTATGTTAATAGCTTACGCTAATTTGTTAATATTTTCGCTAAGTAATCTTTGTGTTTATAAAATTTTAATTAACTCTGAATTATTAATAGACATGAGAATAATGTAATGCTTATTTAAAGTTTAACTAATGAGGAGAATAGGTTGATAAGGCTAACGAATACATTGTTATGTTCTACGTGGCAAGATAAGGACTTAATGATGGGATTAGGCCTGGCGATGTCATAGTTTAAAGAAAGGGTCATCACAACCCAACTGAGAACGTTAAATGCGTCGAAAAAATCCCGACTATCTCCAACAACGGCATTCGCTACCTATTATTTTTATATGTACAATCCATTAGAATAACCGAAGGGAAACATCGTAACAACTTGATTGAATAAGGATATGCCTAAAATAAGTCAGTCACGACATTCTTTATGAGATGCTTTCTCTGGCAGGACACTTATTTTTCTCTAATATGTGCAATAGTTGTTGCATTTGAGTCATCCCACCCGCATCATCAATTCAATATTTTTTCGTGCATTGCATAATGTCTGCATAGTCGAATCGTAATGCCCCAAATTTCCAAAATTATAATTTAACCCTAGTGACTGGATATTTAGGTAATTATATATGACATTATGTGTTGGGTTGCCTATTTATGTGTATTATATACTACTAGGTTGACCAAGGGGTGGAATTAGCCTTAGTTAACTAGTCAAAATTTAATTACTTTGTAGAACAAGTAAGCCTAAGTTTGTAAAAAACCAATTTGGATGGACTTAACTAGGGACGTTCGATGGTCCTAGCGGCATAAGATAAGATGAACACTTAGGAGTTGGTCACATAAACCCTAGATCTTAAGACATATATAAATAGTGGTTACAAATTAGGTTGTAACCTTTTCAACACACCACATATGGAGGTTAGGGTCTATTGTAGAAGAGGTGGAGTTCGAGTGCTAAAGAATTACAACAATCTCCACAAGCAGGGAAATCACTAAAACAAGGTAAAACCTCACAACCTAACTTAAAAATCTTGAATGGAATGGTGGATTGTGGATGTGTAATCTTGGATTTGTATTTACCATAACATTTCAAAGTGGATTTGTAAGGTTTTCACACTTCTAATTGTGTTCTTCATGGTTCTAATGGTTGTACATGCGATTTTGGAGTTCAATTTGATGTTTTGACTCGAATTGGTGATGAACACATGGTTTCTTATTTTGATGTTGGTTTCAATCCAAGGTTTTAGTGTTTTGTAACCATAATTGTGACTCGTAAGTTGTATTTTCGAATTTGAAAAGGTTTAGTAGCAAAACTTAGGATTCTTGCTTTGTCTTTGTATAAATTTGTTTGGTATTTGATGGTTACTGGTTGATGGAACCTTTGATTTTGGACGATTTTTAATGTATTTGAAATCCCAAAGGGATCAAGAATTGGTCACAAGTTAGGAAAAAGAAAACCAAAAAATTATGGGTTTCCCAGACGTTAAAGTCGTCACAGCACAGTGCACACACGCATGATGCAGTGTGTGTAAAACACCCGACGTTAATAAGATGATGATTTAAACACACATGGTGGCGACGCCGTCACTGCTCCATGTAGGTAAACTTACGATGCCACCACAGCTTTAGCCATACTATGGTGGCGTTGTGGGATAACCCACATGGCACCGCCAGTGCGTTGAAAACACTGATTTTCACTATTTTTGACATGTTTGTAAAAGTGGCATATTTTTTTCATTTTAACTCCATTTTTTAAATTCTTTATATCGTTGGAGATCTTTTGGAAAGAGCTAAGAATTCGATTAGGAAAACAATGCTAGAGGTAAGTAGGAACCTTAAAATAAGACTTTAACTAACTCAAAAATGAGTTGGAAGTTAGGAGTATAGTTTGTCGTGGAAACTTACTTAGCATGTATACGATATAGATACATGAGGAATGCCACCAAGAATTTCTTGATGCTAAGGATTTGGTTAGGAAAATAGTGCTAGAGATAAGTAGGGTTTGCTCTATTATCAATCATGTCATGCTAGTAGTTATGTTAGAATTCATTTTAGTAATTTTAGATGTTTTAATTGGAATCCTTATTGTTACCTCTTCTTAAGATCTGTTTTGTATTATGTCCTCTTTGTTACTCTATCTCTTGAATGACTGTGGAATTAATATAATATGAATGATTGAATTGGTTCCTCATACTAGAGGGCCAGAGGCCTTTGGTGACCTCCCTCTGCTATGGCTCTGCGACACCTTTAGCTTAGACTTGTGAACTCCACGTTGTTTAATCCACACTATTGGGGGAAGGATAAGCTAAGTTAGGACAATAAGTGCTGAGACTTGTGAACTTCATGATGTCTAACCTGCAATATTTGGGGAATGATAAGCTATGGCCTATTTTCGAATATGGCAATAGGTGATTTGACTTGTAAACTTCATATTGCTAAATCGTAGCATTGGGGGAAGGACAAGTTAATGCCGACTCCTCTTGACTCTAAAGCATTCACTAAGAGACAATTAGTGGAGTGTAAGTGGGCTAAGTGGTAAGAGATGTGCCATTAGATAAACCTCGAGATACGTAAATGCATGGAGATCAATGGTCGGAAATAAATCTCACTTTGATATATATATATATATATATATATATATATAGGTTGATTGATGAATACATGCAAATTGAACCAACTACATAGCTGGGAAATCAGAGAGAAGAGAGTGGATTGGAGCTAGATTTCAGGTATTTGGAGATTAAGTTGGTGGATAAAACCTAGGTAATCTTCCTTTTCATCTCCTATATTTTCATTTGAAAATTTGGTATTTTCTTGATAAAATTCAAATTAGAGGGTTAGATCCCTGATTTTGATGAAAACTTGATGGAATATAAGTTTAGTGATAATTTTTATTAAGGATTTACAACTTGTTTGGAATAAATTGGTGTTTTGGATGAAATTGGGAAAACTAGTGAATTTATGGGATTTAAGGAAGTTGATCAAATTGTTTTTCTAAGGTTGTTCTAATTGTTTTTTTGGGTCAATTTGATTGGAGAGGGTGTTAAATGGGTCTAGTTAGCTAATTGGGGAGTTTAAGATAGAATTCTTGAGTCGAGAATTCTGTCACAAATGGCAATTAGAGTGCTAACTAGATTGGTTATTGTGCTATCAGTTTGGGCACTTAATTGTTTTTTAATATGAAGAATAGTAGCGCGCTAGACAGATCCCCTAAAGTGCTAACTTCGCCTAGCGCGCTAGGTAGAATCATTAGCGCGCTAACGCCAGATAAAAACTGAATTTAAGGGAGTGTTTTGGGATTTTTGACTTAAATACATACCCAAACACTTTTAATAATACTAAATATGTAGAATTTGACTTTAGGGACGTAGGGGACCATAGCTCAGGTATTGGGGAGCTAGTCGGGTCGGATTTCGGGAGTCCTGGGAAGTCGAAGCCCATTGGAATTCCTCATAGAATTCATGGTTTGTTTTGTCGATGACGGATTACATGTGTGTCTACTGGTTGGCAAATGTGGGGTTTCACCCCCATTTCTATTTGCATAAATATTTGTTGTGGCTAAATCGTTTGCACAGATTACTTGTGTTTAATGCTCGTATCGACTGCACTAGGATATACTTATGACCGTCGGGAGGGATTTAGGGTGTTCCCTTTACTTGACATAGCGTCTGGAGGGATTCATCCGGTAACTGAAGTTGGGATTTAGTCACTGTAAGCCTGTAACTATATACGTGGTTCTTATTTGATTTTATCGATTATTGGTTTGTTTAGGTTAGGGCTTTCTCTTGATTATACGTCTGTGTACTTATTAATGCTTTATTTTCGAGCATGTTTAGATGGTATGTGCTATTTATTTATCTCATGCTACTGATTTTATTCGTCGTGTGTTGCCTACATTTATGGGAATATGACATACTGTTGTCAGTTGTTATATTCACATGTCTTGTAGATTATCAGTTTTATTTCATGAATATTATGTGGACTTCTCTTGGGATTTTACTCACTGGACTCATCACTGTATTTGTTGGGTGACGAGTGCAAATCCTTTGATGAGCAAGGGAAAGGAAGTACTAGGCAACTACCTCTAAGATTGTGGAGCCATTTCGTGTGTGATATCAATATGTATTTATTTTACTTTTATTGGATTTTGGGGATCATAGAACACTGATTACATGTATATGGAACTTTTGTTGTACTTACTTCACCTTAATATATACATAATATCTTTTACCGGGTTTTCCACTACTTAGGATTATTAAATACTGCATAACTTAATTAATTTAAGACTTTTGCTGTAAAATTGTAATATAACTTGATAAATTAATTAAATAGCTAACTAAATCATTAATGCTTATGTAAAGATTAATTAGCATAACTAAGGTTAGTTGGAAAAATGTAAGCTATCAGGCAAGTTACGGGGCGTCAAGGATAAGCGTACCTTGACGTAGCAAGGCTTGGTGACGTGGAATGCGACATGGCGGGTTTCAAGGCGACTTAGAAGTCGGGGCCGCTACAGTTTGGTATCAGAGCGAGGTGTCAAGGAAGCCTTGGGAGTAGTTTAAATAAAAGAAAATAAAACTTAAACTAGCAAACCTTAGATGTGGAAACCTGAAAATCCTGACTTAGAATCCTACTTGGGAAACAAACTTGAGATAAGTAGTGATAGAGTTTATATACATGTTATGTTTTTTATTATATATATTATATACACGTATACGAAAGGTGATCCAGCGCATGCTTTTCGATGCAGATCATGATGGATGTTCAGCCGACTCCACCTATTATAGATATTGGTCAAACGAGCGACCAAACTAGAGATGAGGGTTTGGATCTGGCAGTAACTACACGATTAGCAGCTCATGATAGACAATTTGAGCTATTGAGATGCACTCACTGACAACAGTGATTACTGTTGGGGTATGTGCCCTAGGTCAATCCATTAATTGTCTTTATGAATACTTTTAGTTAATAAAATAGAGGATTTTATTTGTTGTTTATTATAATTAATTTGCATGTTTACATTATAATAAAATCCATGGGTATTTACAGAAATATCCTAAATGTCCCTAGTCGATCATTATACTGGGAACTATAATGAATTAAGACTAGTGTGAGTCTTGATTGATGATTATACGTATAGGGATACGAATCAAGATCAAGAGTACTTGTTAGGGAACAAAGTACTGGACCAACCTGCTATGAGAACATCACATGGATTAAGTCATAGTTGTTTCTCACGATAGGTATATTTTTCAGTCCTCTGACTTGAGATTACCAGACTTCAACATTAGGAACATAGTGATTTGACACTATCAAACGTTGTCTTTAACCGGATGATTATAAAGGTTGTGATTGGTTACTGTGTGAGAAATGTGATGAAGTTGTGTAATCGAGATAGGGTTTGTCCCTCTCATATAAAGAGAGATATCTAGTGGATCACTTGATGTATTAGACTGTTAAAAGGCCTAGTCTAAATGAATTGATATTGATCAATGTCACTTGGATGTTTTTAGTCTACCTAGAGATCGAGACTAGTACGATTGAAAATGTTGGATGACAATTCCATGTCTTATGTTTGATCAAAAGGATATTGTGTGACAAAAGGATGTTATATACACTATGGATTAGGTTGTATCGATTTGATATTCATACAACTTGGGTAGTCATAATGTCTTGCTAGTGGCCGCTTATGACTTGTATACCAAAATGTGTTTTGGTACACTGCCAACGTTGTATGAACCTATTGGGTCGCACACTAAGAATGGTTTTGCGAGATTTTAAGATGGTTCAGAAAAATGAATTTTATATGATAAGATTCATGACAGAAACGTCATTGTGGTGTATTACACTTATACTTCTTTAAGTAGGGGTATATGTGTAATTTACTTAACCGTCTATATACAAGGGTTGTATAAATAGACGCTTTAAGTTAGAATACACGTACAAAAAGATTAAAAGGCCGAAACTCTATTTTCGTTTAAGAAACGACTTAGGGTTTTTGGTATGCTCTGGATTGTTTTGGAGAGAAACAAAAAGATTTGGTATTCTCTCGAAGCTAGCACTTCGAATCTCGGCCGTTCGTGTGTGGACTACTGGTAGAGGGCTTTCGTCGTTGGCAGCGCCTTAGAGATCGATCAACCTTCAAAAGGTACATTGCGACTGAGGTATGATTAAGTTTTCATGGTTTAAACGTTTTTAATGGAATTAGATTCGGATCCTGTTTGGGTTTTTGTCAAAATTGTTTTGTAATATCCGCTGCGTATGAACCCCAAAACCCAACAATTGCATCATTCACCGCCGCTAGAGTACAGAGCATGATTGAGACGATAGTTGTTTTGATAGTTCCATTGACTATCCAGACTATACCAACTCATGTAGTGGTACAAAAGACTCTAGTAGTTGTTGTTGCACCGATAGTAGCACAGATCGAGATGCAGACTGTGATGCCAGCATAGACCGACAAGTTTGAGACTTTGATGATGGCAGAGGTCAAGTTGATGAGAAGATTCATCAAATTCGATCCCGAATACCTGCATAGAGGCGGGGACACAGTGGCAGCCGAGAAGTGGTTGATTGCTCATTAAAGGTTATATAAGCTACTGCAGATTCAGAAGAGCATACAAGCCAAGATATCAAGGCATATGCCAAAAGGGGATGTTACTATGTAGTGGACACCGTATACAGATACTTACCCAGAGCCGATGATATGGAGTGAGTTCAAAGAGTTGTTTTATGGTCAATATATACCCATGGAGGTAAGGTTGAGACTGAAAGAGGAGTTTCGGCTTTGGGATAGTGCAGTCGGTCAGTGCCACAACATATGAATAGATACCAGTACTTGATATAGTTTTCCACGGATGTAACATGCAGAGAGACTACAAATATATTACTTCATCCAAGGGATGATTGAGGACATTGCTAACGCCATTGTTTCCTTCGAAGCTTAAACACTACATGAAATGTATAATAGAGCGCTTACCCATGAAACATATCTGATACAAATGGTCGACATGCATTCTTCCATTGAGTCAGAGAGATAGACTAGACCAATTTCTGGGCAAAAAAGACCGAAGGGTTGGGATAATGAGAGGACAGATAGTACAGTCGAGGCCGTAGGGAAGATGATCGTGCAGCTAGAGAGTATGATGTACCCGAACTACCAGCGGCGCACAGATAGACCTAAGACCATGGAGGTAGAGACTAGAAATCACATGGTCAGGGCCAGTGGTCAGGGAGTCAACGGGCGGGACTAGGATGGTGGATCATATATTGGCGATGTGGATAGGAGGCTCATGTAAGGAGGGACTGTTCATGGAGATCGGCGACTCCAAAGTGGTGACACCAATGCAGACTCGAGAGCCGATGCATGTAGTAACTGAGTCAGGTCGGGAGACGTCCCAGAAGTGGGAATAGGGTACGTAAGTTTAATTTTTCTTATAAATTACAGTTAAAGCTTATGCATGCATGGTGATACGATGGTAAATTATCATGTTATGACATGGGATTGGCGTAAGTTGTTGCATGGCATGGGATTATCATGTGAGTAAGAGTAGGTTGCGGCATGGCATGGAATTTCATTATGAACTGAGGTAGGTTATGGCATGGCATGGGATTTTCATGGTACATGATGGTTGGTTAAGACTATTATGTTAGGATACATTATACGATAGGTTTACAATTATTAATGTTAGGTAACTGGATTAGGGAAACTTTAACATGGAAATCAAACTGAGAGTAGGTTGCAAATATGTTGGAAAGAGAGTGACTGATTTTGATTACCTCGACAACATGCGCCTATCCCTCACAGCAACACTACGTTCCTTGCAATAGGAGTAGTGGGGTGTCCAAGGGACCGTAGAATGGGATTATCAAGGTGTAAAGTGTGGTCACACAGGGATAGGATAGTTACCAAAGAATTTACTCGAGATTTACATTTCAAGGACGGAAATTTCTTCTAGTTGGGAAAAATTGTAACGACCTTGATTTAATTAAACTGCGATTAGCGTTAATCTAGTGGATTAACTGTCGTCATTCAGGCATTAGTGGACAACTCGGTTGACTTGAACACGAGAATCGAGGAAATATGTTATTTATGAATGGTGGTTATGTATATGTGGTGTTTAAAATTATTATTATTATATCGCATTGCATGTGTGTACGTTGCTATCGGGTGAGTTTGTGTGATGGGTGTTTGCCTCAAAAGGCGTGTTAATGCAAGTATTGAGTAGGCGAACTATGGGTACACTAGAAAACACAACTAATTCACGTTAGGATGGCTAGTTAAACAATTAAAATGGGTAATATAACCATAGGCTAAGTTGATTAAATTTAAAAATAGGCTTTAACGTACCACAAAATGCGTGCTGAAATGCGGGGCATTGAGTGTCGGGTAGTCGAAGGTTAGTGGAACTGTAGTTGGATTATTTTTATGAATAAAAACACTAACCGAATGAATTATAATGGGCATAAACTAATGTAATTAAATTAAATAAATCAAGGCCTATAGTTTAGTTAATTAATTGGAAACTATAAGATTTTCATTGAGATACACATTAGGACATCTTGGAACCATGTGAGTGTTTAATTGGTGTCAACAAGAGACAATTAGTGGAGTGTAAGTGGGCTAAGTGGCAAGAGATGTGCCATTAGATAAACCTCGGGATACATAACTGCATGGAGATCAATGGTTAGAAATAAATCTCATTTTGATATATATATATATATATATATAAATAAATATATATATATATATATATGATGATTTATCAACACACGCAAATTAAAGCAAATACATTGCTGGGAAGTCAAATAGAAGAGAGAGGCTTTGAGCTGGAATTCAGGAACTTGGAGGTCAAATTGGTGGATAAAACTTAGGTAATCTTCTTTTTCATCTCCTACATTTTCATTTGAACCCGAATTTAGTGTGTTCTTGATAAAATTCAAATTAGAGGGTTAAATCCCTGGTTTTCATGAAAACTTGATGGAATATATGATTTGTGATCATTTTTATCAAGGATTTATAACTAGTTTTGAATAAATTGGTGTTTTTGATGAAATTGGAGAAACTAGTGAATTATAGGATTTAAGGAAATTGATCAAATTGTTGTTTCGATGTTGTTCTAATTGTTGTTTTTGGGTCAATTTGATATGGAGATGGTGTTAAATGGGTCTAGTTAGCTAAATGGGGAGTTTGAGACAAAATTCTCAAGTTGAGAATTTTGTCACACAGGGCAATTAGCGTGCTAATCAGTCTGGGCACTTAACTGTGTTTGAAAAATGAAGAATAGTAGTGTGCTAGACAGTTCTCGTAGCGTGCTAACTTCACCTAATGCGTTAGGTAGACCTATTAGTGCACTAATGCTAGATAAAACCGAATTTAAAGGACATTTTTTGGATTTTTGACTTAAATAAAAACCCCAAACACTTATAATCATACTAAAGATGTAAAATTGGACTTTATGGACTTAAGGGACCGTAGCACAGGTATCGGAGAGCTAGTCGGGCCGGATTTTGGGAGTTTGGGGAAGTCGGAGCACGGATTGAGGTGAGTAAATTTATTGCAATGCCTCGTAAATTCATGGTTTGTTTTATCGATGACGGATTACATGTCTGACTGCTGGTGGTCACACATAGGGTTTCACTCTTATTTTGGTTTGCGTATATATTGGTTGTGGCTAAATCGCTTGCACGGGTTACTTGTGTTTAGTGGTCGTATTGATGGCAGTAGGATATACTTACGATAGTCGGGAGGTATTTAGGGTGTTTCCTTAACTTGAAATAGCGTCTAGAGGGGTTCATTCGATAACCGAAGTTAGGATTTAGTCACTGTAAGCTTGTAACGATATACGTGGTTCTTATTTGATTTTTTCGATTACTGGCTTGTTTAGGTTAGGATTTTCTCAAGATTATATGGTTGTGTACGCATTAATTCTTTATTTTCAAACATGTTTAGTTGGTATGTGCTCTTTATTTGTTTCATGCTGCTGATTTTGTTTATCGTGTGCAGCCTACATTTATGGGAATATGACTTATTGTTGCCAGGTGTTATATTTGCATATCTTGTAGATTATCGGTTTTATTTCATAAATATTATGTAGACTTCTCTTGGGATTTTACTCACTAGACTCGTCACCGTATTTGTTGGGTGATTGATTGCAAATCTTTCGACGAGCAAGGGCAATGAGGTGTTGGGCGACTACCTATGAGAGTGTAGAGTCAGCTTGTGAGTGATATTAGTATGTATTTATTTTACGTTGTTGGATTTTGGGGACCATATAACACTAATTACATGTATATTAAACTTTTGTTATACTTATCTCCCCTTGATATATACATGGTATCTTTTGTCGAGTTTTCCACTACTTAGGATTGTTAAATACTGCATAACTTACTTAATTTAAGACTTCCGCTGTAAAATTGTAATATAACTTGATAAATTAATTTAATATCTAACTAAATCATTAATGCATATGTAAGGATTAATTAGCATAACTAAGTTTAGCTAAAAAAGTGTAAGCAATCAAGTAGGTCATGGGGCGTCAAGGATAAGCAGGTCATGACGTGGCAAAGCTTAGTGACGTGGAATGCGACGTGGTAGGTCTCAAGGCGGCTTGGAATTTGGGGCTACAAGAAAATTACTTGTAATCACGAGATATTAATAACTTAGTCCGATTCTATAAATATTTATTGAATAGTGTAATGAAGAATGAAATGTGCCCTGGTTAGGTATATGACAGGTACCTATTAAGGATGAAACATAGTGGGATTATCATTAAATTGTCGAGGTATGATATTTCTTCAAATTTATAATATACATGGTATATAAAACGTAAACACACATTGGGAATTGTTGAGTTGAAAAGAATTCTTTAATAAGGATAAAACCTTACAAAAAGATTATGGATGGAGTCATTTAGAATTACTATGTATTGTGAAAAAGAAATAATAATGATGATAAATTAATGAGTTAATTACTTTCATGAATATTCGATCGAAATGTACAAGGAAAACTAAAGAGGACAGAGAGTTAGTCAAACATGCAATGGGGAGTATGTAAACTTGTGTAGTTCTACCTAAGTGAAATCTCAAATTCCAAAGTCTTGAGATTGTGGAAGTAAAGTATCACGAGAATGCATAACAGAAGTGATGACAAATGAAAATGTATAAAGATATGGGATCGAGTTTAAGTCTAATTCCTTGGTGATCACAGTGAGATCTAAGAATACGACTTTTGGTTCATTCATATAAAAGCTTATGACAATGAGAATTCGAATTATTATTAGAAGGTTTCAGACTTTAATAGCGTAGGATTATCCTATAAAGCTAGTTTGATGAACAAGTACATAAATAGTGTGTGCATCTCATAGTGTATTTAAACGAAAATTGAATGCAAGTCCTCTTAAAAATAATAAATTCTCAAAGGTTTGACAAGGGTTATGAGGAACAAGAAACTTAAAATAGCAAGAATGAGGTCCTCAAAGAGAAAGGATTCACCAACAGTGATAAGAGTTTGTTAAGAATGGTTGTCTAAATCTGCCTAGTTTTTACAACTTTACCGAAGAATTCACAATACAGACTGAGTGGTTTGCATATATATAGCATGGGCTATAGGGACAGATGGTATGCCAGTGTTCATTATTTCAAATCACGATTCATTTATTACTGTCATGCGATGGTAGGGTTATTTACTACCAAGTTGTGGTAGGGGTTACAAACCTGGATTGGGAACCATGTTGCGCCTCGGTATAACTTTTCATTTTAGTTTTAAGGCTACGCGATTGATCTTTAGTTTTGAAGGATATGCTCAAGTTTGTATTTACGACCCCGGTGGTAAGTGTGTAACATCATCAATTTTGACTCGTGATTGCATACATCATTAGCTGTTGAGCTAAATTGAAATGACTCAAATTGAAAGTCTCAAAGAGATGCCTAAATTTTTGGTTGGTATGACCAAGGTAATCGATATTCAAGTGTTAGGATAAGCAAGTTCTTTCATGAATCACGCAAAGAAGATAAACATACTAGACAATAGAAAACTGCGTCAAGCAACAACGAGTTATATAAGACATCTCAAGAATGGGTTATGATTAGATGCCATGTCGATTTAATTTAGTGGCATATGTTCTTTCTCAGTTACGAGAACGAAACTTCATAAAATTGAAAATATTGTAACAACCAAAATTTCCAAAATTATAATATAACCCTAGTGACTGGAATATTTAGGTAATTATATATGACATTTTGTGTTAAGGTGCCTATTTCTGTGTATTATATACTACTAGATTGACCTAGGGTGGAATTTGCCTAAGTTAATAGTCAAGATTTAAATACTTGTAAAACAAGTAAGGGTAAATTTGTAAAAATCTAAATTGGGTGGACTTAACTAGGGACGTTGGATGGTCCTAAAATTAATGGGCATAAGATAAGATGAACGATTATGAGTTGGTCACCTAAACCCTAGATTTTGAGACACATATAAATACTAGTTACAACTTAGGTTGTAACCATTTCAACACACCATACGTGGAGACTAGGTTTTAGTGTTGAAGAGGTAGAGTTCAAGTGCTAAAGAACTACAACAATCTCTATAAGTTTGGGCATCACTAAAACAAGGTGAAATCTCACAATCTAACTTGTAAATCTTAAATGGAATGGTGGATTGTGGGTGTGTAATCTCGGATTTGTATTTACTTTAAGTTTTCAATGTGGATTTGCAAGGTTCTCATACTTCTAATTGTGTTCTTCATGGTTCCAATGGTTGTATATATGGTTTTGGAGTTCAATTTGATGTTTTGACTCAAATTGGTAATGAACACATGATCTCTTATTTGGATGTTGGTTTAAATCCGAGGTTGTAGTGTTTTGTAACCATGGTTTCAACTCGTAAATTGTATTTTCGGATTTGGAAAGGTTTTGTAACAAAACTTTGGATTCTTAACTTATCTTTAAACAAATTTGTTTGAAACGGTATTTGATGGTTATGGGGTTGATGGAACCCTTGATTTCAAATGGTTTTTGATGTATTTGAAGTCTCAAAGGGGTTGAAATTGGTTGGAAGTCGGGAAGAAGAAAACAAATTAATCTTGGGTTTCCCCGACGTTGACACCGTCCCAGGTGTCGTGCATACATACATACACGGTGTCATGTGTGTAAAACACACAACGTCGATTGGAAGACGATTTGGGCACACAGTGGTGGTGATATCGTCACGGCGCCATATAGGTAAACCCACAGTGTCAGCCACATTGTGACGGTGTCATGGGATAACCCACGCAGCGCCAACAGTGCGTCAAACACACAAATTTTCACGATTTTTGATCTATTCGTAAAAGTGGTGTAATTTCTTCGTTTTAACTTTGTTTTCAATGTTCTTTATATCGTTGCGAAGCTTTTAGAAAGCTTAACAACATGGAATTGATATATCACTCAAAATAACGTGTTGGAATTCACAAGTATAGTTTCGCGTAGAAATAGAAACTTATCTAGCATGTATATAAGATTTACCTAGCATGTATATAATATAGATACTCAAGGAATGCCACCAAGGACTTCTCGAGGCTAAAGACTTGGTTAGGAAAGCAGCGTTAGAGGTTAGTAGGGTTTGTTATATTATCAATCATGACATACTAGTAGAAATGTTAGGATTCATTCAGTAATTTTTTATGTTTTACTTGGAATCCTTATTGTTACCTCTTCTTGAATTCTGCTTCGTATTGTGTCATCTTTGTTACTTATCGCTTCATTACAAGAGTTTCGACCCATGACGACTTATGCAAGATGACAAGCAATTACATAAGTCATCTAATACAATTTTTAATGTCACACGTAAAAATGTTTGTTGTCTTTACCATCTTTATTCATAAATCAATATAGATTACAACTTTTATTAAAAGAATGTTGTGCAACTCATAGTATAATAGCTGATGAATGTGTGTCATAAAAGAATTTTGATATTCGATGACATGCTTAATGTGAATATTGTGTCTTGCATGGTTTAAAGGCTTTTAGATGTGTGTTATGAACAACTTTCGATTTAGATAACATGCCTAATGCGAATGTCGTGTAACTCATAGTATACTGGCTAGTAAATGTATGTTATAAAATACTTTTAATATTCGATGACATGCCTAATGTGAATGTCGTGTCATGCATCGTATAAAGTTTGTTAAACGTGTGTCGTCAAAAACCTTTAATATTAAATAGCATTCCTAATACGGAAGTCGTATAATGCATGATATAATAGCTTTTAGATGTGTGTTGTAAAAACTTTCCATATTAGATGACATGTCTTTTGCAAATGTCGTGGAACACATGATATAATGATTGTTAAATGTGTGTTGTAAATAACTTATAATATTTGATTACATGCGTGATGCGAATGTTGTGTAATGCATGATATAATGGTTGTTAAATATGTGTTGTGAAATAATTATAATATAAGATTACATGCCTGATGTGAATATCATGTAACGCATGATATTATGGCTATTAAATGTATGTGGTAAAAAGATTTCAATATTTTGATGACAATCCCGATGCGAATGCCGCATAATACATGGTAGAGGGTTGTTAAATGTGTATCATAAAAGACTTTCACATCAGATGACATGACTAATGCAAATATCATTTGACACTTGGTATAATGACTATTAAATGGGCGTTGTAAAAAAACTATAAATGTTAGATGACGCATAATGCTAAGACATATGTTATGTCAACATAATGTTGTCACTACATCAAAAAATAAAATAAAAATCCAAGTGCTGCACAATAAACCCCTTTTAATTATTTAAATTTATTGATCAAACATATTTTAATAAATAATTAATTACCATAAACTTTTAGATATTAATTAATAGATATATAATTTCCTTGTAGGATTAAGATCAATATTAATTTATTAAAAAGGTTACATTCTATCCGTCATCAACTGCACTGAAAAGTTCATGCTCATAATTGTTATAAGTTATACGTGAAGGTTAACCCTCACAATTACTTAGTGTTTTTCATATTTTTTTACAATTGAACTTGAGACTTCATTTAATAGGAATTGAGTTCTTTATAACTTTGAAAAATTATTTGTTGATAATTATTGTCTTTGTAGTCACATATAATGTTGGGGCATATGCCCTAGGTCAATCCATTAACTGTCTTTATGAATACTTTTAGTTAATAAAATAGAGGATTTCATTTACTGTTTATTATAATTAATTTACATGTTTACATTATAATAAGATCCATGGGTATTTGAAGAAATATCATAAATGTCCCTAGTCGATCATTATACCGGGAACTATGATGAATTAAGACTAGTGTGAGTCTTGATTGATGATCATATGATGATTATACGTATAGGGATACGAATCAAGATCACGAGTACTTGTTAGGGAACAAAGTACTGGACCGACCTGCTATGAGAACATCACGTGGATTAAGTCATAGTTGTTTCTCTTGATAGGTATATTTTTCAGTCCTCTGACTTGAGATTACCAGAGACTTCGACATTAGGAACACAGTGATTTGACACTATCAAACATTGTCTTTAACCGGACGATTATAAAGGTCGTGATTGGTTACCGTGTAAGAAATGTGATAAAGTTGTGTAATCAAGATAGAATTTGTCCCTCTCATATAAAGAGAGATATCTAGTGGATCCCTCGATGTGTTAGACTGTTAAAAGGCCTAGTTTAAGTGAAATGATATTGATCAATGTCACTTAGATGTTTTCGGTCTACCTAGAGATTGAGACTAGTACGATTGAACATGTTGGATGACAATTCCATGCCTTATGTTTAATCAAAAGGATATTGTGTGACAAAAGGATGTTATATACACTATTGATTAGGTTGTATCGATTTGATATTCGTACGACTTGGGTAGTCATAAAGTCTTTTAGAGGTCTCTTATGACTTGTATACCAAAATGTGCTTTGGTTCACTGCCAAAGTTGTATGAGCCTATTGGGTCGCACACTAAGAATGGTTTTGCGAGATTTTAATATGGTTCAAAAAAATGAATTTTATATGATGAAATTCATTATAGAAACGTCCATGTTTCTTTAGGTAGGGGTATATGTGTAATTTACTTAACCGTCTATATACAAGGGTAGTATAAATAGACGCTTTGAGTTAGAACATACAGACAAAAAATTAAGGGCCGAAACTCTATTTTCGTTTTAGAAACGACTTAGGGTTTTCTGGTACGCTCTGGATCGTTTTGGAGAGAAACAAAAGGTTTGGTATTCTCTTGAAGCTAGCACTTCGAATCTCGGCCGCCATTCGTGTGTGGACTGCTAGTAGAGGGCGTTCGTCGTTGGCAGCGCCTTAGAAATCGATCACCTTTCAGAAAGTTATTTTGCGACCGAGGTATGATTAAGTTTTCTTTGTTTAAATGTTTTTAATGGAATTAGATTCGGATCTCGTTAGGTTTTGTCAAAAAAAATTTGTACTCTCCGCTGCGTATAAACCCCAAAACCCAACAATGGTATCAAAGCCTTCGAGTTCGATTCCATTAAATTCATTGCATGTTTTCTTCTGATATATACATGATATATGATTGAAAGCATGTTAATAGTTTATGTATATGTGATATACATAAGTTTTCTTTGAGATTTATTATCATGTTTTGTGTATATGATACATATATTTATGATTTAATTGAATTTAGTTTCGTACACGCTAGTAACCATGTTAGGTTAATTCGAATAATTTTAATGAATTGAGTTTCGTGTTCTGTGATTCATGACGCCATTAGGTTCGATTAGGATAGTAGTTCATGATTCAATTACATGTTTGTGATTATTTGGATGAGGACCGAAATTGCAAATAATTAATTTTTGAAATTATTTATTTATCTTGTTATATATATTCTGTTATGAAGTTTTTATTTGATAAAGATAGATAACAAATTAGATTAGGAGATATAAGCAAAATCGGTTTCATTATCCCTATTGGATAAGAGATAAATATGGAGGATTTTGTTATTGGTGATATGCTAGGATTCAAATATCTTAAGTCATAATTGGATTAGGATAAAATGATTAGTTAGATGTTGCCCAGGTTAATTAAAAATATTTTAATTGACTTAATTTTGGATAAATTAAGGGGTAAATTTAGGATAATAAAATCAGCGAAAAATATGATTTTCTATAGCGAATTTTAATTTTCGGAATTGAAATTCGTCTTCTAAAAAAAGGGGGGGCACTGCCTCCTGTACCCTCGTCCGCTGACCGGTCAGGTGGAACCACCGCCCGCTGACCGGCCAGCAGGACCACCGTCTAACTAATCCTAGCGCACGAAATTTTTTTTATTAGTGAACAGTATAAAAATCTCCAAATTGTTTAGTGATTTAACAAATCAATAAAAATATATGATATTTCAGTATAAAATCCCTCTATTAAATTTTAAGTCTCATGTCATCCATTTTAAACACTTGTCAAGGCCTCGATCACACTAATACAGTTTCAGCCATAGCTGGGTGTTATCTTGGTAAGACAAGTTGGATAAGAGTTACCTAAATGTTTAAAATGGTCCGACTTAATAAAGCTATCAAAATAGTTTTGAGCTTTAGGCACATGATGAGATAAAAACATACTAAGACATAAGATGTCCTGCATCTCATGAAAGTATCTAAAATTACATAATATGTAATTGGTAACTGTTACCTACCTAAATAATCTAGTTATGTGTTTCATGCCATAGCAGTCATAGAATTAGGTGAAATATAGATTTTAGTCCCCTAAATAAGCAGTGTGTTAAAGGAGGGTTGTTAATTTAGTGGGAGTCTATTCCTCTATACTAAAATAAACTTTGCATAATCTTTATTGTAGATCAATGGCCTCTTCAAGTAACAATAATCCCCTGTCACCGCGATCCATCCGTGAGAAGGATAAGCTATCTGGGACTAACTTTCTTGACTGGTTCAGAAACTTGAGAATTGTTCTTAAGCATGAACGCAAGTTGAATGTCCTGATGCTCCAATCCCTTAGGACCCACTAGCCAATGCTACGAAAGCTGTGAAGGATGCGCATAATAAGCATGTCAACAATTCTACTGATGTTGCATGTATTATGTTGGCAACTATGGTTCCTGAACTTCAGAAGGACATGAAACTAATGGAGGCCTACGACATGGCTATACGCTTATTTGAAGGAAATGTTCCAACAACAAGCTAGGCAAGAAAGGTTCGAGACAGTCAAAAACCTACATTCTTGCAAGATGACTGAGAGTGCGTCAGTTAGTCCTCATGTTCTGAAGATGAAGGGCTATGTTGACCGGCTTGATAGACTCGAATTTGTCATAAGCCAATAGTTGGCTACGGATTTGATCCTGAATTCATTACCAGAAAGTTACTCACAATTTGTGATGAACTACAATATGAATAATATGGAGAAATCAATTTCAGAGTTGCATTTGATGCTCAAAATTGCTGAACAAAATATCAAGAAACCCTCTAATAATGTGTTGATGGTCCAAAAGGGAAAGGGAATGAAGAAGAAAGGCAAATGCAAGGCTAAGTTGCCAAGGCTGTTGCCGCACTGTCGTAAAGCCTATGGAACAAGTCAAGCTCCAACCTGTTCCTGCTTCAAAACACCCAAAAGAAAAGGAAGGAAATTGTCATTTCTGCCATGCACCTGGACATTGGTTCTGAAATTGCAAACTCTATCTGGAATATCTAAAGAAGAAAAAGGGTAGTGCGACTACCACTATAGGTATTTATGTTATTGAAATTAATTTATCTACTAGTGATTCCTGGGTATTAGATAACGGATATGGATCTCACATTTGTATAAATGTGTAGGGACTCACTAGAAGTAGAAAGTTGAAGAAAAGAGAAGTCATCCTCCGCGTAGGGAATGGAGCAAGAGTTGCTGCCCTTGCTGTTGGATCATATGACTTAGTTTTACCTAGTGGACTTATTTTAACTTTAAATAATTGTTATTTTGTGTCTGCCTTGAGCAGAAACATCATTTTTGTTTCATGCTTGGATATGGATGGTTTCGATTTTATTATTGCGAATAATAGATGTTCCATTTCTCGTAAATATATATTTTATGCAAATGTTGATTTGTGTGATGGTCTTTATATTCTAAGCATGAAAAGGTCACTGATACTCCGATCTTTAACATAAATACAAAGAGATCGACGTCAAATGATTTGAATCGAACCTATCTTCGACATTGTCGTCTCGGGCACATAAACGAGAAACACATAACGAAGCTCCATAAAGATGGACTTCTAGATTCATTTGATTTAGAAACATATGAAACGTGCGTATCTTGTTTACTAGGCAAGATGACTAAAAGTCCCTTTACTAGACACACTGAAAGGGCAAGTGATTTATTGGGTCTAATACATACTAATGTATGCGATCCTATAAACACAATGGCTAGAGGAGGTTATCAGTACTTCATTACATTTATTGATGATTTCAGCAGATATGGTTATGTATATCTAATGAAACATAAAGCTGAATCATTTGAGATGTTTCGAACGTTTCAAAATGAAGTGCAAAATCAACTTGGTAAAACTATCAAAATATTTCGATCAGATCGAGGTGGTGAATATTTGAGCCAAGAATTTGATGATCATTTTAGAAATTTGGGATTGTCTCCCAATTGATTCCACCAGCAACTCCATAATGGAATGGAGTTTCTGAAAGGAGAAATCGAACCTGATTAGATATGATTCGATCTATGATGAGTCATGCAGATCTTCCATTATCCTTTTGGCGTTATGCATTACAAACTGTAGCTTTCACTCTAAATCGAGTTCCTTCTAAAATGGTTGATAAAACACCATATGAGATATGGTATGGAAAGAGACCTAGTTTGTCTTTCCTTAAGATTTGAGGTCGTGAGGCTTAAGTAAAAAGACAAGTCTCAGAAAAACTAGCACCTAAATCTGATAAGTGTTTATTTTTGGGGTATCCTAAGAAAACAAAGGGATATTACTTTTATAATCCCGTTGAGAACAAAGTGTTTGTTGCTCGGTATGGTGCCTTTATGGAAAAATAGTTTATTTCAGAAGACACTAGTGGGAGAGAAATAAATCTTGAAGAAATTCAAGAATCACAGATAAATCCTGAACCGCTACTGGAAGTTCAACAACGTTCTGAACCAGTTGAACCTCCGCAAGTGACACAAGGCCCACGTAAATCGGGTAGGGTAAGACATGAGCCAAAGAGATTCGGATTTCTCATTACGGATAGTCGTGAAGTGTTGCTTATGGATAAAAATGAGCCCACCACTTATCAGGAGGCTATGTCTAGACCAGACTCAGATAAATGACTAAGTGCCATGAATTCTGAGATGTAATCCATGTATGATAATCAAGTTTGGAACTTGGTTGATTTACTTAAAGGTGGTAAGACCATTGGATGTAAATGGGTTTATAAGAAGAAAACTGACATGGATGGCAAAGTGCATACTTTTAAAGCAAGACTTGTAGCAAAAGGTTTCAGGCAGACTCAAGGTGTTGATTATGATGAAACTTTTTCGCTAGTAGCCATGCTTAAATCCATAAGAATTTTAATTGTCATTGCTACATATTATGACTATAAGATATGGCAAATGGATGTAAAGACAACATTTCTTAATGGATAGCTGCTTGAGGACGTGTATATGACACAACCTAAAGGTTTCGTACATCCTGAGAATTCTAGGAAGGTATGCAAGCTTCAAAGATCCATTAATGGATTAAAGCAAGCTTCTCGGAGTTGGAATCTTCGTTTTGAAGAGGCAATCAAGGATTTTGGTTTTATTAAGAACGAAGATGAGCCTTGTGTATACAAGAAGGTCAGTGGGAGTGTAGTTATTTTTCTAGTATTGTATGTTGATGATATATTACTCATTGGAAATGACATCCCAACATTGCAGAATGTCAAGTCTTGGTTAGGGAAGCATTTCTCAATGAAAGACTTAGGAGATGCAGCTTATATCCTAGGGATAAGGATCTATATGGATAGATCTAAGAGCCTAATCGGTCTAAGTCAAAGTGCTTACATAGACAAGGTGATGAATAGGTTCAATTTTCAAGACTTTAAAAGAGGATTGTTGTCAATGTCTCATGGCATAAGTCTCAGCAAGATTCAATGTCCTAAGAACAATGATGAGCGAGACCGTATGAATAGATTCTATATGCATCAGCTATTGGATCTATCATGTATGCCATGCTATGCACTCGACCTGATGTATCATATGCTTTAAGCACTACAATCAGATATCAGTCAGATCCTGGTGAGAGTCACTAGATAGCAGTAAAGAACATCCTTAAATACTTAAGAAGGACTAAAGAAATGTTCTTGATCTATGGAGGTTTTGAAAATGATCTAGTTGTAAATGGTTATACAGATGCAAGTTTTCAAACTGATATAGATAATTTTAGATCGCAGTCTAAATATGTGTTTACTTTGAATGGAGGTGCAGTAAGCTAGAAAAGTTCGAAGCAAGAGCGTGGCAGATTCTACAACGAAAGAGTGAGTATATTGCGGCGTCCGATCTGAGAAAGGAGGCGATTTGGATCAAAAAGTTCATTTCTGAACTAGGTGTGGTTCCAAGTATTGCTAACCATATTTGTTTTTATTGTGACAATAACGGGGCAATAGCATAGGCCAAGGAACCTAGATCACACCACATATCCAAACATATACTCAGTCGTTTTCATCTCATCCGAGAAATTATTGAGAGGGGAGACGTGAAGATTTGCAGAACACCTACTGAAGACAACGTTGCGGATCCACTGACAAAAGCTCTTCCACAAGCAAAACATGATGGTCATGTTAGATCATTAGGCATTAGATGCATGTATGATTGGCCCTAGTGCAAGTGGGAGATGTTGGGGCATGTGCCCTAGGTCAATCCATTAACCGTCATTATGAGTACTTTTAGTTAATAACATAGAGGATTTCATTTGTTGTTTATTATAATTAATTTACATGTTTATATTATAATAAGATTTATGGGTATTTGCAGAAATATCTAAATGTCCATAGTCGATCATTATACTGGGAACTATGATGAATTAAGACTAGTGTGAGTCTTGATTGATGATCATATGATGATTATACGTATAGGGATACGAATCAAGATCACGAGTACTTGTTAGGGAACAAAGTACTGGACCGACCCGCTATGAGAACATCACATGGATTAAGTCATAGTTGTTTCTCGTGATAGGTATATTTTTCAGTCCTCTGACATGAGATTACCATAAACTTCAACTTTAGGAACACAATGATTTGACACTATCAAACATTGTCTTTAACCGGACGATTATAAAGGTTGTGATTGGTTACTATGTGAGCAATGTGATGAAGTTGTGTAATCAAGATAAAATTTGTCGCTCTAATATAAAGAGAGATATCTAGTGGATCCCTCGATGTGTTAGATTGTTAAAAGGCCTAGTCTAAGTGAATTGATTTGATCAATGTCACTTGGATGTTTTCAGTATACCTAGAGATCAAGACTAGTACGATTGAACATGTTGGATGACAATTCCATGCCTTATGTTTAATCAAAAGGATATCGTGTGACAAAAGGATGTTATATACACTATTGATTAGGTTGTATCGATTTGATATTCGTTCGACTTAGGTAGTCATAATGTCTTGCTAGAGGCCGCTTATGACTTGTATACTAAATTGTGTTTTGGTTTATTTCCAACGTTGTATGAGCTTATTGGGTCGCACACTAAGAATGGTTTTATGAGATTTAAGATGGTTCAGAAAAATAGATTTTATATGATAAAATTCATGACATAAACGCCACATGTGGTGTATTACACTTATACTTCTTTAATTAGGGGTATATGTGTAATTTACTTAACTGTCTATATACAAGAGTTGTATAAATAGACGCTTTAAGTTAGAACACACAGAAGAAAGATTAAGGGCCGAAACTCTATTTTTGTTTTAGAAATGACTTAGGGTTTTCTGGTACGCTTTGGATCGTTTTGGAGAGAAACAAAAGGTTTGGTATTCTCTTGAAGCTAGCACTTCGAATCTCGGCCGTCGTTCGTGTGTGGACTGCTGGTAGAGAGCGTTCGTCGTTGGCAGTGCCTTAGAGATCGATCAACCTTCATAAAGGTATTTTGCGACTGAAGTATGATTAAGTTTTCTTGGTTTAAACATTTTTAATGGAATTAGATTCGGATCCTGTTGGGGTTTTTGTCAAAATTGTTTTGTAGTCTCCACTGCGTATAAACCCTAAAACCCAACATATAATATATTTTATTAAAAAATATTTTGTATCATACTTTTAATACATTTATTTGCATTAAAAATTTTGTTCAAGTGTTTCCTAATATGCATCAAAAATATTATTCACATAATCTCAATCGTTTGAAAGATTTATGTATATTGTTAAATTATAATTTTAGCTCTTTTAGGTACTATTTAATTATTGAGTGATATTTATTTAATTTTTTTAAAAGTGATATTTGCTCAGATTAATCGTTTACTACACATTGTTGTATTATTTTTTGTTTGAGAAAAAATGAATTGTAATACATGCACTACAAAAAATGGGATGAATAGCAAGAGACTCAAATTTGTTGCTATACAATAATAAATATTTCAACGACGGATAACAAGTTTGACCTATTTGACCAAAAAGCAATAATAAACAACATATATGTGACAAAACAATTAGTGATGTCAGACTAGTGGCAGTCGCCGATCTATAGCTGATTTATATGCTAAATGTTCTGACTTAAATGGTTGTCACTAATCTATTGTTGATTACAACAACAAATTAGTGACTAACCTGGAGATACCCATCCATACATGTGTTCAACATTCAGCCTTAGAGCATCTCCAATGGGACCATGGATTGGGGTGGAAAAGATCCACCTAGGATACAATCCACATTCAATCCAAAAAATGTTCTCCAATGGGACCATGGATTCATAATGTCCATCCTATATGGCATGGAATCAAAGTGGAGGGTGTCTACCATAATGTCTATTTCTAGACATTGTGGTAAACTGCCACATCAGCATTATTAATTATTTTAAAAATTTTATTTTTTTCAAGCCATTATTAATATCATGAAAATTAAAAAAATGATAACTTATCAATCCATGGTCTAAATCCACTTACCATTGGAGACCATTTTAGGAGGTGAATGTCTATCTAGTGCCACATAAGATAGACATCCTTACTACATCCATGATGTGACACCAATCCATGGTTTAAATCCACGTTACTATTAAAGATGCTCTTAGATGTCATTTAGGGAGAAATTTAAGATAAATTAACGACAGGCATATGACTATCGTTGATTTGTCGTTATACGTAAAGAAAAAAAAAAGAAATGTTGGAGTAACATAGATAGGACACCGAGTTGGGGCACCGACCTGACATGGCGCTTATATGGAGCTGACGTGCGGGCCCCACTCGATTTCCATCCCAAAAGCAAAAAAAACCCCTCTGACAGACTAATTACTGACCACTGACCAACTGATCATTGATTGACGACACGTCACTATAGCTCTGATTTAACCAAAAAAATTCAAATTTCCTTCTTTTTTTAAGATAACCATAACCCACCTTGTCACTCTTTCATTTGTTCCCTTCCCCAAATCGTCCCGACCTTGAGAAACTCTAGAACCTTATTTTCACCATTGTTGGTCTCCTCGGAGCTGTTTGTAGACGGGTTATTTTGGGGTTCCTTAGCATAGAAAGAAGACAGGTGGTAGGCATTAGTTAGTCTCCTTCTTGTCCTTCGATTTTGGTTCATCTCTTGGGGAGGGCAGGGAATCTCAGTACTTATGAGCTGAAAGTGGTGGAAGTAGCCCGTGCACAACAAGAGACGAACTCTTGGGACTCGATAAGTCAGTGATTCTTTTCTCCTTGTCTTTATCGAGATTACCTTATGTTTGATTAGTGGAAATGAGGACCATCTAAGGCAGAGCTTAGTAAATGGGGAGCATCTATTGAGGCTTGAAGTGGCGGGCCAGTCTTGAAGGTGAAAATGCCAACCAACTGCGTATAAGGTATAAGTGAGCTACACCATGAGATTTATGCTTAAATTCATTGTATTTTGGGAGTTAGAGTGACTGTTTGGATTTTTTTTATTTTGATTTTGAGGTTGATGGTTAAAAAAATAGTCCCTCGAAAGTAAGGATACAAACTTAGGTTTTGTCATTTGAAAGTTTAGTTAGTTCATGTATTTTTCTATAAAATTTTGAATACTTAGGTAATGCATGATGGATCAAGGAGCAGGGGGTGATAAGTTTGAAATTATGATTTATTGAACCCTCGGATAATTCTAAATTTATTTGATGTTAAAGCTATATTTTTCTCTGGTGTTAGTTAGTGTGTTGATTGTGAAACACCCCGAATATATGATTATGCTAGTGTTATTTAGGATTTTCGACCTTGAGGAAGTGAACTCTTGTCTTTGAGTTTATTTATGTTTGTTTGAGTTTTAGAATTTGTAAATCCTTGGTTATTGTTTGGGATTGAGGTTTCCTCCAAATTGCTTGTTCCACAAAACTTGAGTTGGCTCTGAAATTTTATTTTTTTATAATTTATGAGTGTTATTGTTTTTCATGTTGATTTTTTTTTCTTAATGAGACCTCTTTATTGATTAGATATGTTACAAATGAACAACATATCTTGTTGGAGCTGTGGACGTTACGATCACATGGAAGCCAATTACCCGTGGAGGCTGCATTGTTCAAAATGTTCAATAGGTTTCATGAACAAACGAATTGCGAAGAAGGAAGGCCCCAATAAATGTCGACATTTTTTTATTTGTAACAATGATCGGTGCAAGTGCTTTCAATGGGATGATATCCCCCTTCTCATCCAACAATGTCTCCTCAATGAAATAACATCCGGAGGGACGATGATTTGGAAATGTGGGCCACTTGTCATTGCAGTGAAGGAAGTAGTTTCATAAGTGGTGGTGAAAGTTCAAGCAGCAGTCAATTGAAGGTGAATGAAGAGCTAGAATTTTGAATATTATTCATGTAAAGTTTATCAGTTAGTGTTGATGTGACAATCATTTCTGAAACAACGACTAGGATCATCAAAAAAAGGGTATGAGAAGCTTAATTATCTAACCTAGTTTCTTATGATGTATGTTGTTTAGCCATCTTGATTTTCCTTTGGATTCGTTAGTGTTATCAGTTCGGCATTTGTATGTAAATCTGACTAGGAATCAAATTACTTCTAATATGGGAGATGCAAACAACTTTGATGTATTTTGTGCTATTGGTGTAGCAAGTTGTGTTTATTTATTTTGTAGTCTATGTTACCATGGAGAAATGAAGTTGATGGCCAGGGTAAACGACACAAATATTATTGTAGCACTCATTTGGCTTCCAATAATGATGAACCTCAATGTGACAAGTATACTTTCAAACACGTATGAAACCATTACCACTATAAGGCCGGTAGTGTCAACGCAGTGAAATCGTTGGTATGGATCCAACGACGTGTTACCAATGAAGTACCTGCAGCATGAGAAAGATGTACACCATATACTAACATGAACAACATGGCCCTAGAAAAAAGTAGCATACCATTCATGAAAAGAAATTAAAGTAATTCTGAACTTTTTGTGAAAATGTAAACTATATGTAGTATAAAAGATGAGAAGCTAGCATAAAAACTTCAAGCTAAATAGCATCAATAGTTGTAGAACCATGAAAAGTATGATCAAAAGTACGCAAATTAAACCACACCAACAATCTACTTTAAAATTAAATATGTCTAAAACTAATATAAGTTTACTTAATGTATCTCCAAAAAAAAAAATCAATCACTTGTTTTCTCCATTAGTCGCCCCGTCTTCCAAACTCCCCAGGTCTTTAGTGTTGAGCTGGGCAATGCATTCCATTGACCGATATGCATCTTCACTTGTGTAACCTCATGCTTGATGTCCGAGCCATGGTCTAAAATGTGTTGCTCCACTCAAAAGAACCATGTTTCAATCTAGCGGTAGTTAAGGGTCGAATTGCTGATGAATTTGTCTTGCACCTCTCCATGCTTTGCTCGACTAGCTTTGTCACCTCCTCTTTGATTGTGTCGCAATCAACTTTGTGTTGTGCCCTGAAGTTGGCGCATGTTTGCTGGACAACCACCTTGATCTCCTCAACATTGCCCTCCAAAGAAGTAAGACCGTCCATTATCCCTTGGTAGTCAGTGTCGTTATGAGTGTGACCTTTTTCATTATGCACAGGCTGATGTTGTTGTTCAGATTGTCCAGTCTCAAAGTGTAAATGAGTTGCGGCAACAGCATTTGGGGCGACAACCACCTCCTCGTAAACCTGCATATAAATTTAGGCAAAAAAAAACAACATTACAATAACAAATAGCAACAACATCGCCTAAAACATGAAGACAAAGTATGAATTGTGCAAGAACACATGAAAATTAAGTTACTTAAGCAAGCACACAAAGTAGGAATTGTGCAGTCTTGTTACCTTCACATCAATACTAGTGTCAGTGGTGGGGCTTGGAGGTATAGGCTCAATCTGAATGGGAGATTCTTAGCGATCCTCGATTGTCTTCTCTCTTTCAACTTGTTCAGGTTCTGCTACACACTCTCCTAAAACATGAAGAAGAACAAGAAACATTAATGCAACCTTATTCAATCACAATACCTATTAAACTTTAAACATTGGGAACTAATGTTACCTTCTTCTTCTTGAGTCGGCATTTCGTAAGGATCCCTCACAGCCTCATCCTCTCCCGTAAATTCATCTCCTTCCTCCTCCGAACCTTCTTTTGAATCATCTTCACCAAAATCATCACAGTCATCATCATCATCGATTGACATCTCCCCGTCATCGTCCACCGACTCCTTTGGTTCAGACCGATATTATTTGTCCTCTTCAAGGACTATTTTAGCATCAAATTTCCTCTTCTTGCCTTTCTTCATTGGGGTATTGGGTGGGTTGCCTTGAATCCATTTGCCATCGAATTAGATGTAAACCATCTTCTCGAAGTTCTTCTTCCCAATAACATCAAACTTGTCTCTAAGGACCTCCTCATATTCATGCCTTGAAGGAGGTGGCAAGCCCATCTCGACAAACAGTTTTCCTAAGTGGTTCACATACAGTAAACCCTTATGGCTTTTCCTTTTTTTTGATGGGTTGCCCGCAACATATGTTGCACAATAATGTAAGCTAGGTTGACATTAAAATTGGTTTAAACTACCCAGGTCATGAATACATCAAACTGGCTCAAAGAGGTGCGTGACCCAACCCGAGGGACTAGTATGTGCATCCAGCCTAGCCTCGACTGTTATCTCGTTCAATATAGGTTTTTTGGGTCTAATTGTGTAGTCCCTCCACACAAGTACTTCGAAGCCTCCACTATATCAAAACATATTTTCTTAGGCAATTGTTTATGTCCATAGCTTTCTTAAGGCCCACTAGCAACTTAAACAACCTCCTAATCAAGGCAAGGGTGATTTCAATCTTGCAACCATTGATTTCAAAACATGATAATGAAGTGTTATGAGGGTCGGGTGTGTGAAAATGTGCATAAAAGTAGGCCACAAGATTTGCAGTGAAATGAAGCTTTGTTTACATAAAATACAGCCAACCCTTCTACTCAAAAATAGACCTCATAAATATGTCTTGAGATTCAAAATAATCAAAATTTAACCTTTTTTTAGGATAGGGGCCCTGGCGAAGAACTTGGCCTCACACTTTTGCATCTCCTTGTTACTTTGTAGAGGCTGAAGGCAATGATCGGCCTTGTCATCATCATCTTTGATCAGTAGAGGAGTGTTTGTAGTGTTATGTGGGACAGTTGGCTTCTTCATCTTCCTCAACCTTGAGGAGCTCCTTTTCAGTTGTATTGGTGCAGTAGTGACCTCCATCTTTGGTGTTCTTTCAACTTTGGGTATGAGCATGACGACCTTTTGAAGGTCACCCAAGAGGGGGGGTGAATTGGGTTACCGAGTAGTTATTGCCCTTTTAAAAACTTTATGCGCAATTTACAACTATGATGTATATATAAGCTATGCAAGTAAAAGAAATGCAGGAAATATAAAATGACACACGATTTATAGTGGTTCGATCCAACGATCTACATCCACTACCTAACCTCCCCGGTTAGGATTTCAACCCCACTTATATTACCAATAAGTGTTACAACCTAAGCCTCACCTAGGATTTTCCCACCTAGCCGCAACTAGGATTTTTCCCACCTAGCCTCAACTAGGATTTTTCCCACCTAGCCGCAACTAGGATTTTTCCCACCTAGCCTCAACTAGGATTTTTCCCACCTAGCCGCAACTAGGATTTTCCCACCTAGACTCAACTAGGATTTTTCCCACCTAGACTCAACTAGGATTTTCCCTTTCGACTTAGATTCCACTAAGTCTTACAATGATTCAAATACAACAATTTTGCTGGAACAACATAGATACACTTTACAATACAAAGTGGTATCAAATTCAATCACAAGCAAGCCACCTAGAGCCTAACTCTTATGCATGCAAGTGTGAGTATAAATGGAATATGCAAATATGTTACTGATGTTGTTGCAAATTCCAAATCTGAAATCGTTTCAAAAACTTAATATATTTGTGTGAAACCGATTTCGAGTCTAAGAACAAAAGTTTAGCAAGAATCAAGTTTAAGTGCAACACTTTTGTTCAAATCAATCTCAGAGTTTGATAATGTAAATTTAAGTGCAAAAACTCAGAGAAGATGTTGTTACAAATTCCAAATTTGAAATCGTTTCAAAAACTTAATACATTTGTATGAAAACCGATTTCAAGGCTAAGAACAAAAGTTTGACAAGAATCAAGTTTAAGTGCAACACTTTTGTTCTAATCAATCTCAGAGTTTGATAATATAAATTTTAAGTACAAAAACTCAGAGAATATGTTCAAACACACACAACAATGATTTTCAAATCAAATACTTAAAATATGTAGATTAAGCTCAAGTAAGATTGTAGATTTAGAAATTTCTTACAACCAGAAGAATGACAGAAGAGATCAGCTCTGGAGTGATTCTTGAACTCCTTTTGAAAGCCTCAAATGTGCTGGATATGTGAGATAACGAACAGCCACTAAGATCTCTCTTGTTTCTTCACAAAAATCTGATTTCTACTTTGTAGATCTAATGATTTTGAGTGTGTTTTTTCTTGTTTTTTTAAAACCAAGTTTGTGGTGGTTTTATAGTGGTAGGAATTCCAATATGACCGTTTATAGCCGTTCTAGGAATCCAGGAAATCAAAAATTCAAATTTAAAGCTTGATTTCCAAAAGTCAAAAATTGCAGGCAGAGTGCAATTAGCGCGCTAATATTGTGGCTTAGCGCGCTAACACCGCTCTTAGCGCGCTAACGACAGTATTAGCGCGCTAACTGCAGAACTTCAGAATATCTAATTTGTTCCTTTGTGTTAGCAACTCTTAAACTTGTCCGGGACCTAACCAACCCTTATATAACATGTTATACATGTTTATTATGATTCATTAAGCTTACTTGGGTGGTCCGGATAATTTTATAAACCCGAAAACGGAAATTCAAAGTTTCACAACTTATTAGGGGCTTTCTGCAAATTTTCACTTTCTTTTTAAATACATTTCAAAAACAAGTTTTCCTTTTTCAAAAACATTTATAATGATCTTTTAATATGTAAATGACCGTTCACACAAGGTTTCACATTGTTTAACCTCATTTACCTAGTTAAGTGTTTAAAATCCACTTTTAAACTTTGAAATCAACTTATGACTTTGAGAAATGATTTCGAAAACTTGATGTATGCATGAACTAATGCATTTGGCTTGCGTGAAAGAATTTGTATACCTTACATTGATTTTACAAATTGCGGCTTGAACTTTTCTTCTTCATTTCTTCATTTTTGCCGAGTCTTGAACTTGTATTTCTTGAGTACTCTTGAAGTGTTGTATTGCATCACTTATTCCAACAATCTCTCCATATTTCTTGAGTACTCCTGATGTGTTGCATTGCATCCTTTAACACAAACTGAAATACTTGATTAGTACATTTTCACCTTGTTTGTTTCCATCAAAATCTCGGTCGGAATGTGAATGACTAACCACTTAGTCCAACAATCTCCCCCTTTTTGATGATAACAAACAATGTGAACTTTAAAGGTGTAAAAACACAATCTAAATGTATATCACATTCAACACATCAATCTTTTCAAGTTTAACCACATTTAGCTTCAAATATGCAAGTTCAAAAACAACAACCAAACCTTTCAAGTTCAACACCACATTTTTCTCCCCCTTTTGATATTATCAAAAAGCGGGGTCAAGCATCCACAAAGATAAACACAATTTAAACAGTATACCAATAAAAAACCAACAACTTTTTCAAGTATACCAATATATGCAGGTTAAAAGTATCAACTTGATATCAGTTACAAAAATCAATAATATTAACGTATCAACCTGATACCAGTAAAAATGAGAATTATTAACTCGATACCAATATATACCAATGAAAATATCACCCTTTCAAGTTCAACCTTTTCTCCCCCTCACTTTATGCATATCAATAAAATTCTCCCCCTCACTTTATGCATATCAATAAAATTCTCCCCCTTACTTTATGCATATCAATAAATAACACAGTATACCATGATAAAAACATTCTCCCCCTCACTTTATGCAAATCAATAAAGAACATACGGAAGCGATACACATGCATAGACTAGAAAACATAGTGAAGCACAGAAATAGCCATAAAGAAAACTCAGAGATATGCAAAAAATCATGATATAGATAGCATAAAGCAATGAGAACATAGTTGTGGCTTAAACATGAGTTTGACAAAAAGTTTGGTCAGTACATCATTAGCGTGCTAATTTTCAGAGTTAGCGCGCTAATTCCTCTCTGGAATTATTGTTACAAAGATTTTTGGATTTTTGCAATATAGCTCCGATTCTTCTCAAACTTTATGGACACTTCACTAACATCATATAAAAAGGTTTAGAATAGCTAAAACATATGTAGAAGGTCCGATTCTCGAAACATGCCTAACTCACGCCGAATTTTAGAAAATTGTTCTCTAGGCAAAGGCTTAGTGAATATATCGGCCAATTGATCCTCTGTGGGCACATGGATGAGTTTAACATCGCCCTTTTGGACGTGATCACGAAGAAAATGGTGCCTAATCTCAATATGTTTTGTTCTTGAGTGTAACACCGGATTTTTCGATATATTTATCGCACTTGTGTTATCACAATAAATTTCAGCACATCCAACTGGGATTTGATAATCCTCGAGTTGTTGTTTCATGTATAGAACTTGGGCACAACAACTCCCTATAGCTGCCACATATAGAACTTCGCCGTAGATAAAGCGACGGAATTTTGCTTTTTGCTGAACCATGAGATAAGTGAATTTCCTAGCAAATGACAAAATCCGGAAGTACTTTTCCTATCGACTAGATTTCCCGCATAATCAGAGTCAACAAAACTGCGAAGTTCGAAACTCTTAGTTTTGTTGAACCACAATCCTAAGTCTTGTGTTCCACTTAGATATCGAAATATACGCTTTACACATTTTAAGTGGGACTCCTTGGGATCGGATTGAAATCTAGCACATAAGCACACACTGAACATAATGTCAGGTCTACTAGCGGTCAAGTATAGGAGGCTACCTATCATTCCACGATAAAGTTTAGGATCTATGGGTTTTCCTAGTTGATCTTTATCCATTTTGATAGTGGGACTACTAGGAGTGTCACATGCTTTCAAATTTTCGAACTTGAATTTCTTTAACATGTCTCTCACATACTTTGCTTGATTTATAAAAATGCCATGTTTGGATTGCTTTATTTGCAAGCCTAGAAAGTATGTTAGTTCTCCCATCATACTCATTTCAAATTCATTTGTCATTAATAATGAGAATTCATTACATAGACTTGTGTTGGATGACCCAAAAATGATATCATCAACATAAATTTGAACAAGTAACATATCATGTTTTTTGATCAAAATGAACAAAGTAGGATCTAGCGTTCCTTTCTTGAATCCTTTTCAAGTAGAAATGCACTAAGTCTGTCATACCAAGCTCTAGGAGCTTGTCTTAGTCCATACAAGGCTTTTTGAAGATGATATACATGACCTGGATGTTCATGATCTTCAAAACCCGGTGGTTGTTCTACATATACCTCTTCATTAATGAAGCCATTTAAGAATGCGCTTTTAACATTCATTTGATATAGTAGAAACCCATTGTAGCAAGCATATGCAAGTAACATTCGAATTGCTTCTAGTCTTGCTACGGGTGCAAAGGCTTCCTCATAATCAATTCCTTCTTCTTGATTGTAGCCTTGTGCAACCAACCTAGCCTTGTTTCTTACAATTTCACCTTTTTCATTCTTTTTGTTTCTAAAAACCCATTTGGTGCCTATGATTGTGTGGTCCTTGGGTCTAGGTACTAATGTCCATACCTTGTTTCTAACAAAATGGCTTAGCTCCTCTTGCATAGCCATTACCCAAAATTCATCTCCTAAGGCATCATCTATCTTAGTGGGCTCGGTTTGTGATACAAAGGCTATATGTCCTTCATCTCGATGTAATGTGGACCTAGTGATTACTCCTTTGTTCGAGATCACCTATTATTTGTTGGGATGGATGGCCAATTAGAAGTCTTGAATTCTTAGGCGCACTTGTGACGACTTCTTTACATGCCCCAACTTCTTGACTATTTGAAGTTTGTCCTAAGGTGCCATCATCTTCATCATTGATCTTCAATTCTTCCAAGTTTTGCATTATCTTAACTTTGGGATCCGCTTCATCAAATTTCACATGGATAGACTCTTCTATGGTTTTGGTTGATCTATTAAACACCCTATATGCTTTCTTGTGCATAGAGTAGCCAAGGAAAGTACATACCTTTGACTTTGGATCAAATTTGTCTAATTGATCCTTATCATTTAAAACATAGCAAGTACAACCGAACACCTTAAAATAACTTATGTTGGGCTTTCGGCCTTTCCATAGTTCATAAGGAGTCTTTTTCACTTGCTTTCGGACATTTACTCTATTTATAACATAGCATGCCGTGTTAATGGCTTCGGCCCAAAAATACTTAGCTATGTTGTACTCATTTAGCATAGTCCTACACATCTCTTGGAGTGTCCTATTTTTCTTTCAACAACTCCATTTTGTTGGGGTGTTCTAGGAGAAGATAATTGGTGTGTATAACCTTGTTTAGCACAAAAATCCTCCAAGTTTCTATTTACAAACTCACCACCTCTATCACTTCTAATGATGGTGATTTTGTATCCCTTTTCATTCTCAACTAAAGCACAAAATTTTACGAACACATCAAACACTTCATGCTTATGAGAGAGAAAGTACACCCATGTATATCTAGTAAAATCATCAACAATGACAAAGCAATATGATTTACCTCCTAGACTTTGTGTTTGGGTGGGTCCGAACAAATCCATATGGATAAGTTCTAAGGCTCGAGTTACATCATTTGTTACTTTCGTCTTAAATGACGATTTCACTTGTTTACCGAGAATACAAGGTTCACACTCCTTGTCTTTCTTAAACGTGCATTTGGGTAGACCCTTAACTAGATCATGCTTAGTCAATTTTGACAAGTTCTCCATGCTAGAATGTCCTAATCTACGGTGCCACAACCATGTATCACATTCACTTTGTGTATTCAAACATGAACCATTTTGCATATTTATCTCATCAAAGTTAATGGCATAAACGTTTTTATCTTTATATGCAAATAAACAAGGTTTCATGCTTCTCATTTTTAACAATATACTTTGATGATTCAAACATAACATGAAATTGTTTGTCACACAATTGACTAATACTGAGCAAATTAAGTTTCAAACCATCAACAAGATAAACGTTAGAAATAGAAAATAAATTGTTACCGACAGTTCTGAGACCAATAACTCTTCCTTTGTTGTTGTCTCCAACTGTAATCTTTCCACCATCATGCCGCTTTAGTTTAATAACTTGATGTGCATCTTCGGTCATGTGACTTGAGCACCCACTGTCCAAGTACCATGGGGTGCTTTTCCTCGCATCCTATACTATGGGAAACACACTAGATTTTGGTACCCAAACACCTTTGGGTCCGAGAGTGTTAGTGTCATAAACATTTTTAACTACCCATGCTAGTCTACCTACTTTGGCCTTTTGTAATGAACATTTCTCAACCATGTGAGTCTTGTTGCATTTAGAGCATCTACGATCATCATTTAGTAATTTCTTGTAGCTTAACAAATTTGCTCCGTAACCTATGCCTCTTTTGTTAAGTGCACGTCGTTGTGCTCCTAACATCATGTCAAACATTTGTTTACCATTTGTAAACTTATGCACCGTGCTAGTCAAGTCCTCTACTTTCTTGACTAAAGCATCTCTTTCCTCTATGACTTTATTTAAGTCATTTTGGAGATCATCAATAATCTCATTTTGTGACTCTATTTCACTAATTGCAATGGTCAAACTCTTTTTGAGTTGTTTGGTGTTTTTGACCTCCTTTTTCAACTCTTTTCTAAGCTCATCAATATTTGGAACATCATTCAAATCATTATCATTATCAAAATTGAAAACATTAGAGTTTACCTCGCCTTGTGCCGTGAGACAAAATATTGCCTTCTCTCTTTCTGATTCGGATTCAGAACTTGATGATGATGAGTCATCCCAAGTTGCTTTGAAACTCTTCTTTCCTTTGTCAAACACCTTCTTGGTTTTGCAATCCATCTTGACGTGACCCGGTTTGCCGCAACCGTAGCATATTATTTCGTTTGATTTTCCTTCCTTGCTTTCACTTCGAAGCTTCTTCTTGTACTTGTCTCGCTTGTACACGGCTTTGTTAAGCTTTCTTGAGAGCATAGCTACTTCCTTCTCAAGATCATTTTCATCACATGATTCTTCATTTTCGATGACTTCAACCGATGCACTAGAGGAGCTATTTGCCTTCAAGGCGATATCTTTTCTTGAACTTTTAGCACCTCCATTTAGTGCTTCCAATCTTGCTCGGTCTTTTAGTTCAAATTCATGAACTGTTAACTCTTCGCATAATGCATCGAATGTATAATCTCCAAGATTTTGAGTGATTGGATAGCGTATTTCTTGGCATCCCATTCCTTAGGCAAGCCTCTAAGGAATTTATATCTTGAAGTTTCTTGATCATAATTCTTGCCTAGATTCTTGATCTCATTTAATAGCTTTGTGAATCTAGTAATGGCGGTGGCTATGTCTTCATCAGCCCCAACTCGGAAAGTTTCATAATGTTCCTCAAGAATTCTCGACTTTGTCTTCTTTACTTGCATGGTGCCTTCATAATGTACTCCAAGCTTCTCCCATACTTCCTTTCTTTGTTTGATGAGCACTTACTCTGTTAAATTCGTTTTCACTTAGTGCACTGAGAATAAGTGATTCATAGCTTGATCATTAGAAAGCTCAAGCTTTATCTCTCTCTGTGGTATACTCTTTCAATGGCTTATCCGGTGGAGTGTAGCCATTTTCAATTGCGTCCCATAAAAATCTATTTTGTGCTCGAATGTAAAATTTCATTCTTACTTTCCAATGAGCATAATTGGTTCCATCAAAATATGGAGGCCTACTCGAAGTGGTGCCTTCCGAAGGCGAGCCGGATCTAAAGTTTGCATCCTTGCACAAAAACACTCAAAGATACGTTAGTAATACTTTGAGCAATAACCCGCTCTGATACCAATTGAAGGTCACCCAAGAGGGGGGGTGAATTGGGTTACCGAGTAGTTATTGCCCTTTTAAAAACTTTAAGCGCAATTTACAACTATGATGTATATATAAGCTATGCAAGTAAAAGAAATGCAGGAAATATAAAATGACACACGATTTATAGTGGTTCGATCCAACGATCTACATCCACTACCTAACCTCCCCGGTTAGGATTTCAACCCCACTTATATTACCAATAAGTGTTACAACCTAAGCCTCACCTAGGATTTTCCCACCTAGCCGCAACTAGAATTTTTCCCACCTAGCCTCAACTAGGATTTTTCCCACCTAGCCGCAACTAGGATTTTCCCACCTAGCCTCAACTAGGATTTTTCCCACCTAGCCGCAACTAGGATTTTCCCACCTAGCCTCAACTAGGATTTTTCCCACCTAGCCTCAACTAGGATTTTTCCCACCTAGCCGCAACTAGGATTTTCCCACCTAGACTCAACTAGGATTTTTCCCACCTAGACTCAACTAGGATTTTCCCTTTCGACTTAGATTCCACTAAGTCTTACAATGATTCAAATACAACAATTTTGCTGGAACAACATAGATACACTTTACAATATAAAGTGGTATCAAATTCAATCACAAGCAAGCCACCTAGAGCCTAACTCTTATGCATGCAAGTGTGAGTATAAATGGAATATGCAAATATGTTACTGATGTTGTTGCAAATTCCAAATCTGAAATCGTTTCAAAAACTTAATATATTTGTGTGAAACCGATTTCGAGTCTAAGAACAAAAGTTTAGCAAGAATCAAGTTTAAGTGCAACACTTTTGTTCAAATCAATCTCGAGTTTGATAATGTAAATTTAAGTGCAAAAACTCAGAGAAGATGTTGTTACAAATTCCAAATTTGAAATCGTTTCAAAAACTTAATACATTTGTATGAAAACCGATTTCAAGGCTAAGAACAAAAGTTTGACAAGAATCAAGTTTAAGTGCAACACTTTTGTTCTAATCAATCTCGAGTTTGATAATATAAATTTTAAGTACAAAAACTCGAGAGAATATGTTCAAACACACACAACAATGATTTTCAAATCAAATACTTAAAATATGTAGATTAAGCTCAAGTAAGATTGTAGATTTAGAAATTTCTTACAACGGGAAGAATGACGAAGAGATCAGCTACGGAGTGATTCTTGAACTCCTTTTGAAAGCCTCAAATGTCTTGGATATGTGAGATAATGAAACGACCACTAAGATCTCTCTTGTTTCTTCACAAAAATCGATTTCTACTTTGTAGATCTAATGATTTTGAGTGTGTTTTTTCTTGTTTTTTAAAACCAAGTTTGTGGTGGTTTTATAGTGGTAGGAATTCCAATATGACCGTTTATAGCCGTTCTAGGAATCCAGGAAATCAAAAATTCAAATTTAAAGCTTGATTTCCAAAAGTCAAAAATTGCGAGCGAGTGCAATTAGCGCGCTAATATTGTGGCTTAGCGCGCTAACACCGCTCTTAGCGCTAACGACGATATTAGCGCGCTAAGCTGCAGAACTTCGAGAATATCTAATTTGTTCCTTTGTGTTAGCAACTCTTAAACTTGTCGGGACCTAACCAACCCTTATATAACATGTTATACATGTTTATTATGATTCATTAAGCTTACTTGGGTGGTCGGATAATTTTATAAACCCGAAAACGGAAATTCAAAGTTTCACAACTTATTAGGGGCTTTCTGCAAATTTTCAAACTTTCTTTTTAAATACATTTCAAAAACAAGTTTTCCTTTTTCAAAAACATTTATAATGATCTTTTAATATGTAAATGACCGTTCACACAAGGTTTCACATTGTTTAACCTCATTTACCTAGTTAAGTGTTTAAAATCCACTTTTAAACTTTGAAATCAACTTATGACTTTGAGAAATGATTTCGAAAACTTGATGTATGCATGAACTAATGCATTTGGCTTGCGTGAAAGAATTTGTATACCTTACATTGATTTTACAAATTGCGGCTTGAACTTTTCTTCTTCATTTCTTCATTTTTGCCGAGTCTTGAACTTGTATTTCTTGAGTACTCTTGAAGTGTTGTATTGCATCACTTATTCCAACAATCTCTCCATATTTCTTGAGTACTCCTGATGTGTTGCATTGCATCCTTTAACACAAACTGAAATACTTGATTAGTACATTTTCACCTTGTTTGTTTCCATCAAAATCTCGGTCGGAATGTGAATGACTAACCACTTAGTCCAACACCTTTTTGGGAACTTCGGTAGGCTTCTCAATCAAACGTTGGTTTGGCTTCTTTATTGGGTTCTTTGTCTTCTCTGGCCCTTCTAAATCAAAATAGGTGTTGTCCTCCCGCTCGATCGGTTATTTCCTCAAGGATAGAGGCATCCCTAGTTCACCAGCCTTTGATTTTGGCATTATAGATGGATATGAAGGAAAGAAGAATGGTCTGGTAGGGTTTGCAGAGGCGATGAATAGATGGATTAGAGTGGGTGCGTTCAAAGAGAGAAACAACTAGGTTGATTGATTTTCAATGCATTGTTTGAAAGGCTCAAAGGCTTTAATTCGGTTAATGAAACGAGGCCACCAACTTGAACCAACATTACCGCATCCCATTTCCCCACTAACCAACCTCATTAACCGACTGAACTGCCTCCCCAATGCATGCAATGCCACATGTCGTATTAGCCCTACAGTCAGAACCACTGTACCAGACAACCTAAAGACCACAAAAAGGGACGCTGGCCAAATATAACCATCGCATTATATGTCAATCAACTGTCAATATCTGTAGTAACAATGCAATAAAAGTAGCAATGAAATGAAATGATACCAAATTTACCTTGATAAGTAGTAGTATTGTACACACAACCGATGCAATGAAATCATATCCCAAAAATTAGTTCTTTATAATACCATTTGCTATTCTAACCAAATAAGTCAACAGTAAGGTCATGAATGTATTGCTTAGTCCCTCGTGTGAATTTCTGAGATTCCATTTTTGTTCCCTAACCGTCCGTGTCCATATTAAGTTAAGATGCATCCACCACTTCAATTACCTGCTAAATAAGTTGTTCATTTTCTTATATGATGTGATAATGGGATCATTAGTGCATAACCTTACTATAGACAAATATAACATTAAAATAAAAAAGAGTACATTGTTACCTTCTTGCGTGGTACAACCTTACTATTTGACTTCTCCAACGTTGCCCTTTTCCCTTTTCGACTTGGGACTCTAATGGAGACCGGGATTCACCTATCTCTATCACTTACTGGTAAGCATCTCCCACATTGTTGTTGTTACCCTAAAAAAGTTTGAAATAAAATATTTTTAAGGAATGCTTATAACAACAAAAAAATATGAATGTTGCAATCAAGAACCTGATTCTTCCACTTCTTCTCTGACGACCATTTCATTCTACTCACACGAGGCCCTCCTTTCTTTTTTTGGTGATTTAGGTCCTTAACAATACACTTTGAAACATCTAAGTGAGCAAATGTCGAGATTGGATCTATATCCTCCTTGTCTGGCATGTCAAAAGTAGACCTCTTAACTTTTCAATTGTGCCTACTACAATCTTGAGCTTGTTCACTGTTTGGGACCCAAAATCTGCTATTCGGGTGCAGTTTGTAAGGATAACATCATATCGGTCAAAAACAGTGGATGCAGTTGCATCTAACTCCTTTATGTTCCTCTCTCTTTGATATACACATTTAAATTCTTTCCTCCAACAGTTCCTGATGTAATGAGGTGGGATGTACATGATGTCACGCTCTTGAAGCACGCATAGAGCATGACAATAAAGTATCTCACGAAACTTAAATGATCGGCATATATAGTATACCTCCTCAGTTACCTCCTCGTACACAACATTGTATGTTTTTATGATCACATTCTCAAAGCCAGACAACCTTACAAGTTGTCGCACATCGTAGAAGGTATATGCTTCCTCACGGTTCATTTCCTTTGCCCTACAGTCCAAAACCATCAACACATCTGCTTGGGACTTTGCAAATATGGTGTTTATGTAAATTTTCTGCATTTGAAGCTCATATGGTACATTGCAAGTTATGAGAAGCAACTTGTGAAATGAGACGTAATCGGCGTTTATCTCAACTTCATACCTCTTCTCCAATGCCCTTTCGTATTGACTGATGAATAACTTAAGCGACGTCTTGGTCCCAACAAATCCATCAAAAAAATGATTCATACTTTCACTTCTCTATGTCGTCGACATTCCAGCCCAAAAAAAATTATTGACATACACGGGAGCCAATTTCTCCCTAATGTTGTAGATGAACTTTAACCAATTACTAAAGCTCTCTCTAAGATCAAACTCCGTGAACAATTTAGCAAATGCATCTTCAAAGTCATTTTCAGTTAGGGTATCATAAACTGCCCGATGCACTCTCGATCATGATGAGCCCCTACCTTTTCAGGCACCTTCTTCATAATGTGCCATAAACAAAGGCGCTACCTTGCGTTGGAAAATACTTTGGCAACGACATACCCAATGGATGGACATTGGTCGGTTATGATTACTTTCGGTTCCTTCCCCATACACTCAAGCCATGTCTTGAATAGCCACACGTAGCTTTATTTGCTTTCGTCAGCCGATAATGCACAACCTAACGAAGTAGATTGTTCGTGATGGTTGACGCTTACAAAGGGAGCAAATGGCATGTCATACTTGTTAGTTAAGTAGGTTGTGTCGAAGGAAACTACCTCCCTAAAATACTCGTAAGCAAAGCTACACCTACTATCAGCCCAAAATACATGTCTAAACTCATTTAGTGGACCAAAAGCCATTAAATGGAATAAGTTGGGATTCTGCTTTTGCTTTCTCATGAAATGTTGTTGAATTGCCTCAGCATTACCATCACCTAGCTTAAGCCTTTGAGCAGATTCTATGTAGTTCCTTATGTCCCTCTCGTTGAATGTCATATTATCAATCCCTCCAACATGAACAGACTATGCCATAAAAGACTTACAAACTGGGACTCCTACAGAGTCGTTCAATTCTATTCTCTTGTTAGTATAAGTTGACATGACTTTATTGCACTGATAGAACCTCGACTTTGAAGGGCTAGCCACATGATTATGCTCCAAAAACACTTTGGTAAGGTGTCATTTACCATCGGGGAACAATTTAGCTGTCACTTGAGTCTGACGGCAGCACTTTGAAGTTAGGCCCCCTTTTTTGTATAATCCCTTAGATGTCTTATGACATTCTTTAACACACTTGAAAACATACTTTCAAACCACCCATCTTTCCTTTTATCCGTTGATCGAACTTTGATTCCAAAACCAATCCGTTTGCCATATTGTTTGAAGAAGAATTTCACATCCTCAAGACAGTCGAACACCATCCCCATCTTAGGGGCAGGGGCACTTGTTGTGTTTGAGCCCTCAACTTTATCATTATCATCAACATAACTAGCAGCATTACCACTGTCCTCAGCTGATCCATAGGCAGCATTAAGCCCATCGTCATGATCTAATTCAACTATTATTTCCATAGGCTCGTTCAAATCAAAAATAACCTCCATGATGCTACCTAATCATATAAAGAAGTGTAATTTCAATTACATTCCAATTATGTCATAACAATGTCTCAAAGAAAAATTAGTCCTATCAACCAAGTGTTCAAAAATTCAATAAGATTAGGTTCACGATTAATTCTCATTTTTATTCATTCTTAATATACAACAAATATTGCATCGAGATTTCCCATCATTCACCACTAATAGTTTCAAAGAAGCTCATAACTTAAGAACTAGAATAACTATTATCACTAATCTAGGTGACTAAGCCTCAAGAAATGTTCCCCATTTACTAAGCTATCCCCTAGATGGTCCCTATTTCCATTAATCAAACAGAAGGGAATCTCAATAAAGACAAAGAGTAAAGAATCACTGACTTACCGAGTCCCAAGATGTCGTCTCCTGCTGTGCACGAGCTACTTCCACCACTTCCAGCTCAAAAGTATTGAGATTCCCTGCACTACCATGAAGAGAAGACCTCAAATCAAAGGACAAGAAGGAGATCATCCAACACCTACCAATTGTCTTCATTATGTGCTAAGGAACCCCAAAATAATCGGTCCACAACCAGTTTCGAGCATACCAACAATGGTGAAAACAAGGTTCTAAGGTTTCTTGGGGTCGAGACGATTTGGGGGAGGGAACAAATGAAAGAGAGAGAGAGAGACAGGGGTAGGTTGTGGTTATCTTAAAAAAAAAAAAAAAAAAAAAAAAAAAAAAAAAAAAAGGAAATTTGAATTTTTTTTGGTTAAATTAGAGCTACAGTGATGTGCCGTCAGTCAATGGTCAGTCGGTCAGTGGTCGGTAGTCAGTCGATCGGAGGGTTTTTTTTTTTGCTTTTGGGATGGAAATCGAGTGGACCCGCGAGTCAGTGCCACATAGGCGCAACGTAAGGTCGATGCCCCAACTTGGTGTCTCATCTATGTTACTCCAACATTTCTTAAAAAAAAAATAGTCTCTTTCCCATTCAATTTTCCTATCGAAACATTCAAAATCACCCCTAACTCACCCAAGATATCGAAACCCTCACAACCATCGCCTCACCCCAGATCGAACCCTTAACCTTCTGCACCATCTTCTCGCCACCATCTCCTCCCTCTTCTCTCCTCCATAGCCCCACAGTCCCTCTGCTTCATTGTCTTCCCTGCTAGAATACCAAAACCAAATCCAATAAACCCAAAATCCATAGATCTAGGAGCTGGTGAACTTGGTGACTGTCGTGGTCCCCTTCGAGACGGCGTGCTTGGCGAGCTCTCCAAAAGCACTAACCGAACGACAGTCCGGATCTAGCGAGAGGTGATGGCGGGCTTCTGGTGAGCTTGGATGCCTCCCCGGCGAGCTTCTCGAAGATGTCATTGATGAAGCTATTCATGATCCCCAATGCCTTGCCGGAGATCCCAATATCGGGTAGGACTTGTTTGCCGACTCCAAATCCTACTTTGCCGTCGACCGCACCTCTTCTCTGTCTGGTAACTTTTTTTGGTTTTTTTTTTATTTTTTAAATGGTTTTTTGTGGAACAAGATTACTGTAGTATTGGGTTTTGTAGTTCTGTTTTGATGATAAGTGTTCTCAAATTGTAGATTTACAATTTCTGGGTAACTATGAATTTTGATATTGGGTTTGTGTTTGGGTTTCAATTTTGGGATTTGGACGTTGTGGGTGTTGTATTTGCGAAATCTGAGAAAAGATCAAGTATTGGTTTGAATCGTTTGTTGTGAATTTTGGATGGTGAAAGGGATTTCTGTCTTTGATAATTGTGCATGTTTTGGTGTTACTTCATTGGTGAAAAAAATGTCTAGATTGTTGAATGTGTAGTGGAGTATGAGATATTGTAGTTTCTTGATAATCTTGGCATTGTTGTAGGAAACAAAATGTTGCGGAGAATTCGATGCCAAGGGCAATTTATGAGATCTTTGGATAGTTTGAATTGTATATAATTTCGCAAATTCGCAACATTTAAATGGGAATATATTGGTGTGAGTCGATGGCGATGAGTGGACTAAAACTTTTTTAAGTCTACTTCACAGATGTCATCTAAGTCTAGGAATTTCGCAAATTTGCAACAGTTAGATGGGAATCTATTTCGCAAGTTGCCTTTTCTACTTGGTTGATATATGCTTGTCCAAGAAAATTGTTGGCATTTTCTTCTTGAAAGTCTCAATATGGAGAGAACAATAAATCTAGCATAAAAGATAATTTTAAGTTTATGGCACAAATGCATCTAAGTCTAGAGAAAGAAAGTAAACAAAAGCACATGAAAAATATATAAGAAATAATTTCAGCACACATAATCCAATATCTCAACACCATTTCTTCCTTTTGGAATGTACGAAAGCTTTAATGGGAGGAGCAAGACACTTAGAAATTAAGGGGGGAGTTATTTATATTCATTAAGGGAGGATTTATTTTATATCCATTAACGGATTTGTTTTGTGGAGAGCTCGCTAAGGTTTTCAGTGGAGGTTAATCAATCGGCCCTCAACCACAGAGCTAACAAATATGTAAAATTGATTTGATCAAGGATCTTTAAAGGCATTGTACATAGTTGTGAGCTTTTTGATTAATTGAGTGATTCTTTTTTACATTCTTTTTAGAGATGTCTCCCCTGGTTATCTTTTACATTAATACTCATTGATCAATTCAATAATTCATGCCCATCAAATTTAATGCTTATGGTATATATGCTCTCACCACTAGCTACTGAAGTCTTCTCTCTTTTCCTAATTATTTGTGTGCCAGACTTACGTGGGATATATAGAATTACTCAAGGATTACATGTTTGTTTTGGCTGCACACTAAAGTTACAGCGAGTGTGCTTGTCACACAGTGCAAGGCCATGTTTGAAGGAGTTACATCATTTGTTGATGTTGGTGGTGGGGTTGGACTCATGGGAAAGGCCATTGCGGAGGCATTCCCTCACATCAAGTGCTCTGTTCTTGACCTCCCCCATGTAGTTGCTTCCTGCAAAGGAACTGAAAACTTAGAATTTGTAGGAGGAGATACTTTCCAAACAATTCATTCTGCTGATGCACTTCTTCTCAAGGTATGTATCAAATGTAGTATTGTGTGTTCCTTAATTAATTAATTTCTTAACCTGCCTTATTTCTTATTGACTTGTGAGAAAAGGTCAGTCGGTTAATGTTCTTTGGTGTATATGAATCTTATATAATTTGATATTCATACTCTCTATTGCCCACCCTTCATTGCCCACCAATTGTTTAATCAAATTACATGTTTTGATTGATTAGTAATGTAATTGTTGTTGTTGGTTTGAATGTTTGATGTTGCAATGTGTGAGGAAGCCGTCCTAATATATTCCAAGTGAATGCCTTCATCAGTAGGGTAGGGTTTCCTTAATTTTCAGCTCAAGTTTTTTTTTTCTACAAATAAAAATTGTTCTTCATCATCAATAGTATCATTCGATTCGCCTTCTCCACGCCTATTTCTGATTTTTTTTTGTTTCATTATTATTCAATCTAAGCCATGTTTGTGATGTTGGCCACTGATGGCCAAAACCCTCTTGGTTCATCTCCAATTGGATTCAAGGGATTTAAAAAACGCCTAGAGATCACTTTCTCTTAGGCGCCATTTTATCTCCATGAACATAAGAAGGTTGGAGCGAAATAGCACATATTGAGTTTTTTTTAAGGTTTTGTAATATTGATTTTTGTTGATTTGGTTATTAGGATTTTTTGTTGATTTTTGTGTTCTTGTTGTTGTAGTTGTTTGTACGAGCTAGCCGCTGTCGCGCCCTGCCTCTTGCCAGATGAAGTAATTTTATGATATTTATTTTGATTGGGTTTTTTTGTCGGTGGAAAATTTCGAAACTTTTTTTTAGTCCAAAAGCATATTTAATAAAATAAATAAGTCAATTTTAATTTTTTTTTTTGGTAAGTTGATTAGTTGAGGAGGTGAAAATTAGCGACAATCTTTTAAAAAAAAAATTATTTTTAGATGAGACTTCTAATAAATGATTTGTATGTGGTACAATATCTTTATGACATTTTGTTTATTTAATATCTTTTGCTTTTTCTTCATCATTATTAATTTTATTTTTAATTGTGGCGTAAGTGTAAACTTCAATTTTTGGGTTCAAGGACATCGTGTGAAATGTATCTTTTGCAGGGTCGATATAGTGTAAATTTTGTAGTGTTTTTTTGTAGATGTTATCAAACTATTTGTATGATGAAATTCGTTCTCTCTTTTTATTTAAAAACGGTAGACTTGTATATGACACTAATTCTTGTATGCACTTTATTTTGAATATAATATTCTATTTTGCTCTTTAGAATTGTGAATTGGTACAATTGTTAATATTATTTATTTCAGGTTTTTTAAAATAAAAAATATTTAAATTTAAATTTGTTGGGAAATACGAGTATGCAACTACGACATTTATTATATGTCATTTAAATTAATGATTACAACATTAATGCAAGTCATAAAAAGTTTATTTGTAACATTCTTTCAATGTTGTTAAAACAAAATTTATACAACATTAAATTGCAAGTTGTGGCTTCGGTTACAACAATTTCTTTGTATGTCGTTAACTTATCTAATGACTTTTTTTAGAAGTTGTGAAATCTAAATGTTTGTATCTATGCGTTGAAAGTTTTTTTGAAGTTATAAAGATTTTTTTATAGCAATTTCTTGGTACGTTATTAACTTATATAATGACTTTCTTTAGAAACTGTGAAATTTTAAGGCACAAAAAAAGTAAATGTTTCTGACAACATGCAAAAAATGTATTCCAAAACTTTTGATAACAATCATTTCATTTGTCGTTGATTGATACAATGACACTTTGTAGATGTCGTAAAATCTCAAATTACATCAAAAGAAAAATACAACAACACTACAAAATTATCGTAATAACATGCAAAAAATGTTGTTAAAACCCTAATACTTTTGATGACATCTAAATATAGGACTTATCGTTGTGTGTTGTTTTACGTCTAATATGACAAACTTTGCATTTTGTCGTAAGGTTAATTTTTTTCTAGTGCTTGAATGGTTATAGAACTGATATAACGTGAATGATTGGATTGGTACTTCGGACTGAAGGGCTGGAGGCATCTGGTGACCTCCTTTTGATACGGCTCTACGATAAGGGCTTAGACTTTTGAACTCCATGATGTTTGATGTGCAATGTTGGGGGAAGGATAAGCTAAAATGGGACAATAGGTGCTCAGACTTGTTAAACCTCATGTTGTCTAGCCTGCAGTACCAGGGGAAGGATAAGCTAATAAGGCCTATTATCCGAATAGGATAATAGGCGATTGGACTTGTGAACCTCATGTTGTCTAAACCGCAACATTTGGGGAAAGATAAACTAATGCCTGCTGTCTAATTGGAGATATCAGTTGCCATTCCTCTTGACTCAAGGTATTCACTATCATCTTTTATGTTTGTTTGAAATATCATATAAGGCATTGTTGTTTCCTTTATCTTGTTATATTATTATGCTTGTTTAAGTATTTCTTTAATGCCTGAAAAATGATAATGGGTCTCATTATCTGAAATGTGGAAATCTAGTTTTGAATATAATAGATATTACTTGGATGATTGATGGTCGAGCAGGCTTTTGCTTTATTAAGTCCGTTAAAATATTTCTCACTCCACTATTTTTCCCCCAGGTGTCTCAGCTACTGCTAAGGACAAAAGAAAGAGCAAAGTCATAGCATAGGAGATTTTTTTTTCTGTGCGTTGGTTTGAATTATATTTATTTATTTTATTTTCGAAGTTGTTTTATGTAATAAATAGAGGATTTCATATGGGTAGATGGGAAAACCACTTTACTTATTTTTTTAGTTTATATGTTCAATTGTTAGTAAGACTTCTACTATTAATTCCACAATTGTTAGATTTTTAAAATGTTTTTATTTTCGCACCTTTTAGCCTTAGTTGTCTTTTGTAGAATGTCTTGGTTTATTTTTCGCAAGTTAAGGCTTACTTGATCATCGCTCAACTCATTGGGTTATCTAATGGGGTTTGACAATAATTTAGGTTGGGTGGTTCAGGCCCATCGGGGTTTGGGTCATCACACGAAACATTGTTTTCATACCTTTGCTTCAACATGTTAAGGATATCTCGTGGCTTTACATTCTCATTAGTCATCTGCACTACAACCACATGCTCACCCGGATCCAATCTTTCTGCATATGAGTGGTCGTCCAAATAGTTGGTATGCTGCCCTCATACCGCATTAACGTGCCACAAAGAATTTGGATATTCTTGATGTTAATAATGAAAGGACACCCACATTTCTTTATACTAGTTTGACTCCTTGTATTTTCCTCCTCTTCATTTATTGGTTTCGAAGCAAGTTTTGTGGCTTTGGCTTTTCCTACTCTTTGTGACATTCCCTTAAATGTATCGAACCTCTCACATGCAAGTTTTGCTTTTCTCATGTGCTTGACTTTTTCGGCATTAGAGTGCTTTGTAACTACCACAAACTTCTTTTCACGACCGATCATTTGAAGCCATGAAATAGCTGCCTCTTTAAATTAGAATGGTCTGTACAAAGTGAAGCATCCTTGTGGCCTGAATAAGACGTGAACAACGTCATTACCTGCAAGAAAAACATTGAACTATAAGGACTCATTACAAAGACACCACACATTCATAAAAAAAATCAAAGCACATTCTCTCGGTACTCCTACAATCAACACTGCTTGATAAGTCTTGGTCCCCTATGACTGAGACAAATGATAAACAATTAACCTTATCAATGCATTAATTTCGATTACAAGATACAGAGAATTGTCAATAGTTCTCGGTCATGTGTAATCGACAGTGTTCGTACTCACCACTATAAATGTTGAAAAAATTCATAAAAAAAAAATCAACAAATACATTTTCTTATATCTCGTCCTGGACCATTGTGTATTCATCCATTTCACATGTAAAACAACATAGAAATGGTTGGATCTAGCAAATCCTACAATGAAAAACTACAACATCAAAGTCACTATTTATTGCCACAACAAAACAATTGATTCGAAGCTTAATATGGTTGGGATCGATTGTTACCATGCAACCGACTAATGTGAAAGTGAGAAAATCGATACGCGACCGCCGACGGAACACATGGGTTTGGTTGAAGATGAGAGATGACGGAGGTGGGCTGCTCACAAATCAGTGTGTATGTGTCTTGTGGTTGTGCGAGTTGTTTTATATGAAGGGGCAATTATGTCATTTCTATCATGATCCAATTTGAATGAGAAAAAACTAAAAATTGGTGTGCCATCAGTAAATGATGGGTGCCCATAGCGTGCCTCTTAACGGCACAACCACTCCATCAACTTGGTCCCCAACTCTTTTTTTTCTAACAAAAATAAAATTTTGAAAAGGAAAATGTTTTTTAACGCTCTTTGGACACCCACTTTTGGCACCTAGTGAGGCTAAATGGGTGTTCCTTAATGTGATAAACTTCGAGAAGTGTAAGCGCATATCTCGAGGTGTTACGCATACACTTGGAAGTGTATCACACGATTGGACACCTACTTGGATCCACTAGGTGCTTAAAATGAGTGTCTAAAGTGGGTTACTCTGGCATCTATTGAATTAATTACTTAAGTGTGACTCGAGTAATTTTTATTAGTCAATTTACGAAGTCCAAAGTTTTATTTGATAAAAAATCAAAATTTAGTTAGAAAGTGTTAAAAATAGTAAAGCGGTATATGTATAAAGGTTACATCTTAGGTGTCCCACGTGGCATTTTCGAGCTTTCTCAATGAGCCACGTGGCATGCCCAAGATGTAGCTTTATTCAAAACCCCATTACCTTATTTATTTAAAACTCCATTAAATCTCACTAAATATAGAAATTTAAATCACTACATCATCAACTCTTTCGTCATGTCATGGATTGTCATGTGGCTTCCTCTCAAGCTTCCTTCTTGTCACATCATCAACTCATCCACTGTGCCATTAACTCCACCTCTAATCTATATCTATATCCAATCTAATCTATATTAAGCCAACATCTTTGGTGTGTCACGTGGCCTTTTTTTAGCCTTCTCGACGCGCCATTTGGCACACCCAAGACGTTGGCTTAATGGTGTTGACTTATTAGGTGAGTAGCATGGTATTTTCGAGCCTTCTCGTCGTGCCACATGACACACATAAGGCTACATTAATATATGGAACGTTTTTTAATTAACATGATTTTATGGAATCTAATCTAATTTATGGAAAGATGAGAAAATCTTTACGCCCCTTAATTACTTTGATTTTATGGAATGTAATAACTAAAACGTAATTTAAATATGCTACATATAGAATGTAAAGATAATGTAAGGTATATATGTGGAATGTAAAGAGAATGCAATGTATATAATGCTACATCAATATATGGAACAAATTAATAGAGAAAAAAAAAATGTTCCATGATTAATAAAGATGTTGGCTTTAATATATATATATATATAGACACACACACAGACATTATCGTGCTCCCCTCGATTGAGCTGGCTCGCTACGCTCGCGGGATATCATGAATTGATATAATTTATTTTTAGTATTCGAAAAGTACAGTACTACTCTTATATATATATATACTAGTTTCAGGACGCGCTACGCACGATTGACCCGCTCGCTTCGCTCGCTGGAATTAATTTCTAAGAATTTATTAATTTAAATTCAAAATTGTAATTAAAATTTAAAAATTAGAAATACAAGTACTCTTTTTAGCTTATCAATATTCTCTAATGTGATTGAGATATGTGAATGAAAAACAAGCTAGTCATGATAGGCCATTACTTCCTCAAAAAAAAAAGGAAAAAAAAAAACACAAGTGGTTTAACCCATTAATTTGTGAACACTTGCTTATGGAGACTCCGTATAATTGTACATAAAGTTCAATCTTTACCTCAAACTCTATAGATATAAAGGTTGACTTTGAAATTATAAATGTAAATAATTGAATTAGTTGGGATTAAAGCATTAGACACCCTGACCAAGAAAAAAGAAAGAAAGATTAGAACAGAGGTTATATTGTCTTATCTCATGTACCATGTGGAACTTCGTAGTCTTTTACCCACATCTTCCACATAAACGACATTGCCTTAGTTGATCTCTTTCCATTATTTTCTTATTTTTTGTGCATCTCTTTTTGGCTTTTGTATATCCTATAAAACCTTATGCATGCATGTAAAAATATGTTTCCTTCCAAAACAATTATGATCATATTATTAGGAATACACTCATTATCCTAATTGCGTACTATGCATCACAAAAGAACTTTATTTCCTTATGCTATTGTGAAACAATAATTTGTGTGCTTGTTCATGATTGTAGGCATGATCTTTAGAAATATGGAATTGCAATATTGATTATGTACTTACTTTAAATCCTGATATTTCTTATGGGATGAGAGTATCTTAATGAATCTAATGACAAATTTGGTAGTTTTGAGAGCTATGAATGGCCTAAGGGCTCTCACCGAGTTCCGCCCATCTTGTCCTCAAACTGCATCCGACAAGCCTCGGATGTAATTCAGCAACTTCGACATAAACAATCTCAAGAAGCAGAAGCAAGATGTAACTCATTCACAAATTGAGAGTAGACAAAGAAATGAAAATCACCTACTATAGAAAACGAGCTCGTCTGTAATAACCAAGACCTGCCCACATCTGATTGACTTCCTATGGAAAGAGTAGAGGGAAAGGTTTTTTCCCCTTCGAATCAGTATTTCAATATTCAACTGTTGTTAAAAGAAACTGAAATGAAGAAGTGGAATACCTCTTGAGAAGCATGAGCTAGATGATGAATAGTTGGCCATTTCTAAAAGAAGAAAGCTTAAAATGCATTATGATTGTGATAAGAATTGAGTTGGCTAGACATTAATGCATAAGATATATTATCAAATGATCAAAATCTTATTCAAGTAAATGTAAATTATTTTTCATTATTTCTGCAAAATCTTTTTGTTCCATTATAATGCTCCTCTATCATTCAGATGAATATTCTTATAAAAAAATAACGCAGATGAATATTTTTATCAAAGTATGAAATCAAAACAAATTGTTTATGCTTCAGATCAACAAAAAGAAATTGAAGTAACATGACCTCAATCCCAAATAATCAAAGTAAAAATAAAATAAAAAATTATTATTTTTCGTCATGAATGCTCACATCAATAAGCATAATACAACCTTTGAGAGAAGATAGAGCGCCATAATATAGTTAGTAAAACACATGAAATGATCTTTCTCCTTTAGCAAGTTGAATCACTCTCATCTGCCCAAACCATTAGAACAATCTTCAAGATTTGTCATAAGTTAATCAGAAGAATTTGAAATGTATGTTCAAAGAAATAAATACCTTCTCAAGTAGAACCGTCCAAAGCATTGTAGGAAGAGTTTGATATGCACAGTTAAAATGCATTATGTCAAACATCTTGGTAAAAAATATGAATCTTTGCTTCAAAAACTTTACCAGTTGGCTTAAAATGAATATCAATAAGCTTTCCATGCATAGCAGAAAGAATTATATATTAGGTTAATCAGATGCAAATTGACAGAAAATGCAGCATGGTACTTGTTCCATTTCACAGAAACATAATATCAAATATGCATCTTACATTCAAAATAACATCAAAATGTTGAAATATCTGAACACAACTACCTTGTTGAAAAATTAATAGCTTAAACTTTTCATCTTGTAAGACTCAAAAGGACTATTCATCATGTGGGTAGAAAAGACATACAAACTGGCTAGAATTAGACTCTTCGGATGTTTTTGCATTTCCAAAAGCCTCCAGGATCACATGAGTGTGCCGAAGCTTTTCCTCGAGGGCACTCCCACCGCCAAGGTTAGTCAAACATTCAACCATAACTTTTTCTATTTGAGTTTTTCCAACTCCATTTTCACAAATGCATTATAAGTTCAAATATGATTCCCAAAATGATACTATGTCAAGTTAAAAACTACAAATCTCAGCAGATCACTAAAGAATTTTTGAAGTGCAGAGACAAAGACTCAAGCCGATTACAAGAAGAATAATCAGGATGAAGATACATACCTAATGATAACAGACTGATTTACTTCATCTGCAAGTAGCAAAATATTGAGATAAAAAGGCATATATAGTTGAGAATGAAATCATTTGTCATTTTTTAACAAGTAGTATAACAAAAAACAAAAAAAAAGTTTATATTCACCATTCATCATGATAATGAAGACATCTTTAGCCCAATAATAGATATCAGGAGAAACTCTGGGTTTCTTCCTGCAACCAGAGACTAACTCATTTCCACGTACTTCAGCACCTTTGAACGGATTCATCGCAAGTAAAATTGGTCCTGCTTTAGTCTATAAGTAGCAAAGTGAAAGTTAATGCTAGGAAGAAGTGATAAATTAAATTTGATTGCAAGATGAAATAATTTGCATAGACATGCATAGGATTTGCTTTGAGAATGTCTACAGCAGAGATTGTGAAGAATATAAGGGTATAAACCAATTTTTCCATCTAAAAGCATGACTCTCGCATCTTCTCCTGAAGTTGAATGCACTTTTCCCAACTGCCATTGACCACTGTGAGCAGGCACCAAACTGTGAAGTTTTAAATCAAGCACTAACTTCACATTAAATATCAAATAATCCACTCAACATAAATTCATAAAGCCTGAAGAAACAACTGAACTGGTCAGTTTAATGTGGTCTAAGAAGACACAATGAGATGCATAAATTTGCATATTTATCAAAATAATAGCAGGAAAAAAATGTCTACGATTGTAACATTTAAGTAAAAAATACTACAAGGAAAAATCGCCATCAGTTGGGACATCAAACACACAACGCATAAGCCCCTTTGTGTCATCAGACGCACCTTGAATTACATGAAATAAGTGGATTAAGGTGCACCTAATAACAGAAGAACTTGTTTGAGTTTGATGTCTAAAGTTCTCAATTGATGTCAGCATAGTACACCTCTATTGACTTTTGTAACTCTCAATCACCATGTATGTTATCACATCTAAAAATCGCGTAATAAAATCTAATGTGGCATAAAAGGACCAGCACCTCTTTTACCACCAAACCAAGCCTTATACTCATGCATCAAGGATAGTAGATGATGTAGCTATTACTTCTCGACTATGGTAACATGGCTCTAGGATGTCATATATGTTTAAAGCATCAAGGTCCTAGAAAGATATGAATTAAAGACAAAGAAGACACGATGATTATTTATGTTTTCCAAAATTAAATACAACTGTTTTATGAGTCCAAGTCGAAAATTATCTTGCCTCATCAACTTTACTGAGGGACTTACATTATGAATCTCAAATTGATTACTTCCTTATATAAGCAATTCAAATATTAACTTAGGACTGAGGTTATGTTGTTGTTGTATAAGCAAATCAAATATTCTTTAGCCATTCATCATTCCAAAAATAATAAATATTAGTAAAAGGGTTTAAAAAAATAAGTATATAAAAGACTTATAACCTGGTCCAGAAGCTCATCCTCGCTTGAATAAGGAGACCATTACACTATAGTTTCTACATTTCTACATTTCAGGCTCAAGACTATATTGATCAGAAATTGCGCATACGCTTTTGTCATATTTAGCAGTGACCATCAATATGGGAGTCCATCAGAGCAAAGACCATCTGGCCAGAGAATTGAATAGTAACTAACAATCCCGAATTTAAAATAACCTAGCATGTGGACGCTAAAATAACTAATAAGCAAAAATTATGCTAAAAAAATACCCTTTTATGTAGATGCTAAAATAACTAATGAGCAACAATTATGCTAAAAAAAATACCCTTGTATGTGAATTATCATGTATCTCTGAAGTTGGGGAAAACACAATTTGAGAATTTTGACATCCCTTAATCTATTGAAAACAATAGTTTCATTTAGTTTTTATTTGATTACATTTCACACACACCACCTGGAAACACATCCTATTTATCTTAAGAATTTGATCTGTCTCTTCTCATATTCACTTTGAATTGTTATAGAGCCTAATTTCTTTCAAAAACAATGAATAAAATTAAACCATATTGACCAGATGATCAACTCACATTTGAATTGAATATACCAAAATACATCAAGTGACATCTAAATGAAAAAGAATGAATTTGTGGATCAAATTTAGCTAGCTTAATTATCCATCAAAACTTATCATTTCACAACATTATCCAAATATACCAACAAACATTAATTCCTTGGTGGTATATGTGCAAGATCTTATTCAATTATAAGAATACTAAAATGATTATTATTATTCTTATATTAACTAAATAATATTGATTTGTTCTTATGAAGAATAACTTAAACTAGTAAACTAATCATCACTTAATATTATTCTGATATTAAGCTAGAATTATATATTTTCACTTTAACTTAAATTAGTAAAATGCTCTTCCACATAATATTTTTCTATTTACGGGACAAGATCAAACAATCACGTGATGTTTAATTGATAAGTGGAATACTTAAAGATTTTTTATTAGAAAGGTGGAAAATTCAAAGTGAGGAAAAAAAAATGAAATTTTCAGAAATTTAATATTCCACCAAACTTCAAAGTTGATTTGTGACCAACCACTCACTTCTTTGCAAGATACATTTTTTTCATCAGAATACATATACATGTACTGATAAACTAATTTTGGTTTATTAATATGCTTTGCCAAATGAAGTTAAAAAGAAGTTCCTTTTAATTTTGAAAGAAGTTCAAATTTAAGATACTAACATGAGACTTAAGTATTGTAACAAGAATGCTATCAATTCTTTTGCTTACTCCCCGCTCAGATTGGAAAGGAAAGTTTATCAAATAACTGGAGTCTGGTCAACTCATGCAATTTTAGAGACAATTTCCTCACTATAACTGTAAGAAATGACCGTGTAAATCAAATAAAAATATGCATACTGTGCATAATTAAAGATAGAAGAAGCATAAGTTGAAAAATAGAAAACCACCCCAGAGAAATCTACCATGTTATTGATGCTCCCATAGAAAAACACATATCCATGCATAGCCCCAGAAATATATACAAAATGCAATTTAAAAAAGAGAGGGAGGGAAAGAATTTAATGCCCAACTGAACAGAGGAGGGACCAAGGTGGTGATCTATGAAGGAACACCAAACAAAACCTATACCATCACATGGAATCGCGAGGCTTCTGAATGGACAATACACTGACTTTTGGAGATGGTAAAAATGCATGAAAGCACTAAGAGAACAATGTGCAGGAGTAATTCGGAGCATTTGCAATTTTATTAGCTCAAAACTATAAATCTTATTAGCTATTTTGGGTAATTTGTTGATAATTTTATTAGGTACAAAACAAAGATTAATGAACAATGCATAGAAGCAAAATTCATCTCTGTACACTTTTTGATCATTTTCATATATACATATACATCTTTCTTATAAAAAAAAATGATTGAAAGATAAGATAGATTTATTGTAACACTGTTTATGGACTTGGGTATCCATTTATATTGATTTGACTTTAATTAAACACCTTATAAAATAGTGCTAATTAACTACTCATCAATTGCAGATATAGAATCAGAGGTTCAATTTGTTGGCAATGGAACAATACATTTAATATTCTCGTAGGCATTTCACGAAACATTGACTTTATGGTTTAGACAATTCATCAAACGCATAAAATGCATAAACTCTGAAATTCAAAACAACCAAACGTTGACTTTATGGTTTAGATAATTCATCAAACACATAGAATGTATAGAACAAAGAATAACAGAGTTCTATAAAAAGTCTCGATCATGGGTATCTAAGAATTTCCAATACCAAATCTAATGAACACAGAAAAAAAAATTGGAGAAGAAAAGTGGATTACCTCACCTTTGAATTGAAGAGCAAAGAAAGCAGCGAATGAATCGATAAAGAAAAGCATGGAATGAATGATTTGAAGAGGAAGGAGAGTGGTTGATGAGTGAGTTGTTGATCGATTTGAAGAGGTATTGTTCAAGACATTGAAGAGGTAGCGTTCTCACAAGTCGTTGAGTTGTTGATCTTTAATTTAAGTCGGACTCCTCTATCATCATCCAATTTGGATTAGGTTGAATTAATTTAATAATTTTAAGGGAAAGCACGAGAAGTATGGGTAAAGAGGTAGAGTTTATTAACACTCAAATAAAGTATGGGCAAAAAGGTAAATTTCATTACCACTCAAAAATTTATGCAATTTGGATTAGATTGAATTAATTTATTAATTTTAAGGGAATGCACGAGAAGAATGAGCAAAGAGGTAAATTTCATTAGCACTCAAATAAAGTATGGGAAAAAAGGTAAATTTCATTACCTTAAGGGAAGGCACGAGAAGTATGGGCAAATAGGTAAATTTTATTAGCACTCAAATAAAGTATGGGCAAAAAGGTAAATTTCATTACCACTCAAAAATTTGTGATTCGTGTTTTTATATATATTATGATAGATATATGGAATGCCCCTTATTAACATGATTTTATGAAATGTCTCATAACTAATTAAGAAATGAAAAAAAGTTTCATGATTAACCTATCTTACAACTTATAACTTATATATATATATATATATATATATAAGACAACATCTATATATGGAACGCTCTTTAATTAACACGATTTTATGGAGTCTAATCTAATAGGAAGATGACAAATCTTTACGCCCCTGGGATGCTTTGATTTTATGGAATGTAATAACTAAAACATAATTTAGATATGCTACATATGGAGTGTAAATACAATGTAATGTATATACATTGTAAAGAGAATGCAACGTATATAAGGCTACATCTATATATATATGAAGCTCCATTTAATTAACATGATTTTATGGAATCTAATCTAATCTAATATATTAAGTCAACATCTTTGGTGTGCCATGTTGTGTTTTCGAATCTTCTCGATGCACCACGTGGCACACCCAAGATGTTGGAAGTCATGGCTCAAGTTTCTAATCTTGTTTATTATCCATAATCAGCATTACCGATCCGTGACGTGGAACCCACACCGTGATACGTGCATTGACCGAGGCAAGATATTTAAGGTATATGTTAGATCTTTTGTGGTGTATGCCTAGTGTAGTGTATATGTGTAGACTACTAAATCACTCCTACTTGTATATAGGTGTCGATAAGTGAGCGAAGACGTGCCTCGAGCTGTGTGCCGACATGGGACCGAGGTAGAGAGTCATGTGATAAGTCAATTTTGAGTTTAGTATAGTTTATATAGTGATTTTAATGTGGCTATGGTTGAATTTGAATTAATTTGTCTAAGTTAGTAGTTTAAAATAATAGTCATGTGATTTGCATCGATACACGAACTAGCATATCTAGAAACCAATTAAGTTACCAATTTATGTTATTTAGATTAAGTTAGTGTAGGTTAAGGGGAAATGTGTCTTATTGTACACCATTAGATAGGTCTAGAGATATGTGTGTGTAATTAGATCAATGACAATTAAACAACATCCATATCCATTCATATATATATATATATATATAGCTATAGATCAATACATGCAAATCAAGCATTTCATTCTCATAAACTTAGCAAAAAAGGAAATCTTGCTGGAGAACTTGAGGAGGAAGAAGATTAGTTGATTTTGAGAAATTGAAGGTGTGTGGTTGATCAAGCTAGTGTACAAAAACTAGGTAACTCACCTACACTAGTTTATTAAGTTTAATTTGATGAATTGATGAATTTAATTGTATGGATGGCTATTTTTTATGTTTTTTGATGATGTCTTGGGGTTTTGGAAATATTTGTGGAGGTCCCCAAAGCATTGGTGAAGCCTATGTGTAGAGTAAACTCAGAATTCAAGTAGCGTGCTAGGTAGATGAGCTAGAGCACTAGAAACGATTTGGTAGCGCGCTAATGGTCGTGATAACAAAAAAATCTGCAAGTTTTGAAATTTGCCAAAACACTATAACTAAGCCTAAAACCCTAAGTAAAGGTCTAAATACATTAAAAAACGTGTTATGTGATATCAGGAACCTAGAAAAGTGTTACAGGGGTTCGAATACGAGATTTGAGGTGTCGACAGTTCGGTAAAGCTAGGATTTTACATTGTTTGATGTGGGTATACCTGTTGATTTTTTATTTTCATTTCATTTCCAGTTTTAACTTGTTTGTTATAGTCTATATTGACTATATCTAGCATTTTACTCTCATATCATGGACTTATTTGTTATTCCTCACTTGTTGAGCTTGGTTTCCATGATATTTTGATAAATTGAATTCTTTTGAATCCATCCATGTGCTATATGTCATTTCTTGTTGTTTTATAGTAAATGTAGTACAAATATCATGCTATTAGGAATTCTAGAGTTATAAATGGTTTTATGGACTTGTATCCTTTGGAGAATTTGTGCTTTGTATCATAGCTAATTATTGGAGTTCTTAATGAGTCCGTTTCTTGAAATTATAAATTAGTTATAGAATCTAGAGTCCATCGCACTATGAATCGATCGACACATGAGGTTAGAGTCTCTAGGGATGTCGGCACTCGCAACTATGATATGACATACGGGGTTAGAGTCCCTAGAGTTGCCAATATATGGGTTTAATTCTCTGTAACACCGGAGTTAGAGTCCCTAGTGATATTAGACTGTGCGATACCACTCACATCCTTTAATGGTTAAGGCTTCACTGACGTAGGTCACAACCGATCGGATCTAGATCATAACTATTTAGTCTTGTGTCAGTTTCACTTATTTAACTGTGGTATTTTCTTAGCATAATTATGGTATTAGTCGTTCTTCATTGAACTTATGGTTTTGAATACCATTTAGTTTGTTTAGGAAATGTGAATGAATTTGTCAATGGGGATTACTATTACTTTTTATACTCACCGTCCTTTTTATGACGGTGGGTGCAAAAGCTGTCAACGGGTAGGCCAGGCAAGGAGAAGATTGACGACTACCTCTGAGCCAGCGGTGTACCTCTGAGCCAGCGGTGTACCTCTGTATTGACATTTTCTAGGTTTTGATATTATGTATTATACAGTTTTGTTTTTATAAATTTTGGGGTTGTATATTGGGTTGAGCGTTTAGTTCCCTAACTTATGATGACATCACGTTGTTTATATTCACCACCCTATTGCATATATGCATGTGATCGTTGTTTCTTGATTTCCACATGTTTAGGATTTTCAATAATTGCTTCCGCATAATTTGTTAAGATTTCGTTAAGTTTCATAACTCTTAAAAAAGTTTTTAATTACTCTGAAATACATGTGGATTACTTATCCTAAATACAAATATCGAGAAAATTTGGATAGAAAGACTGACTAATTCGTAGTTAAGTCCTGTGTGGCTAAGATTTGGGTTTAATTACGAATTTAAGCTGGGTGTTGCCCTAGATTAAAGAAAGGGTCGTCACATTGGCTTAATGATATTGACTTACTGGGTGAGCCACGTAATGTTTTCGAGCATTCTCGCCGCACAACGTGGCACATGAAAGGCTTTATTTTTATATGGCACGCTCTTTAATTAACATGATTTTATGGAATCCAATCTTACTAATGGAAAGACGAGAAAATCTTTACGCCCCTAAATTACTTTGATTTTATGGAATTTAATAACAAAAACGTAATTTCAATATGCTACATATGGAATGTAAAGATATGTAACATATATACATAGAGTTTAAAGAGTGATGGACTAAGTGGTTAGTCACTTTTACTCCACCCGGGATTTTGATGGAAACAAACAAAGTGAAAGTACACTAATAAGTTTATCAAGTGTGTTTCAATTAGTCAAAGTTTGTAGAATATCACATCTCAAGTGTTCAAGCCATACAAGTTCAAGATTCGGTCCACACGAGGAAACGAAGATGAAAGATCATATTACATGTTGTAACATTGATCTAAGGTACACAGGTTCATTTACGCAAGCCTAATGCATTAGTTCATGCATATCATGTTTTTCAAGTCGCTTTTCAAATTTCAAGTGATTATTTGGAGTTTTAAATAAAACTTACTACTTGAATCGGTCTTATAAGTTCAAACTATGTGAAACCATATTTTTATACTCACATCATACCTTAAAAGTTACTGAGGAAGTTCTCGAAAATGAAAAACTCATTTTGAAAGGTTTTTGAAAACAAAAATTGTGTATTTGCATAAAAGCCCCTAAGTAAGTCACGAAACTAAGATTTTCCATTTCCGGGATTTATGAAAACATCCTGGACCACCTAAAAGGTTCTATGACCCTTAACAAACATGTATAACATGCTATAAGAGGTTTAGTAGTATCCCGGATGTGATAAGGGGTCATTATCTTTAGGGCCAAAAATATTTATTTTGAGACCCTTGACAGTTAGAGCGCTAATAGTGATATTAGCATGCTAATTGCAAAGTTAGCGCACTAATATTCAGTATTAGCACGCTAGCTTAGAAGATTAGCGCGCTAGGTCCCAATATTAGCACGCTAATTGCCTTTCTAACAGCTTTTTTATGAAGTTGAAAATCACACTTTAATTTGAATAGATCATTAAATCTGAGCCCTTGGATTTCTAGAACGGTAAAAAACTATTAAAAAGAAATATAGAATATTCTCAAACCACCTAGAACATTCTATTATCTTGTCAAGGAAGAAAACCTAATTGTGTTCATTGTTTTCAAAGAAATAGCTTGGATTTTTGCGGGCTATCACTTGTAATCTTCGAGGCAACTAAATCACTCTTGAAACCAGTGTTATTGAGGCGTTCTAAAGCTTACAACATCAACTCCATAACTAATTTTCAAGTCACTCTCTTGGGGTTGTAAGAAAGTCTGATTTCCTAACTTTTCTTGTGCTTAAATTTCATATTTTTATGTGCTTGACTTATGGAAGTCATTTGTTATGTTCTTGAACACATTTGTCTTGGGCTTTACACTTAAACTTGATTTATTAAACCCTAGGACTGGTTTGGACAAGAGTTTGCACTTAAACTTGATTTTTATCAAACTTCTTGTTCTTTGGATTCGAAACCAGATTTGTTTTAATCGATTTGTTTGAGACGGTTTCATATTTGAGATTTGCACAAAATTAGTGATATACTTTCATTTCTCGTTTTTTTCTCATACTTGCGTGCATTATAATGGTTAGGCTCTATGAGGCTTGCTTATATTTGAATTTGGTGCTGCTTTATTTTGTAAAGTAAATTTGGCTATTTTCATTTATTCTTCGTAAGTGGCTGATTGTAAAACTTAGAGGGATCTAAGTCAAAGGGATGACCTAGTTGAGGCAAGGGATAAACCATAGTTGTGGCTAGGTAAAAAGCCATGATTTCTTATTAGGCATTCTAAGCTTATACACTTAGGTTGTAACACTTATAGGCAATATAAGTGGGGGTTTGAAAATCCTAACGGGGGAGGTTAGGTTGTGGATGTAGATCATTGGATTGAACCACTATAAATCGTGTTTCTCTTTCCATCTCTTCTATCCCCTTCATCTTGAATTGCATTCATACTTGCGTTTGAGTGAGCATATAACATCTTTATTGTTGAATTATTTTAAAAAAGCGATAACTTCTTGATACACCCAATTCAACCCCCTCTTCTATGTGGTTTCAATTGGTATCAAAGCGGGTTATTGCTTATAATGTTACTAACATATCTTTGAGGGTTTTTGTGCAATGATGCAAACTTTAAATCTGGCTTGCCTTAAGGAAGGCAACTCCTCAGTAGGCCTCCGTATTTTTATGGAACCAACTATGCTCATTGGAAAGTAAGGATGAAGTTCTACATTAGGACGCAAATTAGACTTTTGTAAGACTCAATTGAGAATGGGTACACTCCATCGAACAAGCCCGTGAAAGAATACACCGCCGAGGAGACCAAGATTGAGCTCTCAAGTGATCAAGCCATGAGTCATTTGTTTTGTGCGCTAAGTGAGAACGAATTCAACCGAGTTAGTGCTTGTCAAACGGCCAAGGAAATATGGGAGAAGCTTATGGTACACTATGAAGGTACACTTCAAATGAAGAAGACAAGGTTGAGAACCCTTAAGGAGCACTATGAGACTTTCCGAGTTGGCTCCGATGAAGACATAGCCACTGCCATCACTCGGTTCACTAAGCTCTAGAATTAGTTCATGAATCTTGGAAAGAACTATGATCAAATTACTTAAATGTACAAATTCCATATAAGCTTGCCTAAGGAATGGAATGCCAAGAAGTATGCTATCTAATCGGTGCAAAACCTTGGAGAGTACATTTTTATGCCTTGTGTGGAGAGCTAATTGTCCATGAATTTGAACTAAAGAACCGAGCTAGATTGGAAGCATTGAGTGGGGGTACTAATGGCCTGTTCGCTTCACATTTTAGTGAATCCTAACACATGAGATTAATTAGTGATGGGACTAACACATGGGTTTAGATAGTTTAGTCCCATTTGTGTATCATGTTTGGTTGGGAGTTTTAAGGTTGGGATTAAATGAGATTGTACATGTACATTTACCAAAATACCCTTACATAAATCACACATCCTCCCCCCATTTCACACATTCCTCATCTCCTCCACTGCGAATGTCTCCTACCTCTGCCGCTTGAGCTCGCACCTCATCTCTTCCACTGCTTCATCACCACCAAATCCCTCCACATACCTCTCTCAACAACCACCGAAACCCAGTCCCAGAAACTCGACCGCATTGCAACCGAGCTTCTCGACCTCACCAAGCTCGAGCGCCACGTCTACGAGATCCTCTTCCGCCTCAAGATGGGCCTGAACAACTACGGCCCGGCAATATCCGGCCTCGACTCGTCCGACTCTTCCGCTGCCGCCTCTGGCGGCACCGCCGCGGAGTCGAAGGTCGCGGAGAAGACGACCTTCGATTTGAAGCTGGAGAAGTTCGACGCTACGGCGAAGATCAAGATTATTAAGGAAGTTAGGAGCTTTACGGATTTGGGATTGAAGGAGGCGAAGGAGTTGGTGGAGAAGAGAACGAAGAGGACGAATAGAAAACCATGTTCGGTCGAGATGGAGATTTGTGATTTAGTGAAGGTGTTGTGTTAATGTGAGGGGTAAAGTGGTAATCTCCACTAACAACCACTATGGATTAGCTAATCCCACCAAAAATGGTGGTATTGTTTAATCCACACCCATGCCCATTAGCTAATCCTGTGGCCTAGTTAATCCTCCAAGCGAACACCGGATTAACTAGTCCAGTGTGGCTAATCCGACCTAAAACGGTGAAGCGAACAGGCCATAAGAGTTCAAAAAAATAGATTGCTTTGAAGGCAAATAGCTCACCGATTTCATTAGTTGAGATTCATTGAAGATGAGAAATATAGTGATGACAATGATCTTGAGGAGGAAGTAGACGTGCACTCAAGAAAGCTCAACAAAGTTAAATACAAGCGAGACAAGTACAAGAAGAAGTTCAAAAATGGAAGCAAGGGAGGAAAGCCAAGAGAGACCACATGCTTTGGATGTGGCAAATCGGGCCACATTGAGGTGGAATGTGTGACGGCCCCAATTTTCCATAAACTGGGCCCCGCCCGACCAAAGCCCACGTGGACCTCCGAGCCAGTCTCGCAAGGTCAACGCGAGCCTAGTCAGCCTTCTAATCCATCATTATACGTAAATTCCCAATTTTTGAGTTGAGTTATTAGTATTTTCGAGATATTAATATTATTTCAAGATTTACAAATTTTATAGCGGAAGCAACTAATACATTAAATAACTCAACAAAAAGATCAGGGAGTTAGGCAACCTAATTGTGGAACCCGGTAAATATCATCAGAGGAGAGTAAATACAAAATATTCAAAAATCACCTAGCTATGACGCCTTCCCTCTGCTACTCGTCCGCAGCTCTGCACTCAGTCAAACAATAGAATGATGAGCCCAGGTAAGTAAATCTAGTAGGACACATACATAACATTTCACAATATCCAAAACAACAGTTCACGATATCCAAAGCAGTCGAATTCATGCAAATAGAACGAAAGGAATCAAGAAACGCATGAATATAAAATACTGTAACCAATCCATCGATGAGTGGTGCCAAACAACAAGGAGTCCCGACCAAAAGGTCGTTGAGTCGCTGTAAAATCCCAGCATACTCGAGTTTAGGACGAGACCTCAGCCTCCCAGCCCTAACCCTTGCGACCATGAGACATCCATGGACCCGGATCTAGGACGAGACCCCTGCCTCCCAGCCCTAGCCCGTACGACTATGAACCATCCCTGGACCCGGATAATATCGACGGACGACCATGAAAGACATCGGATTTAGGACGAGGCCCCTGCCTTCCAGCCCTAACCATCTCATATCGCTTAGATGAAACAGTAACCATGACTCATTTGCCAATGGACTCACTCAATCGACAACATTTCCACAGATAGCTATCATCACAAAGCAGTAAACAATAAAGCTATCGTAAAACAGTAAACAACAACAGCAAATGGAGAGAAATGAAATACTGTATAAGTCCCTAGCTGGTTTACTTACCTCGAGAAATCGCGAACCTCAAAACGTCGCTCGCGTCTCGATTTGCGCACCCGACACCCGACTCCTAAGTCCATGGTATCCATTTAGACATTTTAGGCCTATTTTACTTCAAATCATTCAAATCACACTGAAAAGGTGAAATAAACCTCACCTCCATCGCGTCGTCGGTGTCGTTTCCCTGCTAACGGCTCCGCCGCCGCTACTCCGCCGCCGGCCGGTGCTGCTCGCCGCCCGCGTCGACCACCACCGCGACCACTGCCAACCGCTATTGGACGCCGTCCCACCGCGTTGCGTCGTATCGCCGCGCTCGCGCGCCATCGCTGTCGATCCCACCGTTGCACCACCGTCGCTGCCGGCGTCGTCGTCACGCTCACGTGCGCCGCCGTCTTGCCGCCGTGCCACTGTCGCCGTTACCGCCGTCGCTTTGGCCCTACCGCGACGCCACCATCGCCTCGCGAGATCGTCGTTGCCTTGCGCGCGCTGCTGCTCGCTCTCGCCACCGCTGCGGCACTGCTGCCTTTATGCCGGTCTTTGTCGGCGCCTCCGCGTGATGTCGTCCATTGTCCGGCCGCTGCCGATCGCCGCTCCTGACCACCGCTGCCGGACTCCGATGCTATTGTGCTACCGCGTTCCTTCGAGCCGCAACACCGCCGGCTCGTTGCCTCCGGTCTCCGATCTGTCGACCCTCTTCTTCTTCCCCGGCAGCTTCTCTCTCTCTCTCTGGCTTTCTCTCTCTTTCTTCCTCCTCACCTCCAGATTCCCTCTCTCTTTTGATCTTATCTCTTTTTTTTTTTTTATATATATATATATATATATATATATATACATTTTCTTTTTGATTTCAAATCAAAAGTGTCCTCGACATTCGTGCAACATGAATCTCGAGGCAAACTCAACTACCAAGTAGCGCGCATCTCGAGGCACCATCCCGCCTAATTTTAAACTCTCGATACTCGCTCTACACGCATTATGATGCGTATCCCAAGTTGGCACGTGACTCGAGGCATATACCCGTTCATGTTTTGGCTCCCCGAATTCTCCGCGCATAGTTAGCACTATCATCTCAAATTGCATTTAGATATATGTATTTCGACGAGTGGGTCCCACATACGACCTTGACTTGACACGTGGCACAAGTCGAATTTTGGACCGTTACAGAATGCAAGTCCAAGAAGGTGTTGGATAAGAAGAAAGGCAAGAAGAGCTTCAAGGCGACATGGGATGATTCATCTTCATTAAGTTTTGAATCTGAATCGGAAAGTGAGAAAGCAATACTTTATCTCATGGCACAAAGTGAGGTAAACTTTAACGATTTCAATTTTGATGATGATGATGATGTCACCTTATGCCAAACATCCAATAGTCAAGAGGTTGAGGTGAGAGTGGAACCCGAACCTAGTGCACCTAAGAACTCAAGACTTCTTATAGGCCATCCCTCTCAACAAATTATAGGTGATCCAAACAAAGGAATAACTACTAGGTCATCATTGCACCGAGATGAGGGACATATAGCTTTTCTATCACAAACTAAGCCTATCACAAACTAGGCACCAAATGGGTATTTGGAAACAAAAAGAATGAGAAGGGTGAGATTGGAGAGAATAAGGCTAGTAATCAAGAGGAAGGAATTGACTATGAGGAAGTCTTTGCCGGTAGCAACACTAAAAGCAATTCGGATGTTGCTTGCTTATGCTTGCTATAATGGATTTCTATTATACCAAATGGATGTTAAAAGTGCATTCTTAAATGGCTTCATCAATGAAGAGGTATATGTAGAACAACCATTTGGTTTTGAAGACCATGATCGTCCAAGTTTTGTCTATCATCTTCAAAAGGCCTTGTATGGATTGAGACAAGCTCCTAGAGCTTGGTATGATCGACTTAGTGCATTTCTACTTGACAAAGGGTTCAATGCATTTCTACTTGACAAAGGGTTCAAGAAAGGAACTTTGGATCCTACTTTGTTAATTTCAATTAAAAACCGTAACATGCTACTTGTTCAAACTTACGTTGATGATATCATCTTTGGGCCATCCAATACACGCTTATGTGATGAATTCTCATCATTGATGATCGATGAATTTGAAATGAGCATGATGGGTGAACTAACATACTTCCTAGGCTTGCAAATTAAGCAATCTAAACATGGCATTTTCATAAACCAAATGAAGTATGTGAGGGACATGCTAAAGAAATTCAACTTTGAAAATTTGAAAGCATATGACACTCCTAATAGTTCCACCGTCAAAATAGACAAACATCAACTAGAAAAATCCATAGATCCTAAACTTTACCGTGGCATGGTTGGTAGTCTCCTATACTTGACCGCTAGTAGGCCCGATACTATGTTTAATGTGTGTTTATGTGCTAGATTTCAATCCGAACCTAAGGAATCTCATATTAAATGTGTCAAGCGTGTATTTTGTTATCTTAGTGGGACGCAAGATTTGGGATTGTGGTTCAACAAAGCCAAGAGTTTTGAACTCCAAAGCTTTGTTGATTCTAACTTACGGGGAGTCTAGTGGATATGAAAAGCACCTCCAGATTTTTTCATTTGCTAGAAATTCACTTATATCATGGTTTAGCAAAAAGCAAAATTTTATTGCTTTGTCTACGGTCGAAGCCGAGTATGTGGCTGCCGGAAGTTGTTGTGCTCAAGTCTTGTACATGAAACAACAACTTGAGGATTACCAAATCCAAGTTGGTTGTGCTGAAATTTATTGTGATAACATAACTGCTATCAACATATCAAAAAATCCAGTGTTACACTCCCGAACCAAGCACATTAAGATTATGCATCATTTCCTTCGCAATCATGTCTAAAAGGACGACGTTAAATTAATCCACGTGCCCACGGAGGACCAACTAGCTGAATATCTTCACCAAGCCATTACCTAGAGACCAATTTCCTAAGATTCGACCTAAATTAAGCATGTTTTGTGAATCGGACCTTCTACACATATTTTAGTTGTTTCAATCCTTTTTATATGTTGTTAGTGAAGTATCAATGAAGTATGAGGTGAATCGGAGTTATCCGCCAAAAACTCAAAAAACTTAATTTCAAATTCCAAAGAGCAATTAGCGCGCTAGGTCTGATAATTAGCACACTAATTGTCTCTGATTAGCGCACTAATTCAAGGACCTACTGTGACGACCCCTTCTCCAAATAAGGACTTGTCGGCCTAATCCCTAATTAAGCCCTAATCTCCCATATAGGACCTAACAAGAAATTAGTCAGCCTTATTTAAACACCTACTAATTATGATACCACCTACAGTTAACTAGATAGTTCTACTAACTAACCTATGGTTGTCTATAAATCATAGTTAATTTAGGTTTTCTATCTAACAAATTATTCAGCGGAAGTCTTATTTCATTATTGGTGAAAATTAGATCCTAAGGCCTAACTTATTGTGGAAAACCAGGAAATAGATATCACATGCAAATATAAACAGAAGTGGTGATATATACAACATGTGTCTGGTCAGATGCTCCTATCACTCAACCCAAAATTAAAAATATCATGTACATATAAAATTTAATACAAAAAAATGTAAAACGTACAAAAATATGTCGTAGCAGTCCTTCACTGGCAAAGAGGTAGTCATCAATCTTCTCTTTGCCTATTTTGCTACTCGGCTGATCTGCACCCACCGTCATAAACTAGACGGTAAGTATATGAGATTATTTAAGTGATATTGAGAGACATTGATCCACATTCCCAAATAGGCATTAAGTATCAAATGGCATAATTTAAGTAGCAACTATGCTGAAAGAAACATCATGCAAAGAGATACTTAAGTTAACCAAATATGAAATTGACTCAAAACTAAATAGTAATGGATTAGGGTTGGTCGGCCGTGAGCTACGTCGCATTAGCCTTTCCACAACAATTTGAGCTCTGCTCTAAATCATTTCATTACAAATTGAGCTCTATATTATAATTTCCAAATGTCGTACTTACGATTACGCCTTTTCTATTCCAAGTGAATCAGTCATGATCGGAATGTATACTTGCTAACATACTCAAATTTTAAAACTCTTCATGCTCACCCAAGTTATTCTTGCGCCAAAAAACCCCAAGGTTCGGTTACCCCATTAGAGGCACGTTACCCCGTGTGTCATGCAAGGTAGTGGAGAAACTCCCTAATATCCCGGAAAGTCTAGTGACCCCCGTATGAAAACTAAATTTCTATCATCAACCTAACCACAAGAACCACTTTCACTTTCAATAATGACTCGGTAATAGAATCCAATAGATATAATTGCATACTAATGCACAAAGGATTAGAGTCAAAATAAACAAACTAACCTAATAGCATGCTATATCACTGACTTCCAAACACAACAATCAACATGACAAAGTATAGGAATTGGAATCAATGATAGTCTATAAACAACAGAGTATGCTATGAGCAACATCATAAAATGAGAAATAAACAAGTCATAGCATATGGATTTCAAAGGTAAATTTAGTTCGAATAACTGAGAATGAATAATAAATGGAATGAAATGTAAATAAATGTCTCACTCAGTTTACTTATAGTCCACAACAATTTATAAGCTATCCGGCTTCTCATCGCGTCAATGTAAGCACCCAACACCTCGTAATATCTCCTTTACGGTCCTAACATTTGACAATTTATCAATTTAGATTCAACATTTATTATTTACAATTCTTAAATTGGTAGAAATTGAATTCCAGACCAATTTGCCAAATTCGCGCTTTGCGCGGTAAAACCCCCGTAAAAGTCTTGCCCGAGATTTTCAAATATTTTATTTTTCTTAGAAATTTATCAATTTCTATTTATTTTGTTGAAAAATAATTTTTCAAAAATTTTTCTACTTTTTTTTGGAATTTTTCCCCAATTTTCCTCCTTTTTTTCTCTTTTTTTCATAACTCTATGGGTTTGGGTTAAACCGGGCCGAACCGGTTTTGAACCGGCCCAGTTCACCCAACTCATCTTCTCGTCTTCTATTTTTTTTTCTTCTTTAGGCCTGAACCGGGCCGAACCAGGTTCGGCTCAGGCTCATCGTCCTCGACCTCACGATAGAGCATCTGCTCTGTTTTTTTTTCGATCTGGGGTTGGAGATCCAACCCCAGATCGATTTAAAAGAGGGAGACGACTCCCCTGGGTCGTCTCCCTCCTCAGACGAACTACACAAGCAGTTCGTCCGAGCCTCCATCATCTCCCCAACCAACAACAACAACAACCGAATTCAACAACAACAACGCCCCACCTTGCGTTCCACTTCTTTGAGTTCTCTCTCTCTCTCTCTCTCTCTCTCTCTCCTCTCCCTCTCTCCCTCTCTCTCTCCTTGTTCCTCTCCTTTCTTCAGTTTCTACTTCTTCTCCTCTCCAACCGACTTTGATCAAAGAGATAAGTTGGACTAAACGAGTTATTTGATCCATATTTATATGATTTGGGGTGGCTTGAATGTGAGCCACACATCTCAAACCATACACGTATCTCAAGTCATATTGTGTGGTTCTTCTCCTACCACTTGTCCTCCAAGTCATTTAACAATGACTCCATTACTTGACACCCTTTCTAGAGATGTGTGCATGTGAATCTACATGCCTACCTAGTGGTGTATGTTTTTCTTCTTTGCTTAGGCCCTTTATATATATATATATATATATATATATATATTAGTAGATGTGGTTTCATATAAACCACTAAGCATATATTATTTTTAATGCAATATAATTTAACTAGCTACGGTTACCCCCACGAGCTACTACCTCAGGCCCACTTCGGCACGCAACACGAAGCGCATCCTCGCTCGTCTCGGTATCTACATACCCGTAGAATTGACTTAGTAGTCTACACATATATTGTACACTAGGCATACAATACACAAATATAAATTTATCTCGGCCACCATGCCTCAGTAGTGACACATATCTCGTTGTGGGTCCCACGTCATGGGTCATTTGGTCCTGATTAACAGATTAAACTCATATTAATTATTTGGGTCGTGACATTAGCGCGCTAATCATCCCTGGCCCATACCACTTTCTGCATCATTAGCACACTAATTCTATCATTAGCGCACTAATGTCGTTCGGTTAGGACCAGTATATAACCATTTTTTACCCGAAATTCTTATTTTTCACATACCACTCCTCTCCTTTTGGGTTTTCATCCTCTCCAACAACTCTCCTACGATCCTTAGGTAATTTACATTACTTTCTTTATCAATAAAGGGGAGCACTAGGCTCATCTATGTTAGTCTTCACTATTTTAATGCATATTTGTTATGTTGTAAACTCAGCTGTTTAGGCCACAACTATGTTAATATTTATTTTCAGCATTTAATATCATGAAGAATTTTTGTGCGTATGTCTGAGTTATAATTATGCTTTTGTTCATTGCCCTATATTGGTTGCATGTTAATGACTTTCATTGATATACCTGTTTATGTCTCGTAATATGCATGTAGTAAGAGGGAGTCTTCCACCCACTATGTTGTTGTTATATTCGTGGCTCATTTTCGGTTATGCTTATTGTGAGGGGGAGCTTAGCCCCATTTTTCGATGTTATCAAAAGGGGGAGAAATGTATGCATTGAACTTGAGATTGTTTGAGATTGCATTATGGATATGAATACACTTGAATTCCGTTTTTGATTGTCAAGTTCATATTGTTTGTTATCATCAAAAAGGGGGAGATTGTTGGATTAAACGGTTAGTCACTTTTACTCCACCTGAGATTTTGATGGGAACAAACAAAGTGAAAATATACTAATAAGTTTATCAAGTGTATTTAGTTAGTCAAAGTTTGTAAAATATCACATCTCAAGTGTTCAAGCCATACAATTTCAAGATTTGTTCCACGCGAGGAAACGAAGACGAAAGATCATATTACATGTTGTAACATTGATGTAAGGTACACGGGTTCATTTACGCAAGCCTAATGCATTAGTTGATGTATATCATGTTTTTCAAATCTCTTTTCAAATTTCAAGTAATTATTTGGAGTTTTAAATGAAACTCACCACTTGAATCGATCTTATAAGTTCAAACAATATGAAACCATGTTTTTATATTCATATCATACTTTAAAAACTATTGAGGAAGTTTTTGCAAATGAAAAAGTTGTTTTGAAAGGTTTTTGAAACGAAAAACTATGTATTTGCATAAAAGCCCTTATGTAAGTCATAAAACTGGGATTTTCCATTTTTGGGATTTGTGAAAACATCCGGACCATCTAAACAGGTTTTATGACCCTTAACAAACATTTATAACTTGTTATAAGATGTTTAGTAGGGTCGCTATCTCTAAGGCCAAAAATATTTATTTTGAGTCCCTTAACAGTTAGCTCGCTAATAGTGATATTAGCATGCTAATTGCAAAGTTAGGGCGTTAATGTTCAGCATTAGCACACTAGCTTAGAGGATAGGCGCGCTAGGTCCCAATATTAGCACATTAATTGTCTTTCTAACAACTTCTTTATAAAGCTGAGAATCGCACTTTAATTTGAATAGATGATCAAATCTGAGCCCTTGGATAAAAAACTATTTATAAAGAATGTTGAATATTCTCAAACCACCTAGAACATTCTATTATCTTGTCAAGCAAGAAAACACCATGTACTCATTGTTTTCAAAAAAGAATATTGGGTTTTTGTGGGCTATCATTTGTAATCTTTCGAGGAAATTGAATCACTCTCGAAACCAATGTTATTGAGGCATTATAAAGCTTACAACATCAACTCTAGAACTGATTTTCAAATCACTCTCTCGGGGTTGTAAGAAAGTTCAATTTCCTAGCTTTTCTTGTACTTAAATTTCATGTTTTTGTGTGCTTGACTTGGGGAAATCATTTGTTGTTTTCTTGAACACATTCGTCTTGGATTTTACACTTAAATTTGATTTACTAAACCTTAGGACTGGTTTGGACAAGAGTTTGCATTAAACTTGATTTTTATCAAACTTCTTGTTCTTTATATTTGAAATCGAATTTGATTTAATCTATTCGTTTGAAACGGTTTTATATTTGAGATTTGCACAAAATCAGTTATATACTTGCATTTCTCATTTGTTCTGATACTTGCATGCATTAGTGTGGTTAGGCTCTATGAAGCTTGTTTGTATTTGAATTTTGTGTCGCTTTACTTTATAAAGTGAATTTGATTATTTTCATCTATTCTTTGTAAGTGGTTGATTGTAAAACTTAGTGGGATCTAAGTCGAAGGGAAGACCTAGTTGAGGTTAGGCATAAACCTTAGTTACGACTAGGTAGGAAGTTCTAATTTGTGATTATGCATTTTAGGCTTGTACACTTGATGAAGTCCAAGAATTAGCTTGCAAATTCTTGATAGGATAATGAATCTTGATAGGATAATGATGAAGTCCAAGAATTAGTTGCAAATTCTTGGAAAAATAGAAAAAGATATGACTCGCAACGATCCGGGGGTATGGGTTTATTGGAAACGACGTGGAGATCACGACACACTGACTATCTTTGTGATTACGACGTTTTTAGTGCGAAATTTCATCGTTTCGCCCTCCGAAAGCGGCAATTTTGCTATTTTAGGAAACTTTTGTTTCGGTTATAACTTTCATTAGGAATTTCCGTTTTTATTGCCGTTTGCGGCGTTTGTTTCTATTTTTCGTCTAGTTTTCAGTTTAGGGCTTTTTGGACTTTTTACTATTTTTGGCAAATTTTAGGGTTTCGCTATTTAAGCGATCTATTGGGTGTAATTAGTAGTTTTTGGTTGAAATAAAAAGAATTTTTGAACTTTGGCTTAAGTTCTGACCTAGATCGAGTTGTTCGTGGATTCGTTCAACTGGTTTAGAAGATCTCATTGCGTCGGTTGGTATCGAGCTTGCTTCGGCGTGATTGGAGAAATCATGCCGTAGAAGAGGAACCAAGCGTATCGAGGAGGTGTATGATCGTAACAATCGAATCGACAAATTGGCCCATTAATTGACCAACGCATGGTCGCGGTGGTAGAACAATTGCTTGCGAATCGATCGATTGTTGGATCGGCATATGGATCGTATCCTCCCCTTCGAGAGGACGGATTCTGTAGGTTCTGCGGGGAGGTGGAGGGACTCCCATCACGGATCGAGAGAGTTCGTGCGTTGGGGTTCGGAGGACTTGCACAGACGTTCAGGTCGTAGTAAGCAGGGCGGTTACCATTTATCTTCGGAGGAGTCCAGTCGGGGGTTTGCGCCGTCTCGTGCCGGGAAGAGGAGCGTAGAAGAGGAGAGCGGTTTTAGGCCCTCCGCGTTAAGGGGAGGCGACTGGAAGTATTATGCCCGTGGCGGGCGTGCAACCAAAGGGTCTTTCGACCGAGAGAGGCGGAGAGGAGGGCACGGTTCGGAGCAAGGACGCCAACATGATGTGTTGTTCGGACGCCGGTTCACGAGTTCGATGATTCGGGTTCGAAGGCGACGCGAGGAAGAGATTGGTGAAGAAGAGTGGGGACGAGAGAGAGGACGCCTTTGATTTTGGGATTGAAGATGAAGAACCGGCGTTCATGAGAGATGAGTTTGAGAGCGAGCCGCCATCGTCGCAGAAGCGGAAGGGTCGAAGGAAGATGGGTTTAGAAAGAAAGAGAAGAAATTGAAGGGGGATAAGAAGTTTGATAAGGGAGGGAAGACGAGCTCGAAGGGTGGGAGCTTGTCGGCGATTTATCCCCGCGATCGCGAGATGAAGGAGCTACGGGATACGGTTGCGGGGCGGATTCGAGGATGACCAAGAAGGTGTTAGGACTATGGATGACGATAACTTCATAGATGATCTTGGAGTGGATCCGGTGGCCGTGCGGCGGTGACAACGAAGGCTTTATTGGGGATGCGCCACGGCTTGAGAAGGGCCACGGAACTAGAGAGTCTCTTGATATTTTGCCTGGCAAAGCGTCTCTTACAATCCATGCAGTGAGGTTCTTTTGGCCGAGGGTGCCAAAGAGAAGTGGCTCGCAGTGAGGTTGACACTTGCTGCTAGAGCGATCCTTGGGCAAGCGTATCTTTGCCATTACAAATTCGAGAGGAGATTTTGCTTGCTTTGCAATTCAAAGCTGAATCAAGGCATGGTAACAAGAAGGAATCCGATATACGAGATGGCAAGCGCGAAGACTTTGTTCGTGGGTGCAAGAGATTCACCAATTTATCAAAGTTAACTTGCGAAAAGGCTGTGACAAGTACAAGGATTCGATCAGTGTGAAAATTAATGTCAAGCATCTTGTTCCCTATTATGGGGATACGTCTGATGATGACAATTCGAGGGCGAATTATGTCCACCCTGGGGAGAATGATGAAGTCCAAGAATTAGCTTGCAAATTCTTGATAGGATAATGAATCTTGATAGGATAATGATGAAGTCCAAGAATTAGTTGCAAATTCTTGGAAAAATAGGAAAAGATATGACTCGCAACGATCCGGGGGTATGGGTTTATTGGAAACGACGTGGAGATCACGACTCACAGCTATGCTGTGATTACGACGTTTTTCGGCGAAATTCCATCGTTTCGCCCTCCGAAACGGCAATTTTGCTATTTTAGGAAACTTTTGTTTCGGTTATAACTTTCATTAGGAATTTCCGTTTTTATTGTCGTTTGCGGCGTTTGTTTCTATTTTTCGTCTAGTTTTCAGTTTATGGCTTTTTGAACTTTTTACTATTTTTGGCAAATTTTAGGGTTTCGTTATTTAAGCGATCTATTGGGTGTAATTAGTAGTTTTTGGTTGAAATAAAAAGAATTTTTGAACTTTGGCTTAAGTTCTGACCTAGATCGAGTTGTTCGTGGATTCGTTCAACTGGTTTAGAAGATCTCCGCTGCGTCAACACTTAGGTTGTAACACTTATTGGCAATATAAGTGGGGGTTTGGAAATCCTAACCAGAGTGATTAGGTAGTGGATATAGATCATTGGATCGAACCACTATAAATCACATGTCTCTTTCTATCTCTTTTATCCCTTTCATCTTGCATTGCATTCATACTTGCGTTTGAGTGGGCATATAGTATCTTTATTGTTGAATAATTTTAAAAAGGCGATAACTTCTTGATATACCCAATTCACCTCTCCTCTTGGGTGTGGCTTCAAAGAGATTGCAATATATAAGGCTACATCAATATATGGAACACTCTTTAATTAACACGATTTATGAAATCTAATCTAATAGAAATATGAAAAAATCATTACGTCCCTTAATTAAGCCAACTTCTATATATGGAACTAATTAATAAAGAAAAAAAATGTTTCATGATTAATAAAGATGTTAGCTTTAATATATATATATATATATATATATATACATATTGTTAGGTTTTAGGGTTCATACACAACGGAAAATTCAAAAAAAAAACTGATAACCCTAATAGGATCGAAAATATGTTCCATTAAACTAGATCGACAAAAGTAAACCATACCTTAATCCATAATTTCTTTTTTTAATATCTCCAAGACGTTCAAGCGCAAGTCCTTTATCGAAAATCCACACACGAAGGTGACCACAATTTGGAGTGCTAACCCCAAGAGAGATTGAAAACATTTTTCTTTATCTACCAAAATTCAAAGAACTCAAAAATAGTAAAAACAAAAATATGATTTCTTTTTAGGGTTTCAACCTATATCTATATGTGTAGAAAATCTCACATAAAAACTTATTCATAATACAACTATTATATTTAGACAATTCAAGCAAATTGCACAAACGCTCCCATTAATAAATTATTATATAACAAATCGTAAAGGCTTTTATGTTATGAATTTTAGCATATAAAATTCATTACTCGAACTAATTGAAATTGCTCAAAGTCATTCTTTACGTATGACCCAATAAGTTCATGCGACGTTGGCAGTGAATCAAAACTATTTTGGTACACAAATCATAAGTGGTCTCTAGCAAAGCATTATAACTACCCAAGTAGCATGAATATCAAAATCGATACAACCTAAAGAATAATATATATCATATCCTTTTGTCATGTAATATCATTTGATTAAACATAACTCATGGAAAGTCACTCTTATTGTTCAATCGTACTAGTCTCGATCTTTAGGCACACTGAAAACATCCAAATGATGTTGATCATATTAATTCACTTAGACTTGGTCATTTAATAGTCTAACATATCAAGTGATCCAATGATATCTCTCTATACTATAGGGTCAAATTCTATCTTAATTACACACATTCACATATTATTCATAAGGTAATCAATCACAATCTTTATATTCGTCTTGTTAAAGACAACGTTTGATTGTGTCAAATTATCATGCTCATAATATTAAAGTATATGGTAATCTCAAGTTGAATAACTAAATCATATACCTATCATGAGTAACACCAATGATTTAATCCATGTGGTGTTCTCATAGTGGGTTGGTCAAGTACCTTGTTCCCTAACAAGTACTCACGATCTCGATTTGTATCCCTATACGCATGATCATCATATATCCATCAATCAAAATTCATAATAATCTTAACTCATTATAGTTACCAATATAATAACCGACTAGGGACATTTAGGATATTTCAACAAATAACCATGGATCTTATTATAAAGTAAACATTCAATCACTTATAATAAAACGACAAACGAAAAACTTCTATTTTATTGACTAAAATTATAAGATAAATAATGTTTATATATTGACTTAGGGCACACGCTCCAATACATATGGAACGCCCCTTAATTAACATGATTTTATGAAATGTCTCGTAATTAATTATAAAGAAAAAAAAGTTTCATGATTAACTTATCTTACAACTTATATTATATATAAGGCTACATCTATATATGGAACGCTCTTCAATTAACATGGTTTTATGGAATCTAATATAATGGGAAGATAAGAAAATCTTGAAGTCCCTTAATTACTTTGATTTTATGAAATGTAATAACTAAAACGTAATTTAAATATGCTACGTATGGAATGTAAAGATAATTTAATGTATATATATGGAATGTAAAGAGAATGCAACGAATATAAGGATACATCTATTTATGGAACGCTCTTTAATTAACATGATTTTATAGAATCTAATCTAATGGGAAGATGACAAAAATCTTTATGCCCCCTAATTAAGCCAAAATCTATATATGGAACTAATTAATAAAGAAAAAAGATATGTTGTCTTTTATATATATATATATATATATATATATATATATATATATATATATGGAATGCCCTTAATTAACACGATTTTATGAAATATCTCATGAGTAATTAATAAAGGAAAAAAAACTTTTCATGATTAACTTATCTTAGGTTGTGTTTGGTAACTCTATTTTTTCTCTTATTTTTACTAGTCACTGAGTGCACGTGCTCCGCGTGTGAGTCAAAGATATTATATTTTTAGCAATATATGACTTAAAATTAAACCTTTTCCCTCATTCTTTTCCGGGCTTGAGATCGACAATGAATGTTGTCTTCCATTGGCAAAGTTAAAAAGGAGGTTTGTACTAGTAAGCAAAGATTTCTTAACACTTAAACTTTTTACGTAAATGTATCACAATAGTAAATTCAATTGATGTAGTGTGAATATCTATAGAGTGGGATATATTTGTTTAAAAAGTATATATATTGAGATATTTATACCTACCACATATACAATATACAAAAAATAAGATAATAAAAAATGCGACAAAAATAAATGTACAATCATGAAAGTAGAGTAAATGAAGAACATAACACCTAGTATTAATTTAACGAAAGTTAGATCTACTAATTTTAAAGAACTGCACATCATTGTTAGGAGTGCGTTAAGATCTCGTGCAATGGTATGACTCAAAAACAGATGTTTTCAAGTGCCAGTTTCGTTGAATAGTGTGTCAAAATTAAATTGACCCAAAATCAGTAGTGATCTAGAAGCCCGCCAAAAAAAAAAAAACTTAAAACAAAACAGGGAACAAAAATTATTCATGCCATACCTAAATAAAACCGATTTATGCCATAAAATGTCAAAGTAGGTGCCAAAGAACTCCCACACGCATGATTTTTCAAGAATCAAATAGAGAAGCACAACCTTAGATCGGACAGAAAAAAGAGAAGGGGAGTAACATCCAAGCCTTAAGAGACCAACACACCTAAACGTCTTCAATGCAATGTCCACCAAAGTGCATTATTGGGTTCCTATAATGCCATCTCAACAAAGACAAAAGTATTCCCTTATTCATAGAATGCCAATCAACCAAATGGCAAGAATGGACATGAGTTTTTCTCATGCTAAACCTATTTTGTGATTAATTGCTTGTGTACATATATGAGGGACCGATTGAGAAATACTACAAATTAATATTCTATCAAATTGACACATGAAATTATAAGATAAGAGATGGAGACCAATGAAGTGATGCAAAAACCATAATGCATTTCAAAGAGCAAATGCCATCCACCATGTGACTTTTTTCCATATTGATTGAAGAAAATCAGGGATTCAACGACATTGTATTTCATTTTGTCTAAAAATTATATTTTGGTTTAGAGATATGTGTTGTTTTGATAGCATTGACTTTACTTGCGTGAAAAATTGATAACTGTTTTTGCGTGAGATAAAGAAAAGCTAGAAGATAGGAAGTGAAAAGGAAAAATTAGGAGGGAGAACCATGAGAACGAGACACATATGTTGAGAGAGAGATGGATAGAAAATTTATTAGAATTCGAGAAAATTAAAAAGAAAAATATATTTATAAAAGTATCCATGTTAGTAGTTTTATCTAACCAATAAAAAAATAGAACTTGAGGGCAATTTTGGTATAAACTGTAAATCTTTTTGTTAATTAAACGGTAAGGTACATTGGGCATTATATATAGTATAGATATAGATGAAGTCTTATTTAAAAAAAGTTTAATAAGAATAGTGTATTTGGTGAGATCTCTTGTACCTCTTATTTTGAATAAGTATTTTAAAAATAAGAAGAAAAATCTCTTAACAAATAAGTTAATGTTGTAAATTAAGTTGGAACTTGCTAAAAACTAGAAAATGAAAGTAGAAGACTTAGAACTTCTACTACTACAAATTACTAGCACAAAAGATAAGAGAAGAAATGAGAGAGTTTGAATGAGAAGTTCTTCATTCAACTTGGTATGATTTTATAATGAGGTTGACACCCTTTATATAGGTCCTTTGGTGATGATGATAAATTTACTTAGACAATGTTTACAAGTAACACATACATCAATGTCATACAACTCTTCATAAGCAACATTGACAATACATGGAATAGTGAGTACATTAGATATGAATACAAGTAAGAGCAATGCTTGATATTACAACTCAATGATAAAGCCATGCTTGACAATATGGATATCCAAAATCTTGGTCAATTGTTCATCCATATCATAACACTCCCTCTTGGATGACAATTGTTGAGAGAATGTGCATCGTCAAGACTTCTACTAAGAAAAACCTTGTGAGAAAAATATAGTAAAAGAAAAAAGAGTACACTGTTCTCATAAATCTTATGATGAGCATAATATTGTTATGATTGCCTCATTAAAAATCTTGCTAGAAAAATCTAATGTGACAAAACCATAGCTAAGGGAAAAAGAGTGCAATACATTAATCAATAACTCCCTCTCATGTGAACATGGGTGAAACTTGTTCTGTTTCTTTAACTTGCAATGTATTTAAGTTTACGCAAGTCAATACCATATGTAAGCCTCTTAAATATCGTATTTGGTAAGGCTTTGTGAATAAATCAGCAAGATTATCACTCGATCTGATTTGCTTGACATCAATTTCACCATTCTTCTGAAGCTCATGTGCATAAAAAAATTTTGGTGAAATATATTTTGTTATGTACACTTTTATGAATCTGTCACTTGATTGTGCGATACATGCTGCATTATCCTCAGATAATATCGTTGGAGAATCTTTTATTGAATGCAATCCACATGATTCTTGGATATGTTCAATCATGTTTCTCAACTATATGCATTCACGACTTGCTTCATGAATTGCAAGTACTTCAAAATGATTGGAAGAAGTAGCAACCATAATTTGCTTTACTGATTTTCATGATACAACAATATTACCACAAGTGAATACATATCCCATTTGAGAACGAGCCTTGTGGGATCAGATAAACATTCAGCATCCACATAACCTTGGAGATTCAATTTCACTTCTCTCGAGTAAAACAAACCCATGTTACTTGTTCCTCGAATATATCAGAAAACATGTTTAATACTATTCCAATATCTTCGAGTAAGTGAAGAGTTGTATCTTCCAAGTACGTTGACAACAAAAGCAATGACACGTCTTATACAATTTGCAAGATATATATGTGCACCAATTGCACTTAAATATACATCCAAACCAAGTAGCTCTTCATCACTTTCATGAGGTCGAAATAAATCCTTATCCACTTCAAGTGATCTGACAACCATTAAAGAGCTCAATGGATGTACCTTGTCCATATAAAATCTTTTTAATATTTTTTCAATATAATTTAATTCACTGACAAGTACTCAACTTGGAAAATGTTCAATTTGCAAACCAATACAAAGTCTTATTTTTTCAAGTTCTTTCATCTCGAATTCTTATTTTAAGTATTTGGATTTTTTGAAGATGTTGTCGTAGTTTCCACTATATTTAAATCATCAACATATACATCAATAATCACGAATCCTCTTCAGATCTTTTAATAAAGACACAAAGATAAAGTGAATTATTTGCATATACTTCTTTAAGTAAATAATCACTAGGGCGTTTGTACCACATTCATTCGAATTGTTTCAATTCGTACAAAGACCTTTGTAATTTTATAAAATGCATGTTATGAGATTTTAATTTTATTTTTTCGAATATTTCAAGTCCTTAAGGGATTCTAATATATATCTCACTATTTATGGATCCATACAGATATGTTGTAACGACATTCATTAGATGCATATCATGCCCTTCAGAAACTGCAAGGCTTATTAAGAATCGAAATGTGATTGGATCTATAACAGGAGAATATGTTTCCTCATAATCAATGTCAAGTCCTTGTGAGAAACCTTGAACTACAAGTCTTGCTTTGTATCTAGTAATCACGTTTTTTTCGTTTCTATTTCGTACAAATACTCATTTATATCCTACAGGCTTAACGTCATCTAACGTTTGAACAACCAGTCTAAAAAATTCACTTATCTTCAATGAGTCTAGCTATGATTGGATAGTCTTTTGCCATTTTTTTCAATCATGTATTTTTCGACCTTCGTCCCCTGATCGTGGTTCTAGATCATCATCATTTTCACATATTTCAAAGTACAAATCGAAAGTAAATATATTATCAGAAACAATATTATTTTTATCCCAATTCTTATTAAAGTTTAAATAATTTATTGAGATCTCATTATTTTAATATTTTTTCTTTTTTCTAAAGGCAATTGTTCATCGTCAGAATCAACATGTTTTAACAAATCCTTATCAAATGATTCTTTTGTTTTTTCAGGAGTATTTTTATTTGTATTTATTTTAACTCATGTTTTCCTCTTTCGAGGAACTGTATCCTTTGAACTAACTCGTCTTCCATACTTTAAGCATTTCGTTGGTTCTTGTGCATTTTGTTGCACAAAGACATCAATTCTTGCAGGAGCATTTACAGCTGGAATATGTAATTTTGTCACTCATTTTGCGTCAGTAAATGTATCGAGTAATTGATTTGCAATTTATTGCAAATGAATGATATTTTAAACTTCAAGTTCATACTGATTTGTGCGTGGATCATAATATGATAAAGTTGATGCATTTCGAGCAATTTCACATCATTCTTTTGAATTGGCTTCTTGTCTCCTCTAAAGGTGGGAAAATTGCTTCATTAAAGTGACAATCAGCAAAACGTGCAGTAAATAAATCCCCTATTAGGCTCTCAAGGTATCTTATAATAGACGATGAGTTAAATCCAACATAAATCCCAAGTTTTCGTTATGGATCCATCTTAGTTCTATTGGGAGATGGTCTAAGAACATACACTGCGCAACCAAAAATTTCAACTGTGAAATATTTGATTGTTGACCTAAAATGAGTTACTTGGGGGAATGTTCATGGTATGCAATAAGCTTATAATGAATGATAAATACTGCATGAAGGACTGCATGTCCCTAAACTGAAGTTGGTAACTTAGTTCTCATGATTAAAGGCCTAACAATTAATTGAATGCGTTTAATCAGAGATTCCGCCAATCCATTCTGAGTATGCACAAATGGAACATAATGTTTAATGGTAATCCCTATAGACATGCAATAATCTTTAAATGCTTGAGATTGAAACTCCCCATCATTATCAAAACGGAAGGCCTTGATTGAGTTGTCAGGGAATTGTGCTCTTAACTTAATGATTTGTGCTAAAAATCTAGCAAATGCAACATTACGAGTCAAAAGCAAACAAACATGTGACTACCTAGTTGACGCATCTATCAAAATCATGAAATATTTAAATGTTCCACAGTGAGGATGAATAGGTCCACATATGTCTCCCTGGATACGTTCTAAGAAAACTGGAGATTCTACAACAATTTTACTTAGAGATGGTTTAACTATCAATTTACCTTGAGAACAACTAGCACAATTATAATCACTAGCTGAAAATATTTTATGACTCCTTAATTGATGTCCATGCGAATTATCAATTATTATTCGCATCATTGATGATCTTCGATGACCAAGTCAATAATGCCACAAAATGAATGTCTTTGGATCATTAATTTTCTTATTTAAGACGATATTTGTTTCAACATGCCTTTTATAAGTAAATATAATCCAGAGGATAAACCTGAGAGTTTTTCTAACACTTATTTTTCCCATTTAAAACCAGTGTGACATAGAAATTCTCTATTATTTTGGTTCATGGTTTCAATGTGATATCCATTTTGTCAAATATTTTTAAAGCTAAGTAAATTCCTTCTAGATTTTTCAGAGTATAAGGCATTGTCAATATGAATTGTTGTTCCACTGGCAACATAATATTTGCTCTTCTAGAGCCATTAATCAAATTAGAGATGTCATATATTGTTTGAACATTAGCCTTAGCTAAATTCAAATTGGAGAAATATTCTATCTTTTTAAGGATTGTGTGTGTTATAGCACAATCAGCAAGACATATATCGCTCTTATTAGTTTCATGATTTGAACGCATGATTTGATTATCCATCTATACAAATAATGTTTGACAAATTAGAAAAAAAGTCATACTTTATTCATAATAAGAAACTAGTACATATAAACTAAAAAGCATAACAAAAACTAGTGCATAGAATTATTGAAAAACATTACATATGATCATTAAAGATATCGAGATTAGTGTTTGGATCATCGTAAAAATTTGGGACATCCATATAATTAATGTTCAACGAGCCATCTCCGACAATGAAGTTCATCTCAACTATTTTGTCTTTCTCCTTTAAAGAGACTTGATAAAGATCGATAAAATGCTTAGGCTTAAGGCATATATGAGCCTAATGGCTTTTCAGAACAAACTGTAGCATGGTAGGTCATGATTACGAGCATGCCCATTTTCAATAGCATTCTTTCCCTTAATTTGAGCGGCATCATTTCTATTCCATTTATTTTAGAACTTATCACCATGGAATTTAGAATATGGTTTGTCACAGTCTTTGCCGATTGATCTTTTCCCTTTCTTCGTTTGTGGTTTTTCTTTCTTTGACTGTTTTTATGGTCATTATAGGATGCAACATTTGCTTCATTAATTGAAGCAGAACTAGTTGGACGGGAGTTGTGGTTCTTCACTAGAAGCTCATTATTTTGTTCAGACACCTCGAGACAAGAAATTAATTCGGAGTACTTTTTAAATCGACGCACTCGATATTGTTGTTGCAACAATAGACTCGAGGCATGAAAAGTATTAAGCGTTTTTTCCATCATTGCCTCATCGGATATATTTTCTTCACATAGCCTCATACGAGAGGTAATATTAAACATGGTGGAGTTATACTCACTAACTATTTTGAAATCTTGTAGCCTAAGATTCAGCCAATCGTTTTGAGCTTGTGAAAATATTACCGTCTTTTAGTGATCATATCGCTCTTTCAACCTCAACCACAAGGTCATATAATATTTTATAATGAGATACTCATTTTTCAGACCTTCATGAAGTTGATGGCGAAGGAATATCAGTGATTTCGCATGGTCTTACATTGTTGTTTCATTTCCTTCTATAATGTTTCTGGCAAGTCTTTAGCTTGGAGATGTATCTCAGCATCCAGTTGTCATGGCAAATAATTATTGTCAAAGATATTGATGGCAACAAATTCAAGTTTTTGAAGGTTTTTCATAGTCAGAAAATATGTCAAGAAATTGGGTAAATAGTTTTTCTCTTTTATATAAAATAAATAATATACGATTAAATATATGTTCACAACTTGATTATTAATATACAAAATTTACTACTTGTATAAGTTGGAGGGACAACCTCTAAGTTGGTTGGCAAGACGAAGTATACTTAAAACCATGCTTCCTCGAACGGGATAACCCGTCTCCCTTTCAGTGTTTAGTTTTACTAGGGACAAGGCTTACCCACTATCAACTCAAGCTCATTGCACTATTTGCACTATAAAAATCAAGAATAGAGCATAACTAATCGTTTGTAGTATAACGAGAAAACTAATTATGTCACATATTGACTTTTGATTTCTGATGTAGAATATCATACAAGATGCAACTACAGAGCATACTTTCGCAATCGGTAACGTTATAATACTTAGTGTATGAATGAAGTATACATATGTAAGTGATGCATGTAATAAAAGAAAGCAACCATGATAACATAGAATAAATTAAACTTATTTAAATTAATAAAAGTTATATCTTCCTAGTTTTATTTCCTTAGCAAGCCTTCTTGAACTTCAAGATCTCCCATTTGTGCAAGAGCAAGCTTGTGCTGATAACGTGTTGTAAATTAAGTTAGAACTTGCTAGAAACTAGAGAATGAAAGTAGGATACTTAGAACTTCTACTACTACAAAAGATAAGAGAAGAAATGAGAGAGTTGGAATGAGAAGTTATTGATTCAACTTAGTGTGATTTTACAATTAGGTTGGCACCCTTTACATAGGCCCTTTGGTGATGATGATAAATATACTTAGACAATGTTTACAAGTAACACATACATCATATGTCATACAACTTTTCACAAGTAACATTGACAATACATGAAATAGTGAGTTCATTGGATATGAATACAAGTAAGAGCAATGCTTGATATTACAACTCAATGACAAAGTCATACTTGATAATGTAGTTATTCAAAATTTTAGTCAATTGTTCATCCATGTTGTAAATTGGATGACCCTTTAACTAAGCTTATGAATGATTACATTGTCAAGTATGGCTCTCACATTGAATCGCAACATCAAGCAAGACTTCTACATTGAATGTAACTTGCACACTCTACATAACTTGTATTCAACTCCAATGTATAATTATTTGTAACTTGTAATCTTATATGACATGAAACTTTGGTGTAACTTGCACACTTTGTGCAAGTATTTCTCACCATGACTAAGGGCCTATATAAAGTGGTTCCTTCACTTGTAAATAACACAACAATGTATGAATGAAATTTCTACTTTCTCATCTCTAGCTCTCTTATCTTTCGTCTCGTCTTCTCTTCTTGTTCTAGTAGTTCTTAGTTTATGTCTTCTATACTTAAGTCTTTAGTAAGTCCAACTTAAGTTCTAGTTGGCTTATAACTTAGTTTACAACATGTTATCAGCACGAAGTTGCTCTACAAGAGGAGGTCTTGAAGATCAAGAAGCTTTTCAAAAATTTAAAGCTAAGAAGGTATAATTTTATGAATTTAAATAAGTTCAGTTTATTTCCATGTTTTCTTGGTTAATTTCTTTTTTGTTACATGCATATTTAATTATGTAAATGTATTTTATTCATACATTATGCAATGTAACATAACCGACTACGAAAATATGCTATATAGTTGCGTCTTGTACGATCTTCTATATCAGAAATCAAAATTCAATGTATGACATATAATATTTCTCTTAAAACTACAAACGATTAGTTATTGTTCTATTCTTGATTTTATAATACAAAGAATGTTATAAGCTTGAGTTGATAGTGGGTAAACCTTGTCCCCGGTAAATCTAAACATTGAAAGGAGACGAGTTATCCCGTTCGATGAGGCACGGTATTAAGTAGACTATGTCTCGCCACCTAACCTGGAGGTTGTCCCACCAACTCATACGAATAGTACATTTTGTTAATTAATGAATCAAGTTGTGAACATATATTTAATCATATGTTATGTTTTTACATAAAAATGGGAAAACTATTTTATATTAAATTTATTTTTAAAATATTATTCAACCATAGTTAAACTTATTGTCTTATTATATTACCGACAAGAATTACTTATCATGACGATTAGATATTATAACTTGTGAATAAAACATCTATGCAAGACTACGTTATGTTATACAAAATTTAAATTATTTGCCATTATCTCTTTAGAGATTTGAAAAGTGAATATTTCACTTTATATATCTTTTCACCCTATGGAGTTATAAATATAAAAATACAAAAAAAAAAGTAATGCTCCAAAAGCTCAAAATGAGCGGTTGAGTCTCAAGCTACAAAATTTAATCAGTCAAATATTAATTATAATTTCGTAATTTTAATTACCTCTATGTTGAGGTTGCGTGGAAATATGACTGATGAGACAATAAAAATAAGGTCACGTGGCCCGCCTCGATTTATTGCAGCAACAAATATCAAGTGCGCACGTCAATCTAATAAATATTAATGATTGATTTCTTGTCTCGTGGTAGCTGAGTAAAATAATGAGATATTATAAATATAATATCGCTCTCGTCCAATTAGTTCAGCTTCAAATTAAGAATCATTTATTGCATATAATTATCATGATCGCAATAATAAATTTATGGATGTGGAAAATGTGAAAATATCAGGTAAAGGTCGTATTGACAATTTCACCAAAAATTGGAACAAAAGTGGTGCACTACTACGAAGGGCAAATAATTATTGACAATGAGCGCTCATAATTGTGACATTTTTTGGTCATATATGAAGGCTATTTTGCCTAAATATTGTCATATATATACCCGAATATTTTTGTGAATTTTACCATGCCTTCAAAATTAAAGGCAAAATATTATGAATTTTATCATTGAAAATGACTCGATAAAATAGGCACATCGAGATGTGTTTAAATCGTGACATAAATATGAGCGATGAGTTTATGTCATGTGTGTCATGCTACATGCATGTACATTATAATATAAAAGTGAATATTTCTCGAATTCGAACTTAGTGGAGGCTAATGTTTAGACAATATCTGGTACATCAATTTTATTGTTAATGTTTTGTTCAGAAGAAATCTACTCAGAATAATAGAAAATTTATCTATATGAATATGATTAAATCTGAGTATGATATTCTAAGCTTTAACTTCTGGAATATATAAGGCATATTAAAACGAATATCGTCATAAATCAAATGACATTCATAATGTGGAAAGATCTATTTTATTATCCATAATCATCAATAATACGAAAATATCGTAAATTCGCATGGACATCCTTTATTGAACTGGATTTTTTTATCAGTTGGAGATTATTTCAAGGCAAATCTATAGGAGACTTATATTGATTTAACTCTCTATCAATCATATTATAAGATGTCTTGGATCCTTAATATGGAATTTATTTATAGCAAGTTTTGCTAATTTTCACTTTTATGAAGCAATTTTTCACCATTAAGGGGAGATATAAGCCAATTCAAAAGGAATGGCGTGAAATTGTTTGAAACACATCAAATTGCATTAAATTTGTTGTATTATAATCCATGTATAAATTAATATGAACTCGAAGTTCAAAAGATCATTTAGTAGCAACAAGTTATGAATTAATTACTTGATGCAAGTGCTATATACAAAAGAGTGACAATTATATGCTTCGGCATTAAATGGCTCATATAGAAAACAATGTCAATGTGCAACAAAATGCACAAGATGTCTCACTCATGTGAACATAAGGGGGAGAATCAAAATAAGTTATTGGTTATTGTATTGCACTCTTTTTTCTTTTGTTATAGTTTTATCCCAATGGGTTTTCTTTGCAAGGTTTTTAATGAGGCAATTCTAACATTATTAAAACTTTTTATCAAGGTTGATAAGTGTATTGCACTATTTTCTTTCGCTATTAGTTTGATCCCACCGGATTTGCCTAGCAAGGTTTTTAAAGAGGCAATCCTAACATTATTATACTCTATATAAAAAATGTATGACAGCAATGTACTCTTTTTCATATACTAGATTTTTTTTCCTACATGTTTTTTCTAGTAAAGATTTTAATGATGCATATATATTCTCTCAAAGTATATTAATGTGTTGCACCATTTTCCTTAGCTTTGGTTTTATCTCATTGGATTTTCCTAGCAAAGTTTTTAATGAGACAATTAATAATATTATACTACAAATTAAGATTGACGAGAACATTGTACACTTTTCCCATACTAGATTTTTTCCCACAGTGTTTTTCTAGTACAGGTTTTAATGAGACATATTCTCTCAGCAAGTGTCATCCAATGGGAGTGTTGTAAATTGGATGACCATTTAACCAAGCTTACGAGTTATTACATTGTCAAGCATGGCTCTCACATTGAATCGTAACATCAAGCATTACTTCTACATTGAATATAACTTGCACACTTTACATAACTTGTATTCAACTCCAATGTATAATCGTTTGTCCATGTATTGTCATGTAACTTGTAATCTTATATGACATGAGACTTTGGTGTAACTTGCACACTTTGTGCAAGTACTTATTCTCATCATGACTAAGGGCCTATATAAGGGGGTTCCTTCACTTGTAAAGAACACACCAAGGTATGAATGAAATCTCTACATTTTCATCTCTAGATCTCTTCTCTTTTGTCTCATTTTCTCTACTTGTTCTAGTAGTTCTTAGTTTATGTCTTCTATACTTAAGTCTCTAGCAAGTCCAACTTAAGTTCTAGTTGACTTACAACCTAGTTTACATCAATCTATATCATAGTAGTTAAGTTTTTCTGACTTTTTTATTAAGGGTGTGTTTGATAGCAAAGAAAATGAAAAAAATCATGAAAATTTGTTTTGTTTTTTTAGTATAACCGTTTTTTTGGGTGTTTGATACACTTGTAACCGCATAGAGAAAAAAAATCCACCCTCCTAATTTTCCTCATTTATTTTCTCTTATTTTGGGATGAAAATTCGAGATTTTTGGTGTCTAACGAATCTATTTTTAACCGAAACTTGGACTCCTTCTTCTACAAGAACTTTTCCACCAACATACTCCTCTCAATTCATTTTTCGTCTCCGCGATCGTCTCTGTCTCCAATCTCGTCTCTCGCGATCTCTTCGTTCTCTCCTCTTTCGTCACGAACCATTTCGTCTCTGCGATCTCTGGTTGTTCTCTCTGAGATCTCTCCGATCTCTCCTCTTTCGGTGTCTCTGCGATCTCTCCGATCTCTTTCGGAGTCTCTGCAATCTCTCTAATCTCTCCTCTTTCGTCTCGATCTCTCCTTTTCGTCTCGTTCAAATCATATAAAAGATAAGTTGAGCAGAACAATCTGACGAGCTGGAATCATTTGTTTTTAATCCTGAATTAGAAACAAGGGGACAACAAGGAAGGTTATGCGGTAATCATGAAGACTAGGGGAGATAACGCGGGTATTTTATGATAACCAAATATAAGACTAAAATAAGCATCACTACTTCCATATATTCACATCAATGTTGGTTGATTAAATTGCAGGAAGTCACAACTTACTTCTTCAATTTGTGGTACGGCACCTTGTGAAGTCGGTTCAAGCTGTTTGGTTTCTAGCAGATTGCTTGGTTCCATTAGTGATATGAACCTACTGATACTCGATCTGAAATGCATTGAAGGAAATGCACTATTTGACGGTACCATAAATGAAAAGTATAATATAGGAAGAGAAGAGCAGCAGGATTTCACACTTTTTGACCATATATCATCTCATTTATAAAAAAAGAATAGCTTCATAAAGAAAAATCAACAACTGAAAGCTAGAAAGACAAGGCAAGACCAAAGTGTTAGCTCCAGAACAAGGAATACAATTGAAAATAATGAAAATATTTGAGAAAGCAGTTTCAGCAGTGCGCTTACTTGACAAACAGCAGAAAATTGAAAAAAAAAAAATTACTTAGTTATCAAACAGGAGAAAATTGAAAAAAAAAAAATTCTCACGTGAAATCAAACAACAATGAGAAAATTCTTTTAAAAAAATTTTCTACAAAAAATTTGCTGAAGTAAATATTTTTTTCTCATTGAAAATTTTATTTGTTATCAAACACATCCTAAGTAATTTTTGAGGAGGAATCGACGATTAATTATAAAAATTTCGAAACTACCCAAACGCTCAACGCACTCCATCTCTCACAAGACGCGCCCTTCTTCTCCACGGCCCTCTCAACGCAGTCATCTCTCACGTCATTCTTCTCTCTCTCTCTCTCTCTCTCTCTCTCTCTCTGTTGCACCTTTCTTTCTCTTTCATGATCTCTCTGTTGCTAGTTCTCCCACATTTCACATGGATCAACAACACCCTGTTCGCCAAATATAAATCCGCATCATACCCACTTCTCATCATGTAGCCATGAACCCTCCTTGCCCTTCTAATCGACTTCAACCCCATACAAGCATTCACCAACGCTTCATAAGCGATGCCGCGGCCGCCTTGACCGCCCTGCAACTCCAAAATCTCAAACAACTCGAGCGCGTCTTCGTACCTCTTGTACTTCACACACTTCTCTATTTCACTACAAATCATTGAATTTAGCGAATTTGGCAAATTGGGCGAGTTGGGCGAATTGGGTGTACTAATATGTGACTCCACATTGTCCACTGTGGTGATCTCTTTGTGAATGAATCTGGGTATGGGTTTTAGGCCTTGTTAGCCATAAGGCTTTTGAGGGATTCTTGTGAGTTTTTTAGGCATCGACAGAAAAAAAAAAAAAAAAAAATGACTCGCTATTAGGGTTTTCAAATCCGAAGACGCAGAAGACGGTAGCGAAGCACCTCTTCTCGATCTTAAACAAATTAAGGGTCTCTTTTTCCTAATTGAATGACACAAATGCCCCTGTAATAAGAGATACAAATTTGGTTTTCAAACACTCAATTTTTAAATTAGTGGCCCCTAAATTATTTTTACCAAACACTTCATAATCTATAATACATTTTTCATAAAAAAAAAAAAGTCTTAATAGATAAGCACTAAAAATTTAAGATGTAGAGTTACCTAACACAACTATTGAACTTATATATATATATTAGTCAATGTGTACGTGCTCTGCGCATAAGGCATTAATAATAATCGTGTGAAAAAACATGTATGAAAGTTAGTATTAAAATATTAAGTTAAAGATGTATAATTTATTTTTTATATATTAGAGAGAAAAATGTGTGTCAAAATTATCTTCCAATAAAAAGTGCTCAAAATATTTAGTTGGGTCCAGAAACCAATTTTTCGGTAAAATTAAATATATCCAGTGCTCGTAATTTTAGAGTATCTCATGTCCAGATACATACAACTCATAAAATATTTATTTTGATAAGTGATAAGTAAGTATTTATAGGTTTTTAGTAGTCTGTTTTAGTATATTTAATTATTAAAAGTATTTAAAATATATATTTAATTATATTTTTTGGTCATTTTTAGGTGAAACGGAGTCCGCGGTTGAATTCGTGGCGGAAAAATACTCAAAATGGAGTATTTACTTGCAGTGATCGGATGCCGGACAGTTTGCCTCGAAATAAGCGTTGCGCAGGGTGTCGAATAGCAGACAGGATATTTCAGCCAATAAGGTGATGCCACGTCAGCGTGAAAAGCCGCTCTGGACCAATCGGATGATGCCACGTGGAAGTTCAAAGCAAACAGCACGTCAATACACCGATTTATAGCCAATAGGGTGTTGCCACGTGTTGACATGTCAGTAGACTCCAGTCCCGGTGACCAATGAGAGACCGCCACGCGTTGCCACGTCACCTTGCGTTGCCACGTCACCTGCAAGACATTTCATCGTGTTTCAAAATCACTCGATCTGCCTCGAGATGCATGCCACATAAACTCCCAAAATTTCGGTCGAGTCGCGCGATTTTCTTCCACGTCATGCCACGTGGCATTCACTCATTCGTCTAGCGCGTAACATTGACATGTTTCAGCCAACCACATGATGCCACGTGGCGCTGAGTCACCAAACACACAACAGAACACACAGTTCTCGGTGAATGATGCGGCGACAAGTAAGAGGCGGTGATAGGGGCGGTCCAATGGCGTTCCGAATCGTCAGTGCGACTTAGTTTTTCAGCGAATCACGCTGTGACATGTGGCAGAGTCCGAATTTTGATCTAAAAACACCCATGCGATGCTCCTCGACGCACGAGTCACGTACATAACCCCTAAAATTAGTATCCGAGTACAAATTGGAGTATTTTTATATATTAAGAACCTAGGTATTATTAGAGGAAGAATTAATTAGTATTTTTTAGAGATCAATTATTATTTTTAGTAGTGATTTTTGAAGATCTTGTCCGGCTAATCAATTTTTTGCCTAAGTTGAAGGGGAAGTAAGTCGGGATCATGGATTCAAAGCATATTATGTGAGATCTTTTATTTTATTATTTAATTAATTTAATTTCTCATATTTCATTGTTGTTGATTTTAATGATTATGATTTAGATCTATGGTATTTATGAGGCCAGTGCATGCTTTTAGATTGACAATCTATTGTTATTTGGAATATTAGTATCCGTGTAATTGTGCTTTTAGACCAATAAAGTAACAAACATTCATCCGTTTGCCGTAAAACCCTTTCCGTTCTTTATTGTGCAACAATTGAATCTAGGTTAAATCGGTAGCGGTTGCGACCCGATTATTTAGGATTAGTGTTCCCATAAATCTATATTACTGCGGTTATTGTGTTAAACCTGATTGGCGGATGTCTAGGGTTATACATTAATTAGGGAAGTAGTTAGTGGTGGATGTCCTGACTATCGAAATTAGGGATATTATGAATTTTTGGCGGATGTCAATTTTCTATATCTAATCTAGGAGAATTTAAATTAATAATTTTTTGGGAAAGATTGAATACCATGATTGCTATTGAATTTTGATTTTGATTTGTGGAACTAGAGATTAAAGTGTTATTTAGGTGCTAATTAATTATTAATTAATTGTTTTAGAAATTAGTTTAGTTGTTTTATTTTATTTAGTTTAGTTAAATTAGTTAGTTTAATTAATATTTATTTTAAAATCTCCGATTTTCCTTTTTTGTTGTTTTAACCTAAGAAAGACAACCAGTCTTCAGTGGGATTGTAACGACCCAAAAATTTGACTTATGCCACGTGTCAAGTCAAGGTCGTATGTGGGACCCACTCGTCGAAATACGTATATTTGAATTCAATTTGAGATGATAATGCTAACTATGCGAAGAATTCGAGAAATCGAAACACGAACGGGGACGCGCCTCGAGTTCGCGTGTTGACGTGGGATACGCAACGTGACGTGTGTAGCGCGAGTATCGACATTTGAAATGAGGTGGGATGGTGACTCGAGACGCGCGTTGCTTGATTGTTTAGTTTGTCTCGAGATTCGTGTTGCACGAATATCGAGGAGACTTTTGATTTGAAATCAAAAGAAAAATGCATATATAATATAAGATATATATGTATATATAATATATATATATATAGAAAAAAATGAGAGGATAAGATCAGAAGGAAACAAAACGTAATCGTGAGGAAGATGAGAGGGGTGAGAGAGACCACCGAGAGAGAGGGGCGACGGACCAGAAATTTCAGGGGGACGAGCGCGATGGTGGTCGGCTCCAAAGAACCACGGCGGACCGGCTCCGGCCCACGGAGCAGCCGCGGATGCGAGCAGCGCGCGGATCCGCATGGCAGACGGACGGACGGCTTGGCTTGGCGGCTGCACGCGACGAGAGGTTGCGACGACGCCGCGCGCGCGTGCGCGCTGGCGGACGGCGGACGGACTGACGGCGGCGAGGCGACGGACGGCTGGTGCAGAGCGCCGCCGGCGCAAGCGACAATGACAGCGGGCCGGTGAGTGAGTGTAGCAGCGGCGACAGCGAGCTGCGGCGACGGCAAGCGCGATTTTCGGCGAAGACGTTGTTTCGGCTAGCGACGACAGCGCGGCTACGGGGATCCAAGCGCGACGCGCGGCGAGGGACTGGCTGCGGCCGGCGAGTGGCTGGCGCGCGCGCGCGGCGCGGTCAGCGCTGCACGTGCGCAGCGACGGCGCTATGGCGCGATGTCGATCGGTTGGATGCGCGATTTCGACGAAATCGCGACGACGCGATGCGATGGAGGTGAGGTTTATTTCACCTAATTTCAGTGTGATGTGAATAATTTGAAATAAAATTGGCTTAAACTGTCTAAATGGACACCAGGGACTTATGAGTCGGGTGTCGGGTGCGCAAATCGAGACGCGAGCGAGACGTTTTGAGGTTCGCGATTTCTCGAGGTAAGTAAACCAACTATGGCCTTATACAGTATTTCATGTCTCTCCATTGGCTGTTGTTTCTTATTTTGTGATAGCTTTATTGTTGTTCACTGCTTTGTGATGATAGCTATCGTTGAAATTGTTGTCGATTGAGTGAGTCCATTGGCAAGCGAGTCATGGTTATTGTTTATCTGCGATATGAGAGGGGTCTCGTCCTAAACCCGAGGTCTTTCATGGTCATCCGTCGATATTATCCGGGTCCATGGATGGTTCATAGTTGTCACGGGCTAGGGCTGGGAGGCAGGGGTCTCGTCCTAGATCCGGGTCTATGGATGTCTCATAGTCGCATGGGTTAGGGCTGGGAGGCAGGGGTCTCGTCCTAAATCCGAGTCTGCTGGGCTTGTACCGCGACTCAACGACTTTTGGTCGGGACTCTTTGTTATTGGGCAGCATTCATCGATGGATTGTTTTACGGTCTTGTATATTCATGCGTTCTTGATTTCTTTCGTTCTATTTGCATGAATTCGACTGCTTTGGATATCGTGAACTATTGTTTTGGATATTGTGAGATGTTGTGTATATGTCCTACTGGATTTACTTACCTAGGCTCGTCATTCTTTTGTTTGAGTGAGTGCAGAGCCGCGGACGAGTAGCAGAGGGAAGGCTTCATAGCTAGGTGAACTGTTGTATATTTTGTATTTTTACTCTCCTCTGATGATATTTACTGGGTTCCACAATTAGGTTGCCTAACTCCCTGATCTTTTTGTTGAGTTATTTAATGTAGTAATTGTTTCCGCTAAAATTGTAAAACTCGAAAAATATTAATAACTCAACTGTAAAATGTGGAATGTGCTGAAAGTGATGGATTGGAAGGCTGACTAGGCTCTCGTTGACCTTGCGAGACTGGCTCGGGGGTCCACGTGAGCTTAGGCCGGGCGGAGCCCAATTCGTGGAAAATTGGGGCCGTCACAGTTGGTATCAGAGCTTGAATTTTGAGAATCTCATGGCTTGAGACATTGTGATACCAACGTCACAGTTGGTATCAACGTCGGCTCTTGATTGACGCAATTTAGCGAAAGTTAGGAATGGTTGAACTTAGAATGGAACCTTATGATCTGACTTAAGTCATCGTTGGGAAGTGAGGAGAATTACGATGTATCTGATATGGTATATTTGTTGTGTTATATAATATATATACGATATCGAGGATTTCGTGGCTATGGAAAATGTGACGTTGTTTCGGAAAGATGATCGAGAGGCTGCAGGTTCGCGGTTGCGAGTGCCGATGAGCCGCATATATCGCACGACCAGCATATGTTTTTGTAGGTGTCTCGAGATACGCAATTTGCGATATTCGAGACAGACGGTGTCTTGAGATTCTTGTCGCACGAATCTCGAGGACGCATTGACTTTGAAAGTCAAAAAGCGAACGTATTCGAGTGAACGAGTTGACCTCGTAATTACATGAGGAGATGCCGAGCGCGCCGACTGATACGGGAATTAGAGTGACGACTCAGGCAAGTCAGTCTCACGAGTTTTAGCGGCATCATTCGGAAAAGTTTCACGGTGGTACGAATCTCGGAGCAGCAAATATTCATGACGTCTTGGCCACACCAGATCATATGAGGTCGAGCATCGGATTAGTTTCGTTGTTCGGCGAGGTCGATGTCTGGTTGAGCACTACGGTGGCATCGATGTGGACGCTCTGGGGTGCAGACGATGTTATGGTGAGTGAGAGCGTGGGAGTACACGCATCGGAGCACTAGTCGCATTCTCGGCATCGTTACATTCAGTGCGAGGGTCTGGAGATGATGGACATGTTCCAGTTAGAACGAGATTTCAACGTAACTGTATGGGCATGTGGACAGCCAGAAACAAATTCATGCTATCCATGTAATGTCGAGTTGGGTTGAAACTCCGATTACCGATTTATCGCGGGCATCGTAACAAGTGGATCCGAAAATGTTTATTTGTATTTCGATATATGTTGCGAGGATGTTGCCCCGACCTATTTATATGTGAGGAGACGGATGATGTGTTCTTTTTCTTGGAGTGTAGCGCCCCAAATCCCGAGGTCGCCACGTGGGTTGAAACTACGCGTGTTAACACGACTCTCAATGTGCGTGTTAACAAGACTCCTCGATATGCGTGTTAACTCCATTCGTTAAGCAATTTAGTTCGATAGTTTAATCATTAGAACAATGGAAGTCTTAATTTAAAAACAAATAAAACAATTAAATTTATTATCGTATTAAACATCATTTTAAGAGATTGTGGAAAACCCTGGGAAAATACTCCGTATATATGTGACAATATTAAACCATAATATATACGAGTACATGTTTACATTTCTAAAAGTAAAGCAAAACATCAAAATCGCTAGTAAGGGCATACAGATAAACAAAATGTCCTTGATATATGGATATATGTATGTTAGTGATTAATCATGCGAACTAAACAGTAATTGTGCTAAGGATCATGCCACACTAAAACGACAAAAAATGTTTATTTGTATTTGAAACAACTTCCTTTATATGTTGCATAAGAGGATGTTGTCACGAAAATCAATAACGACCTATATTGATGTGATTCGGATGAGAGGCGCAGATGATGTGTTCTTTGCAATTAAAATTTGGAGGTCGCGGAGGATGCCGCTGTCGTCCATGGCGGCTGTTCGGCCGCCACGGAGGAGCCCGCCGTGCGCTTGTCGCGTGAGGAGCGGCCAGCCCTACAAAGCAAGATCGCCACCGCGAGCGCCGGGGTATTGTTCTCGAGATTCGTGTTGCACGAATATCGAGGCGATAATTTCAGTGACCAAAATGGCCGTATTTCGAGACAAATCCAAAAACATATTTATTTTTATGCTTAAGGGTATGGCCTACACGTATCACGAGGCGGTCTTTATTCATAAAACACCATTGTCGGACATGCGCCAGTGGGAGACTAAAATTGCTTCAATTTCGAGGACGAGATTCTAATTCGTTGGGAAGACTATAACGGCCCAAAAATTTGACTTGTGTCACGTGTCAAGTCAAGGTCGTATGTGGGACCCACTCATCGAAATACGTATATCTGAATTCAATTTGAGATGATAATGTTAACTATGCGAGGAATTCGAGAAACCGAAACACGAACGGGGATGCGCCTCGAGTCACGTGTCGACGTGGGATAGGCATCGTGACGCGTGTAGCGCGAGTATCGAGATTTTGAAATGAGGCGGTTGGTGCCTCGAGATGCGCGCTGCTTGATTGTTGAGTTTGCCACGAGATTCGTGTTGCACGAATGTCGATGAGACTTTTGATTTGAAATCAAAAGAAAAATGTATATATAATATAAAATATATATGTATATATATAATATATATATAGAAAAAAAGGAGAGGATAAGATCAGAAGGAAACAAAAAGTGATCGTGAGGAAGATGAGAGGGGTGAGAGAGACCACCGAGAGAGAGATAGGGGCGGCGGACCAGCAGCTCACGGCACGGACGAGCGCGATGGTGGTCGGCTCCAACAACCACGGCGGACCGGCTCCAGCGACGGAGCAGCCGCGGATGCGAGCAGCGCGGATCAGCCGCAGGCAGCGGACGGACCAGCGGCTTGGCGGCTTGCACGCGACGCGAAGGAGGCTGCGGACGACGCGCCGCGCGGCGTGGCTGCTGGACGGCGGCGGACCTGACGACGGCAGCGAGGCGACGGACGGCTGGTGCAAAGCGCCGCCGGCCAGCGACGACGGCGGGCCGGTGAGCGGTAGCAGCGGCGACAGCGCTGTGACGGTGGCGCGATTTTCGGCGAAGACGCTGTTTCGCACGCGACGCGGCTACGGGGATCAGCAAAGCAGCGACACCGGCGAGGGACGGCTGCGGCAAGCGAGTGGCGGCGTGGCGGCGGCGAGCAGCGCGGCGGCTGCGGCAGCGTGCGCGCGCGCGGCAGCGACGGCGCTATGGCGCGATGTCGACCGGTTGGATGCGCGATTTCGACGAAATCGCGACGACGCGATGGAGGTGAGGTTTATTTCACCTAATTTCAGTGTGATGTGAATAATTTGAAATAAAATAGGCTTAAACTGTCTAAATGGACACCAGGGACTTATGAGTCAGGTGTCGGGTGCGCAAATCGAGACGCGAGCGAGACGTTTTGAGGTTCGCGATTTCTCGAGGTAAGTAAACCAGCTATGGCCTTATACAGTATTTCATGTCTCTCCATTGGCTGTTGTTTCTTGTTTTGTGATAGCTTTATTGTTGTTCACTGCTTTGTGATGATAGCTATCGTTGAAATTGTTGTCGATTGAGTGAGTCCATTGGCAAGCGAGTCATGATTATTGTTTATCTGCGAAATGAGAGGGTTAGGACTGGAGGCAGGGGTCTCGTCCTAAACTCGAGGTCTTTCATGGTCGTCCGTCGATATTATCCGGGTCCATGGATGGTTCATAGTTGTCACTGGCTAGGGCTGGGAGGCAGGGGTCTCGTCATAGATCCGGGTCTATGGATGTCTCATAGTCGCATGGGTTAGGGCTGGGAGGCAGGGGTCTCATCCTAAACCCGAGTCTGCTGGGCTTGTACCGCGACTCAACGATTTTTGGTCGGGACTCCTTGTTATTGGGTAGCATTCATCGATGGATTGTTTTACAGTCTCGTATATTCATGCGTTCTTGATTTCTTTCGTTCTATTTGCATGAATTCGACTGTTTTGGATATCGTGAACTGCTGTTTTGGATATCGTGAACTGCTGTTTTGGATATTGTGAAATGTTGTGTATATGTCATACTGGATTTACTTACCTGGGCTCGTCATTCTTATGTTTGATCGAGTGCGAGTCATGACGAGTAGCGAGAGGGAAGGCTTCATAGCTAGGTGAACTGTTGTATATTTTGTATTTTTACTCTCCTCTGATGATATTTACTGGGTTCCACAATTAGGTTGCCTAACTCCCTGATCTTTTTGTTGAGTTATTTAATGTAGTAATTGCTTCCGTTAAAATTGTAAAACTCGAAAAATATTAATAACTCAACTGTAAAATGTGGAATGTGCTGAAAATGATGGATTGGAAGGCTGACTAGGCTCTCGTTGACCTTGCGAGACTGGCTCGGGGGTTCACGTGAGCTTAGGCCGGCGGAGCCCAATTCGTGGAAAATTGGGGCCGTCATGCCAATATTCTACAAAATAGTTGGTTTATGAAACTTTACTTTATTGACATGTTTCGGCACGCGTCAAATTTTTGGCGCCGTTGCCGGGGATTGATATATTTCTTTCTTTGGTTTATTATTATTTTTATTTTTATTTTTATTTTATTTTTTTTATTTTGCCTATCTAGTTCCTTGCTCTTAACATGTATCCAGGCAATATCTCGAGTGCCACTGACCAGAAACTTGACCGAATAATCTCCATGATGGAACATCTCCTCTCCTCTGGTGAAGTGCAAATCAACCCGCGATGGACTCCTCCTACCCCCATAATTATGGTCGATACGAAGACTCACATTATTATAATGTGAATGGGGCAGGTATGCCACATAATAGATATCAATATTTTAACATGAATTCTTTTGTGCAACAGGTCGAGGTTTGCAAAATTTGTGGAGACTATTCTCATTCTGCACACAATTGCCCATATTATCCACAGTATGAGAATTATCACTATTCTAACTATGCATCGCCACAACCCGACTTCTCTATATTCATGTCACACTCACAGGTTCCTCAACATGAAGGAAATCAACAGTTTCATCAAAGTCACACCTTGGAAGATATGGTGATGCAAGTGATATATCAAATGAGAGAAAATGTGCAAGACTTTCGACGAGCTTGTCATAACATACGACAACTTGATTTTAGTTGTCCAGGCTCGAAGGACTTGGTAACTGACTTAAATCAATATATTGTCAGTCGTCAAAGAAAAATTGATGAAGCAGAGTTGTGTAATACACAACCAACTTTTAACCCAGGAAGGAGGATGTGAGCGCTGATACGTTGACGAATCTTGTGGTGAAAGAGGATACACAGATGGAAGACTATTTGATAGAAATATCCGAAGAATGTGAAGTCTTTCAAATTGAGCTAGAGATTGTCATTGCAATAAATGAGGGAGAAGATGAGATGAACATTGATGTCAATTCAGACAAGCCGGAGATGCCGCAAATAGAGAGCGAGGAAGACCAACCTCTGGTGTTAGTGCAACCACCCACCCTCCCATGCACATTTGGTAAACCTTATAAGGGGGTGCAAGTAAGGGAGCGTTTGCAGATCTTCTACACTGCCGACACCTTTGTATTGGACGATCCTGATACGATAGATTCTTTCGTGTTGGAAGCTTCAGATGAGCTCCTAAATCGAAAAATGGCGTGGATGTTTCATTGCCTAATTACGTAGATGCGTCATTCGTTGTTGACATCTCTAAAGGAGAGGGCATTACGTGATCAATCATGCTAAGTCTAACCAAATACTTAAAAGAAAGGCGGCTCGTTGGGAGGCAGACCAACTTTATTTTATTTTATTTTATTTTATTTATTTCTTACATTTATTTTAGTTTTAGTTTAGTTATAATTTTTTATTTTTTATTTTTAATAACACTTTAATTTTGTTTCTTTATTTTTACGGTGATGGAGGGTTGGAGCGCTAAGTTTTGCAGGTTTGACTTTGGATTACATTTTTAGTATAATTTGAGCATTATTTTTTAAGGAATTAACATGTTTATAGGATTTTATGTGTTTTGAGACTTGGTTGGGACATACCTAACTTAAGTCGCTGCATTAGTGGGAGGTTTTTTAGTAGACCTAAAAGCCTAAACTTCATTCCATCATCTTGTTGATTTCACCCTTAGTTAACAGACTTCGGGCTTGCAAGACTTGATTGAGAATTTTTGAATTAATTCCTATGTTTACTAGTTTTTGTTCTTGTTATGATTATTCTTTTATAGTATCCTTAGTCACCCACACATAAGAGGTTTTGTGTGTTCACTAGTTTTTAGAGACTTTTTATTATTCATGCATTTGTATCAATTTCTTATCCATGTCTTTCTTCACCACTATCTTTTTCTTTTTGTCATATGGATGCCTTGACTTGTTTTAAACCTTAGACAAGGTTTGGAATAAGTTTGGGGGTGTTTTAGGGATTGTGGATTGATTTGGAGGGATTCTTTTGCGAAAGACCGCAGGTGAGATCGTTTAATTTTTTTTATGCGGTTATATGCGGATATTGTATGGTAATGGTGGTGTTTTATATTATTTCTTCCATTTCTTTCATTTCTTGTCCATTCACATTCCTTTCTCATTCATTAGGAATTGATACACTTTCATGTATATATATGCATTTTATAATATATATATATATATATATATATATATATATATTTATTTATTTTAGAGTCACCCGAAACTTTGTTCATGCCTTTGGTTGTGGATGAGTAATTACGGTTGCCTTTTTGACTTGAAACTTAGAGAAAATTAGGAGAAACATTTAATCAAGTTCGTAGCTCAGCATTTTTATGATTTCATGATTAAAGACTTAGATGATGGTTAAACTTAGTGCTAGATAACGAAAATGAGTAGACGGTCGAATTTATGCAAGTTATATTATTTAACCCACATTGGGTTATTTGCTTGATCATAGTGAAAGTGAGAAGTACTAACAGGAGTTTTTCAAAAAAAAAAAAAAAATAGAGAGTCCCACAGGTTTCCATAGGAAATGGAGCAGGGACCGTATTAATTGGAAAAAAAATGGAGAAGAAAAAAATGAAAAAAAAAAAAAAGTAAAATAAAAATAATGAATAAAGGCGGACGTTGTAAAACTCCTCAAATAAAAGATTTAGTTCGAGTGCTTTCACTATATTAAGTAAGATTTTCAACTTGCGTGTTTTAGTTGATGGCCTTTGTTTTCACCGAGTCTATGTTTTCAAAGTGAGATATTAATTGTGTTTGACTTGCGAGACTTGACATATCATAACTCTGAAATTTTTTGAGTTACTTGTTAATTTGGTGACTATGTAAACCAAAGGAACTCCATGAATTTGGGTCGGGTATAGGATTAGTTGAGTCAGTGCATTATTATATTAGGAGTCTAATTTAGTTTGTGTTGTCATTTACACCTTTGCTCGAGGCGTGCAAAGTCTTAAGTTTGATGGTATTTGATAAGTCACTATTTATAGGTTTTTAGTAGTCTATTTTAGTATATTTAATTATTACAAGTATTTAAAATATATATTTAATTATATTTTTTGGTCATTTATAGGTGAAACGGAGTCCGGGGTTGAATTCATGGCGGAAAAATACTCAAAATGGAGTATTTACTTGCAGTGATCGGATGTCGGACAGTTTGCCTCGAAATACGCGTTGCAGGGTGTCGAATAGCAGACAGGATATTTCAGCCAATAAGGTGATGCCACGTCAGCGTGAAAAGCCGCTCTGGACCAATCGGATGATGCCAAGTGGAAGTTCAAAGCATACGGCACGTCAATACACCGATTATAGCCAATAGGATGATGCCACGTGTTGACATGTCAGTAGACTCCGGTTCCGGTGACCAATGAGAGACCGCCACGCGTTGCCACGTCACCTTGCATTGCCACATCACCCGCAAGACATTTCATCGCGTTTCAAAATCAGTCGATCTGCCTCGAGATGCGTGCCACACAAACTCCCAGAATTTCGATCGAGTCGCGCGATTTTCTTCCGTGCCACATCATGCCACGTGGCATTCACTCAATCATCCAGCGCATAACATTAGCGTGAGCCAACCAACCACGTGATGCCACGTGGCGCTGAGTCACCACACACACAACATAACGCAAAGTTCTCGGCGAATGATGCGGCGACAAGTAAACGGCGGTGACAGGGGCGGTCCAATGGCGTTCTGACACGTCAGCGCGACCTAGTTTTTAAGCGAATCACGCTGTGACATGTGGCAGAGTCCGAATTTTGATCTTAAAATACCCCCGCGATGCTCCTCGACGCACAAGTCACGTACCTAACCCCTAAAATTAGTATCCGAGTACAAATTGAAGTATTTTTATATATTAGGAACCTAGGTATTATTAGAGGAAGAATTAATTAGTATTGTTTAGAGATCAATTATTATTTTTAGTAGTAATTTTTGAAGATGATGTCTGGCTAATCAATTTCTTGCCTAAGTCGAAGGGGAAGCAAGTCGGGATCATGGATTCAAAGCATATTATGTGAGATCTTTTATTTTATTATTTAATTAATTTAATTTCTCATATTTCATTGTGGTTGATTTTAATGATTATGATTTAAATCTATGGTATTTATGAGGCCAGTGCATGGTTTTAGATTGACAATCTATTGTTATTTGGAATATTAGTATCCGTGTAATTGTGCTTTTAGACCAATAAAGTAACAAACATTCACCCGTTTGCCGTAAAACCCTTTCGGTTCTTGAATGTGCAATAATTGAATTTAGGTTAAATCGGTAGCGGTTGCGACCCGGTTATTTAGGATTAGTGTTCCCATAGATCTATATTACTGCGGTTAGTGTGTTTGGCGGATGTGTAGGGTTATACATTAATTAGGGAAGTAGTTAGTGGCGGATGTCCTGACTATCGGAATTAGAGGAATTAGGAATTTCTGGCGGATGTCGATTTTCTATAGCTAATTTAGGAGAATTTAAATTAATAACTTTTTGGGAAAGATTGAAGACCATGATTGCTATTGAATCTTGATTCTGATTTGTGGAACTGGAGATTTAGGTGTTATTTAGGTGCTAATTAATTATTAATTAATTGTTTTAGAAATTAGTTTAGTTGTTTTATTTTATTTAGTTTAGTTAAATTAGTTAGCAGTTTAATTAATATTTATTTTAAAACCCCCGATTTTTCTTTTTTGTTGTTTTAACCTAAGAAAGACAATCAGTCCTGTGGAATCGACCATTTGCCACTATTCTACAAAATAGTTGGTTTAGAAAACTTTACTTTATTGACATGTTCGGCGCGCGTCAATAAGAATTTAGAAAATATTATAAATATTATTTTGAACAATTCAATCCAACGAAATTAATTTAAACATGATCTTGATTCATAACATATATCAACATATTCCAATTTCAAATAAGCCTTTTCAAATAGTTTAATCAAGAAAAGAAAAGAAAGGAAAAGATAAACATAATATATTCGACCCTCCTCCTTTCTATGCCCGACATCATATTTAGTGAGGAGATAGATGTGGAAGAGATGCAAAAAAAAAAATAGAAAGGCTAGAGAGGACAGAAGGAAGAAAAAAATTTGGAAGAGAGATAAGATGAGCGAGAGAGTATATAAAGAAAAGACAACTATCATGGGTAATTTTTTGCTATATCTTTATATTTTTTAAAAGGAAACGGTGTCTTCACCATTTACTCCCCACATTTTTAGGCAACGAAACTATTTTTTGCACATGTTTAAAAAGTTCGCATAGTTATTTGGGTTGGGCAAGTAATTTACCACATTGTCCTTAATTTTAATAATTTATAATAAGTAGATAGGGGCACTATTGAAAGAAAGTGGCAAAAAGACTTCACGGTTAACTGTTTAAAGTTTGCTATAATAAATAGTAAAGATATAAAGCTACATCTATATACGAAATGTTCTTTAATTAACATGATTTTCATGAAATCTAATTTAAGCCCCTTAATTATTTTGATTTTATAGAATTTAATAACTACAATGTAATTTAAACATGCTACATATGGAATGTAAAGATAATGTACCATATATACATAGAATGTAAAGAAAATGCAACCTATATGAAGCTATATCTATGTATGGAACACTTTTTAATTGACATGATTTTATGGAATCTAATCTAATGGGAAGATGAGAAAATCTTTACGTCCCTAAATTAAGCAAACATCTAAATATGAAACTAATTAATAAAAAAAAAATTCATGATTAATAAAGATGTTGGCTTTATATATATGAAATAAAAATGTTGGCTTTATATATATGGAACGCCCCTTAGTTAACATGATTTTATGGAATGTAATGACTTAAACATTATTTAAATATGCTACATATGGAATGTAAAGATAATATAACTTATAGACATGGAATGTAAAGAGAATGCAACGTTTTAAATTATTAGTTTCTACCGTTACACAATCAAAATTTAAATATTACGTATATGGAATGTAAAAATAATGTAATGTATTAAATTATAAGTTACTACCGCTACCCGATCAAACTTTAAATTTAATAACTAAAATGTTGCAAATCTAATAACTAATTGAAGTGTTTCAAATATATGAATCTATAAATAGAGATGATTGGATTCGATCAGTGTCGGCCATCTTAGGTGTTGGATCAATCTATTAAAAAATCTCATTTGATTTTTGTAGTGAGGTATGTCATCAACCATATTTGTAATTTTCGATTCCTATTATTATTTTTTATTTTTAATAAGTTTTAATTCCTACTATTCTTCAACGTAAATGCACTTGCAACAATCATACAATGGTTTTTTTTGGGTTGTCATGGTTATAGTTTCATAATTGTTTTTAAATAAAAATGTTAGTTTTTATAATTATCAATTTTAATTTATCTTATAATGAAAACTACTTCTCTTCTCTTGCATCTTATTATTATTGAAAAAATAGTTTGGCTTTTTAACAGGATGTAATTAGTTACAACACCCACCATTAACTGATCTAGAGCCACTGCAAGATAATGACTATTTTTTTTTGTCTCCATACTATTCTATTTCTTATTAAATAACATTTTGATTTAGGAAGACCATCATATTCTTTGATGAATACGACATGTAATTATTTAGTCGTAGATCTATATATTGAAATTCATCAATATCCATCAGACATGTAAGCAAGGTTTAAGTTTTATTTATTTTATTCTTCTATCTTTTGTTGGTTGATCTTTCATTTGCTATAAGAAAATCATTTGATTTTTCGAATAAGCTCTCTAATGTAGTTATCAATTGGATTGAGGTGCGACAATAAGTACTTTATTTATTTATTCACTCTCCTTTTCTCATCTTTTTTTTTTAGTTGTATATTGATATATAAAATTTTATCTAATACTAATACTCAGTCTCTTCGTACGCGAAGCTCAGGACAACGGCTAGTATTTATATTAAGGCTACATCTTAAGTGTCTCATATGACATTTTCGAGCTTTCTCGACGAGTCACATGGTATGTCTAAGATGTAGCTTTATTCAAAACCCATTAAATCTCACTAAATATAGAAATTTAAATCACCACATTATCAACTCTTTAGCCACGTCATGGATTGTTAAGTGGCTTCCTCTCAAGCTTCCTTCTTATCACGTCATCAAGTCTTTCGCCACGTCATCAACTCCACCTCGATATATATATATATATATATATATATATATATATATATATTAAGGTTACATCTTGGGTGTCCCAAATAACTTTTTTAGCCTTCTCAACGAGCCATATGACATGCTCGAGATGTAGCCTTATTCAAAATCTCATTACCTTCCTTTTTTTAAACCCCATTAAGTCTCACTAAATATAGAAATTTAAATCACCACATCATTAACTTTTTTGCCACATCAGGGATTGCCATGTGGCTCCTTTCCAGCTTCATTCTTGGCACGTCATCAACTCTTTCGCCACATCATCAACTTATTCGCCACGTCATCAACTCAACTTTCTCATATCTTGAGTGTGTCACGTGGTGGTTTTGAGCCTTCTCATATCGCCACGTGGCATGCCCAAGATGTAGGTTTCATCAAGCTATATATGGTACGTGTCACGTGGCATTTTCGAGCCTTCTCGACGCGCTATGTGTCATACCCAAGAAGTTAGTTTTGTCAAGCTATATATGGTATGTGCCACGTGACCTTTTTGAGCATTCTCGACGTGGCACATGCCATATCCAAGATATAAGTTTCATCAAGCTATATATGGTATGTGCTTCGTGTCATACACAAGATGCAGGTTTCATCGAGCTATATATTATATATGTCACGTGGCGTTTTCGAGCCTACTTGACGCGCCATGTGTTATACCCAAGATGTTTACACGTGTTATGCTCGAAATATTGACCTAATTATCACACATTAAGTTGAAAACCTCGCCAAGTTTAAACTTAATTCTAACTAAATAATAAGACTAATTTCTATTTAGTAACTATTGAAATAAGTTAATTAGTAGTGAATTTATTATATATACGTTACATATACATTTAAGACAACATATCTATAAACTACATATATATTACAACTTTTCATTCATGTCAATTACAACGTTCTATCATGTACATGAATGTAACGTATCTACTGGAGAATTTACCATAATTGTAAACGTGTTTAGTTTTTATCCATTCAAATTGAGAAATATTTAAATTTACATTTGAATTAATGCCAAAAGTTAGTCAATGTGATGGCCCCAACCCTACAAATTAAGTACCGCCCAGCACTAGGCCTCCATTAACCCCTTGTAAACCTGTTTGGAGTTAATAAAAATCTAATCAACCTCACAAACTCGTCTTCAGTACCCGATATATATATATATATATATATATATATATCATAAATATAAAAGCACGAATCACAAATTTTTGAGTCGTAATCAAATTTACTTTTTTGTCCCTCCCCCACACATTTTTTCTCGTGCGTCCCTTATCTTTCCATTTTACTCATTTTTTTCGTGCGTCCCTTATCTTTTCGTTTTACTCCATCTTCCTCTTCTCTCACGTCTCTCTCTCACGTTACAACACATCTGTGATTTCTATTCCTTCTTCCTCTTCTCTCACGTTACAACACAGATCCACACCCTAACCACACAATCACGCACGAACGCACGCACACAGAGAGAGCTCGATTCGATTCTTCTCGGTTCGAAGATGATCACGATCCCCTACACCACCGCCCTAACCACCTACATCGCCTACGGATTGCTCTTCGCCTTCGCCCGATTCGAGAGACCTATTCCGCAAAATCTTCGATTGGTTCTCCACCAACGGCCTTCTAGTCCGCTTCATTCATCGATTTGTCTTTGTTTCGATTCAGATTCCGAAAATCGGCTTTCTTTGTCGACGATTTGATGTGATTTTCTCAATTTTGTTCTCGCAGGGGTACGCGCCGATCTGCTTAGGGCTTGAGGACTTCTACGTCCGAAGATTGTATCTTCGCATTCAGGTCTGTTGGATTCGCTGTTTTGGTGATTTGGTATCTAAGCATTATGTTTCGATTCTAACGCGTCACGCGGCGTCGGAATTGTTTTTTATGAATCTTTGATCAATCACTTAGCTTGTAGTGTCAATGATGCAGATAGTCAAGTAGGAAGGATTGAAAAACGAATAAGATAACATAAAACACACAATCTAACAGTTTCGTTGATGCGTTTGGTTTATATTTAGTTAATGTTCGCCAACTACTTGAGACAATGCCAAAAAGAGGATTTTTAAGTATAAGATGTATAACTATTTTAGATATCAGTTCTCTTGCTATCTTGTAATTCATTTACATTACCTCATTACAGATCTTAGTGCCTAATATCTTTGCAGGGCGGAGATATGTTGGTGTGATGCGAGAGAGTCGGCGATCGATAGATGGGGTTACGAGGCACGATTGAGAGTGTACAGAGAGAGTGATCTAAGCCAGAAAAAACGGGTGTCCTAAGTAATTAATACTTTATCTATTATATAGCAATAAGCATAATGTTTAAGTAGTAAACCTTTTTTTTTCCCTTACATACTAAATCATTTTTTAGGCTCTTTAACAAATTGCCCCGACCACGATATCGTCCTTGAACCTTTGGACTTCTCATTATCTTCGGAGGTAATCGATCCCTTTTGTTTTATGATCTCGGTGGAACTTAAAATAGTATTGATCAACCTTCTTCAAAGTATTTAGTTTCATAAATTTCTTTTTATCATCTAGGTTCGCATGCCAAGATGCGGTTTCTGAAGCTTGCAAAGAGAAGCAAAGAAGGTTGCGATAAAGCGTGGAAATGGCTCAAGGTACCCTTTTCTCGCCACTACTTGGATGTGTTCGATTGATCTTCCTTGAACGTGAAATATTTGCCTTCATTTCAAAATTACGGTTGTGCTTTAGAAGATAATATACTAGTTGAGCATTACCTATCCAACTCTTTGTTGATCAAATGTAGGATAACTGGGATCAAATTGTGAAGATCTATGGTAATGGATTTCTAATAAGTCGATTCGTAAGCGCAGCTTGTCTCACCGGTATGTGAAGATCACTTATTGTTTCGCAAGTGTATATGGAATGACATTTCGTGACCATCTTTAATTACGTTTCAGCTTCTCCTCACATGAAAAAGCCGCTGAAGTAGAAGAGTTCTTTGCAAGCCGCTCTAAGACTTCGATTGAAAGGACATTGAAGCAAAGTCTTGAAAGGGTCCGTATCAATGCGAATTGGGTACGAAGTGTGCGTGAAGAAAATTCGCTCCGGAGCGAAGCAGAGTTGGCATACCGGAAGTACTAAAAAGATAAGCCATTCTCGGATGATTTTCGTTTTCGCAGTAAATGCCATATCTCAAGCAAGCATGCCACCTTAACAATCTTCTCTTTCGAGTTGATTGTTTTGTTCAAAGAACAAGACAAGTGACTCTCTTGTAGAAAAAACAGTAATCTTTTGGTATATCTTTGTGAAATTGAGATTGAGAAGCTAAGGTGGAACACATTAAGCTCGTAGAAGAGAACGATGGGTTGCATTTAGAAAAGCAGAAGTTGGCAGAAGAAGCTTCTTATGCTAAGGTATTATTCTGCCATAATTTGCAAAATCTCAAGAATTGTGCTTGTGCCTCTTGTGGTCACTTTTATGATGTGCCTATGAGCCTCTTGTAGTCACTTTCTCCACATGGACCCTTGAAATTGTACAAGTTCATTGCAATGCTAACTGCTGTGATAAAATGCCAAATGAAGATTTCATTCCAAACTGCATTTGATGAACAAAGCAGGATAACCTCACATGAGCATTTGATATTGAGCTACGTGGCTGAAGAAAATATTTGTTTTTAATAGCACATATTTGTTTATTGATTCTCCTGAAGTTGACTGTCTAACAACTCTAAACTATCCTCGGAGAGTTCCCCTGTATTCTACTCTTTTTGCGCTTCTTCTACAATCATTATTTCTTGCATTTAAGATGGCATTTGACCATAATGTGACCAAACTAAGATTTTCCTTCTTTCCAATGGTTTCCCACTGTAGGCTTTTATGTAAATATATTTGAAGAAGCAACTTTTTCTCTAACTATGAAGCCACGGGTAGGTGTGTACTTGTGATAGAATGTAATTATTCTTGTTCTGGTTTTGAAGAAAAGCTAAGCAGTGATATCTAACTTTGAATTCCTGGTGGTTTGTCCGCTTTTAATAATGGTTTTTAGGAACTTCAAGGTAGAACCATAATGTTGATCAATTATCTAAATAATCCAATGAAATCCTGAGTTCTATTCATCCGCCTTTTTTTCTTTGAGTTTAGTAATTGCACTACTGGCATGCGTTTCTGCATATTTTGATAAAGTTGGCTTGTCATATCTAATATTTAACATAAAAAACCTTCGCTCTTGAATATGAAAACGATTTCCTGAATTACCTTGGATGCGCTGAGTTTTAAGATGATCATATATATTCAGCATGTTATTTTCTTTTCTTACCTCAAGTTGCTCATGTAGCATTCTCTGCACTTCTATTTGCATCTTCAGTGCTTCATTTATTTACAACTTTATAAATCAATGGTTTGGTTTGATGTGAAGTAAGTGAGCCCCCATTGTAAATTCACAAGCATTGGTTCCTTATCGATGAGTTCATAGTGCAATCGTACATACCTTATATTTCAAATAAAAGTCTCAATTTTGTTTACTGCAATGGTTCTTCATTTTGTAATTCATGCAGGGTTTTTTTTCCTTCTCTCTATTCATGATAAATTATCACTTAATCTGATATTTATATCTTGTAGCGTGGACCTTTAAGATTCTCTTATGAGGTAGATTGCAATAGCTTCTTCTGCTCCTATAATCATGGCATTGCTAGGAAAGCTTCAATAATGTTCTCTACACTCACTTGACTTCGAGTTTTGAATGGCTTCGCATTTGAATTGAAAACAAATCGAACAACACACTCATAAGGAACTCTCGAATCAAACTTCTCCCAATTCAACTATTACTGTAACAACCCTTGCATCGAATTACTTGACTTCGAGTTTTGAATGGCTTCGCATTCGAATTGAAAACAAATCGAACAACACACTCATAAGGAACTCTCGAATCAAACTTCTCCCAATTCAACTATTACTGTAACAACCCTTGCATCGAATTCTTCAATCTTAGCATAATATCTGACTTAAAAACAACATATATATCAATTTTTAGTTTATTAGTAAATTGCCTTAAACAATATCTTAAACCCATACTATTAAATCTCAGTCACAAAACACAACCGATTAAAACCGCACAATTATCCTCGCTCACAATTAAACCCACACTCTATTAAATCCCAGACACACAATATCTTAAACTCATACTTAACAAGTGATACCTCTATACAAGAAAACATAAGCAGCGTGCAAATTCGAAACCACAAATTTGAAATAGTTCAATTCGAAGAATTGACAAAACGGCAAGACAGTTTCATTCAATCATTAGGCAAGAAAAAAAACAATCATTAGCAAAAATACATAATTTCCAATTATTTATATAACTTTCAATATTACTAATTATTTTGTTATTTACAGATGAACTAGGACGTCTTGTTCGAATAGGCAAACTTGTAGATCAAGAAGTTAAAGGAAAATAAAAAACGGTCAAAAAACTTGTTTTACGTATTCAAATGAACATGTATATATATTATTTAGTCGAAGTTAATTTTTATCAAAATAAAATGATTCATTGTGTTTTGCGATTTAATCATACGTTTCATCTAAAGAAACAAGCAAGTGAACGCAACTTTTTGGGGCCAAAAAGCGATTGAAACAAGCAGTGAGTTTAGCAATTGCAAATCATCAAACTCAATGGTAATTATAATTACCTCAATTAATGTGAAGACTTATAGAGGTAATTGATGCAAGTATATTTATTAAAATACATGTACAAGGTTGCTTCATTTCTACATACGTTGTAACATTAATGCTGAATTTATTTATACTTTTCAATCCACATAAATATTTAACTTTTATCAACAGGTGAGCCAACACTTTCATCAACAAGTGCAACAAAGATTTACACAAGTCGAGATATTGAAGAAATCGCATCATTCATGAAAGGGTATAAAATTCTCCTTAAACATATGCGTTCTTTCATATGTAATGCGTAAATTACATTCCATGACATATTATTTTCCTTTTTTTTTTCAATTGCAGAGAACAATTGAGTAAAGAAGTTCAGTTGATTCGAGGAGAAAATAAAAATTTTAATATGAAGACAGAAACTATGACTATAGAAGAAGTGAAGCGCCAAAGATCGAAAGCTACGGTAAGACATTATTATATACAACAACAACAACAACAACAACAACAACAACAACAACAACAACAACAACAACAACAACAACATAGCCTCAGTCCCAAATTAACTGGGGTCGGCTACATGGATCAAACTTTTCCATTATGCTCGATTAAGTGCAATGGTAAGACATTATTATATACAAAATAATATTATATAACTTCTTCACGATATAAAACTAATTGTTAATTTTTTTACACAGGAATTGTACGTTGTTTGCAAAGTGAAAATCATGTCAATAAATTCAAATGGTTCTTGACATTACAATACTTGCTATTCACATTACGTCAAGTTAGAAAAATCGGGAACACAATATTATTGCGAAAATGTACTTGTATTTATAATTCAGGCACCAAAGAATTTGTCCCAATAGAACTCTGCGAGATTGTAGGAAGAAGTTTTACTTTTAAACTAAAACTCACTAATTACAATTTAGCCAGTGAAAATGAAAATTTCACCGTTTCGAGTATATGTCATGAAGAATATGGAGATAATTTTCATCATGATGAGGTATTTATTTTATTTTACAATAACTTACTATATCACATTATATAATTTAATTTTACATATTGTCTTATTTTTGAAAATAATAGCGGAAGTTGTCAAATGATATTTCAACACATAAAGACGAAGTCGACAACAACAAAGAAGTCAACATGAAGAGAAAAATTATTGATAATGAATTTGGAATAAATAAACGTCCAATAAAATATTGTAATGTTGAGTAAGTTATTTAAAGTTATATATTATTATTTAGTTACTTATGTATTTATAAATAAACTAATATAATGTGTTTCTTATGTGATGATGACGAAGATGAAGTATAGTCAACATCATCTTCAACATGCTACAAAATACAAAAGATTTTTTATATTTAATTTTTAGAAGTAGACATTTTATATTTTCAATATCATATTTTCAATTTATTTAGCATTGTATATTAAATTTAATATTTAATATTTATATTACATAGTTTGTTCAAACTCATAAATATTATTTTAATTTTTATTATACATTCAGTTGGTTATAGACAACTAATTGAAGGTAACTAACTCTAACCTTGGTGTGGCAAAAAAATTATCTGGACTTATAGGCCCATTTTTGTTCAGCCTTGATTAAATAGGGTTTGAGTTAAATTTTGGATAGGACACTCTTGGTCTGGACTCTGGACTCTGGACCCTTACTATTATTTAAACGCATATTATAATTTGGTATGAATTATTAGACTATGGATACCCACTATATATAGCTATACACTACTCCAACACATATGATATCTTTGTTTTTGAGATGACTCAAATTTCTCATTAGAATAATTTTTATTTGTACATCACTTTTTAAACTATAATGAGTACTGAATGGGATTATAATATGTATGGCAAGTTCATATTTATTATAATTTATATTATTGAAAAAGTTAAATGTAAAAATAGTTTTTTAGTAATCCTGATTTCATTCACTCGAGCCCTCAACGATTCGTTACCAATTCACGATTTTGACAAGTATCTATCCCACTCACTACACTCACTTTCTCCTCTTGTACTTAATTTTCACTTTCTATACCTAACCCCAAATTAAATCATAAACTCATCTTATTTATATAAATTACATTAAACAATATTGAAGAGTTAAAAAAGGTGCTTGTATTTCTAATTTTTAAATTTTAATTACAATTTTAAATTTTATTAATAAGTTTTTAGAAATTAATTCCTCATGAGTTATTCAATAATAGTACGTCCCGAAATATATATATATATATAATCATATGTAGCGGAATTTAAGTGCGGTGAAAACGTGATAACAAATAAATTAAACACACAACGAGTTCTAAGGTGGAAGCTAGTATGTGGAAACCCCGTACAATATATACAATGTACAAATCATAGTGACGAGAGGAAATACACGTGTCTCTCAACCCAAATACCCATTTATAAAATATCATAAATTTGATATAGATGCACCAAATAACCTACGTATGTCGAGCATCAAATGTTCTCAAGCTTGGAGATTATGCCTGCAGTCACCAAAAGCGGAGACAATCCTAGTGAGTAAATACAGAAGAAGTTCAACAGTAATTCAGATTAAACAATAAATAAGTCTATAAATCATGCAGGAAAGAAATAAAGCTGAAAAGAACAATAAAGCGCATGATAGACATACTATAATAGTCAACGATAGAGACCAAGTGACTCGAAAGCAAATAATAGGCGTCTAAGTGGTATTGACGCTCTACACGTAGGCTCAAAGCCACTTGACTACGAGTAAGTGTCAAATACCGGCACAATGGGACCAAGTCCTCTTCAACCGCACCTAATATGTTCAACATTGTTAGCTCACTTGAGCCGAAGCCCGAGAAAACATTTCAAAGAGAGCCACAGTCGCAACCGGATGCTCAAACCCAATGGAATCCTTGAAGTCCTGTAAGGGGCCACGACTGTGACGGCCCCAAAATCCCGAGGTCGCCACGTGGGGAGGCGCTGGCCCAGCGATCCCATCCAATCCTTGACCCATTGGGTCCCACGCGCCACTGACGCCATTTTTCACAACACGACTCCTCGATACGCGTGTTAACTCGCTTCGTTAAATAGTTAGTTCGACAGTTGAATCATTTAAAAACAACAGCGGAAGTCTTAAATTAAAAACAAGTAAACAATTAAATTTATTATCGTATAAAACATCATTTTAAGAGCAACGCCTATTGTGGAAAACCCGGGGAAAGTACTATGTACATATGCGACAATATTAAATAGTAATATATACAAGTACAGTATCTATTCGGTCACTCATTTCCCAAAAGTAAAGCAAAATATCAAAATCGCACGTACTAGTAGGTCCTTGACCACGGATAAAGTCGTCCAAAATCTCATTGCCCCTACTAGCAGGGTCTGCACTCGACCATCACAAAAAGTAAGATGGAGAGTACAGTTAGTAAGATTCCAACAAAGTACACCGAGCATTTATAGGAGCATAAACAGATATCAATAACCATGTCAATTAATCATGTGGAAACTAAACAGGCAATTGTACTAAGATCATCACATGAATAAATAACACGAGAAAAACAAACCGTGTACTCCTTCCGGTCGCACTAAACTGTACGTCGAACCCCCAGGATCATTTCGGTGGGTGCCCCACTTCCTTTCACCTGGTTTCCATACCCCCAGGATCCTTTCAGTGGAAGCCCCCACTTCCTTTCACCTGATAACTCGCATACAACCTAGTGTGCCATAAGTACAACACGAATATCAAAAGTCTCAACCCCCAACCCAAATGCGTCACGGAAATCAATAACAAGGAATAGGGAATAGAATCCAACAATCACGAATAGACAACCAATGATAGAAAAGTAAACCCTCAGTGACTTTTAGATGGAATCTTATGTACCTAAAAACGCACTCGGTTGCGTCTCGATGATACGCGCACCCGACACCTGACTATAGCATCCTAAGTCTCTGGTGTCCATTCGTACATTTAGCTACTAAATCATGCAAATCATAATTTAAAATTAGGTGAAATACACCTCACCTCAATCGCGTCGTTCGACATTCGTCGATTCGCGCTCCGATCGTCGCGTCGCTTAACGCCGATGTCGCGCGTCGTCATCGCATTGCGCGCTGCCGCGCGCTGCGCATGCGCCCTCGTCGCGCGCGCCATCGTCGAAGCGGCCGCTCGCGCCTGCCGCGCTTGCCGCCGCTGCGCGCCGTCGCCGTAGCGATCGCTGCCGCCCGCGCGCGCCGCCGCCATCGCCCGCCTTTATCGTCCCCGACGCTCGCGGTCGCAGTGCTCACTGCCGCACCATTGCTGCCGCCGCGTCGCCGTCGCCGCGCGCCGACGGCTCGCCATGCAGCCGTCGCGCACGCCTGCGATCGACCTCGCCACCGCGCCGCCGGGAGTCGCGCCGCTGGCTGACCAACCCGTCGTCCGCGCCACCCGTTGCGACTCGTCCGCGCCTCCTCGCGCATTGTTGGTCGTGCGCCGCCGCTCTCTCCGTGCGTCGCGTCCCTGTTGCCGCCTCTGCGCTCGCTGCCGTCCCGTGCGCGCGATCTCGCGCCGTCTCGCGACGCGGCTGCATTCGTGGCTCCGATCTCGCGCCCTCTCTCTCTCCCTCTCGCGCTCTCTCTCTCTCTCTCTCTCTCTCTCTCTCTCTCTCTCTCTCTCTCTCTCCTCTCCGGATCTCTCTTTTCTTTCTCTTTCTCACTTTTCTTTTTCTTTTCTCTCATATATATATATATATATACATTTTCTCTTCTTCTTTTTTTTTATTGAAAATCAAAAGTGTCATTGAAAACCAAGCAGCGCGCATCTCGAGGCACCAACCCACCTCATTTCTCAAATCTCGATACTCGCGCCACTCGCATCACGAGACGTATCCATTGTATATATTAAAACCACATAACGTGATTATCTCGATCTCACGTTGGCACGCGACTCGAGACGCGTCCATGTTCGTGTTTCGACTCACCGAATTCTCCGCGTATACGTTTCTCAACAATTATCATCTCTACTCGAGATTCGGACATACGAATTTCGGCAAGTGGTCTCCACATACGACCCTAAAATGACACGTGGCACGAGTCGAATTTTCGGGCCGTTACAACGACATATGGCAGATGCTTACTCAGAGGATTCAGTCTCGTCTAAGAGCTACGAGCGCGGCTCGGATGCTCAACCCACGATAAACAACGACTCAACTCGACCACTTAGACCCTAAGTCACTCGGTAGGAAAGTAGAGTCCAACAATAGGTATCATTTCTATCAAAATATGCAAGAAAATGAAAAGAATTAATATTCAATTTCTTACTGGTTTACTTACTATACAATCGCATAAATCGCCACATCAAATTAATCATTCGAAGAGCCTAGTTGAGTCCTTGCATATCTACATTCATCATGTGTACAACGAAGTCGTTTAGACTATATTTAATTGTTCAAGGACCACTTGCTATATCAAAGTATTGTTCCTTGGTTCATGAACCTACCAATTATAATTTTTACATACCATAGTTTACTTTCATGTGTTGGTAAAATAAGTTTATAGTTTTCCATGTAGACATTTGCATTACAAACTCTTCTAAATTCATAGTTTTCAAAGGGTTCGACACTATCAAATCACTACCCCTTACCTCCAGCTTAAACCGCTCACGACTCAAAAATCAATAATTAACACTTCAAATCAAAATCAACAATTTTCAAGTAAAGTAAGAATGCATTGAAGCAAAACTAGGAAGATTATGTACAACTTAAATTTTTCAACTTAAAAGATTCAAGTCCTTAAAAGATTCAAGTCGACTCATCACAAAAAAAGGAAACCAAACCGTTAAATAAAAGTGAAGTTCAACTTAAAAACCCCCAATTCACTAATTTTTGCTAGAAATTCACAATTCGGACAAGTTAAATTCATTTTTGAGAAAATAGATTTAAAACTCTTTTATTACTAGACTTAGCCGACCCCAGTTAATTTGGGACTGAGGCTATGTTGTTGTTGTTTACATTTTCAAAGGCAACTTGAAGTTTATAAATCAAGTATTGTCCATATGAACCAACGCGAGATATTTTCAAAGCTAATAGAACCAACCATGTGTTTAAAACAAAATAAAAGTTGCATAGCACCCTATTTGAATTGAGTTTCACAACTCACTTCATTGCCAAAATCCATAGAAATCAAGGTTTACCACTACCAATCACATTAAAGTTAAGGAAATAAGTATGACTCATTTGAGGCATTTCATCAAACACCTTTTATGTGATTCAAAAATGTTTTTACCAAATTCAATCCAAATTAACTAAACCATTTCAAAACTCAAAGAAACAATTAGACTCTCTTTGTGACATTTTGTCAAGCACTTGATAGGTTGTTCAAAAATGATTTTATCAAATTAGTACAAATTAACCTCAATTTTATCAAACTCACTCGAATCATTTACAAGGACAAAAAACCCATAAAAATCAAGTTTGAGAGCAATCAAAAACTAAAAAAATGCTTGTTTAACACAATTTAATGACCCAACCATTTTAAACTAAATTAAACTTATAGCATGAAGAGTTGGAGTCTTACCTAGTTTGTAATGGAGCCTTCTACTCCAAATCTCTTTTAAGAGTCCAAATTTTGCATAGATCTACACTTTTTTCACAATGTCAAATCAAGGACTCGTCTCTTTTTAAAGCTCTAGGTAGATATCTCTTGTTTTTTTTCTCTTTCCTTTTCTCGTTTGTTCTTCTTTGCGAGCTAGTGCAGCGGAGGTGTGCTGCCGCTGTCCACCGCTGGACCTGTGCTGCTGCCTTCCACCGCCGGAGCCTGTACGGCCGCCAGATTCGTCGCGCCTTCCCTCGTCTCCCAATGTAATCTCGACAGCAAGCTCACTTCGGGGATGAACGAAATAGGAAGCCCTATTTCGTTCGATCCCCTTTTCATTTCTTTCTTTCTTTATTTTTTTTGAGTGAATCTCACTCATTCGTTACCTCGTTACCTTCTCGAATCATGTAGCATCAAGATATGAGGTCCATCACTCATCTAACTTTTAGATCTAAAGTCTCACAATTTGTAGTTATTCCCTTGGGACGTGAGTGACTCAAACAAATCCTTGTTTAAACAACATAAGATCTACACTTAGCCTTTATTATTTAATAAAGTGTAATCTTTACCACATCGAGCCTTTAATTCCATTAAATCGAATTTATCGCGATACCGTATCTCTAACGCATTAGTACGCCAAATAGAACTAAAAATATTTTAAATTTTCTTTTTATAAATATTTACGCGCTTCGACTTACCGCGACTCTCGATTGTGTATTAGACCACTAATAATTCACGATTAGCGATTAATTAATTAATTAAAATATGAGTTGGTATAGTCTTCCCAACTTAAAAAAAAATTCATCCTCGAAATTAGAAGGAAGTTATGCACGTGACTAAATAAATTAGGGATAATGTTTGAGTGAATTTTTTTCACCTTGATTATATGATTTCCTTATATATCTTTATATATAGTTCACGTGAGCAATCGATTTACTTAGTGCTAATCCAACTTTTGTCTAATTTTTTTGGCTTCATCTGTGTGATTCTTAAACAATCATTGATTCCAATGTCTCAATATCATTAATTATCGAAATTACAAAGCCTATCTCATAGAGTCTTAAATAGAGCCATACCACTTTAGTTTAACCGCTAAATTCATACTTACATCACACACACAGGCAAAAAGTTTTCCTCACTTGCTATCAAATTCGTAATACAAGCATGAGCCTAACCTCTATAATTTGGATTAATTATATAGTCTAACCGTCAGACTAAAAAACCATACTTAAATGTATTTTGGTGCCCATTAATGTCAAATGCCCTACCACAACTTGGTAGTAAAAGAAAACTCTGCCACAACTTGACAATAAATATAAGGATCTCAATCGGCTCCATATATGTAATTGGCTCAGTTGTACTACGAGTCTATTGGTAAAAGTTTTTAAAAAAAATACAGCCAGATTCAGGCAACTCGCGTATGATCATCTCTAAGAATCCACAATCATATGATCTTTACAATTCGTGAGAGTCAATGATCATGTTAGATTATTTAAACAACATTTTTTGTGTTCATTCTTAACCCAATCATGCTTATTCTCCAAGCATCTAATAGATCATGCTTCAACATTCCATTAAGTTCACTTTTCCACAACACAATATCTTTTCTTTAGAGTTGTGAGTCGGTCAAACCTTAAACTATCATCAGTCTTACGACACGCCATAATATTCAAGTTAATAACATCATTGAGAGTATAGTCTGAAAGATCCTAGCCCCGAAGCATGATAGGTGTCCTTCAAAATTTTGAAGAAACCTTGCTCTATCGATTTTCAGGTTCTTTTTCGAGCAACTCATTCATTCTATTCACAGGTGTTCATCATTTTCTATCATGATTTTTTTCAGGTGAGTTACTCTTATTTTATCAACTTTACACTCCGATTACTTTTACTTTTCGTTTTTTACAACATGCACTACTCATACAAAAATTCCCTTCAGTACATTTACTGGCGCATCCGCGCCAATTCTAAATATGTGAGAATCTTAAGATGTATAATCTCGTAGGATTTATACTTAGGTTGCCTCTGACCTTTAAAATGACCCGCGGACTCTACATCTGCCCGTAACACTTAATTCATTTCCAAGTTCCCAATGGTGGTGGTCGACCTCACTAACCATAGGACTATAAACGAACATTGTCACTAAAGTGGAGTTACTTGGGCTTGTGATCCAGCACTACTACTCCATACTTTCGTCAAAGCTAGAGGAATCCGTACATGCCTTTTTCATTAGCTCTCAAGTCATCTCAACACTTTGCTTCCTTAGAGTTTGCGTTAACTCCCTCCTCTTAAGTTTTTTTTATGTATCCTTCAATTTATCTTGTCACTTCACCAATTTTCTCAAACTTTACCTTCCCAAGTGCCCCTACTCAAATTATAATACATGAACGTATACGCGATAACGAATAAATTAAACACACAACGAGTTCTAGGGTGGAAGCTAGTATGTGGAAACCCCGTACAACATATACAATGCATAAATCATAGTGACGAGAGGAAATACACGTGTCTCTCAACCCAAATACCCATTTATAAAATATAATAAATGTGATATAGATACACCAAATAATCTACATATGTCGCACATCAATGTTCTCAACTTGGAGATTATGCTTGCAATTGTCACAAAAAGCGGAGACAATCCAGTGAGTAAATCAACAAGAAGTTCAACAATAATTCAGATAAAACAATAAATAAGTATATAAATCATGCAGGAAAGAAATGAAGCTAAAAAAAATAAAGCCCATGATAAATAGACTACAATAGTCAATGATAGAGACCAAGTGACCCGGAAGCAAAGAATAGGTGCCTAAGTGGTTTTGACACTCTACACGTGGGCTCAAAGCCACTTGACTACAAATAAGTATCAAATACTGGTACGATGGGAACAAGTCCTCTTCAACCGCACCTAATCCGTTTGGCACTGTCGACTCACTTGAGCCACAATTCGAGAAAACATTCCTAAAGGAGCCACAGTCGCAACCGGATGCTCAGCCTTAATGGAGTCCTTGAAGTCCTTTAAGGAGTCGCGACATATGGCGGATGCTCACTCAGAGGATTCAATCTCTTCTAGGAGTCATGAGCGTGACTCGAATGCTCAACCCAATAGTAAACAACGACTTAACTCGACCGTTTAGACCCTAAGTCATTCGGTAGGGAAGTAGAGCTTAGCAATAGGTATTATTTCTATCAAAATATTCAAATAAAGGAAAATAATTAATATTGAGTTTTTTACTGGTTTACTTACCATACAATTGCATAAGTCGCCATGTCAAATTGATCATTCGAAGAGCCTGGTTAAGTCCTTGTGTATCTACATTCATAATGTGCACAACAAAGTCATTTAGACTATATTTAATTGTTTAAGGTCCACTTGTTACATTAAAGTATTGTTCATTGGTTCATGAACCTACCAATTATAATTTTCACATACCATAGCTTACTTTCATGTGATAGTAAAATAAGTTTATAGTTTTTCATGTAGCATTTGTGTTACAAACTCTTCTAAATTCATGGTTTTCAAAGGATTCGACACTATCAAACCACTACTCCTTACCTCCAACTTAGACTACTCACGACTCCAAAATCAATAATCGACACTTCAAATCAAAACCTACAATTTTTTAGTAAAGTAAGAATGCGTTGAAGCAAAACCAGGAAGATATGTAAAACTTAAAATTTTCAACTTATAAGATTCAAGTCGACTCATCACAAAAAAGGAAACCAAACCGTTAAATAAAAGTGAAGTTCAACTTAAAAACCCCCAATTCACTATTTTTGCTAGAAATTCACAATTTGGACAAGTTAAATTCATTTTTGAGAAAATAAATTAAATTTTTTTACTTCTAGACTTAGCTCAATACCATCTCAAATTTATTAATTTCATCCATATTCAACAAATAAATACTAAGTCTATTTAAAAGGAGTTCAATCATATTTAAATAACATTTTACATTTTCAAAGGTAACTTGAAGTTCATAAATCAAGTATTGTCCATATGAACCAACGCAAGACATTTTCCAATCTAATAGAACCAACCATCCGTTTAAAACAAAATAAAAGATGTATAGTACCCTATTTTAATTGAGTTCCACAACTCACTTCATTGCCAAAATCCATAGAAATCAATTAGAAATCAAGGTTTACCACTACCAATCACAAGTCCTTGCATTAAACTTTGAAGGAAATAAGTATGACTCATTTGAGACATTTCATCAAACACCTTTTATGTGATTCAAAAAGGTTTTAACCAAATTCAATGCAAATTAACTAAACCATTTCAAAACTCGGAAGAAACAATTACTCTCTTTGTAACATTTTGTTAAACACTTGATAGGTAGTTCAAAATGATTTTATCAAATTAATACAAATTAACCTCAATTTTATCAAACTCACTTGAATCATTTAAAAGGACAAAGAACCCATAAAAATCAAGTTTGATAGCAATAAAAAAACTAAAAAATGCTTGTTTAACGCAATTTAACAATGACCCAACCATTTTAAACCAAATTTAACTTAGTGCATGATTTGACAAGAGTTGGAGTCTTACCTAATCTTTAATGGAGTCTTCTACTCCAAATCTCTTTTAAGAGTCCAAATCTTGCATAGATCTACACTTTTATTTAACCGTTGGAGGTTGAAGATCACAAAAATGAAAAAAAGACTTTCTTTGAGGGGAAATGATAATCTAACATTCTAGGATATATACATTTGCTACACAATAATGTAGAATTGATTGAGATGTGTGTCACACGAATTTCAAGGAATCTACATTATTTATGTAGCAAATGTATATACCAAAAGAATGTCAAAAAATCATTTTCTTTTAGGGTAGTGCTAAACGGACTCATTGAGTATGGACTCAAACGTCTAAAAAGACTTCAATACCATTAATTCAAATTTATAACCTCTTCTTCAATCTACCTCCACTGTTGCGGCCGCCACAACCCCTGCCGCGACCGTCGCCTCTATTGTCGCCGCCGTCGCGACCACTGTCGCCGCAGCCGTCGCGACCACCGTCGCCGCTTTAATCACCGGCCATCGATAGAGCCATCTTCACCATCTACCACCGCCGGCGACCAGGGAGAGAAATGCGAGAAAAAAATAAAAGAGAGATCAGAGATAGAGATGTATGTTGTAGAGAGAGAGGGCAGAAAGAGAAGAAAGAAAGCATAGAGGGGGCAGAGAAAGAGAGAGAAGAGAGAGAAATGTATATTGTAGAGAGAGAGGCGAGAGAGAGAAGAAAGAAAGCGAGATAGGGGCAAAGAAAGAGAGAGAAGAGAGAGAAACGAGAGAGAGATGTATATTGTAGAGAGAGAGGGCGAGATAGAGAAGAAAGAAAGCGAGAGAGGGGCGAGAGAGAGAGAGAGAGAGAGAGGTCATTGGTGTTGGTGAAATGTGACGTTTGGGGGGCGGTCGGCGGCGGCGAGTAGTTGTGTTGGTGGAAGTGGGTCAATATGTTAATGTGTGTTGGGGTTATAGATGAGGGTAATTGTATCTTTTAATTTAATGATGTATTTAAACTCCAAGTAAAAGACATTTTGAGTGGACTCTTTGAAGGCTAATAGATTTTTTGTTTCTTTTATTTAATACTAATATTTAGTGACTCCGGTGTGATTAGTGTTGATATCGTCCGAGATCTTCGAAATTAGATGCAAACTGCATTTGAGAAAATGAAGAGCGTAGGAATCGAAGATGCCATCGATCCTCCTTGTCCGTACCGACTGTTGTTGAAATGTCCTCTTGGTCTCTCTCCCTCTCAGGTGATTAAACAAACCCCGCTTTATTTACTCCATCTTTACATTTTCTCGTCAGCTTCCCTTAATTCTTCATTCCAATCTTTTCGTCTCCTTTGATTATAATGTTTGTGGTGTTGTTTTGTAACCGAAAAACGAAGGTTTCCGTGGTTGTCAATGCTTCTTACGACAGAGTTCCTCATCCAGATGTCGAATTGGAGAATTCCATTTCAGAGGTCAGTCGGCTACTTCTGCTGCTTCTTAGATCTTCACCCTTCCCTGTGTAATTGCACTATCGGTTGGTTTTTCCCAGATTTGGGAGCGAAGGACTCGAGAGAACTCGTCGTTGTTCAATGGTTCGAAGTTCAGAGTACGTTCTTCTCCTTTTTGGCGCATGGTTTGTATGATCGTGATGTAGTTTTGTTCAGGTTTTGAGGTTGGATTGGTTTATCTTTCGTATCTTATTCACAATCGGAGGAAAAATCAGACTTCGTTAAAGGATTAGATTTTTCTTTATTTGTTTGGAATTTGTTTCACATTTTGGGTGCTATGGATTGTGGTAATTGAAATTCAACATTTCCAGTTGGGTTTGATATTATAGGAATCTTTTTAACTGATATATGATGTTGTTTGCTGATGCATTACAGTATGGAGGTCATGAGTTGGAGAAAGGGCATTCTTCTGAGGATGAATTCTGCGTTTGTTTACGTCTTGGATTGACAGATTACAGGTCATCATCTCTATCTCTTTCTCTGCCACTGGACGATGTACATTTTTCTGCCTCTTGTATCTTGCTCAAGATCCTGACATTTTTTTTAGGTTAGATGTTGCTACAAGCACGTTTTGAGAAAATTTCAAACTTTTCTTTCTAAGGAGAATGCCTTTGACTCTTTTTTCCTTGAATGTTGGAGAGAACTTTCATTTAGAAGACGGATCAATGCTGAAAAGTTTGTGTGCATTTGGGAGTGTCTATTAATGTTTTAATTGTTTGTTCACCAATATTTGTAGTATTGTTCTATTAGCTTTCACATCATCTTTTGAGGATATTTTTTTTCTCCATTGACTGAAGGTGATTTGTTATCCTATATCTCACTCTCGCCTGACCTTTGAGTGCAGACCCACTGCTATAAGCTTTTCACTTAGCCTCCAATTCAAAGAAATGTACCTAACTTATGAATCAATGCATGGTTGATTGTTTGAGCTGATATGACGCTTATGTAATTTGCAAACAGGAGATGGATCAGTTATTGTTATAAAACCAGGTGGTTGGCCATACTTCCTTGAGTAAGTTCCCATTTAGAAAAAAAGAATTTCGACATTAAACTTTTTAAAGGCCATCAATAATAAAGAACAATCGTTAAGACAATATGATAGTATGGTAATTGGTAGACGATTGCCATACTTGGCAAGAATTATCAAAATAATGCAGTTCATAGATATGGTTAAACATTAAGCAACTAAGCATGCAGCATTCGGGTCCGCCTTTGCACCACATTAAAAATATTTGGTCTTTTTGTGATCAATTAAATCTTTCAAATGCCTTAACTTTTGAAAGAATACGATCATTTTTACAAATCTTTTGGACACCAAATGCACCATTTCATTCATTTGGATATATGTAAATTTTACTGCATTGTTTGTTCTTAGATATTATTTTTGCCTAGATATTGCTGAGTTTATTGCAACTCCTGTGTAAGTTGTTTCAATGGCTAGTATGAAATGTGTGAAAAGATTCAATTGTAAGTGTTATGCCTCTGCTAGAGGTTTTAAACATATTTAGTTGGATTCATTTGTTCATTTGAATGGCTTGGCTCACTTCTACTTATATTAGTTCTCTTCAGTTGTTATTTGCCTCCAGCTTCTAAGATGTGGCAGTTCTATAGATTGCTTTTCATTCTACTTGTTGCATTTATGCATTGTAATGAGTTGGTTTTACATAGATTTTCTTGAGTTCTGTTAATAGTATAAGATGCATTTTTATGACTAGTGCATTTCTTTCAGGACTTTTGTTGGCACAAACTTAAATGTGATGTGGAAGAAGTTCCTCGTCCCTTCTGAAGGTAATTTCACTTTAAGTCATATGACATGTGTAATAATGTTTGGTTCACTCAAGTGCCATATATATTGATAAAAACAATGAAAAAGCTTTTCTTGAACTAATTTCCTATTTTATTGCCTACCTTTCTAGTTCATTAACTTAGTGATTGTTGTAGCATCCTACCTATATTTTTGCGAACTTGCAAAAATTTGATCATTGTCCACTTATATAAAACAAAACTTCTCTTATTCTTTACATACCCAGTTCTAAGTTAGGATGAAGAAGTGTAGCTTTAGTTAACATTCAGTAATTAAACTTTGGGCCATTTTCTTTAAGTGGCTATAGGAATAAAATAAAAAAGGAAAACACCAGGGCTTTATTGATCAACAACAAAAAGGGTAGTACAAGCGTAGAGAGGGAGAAGTACACGAACACCAGAGAAGGAGGTATCTCCTCTCAACTAGACAAATTGTTTAGCCAACAAATGAAATACAAAATGCCTACTACACAAATGAACAATGACTCACTAATATACCCAACCCCCTACTTTTCCCTTTGCTCATACACACACAGACACGTGACTACTCACACTGACCACACTTACATCGCTCACACTTCGCTGACTTGCGTGGGACCAACAGACGAGGTAGTTGCATCAGAACCCATAAAGGTTTGAAAAATCGACAAACTTCGCCGAACTTCTGCCGAAGTTTGTCGATTTAAAAGTGAACAAAGTGAAGTACATGCGAGAGAAATGAAAATGCATAGATTCGTTTGACGACCCTCCCCCCAACCTAGACCGCCTCCCAGGCCCAATACCCAAACCAGGCTCGAGAATGCGGCCTGACACGCCTAACACAGTATGCGAATAATGCAACAAGTTCATATGGACCAAAATTGCAGAATAAAGTAAACGAGATCCATATGACTAACCATGAAACTATACGTGGGACCTCAATTCATAAATTGTCTTGAAGTCATTCATTTACTAAGAAGAAATTCAAACTAGAGGAGTGTGAGGTTCAATCTACCCGAAAGATCCATTTTACTATAACCCAAGTACAATAGTTTCAAAAACAAATAATATAATATAACGATACAAGACTCACATCAAAAGAGAAGACTCCAAGTTATCGCCTCTCCATTGTCTTGATCTTGCGCCAATGTGTATGGTCCTGAGATGTAAGTGAGGTGAGCTAAAAGGGACAACGGAGCTCAGTAATGCAGAAAACCCGCTCAATCATCAAATACGCAAGTAATACTTAATAAGCATGCAAGGCTAACATGAATATAAATTGAATAAAGGAGCATTTAAAACAAGACATCGCATGGATTTATAAAACATTCATAAATCAAGTCAACAAGATAGATAAAAGCATATTCAAGTCAAAACTCATTATTATGCATAGGGTTCACATAGAGAGATACTATAAGTAATAGTAATAATATAAAGTCGTGGTCTCATTCAATGCATACTAGTTATTGGAAAGAATTCGGTGACCGATTCACCTACCCTCGAGGTAATGGCAACCACTAGATGACACACAGGCCTTATGTGCCATCTCGTTAGTCTCGTCAACCCAATAGTAGGTTCATCAAAAGTCGTCACCGATGCACGTCCCTCTATCATAAAGTACAAGAGAAGGCAACTCCAACTCATGTCCTTAATTGATACACTTATGAATTCAATTAGACAAGTAAAGCCCTCGGTGACAAACTCTACAAACATCCTGGGGCAATAAATAGTAAAGCCCTCGGTGGCACCACAAACATCCTGGGGCATTAGATATTATTTGCTAATAATGCCTTCGGTGGGGACTCCACAAACATCCTGGGGCAATGAATATCATAAGAGGGGAAAACAAATGCACTCACATTCCATAGATACGTAGATCCAAACTAATAGCATGATGCAACCCATTTCCCCAGTTTCTAGTTAAAAATGTATGTCCTAATATAATTAATATTATGCCATATTTGATAATCGAGCAATCTCCCCACTTACCTCGACTCACAGCGAATCCTATTTTTCGATCTTCGCACGCTCGGGGTCCAATGGGAACTACCTTGCAAATCTAAACAATTTAAGACACACTCACATCAATGACATGTCATATTAATTCTAATTTATTTTTAAATTTATTTTGGGATTCACTAGTGTGGGTCCCGTAGGCCTCTTGTCGCTAGGTGCGAAAGTCGAGGGGAGGGACCCACCCAACTCTTCCCCTAGGGATGCGGTAGCGCGCCCCGTTTGCAGGTAAAATTTATTATTTTTATTTTATTTCATATACATATATATCATAGATATACATATATATATACATATTATATAATATATATACATATTATTTATATAGTATATATATATAATATATTTTAGATTAATTGTCCAAGGACGTTTCGTCCCTAGTTTTTAGGTGTAGGGGCCAATCTGCCCCTGGTCAATTTAATCCAGGGGCCAAATTGGCCCTTGTGGCATGTGTAGGGGGGAGCGTCCCCCCTCCTCTATCCTCTCGGGCAGGAAGCCCGAGAGTGGTTTGGGGGTTTTGGGGGGGCCTCCACTAGGGGGCACCTCCTCCCTCTTCGGCAGCAGCGGACCGCCGCACATCTTCGTTGACGGCGTCAACCTTGTCGCCTTCCTTCTTCGGTGGCGCCGCGATGGTGCCGCCCCCTTTTTGGGGTCAACTTTTTCACCATTACACCCATTAAAAATTATCCACCATTAATGCAACCAAACCAAGCTTGTAAATCAACTTGAACAAGAAAATGAGGAAGTACGGATAATGAGTTTACCTTCAAATGAGACTTTAGAGCACAACACCTATCATGAAATCACCAACAAAGTTCTTCTCTATCATTTTCTTCAAATTTGGGGTTTTGAACAAAAAGGGAGCTAGGGCTTACAATTAGATTTATATAGTAGGACCAATTAGTGTAGGGTTTGCCAAATTACTAAATTGCCTATAGGGTAGGTCTTTTGGATTTTGGGTTGTCACAATTCGCCTGAACTTTCGACGAACTTCACCAAATTTGACAAATGCGATCGAAGTTGAATCAAAAGTGAAAAAAAATTGTAATAATTCGTCGAAATTTACTAAGCTTCTATGAAATCTCGATTTTACTCCTACGAGGAATTCAAAAAAGGGAAATTCGTACCTGTAACCAAGGTTTTGAGGCTTTGCATCGCTGTTTGACTTCATCTAAGGCTTCCCACTTTATTCTCACAATGTCACCTACTTTTCGAACCCATTAGAGCATCATGGACTTGAGATTCGAGATTTGAGACTTTAGAGTTTGTTGCAAGTTGAGAAGAAGAGAAGGGGTAGCGAAGAAGGAGGAGAGGCGGCGAATCGATGACACGAATGAGAAGCGGCGAATCGATGACGTGAGAGGTAGAGAGTCAACGAAAAGGGGGATAGGAGTCAACAACGAGTACTATTCTATATTCCAAAGAAAATTCTCATTCTCCTTGGCAGGCTTGGATCTCGTTGGTGGATAGGCGCATCCTTTCATATGTTCGATGTTCCCTTTGAGAAGACCACCTTTAATGACCATCGAATGAGTCATCTCGGTGGTGAGCTTATGGTCCACATTAACATCAAGCTCTTCAAAGCGAGACTCCAGGTAGAGACCGTACTTGAAATGGACACTTCCATTGTAATGTGAGTAGCAACAAGCCTCTTAGTACCTTCCATTTACTCCGCAAGAGAAGAGCTCAAGGCTTCCTCACTTTGGACATTATGTGTTGCTATAAGTTGCTCTAATTGAGCTACCTTCTCACTTAGATCCATTGCGCTCTGATACCAGTTGTCATAGGGTGGGAAGTTAGAGGTTATTCACTAGGAAAATTCACTTAGTTTTTTTGCTCCCATTGTGGGGCACTAAGACGCTTATTAGTTCACCAAAAAAGCTCTTTGTTGATGCTCAAATGTGAATATGTGCGCCCACTCTATGCTTCCTCAAGCATAGAGTTTTTGACTTTTTAGAAACTCGTCATATTTAGTTATGTGACCCACTACACACGTCATAATTAATAAGGATTGAACAACTAGTAGAATCCACATTTCAGTGAGCGGTCAGGTGGTGCGCCCTTACCTAGTCACCCGTTCGGCCTAACCTCCCATTTGCTTAGGTGTCGTCTGTCTCATAATTGCCGTAACGGTGTTGGTCTTTAAGCACATGGAAAATGTGTCTTGAACTAGTCTTAGTCATGGGTTGGCTATACCTCTTGCCATGACCAAGTCACTACTCACAATTGCCTGGACCATGCTTGCTCACTTTGAAGCAGTTTGTCCAAGTCTTCTTGCGACTTGGTGTAAGCCTAAGCAACATACCCAGAGCTTCCTTGCTCGTAATAAGGATGTTCTTGGGATGCCTAGCTGGTCCTTGAGGCCTTAGGGTCATGCTTGCCGGAGCTCGAGTACCAAGTAGCGAATCTCGGCCTCTGACATCTATGGGCATAGCTCGACCATGTGTCAAGGCTTCCTAGGGATCGTGCATGCTTGTACGCTCACACACGACACGCAATTCAAGGAAGATTCCCCCTTTAGAAGATGCTAAGTCGTTCTTAGTGCAACTCGTCATTTCTAACCACCGAAACAATGATGGAGGTATCATCTTGCTTACGTGATCTATTTCCATGTTTGCTTTGATTTTGAAATAAGCTTGTAACGTCATTGTTAAAGAATACTAGCATGCTATTTACTTCATTATTATCATTGTCTTGTAGATGACTTCATCCAATGTCAACATACTGCAAGTCCATTAGGTAATGGAGCTATTGTAGAAACGGTTGATAAGAAAATTGTTTTGTTGCAAAGAAGCAATCATGTAGGGGAGTTTCCAGGACATTTTGTTTTTCCAGGAGGCCATCCAGAGGTATACCTTAAATTCAGATATGTTACGGAGCAAAATTATATCTTTTTCTTCCCAGTTTTATTGATTAATATCTTAGTATCTTATGCAGAAATTATCATGAGTTATCGTCCTCTTAGTTTATGTAAAGTCAATATCTTAATATCTTATGCAAAAATTATCACGAGGTATCATCTTGCTGCCTAAGTTTTCCAAGGCTGCAAAATGTTCTTATGAAAAAAAAAAAAAAAAAAAAAAGCCTGTGAAAATATTCTCCCCATTTTTTGCAATGGACACGGTGCCATTTTGTTTTAACATTTGTTAAAATCCTGAATTTCATGCGTGTTTCTCTTATTTTAGTCCTTGTTGGTTCTTTTATTTCATAAATTTTGTGTCAAATTGATTATCACTATTTCTTAACATCATGTATATTTTGTATATTTTGTTGGCAAGCCGACCCCAGTTAATTTGGGACTGAGGCTATGTTGTTGTTGTTGTGTATATTTTGTTGGCAGCCCCAAGAAATTGGATTATCAACCCATCTATGTGGTCAAGACCCAACAAATTTTCAAACTTTAAACAAGAAGGTTTCTCAAGAGATGTTCGATAGCATTATGCGTGAAGTTGTCGAAGAAATTGGAGTACCATTGTCTTTTCTTGTTAAGTTGCATCACTCTATTTTTTGCAGTTGAAGTTGAAGTATTTTCTTATTTTGCAAGTTGTTCATTTTAACAATTTCTTGATTCATGCTTTTGCCTACCCCAATTAATTTGGGACTGAGGCTATGTTGTTGTTGTTGTTGTTGTTGTTGATTCATGCTTTTTACACCATGAAAGAAAGGTCGCAACAATTATTTAATCTAAAGATGTGGCACATGCATTCTTTTTATCTTTTTGTTTCTAAAAACTTAGCAGGCATGATTTGGAATGTTCATAGCAGTGTAATGGAAGAGAAGCCTATATTTGGTTCTTGATTTTTGCAGTAGATATTTTACATTTCCCTATTTGCATGGATGAACTTGTTACATTCTTGTAAGGTATCAGTATCTAATTATCTTACAAACACGTCATCCTTAAAAGAATAAATCTACCTTCTGTAAGCGTGCTAATGAATCAGCTTCTTGGAACCATTGCTATTTAGCTTCTAGAACCTGTATTGCGATTTGATTTTCGGTTTTCAATTCCATATGGACACTTCTAGGATTTCATTTAGTTTCTTTTCCCATTCTATTTAAAAATCCTGATCGCTGGTAACATCTTGTATTGATTGATATTTTCTTTATAACTTATTTATGCTGCCTCACTATGAATATGACTTGTGAAAATGGTAAGGTGTATAGCCAAATCTTTGGGAGGAGCAAAAACATAGTAATGGGTAGCACCAAAAAACAATATGTAGTAATGAGTGACTACTTTGAATTACCTCTCTTTCTGCAATTTATTGTCAACTGTTATACTGGCTTGCCTAATTAGGATTACTGGTTTTTATGCAGTGTAATCCTGTCTTTATCGGTGTATCTCGTAGGGAGTTGAATGTGAGACCGACTGCTTTTTTCTTTATTAAATGTAAACTTGACTCCAAGGAAGTTCAAGAGTTATATTCCAATGCCCTAGATGGCTATGAGTCGACACAACTCTTCACTGTCTCAATGGTTGGTGAATGTTAAATTTCTGAACAAAGCAGATTGAAGCTTCTACTTTGAGCTGCAACAACTTAATATATATATATATATATATTTTTTTTTTTTCCTTTTCTTTCTTCCGTCTATATTGATAAGTCTCTCATTTTTCAGATTGAGTTAAAGAACATGGCAAATAAGATGCCTGGCTGCCACCAGGGTGGATTTGCTCTCTATGATTTGATGGTAGAATGTACGAAGGAGATCTAATTGAAGAAGAAAGATTATGGTTTTGCCTAAGAATATAGTAAGCTCTAAACATCCTTCTTTTTCTGTTTAAAATGATAAATTTCTGCATATCTGTTATTGAGTATTCTATTCTACAATCCATATAAAAGGAAAAATGTTTAGACTAAAAATTGTTTCTTCATTTTCCTAATAAAGAGCATTCTCTATTTCCCTCTTAAGATATTTTTGGAGCTACGTTCTCGTTTGAATGATTCTTACCACACGTTTAGTGCCTTTTATCATTCGGTTAGGGTTGAATGAGAAATACATTTTCCTTGAAGTCTATTGTAGAGTTTAGACCTAATGGGTTGTTGTAACTACTTCAATGCTATTGCGTTCATGATCGATTCATTATAATAGAATTGTCATTGTTGCAATTTGATAATGTATCTGATTATGTAAAAGCTCCTTCTATTATAGTCTAAAAGTTCAGTAATTTGGAGTCTTTTCTGCAACTCCTGCTAATGTCTCGTGAAAGATTGAAAACCAACTTCTGGCTACTTCAATAGGATAATATTCTCCCTTTAGTAATTGTAGACAACAAAACATGGTTTTTTTTTGTTCTCGTTTGTTTCCATGTTTATGTTGTTGTGAAGGACGTTGTTACTCCTTGTTTCGAGTAGTTTTCCTTTTAAAATATCAAATTACAACTTTTTTTGAATTTTTCTCTAATTTTGGAACCTCAACTGCTTGTATATTTACACTTATATTGAAAAAAGTGTTACAACCTAAGCATACAAGCCTAGAGTGCCTAATTACAATTAGGACTTCCCACCTAGCCGCAACTAGGATTTGTGCATAGTCTCAACTAGGTCTTCCCCTTTGACTTAGATTCCACTAAGTCTTACAATCATACAAATACAATAAGTTGCTGAAAAATAATGAGATACACTTTACAACACAAAGTGGTATCAAATTTTTTTGCTTTTTCTCTAATTTTGGAACCTCAACCGCTTGTATATTTACACAGGGAGGGGGGGGGGGTGAATTGGGTTACCGAGTAGTTATTGCCCTTTTAAAACTTTATGCGCAAATTACAACTATAATGCATACACTATCAATGAATATATATATGCTATGCAAGTGAATGGAATGGAAGAGATGGAAAGTGACACACAATTTATAGTGGTTCGATCCAACGATCTACGTCCACTACCTAACCTCCCTAGGTTAGGATTTTTAACCCCACTTATATTGCAAATAAGTGTTACAACCTAAGCATACAAGCCTAGAGTGCCTAATTACAATTAGGACTTCCCACCTAGCCGCAACTAGGATTTGTGCCTAGTCTCAACTAGGTCTTCCCCTTTGACTTAGATTCCACTAAGTCTTACAATCATACAAATACAATAAGTTTGAAAAATAATGAGATACACTTTACAACACAAAGTGGTATCAAATTCAAACACTAGCAAGCCTCCTAGAGCCTAACAACTCTTATGCATGCAAGTATGAGAATAAATGGAATATGCAAATATGTCACCGATTTTGTTGCAAATCCCAAATGTGAAATCGTTTTAAAAACTTAATATATTAGTGTAAAACCGATTTCAAGTCTAAGAACAATAGTTTAACAAAAATCAAGTTTAAGTGCAAAACTTTTGTTCAAATCAATCTTAGGGTTTGATAAAATAAATTTAAGTGCAAAACCCAAGAAGAAGGTGTTCAAACACACAACAAAATGATTTTCAAATCAAATACACAAAACTATGTAGATTAAGCACAAGCAAGATTTTAGATCTAAGACTTTCTTACAAACAAGAGAATGACAAAAGAGATCAGCTTTGAAGAGATTCTTGTACTCCTTTGAAAGCCTCAAAAGTGCTGGATTAGAGAACTAAAGAACAACCACAAAGATCTCCTTTTGCTTCTTCACAAAAATCAAAGTTCTTCTCTTTGTAGATTTTGAGTTTTTGAGTGTGTTTCTTCCTTCTTTTTTTTAACAAAACCATGTTCTTGGTGGTTTTATAATGTTAGGTATTCCATCTTGACAGTTTATGACCGTTCTAGGGATCCAAGGGTCCAAAATAAATCAAGAATTCAAATTAAAGTGTGTTTTCCATTTGTCAAAAAAAGTCATCAGATATGCAATTAGCGCGCTAATGCTTTGAGACCTAGCGCGCTAACTCGCACTTAGCGCGCTAATGAAATCATTAGCGCGCTAAGCTAGGGGACCTCAAAACAATTATTTTGTCCCTTTGTGTTAGCGACCCTTAAACTCGTCAGGGACCTAACCAACCCTTATATAACATGTTATACACGTTTATTATGAGTCATTAAGCCTAATTGGGTGGTCCGGATATTTTTACAAATCCGAAAACGGAAATTCACGATTTCATAATGTATTAGGGGCTTTTCTACAAATTTACAGTTTTCTTTTCGAAGACCTTTCAAAAACGAGTTTTTCTTTTTGAAAACATTTACAATGATCTCTAATATGCAAATGACCATCCACACAAAGTTTCACATTGTTTAAACTCATAGACCTAGTTATGTGTTTAAATTCCACTTTGAAACTTGAAGTAAACTTATAACTTTGAAAAATGGTTTAAGAAACTTGATATGCATGGACTAATGCATTTGGCTTGCGTGAAAGAATTTGTATACCTTACATTGAAATTACAAATTGCGGTTTGAACTTTCATCTTCATTTCTTCATTAATGCCGAGTCTTGAACTTGTATTTCTTGAGTACCCTTGATATGTTGTTTTGCATCCTTTAACAAAAACTGAAATATACTAGATGTTTATTAGTACATTTTCACCTTGTTTGTTTCCATCAAAATCTCGGTCGGAGTGTGAGTGACTAACCACTTAGTCCAACAATCTCCCCCTTTTTGATGATAACAAACAATATGAACTTTAAAGGTGTAAAACGAAATCTAAATGTATATCGCATTCATGATTTTATATTTCATATATGCAAGTTCAAAACACATCAACCTTTTCAAGTTCAACCACATTTTTCTCCCCCTTTTGATACCATCAAAAAGTGGGGCCAAGCATCCCCATAAATAAACACAATAGAAACAATACGAGAGAAATATACTCTCCCCCTCACTTTATGCATATCAAGAAACAATAGACGGTAGCGATACAAATGCATAGACGATAAAACATAGTGAAACAAGAAATATCCATATAGAAAACTCAGAGATACGCAAAAAAAAATTCATGATATAGATAGCATAAAGCAATGAGAGTATAGTTGTGGCTTAAACATGAGTTTGACAAAAAAATCGAAACATCTAAGACTGACATATTGGAGCCTAATGCTCATCTAGTGGTGGTGTGTCTAAACACTCCTCCTCGGGGATGGTGGTGGACGTGCGAGAGTGGAGGCATGATCATTACGCGCGGTCCGAATCGGGAGCAATTGACCTCAATGCGACGAAGCCGATCATTCGATCTTTGGATACTCGTCTCGATGGCATTGAATGACCGAGTCATATAAGTGTGCAGGTAGCCCAGCTGTGCAGATACGTACGCCGATGATGGAGACATATTCGGTGGAGGCGAGAAACCGCCGAACGTAGAGGGAATCGGAGGCTGTGCCGACTCATATCGCCTTCTTCGCGAACGAGAAAGTCCCGAGCACCTTCATCATCACCATCATGGTCATCATGGCCGGCATTGCCTTCATCGTCGGCGTTGTCATCATCGCCAAATTGATAGCTATATTCCAAATAGTCCGGCGCATCAAAAGGAGCCACCTGGAGAGTCCGTAGGGAGGGAGACTCATAGCCGCCGTGATGCTGACCATCTGGAATGGCATCTTCCCGAGTCCACCGCTGCCTATCACGAATGTAGCGGTATTTCATGGCTTTCAACGTAGCCATGTCGATGGTGTCATATATAGTGAGGGGGCGACCGCCTAATGCGAGATCTACTTGGGCAGACTCCAAGTAGGATGTGATAATGTGAGCATAAGGAAGATGACGACCCGAGCTACACGTGCTCGTCATATAGCCAATGATGATATGAGGCAGGCTGAGAGGTATCATACGAATTAGGTGCCCAAGAATGCACATGTCAAGGAGAGTGACATAGTTTTTACTACCACCTCGCGGAAGAATGACCTTGTGAAGTACCTTATGGAGAAGGTGAGGTAGGAGTTTAAAATCGCATCCGTTATACCAGTGGGATAAACGGTTAAAGTCCTTTTGGACCGAAGGAAGGAATTAAGGACTTCAAGACGGTCAAAAGGCCAACTGAGAAATTTGCACACAACCGTAGTCGTAGGATGGTGCAAGGGAAGTTGAAGCCGTTGAGCGAGATTTTCAGCGTAATCTCAATAGATTGGCTACCAACATGAGACGAACGTAGTACAAAATGGTTCGAAGTTTCGAGATTGGAATAGAAAACTCGAACCAAGGGGGTTGTAGTTAGCCTTGTGGGCACAGAAAGTGGTCCATCCCGCCGCATCAAAAATTTCCCGAATTGGGAGATGAGCCTTATCAAAAAGGCGACATCGACAATGGCGGGCCTTAGGATTTTGGCATCCGTTAGCCGTGGAGCCACTAACTCTAGGACCGATGCGGACTCATGGACGGCTTTGGCACGACCCTCACGTCGTGGGGCATTTGCCGGAGTTGGGACGGGGTGTGTGGATTCGGATTTATCACTAGATGATGAAGATTGAACAACACGTCGGCTAGAAGGACGACGTGAGGACGTGGCTTGGGTAGGACGAGATGTGGTGGGAGCGGTTTGTCGGGAAGTGGTGGCGGCGGTTGGTCGGGAAGTGGTGGGGGCGACCGAACGGGAAGAGGGACGGTTGGAAGTGCGACGAGTCGACATTTTGGAGGAAAAGTGAAGAAATTGACAAAGAAGGAGATGATTGTTACCTTGTAGGAGTGGAGATCACGGTGGAGACGACACAAGGAGAGTAGAATCGGCAAGAGGAGAGGAAAAATTTGGGAGAGATGTGAGTTTTGAGGGTAAAAACGAATTTATAGACGCTTTGGTCGAACGACATTAGCGCGCTAATGATAAAATTAGCGCGCTAATGGGTCGATTCATATTACGGGCGCACGCTATTAGCGCGCTAATGGGTGTTATTAGCGCGCTAATTCCCCTCTGGAAATTTTTGGTCAGTACATCATTAGCGCGCTAATTTTAACTATTAGCGCGCTAATTCCTCTCTGGAATTTTTTGACAAAATTTTTTGGATTTTTGCAATATAGCTTTGATTCTCCTCAAACTTCATGGACACTTCACTAACACCATATAAAAAGGTTTGGAATAGCTAAAACATATGTAGAAGGTTCGATTCTCGAAACATGCCTAACTCACGCCGAATTTTAGAAAATTGTTCTCTAGGCAAAGGCTTAGTGAATATATCGGCTAGTTGATCCTCTGTGGGCACATGGATGAGTTTAACATCGCCCTTTTGGACGTGATCACGAAGAAAATGGTGTCTAATCTCAATATGTTTTGTTCTTGAGTGTAACACCGGATTTTTCGATATGTTTATCGCACTTGTGTTATCACAATAAATTTCAAGACACCCAACTAGGATTTGATAATCCTCAAGTTGTTGTTTCATGTATAGAACTTGAGCACAACAACTCCCGTAGACACATATTCGGCTTCCGCCGTAGATAAAGCAACGGAATTTTGCTTTTTTCTTTGAACCATGAGATAAGTGAATTTCCTAGCAAATGACAAAATCCGGAAGTACTTTTCCTATCGACTAGACTTCCCGCATAATCGAGTCAACAAACTCGCGGAGTTCGAAACTCTTAGTTTTGTTGAACCACAATCCTAAGTCTTGTGTTCCACTTAGATATCGAAATATGCGCTTTACACATTTTAAGTGGGACTCCTTGGGATCGGATTGAAATCTAGCACATAAGCACACACCGAACATAATGTCGGGTCTACTAGCGGTCAAGTATAGGAGGCTACCTATCATTCCACGATAAAGTTTAGGATCTATGGGTTTTCCTAGTTGGTCTTTATCCATTTTGATGGTGGAACTACTAGGAGTGTCACATGCTTTCAGATTTTCGAATTTGAATTTCTTTAACATGTCCCTCACATACTTTGCTTGATTTATAAAAATGCCATGTTTGGATTGCTTTATTTGCAAGCCTAGAAAGTATGTTAGTTCTCCCATCATGCTCATTTCAAATTCATTTGTCATTAATGATGAGAATTCATTACATAGACTTGTGTTGGATGACCCAAAAATGATATCATCAACATAAATTTGAACAAGTAACATATCATGTTTTTCGATCAAAATGAACAAAGTAGGATCTAGCGTTCCTTTCTTGAATCCTTTTTCAAGTAGGAATGCACTAAGTTCTGTCATACCAAGCTCTAGGAGCTTGTCTTAGTCCATACAAGGCTTTTTGAAGATGATATACATGACCTGGGTGTTCATGATCTTCAAAACCCGGTGGTTGTTTTACATATACCTCTTCATTAATGAAGCCATTTAAGAATGCGCTTTTAACATCCATTTGATATAGTAAAAACCCATTGTAGCAAGCATAAGCAAGTAACATTCGAATTGCTTCTAGTCTTGCTACGGGTGCAAAGGCTTCATCATAATCAATTCCTTCTTCTTGATTGTAGCCTTGTGCAACCAACCTAGCCTTGTTTCTTACAATTTCACCTTTTTCATTCTTTTTGTTTCTAAAAACCCATTTGGTGCCTATGGTTGTGTGGTCCTTGGGTCTAGGTACTAATGTCCATACCTTGTTCCTAACAAAGTGGCTTAGCTCCTCTTGCATAGCCATTACCCAAAATTCATCTCCTAAGGCATCATCTATCTTAGTGGGCTCGGTTTGTGATACAAAAGCTATATGTCCTTCATCTCGATGTAATGTGGACCTAGTGATTACTCCTTTGTTTGGATCACATATTATTTGTTGGGATGAACGGCCAATTAGAAGTCTTGAGTTCTTAGGCGCACTTGTGTCGGATTCTTTACATGCCTCAACTTCTTGACTATTTGAAGTTTGTCCTAGGGTGCCATCATCTTCATCATCGATCCTCAATTTTTTCAAGTTTTGCATCATCTTAACTTTGGGATCCACTTCATCAAATTTTACATGGATAGACTCTTCTATGGTTTTGGTTGATCTATTAAACACCCTATATGCTTTGCTGTGCATAGAGTAGCCAAGGAAAGTACATACCTTTGACTTTGAGTCAAATTTGTCTAATTGATCCTTATCATTTAGAACATAGCAAGTACAACCGAACACCTTAAAGTAACTTATGTTGGGCTTTCGGCCTTTCCATAGTTCATAAGGAGTCTTTTTCACTTGCTTTCGGACATTTACTTTATTTATAACATAGCATGCCGTGTTAATGGCTTCGGCCCAAAAGTGCTTAGCTATGTTGTACTCATTTAGCATAGTCCTACACATATCTTGGAGTGTCTGTTTTTTCTTTCAACAACTCCATTTTGTTGGGGTGTTCTAGGAGAGGATAATTGGTGTGTATAACCTTGTTTAGCACAAAAATCCTCCAAGTTTCTATTTACAAACTCACCACCTCTATCACTTCTAATGATGGTGATTTTGTATCCCTTTTCATTCTCAACTAAAGCACAAAATTTTACGAACACATCAAACACTTCATGCTTATGAGAGAGAAAATACACCCATGTATATCTAGTAAAATCATCAACAATGACAAAGCAATATGATTTACCTCCTAGGCTTTGTGTTTGGGTGGGTCCGAACAAATCCATATGGATAAGTTCTAAGGCTCGAGTCACATCACTTGTTACTTTCGTCTTAAATGACGATTTCACTTGTTTACCGAGGATACAAGGTTCACACTCCTTGTCTTTCTTAAATGTGCATTTGGGTAGACCCTTAACTAGATCATGCTTAGTCAATTTTGACAAGTTCTCCATGCTAGAATGTCCTAATCTACGGTGCCACAACCATGCATCACATTCACTTTGTGCACTCAACATGAGACATTTTGCATATTCTTCTCATCAAAGTTAATGACATAAACATTTTTATCTCTATATGCAATAAATAAGGTTTCATGTTTCTCATTCCTAACAATGCATTTCGATGATTCAAACATAACATGAAATCCTTTGTCACACAATTGACTAATACTGAGCAAATTATGTTTCAATCCATCAACAAGATAAACGTTAGAAATAGAAAGTGAATTGTTACCAACGGTTAGAGACCAATAACTCTTCCTTTGTTGTTGTCTCCAAATGTAACCTTTCCACCATCATGCCGCTTTAGTTCAATAAATTGATGTGCATCTCCGGTCATGTGTCTTGAGCACCCACTATCCAAGTACCATGGGGTGCTCTTCCTCGCATCCTACACAATGGGAAACACACCAAATTTTGGTACCCAAACACCTTTGGGTCCGAGAATGTTAGTGTAGTAAACATTTTTAACTACCCATGCTAGTCTACCCACTTTGGCCTTTTGTAATGCACATTTCCCGACCACATGAGTCTTGTTGCATTTAGAGCATCTACGATCATCATTTAGCAATTTCTTGTAACTTAACAAGTTTGCTCCATAACCTATGCCTCTTTTGTTGAGTGCACGTCGTTGTGCTCCCAACATCATGTCAAACATTTCTTTACCATTTGTAAACTTATGCACCGTGCTAGTCAAGTCCTCTACTTCCTTGACTAAAGCATCTCTCTCCTCTATGACTTCATTTAAGTCACTTTGGAGATCATTAATGGTCTCATTTTGTGACTCTATTTCACTAATTGCAATGGTCAAGCTCTTTTTGAGTTGTTTGGTCTTTTTGACCTCCTTTTCCAACTCTTTCCTAAGCTCATCAAGATTTGGAACATCATCCAAATCATCAACATTATCAAAGTTAAAAGAGTTAGAATTTACCTCGCCTTGTGCCATGAGACAAAGTATTGCCTTCTCACTTTCCGATTCGGATTCGAACTTGATGATGATGAGTCATCCCAAGTTGCTTTGAAACTCTTCTTTCCTTTCTTCTTGTCAAACACCTTCTTGGATTTGCAATCCGCCTTGATGTGACCCGGTTTGCCGCAACCGAAGCATATGGTTTCATTTGATTTTCCTCCCTTGCTTCCACTTGAAACTTCTTCTTATACTTGTCTCGCTTGTACATGGCCCTGTTGAGCTTTCTTGAGAGCATAACTACTTCCTCCTCAAGATCATTGTCATCACATGATTTTTCATTTTCAATGATCTCTACCGATGCACTAGGGGAGCTATTTGCCTTCAAGGCGATATCTTTTCTTGAACTCTTAGTACCTCCACTTAATGCTTCCAATCTTGCTCGGTCTTTAAGTTCAAATTCATGGACTGTTAGCTCTCCACACAATGCATCAAATGTGTAATCTCCAAGATTTTGTGCCGATTGGATAGCATACTTCTTGGCATCCCATTCCTTAGGCAAGCCTCTAAGGAATTTATACACCGAAGTTTCTTGATCATAATTCTTTCCAAGATTCTTGATCTCATTCAATAGTTTAGTGAATCGAGTGATGGCGGTGGCTATGTCTTCATCGGACCCAACTCGGAAAGTTTCATAGTGCTCCTCAAGAATTCTTAACTTGGTCTTCTTCACTTGCATGGTACCTTCATAGTGTACCCCAAGCTTCTCCCATACTTCCTTAGCCGTTTGACAAGCACTTACTCGGTTAAATTCATTTTCACTTAGCGCACAAAACAAGTGATTCATGGCTTGATCATTTGAGAGCTCAATCTTTATCTCCTCGGCGGTGTACTCTTTCAAGGGCTTATCCGGTGGAGTGTAGCCACTTTCAATTGCATCCCATAAGAATCTATTTTGTGCTATAATGTAGAATTTCATTCTCGTTTCCAATGAGCATAGTTAGTTCCATCAAAATACGGAGGCCTACTCGAAGAGTTGCCTTCCGAAGAAAGCGAGCCGGATCTAAGGTTTGCATCCTTTCACAAAAAGAACACTCAAAGATACGTTAGTAATACTTTGAGCAATAACCCGCTTTGATACCAATTGAAGGTCACCCAAGAGGGGGGTGAATTGGGTTACCGAGTAGTTATTGCCCTTTTAAAACTTTATGCGCAAATTACAACTATAATGCATACACTATCAATGAATATATATATGCTATGCAAGTGAATGGAATGGAAGAGATGGAAAGTGACACACAATTTATAGTGGTTCGATCCAACGATCTACGTCCACTACCTAACCTCCCGGTTAGGATTTTTAACCCCACTTATATTGCAAATAAGTGTTACAACCTAAGCATACAAGCCTAGAGTGCCTAATTACAATTAGGACTTCCCACCTAGCCGCAACTAGGATTTGTGCCTAGTCTCAACTAGGTCTTTCCCTTTGACTTAGATTCCACTAAGTCTTACAATCATACAAATACAATAAGTTGCTTTGAAAAATAATGAGATACACTTTACAACACAAAGTGGTATCAAATTCAAACACTAGCAAGCCTCCTAGAGCCTAACAACTCTTATGCATGCAAGTATGAGAATAAATGGAATATGCAAATATGTCACCGATTTTGTTGCAAATCCCAAATGTGAAATCGTTTTAAAAACTTAATATATTAGTGTAAAACCGATTTCAAGTCTAAGAACAATAGTTTAACAAAAATCAAGTTTAAGTGCAAAACTTTTGTTCAAATCAATCTTAGGGTTTGATAAAATAAATTTAAGTGCAAAACCCAAGAAGAAGGTGTTCAAACACACAACAAAATGATTTTCAAATCAAATACACAAAACTATGTAGATTAAGCACAAGCAAGATTTTAGATCTAGGACTTTCTTACAAACAAGAGAATGACAAAAGAGATCAGCTTTGAAGAGATTCTTGTACTCCTTTGAAAGCCTCAAAAGTGCTGGATTAGAGAACTAAAGAACAACCACAAAGATCTCCTTTTGCTTCTTCACAAAAATCAAAGTTCTTCTCTTTGTAGATTTTGAGTTTTTGAGTGTGTTTCTTCCTTCTTTTTTTAACAAAACCATGTTCTTGGTGGTTTTATAATGTTAGGTATTCCATCTTGACAGCTTTATGACCGTTCTAGGGATCCAAGGGTCCAAAATAAATCAAGAATTCAAATTAAAGTGTGTTTTCCAATTTGTCAAAAAAGTTGTCGAGATATGCAATTAGCGCGCTAATGCTTTGAGACCTAGCGCGCTAACTCGCACTTAGCGCGCTAATGAAATCATTAGCGCGCTAGCTGCGGGGACCTCAAAACAATTATTTTGTCCCTTTGTGTTAGCGACCCTTAAACTCGTCGGGACCTAACCAACCCTTATATAACATGTTATACACGTTTATTATGAGTCATTAAGCCTAATTGGGTGGTCCGGATATTTTTACAAATCCCGAAAACGGAAATTCACGATTTCATAATGTATTAGGGGCTTTTCTACAAATTTACGTTTTTCTTTTCGAAGACCTTTCAAAAACGAGTTTTTCTTTTTCGAAAACATTTACAATGATCTCTAATATGCAAATGACCATCCACACAAAATTTCACATTGTTTAAACTCATAGACCTAGTTATGTGTTTAAATTCCACTTTGAAACTTGAAGTAAACTTATAACTTTGAAAAATGGTTTAAGAAACTTGATATGCATGGACTAATGCATTTGGCTTGCGTGAAAGAATTTGTATACCAGCAACTTCGTGCTGATAACGTGTTGTAAACTAAGTTGTAAGCCAACTAGAACTTAAGTTGGACTTGCTAGAGATTTAAGTGTAAAAGGAATAAACTAAGAACTACTAGAACAAGTAGAGAAGATGAGACAAGAGAGAAAAGAGCTAGAGATGAGAATGTAGAGATTTCATTCATACATTGTTGTGTTCTTTACAAGTGAAGGAATCCCCTTATATAGGCCGCTTAGTCATGATGAGAATAAGTACTTGCACAAAGTGTGCAAGTTACACCAAAGCCTCATGTCATACAAGATTACAAGTTACATGACAATACATGGATAAGTGATTATACATTGGAGTTAAATACAAGTTATGTAGAATGTACAAGTTACATTCAATGTAGAAGTCATGCTTGATGTTACAATTCAATGTGAGAGCCATACTTGACAATGTGATCATTCATAAGCTTGGTTAAATGGTCATCCAATTTACAATATTTTTTTCTTACATATATTTCAATTTTTATTTACTTATATTTGTTTACTATACTATTTCATGTAGATGATATTGTTATAGTGGACGAAATAAGAGATGAAGTGAATAGAAAATTTGAACATTGAATGAATATATTAAAATCTAAACGATTTAAGTTCAATATGACAAAGACCGAATGCATGCATTGTTAATTTATAAATATTAAATATCAAGATGATGCAGTGGTTAAGTTAGAGGAAGTAAAAGTTCCTTTGAGTAAATCACTTTAGATATCACTACAAAACAATACATGTTTAGGGATATTAATTTACTCATTTAACGATGCTAATTTGTGTCCCTGAGGATTTTACCAATGCATCCCAAAGTGTCCCCATTTGCATTGTTAAAAATGTTGTCGTCCCTCATTTTTGTGATGTATAACTTTGCGTTACTAGTATTTATTAGGGACATTTTTGTCATTTGTGTCCCTAATATTAGAACTCTTGTTGTGTATGCGTCCTAAAATTTAGGGCACTTATTGTTTATGCGTTCTTAAATTAAGGATGTTTATTTTTTTGTCCTTAGTGTCGAGACGCTTGTTTTTTTGTGTTCCTAATTTTAGGACACTTTTGTTAATGCGTTCCCAAATTAGAAATACTTATTAATTACATGTCCTTAATGTTGGGACGCTTTTATATTAACCATCCTCAAGTTTTAGTGTCGTTAAATTAGAAACACATGTATTTAGCGTCCTATATGGAGATTCTACAATAGAGCTCAAATATATATTAATGTCATGGGATCCCTTTAAAATGTGTTGTACATTAAATGTTTTGTACATTTATGACTCATAGATTAATGTATTGGATTGAATCCAATGGTTGTAAATGAAGTTCCCATGACATGGGTATTTTTATGGTTCCTATGGTGGTAGTAGTATATATATATATATATATATATATATATATATATATATATATATATATATAGAAACAATTAAAAATTAATATAATTAAAAAGAGAATTTTATATATAAATTAAAAATATGTTTCTATTTACAGTGAATCAATTATAATAAAATATATATGTAACGACGCAAATTCTACATGACCCGACTTGAGGGCATTTTTAGTTAATTGATATTTTATTTGTGTATGATGTGCTAATGTGTGTACAATATGTTATCATGACTTAGTATGCCATAATTAAATTGAATTCGCGCGACGATAAGACCTTACACTGTGAATGTACTTAAAATTAGCTAAGTAAAAGGTCTAAAAAAAGGTTAAGTGTGATAAACGTGTTAATTATAGAGTCTTAAAGTGACAGAGACATATATCAACCTTTAGATCTGCTTCTAAGTGAGTTGTGTTGACCATTAATCATTAGTGTCGTTTCAATTGAGGTAGAATGGAGAGATGAGATTGTATCTCACATTAAAAAAAAAGCAAATAAAAAAAGGTTTAAACCCTATTTTCATCTAAAACCACAATGCGCAACACCCAAAGAAAAACGCAAGAGAGGAGAGGCGGCCACGGAGAAGGAGCCACGGGTGGCGGTTGCGGCGGGCAGAGGTGGACAGGCGATGGTTCGACAACCAGTGACAACGACGTGGGACGATAGTGATGCGAGAGGATAGCAAAAGCGAGCCATGGAGAAATCAGTGGCGCGACGATGGGACGCTGGCAAGGCTTGACGACAACGTTCGAACGAAAAGATAGAGAGGTTCATTGCTAGACATGTAATCTCAAAGGGGAATTGGAGTTGATGACTCTATTGAAGGCTATGGTGAGGCTCTAAACCACATTTAAAATTTAGATCCAATTCAAATTTAGAAATTTATAGTTGTTGATGAATTTGAAGTAGTTTAATTAGAAGAGTTGATTTTTAAGGGTCTTTACCCTTGCACATCTAGTTAGCTTTGGAATAGATTTGGATTTGTGAATTATATTTTAAATGAGTCTTATTGATGAATTTGTTTAGTTGTTATGGGTTGTTTCGATTCATAACAATGTTTTATATGTTATCGACGAATTGAACTTGTTTTTGAATGTTTCATACCTTGGAGATGGTTTTGAAAATTAATGCATTCCATCTGTTTGATGAAATTGTCAAGAGAGACATTAACTTGTTCTTTTAATGAAATGCATGAGAAACCATGATTTTTAATGTCTCGTGGATTCTTTATCGAACTTTGTTTTATGATTTCATTTAATGGAGTAATCATTGGTACAACTTTCGAGTCTCGAAAGGGTTGTAACTAGTTTGCATTGGTTTCGGTAAAAATCCTTTTGAAACGTTTCAAAGAGAGTTCGCTCATTATTTTAAAGTCTTGAAACGATTATTACTTGTTCGTATTGATTTTGATAGAACCATTTTAAATTGCTATCCAGTAAATGATTATTCACATATGACTTTTAGTCTTTTCAAAATATGTTTTAGTCTCAATTATCGAATGTGGTTGTGTTTCATCTTTTTGAATGGAATTAAAGACTAAGTCGAGGCATGAAAGAAACTTTGATTGATTTCTTAAAATATGAACTTAATTAGTTTAAGTCATGGATTTTTTTACTAAATGCTATGATTTGGGAATTCTATATCGAACTTGACTCTTATGAGTGATTCGAATCTTTTGGTTGTGATTGGTCGATCGTATTTGATTTATATTAGAAAACAAAGTTTTATGTGATTTTTCTTGTTTTGCTTCACCACATGCTTGTTTTACTCGAAGCATCGATTTCAAATTGAAGTATTGATTTTAGAGTCATGATCAACTTAATTGAATTTAGTTACGAAATAAGATGAGTTCCTATAGCCTAGGCTACCTTAAATAAATTACAAATGAGTCTAAACTATGAGTGCTGTACTTGTATGTTTGTAGATACGAAAAGTAATTATTGTTTCTAATTGTTTAGATTCACAAGGTGGTTCACACCGAACCATTAGCGTGTGAGGATCGGGAGTACATAGCGCAAAGTAATTATTGTTTCTAATTGTTTACATAGGCATAGTCGAGGTAAGTGGGGAGCTTCGCTCAGGCATTAAATATGGCTTGAATATTAGATAAATAAAAATTTAACATTCACATTGAAAGACTTGGGATTGAGTTGCATTTAGTCAGTGGTATGAATATGCTTATCTATGGAATGTCTGTAATATGAACACTTGTGTTATTTGATAAAAAACGGTGATGTGGTAGTATGCTCATCAAAAGAGAGCGGTTTGCACCATGTGTAGCGGTGGTGTGGTAGTGTGCCTACCAAAAAAGAATGGTCTATGCCACGAATTGCAGTGGTGTGGGTGTGATCCCACCTAAAAGAGAGTGGCCTGCACCATAAAATATCAAGTTCACAAGTGGTCATAATTAGTAATGGCTTGGAAACACTTATTGTTAGTTTGATGGAACTAGATGGAAGTTACAACGGCCATTATGACCACTAATGGTTTACATCACCTCAAGGGTGAGTGTTTCGGTTACCGAATTCATACCACTAGCTAGAATATATTGAATGGAACAACGACTTATATTTATTATTATTTGTTATGGTAAATCTCTTATTGGACCTCGTTGCATGAATAAATAGAATTTATTTATGAATTGTGAATTCTCTTTCATGATGTGGTTTTAAAAAAATGCGCACTTTCTTACATATTGAATTATGAATCTTGCCTTTATGTTTTACTTGACTTGGAACTTGTTTACACCCCTTTACGAACAAGAATCATGTCTCCATTACTTTTCGTTGAATGCTTTACAATTCGGTTTACTACTTCATGTGTAGAATTGTTTTATTTTATAGGTAATACTTGCATGTTTAGTGTTTGAGCGAGTCTTATCTCTTATTGAGATTTGTTAGTTCTTTAGCTCACCTCACTTACATATCAGGTATCCACGTCGGCGCTAGATCGAGAAAAGGGAGAGGCGATAGTTGAAGTCTTCTATCTTAATGTGAGCCTTGTATTGTATTATCTATATATTCATTTTTGAAACTATTAAATTTGAGTTACATTTTAATTAGATCTTTTGGGTAGTTTAAACATTATCCTCCTTGTAGTTGAGTTATTATGGAGCATTTGGATGACGTTACATGGTTGTACAAAATGAAAACTCATTGATAGTTCTTTGGTACATATATAGATTTTTCTATATTTTGTTCCGCATTTTTATTTTCATATTGTTTTTATGATTATTTCGTAAGTTGTTTAGGCAAACCAGACTGCTTGTCGGGGCTCGATTCAATTGTTGAGCTTGGGAGGCAGTCTGTGTTGGGCGATCCGACCTTAGGTCGTGGGAGGATCGTCACAGTTGGTATCAGAGCATAGGTATTAGAACTTATGGAAAACGATTAGGTTAGTGAAACCTAAGTAGTAGAGCTTTTAAGTTTAAAGGTCAAGTTTTAAGTCAGACAAATCAATTGTATGAGACATTGATTTGAAAGTTGACTTAACATATACAATGATAAATCAAAGGATGGGATGAGATAAAAAAAAGAAACTTGAGAAAAGATTTGCTACGATGATTATTTGCTACTTTTTATATATAATATATAGTTAGATATATGGTGAATTGTCTTCCCCTCACTAGTTTGATTGTCTCTGACGAATTGTGCGAACGGATGAGAAACTTGAGTTCTACAAGACTATAGGGGGAATGACAATAAATGACGCGAGGAAATCGAGGCGAGCTCTTTGGGAGATTCCACAAGTACTTCAAGAATGTCTGTAACGACTGTTGCGAGGATGAATAAGCTTCAATGGAAAATACATGGTGTGATGCGTTTATATTTAATGATAATGTAGCAAATAAGAGGGTTAAATAAAAATCATGAAACTTAAAAGGGCAGTGAGTCGCCACGCTGCATACGTAGATGGAAGTAGGGACGTGGTCACATTTCGAGAAGTGACTCTAACTCTTGTGATTCTAATAAAATAGTTAAAATTCATGATACATTGTTTAAAAAGAAGTTATTGATTCTAGCAAGGATGCCAATGATTATTGGTCATAAATATTAAAAATTAAGTTTAATTTGGCAGAAAAACTAAACTTGATAACTTAATTCAAGATAGGAAAGACACGTGTAATCCATTTTCCTCGAAAATCGATACGGATTCGATTTCTTAAGGATTGAATTACATTTCTCAAGTTTTAATCGATTATGTACAAAAGAAAGTTAAATTTAAACTAGCTATCAATGAGGTGAATATCGAGATTGAGGATCCCAAACTGAGGGTTAATTCGAAACGTAGATACATGACGTACGGGATGTCGAATAAGAAGTTAAGAATACCTTGAAACAAATCAATGAATAAATATAGTGAATACAACTTAAATGATGCACATTTTAGTAAGTATTGCGCCAATACACTTGAGGATTGTGGAGTTAAGAAAAATTGGAGATCCCAAGTCAAAAAGACTACCTTTGACGTTCCCGTCACGTGTAAGGATCGCGTCATCAAATTGAAAGTCATAAGTATTGAAGGAACAAAGGGAATAAGTCAAAATAATACAAATCAAAGGCAACCTACTTAAAGAAAAAAAACTGTACTAATTTAACTAGAGGTGCGTTGTCTTACAAAATTGGGGATGCCAAAATTTGTTAATTTTTTTTCGAAATGAATGAGGAATATGCAATGTCGATAATATGATTGAATAATTAAGGAATGCCTCAATCCGAACGACATATGTGAGTCAAATTAGTATGACTTGAAGAATATACTTTAGGGTTATTGATATTATAATAAACTTAATGATAGGTGAATCATTAAAATAGGGGATACTCCAACTAAAAGAATATTTTTGATATGAATGGACACATAAACTAAAGACCTTGAGTCAAAGTGGAACCTAACCTGAATGGTAGGGGATGGTTGAAGGAATGATAAATGGTCGGACCAATGATACGTTGATAACTAAAATTAGGGATCCTAGGTTAAGACCGATTCACAATAAAGTCCATATCATGTAACATGAACGATATTACAACTAGGGATGATGAGGAAATACCCTAAACTAGCTAAGAAATATGAATACATGAGCAAAGATGAAATCTTTTAAACTTCACACCGCTAAAAATTGTTAAACAAAATGTGTCATTTACACTTGGAAGCTTGAAAGCTTAATGTGAATTTTAAAAGTGGAAACCACGAGCTTAGCGTCGCAAGAAAATTCTCGAAGTATGTATAAATGTAAGTTTGGATACCATTGAACCAAAGCTTTAAATGGCATGATGTGCGAGTACGCTTGCCTAAGTACTAAGTATACAGTCGTGCACTTCACTTACGGAGTACCTAAAAAAATAAAAATAAAAATAAAGAGTAGACGATAGTAACTTACACGAGTAACAAATTGAAAATGTTAAAGGTGAATTAGTAACTTGAAACTATTGGATCGAAATGAGATTACGAGTCCTTAATGACAATACCAAGAGTATAAGTTGTATATTCTTAGAAAACGATAGGAATGTCAAATCTAAAATATGATAGTTAAATCACCCTTGCTTCTAGGTGAAAAAAGAAAAAAAAGAAATTTTAAACAAACTATAAGAGCTAAGAATTAGCTCGAAAGGGTGACGAGAAATACTTGTGCACCAATGTGAACCTGAATAGGCAAAAAGAATTTAAAACGGTCACTCAGGATCATGATAGTTGATCGGTACAAGGACGCGATGCAACAGGTCTCTAAAAAAACTCGAGTGAATTACGATTGGAGACCATGGTCTAAAACAAAAATACGATGTAATAAAGCACATACAAATGAATACTGAAAGCTGTTTAGAGATAGCGACGATGATTATTACTCCACAGTCTACTGAGAATGGAAGCTTACTGTCACTACAAGAAAATGGATATTTAGAAATGAAATTAGCAACGGAATTAAGTTTCGTTGCTAAGAAAAATTGGTTAGAAATGGAATTGAGACGGACTAATTCAGAGACGAAATAGAGAGAGATCAGAGACGGAAATAGAGACGGATTGGAGACGAAATTAAATTCCGTCTCAAAAAATGGTGCCAATATTCCCATCAAAACTTTATTTTTTTACAATCGCCCGTTACGTCTCGAGATTCGTGCGTGATTCGATCTCGATGATTGAAAAATAAAAGACCAACCACAGAACTCTCCCTCTCTCTCTCCCGATTGTGACCATCAACCCTCTCTGTCTATCTGAAAACGCGCTTTGTCTCACCGAAATCTCTCTTTCTCTCTCACCGATATCTCTCTCTCTCGTGTCACCGCTCTCTCTCGCGGAAATCTCACTCACCGTCCACCGCTCTCTCTCTCTCTCATCGCTCTCTCTCACCGGAATCTCACTCACCGTCAACTCTCTCCCTCTCACCGAAACCTGCCGTCGCTGCTATTGAGGCTGCGATGAGGCCGTCGGGTCTGCCGTCGCGGTCTGCCGGAGATTGGAGCCTCCGAAGCCCTCCCCGTGTGCCCTCATCGCACCTTAAGCCGTTGCCGCTGTTCGCCGTTGTTCGTTGCTGTACCTCACCATCTTCGAAGCCTTCGCCGTCTGCCCTCGCCGGACCCTAAGCCTTCGACTTTGAAGAAGGAATGACAGATTAGGCATTGGGTTTGAAGAAGGAAAGACAGAGAGGGTGTTGGATTTGAGTAAAGGTACGCTTCGGGTGTTGAGGGTTTTAGGGCTTCATTGAGATTTTAGAGACGACATTGGTGTGATTTATGGTTGTTAGTTTGTTGATTCTTTGTGAATTGTGGTTGTTTGTGAAATATGAATTTTATTTTTTTGTGAATTGTGATTTTTGGTTGTTTCTTTGTTGATTCTTTGTGAATTGTGGTTGTTTCTTTGTTGATTATTAGGGTTTTTGTTAGATGATTGATTTGTTTTTTTTTTTTTTGCCTTTTTTGTCATATGTTGAGTTGTTTATTTTGATTCAATATTTCTGTCATTGTTGATGTAAAAGTGGATGATTTTGAGTTTTTTTTTTAGCTTTCATTTGTTGAGTTGTTTATTTGGATTTTGGGTGTATATTCTCTAATTTATTTAGTTCATCATGTTGATGTAGAACAATGAATATGGTAGAACATCGAAGTATCATGCCATTGATACTGTTTTCATAAACTTATTTATAACAAAGCTAGGAGTTAACTTGTTTTAAATTGATATGAATGAAGGTGTTCTAATGATGAGATCCTACTTTTAAATTTGTTTCAAGTGTTCGTAACCAGAATTTGAAAAAATTTATGCCATTGCTTGTTGATATAGTTACACAAATATTTGTTCCTTGATGAAACAGAGACTTGTATAGGTTTCAATTGAGTTAGAATGAATAATGATTTTGCTAAACCATGGTGAATGATATTGTTGTTGAAACAAGTCAAATTAAGACTCATTAAGAGTTTCTAATTGACTTTTTAGGCAAAATCCTAATTTGAACAATCGATGACCAAACACTTAAGATCAAGCAATTTAATATACATGCATGTATATATTATTCTCTCCACACATAATCTTTTTTCCACTATATATATGGCCTTTCATAGTAGTTCTTTCCAAACACTTAAGATCAAGCAAACAAAACTACTACTACTACTACTACTTGAGCTAGTTAGTGCTCACTTCAAGCCCATTTCTTACACTACTTGAGCTAGTTATGTCTCTGAGATATCGGTTGATGAAGTTACCAGTTGATTATGGCTTTAGCATACACAATATATGCATATTTGTAGTTACACACCTATAAAACCTTGCAATATATGATGGGACTGCTTGGTATTAGACCTTCGTTCCTTCCTGATTTATGACAAGCTTTATTTAAGCATGAATCTTGAAATTTTGGATGAGTGTAAAGATAGCTAATGTAATCTTGGATCTTCATAGTAAGAAGATTGGTTGAGCAAAAGGAGGATGGAAAAGATTGTTAAGTGTGATTCTAAGTTTGACGTGTTCTAGAACCTCTATGACAAGGTGTGAGAACGTGTTTTTACTTAAAGATGAAGTAACAAGAACTCGTGACCAAGACTGGTGCAATATGTTGAGTAACATGAGCAGACTCGAACACTGGCTTAGGTCCATTAGTTGACTCAACTAGCATCCCAAACTCCCACAAAAAGTGACTTGAACTTTCAACCTCATATAAAGGTAAGTACTTGGCAAACCAGTGAAGAAACCACTTAGTTCGCTCAAGTTGACCTGTGATTCACACCCAACTAATTTCATTGATTGTGAATATTGTGACGGCCCCAATTTTTCATAAATTGGACCCCGCCCGGCCTAAGCCCACGTGGACCCCCGAGTAAGTCTCGCAAGGTCAACGAGAGCTTAGTCAGCCTTCAATCCATCATTTTCAGTAAATTCACGATTTTACAGTTGAGTTATTAATGTTTTGCAAGTTTTACAATTTAGCGGAAGCAATTACTACAAATAAAATAACTCAACCGTAATTAAAAAGTTAGGCAACCTAATTGTGGAACCCAGCATAGATATATCATCATTAGAGGAGAGTAAATAAAAGATATACACAAATCACCTAGCTATGGAGCTTTCCCCCTGCTAATCGTCTGCTGCTCTGTGCTCGGTCAAATATAAGAATGACGAGCACAGGTAAGTATAGCCAGTAGGACATATACAACATTTCAAAATAACCAAAGCGGTCGAATTCATGCAAGTTGAAAGAAACGAACAGGTAACGCAAGAATATAAAATACTGTAAATAATCCATCGATGAGTGATGCCAAGTAACAAGGAGTCCCGACAAAAAGGTCGTTGAGTCGCGGCAAAAGCCCAGCAGACTCGGGTTTAGGACGATACACCTGCCTCCCAGCCCTAACCCTTGCGACTATGAGATATCCACGGACCCGGATAAGTGCCCCCAACGTACACTCAATTGGGAGATATCGACGGCGTCCGGATAAGAGCTCATATCGCAGATAAATAGTAACCATGACTCACTTGCCAATGGACCCCTCAACCGACAACAATCTCAAAGATAGCTATCACAAAGCAGTAATCAACAATAGTGAAAGGAAGCTATCACAAAGCAGTAAACAATAGCCAATGGACCACTCCACGCAATAGCACTTTCAAAGATATTATCCAAGCAATGAATAACAATATCAAAGCAATGATCAACAATATCAAAGCAATGAAATTACCGTACAGTTCCTCACTAGTTTACTTACCTCAAGAATGTTTCGCTCACGCCTCGATCAGCACACCCGACACCCGACTATAGCATCATAAGCCCCCGGAATCAATTTATACCATTTTACGTGCAATTATGCTATGGACTCATAGATTTGCCATTTTTATTTTCATAAAAATTAAGTTTTTACCACCCTTTTTTGAATTATACCGGGGTGCCAAACGCTCGAAAAACTTCGAACTCATTTTTTCTAGCTTTCCCCAATTTTTCATATTTTTCGAGGATTTTTCCAGAATTTTTTTTATCTATTTTAGTCTATTTTATGTAATTTAGCTTTTATAAGAAAATCAGTTTAATTTAATTTAATAATTAAATATATTATTTTATTGGGGTGGGTCCGGGCTGACCCGACCCGGTCAAAGCGGACCCGGGTCGGTTTGACCAGGCCCGACCCACTCGGGTCAGGGTCGGCCCAGCCTAACCGGCCACCGGGCCGCGTCGGTCCGACCCGACCCGACCCGACCCGACCCGCGGGGGGTCTTCTTCCCCACCAGAGCACTTCGTTCAATTTTTTTTTGTTTCTTTAACGCTGGGGTTGGGCTTCCATCCCCAACAACCCCAGGTGGGGTTTGTATGCAGGGGAGACCACTCCCTTGCCTTCCTCGAGCTCGGACGTACTGCCATGGCAGTTCGTCCGAGTTCGCCAACCACCCGAACCCAACAACAACCCACACATCAACAACAACGACAAACGACACCACAACAAGGGAATTTCACTCACCTTGCTCAGCTCGCTCTTTCTCCTTCTCTCCCGCTCCCTCATTCTTCTACATCTTTCGCCTTCTCCTCCCAATTTTTCTTCCTCTCTAGTTCGTCATTGTTTTCTCTCTTCTTTTTTTTGTGTGTGAAATGTGGATAAACTCCACCTTATCCATATGGACCAAATATATATATATATATATATATATATATATATATATATATATATATATATTATTTATTTTTGATTTCTTCCTCATTAAGTAAACTTGTGTCCTCGAGATCCGTGTGGTGCGAAACTCGAGGCACATCAAAAACATATTTTTTTAATGCTTTCCTTATAAAATGAGTAGCGCACATCTCGAGGCACCAACCCCGCCTCATTTCACAAATCTCGATACCACGCTATACGCATCACGAGGCGTATCCAATGTACACATTAATACCACATAAAGCCATTATAGCCACATTAAGCCACTATCTCGGTCCCACGTCGACACGCGACTCGAGGCGCATCCCTATTCGTGTTTCGGCTCACCGCATTCGCCGCATATACTTTTCTCAACAATTAGCATTATAATCTCAAATTGGATATTACACATGACCTCAGAGTCTCCACCCGAGATTTAGACATACGCGTTTCGACGAGTGGATCCCACAAACGACTCCGACCGGCACGTGGCACAAGTCAAATTTTCGGGCCATTACAGTCTTCCCAACGAATTAGAATTTCGTCCTCGAAATTGAAGCAAGTCTCAAAGGACAATGGTGTTTTATGAATGAAGACCCAAGGCCATACCCGACCATACCCCCATCTTACTCTGTAGGGTTGGGCTCCTCCGCGACAAGCTGGGCTCCTCCGTGACGGGCTGGGCTCCTCCGAGACCTCCAATCAAGGACACACCATATGTCTCCTCCCATCAATATATGCCAGGGAAACATCTTCGCAACATATATTGGAATACAAATGAACATGTTAATCTTGATCCACTGTCACTAACATACGTATATCCGCTGTTTGTCCGCGAGAATGTAAATCAGTGTATTTGACTGTCCGTTAGTCTCCCTGATCGAGTGAGTCTCAACCCAACTCGTACCCTCTATCAGGTTACGTGGCAATAATATGAATATGTTTTTGGCTCTGCTGTACCTGGCTGTCCATACGTCCATACATATACGTTGAAATCCCGATCCAAATGGAACATGTCCATGTCCTTGTCCCTGTGCATGACTAGATCGCTGTCCTTGTCAGTGCACTCGACTGGATCTCCGACCCTGTCTCTAGCCACCGTCTCCTTATGCTAAGGATCTGACGGTGTTAGCTGCTGTACTACACTAGCGTAACTCGCGCTGGTCCATCTAACACTGGCGCCATACACGCCGCACATGGTGGAAACGCAATGCGCTCTGAGGTTGATCTCTTTGCCACGACCGTCTAACCCTCGTTTTACTCAGATCACGTGTTCGAGCCGTCGTCACTACCCCAGACCCAATCGAGTCCAGTAGACCGTGTACAAAGTAGTAAGCATGGTCGGTGTCAGTATCGACTGCACTCCAGCCTACTCCATCAAGCGTAGATACTGATCCATATAATGCATCACCATTCTTGAACTTAGCCCATTCCTTAAGCTTCCCCATCGACGCCACCGTAGTCCGCAACTAGACATCGGCCTCGCCGAACAACGAAGCTGATAAGATGATCGACCTCATATGATCTGGTGTGGCCAAGACGTCATGAACCTTTGCTGCTCTGAGATTCGTACCACCGTGAACTTTTTCGAGTGATGTCGTTGAAACTCGCGAGATGGCTCACCTTAGCCGTCCTTCTAATTCCCATATCAGTTGGCCCGCTCAGCATCTCCTCATGTAAGTACGAGTTTAACCCGTTCACTCGAACGCACTTGTTGTTTGTTTGTTTTTTTTTTCTATCATGATTTGTCAAGTGTGTTATTCTTTTCTTAGCAACTTTAAACGCACGTGTTTACTTGCACGAAAATTCCTTTCCCTACGTTTACTAACGCATCTGAACAAATTTTAATATGTGAACAGTCTTGAGTTGTACAATCTCGTAAGATTTATACTTAGGTGGCTACTAACTGTTAGAACGATTCACGGACTCTACCTCAACCTGTAACACCTAATTCATTTATAAGTCCCTAAAGGTGGTGGTCGACTTCACCAACCCTAACACTATAAATGTATAGTGTCACTAAAGTGGAGTTACATGGGCTTCTAATCCAACAGTACTACTCCAAAGCTTTCGTCAAAGCTAAATGAGTCTGTACATGATGTAATCATTAGCTCTCAAGTCATCTCAACACTCTGCTCCCTTAGAGTCTGCGTAATCCCCACTTGTCTCACAATTTATTTGTAGGGCACCTATTGATTTCTTTTTTTTTCCCTAACATTTCACCTTCTACCTCGTCTCAAACTTTGTCAGTTTTAAAATTCGTGCTTGGAGCATAAATAGGCATTGTTGAACTCTCTTGATTTAGTTTTACTTTGCTTGGCAATCTATATATATATGTATTGTTATGCCCACATTAAGAGCTGCCATGATTTAGCATCTGTTGGTTAATTTGTTTCAAGTGCATTTTAAAAGTTATGGGTCATGGCTCCTGCTGACATGTATGGTTGTCTGGTTCCACAACATCCCTTGTGCCTCTTTATCCTTGCTTTTTTTGGGTTTGTACCTTCAATTTACCCCACCATTTGCTCAAATTTTTGAATTGGCCCCAATTTTAGGTACCCTCTACTATGGTCCTCAAGTCATCATCATATTGAAAGCCCTTCATCCATTATCTCATATTATAGAATTCATTCAATTTTTTTTTATGATGCATTTCTTTTGTCGCTAGATATTATATTGCTTTGGTCGATCCTAATATTGATGATAAACTTTTAAGGCTTTTGGAAGCAATTTGCATAACTAGATACAACTCAAATAGCTATGCAAGTAATTGAGACAACACACTCTAAATTTAGACTATGAGGCACTTATATTTGGCCGCGGTCAGCCAATTGCTAACAATCGTGGCTCAGGTAACAAGTGCAAGAAATACGAGCTTAACCTGATCCCGTGCCTCCTCGGCCACTGTAGGCCTTGCTTGAATCCTGCAGCACCACGATCATTTCTAGACCCGGTCTGAAGTGTCATCGCGTTTTCCATAGCCATGATTCCTCGAATCAGTGTAGAATTATCGATATCGTATATAGTATATTAAAATACAACAAATATACCATATATGATACATTTTTATTTTCCCAAACTCTCATCACTTCCCAACGAAGACTTAAGTCAGGATCGTAGGGTTCCACTCTAAGTTCAACCATTCCTAACTTCCGCTGATTTTGTGTTTTAATTTCAAGAGTCGAGTATCCTAGGCTTTGATACCAACTGTGACGTTGGTATCACAATGTCTTAAGCCATCAAATTCTCAAAATTTAGGCTCTGATACCAACTATGACGACCCCAATTTTCCACAAATTGGGCCCCGCCCGGCCTAAGCCCACGTGGACCCTCGAGTCAGTCTCGCAAGGTCAACGAGAGCTTAGTCAGCCTTCAATCCATCATTTTCAGTAAATTCACAATTTTACAGTTGAGTTATTAATGTTTTGCAAGTTTTATAATTTAGCGGAAGCAATTACTACAAATAAAATAACTCAACCATAATTAAAAAGTTAGGCAACCTAATTGGGGAACCCAACATAGATATATCATCATTGGAGGAGAGTAAATAAAAGATATACAAAAATCACCTAGCTATGGAGCTTTCCCCGCTACTCGTCTGCGGCTCTGTGCTTAGTCAAATATAAGAATGACGAGCACAGGTAAGTATAGCCAGTAGGACATATACAACATTTCAAAATAACCAAAGCAGTCGAATTCATGCAAGTTGAAAGAAACGAACAGGTAACGCAAGAATATAAAAGACTGTAAATAATCCATCGATGAGTGATGCCAAGTAACAAGGAGTCTCGACAAGAAGGTCGTTGAGTCGCGACAAAAGCTCAGCAGACACGGGTTTAGGACGATACACCTGCCTTCCAGCCCTAACCCTTGCGACTATGAGATATCCACGGACCCGGATAAGTGCCCCCAACGTACACTCAATTGGGAGATATCGACGGCGTCCGGATAAGAGCTCATATCGCAGATAAATAGTAACTATGACTCACTTGCTAATGGACCCCTCAACCGACAACAATCTCAAAGATAGCTATCACAAAACAGTAATCAACAATAGTGAAAGGAAGCTATCACAAAGCAGTAAACAATAGCCAATGGACCACTCCACGCAATAGCACTTTCAAAGATATTATCCAAGCAATGAATAACAATATCAAAGCAATGATCAACAATATCAAAGCAATGAAATTACCCTACAATTCCTCCCTAGTTTACTTACCTCAAGAATGTTCCCACTCACGCCTCGATCTGCACACCCGACACCCGACTATAGCATCATAAGCCCCTGGAATCAATTTATACCATTTTACAATTTTAGGGTCGCATTACGTGCAATTATACTATGGACTCATAGATTTGCCATTTTTATTTTAATAAAAATTAAGTTTTTGGAACCCTTTTTCGAATTATACCGTGGTGCCAAATGCTCGAAAAGCCTCGAATTCATTTTTTCTAGCTTTCCCCAATTTTTCATATTTTTCGAGGATTCTTCCAGAATTTTTATCTATTTTAGTCTATTTTCTGTAATTTAGTTTTTATAAGAAAATCAGTTTAATTTAATTTAATAATTAAATATATTATTTTATTGGGGTGAGTCCGGGTTTACCCGATCTGGTCAAAGCGGACCCGGGTCGGTTTGATCCGACCCGACCCAGTCGGGTCGGGGTCGGTCCGGCCCAACCCGCCCACCCGGGCCCTGGTCGGTCCGACCCGACCCGACCCGACCCGCAGGGGGTCTTCTTCCCCACCAGAGCACTTCGTGCTTTGGTTCGATTTTTTTTTTTGCTTTAACGCTGGGGTTGGGTTTCCATCCCCAACCCCAGGTGGGGTTCTTATGCAGGGGAGACCACTCCCCCCCTCTTCTCGAGCTCGGACGACGACCGCTATGGATTCGTCGATCCGAGTTCGCCAACCACCCGAACCGACAGTTCTTCCGAGTTCGCCAACCACCCGAACCCAACAACAACCCACACATCAACAACAACAACGACAAACGACACCACAACAAGGGAACTTCACTCACCTTGCTCGGCTCGCTCTTTCTCCTTCTCTCCCGCTCCCTTTTTCTTCTTCTTCTTCTTCTTCTTCTTCCTCCTCCTCCTCCCGAGTTTTCTTCCTCTCTGGTTCGTCACTATTTTCTCTCTCTTCTTCTTTTTTTGTGTGTGAAATGTGGATAAAATCCACATTATCCATATGGACTATATATATGTTTTATTTATTTTTGATTTCTAAGTAAACTTGTGTCTTTGAGATCTGTGTGGCGTGAAACTCGAGGCACATCAAAAACATATTTTTTAATGCTTTCCTTATAAATTGAGCATTGCACATCTCGAGGCACCAACCCGTCCTATTTCACAAATCTTGGTACTCACGCTACACGCATTACGAGGCATATTTAATGTACACATTAGTACCACATAAAGCCATTATGGCCATATTAAGCCGCTATCTCGGTCTCACGTTAGCACGCGACTCGAGGCGCGTCCCTGTTCGTGTTTCAGCTCACCGTATTCCCGCATATAATTTTCTCAACAATTAGCATTATAATCTCAAATTGGATATTACACATGACCTCGGAGTCTCCACCCGAGATTCAGACATACGCATTTCGACGAGTGGGTCCCACAAATGACTCTGACCTGGCACGTGACACAAGTCAAATTTTTGGGCCGTTACAAATATGATATGGATCGTTCAAATATATTTGTTTGAAAACATGTGAGGCTTTAGCATGATTTGGAAATACGTTGAACTGAATTTGTTTAACTTTTAAGGTGATTCCAATGGTACGAGTAGAATTGTCAACACATCAAGAAATACCAATAGGATATGACTATGATACGGTCTAGATCATTCATTATTATTTATTAAATTGAATATCCTGCATTGAGATTCTGAAAATGTATTGAATAGTGATTTGCCTCATCTTGTATAGGTAGTATTATTTGCTCTTTACACCAACCCAAATGTTTATGAAACCCGATTATTAGAGGAATGGTATCTTGTTGACTTGTTCAGCTGACATCAATGCAGGGATCTAGTGGTAGTTCTAAACTACAGGTTCTTACATACCTTGCATTAAGGAAGAGTCTATCAAGTGACACTTTATTAGTTATTATCTTTTATGTATAAATTATAGATCTCTTAAGTTATTTTTGACTTAATCGTATTTATAATCTTTACCTCCAGATCGCAGGGTTTTTTTTAATTGTATTTTGTAAATCGGAGATTTGTACTTTTTTTTTTTTTCTGGTTGGTATTGAATTATCAACAGTGGTGGATACTGATGCATTTCTAAAAAAGGAGGTGGTGATGTTGGCCGAGGCTTTGAAGAGTGCAAATAATGTCTTTGTGTCTTGTTAGCCATAAATTCTATCTCTTTGTTTGTGTTTGTAAGTTCACATTCCTTAGTTTTCAAAACTTTTTATGTAATTAAACAACATAACCTTTCGGTGAAATTTGCAGGAAATGCACAAGAAGTACCTTGATCATCCAAATAACAGAACAAAGGAAATCCATTTTCGGAAGTTGTAGATGTGAGTGCTGGCATTTTTTTTTGGCTAGGACTCTCCAGTTGTTGATATCAATGAAATTATCATAACTAATTAACTAGAAACCCTATATTGGAAAGTTTGGCATTGACAATTGGCAATTGAATCAACATTTGGGTTAACCTTACCTTACCTTAAGTTTTATTGAACTTTTCAGAATCCTACTAAATGTCGTGTCCATTCTATTCTACTTTTCATTTGTTTCTTCTATTCTATATTTAATTTCTTATCTCTCTTCCATACAGCGAGTTGGTATGCCAAACCACTGAATAACTTTGATGCTCATTTCATGTAAGATCTTAGGCAATTATGAAGCTGCAAAAGTTGGATTTGGAGCTGGTAAAAACATGAAAACATCAATTACATAGGCTGTCTATGATTGTCCCTTTGTTGATGGAGGTATAAAGGTGAAAAAGTCCACTCTTAGTAATTGTATCGGAATTACAGCTTTCCTCCACTTGATAAAATGGAATTTTTTAGATAAACTAATAAATCACCGATTTTTTTTTTCTCTTCATGATGCTTTCTTATAAGAAAAAATTATATCAAATGTTCTGGTTATTTTGTGTAATCAATTTCGCTATATTCTCTTAGCGAGATTTTCTTTATTTTATGTTTCATTATTTTGAATCAATGACTCAATGGTTCAACTGTATCAATGGCAAAGATGGCTAAGAACTTTAAGTGCTTTGTTTTCATTATTTGCTCTATAATACTGTAAATTCTCAACGTATTATGTTCTCTTCTAATTTTTGCTCAATATTGTGGATCTTTGTACTTTTTGTATTCCCTTTGTTTTCACCTTATGTAGTTTTGTGATCATTAGTCATTTTTAATGAAATGACTCGAACTTTCCTTTTGCTGGCACGTTGTTGTGCTTTAGCACTTAAAATGTTTTCGTAATTGTGCTTTAGCAAAGCTTTTTGTTCATGTAGTTAGGTAGGTTCTCAGATTCCCCCTTCTAATAAATTGTGTTAGTTGGACACAAAAGTAGCCATGTACCGTCGAAAATTATGGTAAAATAAACTATTTTCTTTTGCACTATAAATGGAGATAGATTTTTTGCAGTTTCGTTTTGTTTATCGTGAGTTTGATCCATTTTGCAATATTTGCAGAGCGTGACCCTATCAGTAGGTGATTGGTTCTTCGATCGAGTGGGAGTTAGTGTTATTGATTGCCCATATCCCTGTGACAATACCTGCCATAATCTGGTTTTCAAGTGAGAGATAAGGAATTTAAAGCATATCATGTAATTTTTATAGTTGTTTACATGACTTTTAGATTGATACTTCTTTTTGTGCATATTTAGAGGATTGTAAGTTTTTTTTTGTGGTTGTTGAACAATAGGATTGGTGGTTTTTGTGAATACTTAGAAATTTGGAACATTTATTATACTTGACAAGCTTTCGTGGATATATAAATCTTTTTCAATGTCGAATTGTACATTTTTTTCTCTCATTTGGATATTTGTTGATATATATTGTCGATGTATGTATGTCAAATTCTGCTTTTTTGGGGGATGTTAGCACCCCTAAGGAGTTGTTGGAGGGGGTGCAGGCGATGGAGTAGGTCCTATGGTTGTATTTTCAGGTTTAGAGGTTATGGAGAACCAATTGGATTGAGCTTCGTTTTGAAAACTAAACAAAGCAGAATTGAGACGGATTAGCAATGGAATTCAGAGATTCCGTTGCTATTCCATCTCTAATTTCTGAGGAAATAGCCGAGCCCAACCGAGGCAAAACTAAACTTTGATAGTAAATAGCAACGGATCAGAGACATAATTCATGAATTAGTAACGGATCAGAGACGAAATTATTGCATTACGTCAACGTTCCTATGCTAATCAAAGATGGATCATAGACGGAATGTAATAATTCCGTCTCTGATCCGTTACTAATCAGAGATGGAGTGCAATAATTCCGTCTCTGATCCGTCTCTGATTAGCAACGGATCGAGATGGAATGCAATTACAACTGTACCCTTTATAAGAATTTGCATTTATGTTCCGTCTCTGTTCCATTTCTAAATTTCGTCTCTAATCTGTCTCTAATCAGCAACGGAAACCCATTTCCATTGCTAACTAAATCAACGACGACGATTTTAGAGACGGAATAGATTCCGTCTCTGTTCCGTTGCAGAATTGAATTAGAGACGATATTTATGCTAATCAGCAACGAAAATTTTCGTTTCTAATCTGATTTTTTTGTAGTGTGTGTAAGTAAACAATTAAATATGTCAAAGATTTTAGAAGGTGGACCGTCGGTCAAGAGTTAACTTGAATTATGAAACTACAAGAATGAATGTAGATAAACGTGTAATAACGATGATGTTAAGGTATAATTCCGAAAAGGAATATTATGACTACTTATTTGTAGCTTCCAAAGTTAAGTTGTAAGAATATAATGAGTCGTTCATCGATATGTGTAATCGAGGCGGTGACAGAGATGGTGTGCTAGTGTTCATATTATAGCAGGTAGCTATACTTGTTCCTACCACTAGTTGGTGGTATGGATTTGTTGCCAAATAGGAGAGATACTTTTCGACATAGATAGGCACCAGATCACATCTCGATATGGTTTTCTTTACTTGCTAGTGGGACGCCTCGAGTGCATGTTGCGACTTCGGTGGAGATTACAAAGGAATACCAAAAAACGTGTGATGATACAAGGACTTGGTAGGTAGCTAAGGTATAATGACTCTATTGATGACCTTTACGATGTGAGCCTTATAAGCTCTAGTCTGCAAGGCGAAAATAAAAATAATGAGATGCGAGTTAATAGTAAGCCTTTTATTACACGTGAGATACAAACAGAGTACACAGGTGAGATTGCTACTACTAAACATTGGGTCGTAAAAGAAATCGTTACTAACTGACACCAGACTACGAGTGTACCTTACTTTTACTTTTGATGACGAAAGTTTCTAAAATTGGGGATATTGTAACGACTTGAATTCTACATGACTTGAATTGAGGGCATATTTGGTAATTTAATATTTTATTTGCGTATGATGTGTTAATGTGTGTACAATATGTTATCGCGACTTAGCATGACTTGATTAAACTGAATTCGTGCGACTATAAGACTTTAGATTGTGAAAGTACTTAAAATTGGCTAATTAAAATGTTTAAAAAAAGGTTGAGTGTACCTAACGTGCTTATTGTAGAGTCTTAAAGTGATCGGTACATATCTCAACCTTTAGATCTACTTCTAAGTGAGCTATGTCGACCATTGATCATTAATATCGTTTCAATCGAGGTAGGATGAAGAGATGAGATTGTATCTCACATTAAAAGAAAAAAAGGAAAGCAAATAAAAAAGGGGTTTGAACTTTATTTTCATCTAAAACCACAACGCACAACACCCAAAGAAGAACGAGAGAGGAGAGGCGGCCATGGAGGAGGAGCGACGGACGATGGCTGCGGCGAGCAGAGGAGGACCGATGAGGGTTCGACAACCGACATGGGATGGCAGTGACACGGGACAGTAGCAGCAACGAGCCATTGAGAAATCAGTGGCGCGATAACGGGACGCCAACAAGGCTTAATGGCGACGTTGTTGGCGAAGAGGAGAAAAAAAGAAAGTAAAGATAGAAAGGCTCATTTCTAGACATGTAGTCTCAAAAGGGAATTGGAGTTGATGACTTCATTAAAGGTCATGGTGAGGCTCTAAACCACATTTAAGATTTAGATCCAAGTCAAATTTAGAAATTCGTAGTTGTTGATGAATTTGAATTGGTTTAATTAGAAAAGTTGATTCTTAAGGGTATTTTCCCTTGCACATCTAGTTAGCTTTTGAATGGATTTGGGTTTGTGAATTTTATTTTAAATGTGTCTTATTGACAAATTTGTTTAGTTTTTATGGGTTGTTGTGATTCATAAAAATGTTTTATATGCTATCGACAAATTGAACTTGTTTTCGAGTGTTTCATATCTTGGAGATGGTTTTGGAAATTAATGCATTCCATATGTGTGATGAAATTGTGAAGAGAGACATTAACTTTTCCTTTTAACGAAATGCATGAGAAAGCATGATTTTTAATGTCTCGTAGATTCTTTATCAAACTTGTTTTTATGATTTCATTTAATTGAGTAATTATTGTTACGACTTTCGACTCTCGATAGAATTGTAACTAGTTTGCATTGGTTTGAGTAAAAATCCTTTTGAAACGTTTCAAAGAGAGTTTGCTCATTATTTTAATGTCTTATAATGATTGTTATATGTTCGTATTAGTTTTGATAAAACCATTTTAAATTACTATTAAGTAAATGATTCTTCGCATATGACTTGTCGTCTTTTCGAAATACGTTTTAGTCTCAATTATCGAACGTAGTTGTGTTTCATCTTCTTGAATGGAATTAAAGACTGAGTTGAAGCATGAAAGAAACTATGATTGATTTCTTGAAATATGAACTTAATTAATTTAAGTCATGGATTTTTGACTAAATGCTATGATTTAGAAATTCTATATCGAACTTGACTCTTATGAAGTGATTTAGAATCTTTTGGTTGTGATTAGTCGATCGCATTTGATTTATGTTGGAAAACCAAGGTTTATTAAATTTTCCTTGTTTTGCTTTACCGCTTGCTTGTTTTGCTCGAATCATCGATTTCGAATTGAAGTGTTGATTTTAGAGTCGTGAACGACATAATTGAATTTAGTTATGAAATAGGATGAGTTCCTATTGCCTAGGCTACCCTGAATAAATTACAAATGGGTCTAAACTATAAGTGTTGTACTTGTATGTTTGTAGATACGCAAAGTAATTATTGTTTTGAATTGTTTAGATTCACGAGGTTGTTCACATCGAGCCCCAAGCACGTGAGGATTGGGAGTACTTAGTGCGCTAAATCGAGGTAAGTGGGGACCATGACTCATGCATGAAATATGGCTTGAATATTAGGTAAATAGAAATTTCACATTCATATCGAATAACTTGGGATCAGATTGCATTTAGTCAATAGTATGAATATGCTTAGCTATGGAACCTATGTGATATGAACACTTGTGCCAGTGGTGTGGCAGTGTGCCCACCAAAAGAAAGTGGTCCGCACCACAAGTAGCGGTGGTGTGCAGTGTGTCCACCAAAAAAGAGTGGTCCACGCTATGAATTACAATAGTGTGGCTATCCCACCAAAATGAGAGTGGTCTGCACCATGAAATATCAAGTTCACAAGTGGTTACAATCGGTGATGACTTGAAAAAACTTACTATTGGTTTGATGGAACTAGATGGAAGTCGCAACGGGCATTGTGACCAGAATGGTTCACATCACCTCAAGGGTGAGTGTTTCAATCATAGAATTCATACCTTTAGTTGGAATGAATTGAATGGAACAAAGATTTATAATTATTATTATTTCTTATGGCACATCTCTTATTGGACCTCCTTGCATGAATTAATGGAATTTATTTACGAATTGCAAATTCTCTTTCATGATGTTGTTTCAAAAGAATGCTCACTTTCTTGTTTATTGAATTATGAATCTTACCTTTATGTTTTACTTTACTTGGAACTTGTTTACATCCCCTTTACGAACAAGAACCATGTCTCCATTACTTTTCGTTAAATGTTTTGCAATTTATTTTACTAATTCATGTGTACAATTGTTTTACTTTATAGGTAATTCTTACATGTTTAGTGTTTGAGCTCATCTTTTCTCTTATTGAGCCCCATCGATTCTTTAGCTCACTGTATTTGCATCTCAGGTATCCACGTCGACGCTAGATCGAGAAAAAGGAGAGGCGATAGCTTGAAGCCTTCTCTCTTAATGTGAGCCTTGTATTGTATTATCTATATATTCGTTTTTAAAACTATTAAATTTGAGTTATATTTTAAATAGATCTTTTGGGTTGTTTGAACATTATCTCCCTTGTAATTGAGTTATTAGTGAGCCTTTGGATGATCTTACATGATTGTACAAGATGAAAACTCATTTATAGTTCTTTGGTAGAGATAAGGATTTTTTTATATTTTATTTTGCATTTTTATTTCCATATTGTCTTTACGATTATTCCACAAGTTGTTTAGGTGAGCCAGACCAATTACCTGGGCCCGATTTGGTTGTTGAGTATAAAAGGTGGTATGGGCCGGGCGATCAACCTTAAGTCGGGGGAGGGACATTACAATATATGAATAATTCTTGTTGTTAGTAACATAAATAACATTACATCATATTTATCAAAGAAAAAAATTACAACAAATGGTACATCTTGAGAGCTGGAAGTATCAAATAACTCTGTATTTTTGAGATAAGTCTTCATCACTAACAACTCCCAAAGCAACTTTAGCAACCACAAATAAAAAGCCCACCTATTTTCCTTGCAAAGAACGTGAGCACATAAGTAAGTCCAAACGAAAATAAAAAAAGAAGCACAAAATTGTTGTAAATTGAGTTGGAACTTGCTAAGAACTAGAGAAGGAAAATAGAAGACTAAGAACTTCTACTACTACAAACAACTACTACAAAGGAGATGAGAAGAAATGAGATAGTTAGAATGAGAAGTTTTCATTCAACTTGGTGTGTGAATCACAATGAGGTTGACACCTTTATATAGGCCATTTGGTGATGATGATAATTGTACTTATACAATGTGTACAAGTTATACGTACACCACAAGTCATAGAACACATCACAAGCAACATAGACAATACATGGAAGAGTTGGTGTACATTGGAGAGGATTACAAGCTACATGACAATACATGGATAAGTGATTATACATTGGAGTTGAATACAATTTATGTAGAGTGTATAAGTTACATTCAATGTAGATGTCATGCTTGATGTTACAATTCAATGTGAGAGTTACGCTTGACAATGTGATCATTCATAAGCTTGATCCAATTTATAACACTCCCCCTTGGATGACACTTGCTGAGAGAATATGCCTCGTTAAAACTTGTACTAGAAAACCCTGTGGGAAAAAATCTAGTACAGGAAAAAGAGTACAATGTTCTCGTCAATCTTGATTTGCAGTATAATATTATTGATTGCATCATTAAAAACCTTACTAGAAAAACCTAGTGGGACAAAACCAAAGCTAAGGAAAAGAGTGCAACACATTGATACACTATGAGAGAATATATATGCCTCATTAAAACCTTTACTAGAAAAACCCTATGGGAAAAAATCTAGTATAGGAAAAAGAGTACATTGCTCTCATAAATTTTGTATACGGAGTATAATAATGTTAGGATTGCCTCTTTAAAAACCTTGCTAGGCAAATCCAGCGGGATCAAACCAATAACGAAAGGAAAATGGTGCAATACACTAATTAACCTTGATAAAGAGTTTTAATATTGTTAGAATTGCCTCATTAAAAACCTTTGCAAAGAAAACCAATGGGATAAAACCATATCAAAGGAAAAAGAGTACAATACACTAACCAATAACTCATTTTGATTCTCTCCCTCATGTTCACATGGGTGAGACATTTTGTGCATTTTGTTGCACATGGACATCGTTTTCTATATGAACCATTTAATGCTGAAGCATATGATTGTCACTTTTTTGTATATAATACTTGCATCAAGTAATTGATTCATAACTTTGTTACTACTGAATGATCCTTTGAACTTCGAGTTCATATTAATTTATACATGGATCATAATACAACAAATTTAATGCAATTTGATGTGTTTGAAGCAATTTCACGCCATTCCTTTTGAATTGGCTTATATCTCCCTTAATGGTGGGAAAACTGCTTCATCAAAGTGACAATTAGCAAAACTTGCTATAAATAATTTCCCTATTAGGGATTCAAGGCATCTTATAATATGATTAATTGAGAGTAAATCAATATACGTCTCCTATTGATTTGCCTTGAGATAATCTCCAGCTGAAAAAATCCATTTCGATAAAGGATGTCCGTGTGAATTTATGATATTTTCGCATTATTGATGATTATGGATAATCAAATAGATCTTTCCACATTATGAATGTCATTTGATTTATGACGACATTCGTTTTAATGTGTCTTATATATTCCAGAAGTTAAAGCCGTGAATATTATACTTAGATTAAATCATATAGATAAATTTTATGGAATTTTTAGCAACAATTACAACAATTAGTTTAAATACACTTGGACATCACCTTTTATGAATGAAAATGGCTATGTAAAATCACTTAACATTATCAAAATCAAAGGCCAAGTTAATAACTAAACAATTAATGAAATGTAAATTGGAAAAATCAGTTTGGAGTGTTTAAACCGAAAAAAAAAAATTTATTTCAAACAATGCAACAAAGGAAAAAAAACCATTCATCAAATGGCTTTCAAGAAGATCAATGCTAAAAAGGCGATCAACTAATCTAACGTTAGTTATTGGTTTAGTCATTGGTTTAGTCAATATACAAATGTTGGCTCTTCTTAGATAGAATCTATAAAAAAAAAAAAATCTTATGGATCGTATATTGTGAAAATGAGGTCAGCAACAGACGAAAGGATATCAAATGCTAAAAAGTAAAAATTATTTTACTAAAACAAGCATTGCATCTTATGTAAAAAAACATGGAAAAATAAAAATAGAAGTACAAACTACACTGAACCATAGAGGATACACATAACCTCAACAAAGATTATTTTTACCATAACAATGTCAAGAATTTATAAGCATGAGTACTTGTTTTGGCATAGGCAAAATGCCTTAGTTTTGGCATAGGCAAAATGCCTTAGTTTTGGCATAGGCAAAATGCCTTAGTTTTTCAAGTGCCATGTTTGACTGCTAATTGTAAATGACGTTTGTAAGCATGAGTACATACATACATCCATACATAAAATTGCAAGGTGATTGAGTACAAAGCAATAATAAAAGAAGTCTTGTTATTGTTACACACAAGTCCTACTCCGACCCCAAATAATGACTTCCAGTCCCACAACGTGTTCTCTTTACAACTCGAACATTACGATTTAACGCTAATGGGACATTCGACTGGCCCATATCACTAGGATTTTGAGCATCTTCTCTCTGAATATCATCGATATCACGCATTCCACCTTCATGCGTACTTGTACTCTTAGAGAAATTCATCATTATTGGAGTTGTATTGAAATGGCGCGAAGATGGAACGACTTCCGTAGGCTCGAATGCCATGTAGGGAGGAAGAGATGGAGTATGTGGAGTGTCACGCTCATTGAGAGGTGCGATGACGTATACACTTTGGAGTGCCATGCCTCGAACGCGTATCATCGTGAGAAGTATGATGAGAGGCTTCAAATGATGTGGGCACATTATGCATGCGATAATCCGCTCGCTCAAATCTTGCGATCAAAGTCGATGCACGCCTACATCTCTAATGCGTGCAATCGACACGTCATCACCCATTGTCAAGCGATGGATCGATGTCATTCCATGTGCCTACATATAAAATATGTAAGAACTTGTATGTGAAAGTAAAATGAAAACAACTATATGAAACTTCATGAATGGAAAAAATGAAATTGCACTTACCAATGCCTCAAAGCAATAGCTCCACGACGAGACATGAATCGACGTGTAATGCGACGATACCATTGCATATACGGGTCATAAAAGTCCAAAGGCTCATCTAATATTTCATCAGTTGCTATGTTGGAAGCACGTTCGTTCCACAAGCAAACATAATCACTATGTTCTGCACTCCAATCCTTATCCGTTTTCCCTCTCAAGTCAATCTTATGTAGTTCCATACTTGTGCTATGTAAATTAGGTATCATTTGTTTCATACCAAATTGTCGCACTACTCTATCAGGATTGTACAGTTCGACAACGCAGAAGAAAAGCAAAGGTGCCCTCGTTCGCCAAATTGCTCGACCACTGCTACAATATGCAGGCAGGTCACTTATCAATGTTTCCGGATACGGTTCCCAAACAACTTGTAGCATAAAAAATAACATTAATTGAATAAAACGGTGTCATCAACAAGATGTCGACATAAGCACTTGTTGGAGAGAATAATTAAGTATATTTATTACTTCATCCGGTCCTTGCATGTCAATCATTTCTCTGTATTTCGTCAGCACGTGCATCGATGTTCCTGTGGTCTCCAACGCATGTCTCCACCTTTCCAAATGAACCAAACAAAACAGAGCATGCATGCAAAAAATGGATGTACATATACTCAAATTGAAATTGTAATGTTAAAAAATAATAATTACCTATGACCAAATGGAGGAGGTGGAAATAATTCTTCATTGTCTATCATGTCATCTCTAATATGGTTTCCCATAATTGGTGCGAGAAAAGGCAACCTATCCCATGCCCACAATTGCAATAAAATGACCAGTCCTGCTATCTCTGCTCCATCAATGTTGGCTGCAAGACATAACTGTCTATATAGGTGAGCCAGAGTTGCACTACCCCAACCGTATTGTCCCGCCGCCTCAAAGTCTTCCAAAAATTGCAAATACGTGATGTGCACGAGGTTGTTAGACTTGTCAGCAAATAAAGTTCCGCCAAGAAGTTGTAGGATGTACGCTCTTGCATAGCGTTGCACTTCCACATCATCAGCATCCTGTGGAAGGTTTGGAAACCATCTTGACAGTTGGCGAATTTGAATCCGGCCACCGGTCCTGTTATTTTCAGGGAATGGAAACCCAGTTGTGTCAAGCATAAGGCATTGTAATCTTGCTCAACACGACCAGTGATAGGTAATCCATCGACGGGCAACCCTAAGATAATTTGTACATCTTGAAGGGTAATAGTCATCTCGCCAATAGGAAAATGGAACGTGTGAGTTTCTGGTCTCCACCTCTCTACAAGGGCAGTGATTAGATGCCAATTAATTGAGATGAAACCTACTCGCGCCGTCCCGTAAAAGCCAGCTGCGTGGAGATGCTCGACGATTCGTTCATCCGATTGGACCAACCGATGTAGTGCAGCCGAATTCCGTCTGATAGTCAATATACCAGGCTCCTATGAAAATACGAGTTATAAGTTACATTATTTAAAATAAATACACGCTGATATAACGGTGTAGTGCAGATCGGCAAGAAGTCCTACCGGTCCGTTCCATACTCGGGTAGATCTATGGAGAGCTTGCGAACTCAAAACCGAGTCATCTATAGGCCCAGGATCCATATCGCGCTTCAATCCCAAATCATTACCAATGAAGGAACATGAGAAGTAGCAAACTACCAATAAAGTCAACATGAATAAGTAGGAAAGGTTTAACAAAATTATGGAGATAATTCATCAACTAAATTAACACTACTCATGAAAATATATCAAATTTCGGTTACAATCATGACCCTCAACAGACAGGAGGCATAGCTAGCTTAACTAAATGTCGGTATGCTTGAACGAGCCTGTCACTATGAAGCACTCGGTGGTTGTTGTTGCTGACGACGAGAGCAAGTGCGTCTATTGTGTCCATCCTGCTTACACAAACTACATCGCAGCGTGGTTGGGGTCTCTCCATTCATTTTCACGCCGCATATGACGTGGCTGTTTCTGGTTGCTTCTCCAATCCATCTCTGTGCGCTGACGTCGTTGTTGAGGGAGACCTTTTTTTACTCGCTTTCGAGATGGATCAGCCAATAACGAGTATGGAAGTCTGGCGCTTGGCCAATAATCTTCGTGGGGAATGGGATGGAAATTCGCAGCATAACATTGACTGTACACAACCAATCTGTTGTATTCCTCAATGTATTGATGAGCATCCATGGCAACACTGGCGCAGACTGCTTGAACATGAGAACATGGAATGCCAAAACACTGCCATTTCATACAAGTGCATCTACGAGCCTCCAATTTAACTATTTGCTTGTTAGACCCTTTTCGCAAATGATGGCCACGTGGCGCAATGACTACTTCAAATGTACCATTATCGCGATTCACTAATGTCACATTGTGCCCGCCAGAAGACTTTGCCCAATTTGACAACTTCTTCAACGCGTAACTTGTGTACACTACGCCCATTCCTAAGGCTGCACCTATTTCGTCTCGCCTTTTGTTGAAGAACTCCAAGACACGATAGAATGTCACTTGCACTAACGCGGTGATGGGATAGAATCGCGCGCCTTTAAGGACCCCGTTGAAGCATTCTACAGTAGTGACAAAATATGCATATACGTAACAACATCTAAACGTAACAAATCAAATATATTAAATAAACAATGGTACCAAATTATGGAGACGATAAACCATACCAGCTAGATTTGTAGTCATCCATCCGTATCGATATCCTTTGTCGTATGCGTTCGTCCATTGTGCTCGATCAAGGTCATTAAACCACGCAATACATCCCGCATTCATTTCTTGAAGTTCTGTCGTGACTGCCTTAAATTTTCGTGGTTGATGTTGTGCACCAGCTAAGTACACCATATCCTTTAATTCTTTGCTCCCGAACCTCATGTTAAAATTACGCATATGTGACGGAGACAAAATCATGTGAGCTCTTTCACGAGTCCATCCATTTTGCGGATTGTTCATTGCCAACAATATACCGGGTGTCGATCGAAATGACACATATACCATCCCTATCGAGTCACATGATGTCGCAAGCAAGCCATAAACCATCCCCAGCTGTCTTGACTTTCCTCATCAACGATGGCAAATGCTAAAGTAAATACATGACTATTACTATCAACAACAGCGGCTATTAGGAGTTTGTGTTTGTATTTTCCATACAAGAATGTGCCATCAATCTGTATCATTGGTCTCGCAATGTCACGAAGCTCGCAATAGAAGGTTCAAATGCCCAAAAAACCCATTTGAATATAACCTCATTGTTGGCATTAGGCTCCCCATGCCGCCATTCCACACGTGTCCCTGGATTGGTTTCTTGAAGAGCAGCCATCCACCGCGGTAACATTTTATACGATTCTTCCCAGTCTCCATAGACTTTAGCAATTGCTTTCTTCTTCCCCAACCACACTTTCTTGTAACGAACGTCATAACTGTATTTGTCCTTGATCATCTGATGAAGCACTGGAACTGAGATGGACGGATCTCTTCTCACCACATTTTCAACTTCACGACATATAACGGTGGAGTCCAAATGCGCATGATCTTTGGATGATTGGCGTAGATGCATGTATGTGGTCCTGCATATTTACTAATCTCAAACATTCCATGCGATTTTCTTCTCGAACAACGCAACCTCCAAGTGCATCCATCTACATATTTCTTACAACGAACAATCCATACATTAGGTGTAGAATGAGTCACCACAAATCGCCTGTGTTCTTTGATGCTATACAATTTCACGGCATGCTGGATATCTACTTTACACATGAACCGCATGCCCTTTTGAAATTCTGTTCCCTCATTCCATAAAGACCTTAAAGGGATCATAGCATTCTCATTGAGGGGTTGCAATGCCTCACTACTCAATTCCATAAATGCATGAGAAGGTATGACAAATTCACGTACACCCACGGGCGCACCATCAATTCCAGCAGCCTCTTCGTCGAAAAAATCATCGTTCCCAACCTCGCTCCAAATTGGAGGACAAGATAATGAGCCATCATCGGCTATGACTCGATTTAATGTGTATCGAATCATGCCATCATCAACATGATGAGCATCAACCCCTTTGTCATCTGTATCATCATCGCTACTCTCTTCACTAGTACCTTCGTCACTACCGCAATAGTCTCCGTCTTCACTAGTGTTCAACTCATCACAGGAACGAGGATCCTCGTCCATCTCGGGATTTGCAGTCATCAAGGGCGATGCACAATGACTCTGTTCCATATTTGGTTGAGTGCTAGGTCCAGCCACAGAATCTAACACCATATTACAGTTTGTACTATTATACGAATCTCTCGTTCTCAAATCGATATAAAGCTCCATGCATTTTGGTGGTGGTAATTTTGTCACAATCTCCCAAACATCTTTGAGACTCGCATCATCATCTATTCGCACAGGGACGTAGTTGGCAATACCACTACCAATGTACGCTGGATATCGATATGTGATGGTCAATATCATCTTTTCATTGTCTATCTCCAATGAATTATAGATAAAACTCATAAATTCCTCGTACCCTAAACTCATGTTCGCTCTAAGATGTCGAACAGGCGGTTTAGTGTATGAAATTCCTGATGGTCCATCGACCATGTCTCCATTCATATAGCACAACAAACTTACTCTTCGATCAGCCATTATTGAATCTATATGTAGAATACAAAGCATGATCAATAGAAGTGAATAAACAAAATTAATGGACAAACTTACTCTAAACTAAACTAGATGGTCATAACAGTGAACTGAAGTATGCATGAACATACATGTAGTCACAAAACGTTTCATGGGCATAAATACTCTAATATATAGGATATTATGACAAGAAGGTGCATAAACAAAATTAATGGAAATAGATCGAAAGGTGATAGAAAAGAGGAAAGAAAATAAGTGAAGATACATAACCATACCATATCAGTCAACACCACGGAATACGCCACAAACAAAAATGTAACTGCTATACATGTCGTCTTGCCCAATTCCTAACATTCCAACTAAAACTATCCTTAATACCTAAAAGTCATCCCAATACTTATTTCAAATCATCACAGTTTTCTTATTTATTGCATATTTACTTTCAATTTACATTATCATTGTTCAATCCATGCACTTAGACTTCATCTAATTTAAGACTAAATTAAACTTGGTTGTTGTTGGCTATTGTAACGTAATTTCTAACAATTTACAGGCAAACTCATGTCTCAATAGCACCCTCAACATTTAGGGCAACAGTTCATGAAACAAAATAAAACACCTTTTGGAGATTTTATGGTAATGGTATGTAGATTGAGTTATTGAGATTGAAAACAGATCTAGATAGGGGTGTCATCATATGCAAAGGGCATAAGATCAACTATCATACATAAGCAATACCTATAAAAAAATATTGAAACTAAAAAAAAAAAAATTTACCGGCAGGAAATTGAGTAGTGCTCGGCGACGGACCTCCGAGGCCTCTGCGACGGGACGAGCGGCGAGGGACGGTGGAAGCAGGGCGGCGCGAGGAGGCGAGGGAAGGAAGCAGGACTACCGGGCTGCAGGGAGCGAGGACGCAAACAGGGACGAGCGAGGGAGGCGAGGGACGCCGACAGGAAGTCGGCAGGGAGGCGTAAAAACTCCTAAATTTTATATTATTCTTAGTAGACTTCTTCTGAACAAGACATTAACAATAAAATTGTTATATTAGATATTGCCTGAATATTAGCCTCCGCTAAGATCGAATTCGAAAAATATTCACTTTTATATTATAATGTACATGCAAGTAGCACAAGACATAAGACATAAACTCATCACCCATAGTTAGTTGAAGATTTAAACACATATCGATGTGCTTGTTTTATCGAGCCATTTTCAATGATAAAATTCATAATATTTTGCCTTTGATTTTGAAGGCATGGTAAAGGTGACAAAAATATTCGGGTATATGTATGACAATATTTAGGCAAAATAGCCTTTCATATATGACCAAAAAATGTCACAATTATGAGCGTTCATTGTCAATAATTATTTGCCCTTTGTAGTGGTGCACCACTTTTGTTCCAACTTTTGGTGGAATTGTCAATACGACATTTCCCTAATATTTTCACCTTTTCCACGTCCATAAATTTATTATTGCGATCATGATCATTATATGCAACATATGCTTCTTAATTTGAAGCCGAACAAATTGGACGGGAGCGATATTATATTTATAATATCTCATTATTTTACTCGGCTACCATGAGACAAGAAATCAATCCTTAATATTTATTGGATTGACGTGCGCACTCGATATTTGTTGCAGCAATAAATCGAGGCGGGTCACGTGATCTTATTTTTATTGTCTCATCAGTAATATTTCCACATAGCCTCAACATAGAGGTAATTAAAATTGTGGAATTATAATTAATATTTGACTGATTAAATTTTGTAACATGAGACTCAGCCGCTCATTTTGAGCTTTTGGAGCATTACCCTTTTGGTATGTATATATATAACTACATAGGGTGAAAATATATATGAAATACTCAATTTTCAAATCTCTAAAGAGATATTGACAAATGATTGTGTATAACATAAAGTCTTGCATAGATGCTAGCTTTATTCATAATTTGTAATATCTAATTATCATGATAAGAATTATAATAAGGTAACAAATTCAACTGTGGTCGATTAATATTTTGAAAGTAAATGTAATATAAAACAATTTTCTTTTTTCTTTTATGTAAAAAACATAACATATGATTAAGTATATGTTCACAACTTGATTCATTAATAATCAAATGTACTTATTCGTATGAGTTGGTGGGACAACCTCCAGGTTGGGTGGCGAGACAAAGTCTGCTTAATACCATGCCTCCTCGAACGGGATAACTCGTCTCCCTTTCAATGTTTAGCTTTACCAGGGACAAGGCTTACCCACTGTAAACTCAAACTTATAGCATTATTTGTATTATAAAATCAAGAATAGAACAATAACTAATCGTTTGTAGTTTTAAGAGAAAACTAGTTATGTCACATATTGACTTTTGATTTCTGATGTAGAAGATCGTACAAGACGCAATTACAGAGCATCATTTCGCAATCGGTGACGTTATAATGTATAGTATATTAATAAAGTATGCATATAGAAGTGATGCATGTAATAAAAGGAAGCAACCATGATAATATATAAATAAATTGAACTTATTTAAATAACAAAAGTTATAATTCCTAGCTTTGTCTCCTTAACAAGCCTTCTTGAACTTCAAGATCTCCTTAATACTAAAGCAAACTCGTGTCGATAACGTGTTGTAAATTGAGTTGGAACTTGCTAAGAATTAGAGAAGGAAAATAAAAGACTAAGAACTTCTACTACTACAAACAACTACTACAAAGGAGATGAGAAGAAATGAGATAGTTAGAATGAGAAGTTTTCAGTCAACTTGGTGTGTGAATTACAATGGGGTTGACACCCTTTATATAGGCCATTTGGTGATGATGATAATTGTACTTATACAATGTGTACAAGTTATACATACACCACAAGTCATAGAACACATCACAAGCAACATAGACAATACATGGAAGAGTTGATGTACATTAGAGAGGATTACAAGTTACATGACAATACATGGATAAGTGATTATACATTGGAGTTGAATACAAGTTATGTAGAGTGTACAAGTTACATTCAATGTAGAAGTCATGCTTGATATTACAATTCAATGTGAGAGTCATGCTTGACAATGTGATCATTCATAAGCAAAGTTAAAAGGTTATCCAATTTACAACAAAAATAAAAATCTTGCTTATAACCAAGAATTTTTTTGATTTCCAGTTCTTATTAAAAGATACTTAAAATTCATTCATGAGGAAAAGAATATAAAAAGGACAATTCCCTCGTAAGGGGAATGGTTAGTTGAGCAAAGCAGATTATGACAGTGAATACATTATTCTAAGTTATAAGCTTAATTGACTTGTGGATAATTTGATTCAAGTCTCAATAGCAGATGATGACACCTATCAGCACTAGCAGAGCAGACACTACAAAGATGATTAAGGTACTAGAAATAGTTTTGAATAACATTGGTCCAATTGTCCAAGAATATATTCTACGCAACTATTCATAAAACAGCCAACATAAATGTTCAGTCATGAAAAGCAATTAGATCAAAAGACTTTAATATAATGTGTTCTGCCATTTTATACACACGCCACTATTGAAGCAGCAGTACCACTTGTAGAAATCTAAGTTATGGCTACTTTCCAAGAAAAAAGGCTAGGACCCACCCAAAAATGGATAAAGATCTAGTACTAGTTTCCATAATCATGTAGTGTACAAAGAGCAGACAAAACCAATAATAAAACATGGTCATATACCATATTAGTAGTCTTCCCTAAGTTCCCCACAAATCACCATTTTTTATAGAGTAGTTCAGAAATAATAGTTTATAAGCGTTCGATGGAAGAATCATTACATGCACGCAAAGTTCCACATGCTAAACTGGCGCCTTTTCATCCTTCCACGCAGCATCCAAATATGTCCTCAAAGACTTTCCAACAAAAACCTGTTGGCATTACAAATTTCAAAATTTCAACCTTAAAAAAATTTAATCGGTAATAGGAAAGACCATAAACTGTTGCAAGGGAAATAGAGCACACCAACCAACTATCGACCAGTTAAGTCGGCTGCAGCTTTTACACTTCCTAAACATGAATGTTGGACACAAATTGTGTCGTAATAATTATTCCTGTGGCAGTTGATATATTTCTCAATAGTACATCAGCTACAAAAGACTCACTAATAGTCTTCCATGTGAAAGCACATTAGTTGAGTCACTCGTCATCTGAAAAAGAAACCAAATAACACCACAGAATGACCAATTCAACTTTACCACTAAGATTAGCTAGGATCAGACAAATAACATTTTCCATCATCTTCTAGTCCATAATTTTAAGAATTGGACTAAGAATGATAATCCGGAATTCTATGAATTCAAAGACTTGTGAAAATTGCTATATTTTCGTTTAAAATTTGTGGCCACACTAAGAATTGATATTTTGTGTAGATTCACTATAGATATTTGATATTTCACTTATGTAGGGTGAAAATCCTGAAGCCCAAATCAGTTGAACATTTTAAGCTTGCCAATTCTTCCATAATTATTTTTTGAATTTGGATTCAACCATGTATTTAAAAGTTACCACACAACCATACACTTGGAAGACTCTTTGATGAACTTAAATGTTGAGCATGATCACCCTGTAGCCAATGTAAATCAAAGATATTATTACTCTTCTTTTTTTTCGAGAGGATATTATTCTTATTTTTTACTATCAAAGCCAATGGAAGTAATCGCATTTGGAAGAAACATTTAAAAAAGCAGCAGCCAAGATCAATTATAAACCACAACTTTACCTGAACATGAAAGACTAGAAAAAGAACTCCAATAAAAGCAATCTGTAAGGAGACACACCACCTTAAGTAAATGAAAAATACTTACTGCATATAGATTATTAGGATTAATCATTAAGTGAGTGTATGAATTGTGTACAGGTGTGTATGTATCATTGTACTGTGAGTATGTGACATGTGTACACTTGTAATGTGAGATGAGTGGCTGATTAAATCTTGTAATCATACGGTTGTAATAAAATTATGAGTAATATAAAATGCTTAATGGCACTGTTTGTCTCCTTCATCAAACCCTAACTAGGGTTTCATGCATTTCTTGATTTCAACATGGTATCAAAGCTAAATGGCTCACACCATGGCTTGAACCGGTGGTATGGAAGCTGGATCTGGTGATTACGATCCTAGATCTGAAGAGTTGGAGATTGGATCTATGTCTACACAGACGATTCATGGCGGTCTAGGTTCGATGACGACGAGCAACACTTCATTTGGTAATTTTGGAACTAGAATGTCACAATCAAGCTGGATAGGAAGAATCTCTTGCTATGGCAGTCAATCATTGTCCCAATGATCGAAGGTTAAGGTCTGGTTGGTTTCCTTTTTGGAACCCTAACTTGTCCAGATCAGGTTCTTGCAAGTGGATCAACGAATTCGGGATGTAAAGAGTGGTTCATCCTAGATTGAAAGGTGAGTGGCTGGCTGATGAACACGCTGAAGGTGGCTTCCGAGGTGATTACTCCAAAGAAACAAACAACCTCACATGAGTTGTGGTCGACTTTAGAGAGACATTGTGCAATTAGCAGTAAGTCACAGATCCAGGTGATCAAGAAGATGATGCTCATAACTCGCAAAGGATATCTCAAGATGTGTGTGTATTTGGCCAAGATATGAAAGAGTTGGCTGATGAACTTGTTATTGCTAGTGTGCAGTTGAGTAATGATGACTTGATTTTTAAAGCACTTCTTGGTTTTGAGGCTAATTATTTATCGATGACGGCGGTCCTTCAAAGGCAAGTTGATCTTGATTGGTAAGAATTTCATGCTTCGATTATTAGTTTAGAGACTTCTTTAGAGCAAGTGCATGTTCTTCAAGGAATTAATTCTTTGAATGTTCATGATTCATCACCTTATGCCAATTCGACTGAAGTGAAAGGGAGTGATGGTAGATTTGGGTTGCATAATGGTTATCCACAGGGTCATTATCATGGATCTGGCTAGAACAATGGTGGAAATCATGGAAATGGTCTAAATCTGGTAATCACGGTCGCAGTGGTGGCCGTAACATAGGTTGAGGTGGTTTTAGATTTCAGAACAATAAAAGTCATCCTACATGCTAGATTTATGGGAAATATGGACACTTTTGCGGTTGTTTGTTACTTTCGAGCAGATATGAAGTGCATGTGGAATCAGCTGGGTTTGTCTCTCAACTAGTATGAGCAAAAACATTCCTTGGTAATGCTCCGGTGCAGAACTCATTTTTCAGTTCTACTGAGTCAGTTCCAGATGGTTCATAGTACATGGACAGTGCTGCTTCGTCTCATGTAACTAGAGATAAGACTCAATTAACCAAAAGTGCTCCTTATAGAGGTAATCAGTCTCTTATGGTAAGAAACGGTAAATTTTTATAAATCACTAGCATTGGTTCTACATCTAATAGCTCAAATGTCATTTGATAATACTTTATGTGTGCCTAGTATTAGAAAAAATCTTCTTAGTGTGTCACAATTAACTAGGGATAATAACGTTATGATTGAATTTCATCGTGATTTTTGTCTAGTGAAGGATATTCTTACCAGTGAAGTCCTTTTCAAAAGGTCTCTACACGACTTTATCGATTTTTTGGCTCTCCACAGTTTTTTAATACATTCTTCTTTTGCTTTTCTTGTTTCCAATAAAATTCTACCGGCTCTTTAACATGTTAGATTGGGTCATCCTGCATAGAAAGCTTTGACAGGTTTTGAATGATTGTTTACATGTACAATCTGATTCTTCTATTGATTTTTGTTCTTATTGTCCTCTTGGTAAGATTCATTCTTTTCCATATAAATCATGTAATAAAATGTCACTAAATGTCTTAGATTTAATTCATACCGATTTGTGTGGTCCTGCCCTCTCCAGTGGATTTAATTACTATATTCATTTTGTTGATAATTGTACAAGATTTACTTGGTTATATCATTTGCATTTAAAATCCAATGCCCTTAAAGCTTTTATACATTTTAAAGCCCTTGTTGAAAATCAATTTGGTACAACTATTAAAAAGGTTCAATCTGACTGGGGGTTAGTAGAGTTCTTTTGAACCTCTTCTTGAATAGTTTGGTATACTTTCTTAAACATCCTTGTCCACTTTCTCATGAACAAAATGGTTGGGCTAAAAGTAAACGTAAACATAAACATATTGTTGAAATAAGTCTTATCCTCCTTGCCAAGAGTCAATTACCTTTGAAATACTGGTAGGATGCATGTGAAACTGTAGCCTTTCTTATAAATTGTTTACTTACTAAAGTTTTACAAAGTTTATCTCCTTATACCAAGTTGTATAATAAGCGACTGGGGACCTGAGGATTTAGCATAAACTTGTTTATGACACATTGAAGTTGAGATTTGGCATAAGTTAAATATAAAAGACATTAAGACAAATAGTGGATTGTCTTACGATGAACTAAGATAAACAAACTTAAATAAGCTCTAACATATACCAAATGAAGTCTAATAGGTACCAGGGGTCTAGAACGTCAGTGACGGCTATCGGGAGTGTAGTATAAATGTAACACACCAAAAATTATGAATATCTAGATACATATTTATATGCTTCGAAATACCTATCACACTTATTAAATCACACATTATTTTGCTTTACTATACTATATTAATGCATTTAGATGAATATTGATTGATGTATTTTATTGATATATTATTTGTATCATTTGCTTGTTTGCATCTCATGTTAAATCATAAAGAATAATTAGAATATCATGATAGGGGTAAAATAAGTCCTGTCAATAAATATAGTGATTATAAAAAGTAGTTAGCTTAAAGAACGAAATAGTCATTTTAGCAAAAGGTGAAAAAATAATAAAATAATACTAGAGGTAACAACATAATTATCATAAAGTAAATAAATTAGTAAGTTAAATCTGCAGAAGATAAGTCGGTATTGTCATCAAGTAAAGGACAAGAAGCTTTTATAAATTATACCTTTACATTATGATTGACAATGACATTTAATATATTTAGGAAAAGAATGAGAAGTTTCCTTATCTTTATCTTAAGAGTATGATTGACAATGACACTTCAACTTAATCTTTACATAAAGAATATGAAGTTTCTAAGAAGTTTCCTTAACATAAGGATCGATAATAACCTTTGACAGCTTATTTTTTGTTTATGAATTCGTTATAAATAACGAATCTAATCTTTATCCTGTCATTATGAGTTTTCATAATGACTTTTGTTTTATTAAGTTGCTATCCTTCTATAAATAGAAACGAGAATGCGATTTATTCTCACATTTTCTTTTAGTTTCAATCTCTTTGGATTAAATACGTTCTATTAAAGAATGTCTAAGAAATATGTCGTAACCCTTAAGAGGATGGTGACTCTTGTTGAGGTAATCCTTTTTGTTATACGTTATTAATTCAATGCATGTGCCTTTACATCTTTACATCTTTATTACTATTATTATGCTAATTACTTATATATGTTTATCCACATGTGTGATTCTTGTCGACAGACATTCTGAATTCCATCGATGTCGTATTATTGGTCTACCAATATGGTAAAGTGCTGATGAGCACCATTAATGTTGATATTTGACCTTGGTGTAGTTTGAGTCGACACGCATGACTCCCTGGGTCCACCAGTGTGGTTTATGCTTCGGGCATATTGAGGCCCGCCCTCGGGCGTGGTTTTATTTGATGCTTGTGTGATGTCTTGTTATATGTGTTGCATTAATAGTGTGTAATTAGAGAATTACTGGGCGGTTGGACTGATTAAATTAACAATTTCAAGTATTTAGCTAAAAACGGTTCAATCACGGGCATGAGATATTCAAGAACTGAAGTTTTGTACATAGTAAAAATGTATTATTTTTTATCGTGTATCTAATAAAATAGATATTTTGTTGTCAAACAACTATTGATTTTCCTAATTATGACTTATACTATATTTCGTAGCGCCCGTGGGCCGTCTATCTCGAAATTGGGTGTGCGTATCCAGAATTCGGGGTGTGACAAGAGACGTGTGGGAGTTGGGTTTATCTTGGATATTATTGCATTTTGAGGTAAGAAAACCAGTAAGAGCGTCAACATGATTTCTTTTCAACTTTTTATTATTAATCTTTTGAAAAGCATATCATATTGGTATTCCATTCTTGTTTTAAGTGGCCTAGGGTCTAGGTAATCCACTAGTTGTGTTATCTCGCTGGTTAAGCATCCGGAGTCACCTTGGCTTCTCACTGAGGATTATGAAAAGGATAAAACATCCGTCATCGCTTTGGCTTACCTAGATAGTTTGAAAAGGGATGTTGGAAGTGAGTCGAGGAGTCTGCAATGCTTAAAAAGTTGTTTCGGGGCAGTTGGAAGTGGTCTTAGGCCCGCTGTGTAAACTTCAAGCTGTGTTTTGGTTTAATGACCTGCAGTTTGGATAAGATTACCTATTCGCCTATCTATTTTGCTTCCTTGCCACTTGACTTTCACTACTTCACTTGATTAGTTTGTTTATCATGTACTTTACAATTTATTTACAACTTTCTTTAAATACCCGCATTATTTAGAGGCTATTGTCATTTGTTATTCAGAAATACCGTTGAATCACTTTTTGCTTTACTCACTGGAATTGTCTCCATCACTAGTGACGATTATAGTTTCCTCTAGTAGCAAGGGCGAGGAGCCCAAGATCAGTGACTTCTTATGAGTTTCTCTCAGAGCTAACTCTTCCTTTTTTACTAACGTAAGTATTTTGATTATATCTATTATACTATATTTGACATTTTTATACACGTTTGGGTATGGGTTTGAGAGATAGACTTCAGATACATGTATATAATGGTTATTTACAATTTCAACACCTGAGATTATACAAGAGATCTATACTATGCATGATTTCCACATCTAGGACTTGTCCTGAATTCAATTAATTTTTTTTTGCTTTAAATTACTTTCCATTGCGTAATGAATAATGATTTGTTAAACTAATTAACAAACTTAATAAGCAACTAATAAATGAATAATTTGGATAAGAGGCTGACTAGGCATATGTTGACTTGGTGGGGGTTGATCGAGGGTCCACGTAAGCTTAAACTAGATGAGGCTCAGTTTGAGGACTGGGGCCATCAAAGTTGGTATCAGAGCACAAGGCTTTCTTTCACCTTATACTCTTGATAAGCCTATAATTCGACTAACGTGCAAATTTAAGAGTCAAGGACAAATGAAACTTAGCATGGAAATCCTATGAACCTAACTTCGAGTCTTAAGTTGGAAATGAGGTGAGTTGGGGAAATCTAAAACTTAAATTATACACGTTATAATGATTGTATGTACTATATGGTGTCATTAGATATATGCGTATCCTATTTCTAAGGCCTATTTCATCTTGAAAAATTGTGTGTAACATGATGAGTTGATGGATAAAGATAGGTCATGGGTTATTATGTTTCGAGAGAAAATTGATAAGAGTAGAATATTTACGTTGGTTATTAATACTTAAATAGAAGCCGATGAGGTGATACTGCAGTACCACAGGGAAAGCATAATGAATTTCGATCTCTATAAAATGAAATAAGTTATAAGAGTTGTATTGAAAGTGAAGATTAGCATAGAAAGTGGAGTTCATTAAATTTAGAATTATGGTGTTATGAATACGTAACACATGTCAACTCGAGACTTTTTGCTACTAATATTTCATTTCCTAAATTTCCCGATCCAACAAAGTTGAGGTAAGAGAAATTGAAGTACACTAGGTAAAACACAAACCCTATCCTAGACATGTGACTTTATTGGTTACATGAGCATAGTCTAATATAGAGAAGATGCACAATGTGTTGATATGACTAAGTATTGATACACCTCAAGACCTCGTTGAGGCTAGGACGTATGGAAGTTATCTCATACATGCCTTGAGGGATGTGTCGATAGTTCTATTGCACTGGACTTTCTCTAATGGTATTAGGTGTACGTTAGGGTTGACCTTAACCTGAGCTAGCTCATACATTATGTGTAGTATGGAAATCGACATTCGAGAGCGCAACCCAACTTAGGAATGAAAGGAAAGACATAGGGAGAGTGGTAACTATGAATAGAAAAAAGAGTCGCGATGGATTATTTGATCCTTAAGCATGAATTACTAGAGAAAATGACCCGAGGTTATAGGAAACACACGAAACATCTCTCGATAAAGGAGCTGAGATTTTTATTGGAGTGAAAAAAGATAAAATGTGTAAGTATGGAAGACATAATTGCAACTATTAATGTGCATGAGACAAGTGGGTTATTAGTGGACTCTATAGAGGAAAATAGTGTTGAGATAACTTGGCGACTGCAATAAAAGCAAGGACATACTTCTTTGGCTATAACAAGAGCATTGAGTCGTTATGCTGGAATAGCAGTTTGAGTAACTCCACTAGAGTACCGTGATTGTTTCCTGATTCGCCGGGTTGGTAGGGGGCCTACCGCTACCTCTCTTGGACCAAGGAATGAATCTAGAATGCGAGCTGAGATAGATTTTGTAAGTATATTAAAGGACAAAGATGAGCTCAAGCTAACCCTAGGAGATGGGCGTCCCGAGGTTCTCATATATTTGTAAATGACTCAGATGAAAAAAAAATCGCATTAAGGGTAGTCTAACCCATTCAAGATTTATGAAAGATTTTGAAACAATGTCTCGAGGAGACATAAAGAACTAAGAATCTCTCATATTAGCATCGAGGTTAGGGCGAGTCCATGGATTCAAGGGTCAATGAGTTTGAGTCGTGTCGCGGATTTGGAAGTATCCTAAAGATAAATAATAATTGGATTATAAGACAATTAGTATAGATTCGCCATAATGACATGACATAATCTTTGGGTTTCTATCAAACATGATTACCGACTAACTTAGTGGGAAGCTTGAAGTATTTATACACGATCTACGAGCCGACCCATCAAGTTGCTGGATGTAGTTAAATCCAAACATGATAGGAGGATGCCAACGCAAGTCTAAAACCTACCTTCAAGGTTTGAAAATTCTTGAGATTGAGGAAAAAGTTAGAATAATCTCTATGTTGAGAACTCTGATTACATACTCAGGATAGATGTTGTAGTTTGACTCCCATAGTTTAAGAGGAAGCCCACTTAGAGTCAAACTTGGAGCTAGTAAATAAGGTTTTGTGGTAATTATAAACTTGATTAGGCATCCTAGTAAGGATAAGAAAGAAGCATGTGGTTTGCGGATCAAATTATCTAGAGACGTGTGATTATTTGAAAGATCAAATTTGAAACAAGTAAAGTACATTCAGGTATAGGAAATGTCCAACTTACTTTGAACACACCCAACGAAGGGTAGGATCAGACATTTTTGTGGCTTATCGTAAAATATATGGGAATGTTTTGCTCTTGACAATCATGGTTACATACTTGTTAAGTTATTCCACTACCTAGGTGTTGACATGTGCCAAGATGAGAGCATGGTTTTTCTCTATTCAATTTGAAAATGAAAGTCGACGATGAATACTAGTGACAATAGTCCAATGAGTCGACTTGGAGTTCATAGCACCCGAAGCTATGGGATTTTCAAATTAGAATGAGATCTTGCGACAAGTTACTAGTCCCTTAAGAGGATGACGCATGTAATATGACACTTCAGGGATACCAGAGGCATGGTATGATACGAAATAAAGTATGACTTAGTGGAAACACGACTAGAGGAATCTTTGTTGGACGCCTAAAATGAGGGTGAACGCTATTGGAAATGTTCGAGGAAAATATGGATTATTTAGAATGAGAGAGGGACAATGAGGTGGGAGATAAGTATTGTAAGTGAGAAAGAAATAGATGGTAGAGTGTGATAAGAGGGGGAGAAGGTGAGCCATGTGTGAGAAAAAATAGAGGTTCGGATGTATGGGGCCATTATGGTAAGGAAGGGACAGTGGGTGTGTGATTAGAAGGAGAGGAAGGGGATCGTGGGTGTGTAATAAGACGAAGAGGAAAGGAACTGTGGGTGTGTGTGGATTGTGATAAGAGGTAGATAAAAGGGAACGAAACCATGGGTGTGGGAGTGTGCTGGTGTGTGTGAAAAGCTCACTGTGAGAAAGAAAGTGAGAGAGGTGTGCAAGTGTATGTGAGAGAGATAGATTGGTTGTGAGAGAGAAATAGAGGTGAGTGTGAATTTTGCATGTGTTTGTTTGAGATCCATGTTTGTGTTTTTCCAATTTCTATTTTTTTTGTGCTTCAGGTCCAAGGATCTTTGGGAGATAATAAGGCGATCCTCTACATTAGAAAGTTTGATTGTGCTTCAATCCCTAATTTGATCATTTTTTTGGCGTGATATATATGTAATTCTTTTGCATCATCAACTTGCTAAATTATCTAGGTTATGAAACTTAAGAACATCTCATTTCTATTTTATGTGCATGGTGAAATTGTAAACTATTTGAATGGCATTGGGTACAACGCACCCCATCGGCAAAATTAAAGCTTAAATTTGGGACGAGTAGACAACAATCGATGGATCATGTGGCGTTTGGTATCTTATCTATGAAGACTCTTGTTAAGATGGCTTATCTTCATGCGATAATCTTTCCAGGAGGTTCACAGTGTTTCGTCTCCATGTTGTTGCAAGACGCGATGCCTTTCGACTTGATGTGGTCAACCACATCGAATCTACCATTATCACGACGGTTGAGATTTATTTAACCTTCGATACAATAGACTCTTTCCAAAATTCTATAATTCATTTTCAACTGGTAGATAAAGATGCCGGCATGTCAGATACTAGATCGATGATAGGAAGACTGCATATGCAATCACCTTTATGTGATGTCGCGCAAGATGGATTTTTAGTCTAGTGGATGATGATATTAATGCCCTTAGTGAAGATGGCCCTAACGACGACGACGACGACGACAATGACACATATGAGGACGTATGTCCCCTCGAAGATACTGCACCATCTATCGATTGGAAAATTTTAAATATTGTTACGAACGACCCAAGGTATGAACATCTAGGGCGAAAACATGCAAGATAATGAGCAATTTTTTATCGATGAAGAGAATTTCATAGAGGAGCAATTTGTTTCCACAGTCAAGTGGCATCGATCAAAAAGGGTAATGAGACAATTTGGAATGATACATGTCATGCCACCAAACTATGAACACGACTCCGGACTACACCGCATCGAATTACGAGGGCACATTCAAGAAAATTGGGTGGTGTTTTATGCAAACTTTATATAGAGTTAGGAAAATTGTGGTCATAGAATAGCCACAAGGGAACAAGAAGGAGGACACGATCAAAAAGACTACATGACGTGGTATCGATCTGTCACCAAATGATTCATTGGACATGGCGGCGCTCTACGTGACTATTCGGTAAGCTTGAAACTATTAGTTTGTTGTCTTCAAGAGTTATATCTTAAATTGTGTGTATTAACACCTATTTTTGTATACTAGTCTAACTTGGTGTGTTGACTGTGGCAAGTTTTCATTAAGGATGGGTACGAGCAAGGCCATTCTATTATTGATGAAGGCATTAAAATATTATATGAAGATGAACGACAAAGATCTACTTTATGGAATTATGGAAATGATGTTGACCCAAAGATAAATGACGTAACAAGAAGAGGAAGAAAATGAAGAAAAGGATCGGGGCCGAGCAAATAGAGGGATGAGAAAAAAACAACACAGACTGAGATTATGGGTAAGAGCAACAGACGTTCTCTTCCACCACGTCAATCTCATCAGATAAAGACTGTTATTGAGATTAACATGCGTTCTTATCCACTACGTCCATCTCGTCCGGGACCAAGAAGGATATAGACTTTTGGTGAGAGTAGCCAATGCTCATCCCTAAGTAACTGCAAACATATACTACCAAGGTACTAAGTCAATAAGTCTCGGGGATCAGGATTTACCCCATTAAGTACTTAATACAACCCATGTTAAGATGTTTTGAATATCAATAATATAAATAGCATGCAAAGCTCACATCAAAGGCAAAGCTCTATGCTATCGCATTTCCCTTATCCCGCGCTATCGATGAAAACAGACCTGGAGAGTAAGTGGGGTGAGCTAGAAGAACCAATGGAGCTCGGTAATGCGGAAAACCTACTCAACCATCAAACATACAAGTAATACCTACTAATGATGCAAGTCTATCATGAATTGAAAGTAAAGATAGAGAAAAAAAGTATTTCACGAGTATCCTTAGTCAACTTCATAAAGCATCACATAGAGAACATAAAAACATTTATAGATCAAATCATCATGCAAGGGTGAATTCAAGAGAAATATCTTAAAAGCATAATAATATAGTGAATCGGGTCTCATTCAATGCGTACTAGTTATTGACAAGTAATTGGTGACCGATTTACTAACTCTCGAAGTGATGCAAACCATTAGTTGACATAAAGGCCTTTATGCCCCCTAACTAGTCCCATCAAGTCCACAGTAGGTTCGTCTAAATCCATAACCGATGTGTGCACCAATCCCATGCATTGATATCAAGGTATAACTCGAGTAATGGCGACGACCGTATAATACTCAAGTAGTGGCGACAACCACACAAATATTCAATAATGGCGACAACCACGAAGGTGAGATATACACAATATGAGCAAATGGCAATACATTCACATTCCATAGATATTCACATTCAAGTTAATAATAATTCACAACCCATTCCCCAAGTCTTGAATTAAGATTGTGAGACCTAATAGTAACTAATAACATGTCATGTTTGATAACTGAGCAAGCTCCCCCACTTACCTCGATTTGGCGTGATATCCCTTTTTGGTCCTCGCGCGCTTGGGGTTTTATGTGAACAGTCTCGTGAATCTAAACAATTAATACATATCGCACCATCGAAAAATCACATTTTAAATTTCAATTTGCCATTAAATTTACTTTGGGTCCCAATAATGTGGGTCCCGCGGGTCTCCGTTGCCTGGTGCGAGGGTCAAGGGTGGGACCCAAGCAATCTCATTCGGGGACGCGATAACGCCTCGTTTGAAGATAATAATTTGTTTTATATATATTCTACCTCATTTAACTTTTTATATATGTATATTATATATATTTTTAATATATTTTTGTTTTATTATTATTATTATTATTATTATTATTATTATTATTATTATTATTATTTAACTTGCACATGGGCCAACTTGGCCCCTGGTGGGAGGAGGGAGACGTCCCGTCCCTTTCTTTCATCACTCCCTCGGGCTTCTGCCTGAGGGATGTGATGGGCTGGCGGGGTGGCCTTATGGCCACCCCCATCCATCCCTTTATGGGGCCACTACTAGGAGGCCCCTCCGACAACGGTGGTCGGTCGCCCTTTGCCGGCGACAACGATAGCGGACTACCGCCACCCTCGCCGACGATGCTGTGGCCTCGGCACCCCTCCGGGGTTCTCCAACGCCAACTTAAATTAAGAAATAAGAAACAAAACAAGTAAGGAGATGATTTGTACATTCCACCACCAATTTTGTGTCACCCCCACCACCCAAGCTCTCATTTTTTTATTAGGGTTTTGTAGATTAATTAATGGTGGCTAGGTTTTATAGTTGTTTCTTTTATAATTAGGGTTTTACATAAATAAAATTAGTGAATTTACTAAAATACCCCTGAAGTGGGCATTTTAAGTTTTTTAAGTTGTGACAATATCCCCAATTTTAAGAAATTTCGTCCTCGAAAGTAAGAAGAATGATATGCTCATAGATATAGGTGCAAGAATGCTCGCCATCAAATTTATTTATTTATTTATTATTCTTTTAACCTTGTCCTTACCATTTATTAACTTTCGTGCGTTGCAAATTTAATATTGCATCGATCCATAAGCAAAGATCGCTACATCAATCATTCATTTTTTTGTGTTAGCAACAACTAACATTTAGTAAAGATATTTCATGACTTTCGTGACTACGGTTGCAATATCTATTCGTGGTGACAACCACAAAGTATCAATTTCTTTCGTGCTAGCAACAACTAACATGACCCTTATTATTATTGTTATTATTATTATCATTTTAACGAAGATGTGCAATTACTTTTGCGTATAAGGTTGTCATGTCATTTCGTGGCGACGACCTCGAAGGCCCGTAAGTCTCTCGTGTTAGTGACTACTAATACGATGACATGGATGGACCATGACTCCCACAATGACAGTTGTCTTGTTCTCATGCCGCAACAACCGACATAGCTCTCCAAGTACATCAGGCTTTGTATTCACATTCATTCATGTATCTTGATGGAGTAACCTTTACTCTTACGGTATTGACAACTACCAATACCTAAATCTTAACGTTTTGAGACGTCAACACGATTGTGTTTACGTTTAAAGTTTTGGACTTTCTCTGTACCCCAAACCAACCCTTTTGTACTACTAAAATCTGTCAAATATTACTTGTCTAGGTTTTGATAATATCTATATAGACATTCCTTTATTTGGGTGTCCCCGATGCTAATGGTTCTCTTATCATTTGATTCATTATGATTTCACTAACTCTGAGGAACTCTTCAAACTATATATGTTTGACTTATGTTTCGTGTTCAATGTAAGACATTTATTTGTCTCGCAAGAAGATTTTCATTTTTTCCTCAATTTTTATAACATGGCCATCACACGAAATGATCAATAGGTTCGAATGACTTAAAAAATGCACATATCATGACTACGAAATGTAAATGTTACTGGTTATAAACCCTCTAGTGGGTCATGAATCTAGCTCAACCACCGCGTGCACTCCACTCATCGTTATCTAGGTCACTCTACCCTCGAGACGTGTTCATTACTCTGGGCGCTTCCTCTTAAAATGGCCCAACTACCCGTAATTAAAACATGTTGGTTGTGGTGTCTGAGATGTCTGCATTGACTGTTGTGGTGGAGGTGGTAGTCCACATGCCATACTCTCTATAGTCAAGGGTGCAGGGACATGTAAATGTGTGGCAGTCCCTATCAAGGTAGGTGGTGTCCTCGATGCTACACCAGAGAGTGCATGACCACCCAAAGATCTAACAAATCAGTGTTTTTTGAAGCTGTCACCTCGACGTTCTGGTAACCCTCAAAGCTACGTTTTCCATAACCATACTAATCAGATCCTGACTGAAACTGCATGAAATCCCCACTAAGTGATGCCTCACACTTAAGTGCTCGATGGTATGCCTGGTAATATGTCTCAGACCTGAATGTCGTTACCATAACACTAATATTGAGCCTATTCCATCAATAAATCTCCTCTTACGAATCTTCTCTATCAGGACATACTCATGTGCGAAATCTAGCAGCTCGTTGTACTTTGATGCATACTCATCCACTGACATATTGCTTTGTACTAAAGCAAAGAACTCTCGAATCTCACATCATTCACTGGCTCAAGAAACCAATCTTCGTAAAATAGACACTAGACCTGTGGCCAATTCATATTGGTTCCCCCTGTTCTCTCAATTGCCATCCACCACTTATATGCCTTGTGTTCCAACAAAAATGCCACCAGCGGTACTATGGTCCACTCATCAATATTCAATTTCTTTATCCTTTTATCCATGTTTAGTATCCACTCCTCAGCCTAAATGGGATCCTGTTTCTCGTAAAAGTGCGGTACATCGTATTTCATAAATTCTTCTGTATCTTGCCCCTCAAGCAAGCCTTTGGATCTTCCTCCACCACAGGTATGACCGCTGCAGCTGCATCCGTAGCAAAATCGGCCCCTTCCTCTATAGGATGATCCTCGTTATAGGTGCCAAGGGAGGGTTAGGCCCCTACCTCACGGGTGCTCGCCCGCCCTTATGTTTCCCTGCTGTATCAGCTCTAGTATGCGGGTCATGTTCCTCTCTTGCAGTTGCGCCAGGTCTGCCAATCTCTGGTTTTCAGTGAAAGTAATGTCATGAATGGCCTTCTGATATGTCTCGACCATAATAGTAATTCGTTGCTCCATTTGAGCGTGCCAGTTCTCTCTTTTCTTTCCTGAGTTTCCATCAAATTGTAAGAGTTTTCTCCCTTATTGCTCATAATGCAACTGTGGAGCAAACAAGAACGAATTAATCCTACAAGTTAAGAGAGTAAATAAAATATCTAAACGCAATAGATATCACAACATAATACAAATAACATTATTCAAGTGTTTTATTCAAGTTTTCAATCCCTTCCTATCCTAGGATTAGTCATTTATGATTATTAAATTAACTTGAACCAATATCCATACCATTGATTTGTCAGACTTAAATTTGACCTTTAACTTAAAGGCTCTACAACTTTTGTTTCACTAACCTAATTATTTTCCCTAGGTTCTAATACATATACTTGACCCAAACCATTACCAAACTCGATACCTAAACCAGGCCCAAATAACGGCTTGACACGCCTAATTCAACTTGTGGAACTACACAACTGTAAATATGAAATAATAATTGCGGAACTTAAAACTAAAAGGTTCCATGTGTTAAACAAATAACTATAAATAAAGGTGTTCAAGTATCCCTAAGTAACTACAAACGTATACTACCAAGGTACTAAGTCAACAAGTCTCGGGGATTAGAATTTACCCTATTAAGTAATTAATACAACCCATGTTTAGATTTTTTGAATATCGATAATATAAATAGCATGCAAAGTTCACATCAAAGGCAAAGCTCTACGCTTTCGCCATCCCTTTATCCCGCACTGGTATCGATGAAGATGGACCTGAAGAGTAAGTGAGGTGATCTAGAAGAACTAACGGTGGAAAACCCGCTCAACCATCAAACATACAAGTAATACCTACTAATAATGCAAATCTATCATGAATTGATAGTAAAGATAGAGAAAAAGAGTATTTTACGATTATCCTTAGTCAACTTCATAAAACATCACATAGAGAACATAAAAGCATTTATAGATCAAATCATCATGCAAGGGTGAATTCAAAAGAAATATCTTAAAAGCATAATAATATAGTAAGTCGGGTCTCATTCAATGCGTACTAGTTATTGCAAAGAATCCGGTGACCGATTCACCTAATCTCGAAATGATGCAAACCATTAGTTGACATAAAGGCCTTTATGCCCTTAACTAGTCCCATCAAGTCCCAGTAGGTTTGTCCAAAGCCATTACCGATGTCTGCACCAATCTCATGCATCGATCTTAAGGTATAACTCGAGTAAAGGCGACGACCATAAAATACTCAAGTAGTGGCGACGACCACACAAATATTCAATAGTGGCGACAACCATAAAATAGTCAAATAGTGGCAACAACCACGAAGGTGAGATATAGACAACATGAGCAAAGGGCAACACATTCACATTCCATAGATATTCCCATTCAAGTCAATAATAAGTTGCAACCATGATAAGTCAGTATTTATATGTAATTAATAGTTTATTTTAATATATTTAATTATTGAAAGTATTTAAAATATATATTTAATTATGTTTTTGGTCAATTCTAGGTGAAACAGAGTGCGCGATTGAATTCGTGGCGAAAAAATACTTAAAATGGAGTATTTACTTACAGTGATCAGATGAACAGTTTACCTCGAAATACGCGTTGCGCGGTAGGTCGAATAGCCGACAATATGTTTCAACCAATCAGAAGATGACACGTCAGCGGTTCGCAACACAGTAGGTGCTATGTGTCACGCGCGCATTAGTCCACGTAGCGTCAACACCAGCGCGACCAATCACGAGCCGCCGCGTAAGCACCAATCCAGCGTCGCCATGTCACACCGCCTTATTTTCTCATCGTTTCAGCTACCATCGATCGACATCGAGATGCGTTCTTACAAAACTCCCAGTAATTTGCGCGAAGCACGAGCGAATTCTTCTTTCGCTAGCGCGTCCACGTGGCGAGCTCCCATTGGCTTGACACGTCACCAGAAAGCGTTTTCAGCCGACCACGTGCAGACACGTAGCGCTGAGTCACCCTCACACAATGCATGCACGCACAGTTCTCGGCGAATCAGACGGTGACAACTAAGTGGCGGTGACAAGGCGGTCTAATAGAATGGCGACACGTCAGCGCGATGCAGATTCACAGCGAATCACGCTGTGACACATGACAAAGTTCGAATTTTGATCTAAAAACACCCCTACGATGCTCCTCGGCGCACGAGTCATGTCCTTAACCCCTAAAATTAGTATCCGAGTTCAATTTGGAGTACTTTTATATATTTGGAACATAGGTATTATTAGAAGAATCAACCAATTAGTATTTTTTAGAGATCAATTATTTGTTTTTAGTATTGATTTTTGAAGACGATGTCCGGCTAATCAATTTCTTGCCTAAGTCGTAAGGGAAGCAAGTCAGGATCATTGATTCAAAGCATATTATGTGAGATCTTTTATTTTATTATTTAATTAATTTAATTTCTCCTATTTTATTGTTGTTGATTTAATAATTATGATTTAGATCTATGGTATGTATGCAACCGATACATGTTCTTAGATTGACAATCTACTGTTATTTGGAATATTAGTATCCGTGTAATTGTGCTTTTAGACCAATAAAATAACAAACATTCACCCGTTTGCCGTAAAACCATTTCGGTTCTTGAATGTGCAACAATTGAATCTAGGTTAAATCGGTAGCGGTTGTGACCCGATTATCTAGGATTAGTGTTCTCATAGATCCATATTACTGCGATTAGTGTATTAAACCTGAATGGCGGATGTCTACGGTTATACATTAATTAGGGAAATAGTTAGTGACGGACGTCCTGACTATCGAGATTAGGGGAACTAGGAATTTTTGGCGGATGTCGATTTTCTGTAGCCAATCTAGGATAATTTAAATTAATAATTTTTTGGGAAAGATTGAAGACCATGATTGCTATTGAATCTTGATTCTGATTTGTGGAACTGGAGATTTAGGTGTTATTTAGGTGTTAATTAATTATTAATTAATTATTTTAATAATTAGTTAGTTGTTTTATATTATTTAGTTTAGTTAAATTAGTTAGTTTAATTAATATTTATTTTAAAACCCCGATTTTCCTTTTTTGTTGTTTTAACCTAAGAAAGACAACAAGTCTCTGTGGGATCGACCCTTTGCCACTATTCTACAAAATAGTTGGTTTAAGAAACTTTACTTTATTGACGTGTTCAATGCGAATCAACTTTTTGGCACCGTTGCTGGGGAATGTTTGTTACTTTATTGGTCTAAAAGCACAATTACTTTGATACTAATATTCAAAATAACAGTAGATTGTCCATCTAAAAGCATGCTTCAGCCGCATACATACCATAGATCTAAATCATAATAATTAAATCAACAACAATGAAATAGGAGAAATTAAATTAATTAAATAATAAAATAAATGATCTCACATAATATGCTTTGAATCCATGATCTCGACTTGCTTCCCCTTCGACTTAGGTAAGAAATGGATTAGCCGGACATCATCTTCAAAAATCACTACTAAAAATAATAATTGATCTCTACAAAATACTAATTAATTGTTTCTCTAATAATACCTAGGTTTCTAATATATACAAATACTCTAAATTGGTCTCGGATACTAATATTAGGGTTGTGGAGGTGACTCGTGCGCCGAGGAGCATCGTAGGGGTGTTTTTGGCTTTAAAATCCGAGTCTGCTACGTGTCTATACATGATTCGTTGGTTTTTCCTGCCGCGCTGACGTGTCGCCGTTCTATTGGACCGCCTCTCTGCCGACTCGCTGATTTGTCCCCGCCTGATTCGCGAACTCTGTGCGTTCCATTGTGAGAGGGTGACTCAGCGCCACATGGACGCTTCTGATTGGCCGAACCACGTATTAATGACGCACTAGACAAATGAGATCCCGCCACCTGGCATGACGTGGCACAGACGAAAATCGCTGGAGTCAACCGAAAAGCTGGGAGTTTGTGCAAGCACGGATCCCGAGGCATATCGACAGGCTGCTGAAGCGAGGAGAAATGTCTTGCAGGTGACGTGGCTTCTCTGGTGATGTGGTGATGCATGGCATCTCCTCATTGGTGGCTGGAATTGCGGTGCCGACATGGCGACGCTAGATTGGTGGAAATCGTCCGGATGACGTAGTTGTTGTAGAACGACCACATGGCAGTGTATGATTGGTCCAGAGTGGCTTTTCACGCTGACGTGGCATCACCTTATTGGCTGAAATATCATGTTTGCTATATGACACCCTACGCAATGCGTATTTCGAGGCAAACTGTCCTGGCATCCGATCACTGCAAGTAAATACTCTATTTTGATTATTTTTCCACCACGAATTCAACCGCGCACTCTGTTTCACCTAAAATTGATCAAAAATATAATTAAATATGTATTTTAAATACTTTGATTGATTAAATATACTAAAATAAATTACTAAAAACCTATAAATACTGGCTTATCAAATACCCCCAAACTTAAGACTTTGCACGTCCCGAGCAAAGGTGTAAATGACAACACAAACTAAACTAGTCTCCTAATATAATAATAATAACTCAACTAATCCTATACCCGACCCAAATTCATGGAGTTCCTTTGGTTTACACCAAATTAACGAGTAATTCGGAAAATTTCAGAGTTATGATATGTCAAGTCTCGCAACCCAAACACAATTAAGATCCCACTTTAAAAACATAGAATCGGTCAATACAAAGGCCATAAACTAATCACAAGTTTTATTGGTCGATACAATTAAACCACGCAAATTCAAAATCTTACTTAATGTAGTGAAAGCACTCGAACTAAATCTTTTATTTGAGGAGTTTTACAACTTCCACCTTCTTCTTTTTTTTTTTCATTTTTTTCATTATTTTTCATCAACCTCTTCTTTTTTCAAGTAGTACGATCCCTTCTCCATTTCTTGTGGATCGCTTTTCTCACTTTTTCCCACCACAAGATTCTCTGCTCCATTTCTTGCGGAAACCTGAGGGACTCTCTATTTTATTATTTTTTTTATGAAAAACTCATGTTAGTACTTCTCACTTTGACTATGATCAAGCAAATCTCCCAATATTGTGGGTTAAATAATATAACTTGAGTAAATTTGATCGTTTACTCATTTTCATTATCTAACACTAAGTTTAACCATCATCTAAGTCTCTAATCATGAAATCATAAAAATGTTGAGCTACGAACTTGATTAAGTGTTTCTCCTAATTTTCTCTAAGTTTCAAGTTAAAAAGGCAACTATAGTTTACTCATCCACAACCAAAGGCATGAACAAAGTTTCGGGTGACTCTAAAGTAAATAAAACATACTAAATATATACATGAAAGTGTATCAATTCCTAATGAAATGAGAAAGGAATATGAATAGAAATGAAATGAAAGAAATGGAAGAAATGATATAAAACACCACCATTACCATCCAATATCCGCATATAACCGCATTTAAAAAAAAATTAAACGATCTCACCTGCGGTCTTTCGCAAAAGAATCCATCCAAAACAATCCACAATCCCTAAAACACCCCCAAACTTATTTCGAACCTTGTCCTCAAGGTTCAAAACAAGTCAAGTGGTTCACACATATAAAACAAACAAGATGGTTAAAGAATATGATAAAAATAAAAGGAAGGAAATGATACAAATTCATGTAAAAAAATAAAAAATATGAAAATAAATAAACTAAATAATACTTATCAAAGTTTGGGCTGCCTCCTAATAGAGCTTTTGATTAAAGTCGTTGGCTCGACTTGGTTGGAGTTTGTCAATCAATATAGACTGGTGTTGCTAGTGAAACGACCTCCACATCATGGCTTGAGAAGTCTTCATAGAAGATCTTCAATCTGTGGGCGTTCACCTTAAATACATTACCGGTCTCCATACTCTGAATCTCCATTGCTCAGTGATCATACACCACAGTCACAATATATGGTTATGTCCACCTCGATCTCAGCTTGCAAAAATCTTAAGACGTGACTGAAATAAAAGCACTTTCTGACCAACACGGAAAGGTTTCCTAGAGAAATTGTTATCATGGAACGCTTTAGTTTTTTCATTATAAATCTGCGCATTTTCATACGCGTCGTTCCTGATTTCCTCCCACTCTTGGAGAGTGAGCTTTCTTTCTTTTCCTGCTTCATCGAGCTTCATATTAAACTGTTTCACAACCTAGTAGGATTTATGCTCAAGCTCGACTGGCAGGTGGCAAACTTTACCAAACATAAGGCGATATGGGGATATCCTAATTGGCCTTTTAAACGCCATTCGGTAAGCCCAAACTACATCATCAAGCATGCACTCCAATCTTTACAAGTAGGATTCACCGTCTTTTCCAAGATGGATTTTGATCTCTCTCTATTAGAGACCTCTGCCTGACCACTCGTTTGGGGATGATATGCTGTAGACGTTCGATGAGTGACATTATACCTCCTCAGAAGACTTTCAACCATACGGTTACAAAATTGAGTGCCTCTATCACTGATCAGGGCTCGTGGGGTACCAAATGTTGTGAAAATCCTCAATTTAAGGAATTCACATACCACTTTGGAGTCATTAGTGCGCGTAGCTTTAGCTTCCACCCACTTAGACACGTAGTTCGCTGCTAATAGTATGTAAACATTACCAAATGACACTGGAAATGGTCCCATAAAGTCTATTCCCCAAACGTCAAATATCTCGCAAATATGAATCGGGGTAAGTGGCATTTGGTCTCAATGACTAAGATTACCAGATTTGTGACAGTTAGGACAAATCTTGGTAAATATGTATGAATCATGGAAAATGGTGGGCCAGTAAAACCCACTCTAAAAAACTTTCCTAGCTGTCCGATGGGGGCCGAAGTGGCCTCCGCAGGCGTAAGTATGACAAAAGCCAATATGGAATGACTCTCGGTCTGAGGAACACAACGCCTGATAACCTGGTCGGAGCAAAATTTTCATAAGTACGGGTCATCCCATACATAGTACTTAGCATCACTCTTTACTTTATTTTTTTGAGCCTTCGAAAGGGTAGGAGATAGCTCACCCGAAGTGATATAGTTCACCAAATTGGCGTACCAGAGGAGATCATCCATAACAACATAGTTTTGCTCGTCAGGGAAATCATCCATAAGAGGGGTAGGACTCTCACCATTTTTAATTCTGATGAGATGGTCTGTGATTAGATTCTCTACACCACTTTTATCTTTGATCGTGATGTCAAACTCCTGAAGTAGGAGTATCCATCTAATGAGCCTAGGTTTGGCATCATTTTTACTCATCAGTACTTCAAGGCAACGTGATCAGAGTAAATGATAACCTAGGTTCCCAAAAGGTAAGGCGAAACTTCTCAAGTGCGAAGATAACAGCAAGGAGCTCCTTCTCAGTAGTGAAGTAGTTCATCTGAGCAACGTCTAGAGTATGAAAAGCATAGTAAATGACATGTGAAGCTCTCCCGACTCTCTATCCTAAGACTGCATTATCACTAGCATCACACATAATTTCAAATGGAAGCTCCCAATTAGGGGCCTAAATCACTGGTGTGCTAGTAAGTGAGTCTTTCGGTGCATTAAGTGCACTCTTACATGCCTTATCTAACTCAAAGGTATGTCCTTTTGAAGTAGATGGCATAGTGGTTGTGCGATTTTTGAAAAGTCCTTGATGAAATGACGGTAAAAACCAGCGTGTCCAAGGAAAAATCTAATATCTGTTGCACATTCGTAGGGTAGGGAAGTTTCTTAATAACATTAATTTTAGATTGGTCTACCTCTACGCCTCTGGCTAAGACAATGTGTCTCAAAATAAGACCTTGGTCCACCATAAAATGACACTTTTCATAGTTCAGAACCAAGTTCTTCTCGATACACCTGCTGAGAACTTTTATCAGATTGCTGAGACAACTATCAAATGTATCACCGTAAATGGTAAAGTCATCCATGGAGACTCAATGAAATGCTCAACAAAATCTGAAAAGATACTCACCATGCACCTTTGAAAGGTGGCAGGGGCATTGCATAACCTAAAGGGCATGCACCGATAGGCAAAAGTGTCAAACGGACAGGTGAAAGTCGTCTTTTCCTGGTCTTCAGGTGCTAATCAAATTTTTGGCGCCGTTGCAGGGGAATGGTATATTTCTTTCTTTGGTTTATTGTTATTTTTATGTTTCTTTATTTTTTATTTATTTTTATTTATTTATTTATTTTTCCTATCTAGTTCCTTGCTCTTAACATGTATCCAGGCAATATCTCGAGTTCCACTGACCAGAAACTTGACCGAATAATCTCCATGATGGAACATCTCCTCTCCTCTAGTGAAGTGCAAGTCAACCCCACGATGGACTTCTCCTACCCCCATAATTATGGTCGATATGAAGACTCACATTATTATAATGAGAATGGGGTAAGTATGCCACATAATAGATATCAATATTTTAACATGCATTTTTTTGTGCAACAGGTCGAGGTTGGCGAAATTGGTGGAGACTATTCTCATTCCGCACACAATTGTCCCTATTATCCACAGTATGAGAATTATCACTATTCTAATTATGCATCGCCACAACCCGACTTCTCTGGATAATCATGTCACACCCACAAGTTCCTCGACATGAAGGAAATCAACAGTTTCATCAAAGCCTCTCCTTGGAAGATATGTTGATGCAAATGATATATCAAATGATAAAAAGTGTGCAAGACTGTCGACTAGTTTGTCATAACATACAAAAACTTGATTTTAGTTGTCTAGGCTCGAAGGACTTGGTAACGGACTTAGATCAATATATTGCCAGTCGTCAAAGAAAAAATGATGAAGCAGAGTTGTGTAGTACATGACCAACTTTTAACCCAGATGAGGATGTGATCGTTGATACATTGACAAATTTTGAGGTGCATGACGTTACACAAGTGGAAGACTATTTGATAGACACATCCGAAGAATGTGAAGTCTTTCAAATTGAGCCAGAGATTGTCATTGCATTAAATAATGGAGAAGATGAGATGAAAATTGATGTCAATTCAGACAAGCCGGAGAAGCCGCAGATAGAGAGCGAGGAAGACCAACCTTTGTTGTTGGTGCAACAACCCACCCTCCCATGCACATTTGGTACATCTTATAAGGGGGTGTAAGTAAGGGAGCATTTGCAAATCTTTTACACTGCCGATACCTTTGTGTTGGATGATCCTGATACGATAGATTCTTTCGTATTGGAAGTTCCGGATGAGCTCTTAAATCTGAAAGAGGGTGTGCATGCTTCATTGCCCAATTACGTAGATGTGTCATTCGTTGTTGACATCTCTAAAGGAGAGGGCATCACGTGACCAATCATGCTGAGTCTAGCCAAAGACTTTAAAGAAAGGCGGCTCGTTGGGAGGCAACCCAACTTTATTTTTCTTTTATTTTATTTATTTCTTGCATTTATTTTAGTTTTATTTTAGTTTTAGTTTTTTTTATTAATATTTTTAATAGCACTATAATTTGGTTTCTTTATTTTTACAGGTGGTGGAGGGTTGGAGCGTTGAGTTTTGTCGGTTTGACTTTGGATTATATTTTTAGTATAACTTGAGCATTATTTTTTAGGACTTAACATGTTTATAGGATTTTAGGTGTTTTGAGACTTGGTTGGATATACCCAACTTAAGTCGCCTCATTCTCAAAACCCTAAACTTCATTCCATCATCTTGTTGATTTCACCTTTAGTTAACAGACTTCGGGCTCGCAAGACTTGATTGGAATTTTTTGAGTTAACTCCTATGTTTACTAGTTCTTGCTCTTGTTATGAATATTATTTTATAGTATCCTTAGTCACCCACACGTAAGAGGTTTTGTGCGTTCACTAGTTTTTAGAGACTTTTTTATTATTCATGCATTTGTATCATTTTCTAATCCATGTTCTTCTTCACCACTGTAATTTTCTTTTTGTTATATGGTTGCCTTGACTTGTTTTAAACCTTGAGGACAAGGTTCGGAATAAGTTTGGGGGTGTTTTAGGGATTGTGGATTGTTTTGGATGGATTCTATTGCAAAAGACCGCATGTGAGATCTTTTAATTTTTTTATTTTATGCAGTTATATGCGGATATTGGATGGTAATGGTGGTGTTTTATATTATTTCTTCCATTTCTTTCATTTCTTGTCAATTCATATTCAATTTTCATTTCATTAGGATTTGATACACTTTCATGTATATATATGCATTTAATATATATATATATATAGTTATTTAGAGTCAACCGAAACGTTGTTCATGCCTTAGGTTGTGGATGAGTAAATTATAGTTGCCTTTTAAACTTGAAACTTAGAGAAAATTTAGAGAAACACTTAATCAAGTTCGTAGCTCAGCATTTATATGATTTCATGATTAGAGACTTAGATGATGGTTGGACTTAGTGCTAGATAACGAAAATGAGTAGACGGTCAAATTTATGCAAGTGATATTATTTTAACCTACATTAGGGGATTTGCTTAATTATAGTGAAAGTGAGAAGCACTAACATGAGTTTTTCTTTTCTAAAAAAAAATTAAAAATTAGAGTGTCCTACAAGTTTCCACAAGAAATGGAGCAGGGAAACTTGTGGTGGGAAAAAGTGAGAAAATCGGTCCATAGGAAATGGAGCAGAGACCGTATCAATTGAAAAAAATTTGGAGAAAAAAATGGAAAATAAAAAAATATGAAAAAAAATTGAATAATGGCGGACGTTGTGAAACTCCTCAAATAAAAGATTTAGTTCGAGTGCTTTCACTATATTAAGTGAAATTTGAACTTATGTGCTTGAATATATAAACCAATAAAACTTCTGAGTAGTTGATGGCCTTTGTTTTGACCGAGTCTATGTCTTGAAAGTGAGATCTTAGTTGTGTTTGACTTGCGAGACTTGACATATCATAACTCTGAAATTTTCTGAGTTACTTATTAATTTGGTGACTATGTAAACCAAAGGAACTCCATGAATTTGGGTCTTGTATAGGATTAGTTGAGTCAGTGCATTATTATATTAGGAGTCTAGTTTAGTTTGTGTTGACATTTAAACATTTTCTCGGGACGTGCAAAGTCTTAAGTTTGGGGGTATTTGATAAGTCAGTATTTATAGGTAATTAGTAGTTTATTTTAATATATTTAATTATTGAAAGTATTTAAAATATATATTTAATTAAGCTTTTGGTCAATTTTAGGTGAAACAGAGTGCACGGTTGAATTCGTGGTGGAAAAATACTAAAAATGGAGTATTTACTTGCAGTGATCAGACGTCGGACAGTTTGCATCGAAATACACGTTGCACGGTAAATCGAATAGCCGACAATATGTTTCAACCAATCAGAAGATGACATGTCAGTTGTTTGCAACACAGTAGGTGCTACGTGTCACGCGCGTATTAGTCCACGTAGCGTCAATAGCCAGCGCAACCAATCACGCCGCCGCGTCAGCACCAATCCAGCGTCGCCATGTCACCACCGCTTTATTTTCTCATCGTTTCAGCTACCATCGATCGGCATCGAGATGCGTTCTCACACAAACTCCCAGTAATTCGCGCGAGCACCGCGAATTCTTCTTCTGCCAGTGCGTCCACGTGGCGAGCTCTAACTAGCCAGACACGCCACCAGAAAGCGTTTCGGCCAACCACGTGCAGACATGTGGCGCTGAGCCACCCTCACACAATGCACGCACGCACAGTTCTCGGCGAATCAGGTGGCGACAACTAAGTGGCGGTGACAAGGCGGTCCAATAGAACGATGACACATCAGCGCGATGCAGATTTAAAGGGAATCACACTGTGACACATGGCAGAGTCCGAATTTTGATCTAAAAACACCCCTACGATGCTCCTGGCGCATGAGTCACGTCTTTAACCCCTAAAATTAGTATCTGAGTCCAATTTGGAGTACTTTTATATATTAGGAACATAGGTATTATTAGAAGAATCAACCAATTAGTATGTTTTAGATATCAATTATTTGTTTTTAGTATTGATTTTTGAAGATGATGTCTGGCTAATCAATTTCTTGCCTAAGTCGAAAGGGAAGCAAGTCGGGATCATGGATTCAAAGTATATTATGTGAGATCTTTTATTTTATTATTTAATTAATTTAATTTCTCCTATTTCATTGTTGTTGATTTAATGATTATGATTTAGATTTATGGTATGTATGCAACCGATACATGTTTTTAGATTGACAATCTACCGTTATTTGGAATATTACTATCCGTGTAATTATGCTTTTAGACCAATAAAGTAACAAACATTCACCCGTTTGCCGTAAAACCCTTTCAGTTCTTGAATGTGCAACAATTGAATCTAGGTTAAATTGGTAGCGGTTGTGACCCTGTTATCTAGGATTAGTGTTCCCATATATCCATATTATTGCGGTTAGTGAGTTAAACCTGAATGGCGGATGTCTAGGGTTATATATTAATTAGGGAAATAGTTAGTGGCAGACGTCTTGACTATCGAAATTAGGGGAACTAGGAATTTCTGGCGGATGTCAATTTTCTATAGCTAATTTAGGAGAATTTAAATTAATATTTTTTTGAGAAAGATTAAAGATCATGATTGCTATTGAATCTTGATTCTGATTTGTGGAACTGGAGATTTAGGTGTTATTTAGGTGTTAATTAATTATTAATTATTTATTTTAATAATTAGTTAGTTGTTTTATTTTATTTAGTTTAGTTAAATTAGTTAGTTTAATTAATATTTATTTTAAAACCCCGATTTTCCTTTTTTGTTGTTTTAACCTAAGAAAGACAACAAGTCTCTGTGGGATCGACCCTTTGCCACTATTCTACAAAATAGTTGGTTTAGGAAACTTTACTTTATTGACGTGTTCGGCGCGCATCAAACCACTACAAAAAATGGTTAGTTAGAAACGAAATTAGCAACGAAATTTATTTCTGTTGCTACAAATAAATAATTAGAGACGAAATTGAGACGGAATCATTCAGAGACGGAATAGAGAGAGATCAGATATGGAAATAGATACGGAATAGAGACGGAATTAAACTCCGTCTCAAAATAATGGCACCAAGATTCCCCCTAAAAGTTTAATTTTTTGTAATCGTTCGTTACGTCTCGAGATTCATGCATGCTTCGATGCAAAGATTTGCAAAGAGGGGACGGATGCCTCTCTCGCTCAACCCATTCTCACCACTCTCTCCCTCCTCAAATCTCTATCTCAACACTCCACTCACTCGCCTCTCTCTCTCTCTCTAGCGACCGTCAACTCTCTTTCTCTCTCTCTCTCTTGACCGATTCTCCGTCAACGCTCAGTCACTCTTTCCCAGGAATCTATCTCCCAAAGCCTTAAATCGCTGCCATCTGCCGAAGGTTGGGGCCTCTGTCATCGCTGCGAGTGGTCATCGCGTCTGCCGTCACTGCCTATGCAGCCCCCGTAGCTGGTTGTCGCTGTTCATTGCCGCTTTGGAAACCAAGGCCATCTGCCTTGGCCCTCTGCGGCCGGTGGCTGTGCGCCGCCGCCGTTCACCGCTCTTCGTCGATGCCGTGGAAACCACCGCCGTCTTCCTTGGCCCTTTGCCGCCGCTGGTTGTGTAGCCCCCGCCACTGTTCGACGCTCTTCGTCGGTGCCGTGGAAACCATCGCCGTCTGCCTTGGCCCTTTGCCACTGCCAGCTGTGAAGCCCCGCCGTCGTTCGCCGTTTTTCATCGCTGCCGTATAACGCTCTTCGTCGCTGCCTCGGAAACCATCGCCGTCTGCCTTCGCCCTCTACCGCCGCGCCTATGCAGCCCTCGCCGCTGTTTATCGCAATTCGTCGCTGCCAGGTGAGGTAATCTCTCCATTGATATACCCTTTTCGATCAGTTTCGCAAATAATAGAACCAAAATAAAAACACATATTTTGGCTAAACTATAAGATGATGAGCGTTTGATTCCCAGTTAGTGTCGAATGAAAAATATGATCGCAAGCTATAACAAAAACCTAACCATTGATCTGTGAATTAATTGAATCCAAAGACAAACAAATGTACAATTAGATAAATACTTGTATTTTTACCACAATCAGCAATTCAACAATGAGAGAAATATAAGTTATAATTTTTACTTGTAGACTCCTCATTTAGCAATGATCCGAAACTAAGATTGGCAAATTTAACTAATGTTTTTTTACTAATTAAAATCAGTTTTTCCAATTTGAAGTTCAAGCATAAACCTTCAATGCCTTGAAGAAGTGGATTTTGAATCATGAAATGAACACTAAAGATACTGCATATTTCTTTTACAAACAAATAAGACTACATATTTTTATATAGTATTTTAAAGAAGGTAGCAATTTTATTCGATAGTTCTTTAGATTGTGGATGAGATCATGGATACAAACTAAAATATTTAACTATATATGCTTTCTCATTGTAACCATTGCAGTTTTATTAACAACATTGCCATTTTTTTGCTTCAATATTAAAATGAATAAAAAAAGTACATGTGTAATACATATAATAAAGTAGAAAGAAGAAAATAAAATGTTAGGTTTACTAGGAAAAGACACCAAATAGAATTTTTGATATTCTTATTCCTATTTGTCAATCATGTTAGGAGAAAGCAACTGAATAAGATCAATAAAAAAAGGAAATGATGATAAGTTCTTTACAATTTTAAGCTTACTTTTGGTGTACACATATGTTTTGGAGTCACTAAGAATGAATTTAAATGTATAGTTATTTTGTAATGAAGATTGGTTCATTTTAAGCAAACACTTGCATAAGTTTTTGTAACTAGATCTCTTAATAATTCTAAATACACTTATATCTTGAAATATATGAGGATAACATATTAAGAAACAACTGAACATTTGGTTAAACTTAATCAATCATTGTAATATCTGGTAAACCATTCAATGTCCTAAACTAAACCTCATTTTAAAATCATGGTCAGTGCAACAAGGTGTGGAACGCGAGTTTGGAGTGGTCGAGAGCCGATATATGCTACGAATTGCGTGCATTTGAGGTAAGTGTCCTTTGAGGCAATTCTCTTTATTTCATTTCCATTTATGAGTTAACATTAAATCATTTGGATTGTTTTACTACCGATCTTATATTGGTAATGTCATGCATTGTGTATTATTGTCTATGACTTCTTTAGCTAAAATAATCGTGTTAAAAATTGTCGCATAACATTCTTTGTCTTGACTTCGTTCTATGATTGAATTCCTTTAATGTCGTTGACCTATGAGATATTGAATTTCTTTCTAAATAACATACTATGATTTCTGTTAATGTATTTATTGGTGACTGTACACACATATGTCAATATGTTTATGGTTTGATGCTTGTTTGTAAATTCTAAAACATGAAGTCTTCGATAGGAATGATTTAAGGAGCCAACCTTTGTACTTGCCCTTACATAATGAGTTGTAGTGTGTTATGGCTGATAGTAATGTAGGTACATCTATTCGTGATTTGATGGGAATGAAATATTGGGTGCTTGGCCTTAAGAAAGTTGAAATCAATAAAAGGAACATAAGCCACAAACATACGTGAAGTTAGAAAAATTGTTCCTGAGATTAGGAGTACTACATTCAATCCAAAAGCTAACATGAAGTTGGAACTCAAAAATGTAAAGTTTGTTTTATTTTTTGTTATTTGTATCAAACCATATGTATTCCATGCATACAAATAAAGCTTTTTGTTCATATAGTTAGGGAGGTTTTTAGATTCCCCCTTCTAATAAATTGTGTAAGGTGGAGACACAAGTAGACCTGCACCATCGGAAAATAGTTAACTAGTTGACTAATTTAATTAAACAATTACAATAGGAATGTCGTCTACAAGTCAAGACTGGATGTACAACCGTCTCGACGATGGCTTCGTTCGAATTGAATTTGCGACGAGGGTTAAATAATTCATAGCATTTGTTAAACAACATTGTCATACATACCAAAGTGAAAGGAAGATTAGATGTCCATACAATTATAAGAAATGTCGACTTATACCGTACCTGGATGTCGAAACGGTTGAATACCATATATGTAGGTATGGATTTGTTCCGAGATATCATTGTTGGTACAAACATGGTGAGAATTCAAATGAAAATCCTCCAAACTTCTACAATTTGACAACCATATTGATGATGCTGATGTGGGAGGTTTTGATAGGACGGCTTACCACGAGATGCTACACAACGTGGCAGGTCCAAGTTTTAATTGGAATCACGTGGAAGAATCACCAAACCTCCAAGCACGCCAACTATATGACATGATTGAGGCTAGTAGCGAACAATGTGGTGGGTGAGTGTCCCAAAAGACATGTCTACGGTCTCGGGTCGTTAGGGAGAAAGAAGAGAAGATATGCAGATCCTAACGCTAGCACATACCAATTGCCAGAGATGGTGCCACGTTCAGAGTTCGATAGTGTTGCCGAGCAATTACGACAAGTTGTGGCATCTATGTAGAGGCAATTTGGGATGACCATAGACGGAGCAAGCCTATCTCAGCCACAGCCACCACCACTACCACCACCACCACCTCATGAGCAGCAGCAGCCACCGCAAATAGATCCCGTTGATCCACCGCAACAATAAGATAATGTTGATCAAGATACGCAAGATTGGCTTATGAGAGATGAGCAGCTTGGTGATACTTAGGTATTTTTCTTTTTTGTGTTACTTTTGAGATGATAATTTTGCTTTTGTACATATCTTTTACAGTTGTTTATATAACTTTTACATTGATAGTTCATTTTTTGCATATTTAGAAGATTGGAAGTTTTTTGTGGTTGATGTTGAACAATAGGATTGGTGCTTTTTATGAATACTTACATTTTTTGAACATTTACTATACTTGACAAGCTTTCGTGGATACATAAATCTTTTTCAATGTCGAATTGTACTTTTTTTCTCCTCATTTCAATCTTTGGTGTTGGTATACATTGTTGATGTATGTATGACAAATTCTGATTTTTCGGGGAATGTTACACCCCAAGGAGTTGTTGGAGGGGGTGTAGGCAATGAAGTAGGTGTGATGCTTGTATTTTTGGGTTTACAGGTCATGGAGAACCAATTGGATTGTATATAGCAATGAGAAGAATAAGAATATTACAAATGGAATTGAGACGGATTAGCAACGGAATTCAGAGATTCCGTTGCTATTCCGTCTCTAAATAGCAAAGGAAATAGTCGCGCAAAACTGGGTATTATTTGATTTATACACGAAATAGAGACGAAACAGAAACAGACTTCAAGACTTCCATTTCTAGTCTGTTGCTGATCAGCAACGGATTAGAAATGGGCAGCTCAATTTCTGTTTCTAATCCGTTGCTAATCAGCAGCTGATCAGCAATGGACTTCAAAAAATCGTTGCTGATCCGTTTCTGATTAACAACGGATCAGCAATGGAATGTGATTAAGTCCATTGCTGATCCGTTGCTGATCAGCAACGGAATGTGATTGCGATCGTCCTCGCGAATAAATTCCATTTCTGTTCCATGGTTGATTCATCTCCAAATTCATCTCAGATCCGTCTCTATTCAGTCTCTAATCAGCCACGGAATCCAAATCCGTTGTCGAGTAAATTAGCATCGAACTTTTAGAGACGAAAACAAGTCGGTCTTTGATCCGTTGTAGAATATACTCAGTAATAGAATTGATGATAATCAGCAACGGACATTTCCGTCTTTGATCATCTATTTTTTTGTAGTGAACCCATTCCCCAAGTCTTGAATTAAAATCGTGAAACCTAATTGTATTTAGTAACATGTCATGTTTGATAATTGAGCAAGCTCCCACTTACCTTAATTCGGTGCGATATCCTTTTTTGTCCTCGCACGCTAGAGTTCTATATGAACCTTCTCGCAAATCTAAACAATTAATACACATCACATCATCAACAAGTCACATTTTAAATTTTAATTTGCCATTAAATTTACTTTGGGTCCCACTAGTGTTGGTTTCGTGGGTCTCCCGTTACCCGGTGCGAGGGTTGAGGGGTGGGACCTAATTAATCTCTTTCGAGAGAGCAATAGTGCCTCGGTTGAAAACAATAATTTGTTTTATTTATATTCTACTTCATTTTACTTTATATATATTATATATATTATTTTAATGTATTTTTTATTATTCGATTTTATTTTCATTATTATTTTTATAATTTGCATAAGGGCCAACTTGGCCCCTGGTGGGGGGAGGGGAAGGGGGAGGGGGACGTCCCCTCCCTCCTCTCATCACTCCCTTCAGCCTTCTACCCGATGGATGTGATAGGCTGGTGCGATGGCCTTATGGCCAACCCCTAACAACCCCTTTATGGGGCCTCCACTAGGAGGCCCCTCCGACGGCGGCGGTCCACTGCGCCTTGCCGACAACGACGAAAGTGGATTGTCGTCACCCTTACCGACGATGTCGTGGCAGCGCTTCCCATCCGCGGGGTCTCTAACACCAACTTAATTTCAAAAAATAAGAAAAAGAACAAGTAAGGGGATGATTTGTACCTTCCATTACCATCTTTGTGTCACCCCCACCACCTAAGCTCTCCTATCTTTTTTTGATTTGAGTTTTGTAGATTAATTAATGGTGGCTAGGGTTTATAGTGGTTTCTTTTATAATTAGGGTTTCACACAAATAAAAATTGTGAATTTATTAAAATAGCCCCGAAGTGGGCATTTTAAGTTTTTTGGGTTGTGGCAATGTCCCATACCATTAATTTGTCTGACTTAAACTTGACCTTTAACTTAAAGGCTCTACAACTTAGGTTTCACTATCCTAACTATTTTCCCTAGGTTATAATACCTATTTTTGATACTAACTGCGATGACCCTCCCCTGACCTATAGTCAGATCGCCCATCCCAAGCCGTTACCCAAGCTCGATACTTGATCGGGCCCTAAATAACTACTTGGCACGCCTAATTCAACCTGTGGAACTACACTACAATACATATGAAACAATAATTGCATAATCTTAAACTAAAAGGTTCTATGTGTTAAACAAATAACTATAAACAAAGGTGTTCAAGTATCCATAAGTAACTGCAAATGTATACTACCAAGGTACTAACTCAACAAGTCTCAAGGATTAGTATTTACCTCATTAAATACTTAATACAATCCATGTTTTGATGTTTTGAATATCGATAATATAAATAGCATGCATACTTCACATTAAAGGTCCTTCCCTTTATCCCACGCTGGGGTGGGCTAGAAGAACCAACGAAACACGGTAATGCTAAAAACCCGCTCAACCATCAAACTTACAAGTAATACCTACTAATCATGCAAGTCTATCATGAATTGAAAGTAAAGATAATGAAAAAGAGTATTTCACGAGTATCCTTAGTCAACTTCATAAAGCTTCGCATAGAGAACATAAAAGCATTTATAGATCAAATCATCATGCAAGGGTGAATTCAAGAGAAATATCTTAAAAGCATAATAATATAGTAAGCTGGGTCTCATTTAATGCGTGCTAGTAATTGACACGAATCTAATGACCGATTCACCTACTCTCGGAGTGATGCAAACAATTAGTTGGCATAAAGGTCTTTATGCCCCCTAACTAGTCCCATCAAGTCCACAGTGGGTTTGTCCAAAGACATTACTGATGTATGCACCAATCTCATGCATCAATCTCAAGGAATAACTCGAGTAATGGCGACGACCATAAAATACTCAAGTAGTGGCGACGATCACACAAATATTCAATAGTGGCAACAACCAAGAAATAGTCAAATAATGGGGACAACCACGAAGGTGAGATATAGACGACATGAGCAAAGGGCAACACATTCACATTCCATAGATATTCCCATTCAAGTCAATAATAAGTTGCAACCCATTCCCTAACTCTTGAATTAGAATCGTGAAACCTAATAGTATCTAATAGCATGCCATGTTTGATAATTAAGCAAGCTCCCCACTTACCTTGATTCAACGCGATATACTTTTTTGGTCCACGCGCTAGGAGTTCTACGTGAACCATCTCGCAAATCTAAACAATTAATCCACATCACATCATCGACAAGTCACATTTTAAATTTTAATTTTCCATTAAATTCAACTTGGGTCTCGTGGGTCTCCCATTGCCTGGTGCGAAGATTGAGGGCTTGGACCCATTCGGTCTTCTTCGTAGATGCGATAGTGCCTCGTTTGAAGACAATTATTTGTTTTATTTATATTGTACTTCATTTTACTTCATATATATTTATATTATATATATTATTTTAATATATTTTTATTATTTTTTTAATTTGCATAGGGGCCAACTTGGCCCTTAATTTAAGGACTAGGGGCTAATTGGTAAGTGGGGGAGGGGGACGTCCTCTCCCCTCCTCTCATCACTCCCTCGGGCTTGCCCGAGAGATGTGATGGGCTAGTGTGGTGGCCTTATGACCACCTCCACCTGCCTAGAGGCCCTTCTGGCGGCGGCGGCGGCGGCGGTCCGTCGCCCCTCGTCGACGATGCCTTAGCGGCGCCGCCCCTCAGTGGGGTTCTCCAACACTAACTTAAAAAAAAAAAATAAGAAACAAACAAGGAAGGATTTGATTTGTACCTTCCACCACCAACTTTGTGTCAACCCCATCACCTAAGCTCTCCTAACTTTTTACTTAATTTGGGTTTTGTAGATTAATTAATGGTAGCTAGAGTTTAGAATGGTTTCTTCTATAATTATGGTTTCACACAAATAAATTTTGTGAATTTACTAAAATATCCTCGAAGTGGGCATTTTAAGTGTTTTTGGGTCGTGACAACTTGGGTTTACAATTGCAATTGGTGTGTGAGTCGCCCATATCCACTTTGAGATATGTGCCCGAACAAGTTTCCGTGCAAACCTTATGATCGCAGTCCTGCACTACATATGAACAAATAACTCCTTCTCGAAAGGAGTAATTCATACACTTTTTTAGTTGAACAAATAACTCATTCTTAAAAGGAGCAGTTCATACACTTTTTGGGTTGAACAAATAATTTCTTCTCAGAAGGAGTAATTCATATAAAATAGACATCTAAAAAATGCGTCATTCATATATGTGGATTCCCAAAACAAGGAATACATTACTTATGTAATTTTAAAGAAACCATCATATTTGTTGAATAAAAAAACCCACATTACTTTTTGGAATATCCCTAGCAAGTCAAACGGCGTGGCAGGGACACCTTAAAATGGCATGGTCGTGCACCAAATAGGACTGCAAAATTCGACACCATCAAATATACATCGATTAGGTTTGCACTGCTAATGCATCGGATGCACGCATCTTTAAGTGTATCGCCGAACATCTCAATGGATGTTTTTTTAACAGTGTCAAAAGTAGTTATTTTATAAAAAATCTATAAAAATATCTGTAATTTCTTACTTTAGGGATGTTTAATTAATGGTGCCTATATATTCAGTCTCTCTTTTTAAGTGCTCTCATACATTGGAGGAACCCAATATGTTGATTTTTTTCGAGTTATTAAGTTCGAGCGGCTGACTATCTGTCGTGAAAATAGTCAAGCTTAAGTAAGTAATAAGTAGGTACCTTAAAAAACTCGAAGACCACCATTATAAAAAAGAAAGTGAGTCAATAAAGACACCCCAACTATATATACAAGCAGTGGCACAAGCAGAGAACCTTGTTAGGGCGGGCAAACTTAAACCTTAACTTTTTTTCCAAACAAAAAAATATTGGCATGAAAAACTAAGCATAACAAAAAAAAATGACAATGCTACACTCAAGACACTTCAAATATATCATTTTTTTAACAATGCTACACTTGTTATATAGGAAGCATGTGTCAACCATAGGGGCAAGAAAGACGAATATGTAGGGGTTTGGTGCTCCTACGTAAGGTTACTATAAGGGTTAGGGGCAACCACCGACCTGCCTCCCTTAGTTTTGCTACTGTATAAGAGTAACCTAATGATTTAATTTATTTGAACTCTTTTTGCAAATGACTCATATATCTTTTACTAAAACACATTTATTAATTTGTTTTTATACACATTTAGAGTGTGTTTAGCTGGTTGTAAAAAAATTTATTCTTCGAAAAAGGGCACGCTATGGGCACCCACCTATTATTAAAGGCACACCATTATTAAAGGGACCAAGTGCTTTACCGAGGGCACCAAAATGTTGGGCTGAAATGTCATATTTGTCTTTACCCAAAATGAGTACCCCGCCCCCAATCCTTCAAAACCAACCATCGAAGCACCCCACCCCTTTCCTTCTTTTTTGAACTTAGGCACCGCTAAATCTCCAAAAAACTAATTCTATGTTCCCTTTCAATTATGCTTTCTTCCCTACCTCTCACTCTCTCGTAAATTTTGCCTCTCCCTATGGTTTCCTTTTTGTTTTTAAGAGGATTTGACATAAGTTAGGGTTCGGTTTTTTAGATTTCGATCTTGCGAGGCGTCCATTCGAATGACAGAAGGTATGTTCTCTGTCGATTTGGTAACAAATGTGTAATGTTAGTTGATTATTATTGTTTGTATTGTGTGTTTTTCATCCTTGGGTTTCGAATATGGAAACTCGTGTTTTTCTTCCACATAGGTCTATAATTGATAGTGTATTCTTGGCCATCAATGGTCGAGATATACAATTTGCTTGAAGTAAGTCGAATTAGTATCGGTTACCTGATGCCCAGACTATAGCATAAGTCTCGATTTCCTATAAATGAGTTTACTGTTTTAGTATTTATTTTTGCAAATACGGTATGTCTCGATTTATATGAACCTAGACTGTACCTTATATCTCGGTTATTAGTAGACAAGATAATATGACATAGTCTCGGTACTTCTTTCCAAGGATGTAAAAATGAATTTGATTTATCTTTGGTTCGGTTGTACCTATTCGAGATTAGTATGTATTGTTTTGTTAATAGGGTATCGAGACTTGTTTGTATGTTTCGTTCACATGGAAGCCGAGACATATCTGGTGTTCTCGGACCTGTTGAACCGATACTTAATTTTTACACATTATTTCATTGATTTTAGTTTGAAATTGATTAACTTTCTTTTCTTTTTAGATATGGCTCGTTCCAAGGTAGTTGTGATCAGGGAGGAGACTAGTAGCGAGCTGTTAGGAGATGTCCATGGTCATGGTGGTCGGAGACCCCAGACTGAATCTTACCGAAAGGAGAAATAAACAACTGACACGAAAGGTAATGCGCCAGCAATGAGTAGACATGCTCGGAAGGGTGTTCTGCGAGATGAGGGTTCACATGTTGCCGAGCATTAGGAATGGAGTTTAATCATTGCCCGCGGTGGAACTGAGGGTGAAACGTCTAAGTCTTTTGAGGACTCGCTTGGGAATGAAGAAAGAAAAGAAGGTTTGTTCAAGCATATTTTGACTTTGTTTTAGTTACTTATTTTTACTTGGTTAGATTTATGTTGATATATTTTTCTGAGAATTGTTGTTGTTTTGTTAACTTTGTGAATGTCATATGGGTGGTACTAGCAGTAGTGGAGGCAACCGAAGGACATGTCAGCCCCCTCGTCATTAATACGACTGACCGATCTAGATTACCTTAATCCTTTGATAATTTAGTTAGCTTAATCAATTCTATTAAATTTAACTTCCAAATAATTTTTTATTTCAATCCTTAATAATGCTCGAAAAAAAATTTATATTATCAATGAAACTTAGTTCATGATTTTTTTAATTGGAGCAAATAAGGGAATAATACGGATTGTTCTCCATATTTTTATAAAAATTTCGACACCATCTCCTCTAAATATGGCATGCCGAAAAACTTTCACCTAATAGACAACATAATTAGGGAGAGGCCTAAAAGGACACACAACTCCCCACAATTCATAATATATATCAAATTCAAATTAATAAACTTACTTAAAGTCTCCGATAACTTAATTTCAACTTTACAATCCCCAAATAGACCTAAATTGAATATAAACCTTCTCTACTTATTTAAAATCTCTAAATGAAAAGACTCTCATAACTATTCAAAGTAATTTCATGTCCTACACTCACACCAAGAATCCCAAAATAATATTTATAAACTATTTACAACAAGAATTAAACTCTAAAACTTAAAACATATCACCAAAAGTCTCAGAGTCTTGTTCGTTCTTCTGTGTCTTCACATCGAACCTGACATAATAAAAAAACAACCCGAAGATGCCAGGTAAGTAAATTCCAATATTGATCTATACTCCCGCAATTGTTAGTCTGATACATGGAGACATGTAATTGCATTTCCAAGTAAACAATAAGATATATGCGTTAACATGACATGCAATTCACTTTGTCGCTGACTCCTAACTATAATCAGACGTCGAGTTCGAAAAATAATATAGAGATAGTATTAAGAGATCATGAATTGCAGAGATAGCTTGTCAGATTTAGATTTCGCTAGTCTTACTAGACGGTGTAAAGGCAGGACTAAAACCTAGTTTAAATCAAACCAGACTCCGAAACAAGCTTATCCTCCTCACTCACTTTATGTATGCATGACTAAGAATGATAAAATGCAATGCAGACTATGATACATTTATAGGTACATAAATATCCAATCAATAGTAAAGATCACTGTAGGGTTTACTTACAATCAAACCAACCTTAAGCTTAATTCTCGGGGGTTCTCATAACGTCGGGTCACTTTTAAAATAGATATAATAGCTTCCCTGCATACCCAATTATATTAGGGGTCAAGCTTCAAGTGAGACCAAATCACGAAACCCAATAAAAACTGTGGCCAAAGTATGCTTGAGAACAGTTTCAAAAAACATTAATTTATATAACTGTTTCAACTGCTTTTCAATTAGCTAATTTGGGGGTAACTTTTTAACCTTTAAAACCTCGATATTTGACATGATGACCTAAAAGAAACTTGTTGTACTCATGACATACTTTCTATAGATTCCAAGAACACCCAAATCAGATCATCGATGGAGAAGTTCTAACTTTTCCAATATGGCATGTCAACTACGCAAACTTTATTTTATTTTGAACTGAAAAACTTCTCCAAATCAATATTTTCGCAATTAAATATTCTAAACTCCACAACTCAATTCCAAGATCAAAATATTCTCACAGCTCATGAAGTCAAATTGGATCAAAATTAATAATCCATTCATCTAAAAACCTAGTTTAAATCAATATCAACTCTAAAAACATCTCCAAAATAGCTATCAACTAAATCACAATAGTTCAATTCATCAAAACTCTAACCCATGTCGGTGGGATTTATCCCAAATTAGCAATGATTTATACCAATTTCTATCAAAATCCTGCAAAAGAAATTGAGAAATCACGAGAATTCAAATTGAATTGTGAAAAAATGCCCGTCAATGAGAATTTACCAAATTACAAGCCAAATACTTCGTTTCCAGCATGAAAGCTTAGCTCGAACTAACCGTCTCCCTCTACAATGTTGCAAAAAGAAACTAGACAAAATCGAAGGTCGGGAGCTCCGCGAGCGGAAGTTTCAATTGTGTGCTTTAGAAACTAAAATGAAAGTCGTTTTTTGTTGAGAATGATTTCAATTTATGTTTTTTTATATCTTTTTTTATTTATATATAAACCCTCAACTGACACAGTTGCTTGTCAACAACTTAAATTCTTTTATTTATTAATTATTGAAATCCCTATTTTGACGTGTTTTGGCTTTCGACATTCGTTTTCAATCCGATTTTTCACCAAATTGAACCAAATTCTTGACAAAATAGTTCATTTTCATAAAATTTTCATAACACTAGTTTTGGTCACGTCAAAACCCAAAGATCTTAACTTTGTCTACGACATACTAAATGTTTTTTGAACTAAATCGTTTGCCACACTTGGTCAAACTTGCACCAATTTGAACTCAATCTCAATCTCAATCTCAATCTCGACGATTGGTAACCAACATAAAGCTCGAGGTAAGTCGTGTATCAACTTTGTTTCCATTTAACATTACAACAAATCTCAATTTGCACATAAACTGAGGCAAAGTCTTCATTTGAGGATTAACACTTAAATAATTAGTTTTCAAACAACTATAATTTATTTTCACTCGTGCTCGCAGACACGCACTTGCAACCCCAAGTATAACCAAATGAGACTATACCTCAACACACTCTAACTTCGAGACAAAATAACATACATTACATCCACTAGGCTTGCAACATGCAAAAATAATATTTAAACATATAATCTCCGATTCGTAATACTTATGTCCTACCTCAGATACTTAAATCACAAATTAAATATGAAAAATACTTAATTAGCATCCTAATTAAGTTTACGAAATTCTTGGATGTCACAACCTTTTTAACTAATTAAAAAATTTGTCCTCGAAATTTGAACTTAAATTTTACTAAACTAAAAGAGATATGAGAAAATGAATTGTCATATTTAACTCTTTTAATTCAAAACTATAAAAATCATTTTCAAGTTGAACCATTAAGTGGACTCAATCACTTTCATTGTAATTAACAACTCAATGGTATAGATCATAACCATTTCATCTTTTCATTTCCAAATTCTTGGTTTAATGAAACGTTTTCTCCGTTGTTTTGCCAATCCATGTAATTTGTGAATTTTTGACGAGTTAAACAATCAGCTTTCTGGAATACCCGATAACTTTTTGTTTTACTTCTCATTTCATACCTTGAATCTCATTCAAGCATCAATACACAACAAGATCTAGCCTATCTTGCATTGCATAATCCAATACTCATTCTAAACTGAAAACTATTTCCAAACTGTTGATAATTCTTTCCATATCCACCAAACTCTAGTACACATCTCAATTTTTTTCTCATCATTAATCATTCTTATTAGAATTATCGGTTGACTGATTCTTAGACTATCATCGGTCTAAATATAAGTGATGCAAATAGTATTTTAACACCACATTAGATACTAAGTAGAGTTGTGTATCTAACTGATCCATCATCATTTTAGTATTTCTCAATAGAAACCTGGAATTTCACAAGTCATCCCATGACTATAGATCTCTAATTACATATGTCATCCCATGACAAGAGATCTCAAATTACAATCCGAACAAAAATGAAACCTGACACATCGTGCAACCCTCACTCATTCTCTAAATGTTTATTCACAATATCATTTATATTGTGGACTTGAAAGCAACTACCAATTTCAACTCGTCAGTCAATTCAATTAACTTTTCTTTTTACTAGTTAGAATATCAATGACGTTTCTAACTTCATCAAATCATTTTCTATTTATAAGTTCACCAAGAACCTCATTCCATTCAGTTACCGAAATCTCCCATAATCTCATGTCTTAATCAATTACTATTAACCAACTTTTCTCACAACCTAAATCGAGACAGTTATCCTTAATTTGAGTAGACATACGTTTATAAATAGAGAAATCAATATATTCGATGATTATACTCTAATAGTATATCTTTTAACTTGTATCACATACAATTTTATAAATATGTCATCTCTTTTTCATTTCTACTCAATTACAGTGAAAGAATATTCAATTATTCAAATACATTAAGTCGGATATATTATCTTCTATTCAATATTTTCAATCTACCAAGAATAATATTGACTAACTGAGCTATAAATCACACATTTCTTTTCATTTAATTTGTATCTTCACTGTCACTTAGGTATCTTACGTCAACTCTAATTTACAATAACTAGTACTTTAATTTAAACTTCACCGCTCGGTGATAACGTGGTGTAGCACTACAATTGAACCAATATACAACATATTCACTGATATTAATTGTAAATACTTTGGTTCCAATTTCAACATTTGGAGTTTGAGTCATAGTAAGATCATTATGAAAATATATCACGTTCCATCAAACTTATAGTTTGACATCCTAATTGGATCGAGACTCATTGACCTGAAATTTCACTTTTTCATACCTATGTGAGAATTTCTTGAACATTTAATTGCCTATACTTAAGCTTCTAATTGACTCCAACAAAACTTCATATACTCTTTTATTCCGACTATCCCTAATTCATTTGATTATTCAAAGACAAGTGAACGCACGTTACACTAGTCTTCTACTCTGTGAATGAATCATGATTATAAAATGGAGTTACCTGACTTTTGGTCATGTACAACTACTCCAGTGTCAGGCCTTGACTAAAGGAGTTTGTTCGTGTCACTTCCATAAGTCATAAGTCATCTCTACGTCTCATTTTATTTTATACACATAGTCTATTCCGTTCAATTTTTTTTATCAATCTTAGTTATCTCATAATGATCTCAATCTTAGTCCATTTATAAATAAACCACGACTTTCGCTTAATAACCATGTCACTTACAGTTCCTTAATCTTGACTTATATACCTGAATCATTTGGATTTCCTTTTCCAACTAATTTCATATTGGTTTCATAGCTGATAATTTCATCAGTTGTACATGTACTAAACTACTTATAACACCTCTGTGAATTCAGAATTCACAAGTCTATTTCACATCCATTTATTCTCGGTTTTGGTTCATAAGTCTATTCTCTATTTTAATTATCCATTTCTAATCTTACTCGTCGTATCTTACGAGTTAAGTATGAACAGACAAGGAGAATATACTTTTTATTACCTATCCAACTATAATACATACATACAACACAAACATAACATAATAACAAAAACATCCCAGCTTATAGTCACTTCCTAACTAATCGCACTCAATCATTCTTTAGTTCTTAACCAAAGTTTATCCTCAATTGAGCCAACCCTAGGCTCTGATACGAAGTTTGTCAACCCCCTCGTCATTAAGACGACTGACCGACCTACATAGGGTCTGGCAGAAAACTTCCACGTAATGGACAACAAAATTGGGAAAAGGCCTAAAAGGACTCACAACTCCCCACAATTCATAATATATATCAAATTCAAATTAATAAACTAACTTAGAGTATCCGATAACTTAATATAAATTTTACAATCCCCAAATAGACGTAAATTGAATATAAACCTCCTCAACTTATTTAAAATTTCTAACTTAGGAGACTCTCATAACTATTCAAAGTAACTTCACATCCTACACTCACTTCGAGAGTCCCAAAACAATATGTATAAACTATTTACAACAAAATTAAACTATAAAAACTTAAAACATATCACCAAAAGTATTAGAGTCTTGTTCGTTCTTCCTTGTCTTCACATAGAACCTGACATCATAAAAAACAACTCGAAAATGTCAGGTAAGTAAACTCCTACATTGATCTGTACACCTATAATTGTTAGTTTGATACATGGAGACACATAATTGAATTTGCAAATAAACAATAAGATATATGCGTCAACATGACATACAATTCTCTCTGTTGTTGTCTCCTAACTATAATCATACATCAACTTCAAAACATAGTACAGAGACACTACTAAGAGATCATGAAATGCAGAGATAACTTTCAGCGTTAGACTTTACTAGTCTCATTAGACAGAGCAGAGACAGGACTAAAACCTAGTTTCAATCAAACCAGACTCCGAAACAAGTTTATCCCCCTTAATCTATGTATGCATGACCAAAAATGATAAAACGCAATGCAAACTATGATATAATTATAGGTACATAAATATACAATCAATACTGAAGATCACTGTAGGGTTTACTTATAACCAAACCAACTTCAAGCTTAACTTTTGGGGCTCTCGAAGCGTTGAATCACTTTGAAAATAGATCTAATAGCTTCTTTGTATGCCCAATTATATTATGGGTCAAGCTTCAAGTAAAACCAAATCACAAATTCTAATGAAAACTACAGCCAAAGTATGTTGAGAACAATTTCCAAAAACATTAATTTATATAACTATTTCATTTGCCTGTCAACTAGTCAATTTGGGGTGACTTTTTAACCTTGAAAACATCAATATTTATCATGATGACTTAAAAGGAACTTGTAGTACCCATGTCATACTTTTCATAGAATCGAAGAACATTCAAATTAGATTACCGATGGAGAAGTTTTAAATTTTCCAATATAGCATGCCAACTAGGCAAACTTTATTTTATTTTGAACTAAAAAATTTCTCCAAATCAATATTTTCGCAATTAAATATTCAGAACTTGACAACAAACACCACGAAACCACTCGATTCCAACATCAAAATATTTTCACAGTTCGTGGAGCCAAATTGAATTAAAACCAATAATCCATTCATCCAAAAACCTAGTTGTATCAATATCAACTCTAAAAACATCTCCAAAATAGCTATCAATTGAATCACAATAGTTCAATTCATCAAAACCCTAACCCACATTGGTGGGATTTATCCTAAATTGATCCAAATCAACCCAATACATTAATTAACAATGATTTCTACCAATTTCTATTAAAATTCCGTAAAAGAAATCGAGAAATTGTGAGAATTCATATTGAATTGTAAAAAAATGCTCGGCATTGAGAATTTACCAAATTGCAAGCCAAATATCTCGTTTCTATCATAAAAACTTAGCTCGAACTGACCATCTCGCAATGTTCTATAATGTAGCGAAAAGAAACCAGACAAAAATCGGACGTCAGGAGCTTTGCAAGTGAAAATGTCAATTAAGGGCTTTAGAAACTAAAATGAAAGTCGTTATCTGTTGAGAACGATTTCAATATATGTTTTTTATATATATTTTTATTTGTATATAAACCTTCAGCTGCTTGTCAGTAGCTTAATTTCTTTTTACTTATTAATTTTTGAAATCTCTATTTTGTCGTGTTTTGGCTTTCGGTGTTTGTTTTTTATCCAATTTTTCACCAAATTGAACCAAATTCTTGACAAAATAGTCCATCTTCATAAAATGTCCATAACACTAGTATTGATAATGCCAAAACCTCAAAAATCTTAACTTTGTCTGCAACATGCTAAAAGTTTTTTTGAACCAATTCTCTTGCCACACTTGGCCAAACTTGTACCAATTAGGACTCAATCTCAATCTCGACCACCTCCAACCAACATAAAGCTCGAGGTAAGTCTTGTATTAACTTCGTTCCCATTTAATATTATCACCAATCTCGACTTGCACAAAACCCGAAGCAAAGTCTTCATGTAAGGATTAACATTTAGTTGATTAGTTTTTGCACATTATAACTTATTTTCACTCATGCCCTTCACAAGTACTTGCAACCCCGAGTATAACTAAATGAGGATACACCTCAATAGACCCTAAGTTCACGAAAAAAGAATGTACATTACATCCACTAGGTATGCAACGTGCAAAAATAATATTTAAACATATGATCTCCAGTTCGTAATACTTGGGTTCCACCTCAGATACTTAAAATACAAATTAAATCCGAAAATACTTAATTACCATTCTAATCAAGTTTACGAAATTCTCAGATGTCACAGGACACGAGCCACCCAAGGCGGTTGAGGGACATGAGGTGGCCGAAGCTCCCGAGCCACTAAAAATGAAAAAGTGCAATTAGAAGACCGGTTTGCTCCTTTACCTGGTGGGCTAATAAACTAAAGATTATTGTTGAGCTTAAACATCACATCACGTATGCAATTTGGGAGGATGACATACACTATTTTCTTTTTTTTGTTTCACTTTATTACTTTATAAAAATATATTATATTATGGTTGAAATGATGCGACATTCATTTGTTGTTGCAGCCTTGCCCTTTGTTGAAATGCATAAGCCATGGGGCTCAAATCGAAGTGTGGGATTTGTAATCATGTCACCCCAACACTGAGGGTTTTAGAGGATTATCCAGCAGTTTGTGTTGACTCAACTCATTAACTGTTCGTAACGGAAGGGCAACAAGGAGTTGATTTCTACATTTGTCAAGTGGTGGCAGCCGAAGAAAAATACATTTCACATGCCTTTAGGTGAAATTCCTATCACTTATGAGGATGTTAACATTCTATTGAAGATTTCGTGACAGACAAGGTTGTCGCGATGGAAAATTTTTCAAGATATACCGAGGACTCTCGCAAGGAAGCCATTGAACTAGTTTCAAAGTTGCTCGATGTTAAGATTGAAGAGGCGAAGGGCAAGGTCAACATTACTAGGGGCCTCACTGTCCAAAAGGCTTGGTTGAAGACTCGGTGGTCCTCGAGCGGGAAGCTGAAACCGCTTCATTAACCTACTATGCAATGCACCGCATGAACATTCCTACAATACCTCTTTTCATGCACTCTCTTCACCAACAAGAATGTATCACGGGCCTCAATTGCATTGCTCAAGCTTTTGGAGAATTTAGACGATGTTAGTAACCATGCATGGTATGTTGCTGCGTTGGTGTAGTTGTATTATTAGCTTAGGTCAGCCACCAGAGTTGAAGTGTTGCAAATTGTCGGATGCGTCACTTTGCTTGAGGTAATTATTGTTAATTTAACTGCCTTGTACTTTTGTTTTATTACTTATTGTTTTATCGATAGTAATGTTTTTTTCAGGGGTGGGTGTAGGAGCACTTCAAACTCGAGTTTTCCGTATTAAAAGCCAAGTACATGGATCAATTGCAACCTCGTATTTCACGATGGATCCAGAAACACTAGACGGTTAATGTTGGGGACAAGTTAGCGTCAACTCAAAGGATGTTGGATAGACTGAGGCTAAATGAGGTATGTCTGCTTCTTTAATTTCTTTTAAATAATCCTGTGGTACATTATGTGTTACTAATACATGTTTACATCACTGGTGTAAGTAACTTGAGACTCATACGTTGATATCAGGTCAGATAATATGGTTTACCCAATGGCATTCTACGATGGGACCTTGAAGTATATGGACATCGTGGAGCCATACCATCTGAAAAGGTTCATGAGACAGCTTGGTTATGTACAAAGTGTACCTGGCCCTTCGTATTGCCCTCTAAAGGCATCTCTAGGCCCATCTGCACTCAAGTACTCCATCAAGTACGCGTTCCGACCGGAGCATTGGGAGAGGTGGCATAACCATCTATTGGCCTCTGAGTCTGAGGTGAGAAGGCTCGATTTGAGTTCATGACAACATCATAGTATCTTCCTTGGTTTCTACGTGTTTCACGCCCAGTGATAGAGAACGCGTCTAATAAGGTCGATGCTTCTGTCGCCTGTTCCATCACTGATAATGAGGTGTTTGAGTTTTGTTGTTGGTACTATTGTTTACATAAAGTCCATATTTTCTTATTAGTTACTGTGACTGCCCCTACTACTAAACAGGGCACCGCCCGGCATAATCCCATACTCAAGGCTTAATCTTTCAATTCACAGTCATGTCATTTGGGCTGACCAATGCTCCAACAGTGTTTATGGATCTGATGCATCATGTTTTCAGACCATTTCTTGACGTTTCATGATCGTCTTCATCGATGATAATGGTATACTCGAAGACGAGGGAAGATCACAAATAACACCTCAGAGGGACGTTGCAGACTTTGAGAGAGCATAAACTATACGCCAAATTCAGTATATGTGAATCCCGGCTGTCAGAGGATAAATTTCTGGAGCATGTTGTGGGAGCAGCAGGGATATCAGTGGATCCAACCAAGATTCAGGCGATTATGGATTTGCCAGCATCGATTTCAGTGACTGATATAAGAAGTTTTTTGGGTTTAGCTGAGTATTATCGCCGATTCATTGGTCTGAGGAATATGAGGAGGCATTCGCTCAGCTGAAGAGGTTATTGACTATTGCACCAGTATTAGTGTTACCAGAGGTTGGACATGGGTTCTCCGTCTATACTGATGCTTCTCATAAGGTCTAGGATGTGTGTTGATGCAGGGTACCGAGTACAGTAGCATATGCTTCCAGACAGTTGAAGGTACATGAGAAGAATTATCCAATGCATGACTTAGAGCTAGCAGCAGTAGTGTTTGCGTTGAAGATATGGAGACTCTATCTGTATGGAGAGACATTTACACTATTTACTGATTATAAGAGTTTGAAGTATCTCTTCACATAGAAGGATCTGAATATGCGGCATTGCTGATAGTTAGAATTTCTGAAAGATTATGACTTTTCCTTGGAATATCATTCGGGAAAAGTGAATGTAGTCGTTGATGCACTGAGTAGGATACCTATCGGAGTTCCTATTGACACTCGAGTTGAGATTTGCATACAATTGAGAGTACAGACCGTATCTACACATAGAGTGTCAGAGGTCAGATGACTTGTACTCCAGGTTTAGTGAGTTAGCGCAGAGTGCAGAGTATGTTCATTGGATGGAGACGTCTGACCAGCGTTTGCGCTTTAGGGGCAAATTGTGGATCTCGTCAATACCAGAGCTGAGAGATAAAATTCTTTAGGATTCACATCGTTCTTGATTCACCGTTCATCTAGGAAGGACCAAAATGTACCATGATATGAAGAGACATTTTTGGTAGTCTGGGATGAAAGCAGACATATCAGTTTGAAAGGCAAATTAGCACCAAAATTCATCGGGCCTTTCAAGATCAAGAAACGGGTTGGAAAGGTTGCATATTAGTTAGAGTTACCTCCACTGTTGTCGGGAATGCATCTGGTGTTTCATGTATCGATGCCTCGACTAGTTAAGTCAAAGGCAGGCGAGAGACTGACAGTGGATTTGAATCAAATTGATTTGAGTGAAGATATCTCATATGAAGAGCAACCAGTCAGATTATTGACCGAATGGTACAACAATTAATAAGCAAGTCTATCCCGAAGGTGTTAGTCAAGTGGCAATTTCATGGAGATTCAAAACTCATTTTTTCATTTCATTCATTTTTTATTTAACTCAAATATATTAAGTGTACCCCATATACCGCTACCTCGATCCCACGTCAACACGCGACTCGAGACCCGTCCCCCGCACGTCTGGTATCTGCATACCCGTAAATGACTTAGTAGTATACACATGTACAATACACTAGTTAAACAACACAATAAATATAATACTTACCTCGGCCACCATGCCTCGGTAGTGACACGTATCTCGTTGCGGATCCCATCTCACGGGTCATTTTGTCCTGATTAACGAAGTAAACGTATATTAATTTTGGGGCGTGACAATTCCTTTGTGTCTGAAGATGTTATTATTAATCATTCATTGGATCGTTGTTCGAAAATAATTAATTTTATCTCGTTGTTTTTTAGCAGTGGAACCAGCATGTGTTGGATGTCGCGTTAAAGTGCATGGATTTGCCATACGAGGAGTGTTCCGTGGAGTTCGTGAAGAAAATGGCTAGTAACGTGGTCAACTTCTTATCGAGGAGGATTTTCCCCACGACTACCACCACGACCACCACCCGCTACCACAACGTCAGCCCTGTCGAACCTTCAAAGGAATCCTAACATGATAGCATTGCAATCTAATTGAGGTGAAGTGATGTTCCTCCCCCGATGCTCCTCCTCCTAATCACAAGCATGACGGTGAATACTAGCGAAAGTTATTTAACTTCTGAGCCCTCCTAAAAGCAATGAACTTTGATACTTTAATGCACTTTGATGATTTATGGATTGGTTTGTAAACTTTGTTTACTATTTTACATTGGCTGGTTAACTTTATTAACTTATTTGATTATTTATGGATTGGTTCATAAACTTAGTTTAGTGCTTTGCATGGTTTGTAAACTTGGTTTCGTTTGTACTTGGTTGGAAAGTGCTTTATGGATTGGTTTATTGGCTTTGTAAATGGATTTGAAGGTGTTGTGGATAGATATAATATTTGTTTTCTTATTTGATGGTTTGTTGTGAATCTTAGTGTGAGTTTTCGGCCAAGTTGGCGTTCCAAAACAATTTGTACCTTTATTAATAATGTATTGGTACCACAGGTCAGAAAGTTCAAGTCTACTTGGCCCGGTCATTCCGCGCTAAGCATGGGTATTGTAATGACTTACCTTTAATTAGGAATTAGTGTTAATTCAAATCATAATTAACAGAGTTAAGCTCGTGGTTAAGTCCAACATACCTCGATTAGCGTGTGCGTATGTTTGCATGATGATCTGTATTTGTTTGGATTGTTTATGAATTTCATAGGTTGCAATATAATAGGGAATTTATATAAAAGCCTATAAATGGTAAATAAATAAACAATAAATAGTCGGTACACCAAGTGCAACGACGAGGTCGTGGAACGAATGTGCATACTCGAGAATACTCATGGGCATGTCCGATGAATTTATTGGTGAGAAAACACATGATATATATATATATATATATATATATATTTAAATATAAATATATATTGAAAATTATAAGATTATTTTGAATTATATGAATTGTCGGATCACTTCGAGATGAGTATGAATGTTGATGGTGTCAACATGTGTGACACTTTAATGGTGTCATGTTAGCACATCAATCATTTGATCAATCTCGAGATAGCACGATGCGTATCTCGAGAATTTATATATTTAAATTAAAACCTCATACTTATCTCCATAAATTCGATTGAGTGAGAGAATGCGAGTTGATGGTTTGATTTATGATCATAGGAGATCTTTCAGGGGGTTGCTTTTGTGTGAATTGAATAGCTTAATCATCTAAAAATCTAGACATCATCACTTAGGTAAGTTTAGTTTTTATGTTTGTTGAAGTCCAATTCGATGGTAGTGATGATATATATGTGAATTGTGTTGTTTGAAAGTTGGAAAGGGTTTATTACCTTACTAGACGTCCTCCCTGATGTATTTTGAGAGTGTTATTATTGTTTTGTGGATTTATGGATAGGACAGTGGCTGCTACCATGTGTACTATCGAGACAGTACAGGGTGGAGCGCGTTCCCTTCATCAGTAAGGATGAACTTAGCTGTTGGAGCACATTCTACCCACTAAGGGAGCGGTCTCCCACCTCAGAAAACAATAATGCTGCTGTATTTTGATTAGGATTTCTTGAGAACTTAAGAACTAAATTAAGGGTTCTAATTATAAGGTATTAGACTCAAATTGGTCACAAATGGTTCGTGATAGTTGTTGGATCCTTGTGAGAGCTCGAGTGCCAAAAAAGTTAGGAATTTGGATACGAAACCTAAACCGAGGTAAGTATGGATTCGCTTATTTATCAATGTTGCCTGACTATCTTAGTATACATAGTTCATGTAGTTTATGTGCTGAATGGGGGACTATGTACACTATGATGGTTTTCAATAAATGCAAAACGGTGTAATATGACCTACGAGAGTAACTCTTGGTTTTGAGAACCATAATCCATGTTCCTTCTCGACCTATATATAACTCCTGCTCAATTTAGGTTGCATGGATTATATATTCACTAGAGGGTTTCAAATAGAACCATTGGGAATTAATGGATTGGCTAGATAGTACATTGGCAAATGTGTTGGTGGGTAATCGACCCTAGTTTTATAAATAAAATTGGAATCACAGTGTAATAGTCATTTATGTTTGAAATGCATATGTTATTTATTGATTTATATATTTTTCATATTCTTGTTAGTAAATATTGGTGCATATTATTATTACATAATATTCTTGATTATTATATGGAATGTTGATAGCTTTTTGAATCCTTACTTACTAAGCAAGTTGGAGCGCTAACCCAAATTTAATATTTCAGGTTCGCAACCTAGCACTTCACCGAAGTGGAAAGAAAAGATTTAGGTGTCTTGTTGCCTTATCTATGATGTAATGAGTTTTCTTGTACATATATACATTGTTTGATATATTTTGTTGTATATAAGCAATGTTGGGAGGTTTATAAACGAGGTTTTGGGATTTGATCAACTCTGTATTTCTGTATATTGTTAATTATTGAAAAAGTACTAAATATTATGTTGCTTATAATTTGTATTCTTTATTCGATATCGATATATAGGTTGAGTTTATCGGGTATTGACGGAAATGCTACTGGCTCTAGTAAAATTTGCTTGGGTTACCAAGGCTTAATTAAGGTTTCAGGGCGAGTATCGCCCTAATCGGGACAAGGGATGGTATAGGTATCACGGACATATACTACCAAGAATACTACGCAGCTTATGAAATAGCACAGTCTCGAGCATGGGCGACCAATATCCATCAAATAGGCTTATCCATCACCCATCGTGATTACCCATTGTAAAATCGATATACTATGACCACGACCATTATTGCAAAGGATAAATGATACTGTATCGGACGTACAAGGCCTGCAATTAACTTATTGTTTCGTTTGCTAGACACTGAGAATCTAGTGATGTTTCGATCACGTGTAACCAACAAAAATAGTACATATGTAGATTACATATGCTCTCGGTAACGCGATATTGAGAAATGTTGCGAGTCTCTGCTACTTGTCTCTGATACCATACCATAAATCATGTGTAAGTGTCACCGAGTCATAACATGAGACCTTAAGATTACATAATAAAAGACAAGTCTTAATGGTTTCCCATCGAGACTTTTCATTATTTGTCGATTACATACTCTCGAGATACTGGCATGTGTCTCGGACCTGCGAGGCCGAGACGTTTCTTTTATAGTAATATGTAAATATAGACTACATAGAGTTCACCATAACAAACCATAACTCATCCACAATAAACAACCATGAAGCATATGCCGAAAGAAATGTATATAGTACCAAATAAATAAGAGCAACCATAGCTTACAAATGTTTGAGATATCCATGAGAAAACAACAAATGCATGTTACAAGTATAATAGAAAGTAAACCAAAATAAATTTAAATCCATAAAATCATTCATGTGGTAAATCTGAATTTAGCTAGTGCAAGGCTAAGTCTATTACGGAAGGCGTCCCTTGTTGTGAACTTGCAACTGACATGAGTTATCAACTTATGAAATCATTACGCCAACCTTTAGTGCACTCCTCAGCATAATTTTCCCACGATGGATATAATGATGGAAGCGGTGCATTCACTTTTAGCTTCACTTGTTGAGTACAAAATAGAATAAGAAGTCATTAGCATGTAATTTAAAATTGATAAAAACAAATTTCAAATATAATGTTCAAACTTACCCTAACACAATGGATGTTCCTATCATTTATCATGCCAATGATAAGCTGACTATCGAAAGATGGTTATGGGTAATTAAATAGAGGAAGAAATGTCAAATAACTATCATGTGAGAGGTCCACTAGAATGACATTACAGGCCATTACTATTAAGAGCCCCATGTCCGGAAGTGTCAAACATTAGTAAAAAGATGCACCAACCTAATCATCCAGACAATGCATGACAGTCTTTACTTTCTCTTAACCCGTTCCAAGCACTTCTCGCCAAAGAGTTTCATACCCCATGATCTCATCAAACATTTTCTATATACTAACCTCCAAACATCTACATCGGAGAGTTCGAGCCCGGAGGCAACGCACCAATATCCATAATTACCATCACACATCATGTCATTAGTACTCTTAACATATGGTAACCAATCTGTTGTATGCAATGAGCATAACCAACCTTAGATATACCTTGGGTCACCAACGAGTCTAACGTATTTTAAGCCCCACTGTATTTTGTTTCGTCCTCAAACTAGATGTTTTTTTTTCAATAGTGCATACTCAAATCCACTTGGCGGTCTTGTTTTCGAAGTATCATTTTCATCAAACTTCTAACTATAGAACCCGGTGCCCTTCTCTTTATCTTTATTTTTGTAAATGGGATAACCCCCGGTGTCGATGAAGGCCAACTAATCTCTCTAAGATGCTGTATAATCCTGATGCGATCATCATCGTCAGTGCAAGCATGAAACTTTTCCAACACTCTTTTAATCTCATCATTGAGATTGTATCAGCCCTAATCCGTAGCATTCTCTGGTACAATACTCAACTTTCGCGAGTATACATGAATGTCCTCGAGTGGAATGGGTGAACCAGCCATATTATGGAAGATTATCTCATGTGCACAAGGAAAAACATATGTTGTACATATGTCACATCCACAAAGAGTGAGTCACATGCAACCGGCGATATAAACCATTAACATATTCATATCGCACCATATTCAAGCTGACCTCAAATGATTCCTTGAAGTTGTTATGTTGGATCCTAAAAAGACCATCTACCACACCCCCATAAAATTCCAAAATTCTCCTAATTGTTGCTAAGATGTAGCTTCAAAGTGGAATGTGTAGACTCAACCCTCTACATCGTGGTTTCTCCAAAGTGCATAATTTAATAGGTCCATGCATGTACAAAATTTTCCTTGTAGTACTTCAACCATGTGTTATCTAAGTAATCGATAAGACCCTTCATAGTTCCGAACTCAACTTGTAAGTCATTCATTCTAAGTCCAAATGATGCATCTGATTTAACATACAATAAGGTCGTTTACATATCCACGAAAAGTGCAAAGCCTTCGTTATCCCCAAACATCTTCTTAGTCTTGGTCAACACTACTTTGTTGATTTTGCCACGAGTAAAGAAATTGCGACGATGTTGGAAATACTTTTTCAATTGCACTAATTGTTGGGTTTTGGGGTTCATGCGTAGCGGAGATTACAAAACAATTTTGACAAAAACCCAACAGGATCCGAATCTAATTCCATTAAAAACGTTTAAACCATGAAAAAATTAATCATACCTCAGTCGCAATATACCTTTCTGAAGGTTGATCGATCTCTAAGGCCCCAATGACGAACGCCCTCGACTAGTAGTCCACACACGAACGACGGCCGAGATTTGAAGTGCTAGCTTCGAGAGAATACCAAACCTTTTGTTTCTCTCCAAAACGATCAAGAGCATACCAAAAACCCTAAGTCGTTTCTAAAATGAAAATAGAGTTTCAGCCTTTTTAATCTTTTGTACGTGTATTCTAAATTAAAGCGTTTATTTATACAACCCTTATATATAGACGATTAAGTAAATTACACATATACCCCTACTTAAAGAAGTATAAGTGTAATACACCACAATGACGTTTCTTTCATGAATTTTATCATATAAAATTTGTTTTTCTGAACCATTTTAAAATCTCGCAAAACCATTCTTAGTGTGCGACCCAATAGGCTCATACAACGTTGGCAGTGTACTAAAACACATTTTGGTATACAAGTCATAAGCGGCCTCTAGCAAGACATTATGACTACCTAAGTTGTACGAATATCAAATCGATACAACCTAATCAATAGTGTATATAACATCCTTTTGTCACACGATATCCTTTTGATCAAACATAAGGCATGGAATTGTCATCCAACATGTTCAATCGTACTAGTCTCGATCTCTAGGTAGACTAAAAATATCCAAGTGACATTGATCAATATCAATTCACTTAAACTAGGCCTTTTAACGGTCTAACACATCGAGGGATCCACTAGATATCTCTTTTTATATGATAGGGACAAATTCTATCTCGATTACACAACTTCATCGCATTGCTCACACAGTAACCAATCACAACCTTTATAATCATCCGGTTAAAGACAACGTTTGATAGTGTCAAATCGCTATGTTCTTAATGTTGAAGTCTCTGGTAATCTCAAGTCAGAGGACTGAAAAATATACCTATCATGAGAAATAACTATGACTTAATCCATGTGATGTTCTCATAGCGGGTCGGTCCAGTACTTTGTTCCCGAACAAGTACTCGTGATCTTGATTCGTATCCCTATATGTATAATCATCATATGATCATCAATCAAGACTTACACTAGTCTTAATTCATTATAGTTCCCAGTATAATGCTCGACTAGGGACATTTATGATATTTCTATAAATACCCATGGGTCTTATTATAATGTAAACATGCAAATTAATTATAATAAATAGCAAATGAAATCCTCTATTTTATTAACTAAAAGTATTCATAAAACAGTTAATGGATTGACCTAGGGCACATGCCCCAACACTAATCAGGTCTAACTCTCGATCTGTAACAATCACATTAGGTTTAGGCCGCCAGTCCAATATAGACCTCAAGTTCTCAAGTGCCAAAACGTAATTGATGTTATTCTCCGATGATATGAAAGCAAACCCAACTGAAAATGCCAAATGCACCAAAGTGGTCCCAACTATCTCCAACAATGACATCCGATATATATTCGTCTTGTATGTGCAATCCATTTGAAGAACTAACAGAAAGCACCGTAACAACTTAATCGAATGAAGATGTGCCCAAAATAAGTCAGTCACGACATTCATCTGGGGATGCTTCCTGTGGCGCGACATCCACTTATTCTTTTTCAATAAGTGCAATCGTTGTTGCATTTGAGTCTTCCCATCTACCTCATCAATTTGATGTTTTTGTCATGCATCGTATATTGTACGCATAATCGAAACATTATTTTCATCCTTTTGCTTCAACCTATTGAGGATACATCGTGGCTTTACATTCCCCTTAGTCATCTGCACCATAACCACCTGCTCACCCGAATCCAATCTTTCTGCAAATGAGTGGTCGTCCAAGTTATTGGCGGGGTCGTGATTATGCCTCCACATACCACAATGACATACCACAAAAAATTGCATTTTCTTTGATTTTAATAAGGAAATGACACCCACATTTCTTTGTACAAGTTCGAATCCTAGTATTTTCCTTATCCTGTTCGATTCTTGGTTTCAAAGCAAGTTTTCTAGCTTTGAATTTCTATAGTCTTTGTGGCATTCGCCTAAATGTCCCGGAACTCTCACATGCAAGTTTGACCCTTCCCCTATGCTTAATCCCTCTAGCATCAAAATGCTTCGTAACTAACATAAAATTCTTCACATGACCGATCATTTGAAGCCATAAAATAGCCACTTCTCTAAATAGGAATGTGAAGGCCCATAGCCATGGGTCATACCCCTGCCGGTCTAAGCCAGCGAGCTGGATCCTCCGATACCCCCAAGGCAGTGTGGGTGCACCTATGCGACCTCCCACACCATCTACGTCCCCCCATTTATGAAGTCTCGGAGGAGCCCAATCCACTGGCTTAGACCGGCTGGGGTATGGCCTTGGGCGGGTATAACCTTGGGCCTTCACAGGGAATGACCTATAAGGAGTGAAAACATCTTTGTAGTATGAAAATAACGTGGAACCCGACATTACCTGCAACATAAACATTGAACCATAAGGACTTACCACCAAGACACTGCGCAGATTCTCCAAAAATACAAAAACACAGTCTCGATAGCATAGGTATGAGATGTAATAAGCAGTGTCAGTCCAGCAAAATCGACACTACTTGAAGAGTCTCGGTACCATATGATCGAGATTCCTGGATATGTTTTAGCTGCCATATACCGAGACTCTTGAATTAGTTTTGGCCACCATATAACGAGACTTATTTCCAAGCTCAGTCATGCGTGGCCGAAAACCGCGCGAACACCTCTAAAAAAATGAAAAATAAAACACAATAAACAACAACAAATATCTCTTCTTGTACCTCATCTTGCACCATTGTGGTATATTCATCCATTTCATGTTGAAAACAACTTTCGGAATGGCCGAAATGGCCGAATCTACCAAACCCTATAATGAAAAATCAAATCATCAATGTCACTATTTGTCACATCAAAACAGTTGATTCAAAGCTTAATATGGTTGTAATCGAGTGTTACCATGCCACCAAATGATGTGAAAATGAAAGAATTAATACATGACTGCCAACAAGCCACGTGGCTTTTGTTGGAGATGAGAGAGGATAGAGGTGGGGTGCCCTAAAATCGATTCCAATGAGTATTGTGGGAGTGTGGAATGTTTATATATGAAGAGAAAATTTTGTCATTTCCATCAAGGTCCAATTTAGAGGATACAAAAACCATAAAATTTGGGTGCCTTCAGTAATAGGTGGGGTGCCCATAGAACCCCTAAAAAAGACACATACTGTAATCGTGGGTGGTCTCGCGTCTTCGGACGTTGATACACCCTCGGGCCCACCCATGTGTGTTAGTGCACGGGCCGCCCGGACTGTCCTTGACCCAGTCAACGCCCCGTCTGTATCACCTCTGTTCACCACTTCAATATTCTCAAAACTCCAAACATTTCATACCATAACAATCGAAAGAGAATCGATTCACCTTAATCGGTTCTCCATTACCAACGTCTTCACATCGTCTAACATTGTCAATCCACATCACAAACGAAGCACAGATCTGCAAAAAACTTACACTCTTTAGTCATCTCTCAGAATTCATACAAAGTATCTGACATGCATACCGAAAAGGCCCTTCGCGCGTGTGTGTGTGTGTGTTTTTTTTTCGTCAAAGCTTTTGAAAAGGGTTTTGTAGCTTTTATTGCTTTTGTGTGTTGGAGCTCTTGAATCATTAAATTTTGGGTGCTTTTTTTTCCCCAATTCGAAGAAGGGCGGATTAGAAAGTTGGTTTTTTTTTTTTTTTTAATTTTATAATTTCAAGATTGTTTTGACAATCCCATCATTCATCAATCATGGGTTCTCTGGTTTTGAGGGATTTGCTCTGTTTAAGGAAAGCTATGGCCACCTTCTTCCGAGCCCAGGTGAGAAAATCTTCATGTGTTCTTCGATTTGTTCTTGTTGCTCTTTTTTTTTTTTTTTTTTTTTTTTTTTTTTTTTTCCTCCATTAATTTACTATGTTTTCAGTTTTTTTGGATGTTGGAGTTGATTTTCATCATCCCAATTGGAATATGTACTTAATTTTTATTCATGCGGTATTGGTTTTTTGTCTTTTAATTTCGTACTTCATCAATAATGGTGAGGAATTGACGTATCAATAATGGGTGAATGCAGGCAAGATCATATTGGTTGTCTTTAGAATGTAAATGTTTTATACAACCACGAGCAGCATATCAGTTTTGAGCTGAAGAGATGCCAGAACAATGCAGAGGATGTTGGATTCTAGACATCTTCTATTGCAATTCTTGCATTTTTGTAATTGAGAGATGATTTTCCTCGGATTGCAAAGATTTTGCGGTGAATTGGTCTCTTTTGGATCAAAGATATGATTGTGGCTTAGTGATTGTAGTATGTAGGGGAAGGGAGGTTTTTGTGCAATTAGGTATAATGGATACGCCAACTACGCCAACGAAAGTTCCCCGTAAGAAGATGACGAAACAATTGACAGGAAAACGAGAGGATACGCCACTGCATTCGGCTTCCAGAGCAGGAAATTTGGCTGAGATTAATGAAATTCTTGCAAATACTGGAGAGGGTGAGTTGAAGGAATTGTTGGAAAAGCAGAATCAGTCAGGTGAAACAGCATTATATGTTGCAGCGGAATACGGTTATGTTGAATTAGTTAACGAGATGATCAAGTTCTATGATCTGGTGTCTGCTGGAATCAAAGCTAGAAATGGGTATGATGCCTTTCACATTGCTGCAAAACAAGGCGACTTGGGTATCTTTTATTTAAGACCTTTTGTGATTCGTTTATCTTCTTTTGCATTTCCTTGTTTGTGATTTCAATATGTTTGACCACCAAGAAAACATATTTTCAGAGGTAGTGAAGGTGCTTTTGAAGGCTGTGCCTGGACTTTCTATGACTGTTGATTTATCAAACACTACAGCATTGCACGCTGCGGCAACGCAAGGCCATATTGATATTGTGAATCTTTTATTAGAGATGGATGGTAGTCTAGCAAAAATTGCTAGAAGCAATGGAAAAACTGCATTGCATTCTGCAGCTAGGAATGGACATTTGGAAGTTGTGAAAACACTTTTACATAGTGAACCTTCGATTGCAACAAGGAACGATAAGAAGGGGCAGACGGCACTTCACATGGCGGTGAAGGGCCAGAATATTGAACTAGTGGAGGAGCTGATCAAGTCAGTTCCTTCTCTGATTAACATGGTTGATACAAAGGGAAACACAACATTGCATATTGCTGCTCGCAAGGGCCGACCTCAGGTCAATTTCTCTTCGATCAGTTCTTTCCATACTACTATTGGATTAGCTTGATATTCATTGATAAGCATTAACAAATAACTGCCGCTTTTCAAGACCAGTTAAAAATATAACGTGTTAGTTGACCCTCCAATGGTGGGAATACTTGGGCTAAAGACCGAATACATGCATTGTGACTTTAAAAATACTAGACATATGCATCAAGATGATGGAGTGGTAAAACTAGAGGAAGTAGAAGATCCTAAGGTGAACCACTTTAGATATTTAGGATGAATCATACAAAATGATGATAATATTGATAATGATAGCACAAAAATTGCACCTTTATAATTCTGGGTGCATTTGTTTCGATTAGTGCAATTATCTGATTAATATGGTGACTGGCTGTGTTATATTTCCTAGATTATTTGTTTAATCTTTTGACAGATTTCTTGAAAATGCACTTCTATAAGCACCTTCCACTTTAAAATTTCCTTAAGCTCTTTCTATGTCTTTATGTCTTAACTCTGAAGTGAAATTGACGGCATTGTATTTGTATCTACTCACACTATGACTACTGCTATCCCTTCAAAAAGCATCTGGAAGTCTTTCCTTCGGACAAACTATGGGCTATGTGAGCCATCCATACCCAAATCAATTTTGACTTGTTCAACAGTGGGGCAATATCTTAAATCTTTACTATTTTGCCGGTCTTAATGATTTATTTTGTGGGAACTGAAGTTGCATGAATCTTATCATAAGATCTGTCATTTTGGTTTTCCTATAGCCTAAGGTCGTCTTGTCTTAATTGTTAGTTTCTATTAGTTAGTTATGATCTCGAATTAAGATAGGTCAGCAACTTAATGTTGTGATATTAGGTAATATCTTTTGTTTAGAGGACTTGTTCATACTTTAAGAGGAGTTGCAGGCAAGAATGTGTTAAAGCCCATGTTCATGCTAACACAGCAAATTGGGAAGTGGGACCACATCCAGCGGCACCTCAGGCTTGACCTCACTGGGTTGGTTTGGGCGGGAACATAAAGAGTATAAATAGATATTGAGAGGTACAGAAAATCATCCTGTTGTATCAAGTGAAGTTATAAGGTCAACGTATTGTGGCTTTGGGAAGAGATTTGAGGTTTCTATTAATTTTTGGGAAGAGAGTTGAGGTCTCTATTAATTTGTTGTGTTAGGATGAACATGGCTCTTTAATAATGTAATTATCAATCTCAAATAGGTAGAGCTGGAAGAAATTTAACTGATTTAAATTTTTTGTTGTTGTAGATAGTAAAGAAACTACTAGACCACCAGGTGACTGACACAAAAGCCATCAATAAAGTAGGAGAAAGCGCTCTCGACACTGCTGATAAAATTGGGCACTCAGATATTGCTAGCATTTTACGAGAACATGGCGTTCCAAGTGCGAAATCCATTCGACCAGCACAAACAAACATGGCTCGAGAGCTAAAGCAGACAGTAAGCGACATTAAGCACAAGGTGCACTATCAGCTTGAACACACTCGGCAGACAAGAAAGCGTGTTCAAGGGATTGCTAAGCGACTTAACAAAATGCATACAGAGGGTCTTAATAATGCAATTAACTCGACAACTGTGGTTGCTGTCCTTATTGCTACTGTTGCATTTGCCGCCATTTTCACAGTTCCTGGGCAGTTTGCTGATGATCCTGACCATTTGCCTCGTGGATTCTCACTTGGAGAAGCTAACATAGCCTTAAGATTACCATTCATGATCTTTTTTATCTTCGACTCAGTTGCCTTATTCATATCTTTAGCTGTTGTCGTGGTTCAAACCTCAGTTGTGGTAATTGAAAGCAAGGCCAAGAAGCAGATGATGGCAGTTATCAACAAGTTGATGTGGTTGGCTTGTGTGCTCATATCTATAGCATTTTTGGCTTTAGCATTTATTGTGGTGGGCACTCATGAGCGGTGGTTGGCGATTGGGGTGACGATCATTGGGACAACGATAATGGTAACTACGCTTGGGACAATGTGTTATTGGGTTATCATGCATCGAATTGAGGCCTCAAACCTGAGGTCTATTCGAAAATCTTCACTTGGAAGCAGGTCACGATCCTGGTCTTTGTCAGCATCTGAGGCGGAGCTAAATGATTTTAAAAGGATGTATGCAATCTGAAAAAGCTAACAACAACTCTCTTTTTCCCCTCGCAATGTTGATGCAGGCGATAGATGCTGACCTTTTTTTTCTAGACAAATTTCCATTGGGAGTATTTGATGTCTTCCGTGCTCTTCCACGAAGCCTGTAGGCACCTTTTTTTGAGGTTGTCTCAGAAGCATATGGTCTGAAGATACTTCATATTACAGAGGAGGAGGATGCATTCGGCGTGACAGTTAAGGAAATTTGTTTAGCTCGTGTATTACCTCCCATCTGGACCTCCGGTACAGGAATACTGTCAATTGTCAAATGAATTCCTGGCTGTGAGTTTTTATGGATCAACAGATTTAAAAACTGTCATGCTTTACCGATGCCGGTGGGGCATGCTTAACCTTGCAGAAATTCGATCTAGAATTCGAGATTAGTAAAGGCATTTAGTTGGCTTCGGATACTGAAAGGGAAACTAAAAAGTAAATAAGGGTCTAACATTGTAATTAAGGAATGTTCAATTTCCAATTTCATCTGTCATCGCCAAAGTTCTTGTTTCAATAAATTTTCATTCTTCCAAATGTGTTTTTTTTTTTTTTTTTTTTTTTTTTTTTTTTTCGGTGATCACTGATCATACCACATCGGCATACATAGGTCTTTTTCAAAAAGTGGAGTGGATTGAGTTTGTATTTCACAAAATAGTGAGGTTTAGTATTTAGGGTATAATTCCTTTTGAAAAGGAGTTATTGATGATGAGGTGGCATGCATGGTGGTGAGGTGGAAGGTATTTGTATGGATAACTCATTTTCAAAAGGAGTTATCTATAAAAAAGAGTGGCGCTATGTGCACACCCAATTATTTATGAGGGCACCCCAAAAGTGTACCAATTTACATGCGGGTACTCTATGAATGACTCCTTTTGAAAATAAGTTATCTATACAAAAAATTTTGCCCTGTAAACTACACATGCATATGGAGATGGACGACTCGCGTGGACCCGCATCACTCACATATCTCGAGGTAGGCAACCAATGTAAACAACACGCACGCATATCAACGTGGACAACCCATGCAAAGTCACTCATGTATAATGAGGTGGAGATTTCATGCAAATGTCAGACGCATCTGTCGAGGTGGGCGACCCATGCAACCTCGTGCAACTCATGCAAACGACACGCACGTGTCTCTAGGTGGTAAAGCCAATGCAAACGTCATGCACGTATCTCCTGGTTGACAAACATGAAAACGCCACGCACGTATGTCGAGGTGGGCGAGCCATGCATTTTCGTGCAAACCATTCAAATGTCACACACATATCTCGAGGTGTGGACAGCTCATGCAACCTCGTGCAATCTATGCAAACCATGCAAATGTGGAACACGTATTTCGAGGTAGACAACCCATGCAACCTGATGCAGTCCATGCAAACTATCCAAACGTCATGCACATACCCCGAGCTTACGTGGAAGGCATTTGTACCCCGAGCCCACGTGGCAAGTACACACAAATAGCGCATTCGAAAAATGCGCTATTTGTGTGTACTTGCCACGTCGACATCCACGTCAGCACCAAAAATTTCCTTAAACTAATAGCGCCTTTTCAAAAGGCGATATGCCTACTTTTTGAATAAAAAAAACCACACTTATTTTCCTCATTTAAACTAAAATATGTTGTACTTTTGTTATTTTTTCGCATATATATCATTGTATCGTACATCTTGAGTTTATTGGTTTTCTAAAATGTATATATAAAATTAAACTAACGACATTACTTCATTTTCATAGCATCAACATTAATTAAGGGAGTGGCTAAATTAACCGATCCCAATTTTGGCTTAGAGGACACACCTTAGTGGAATTACCTAACTACCCCCATATAAAATGGTTTTTACTTAACTATACCGCACTGACCCCACTCACCCATACTTCAGTCACCTCGCTCTCAAATCGTATTCTCACCACCAACCAAATTTGAAGAAATTTGAGAAAAACCACATCGATTCGACGCCGTAGGTGCATTCCTCATATCTTTTAGTTTCGATTTTGAGGTTTTTGGGGGGGTTTTTCTTTTTCGAGTCGATATTGCTTTGTGGTTTTGTTGTTGGGTTTAGGACTTCAATTTGGGGCTTGAATCTTGCATTTTGGGTATAAAGTTTCGATGGAATCGAAAACATCAAGCGATTCAGTGCAAAACCCATTATTTTTTTGGTCATTTTCAAGTAATTTTTTGGAGTTTTGAGTTTTTTTGTTCGTTTTGTTGCCTGCGATTTTCGGATATATAAAAAGCCGACAACTTTAAAGAGATGTTGGACACACAGAGCCGAAACTTCTAAAGAGGTCTTGGAAACACATGGCGGAAACCTCTAAAGAGGTCTCAGCTGGATCCCTCCGTAACCATTGAAAGCGAGTTCTATTTACAATCTAAGTCGGAGTCGGTCGTTACCTCTATAAAGGCCTCGGCGTTGTGCATCTGAATCTCGCGGGCGATGCTTTTTCACTTCTAGGACATGGCGCAACGGCATCCGACCTTGTTCAATGAAAAAAAAACCTCCTACGACACTTGGTGACCTAGTACAAATGCTCTATAATGAATAAAATAAAGAAATGGAGAGGATTGAGGGGTGTTAGGGTGAGGGTGAGGGTGAGGGTGAGGGTAATGGGGTGAGCAAGAGTATTTTAAAAGTTTTTTTTTTTTTAAATGGAGTGAACTAGGTAAAAAGTGATGTACGACGAAGTAAAAATTCAAAAATGGGTCTTTCAAGCAAAAATCGGGGGCCGTTTAATCGCTCCTTAATTAATTGTTTTTTTTTTTTTGATGAACTCTTTAATTAATTGTTGCTTTTCAGCAGCTACAATCTTTTCTTCAAAACATTATATAGGTTGTTTACACTAAGCAATGGCTCTCGGAACAGCACTCTCCATCTTGGAGCAGGCGCTGTTGCTCCAGCAGAAAATGTACCTCAGAGAACACATTCGAACTTGTAAAAGAAAATATTGAGGAACAAGGAGAGACGAACGAAGAAGAAAAAAAATGTTGTTTTTTCATGCCCGCGACACTTCTCCGCGAGCCTATGATCTCCGCCAGTACCGATATTGTCCCCAACTTAGGGTTGGCAATTTAGGTCATGAAACGATTAACACAACACGACACGACACGTAATAAACATGTCGTGGGTTTGGCTATAGGTGATAAACATGTTATAACACATTTATACACGGTTAATAAACGAGTCATTAACATGTCAACATGTTTAACTCGTTTATGACTCGCTTAACACGACTAAAGAATAATGTATAAATAATAAATATGGTATAATAAATAGATTGGTACAAAATTCCTCCATTTGAATGCATGTTAATAGTATGATTTATTTATTTTATTTATAGACATTTTTTTATCAAATTTTATTTTATATTACAGAGGAAATATTCATTTTTCTTTTAATATATTATTTATGTTTTAGATTTTATTAATAATTATTTATCAAGAAAAAAACTTTTCACCAAAGTAAAATTTAGATATTTTTTTGGATGATTCTTATAATTTTGTTTATGTTATTATTACAAGTCATTTTTGCTTTATTATTAAGAGTAATAAAGACTTGAATGAAAAAACAAAGTAAAACTAACGACTATATACAACCACATTATATTTTATTGGTTATTTTAGTATGTTTGTTGGAATTTAATCATTTAGATATATTTTAAAAAGTCGTAACCAAATTATAAAAGTTTAAATAAAATAAATTTTTAAATACAATATTTAATAAATAGGTGGTATGAATACACGACATGTTTAACACGACCCGCTTAGACACGAAAACGATTAACACGATTAATAAACATGTCATGTAATGAGTTTGCATTATATGGGTCATTACCTGTTTATGAAACAACACGTTTACGACTCACCGACACGAATTGCCACCCCTAGGAGAAAACCACAAACCAAAATCCATCAAAACTTATCACCCAGGAAGAGAACATGCATTGGACCCGGACCCATCTCACCAAACTACCCATGAAGCTCTGATCCACATATTAGCCAAACTAGCCCTGACCCCACACCTAAGGCCCTTGATCCTAATTTGAAGGCCCAAGTTGGTGTTTCCATGGAAACTGATTTAGCGATTAAAGGAGGAGAAAATTCTGAGAGTGTTGCCGATATGGCTATGGAGGAGTCTTATGACACCTTTAATGTTGCTATCTAATTTGGGGGATTTCCAATCTTGGTTACCCTTGAAGAGTCAGTCACACGTGGAGGAGAATAAAAGAACATAATATTGTTTTTGGGGACTTTTTGCCTGATTAATAGAATTTAGAGAAATAAAAAAAAAACACATCTGCTGAAATAATTCCCAATATAACACACTTAGTGCCACGTAGGGTGCCACATGGGACGCAAGTGAGTGACTGGACGCGAGTGAGTGAGGGAGGGTGGAAAACGTGAGTGGAAATCACGTTTTGTGCATGTCGTGATTTCCACTCACGATTTGCCTAGAGTGGAAGTCGTGACTTGCAGTCACGACTTCCCTTCGATGGAAGTCGTGACTGCAAGTCACGACTTCTACTCTGAGGTCCAAAAAAAAAAACAGTGGCCTCCTCTATACACCAGAAAACAGGAGAAAAGACTTGGACATAATCTCAACAAAGAATGATAATGGCTATGTAAAATGACTTAACATCATAAAAATCAAAGGCCAAGTTAATAACTAAACAATTAATGAAATGTTAATTGGAAAAATCAGTTTGGAGTGTTTAAACCGAAGGAAAACAAACAATGCAACAAAGGAAAAAAAACCATTCATCAAAATAGAAGTACTAAAACAAGCATTGCATCTTATGTAAAAAAACATGAAAAAATAAAAATAGAAGTACAAACTACACTAAACCATAGAGGATACACATAACCTCAACAAAGAATATTATTACCATAATAATTTCAAGAATTTATAAGCATGAGTACTTGTTTTGGCATAGGCAAAATGCCTTAGTTTTTTCAAGTGCCATGTTTGACTGCTAATTGTAAATGACGTTTGTAAGCATGAGTACATACATACATCCAAACATAACATACATACATAGAATTGCAAAGTGATTGAGTACAAAGCAATAATAAAAGAAGTCTTGTTATTGTTACACACAAGTCCTACTCCGACCCCAAATAATGACTTCCAGTCCCACAACGTGTTCTCTTTACAACTCGAACATTACGATTTAACGCTAATGGGACATTCGACTGGCCCATATCACTAGGATTTTGAGCATCTTCTCTCTGAATATCATCGATATCACGTATTCCACCTTCATTCGTACTTGTACTCTCAGAGAAATTCATCATTATTGGAGTTGTATTGAAATGGCGCGAAGATGGAACGACTTCCGTAGGCTCGAATGCCATGTAGGGAGGAACGGATGGAGTATGTGGAGTGTCACGCTCATTGAGAGGTACTGATGACGTATACACTGGAGTGCCATGCCTCGAACGCGTATCATCGTGAGAAGTATGACGAGAGGCTTCAAATGATGTGGGCACATTATGCATGCGATAATCGCTCAAATGCTGCGATCAAAGTCGATGCAGCTACATCTCTAATGCGTGCAATCGACACGTCATCACCCAATGTCAACTGATGGATCGATGTCATTCCATCGACCATGTCCCCATTCATATAGCACAACAAACTTACTCTTCGATCAGCCATTATTGAATCTATATATGTAGAATACAAAGCATGATCAATAGAAGTGAATGCAACAATATCAACACTTTAAAAAGTGTAGTGGTTCATACTAAAAACAGTTACGAGTAAAGTTAAAGAAGGATCCATCCCCAAAGTAAACAATTCCGACTTTGTCCAATGGAAGGTAAAAAACAAAAATACATAACTAATGAGAACAATTCAAATTTGATGTAGAGAATTTATATTAGGACATTACATGTCGGAAGTTGATATTTTTAACTAATCCATAACCAAAGTCACTCAACAAGGTTTTAGGCGACTCTAAACTAAACTAGATGGTCATAACAGTGAACTAAAGAATGCATGAACATACATGTAGTCACAGAACAGAACGTACCATGGCCATAAATACGCTAATATATAGGCTATTATGACAAGAAGGTGCATAAACAAATTTAATGGAAATAGATCGAAAGGTCATAAAAATAAGGAAAGAAAATTAGTGAAGATACATAACCATACCATATCAATCAATACCATGCCACTAAACTTGATCTTCTTTAATTTATTATCATATATATAAAAAAACAACAAATAAAACAAGGGTTGCCACATCATCAATTCAATCAGTTTGGAGTTGGACCCACCAAAAGTACAATTCTAAAACCTAGACATGAACCTAATCTTGCCTTCCATAGATGTCAGATTTTGATTTGCTTAAGTGTTTTTAATTGGACATATTACCATAATGGAACAATTCTGAACAGGCACGGTTTGATCACTAGACTAGTTGTTGTTGTTTTTTTTTCCAAAAAAAAAATAAAATAAAAGTCACTAGACTAGCTTTGTTTGGAAACAAAAATGTAACTGCTATACATGTCTTATAGAGATTTCAAAGTCAATTGAAGATGTTCAAGGGGGTTCATTTCTAGAAGAGCTAAATAGGAAATGGCCTTATCACGACAATGCATTGCAAATGATTCAAGACACGACAATGCATTGCAAATGATTCAATTGAAGATGTTCAAGGGGATTTGGTTTAGTATTTGTCAAAAGCATCTTTGGATTTGGTAAATAGATTCTTCACATTTAATGAATATAATTTGTAATTAATCCCAAATATCAACATGAAATTAACAAAAGAATATACCGGCGGGAAGGTGAGCAGAGAGAAGGCAGTCAAGGACCGGCGAAGGACCAGCGAGGACCAACGAGCGAGAGAGAAGAGGGCTCGGCGTGTGACCTTTGAGGGCTCTGCGAGGGACAGTGGAGGCGGCGACGGTGGAGGCAGGGACGACGACAGAGACGAGGCAGCGACGGTGGAGGCGGGGATGGTGGCGAGGGGACGGTGAAGGCAGCGTTGGTGGAGGCAGGGACGGTCGAGGGACGGTGGAGGCAGCGACGGTGGCGGCAGGGATGGTCTAGGGACGGTGGAGGAGGGGCGGCGAGGACGGTGGAGACCGGACAGAAGCGCAATCAACGAGACTGCGAGGGCTGCGAGGGACGGTGGAGCAGGGACGGTGGAGACGGGGACGGTGGAGACGGGGACGGTGGAGACGGGGACGGTGGGAGCGGGGATGATCTCGGTGAGGCGAGAGGTGAGCAAAGAAGAGGAGATCTCGGTGAGGCGAACATCCACAAAACGTGATTTCCACTCACGTTTTTTTTGGTGGATTCAAGTGGATGATGAGTATAAGTAGTAGTTGTAGTCTATTTTCTTTGTCATATCATGAGTATTAATGGGAGAGTTGGAAGAGTTCTGCAGGAGCTCTTGAATCATTTGTAAACGCGGAAAGAGGTGAAGAGGGAGAAACTGGCCTTGGCATAAGAGTTTGTCAGCAGGAGAGGCGATTGCCTTTTTTGAGATAGATTGAAGAAGAGAGGATGGAGAAGAGCCGAGTGAGTACGAATATATGGATGATGGGTAGATCACTTTTATGTCAATGAAGTCTTCATCTGCATAGATACATGAAGAAGTGATCATGTTGTTGCCCATCATCACCAAATGAAAGCTCCACTGATTTGACAAGTGTTTGCTGACTTTAAAAGTTTTATTACTGAGGTGGTGATCACAAAGATACTTTTAATAATATTTCATAAATTTTAGTACTCAGACCACAACACAAATTGTTTAGTGGCTCCAATCAAACTAACAAGGAGACTAAACGAGTTTTCTTTCAAAAAAGGGAAAAAAAGAAAAAAGAAAAAGAAAAAAATAAGGATTTGTAAGTTATCTTTATATGGAAACTATTAAGATCAAACCTAAAGAGGTTGATCAAACAACACTAAACAATGTGATGAAGATCACTGTGTTCAATAAAACACTAAATCACAGAAAACTAACATAGAACAAACAAAGAGCACAACACACACACACACACACAGATTGTCAAGAAATGAAAACTTTCTTTATTAACTTGTAAGGCACATCATTACAAGGTATATATAGACCAATCTATATAATCGAGTACACAACTATCTAACTAATTCTATTATAGTTAAGTTAAACTAACTATGGTAAAGCTAACCAAAATTAAACACTAACTATAGTAAGAACATACAACTTGTGCAATGTTCAACTGTACACTAACATCTCTAATTGTCTTATCTCTAGCCTTCCCTCTCAAACAAAATCGAGGAGAAGACACAAGTTTTACTTTGCCACAGAGGAAAGAAAAACGAGGACCAGATAAAACTTTGGTGAACAAATCAGTTGATTGATGAAGAGAAAGAACATAACGTAGATCAAACACACCAGTAGCCAACTTCTCATGGATACAATGAGCATAAACTTTAACATGCTTAGTACGAGCATGGAAAACGAGGTTGGATGCAAGAGCTTTGGCACCAGTACTGTCACACTATAAAATAGGACAAGAAGGACTACAAACACCAAGTTCAAAGAGTATGGATGCAGTCCACAAGATGTTTGAGACTCCATATGGTAAGGCATTATATTCAGCTTCAGTAGAAAAACGAGCCATAACAGTTTGTTTCTTAGAGGACCATCAAACAAGATTGCCACCCAAGAACAAACAAGAGCTACTGGTAGACCGTCTTCATCACAATCCCCAGCCCAGTCTGTATTAGTAAGGGACTCAATTTGAAGAGATGAAGAAGGTCTGAAGCATAATCCACAAGCCAAGGAGCCTTTCAGATAATGAAAAACTGTTTGCAGGCTAGCCAGTGAGGATAAGTGGGGCTCTTAGGAACTTACTTAGTTTGTTAACGATGAAACTAATGTCAGGCCGAGAGTAGGTAAGGTACTGCAAAGCACTTGCAATACTCATGTACAAAGTGAGATTAGTGAAAAGTTGCCCATCAAACAAAGATAACTTCTGACCAACAAAATATGGTGTAACAACATGTTTGAAATCCTGCAACCCAGTCTTATGAAGAAGCTCTATAAGATATTTACATTGAGTGAGATAGATGCCCGAAGAATCTCTAAAAACTTCAAAACCCAGAAAATAATCCACCTATCCAAAGTTTTGAGAGGAGATAAGAGTCCAACCAAGTAATCAATTGAGAAATTTGATTAGAACTAGAACCAGTAATGAGAATGTCATCTACATACATCAGTAGCATCAAAAGAGAACTAGAAGAATTCTTATAGAACGGAGATGTAACAGCTCGAAAATTTGACTTGTTCCACTTGTCAGATCAGAGTCGTATGTAGGACCCACTCGTCGGAATACGTATGTCCGAATATCCAATTCGAGATTATAATGCAAATTGTCGAGCTATTTTACGAGTTAGTATACGTGAGGAATTTGTTGAGCCGAAATACGAACGGGGACGCGCCTCGAGTCACGTGCCAACATTGGACCGATGTAGTGGCTTAACAAATGGGTTTTGTTTTAATGCATTGGATTTGCCTCGAGATACACATTTTGCGAGACGCGAAAAGAAGTGAATCATTAAGTTGACTTGAGATTCGTGCAACACGAATCTCGAGGACACATGTTTTTTTTTCTTACTGTGAAATGAGAGAAAAAATGCTTTGGATAAGAATCGGATGGAAGAGAGAGAGAGAGAGAGAAGACGACGGAAAGGGAGAGAGAGAGAGCGGCGCCGGCGTGGAGCAGGGAGTTTTGGCTTGAAGGTGCGTGGCTCCAACAGCTCGGCGGACCAGCGGCGATGTGGAGGCCGCGTGCGGTAACGCAGCTGTGGAGATGACGCACAGCAGCGCGACGCAAAGACAGCACCAGCGGCGGTGGCCAGCAGCCATGCGGCAGCGGCGCGATTGCACAGGGCAGCAGCGGTGGCGAGGTTGTGGTGGAGATGACGAACCAGCAGCTCGGATGGCTGGACGACGGCGGACCAGCAGCGGGATGCTGGCGGCGGGTTACACGGACGCCGACGAGGAGCTGGACAGCATCTCCGGCGGGATCGGTAGAGGCGACGACGCTATTTCGGTAGCGACGCGGTGGAACTGTGTGGAGAAACGGCGCGGTGGCGCGTTACCGAACTGATTGATCCCCGACGAGGTACAACAACAGTGGTCAAGGCGTCATGACTTCGACGAAGCTCGACGACGCGATAGGCTGTTCGCGAATGGGACGAGAGGCATAGGTCATGAGACTTATGAGGTATAGTCGGGTGTCGAGTACGCATATCGAGGCGTGAGCGGAACGTTTTCGAGGTAAGTAAACCAGTGAGGATTTGTACAGTAATTTCATTGCTTTGATATTGTTGTTCATTGCTTTGATATTGTTATTCATTGCTTGGATATTATCATTGAAAATGCTATTGATTGAGTGGGTCCATTGGCAGGCGAGTCATGGTTACTATCATTTGCGATATGAGCTCTTATCTAGACTTATCGGGGTCTGTGGATATCTCATATTCATAAGGGTTAGGGCTGGGTGGCAGGGACCTCATCCTGAGCCCGAGTCTGCTGGGCTTTTGACGCGACTCAACGACCTTTTGGTCGGGACTCCTTGCTATTTGGCCTCACTTATCAATTGATTTGTGTCTTTTATATGCATGCATTACTCCAGTGGCAAATGAGTCATGGTACTACTATCTGCGATATGAGCTCTTATCTGGACGCCGTCGATATTTTCCAATCGAGTGTACGTTGGGGGCTCTAATTCTGGTCTGTGGATATCTCATAGTCGCAAGGGTTAGGAGTGGGAGGCTGGGGTCTCGTCCTAAACCCGAGTCTGCTGGGTTTTTGCCGCGACTTAACGACCTTTTGGTCGAGACTCCTTGCTATTTGGCTTAACTTATCGATTGATTTATTTACAGTTTGGATATTCATACGTTCTCTATTCCTTTATTTATATTTGCATGAATTCAACTGCTTTAATTATTTCAAAATGTTGTATATACGTCCTACTGACGTTACTTACCTGGGCTCGTCATTCGTTTGGTTGAGTGAGTGCAGATTCGCGGTCTAGCAAGGGGAAGGCTCCATAGCTAGGTGAATTTTTTGTATATCTTTTATTTACTCTCCTCCGATAATGATATAGTACAATTAGGTTGTCTAACTCTTTTACATTATTGTTGAGTTATCTAATAAATTACTTCCGCTAATTTGTAAAACTTGTAAAATACTAATAACTCAACTTAAAATTGTGAATTTACGTATAATGAAGGATTGGAAGACTGACTAGGTCTGCGTTGACCTTGCGAGACTGGCTCGGGGGTCCACGTGGGCTTAGGCCAGGCGGGGCCCAATTTGTAAGAAATTGGGGTCGTAACATTTGGTATCAGAGCCTAAGTTGTTACTTTTAGCTCTTGATTAACCCAAACCAGCATAAGACAAATTAAAAATAGAGTTTGGACACGGTTGGAACTTAGAGTGGAACCCTATGATCATGATTTAAGTCTTCGTTGGGAAGTGAGGAGAGTTGGGAAACAATATAAGATATATTTGTTGTGTTTTAATATATATTCGATATCGGTAATTATCCACTGATTTGAGGATTTGTATGATATCGGTACTTATACATTGATTCGAGGATTCGTGGCTATGGAAAATGCGACGACGTTTCGAACCGGGTTTATGAATGATCGTGGGGCTGCAGGTACGTGGTTTGCGAGTGCCGAGGAGCTGCACAGTATCGCACGACCAACAACTACATGAGATTCTTTGATTGTTAAAGGCAAAGGTTACATCGTCGTCGTCTACGTTAGTAGCGCTAGTTATTTAGGTTGGGTGTGCTTTTACAGTTCACAACACACCTGAAACATCTCCAGTTCAGGAAAGTCCTACAATGACCAAGGAAGCAGAGGTTATTGGGTTTTGGGGTTTATACGAGCGGAGACTACAAAACAATTTTGACAAAAACCCCAACAGGATCCGAATCTAATTCCATTAAAAATGTTTAAATCAAGAAAACTTAATCATACCTCGGTCGCAAAATACCTTTTCGAAGGTTGATCGATCTCTAAAGCGCTGCTAACGACGAACGCCCTCTACCAGCAGTCCACACACGAACGACGGCCGAGATTCGAAGTGGTAGCTTCAAGAGAATACCAAACCTTTTGTTTCTCCCTAAAACGATCTACAGCGTACCAGAAAACCCTAAGTCGTTCTAAAACGAAAATAGAATTTCGGCCCTTAATCTTTTGTGCGTCTGCTCTAACTTAAAGCGTCTATTTCTACAACCCTTGTATATAGATGGTTAAGTAAATTACACATATACCCCTACTTAAAGAAGTATAAGTGTAATACACCACAAGGACGTTTATGTCATGAATCTTATCATATAAAATTCGTTTTTCTAAACCATCTTAAATTCTCGCAAAACCATTCTTAGTGTGCGACCCAATAGGCTCAAACAATATTGGCAGTATACAAAAACACATTTTGGTATACAAGTCATAAGCGGCCTCTAGCAAGACATTATGACTACCCAAGTTGTACGAATATCAATATCAATTCACTTATACTAGGCCTTTTAACAGTCTAACACATCGAGGGATCCACTAGATATCTTTTTTTATATGAGAGGGACAAATTCTATCTCGATTACACAACTTCATCACATTGCTCACACAATAACCAATCACAACCTTTATAATCATCCGGTTAAAAACAACGTTTGATAGTGTCAAATCACTATGTTCTTAATGTTGAAGTCTCTGGTAATCTCAAGTCAGAGGACTAAAAAATATACCTATCATGAGAAATAACTATGACTTAATCCATGTGATGTTCTCGTAGCGGGTCGGTCCAGTACTTTGTTCCCGAACAAGTACTAGTGATCTTGATTCGTATCCTTATATGTATAATCATCATATGATCATCAATCAAGACTCGCACTAGTCTTAATTCATTATAGTTCCCAGTATAATGATCGACTAGTTACATTTAGGATATTTCTATAAATACCCATGGGTCTTATTATAATGTAAACATGCAAATTAATTATAATAAACAGCAAATGAAATCCTCTATTTTATTAACTAAAAGTATTCATAAAGACAGTTAATGGATTGACCTAGGGCACATGCCCCAACATCTCCCACTTGCACTAGAGCCAATCATACATGCATCTAATGCCTAATGATCTAACATGACCATCATGTTTTGCTTGTGGAAGAGCTTTTGTCAATGGATCCGCAACATTGTCTTCAGTAGGTACTCTGCAAATCTTCACGTCTCCCCTCTCAATAATTTCTCTGATGAGATGAAAATGCCTGAGTATCTGTTTGGATATGTGGTGTGATCTAGGTTCCTTGGCTTGTGATATTGCCCCATTATTGTCACAATACAAACAAACAAACAGGGTTAGCAATACTTGGAACCACACCTAGTTCAGAAATGAACTTTTTGATCCAAACTGCCTCCATTGCCGCATTAGACGCTGCAATATACTCAGCTTTTGTTGTAGAATCTGCCACAGTCTCTTGCTTTGAACTTTTCCAGCTTACTGCACCCCCATTTAAAGTAAACACATATCTAGATTGCGATCTAAAATTATCTATATCAGTTTGAAAACTTGCATCTGTGTAACCATTTACAACTAGATCATTTTCAAAACCTCCATAGACCAAGAGCACTTCCTTAGTCCTTCTTAAGTATTTAAGGATGTTATTTACTGCTATCCAGTGACTCTCACCAGGATCAAGTTAATATCTGCTTGTAGTGCTCAAATAATATGATACATCAGGTCGAGTGCATAGCATGGCATACATGATAGATCTAATAGCTGATGCATATGGAATCTTATTCATACGGTCTCGCTCATCATTTGTTTTAGGACATTGAATCTTGCTGAGACTTATGCCATGAGACATTGGCAACAATCCTCTTTTAGATTCTTGCAAACTGAACCTATTCAGCACCTTGTCTATGTAAGCACTTTGACTTAGACCGATTAGCCTCCTAGATCTATCCATATAGATCCTTATCCCTAGGATATAGGTTGCATCTCCTAAGTCTTTCATTGAGAAACACTTCCCTAACCAAGACTTGACATTCTGCAATGTTGGGATGTCATTTCCAATGAGTAATATATCATCAACATACGGTACAGAAAAACAACTACACTCCCACTGACCTTCTTGTATACACAAGGCTCATCTTCGTTCTTAATAAAACCAAAATCCTTGATTGCCTCATCAAAACGAAGATTCCAACTCCGAGAAGCTTGCTTTAGTCCATAAATGGATCTTTGAAGCTTGCATACCTTCCTAGAATTCTCAGGCTGTACAAATCTTCAGGTTGTGTCATATATATGTCCTTGAACAACTTTCCATTAAGAAATGCTATTTTTACATTCATTTGCCATATCTCATAGTCATAATATGCAACAATGGCAATTAAAATTCTTATGGGTTTAAGCATGGCTACTGGCGAAAAAATTTCATCATAATCAACACCTTGAGTCTGCCTGAAACCTTTTGCTACAAGTCTTGCTTTAAAAGTATGCACTTTTCCATCCATGTCATTTTTCTTCTTGAAAATCCATTTACATCCAATGGTCTTACCACCTTCAGGTAAATAAACCAAGTTCCAAACTTGGTTATCATACATGGATTGCATCTCAGAATTCATTGCACTTAGCCATTTATCTGAGTCCGGTCCAGACATAGCCTCCTGATAAGTGGTGGGCTCATTTTGATTCATAAGAAACACATCACGACTACCAGTAATGAGAAATCGAATCTCTCTGGCTCATGTTTTACCCTACCAGATTTGCGTGGGCCTTGTGTCACTTGTAGAGGTTCAACTGGTTCAGAACGTTGTTGAACTTCCAGTAGCGGTTCAGGGTTTATCTGTGATTCTTGAACTTCTTTAAGATTTATTTCTCTCCCACTAGTGTCTTTTGAAATAAACTATTTTTCCATAAATGCACCATACCGAGCAACAAACACTTTGTTCTCGGCAAGATTATAAAACTAATATCCTTTTGTTTCCTTAGGATACCCCCACAAATAAACACTTGTCAGATTTAGGTGTTAATTTTTCTGAGACTTGTCGTTTACATAAGCCTCACAACCCTAAATCTTAAGGAAAGACAAACTAGGTCTCTTCCCGTACCATATCTCATATGGTGTTTTATCAACCGCTTTAGAAGGAACTCGATTTACAGTGAAAGCTGTAGTTTGTAATGCATAACCCCGAAAGGATAATGGAAGATCTTCATAACTCATCATAGATCGAACCATATCTAATAAGGTTCGATTTCTCCTTTCGGAAATTCCATTCCATTGTGGAGTTGTTGGTGGAGTCAATTAGGAGACAATCCCATAATTTCTAAGATGATCATCAAATTCTTGGCTCAAATATTCACCACCTTAATCTGATCGAAGTGTTTTGATAGTTTTACCAAGTTGATTCTGCACTTCATTTTGAAACGTTCGAAACATCTCAAATGATTCAGCTTTATGTTTCATTATATATACATAACCATATCTACTGAAATCATCAGTAAATGTAATGAAGTACTGATAACCTCCTCTAGCCATTGTGTTTATAGGACCGCATGCATCAATATGTATTAAACCCAATAAATCACTTTCCCTTTCACTATGTCTAGTAGAGGGACTTTTAGTCATCTTGCCTAGTAAACAAGATACGCACGTTTCATATGTTTCTAAATCAAATGAATCTAGAAGTCTATCTTTATGGAGCTTCGTTAAGCGTTTCTCGTTTATGTGCCCAAGACGACAATGTCAAATATAGGTTTGATTCAAATCACTTGACTTCAATCTCTTTGTATTTATGTTAAAGACTGCAGTATCAGTGGACCTTTTCATGCTTAGAATATAAAGACCATCACACAAATCAGCATTTGCATAAAATATACTTTTACAAGAAATGGAACATCTATTATTCACAATAATAAAATCGAAACCATCCATATCCAAGCATGAAACGGAAATGATGTTTCTGCTCGAGGCAGGCACAAAATAACAATTATTTAAAGTTAAAATAAGTCCACTAGGTAATACTAAGTCATATGATCCAATAGCCAGGGCAGCAACTCTTGCTCGATTCCCTACGCGAAGGATGACTTCTCATTTCTTCAACTTTCTACTTCTGGTGAGCCTTGCACATTTATACAAATGTGAGATCCACATCCGATTTCTAATACCCATGAATCACTAGTAGATAAATTAATTTCAATAACATAAATACCTGTAGTAGTAGTCGCACTACCCTTTTTCTTCAATAAATATTCTAGATAGAGTTTGCAATTTCTGAACCAATGTCCAGGTGCATGAAAGAAATGACAATTTCCTTCCTTTTCTTTTGGGTGTTTTGAAGCAGGAACAGGCTGGGGCTTGACTTGTTCCACAGGCTTTGCGACAGGTGCAGCAGCAGCCTTGACAACTTTAGCCTTGCCTTTGCCTTTCTTCTTCATTCCTTTTCCCTTTTGGACCATCAACACATTACTAGAGGGTTTCTTGATATTTTGTTCAGCAGTTTTGAGCATCAAATGCAACTCTGAAATTGATTTCTCCATATTATTCATATTGTAGTTCATCATAAATTGTGAGTAACTTTTTGGTAATGAGTTCAGGATCAAATCCGTAGCCAACTCTTGGCTTATGGGGAATTCGAGTCAATCAAGCCAGTCAACATAGCCCTTCATCTTCATAACATGAGGACTAACTAACGCACCCTCAGTCTTCTTGCAAGAATGTAGGTTTTTGACTGTCTCGAACCTTTCTTGCCTAGCTTGTTGTTGTAACATTTCCTTAGCGTTATAGCCATGTCGTAGGCTTCCATTAGTTCCAAGTCCTTCTGAAGTTCAGGAACCATAGTTGCCAGCATAATACATGCAACATCAGTAGAATCGTTGACATGCTTATTATGCGAATCCTTCACAGCTTTCGTAGCATTGGTTGGTGGGTCCTCGGGGATAAGAGCATCCAAGACATACAACTTGCGTTCATGCTTAAGAACAATTCTCAAGTTTCTGAACCAGTTAAGAAAGTTAGTCCAGATAGCTTATCCTTCTCAAGGATGGATCGCAGTGACAGGGGATTATTGTTACTTGAAGAGGGCATTGATCTACAATAAAGATTATGCAAAGTTTATTTTAGTATAGAGAATTAGACTCTCACTAAATTAACAACCCTCCTAAAACACACTATTTATTTAGGGGACTAAAATCTATATTTCACCTAATTCTATGACTGCTATGGAATGAAACACAAAACTAGATTATTTAGGTAGGTAACAATTACCAATTACATCTTTTGTAATTTTAGATACTTTTATGAGATACGATACATCTTATGTCTTATCATGTTTTTATCTCATCATGTGCCTAAAGCTCAAAACTATTTTTATAGCTTTATTAAGTCGGACCATTTTAAACATTTAGGTAACTCTTATCCAACTTGTCTCACCAAGATAACACAATACACCCAGCTATGGTTGAAACTGTATTAGTGTGATCGAGGCCTTGACAAGTGTTTAAAATGGATGACATGATACTTAAAATTTAATAGAGGGATTTTATTCGGTTTTAGTGATTTTATGTAAACAATGAAATATCATATATTTTTATTGATTTGTTAAATCACTAAACAATTTGGTGATTTTTATACTATTAACTAATAAAAGAATTTTTGTGCGTTAGGATTAGTTAGACAACGGTCCCCATTATCTGGTCAATAAGCAATGGTGGTTCCATTGACCGATCAATGGACGGGGTACAGGAGCAGCGCCTTTTTTTTTTTTAGAAAACGAATTTTTTAGAAAAAATATTCGCTATAGAAAATCATATTTTTCACTGATTTTATTATCCTAAATTTACCCCTTAATTTATCCAAAATTAAGTCAATTAAAACATTTTTAATTAACCCGGGCCCATATCTAACTAATCATCTTATCTTAATCCAATTAGGACTTAAGATATTTGAATCCTAATATATCACCAATAACAAAATTCTCCATATTTATCTCCTATCCAATAGGGATAACGAAACTGATTTTGCTAATATTTATTAATCTAATTTGTTATCTATCACTTATCAAATAGAAATTTCATAACTAAATAGATATAAAGAGATAAATAAACAATTTCGAAGATTAATTATTTTCAATTTCGGTCCTCATCCAAATAATCACAAACATGTCATTGAATCATGAACTACTATCCCAATCGAACCTAATCATATTAGTTTCGAATTAATATTCAGAGTTATACAATTTAAGAAACGTAAAACAATGTAACCTAAATATGCAAACTGAATTATAGAGATTTCATTCATGCATCAATACACGAAAAATAAAGATTATACCTAATGTGGTTACTAGGATGTACGAAATTGATTTCAATTAAATCACGAATATATGTATCATATATACAAAACATGATAATAAATCTCACATAAAACTTATGTATATCATATATATATCAACTATTAACATGCTTTCAATCATATATCATGTATATATCAGAAGAAAACATGCAACGTTTTTAATGGAATCAAACTCGAAGGCTCTGATACCACCGTTGAGTTTTGGGGTGTATACGCAGTGGAGACTACAAAACAATTTTGACAAAAACCCCAACAGGATCCGAATCTAATTCCATTAAAAATGTTTAAACCAAGAATACTTAATCATACCTCGGTCGCAAAATACCTTTCTGAAGGTTAATCGATCTCTAAAGTGCTGCCAACGACGAACGCCCTCTACCAGCAATCCACACACGAACGGCGGCCGAGATTGAAGTGCTAGCTTCTAGAGAATACCAAATCCTTTTGTTTCTCTCCAAAACGATCCAGAGCATACTAGAAAACCTTAAGTCGTTTCTAAAACGAAAATAGAGTTTCGGCCTATTAATCTTTTGTGGGTGTGTTCTAACTTAAAGCGTCTATTTATACAACCATTGTATATAGACGGTTAAGTAAATTACACATATACCCCTACTTAAAGAAGTATAAGTGTAATACACCACGAGGATGTTTATGTCATGAATTTTATCATATAAAATTCTTTTTTCTGAACCATCTTAAAATCTCGCAAAACCATTCTTAGTGTGCGACCCAATAGGCTCATACAATGTTGACAGTATACCAAAACACATTTTGTATGCAAGTCATAAGCGGCCTCTAGCAAGACATTATGACTACCCAAGTTGTACAAATATCAAATCGATACAACCTAATCAATAGTGTATATAGCATCCTTTTGTCATACGATATCCTTTTGATCAAACATAAGGCATGGAATTGTCATCCAACATGTTCAATCGTACTAGTCTTGATCTTTAGGTAGACTGAAAACACCCAAGTGACATTGATCAATATCAATTCACTTAGACTAGGCCTTTTAACGGTTTAACACATCGAGGGATCCACTAGATATTTCTCTTTATATGAGAGGGACAAATTCTATCTCGATTACACAACTTCATCACATTGCTCACACAATAACCAATCACAACCTTTATAATCGTCCGGTTAAAGACAACGTTTGATTGTGTCAAATCATTGTGTTCCTAATGTTGAAGTCTCTGGTAATCTCAAGTCAGAAGACTGAAAAATATACATATATATATCATGAAAAGCAACTATGACTTAATCCATGTGATGTTCTCATAGCAGGTCGGTCCAGTACTTTGTTCCCTAACAAGTACTCGTGATCTTGATTCGTATCCATATATGTATAATCATCATATGATTATCAATCTAGACTCACACTAATCTTAATTTATTATAGTTCCCAGTATAATGATCGACTATGGACATTTAGGATATTTCGCAAATACCCATGGATCTTATTATAATGTAAACATGTAAATTAATTATAATAAACAGCAAATGAAATCATATATTTTATTAACTAAAAGTATTTATAAAGACAGTTAATGGATTGACCTTGGGCACATGCCCCAATAGAGGTTTAGATTGCACTCATACTTCTTACATCTAAGGCACTAAGTGAGTATATGCTGAGCACGCCGACTGATATGGGTGTTAGAGTGATGGCTAAGGTGAGGCACTCTCGCGAGTTTCACCGACATCACCCGAAAAAGTCTTACACAGTGGTACGGATCTCGGAGCAACGAAGATTGATGACGTCTTGGCCACACCAGATCATATGAGATCGGGAATCTCATCAACTTCGTTGTTCAGCAAGGCTGATGTTTTGTTGGGCACTATGGTGGCGTCGATGGGGACGCTCAAGGATTGGGTTGAGTTCGAAGATGGGAAAGTACATTTCTCCTACAATTCGTAACCTGAAGAGAACTGGTTCTCAAACTATTCGACAAAGGATCGGGGAGTGAGTGATGCATTATATGGATCGGTATCTACACTTAATGGAGTAGGCTAGGGTGCAGTCGATACTGACGCCGATCAGGCTTACTACTTTGTACACGGTCTACTAAACTCGATTGGTTATGAGGTAGTGACGACGGCTCGAGCACATTATAGGAGGCCTATGTGAAGACTATGGCTAGTGAGAGTGTGGGAGCACATGCATCAGAGTACCAATCACATTCTCGGCATCGTTTATTTCAGTGCGAGGGGTTTGTAGGTGATAAGAGGAAAATGAGGGTTAGACGGTCGTGGCAAAGAGATATACCTCAGAGCGTATTGCATTTCCACCGTTTGAGGCGTATATGGCGCCAGTGTTAGATGGTCCAGCGCAGAGTTACGCTAATGCATTACAACAGCTAACACCATCAGATCCTTAGCATAAGTATCATCAGAGAGTTGATAGCAGAGGCAGTGGCCTGAGACAGGGTCAGAGATCCAGTCGAGTGCATAGGCAGGGACAACGGTCTAGTCATGCACAGAGACAAGGACATGGACATGTTCCATTTTGATTAGGATTTCAACGTACCTGTTTGGGAGTGTGGACAACCAGATATGGCAGAACCAGGAGCAGATTCATGCTATTGCCACGTCAGGTCTGACTACTATCCATCGTAACCTAATAGAGGGTATGAGTTGGGTTGAGACTCACTTGATCAGAGAGACTAACGGACAGTCAGAGAAATTGATTTACATTCTCGCGGACATACTGTGGATATGAGTATGTTATTGACGGTGGGTCACGAGACTAATATGTTAATTTGTATTCCAATATATGTTGCGAGGATGTTGACCTGGCATATATTGATGGGATGGGACAGATGGTGTGTTCTTTGCTTGGAGATCTCGGAGGAGCCCAGCTCGTCACGGAGGAGCCCAGCTTGTCGCGGAGGAGCCCAGCCCTACAGAGTAAGATGGGGGTATGGCGTTGGGTGCGTATGGCATTGGGCGGGTATGGCCTTGGGTCTTCATTCATAACACACTATTTCCTTCGAGAATTGCGTCAATTTCGAAGACGAAATTCTAATTCGTTGGGAAGACTCTAACGACTCGAAAATTTGACTTGTGCCACTTTTCAGGTTAAGGTCGTATGTGGGATCCACTCGTCGGAATACGTATGTTCGAATATCCAATTTGAGATTATAATATAATTGTCGAGCTATTTTACGAGTTGGTATACGGGGGAATTTGTTGAGCCGAAATACGAACGGGGACGCGCCTCGAGTCGTGTGTGCTGACGTAGGACCGATGTAGCGGCTTAACAAATGGAATTTGTTTTAATGCATTGGATTTGCCTCGAGATACGCATTTTACGAGACTAAAAAAGAAGTGAATTATTAGGTTGCTTCGAGATTCGTGTTGCACGAATTTCGAGGACACTTGTTTTGTTTTTCTCACTTTGAAAGGAGAGAAAAAAATGCTTTAGATAAGAATCAGATGGAAGAGAGAGAGAAAAAGAAAAGAGAATGAGATGAGGCGAGAGAGAGAGAGAGAAGATGACGAAAATAGAGAAATAAGAGCGGCACCGACGAGGAGCAGGAGTTTCGGCTCGGAGGTGCGCGGCTCCAGCAGCTCGGTGGACCAGCGGCAACGCGGAGGCCGCGCGCAATTACGCGGCTGTGGAGACGACGCACCAGCAGCGCGACACGACGCAAATATAACATCTGCGGCGCGACGGCGACATCTCATCAGCCAGCAGCGATGCGTTAGCGGCGACGATCGCGCAGGGCAGCGGCGGCGACGTGGTTGTGGTGGAAATGACGAACCAACAACGCGGATGGCTGGATGACGGCACCACCAGCAGAGCATGGTGGTGACGGGCGACGCGGACGCCGACGAGGAGCTGGACAGCAGCTCCGGCGGGATTTGCAGAGGTGGCGGGCGGCTCCGGGGGCGGCGCGGTGAATGGCGGCGGCGCGACTTCGGCAGCGACGCGGTCGAGCTGCGTGGAGAAATGGCGTGGTGGTGCGTTACCGGACCGATTGATCCCTGACGAGGCACAACAGTGGTCAAGGCGTCGTGACTTCGACGAAGCTCGACGACGCGATGGGCGGCTCGCGAATGGGACGAGAGGCGTAGGTCATGGGACTTACGTGGTATAGTCGGGTGTCGGATGCGCATATCAAGGCATGAGCGGGATGTTCTCGAGTTAAGTAAACCAGTGAGGAACTGTACTGTAATTTCATTGCTTTGATATTGTTGTTCATTGCTTTGATATTGTTATTCATTGCTTTGATATTATCATTGAAAATGTTATTGATTGAGTGGGTCCATTGGCAAGCGAGTCATGGTTACTATTCATCTGCGATATGAGCTCTTATCTGGACTTAGTGGGGTCTGTGGATATCTCATAGTTGCAAGGGTTAAAGTTGGTAGGCAGGGGTCTCATCCTGAACCCGAGTCTGCTGGGCTTTCGCCGCGACTCAATGACCTTTTGGTCGAGACTCCTTGCTTTTTGGCCCCACTTATGAATTGATTTGTGTCTTTTATATGCATGCGTTACTTCAGTGGCAAGTGAGTCATGGTACTATTATTTGCGATATGAGATCTTATCTGGATGCCGTCGATATCTTCCAATTGAGTGTACGTTGGGGGCTCTTATACGGGTATGTGGATATCTCATAGTCGCAAGGGTTAGGACTGGGAGGCTGGGGTCTCGTTCTAAACCCGAGTCTGCTAGGTTTTTGCCGTGACACAACGACGTTTTGGTCGGGACTCCTTGCTATTTGGCTTAACTTATCGATTGATTTATTTACAGTTTGGGTATTCATGAGTTCTCTATTCCTTTCTTTATGTTTGCATGAATTCGACTGCTTTAGTTATTTCGAAATGCTGTATATATGTCCTACTGGCGTTACTTACCTGGGCTTGTCATTCATTTGGTTGACTGAGTGCAGATCCGCGGTCCAGCAAGCAAGGGGAAGCTTTATAGCTTGGTAAATTTTTTGTAAATCTTTTATTTACTCTCCTCCGATGGTGATATAGTTATGCAGGGTTCCACAATTAGGTTTCCTAACTCTTTTACATTATTGTTAAGTTATCTAATAAATTGCTTCCGCTAATTTGTAAAACTTGCAAAATGCTAATAACTCAATTTAAAATTGTGAATTTACGTATAATGAAGGATTGGAAGGCTTACTAGGTCTGTGTTGACATTGCGAGACTCGCTCGGGGGTCCACGTGGGTTTAGGCCGGGCAGGGCCCAATTTGTGAGAAATTTGGGTCGTCACAAGAGAAACATCAGAGGTGGAATTAACTAGTCCCCAGCCAAGTGAGGCACTCTCGAGCCTAGAAAACCAGGCCTTGGGCGCCTGTTTGAGTCCATACAAGGCTTTATTTAATCTGCAAGCATGGTGAGGAAACGACTTGTTAACAAAACCCTCTAGTTGAATCATATATACCTCTTCAGTAAGATCACCATTGAGGAAAGCATTGTTGACATCAACTTGATGAACAGGCCAGTTGTAAGTGACTGCAAGAATAAACTGAATCCTAATGGAAGAGGACTTAACAATTGGAAAGTAAGTGTCAAAGTAGTCAAGACTCGGGGTTTGATGGAAACCCTTAGCTACCAAACGAGCTTTGTAACATTGTATAGCACCAGTTAGGGATGTCTTGACTTTAAAAACCCACTTACAACCAACAATATTCATAGACAGGGAAAGAGGAGCAAGAGTCTAAGTATGATTCTTATCCAAAGCAGAAATTTCATCAACCATGGACAGGGAAACCCACTTAGGTTTGAAAATCTTATTATTGCTCTTAGTAATCATAGGATGAGTACTCATAAGAGGTGTAGGAGGAGCAATCTCAGAAGGTGTAACTTTAGAAGAGGCAACAGGTGAACCACCAGAATTAACTGAAGGGTATGTGAACTTGGAGATCTTGAGGAAAAACACTCAGGTGATGGAGAAGACGGTGAAGGAGACATTAAAGGCATGATTGAAAAGAGCTTGGTGATGAAATAAGTGGTAATGGTGATGTGAAGACCTCAGTATCACATAAACATTTAGTAGAATCAGCTTAGTAGAAGATGGTGAAGAGGATGATTCTGAAAACAATGACTGAAATGGAAATTTAGTCTCATGAAAACAACATCGCTGGATATATACACTTTTCCAGAAGGATGAAGATATCGATAACCATGATGTTGAGGACTATATCCCATGAACACACACTTAGTTGATCAAAAATTGAACTTGTGAGCAGAGTAAGCAGTGAGATTGGGAAAACACGAGCACCCAAACAACTTGAGAAACTGATAATCAATACTATTCTTGAAACAAACAAAGTATGGAGATTTAAAGCTCAAAATAGAAGAAGGAAATTTTTTGATGATGAAAACTGAAGTGATAAAGGCCTCTTCCCTGTAACGATATGGCATGTGAGAATGAACAAGTAGAGTTAGCCTCATCTCAATAATAGCCTTGTGTTTTCTTTCTGGTACTCCATTTTGTTGATGTGTGTAGGAACATGAATATCGATGAGTTATTCCAAGTTTTTAACAATGAGATTCAATAGGTTTAAACTCAAGCCCCATGTCAGACTGAAAACATGCCAGTTTAGTGTTAAGTTATCTTTTAGCTGACTGCATAAAGTGAAGAAAAGTAGTAAGGGCATCTGATTGAGGTTTCAACAGATAAAACCATGTAAACCTGCTAAAAGCATCAACGAAGACAATGTAGTAGCCAGAACCAGTGGTAGAAGACAGTGGTGCAGGTCCCCTGAGGTCAGAATAAACCAATTGCGGAGGTCTTATAGCAGTAATAACACAAGTATGGAAAAGAAGCTTATGTAACTTGCCAATTTTATGGGAATCATAGAAAGGCAAAGCGGCATTATTGATATTATGATTACAAGAATGTATAACTTGGCGAAGTATCGCAAGAGAAAGGTGACCAAGTCTAGCATGCCAATTAAAAAAAGAATCACCAGTAGTTGTCAAGTTTGAAATGACAGACTTATTACACAATGAAGAAAGAGGGCATGTAACATCAGTATTCAAAGAACTTGCAGTATGTGAGAGAACATCAGTAGATGGTTGATGCTTCTTAGGAAGATAGTACAATCAATCTCTAAGTTGTCCTTAAACCAGAACCTTCTTGGAAGCTTTGTCATTGATAAATAATGAATCAGAAATGAACTCAGTAATCACATTATTGTCCTGAGATAACTTTGAGATGCTAATTAGATTCTTAACAAGATTAGGAACATGAAGAACATGTTTCAAATCCAAGGTGTGGGAAGAATGATTACTGGTAGGAATAACACTATTACCAATAGATGAAATTGAAAGCTGAGAACCATTACCAACAGTAACAAGTTATGTACTTGTGTAATCAACTCTGTAACTCATAGAAGAGGAATTTGAAATCATGTGGCTAGTGGCTCCTGAATCCATGTACTAGTTTGGATCATTTACAGTTTCAGGAGAGGCAATCATCCCTTGAAATTGATGATAATGAGCTTGCTGAGTACTTAGTGCAGATGGTTGTCGAGATCCATATAAGAATTGACTAGGATTCTTAAAATGTCCACTCGAATTACCAATTTGTGTTTGATTTGGACTTAAATATTTTTTATCCAATCTTTGATAGCATTGTAAGGCCATATGTCCAATTTGACAAAAAATTTGACAAAAAACCTTGTTTGCAACTCTATTACCACCATTTATTGCCTCCATGACCTCCTCTAGCAAAGCTACCTCAATAACCACCAGTTGTACTTCTACCATTAAACTTGTTGGATGAAAATTTCTTATCACCGGAATTAGAAGCAAAATGTGCTGAAGCAGAAGACAAATCAAGAGTTGCAATAGAATTGAACTGTGCAATTCTTTGTTCATGCATCATTAACATATATATATTAAACATTTGTAAACTAATGGTTTTTTGCAGTGAAGAGATCACAACGACCACAAAATCAAACTCTTGACCTACTCCATTTAACACTAATTAAATCAAATCAAAGTCAGTTACACCTTGACCATTAGATTTCAATTCAACTCCAATGTTCTTGATCTTTACAACAAAATCAAAAACAAAACTAGAACCCTTTTTCAAAATATTCAATTGATTCTTCAATTGAAGTGCTCTAGCCATGGAGGATTGGGCAAAAGATCGCTCTAATACATTCCAGATCTTATAAGAGGATTCACAATCAGTGACATGACCAATTACAGACTTATCAATGTTTGAAAACAACCAAACCATCAAGATTGAATCTAACTGTCCTCATACCTCATCTTCTTGCACAGAAAGGTTTGATGAATAAGAAAGTTGGTTTGAAGCCAAAGAAGAAGGACTTTCAGAGATGAGAAAGTTGTGACCAAGACCTTTAATGGCTGCACGAATTTGAACCTTCCAATGAATATAGTTTGCATCATCAAGCTTCATTGGAAGACTAAGACTCAAAGCTCTTGCAATGGCAGTAGCATCTAGTAGAACAAACTTTGAATTCCTCACTTAGATAGCTGAATCTGAACGAGCAAAAGCCATGATTGTGGCGGCCCTCGCTGCCCCGGGGTGATGTGTCTCCATATACTCCTTGCCTGCTGGCCTAACTACACGTGTATGACATCCGCTTGTCCTTACTCTGTCTCGAAATGTATCCACTTATGCGTACGATGTGTAAATAACATATTCAGCGAAAAACGTATTCAAATGCCAAAATTTCCATGAATCAATTAAACAAATCCTAGTGTGGAAAAACCCTAAAAGGGACGAGGTAAATAAATGTACCATATAAAACTAAGCATGTACAAGGTCATGTCACTCCCCAGTTCCCAAAAGAATCAAAATGTCAAAATAATCACACATACAAGTACTTCTCAGTTAGAGGTAGTCGCCCAAGGTCTTGCCTTTACTTGTATTCGAATATGCACTCAATCATCACAGAAGAAAATGGATGACGAGTCCAGTCAGTAAAATCTCAAGGAACTCCTCTGAGCATTCACATAAACAAGTGGAAGTCAATAAATACTGTTAAAGAAACATGCGGAATGTAAACAGACAACTGTAAGTAGGGCATCGCATGCATAGATAACAATAAAGCTCAAATGTGTGTGCATGTTCCAGTCAGACTAAACCATACTTCGGGATTCTCTTCCAAGATCCCATTAGTGGACGCACCCAACTAGCTATCACCTAATCCCTCTCGGTGGCCGGCGTAGACTTACGACGCACCGCTACAAGTATCAATTCCACAACTCGGGTAGTTATCCACTGAGAACTCCTGATACACGTGTTATGGTTTAGACCGCATAGACACAACGGAACATCCAGTAGGAGTAACTCAACCAACCGTCCAAAAGATGACGAGATACGAATGTAATAAAAAGCACAAGGAATACTGGAAATGAATGGAAAGACGAAACAAAATAAATACTCGAGAGTTTTTCCTTTGGGTTTACATACTGGACTCGTCATCCATTTTCTTCTGTGATGATCGAGTGCAGATCTTAGTACAAGTAAGGGCAAAGGGATCTTACGTGACCACTCTTGACTTCCTACCGTTGAGAATTACTTGTATGTGTATTTTTATTTTGATATTTTGATTCTTTTAGGAACTGGGGAGTATACCTCCTAGGGTACAGTTGTTTACTTATAAAAGAATACTTTTCAGGGTTTTTCCACATTAGGATTTGTTGAATTAATTAATATTTCTTGCATTTACGTATAACTTCCACTGCATTTGTCAATTATACGCTGTACACACAAGTGGATGCGAGATTCGAGACAGAAAAAAGGACTAGCAGGTGTCGTACACATGTAGTAGGGCCAGCTGGCAAGAAGTACACAGAGACACGTCACCCTGGGGCGGCGAGGGCCGCCGCAGTTGATATCAAAGACAAGGTTGGCTTAAGATATTGTGACACCAACGCTACAGTTGGTGTCAAAGCCAGTTTGGCTTAGGAGATTGTGATACCAACGTCACAGTTGGTATTACAAGCTATTACGAAAGCAGACCGCAGTACTGGCGACACTCACTTCAGCTAAAGAGCCAGTAGTTGTGACTATACCAGTGGGGATATCTGTTGTTCCGGTGGTACCCCAGATGTCAGTTCAGGGGGTAGCGGCAGAGGCACCTACATGAGACAGCTACCGCGGTCGTTGTTCTTTTGGAGACGTCGACCCTTATACCTCCACCCACGACAACGGACTAGGTTACTCGTTGTTGATACTCCATCAACATCGGCATTTGTTTTGGCGCCAAAGGCAAAGTTATTGAGAGAGTTTCTAAAGTTCCAGTTTGGATTCTTTTACGGCAGCGGTGATCCCGAGGCTGCAGGGAGATGGATAATGTCCCATCGACGTTTTTATAAGTTGATTAGGAACGATGAGACAGTACATGCGCGACTTTTGGGAGCCTGTCTGAGAGGGAATGCAACAGTCTGGTGGCGACATATACAGATACTCATCCGGAACCGACGAAATGGGCTGAGTTTAGGGAGTTATTCTACGGTCAGTACATACCGATGAAGGTTAGGTTAAGGCTGAGGGAGAAGTTCTTGGCCCTACGACAGGGAAATCAGGCTTTGATGCAGTATATGGAGAGGTTCCGACATTTGCTGCAGTTTTCTCCAAATGTTTCCAGGATAGAGCGCTTGCAGATCTATTATTTCACCAAAGGGGTTGATGACAAAATTGCGTCAACAGTTGTCTCGATCGGAGCTACAACACTGCAAGAGATCTTTGACAGGGCATTGGCTCATTAGACATACCTACTGCAAAGGGCTGGCAGACGTGTGACTGGCAGGGAGGTGCAGTCAGGGCAAAGTTCTGGGTCAACTCAGAGGCAAAAAGACAGATGGAGCGTCCCGATAGAGGCTAAAGAGATGATAGATGGGATAGGGGCAGCTAGGATGATTTTCAGAGCAGTCAGTTTCGATATGAGGAACCACAACCAGTTCATGCTATCACCTTAGCACCAGTAGATCGACAGAGAGCACAACCATAGGAGTACCGTCAGGGTCGAGATTAGAGGAGACATAATAGGGGTCAGGAAGACCGGGTTCAGGGTCCAAGATCTGAAGACAGACAAACTGGTAGACCGGAGAGCCATAGATGCCACCATTGTGGGTAGAGGGGACACTCGAGGGCTGACTGTCAGACACCACCATCGCCACGGTGAGCATCAGACCAGGCCAGAGATAGAGTACATGCGTTAGCACAGCCAGATAGCAGGGCGACTAGGCAACTCGTTGAAGGTACATTACTTATATTTGGTCATCATATGCATGCTATGTTTGATTCTGGTAGTACTTTATTGTTTCTTGCTGAACGTATTGTTATATTGTTAGGGTTAGTTACATAGATACTAGAGCCATATCTTGTTCTCAGTACGGTTACTGGGGATAAGATATACCCTAACCGAATATGTCGAGACGTGATGATAGAGGTGGATGGACATCAGCTACTAGTGGATCTTCGAGTATTGGAGTATTTAAAGTTTGACACACTGCTCGAGATGGATTAGTTAGCATCCTATCATGCACGGATAGATTGTTACGGCAAGACGATAGAGTTTCATATTCCTGGAATACCGGAGTTTGTATTATTTGGATCGGCAACTGACTTACCCATCATGAAGGCCGACTAGCTACGGCGCAGGAGATGGAGGCGTTTGCAGCGATAGTTGAGCAGGAAGTTCGAATGGAGGTCCGGATTGAAGACGTTCTGGTGGTTTGGGATTTTGTTGATTTATTTATCCAATGCACGACCTGAAGCTTGCAGTGGTCATCTTTGCATTGAAGGCTTGGAGGCAATATCTCTATGGAGTGCGATTCGTGTTGTATACAGATCATTAGAGTTTACGGTACATTTTCACTCAAAGGGAGCTGAATATGCGCCAGAGGAGATGGCTAGAGTTGTTGAAGGACTACGACTTCACTATTGAATACCACCCTGGCAAAGCGAACGTCGTAGTAGATGCATTGAGCGGGAGTGGACTCGACAGTTAGACTATTCTATAGCAGATGACACATGAGCAAGGCTTATTACAGGCAGCATCAGTTATGTGCATTGTCGAGTTGTCGACTACAACGGAACAACACATTTGTGGTCAGTTGAGGATACCGACCGTATCGATTGAACGGGTTGTCGAGTGTCAGAGGGCTGATGGGCTCTATGAGCGGGTTAGTGGTCCGTCACGGAATTCGAAATACACTGATTGGGCAGAAACCACGGATCGGTGTTTAAGATACCGAAGGAGATTGTGGATACATGTGGATCAGAAGATACGGTACGAGATTTTGGAGGAGGCACTGTATGGGAGGCCCTGTAGATCACCTGCTTGTTGGGCAGAGTCGGAATATACGGTGACGGTAGGGCCTGAGATAGTTGTTGACCACACAAAGAAAATTCGACAAATTCGTCAAAAACTGGTAGCTGCACATGATAGACAGAAGAAATATGCGGATATGTATCGCGATGGTCTGAGCTATGACGAGGGCGATATGGTGTATTTAAAGGTTTCTTTTTGAAAATGACAATAAAGATTTGACATTAAGGGGAAACTAGTGTCGATATACATTGGGCCATACCGGATCGCACAGAGAGTAGACCCTGTTGCATATCGATTAGCGTTACCTGCCGAGTTAGCTGGGGTTCACCCGATCTTTCACATTTCCATGTTGAGACTCGCTAGGTCCGGGTCGAGACTGACGATTGAGTTGGGACAGGTGGAGATACAACCTGACGTGACTTATGAGGAGAAACCGATAGGAATTGTTGACCGTCGAGTACAGATTCTCCGAAATAGGGAACTCGAGAGGGTCCTAGTTCATTGGCAGCATCATAAGACATAGGGACTCACCGGGGAGGTTGAGTCGACAATGAGGACGTGATACCCTCAACTATTCTCTGGTATGGGACTTTAGTACAGTTAAATTTCGGGACAAGATTTTATTTAGTTGGAAAGAACTGTAACGACCCATATTAAATTTACAAACGTAGACGCCAGCTCAGATCTACGTGGACGCCGCGGTAGGCTTGGACACACGGGACTTAGGTAGGGATGTTTATGGTGTGTTGGTTTCTTATTTGCGGTGTAATTTATTTAAATACATCGCATGTGTGTATGTTGTAAAATAATACGTGTGAGGGTGTGAACGATATTCGCCTCGATATGCATGTCGACGCAGGTGTCGGGTATTCAACGAGATCGATTATTAGGTCGGAGAAATGAAAACACACAAATTAAAATAAAATTTGTCACGTAACGAATATGGAATAGATATTGGGTTACGACGACGCGGCGGTGTGCGGATATCACGGTTCGGGGCGGGTGTCGAAACACCCAGAAACAGGGGCGTCGAAACGTTCGGAAACACGGGCGAATGTTTTAGTTGTGTCACAATTAGGTGTCAAACACAACAACACACTTGTCCCCAACTCAAGTAACACTTGTCACAACCCATACCATGTGTCACCACCCCACCTACCCACTTACATCACACACACTAACACACACATTGTTAACGCACACACAAAGCAGGGAGGCCGAGAGCGAAGAAGAAGAAGAGGAGAGGAGGAGGAGAAGCAGGGACGCGCCGGGAAGGAGAGGAGACATCAAAATCGCGGTGAGTCCTCGTTGAGGTTGTGGGTTTCGGGTGGTTGGCGGTTGGGTGGCCGAGAGTGGGGTTCGACCATGGAGGCCGAACCCTATGGCTGAACTGGGCCGAGGTGGTGATGGCAGGGGTGTCTCCCCTGCCATCGGTTCCACCGAGGTTGGGGTGGAGAGCAACCCCAACCCATCACCGAAGAGAGAAAAAATGTGTTATGCTCCCGATCAAACCAGTCGATTGGGAGGAAGAAGAAGATGGCGCGCATGGGCCGAGTTTAGATCAATCTGGTCCAGTGCCGGGTCGGGTCCGACCCGACCCAAACCCAAACAGTAAAAACAGTAAAAAAAAAATAGAAAAAAGAAAGAAAAATAAAAGAGAATTTGGGAAAATCCCGGAAAAAATATATTTCAATCAAATAAATAGAAATTGATAAAATTCTATGAAAAGAAAATACGTGAGAATGGCGGACGCGACTTTTTGCGGGGTTTTGCCTCGAAAAATGTGAAATGGGCAATTTGGCCTAAAAATGTTAGAAAATTATTGTAAATTAGCATGCTAACCTAAATTATTCATAAATGGACATAGGTTGACACGGTGATCAATTGGTGACCAAGGACTTAGTGGACTTAGACATTACGGGGTAGTGGAGCGCGCTGTGAGGTTTGTAAAACCCAAAGGGAAAACTCTCGAGTATTTATTTTGTTTCGTATTTCCATTCATTTCCAGTATTCCTTGTGCTTTTAATTACATTCATATCTTGTCATCTTTTGGACGGTTGGTTGAGTTACTTCCACCGATGTTCGTTGTGTCTATGCATTCTAAACCATAGCATGTGTATCAGAAGTTCTCGGTGGATAACGACCCGAGCTATGAAACAGATACATGTGTCGGTGCATCGTAGGTCTACGCCGGCCACCGAGAGGGATTAGGTGAATAGCTAGTTGGGTGCGCTCACTACTGGGTTCCTGGAAGGAAATCCCGAAGTATGGTTTAGTCTGACTGGAACAGGCACACATATTTGAGCTTTATTGTTATTTATGCATGCGATGCCCTACTTACAGTTGCCTGTTTACATTTCGCATGTTTATTTAACAATATTTATTTACTTCCACTTGTTTATAGGAATGCTCGGAGGAGTTCCTTAGGATTTTACTTACTGGACTCGTCATCCATTTTCTTCTGTGATGATTGAGTGTAGATCCTAGTACAAGTAAGGGCAAGGAGATCTTACGTGACCACCTCTGTCTACCTACCGTTGAGAATTACTTGTTTGTGTGTTTTATTTTGATATTTTGATTCTTTTGAGAATTAAGGAGTATACCTCAAAAGGTAGAGTTGTTTACTTATACATAATACTTTTCAAGGTTTTTCCACAGTAGGATTTGCTGAATTAATTAATATTTCTTGCATTTACGTATAACTTCCACTGCATTTGTCTATTATATGTTGTACACACAAGTGGATGCGAAATTCGAGATAGAAAAAAGGACGGGCAGGTGTCGTACACGTGTAGTAGGGCCAGCTGGCAAGAAGTACACGGAGACACGTCACCCTGGGGTGGCGAGGGCCGCCACAATGATTTCTTGCTCTGATACCATGTTAAGATCGAACATAAAAAGGTTGATCAAATAACACTACACAATGTGATGAAGATGACTGTGTTCAATAACACATAATCGCATAACACTAACATAGAATAAACATAGAGCACAACACACACAGATTGTCAAGAAATGAAAACTCTCTTTATTAACTTGTAAGGCACGTCATTACAAGGTATATATAAACCAACCTACATAATGGAGTACACAATTGTTTAACTAATTCTGTTACAGTTGAGTTAAACTAACTATGGTAAAGCTAACCAAAGTTAAACATTAACCATAGTCAGAATATACAACTTGTGCAGTGTTCGGCTTTACACTAACATATCTAATAGTCATATCTCTAATAGAAACCATTATGGATGCAAATGGGGAGGGTAGAGGATGGGGACCCATCTCCATCCCCATCCCCGCTTAAGAATTTTTCCCCCATCCCCATATCCATCCCCAAGCGGGGATGAACTTTCATCCCCATCCCCACCTAATCCCTACAGGGATAAGGAATCCCATGGAGAAAATTTTTCCCCGGTTCATTCCCATTGAAGATTCCCGCGAGGATTCTTGCGGAGAATTTATGAAAATCATAGCGGGAAAATATTTTTTCCCACTTAATTTTTTTCAAAAAATTTATAAAAGTATGATACATATACATAGGATCACAATTGTTGAAAATTTCAACCAAATAAAGTATAACATATAAATATAGTTGCAAACAATTCAAAACAAAAACATATAATTAACCAAACAAGTTAAAATTATAAATCGCATTAGAGTTTGTTTATCACCAGTGTGTGGGTGAAAGCCTTGTAATATTATATAAAATTGATATATATATATATATATAATGTATATAGATGTATTTGATATATACGAGGATCTCCACAGGGATCCCCATGGGTAATTCCCACAAGGATCCCCAATAGGGATACCCATGAGGATCCCCACGAATATTACGAATAGGGATTCCCTGCGAGGATTCTCGCGAATATTTTTTTTTCATCCCCATATGCATTCCCGCATGGGTAAGAGATTTTATCCCAATCTCCACCTCCATCTCCATTTAAATTCCTCATCCTCATCCTTGTTGCGGGGAATCCCCGTCCCTTGTGGGGATTCCCCGCCCCACTTGCATCCTTAGAAACCATACAACCTCATCTCGATCCAACTAAATACTTTTTTTTTAATATTACAGCACAAGGTTAAAGATTTGATATAGTTACTTACTTGTACACTCCCCCTTCCCCCAAAAAAAAAAAAAAAAAAATCTTTGAATGTCAGCATGACTTGACAAATGACAGCCATAAGAAAGAAGCGCATTAGGAAGGGAACATTAGGACTCTCTTTTCAACTACAAAAAGATTAAGTTTGTTGTAAATTGGATCACCCTTTAATCAAGCTTATGAATGATCACATTGTCAAGCATGACTCTCACATTGAATTATAACATCAAGCATGACTTCTACATTGAATGTAACTTGTACACTCTACATAACTTACAGGGGTGTATTCAATTGAGATTTTAATAGACTTTTGATTACTTTTAATTATTAAAAACGTTTAGGTGTATTCAATTAAAATTTTTAGAGAGTTTCTAAAAGTAAGGTGTATTCAATGTGAACTTTTATAGACTTTTTAAAAGTTTATAAAAGTTTTGGGTTATTCAATTTAAACTTTTAGAGAGTTTCTAAAAGTAAGGTGTATTTAATTTTTTGATGACATTTGTAGTTTGGTTACAAATCTAGACTTTTATAGACTTTTTGTATAAAAATGCACATAAACAAATCTTCAACTTCTCCTCACCTCAACCCAAAAACTTTTAGAAACTTCTAATTTTTGTTGGTTCCATTATTCAATAAGGACTTCATTGTTCATATTGTATTTTCTTATCAATTATTTTTATCAACTTCTCCAATCACTCAACAACTCTTGAATTTCATTAATTGCTCACTCATTATATTCTAATGTTTATGTTGATGAAAATGAAAATGATGTCGTTATTAACAAGATCTCACTTTGGCATCATTGTAAGTTTTATAGGATTTTTTTACAAAGAAGTTTTGTTTATTAAGTGTATAATTATAATATCAAAAAATATAATATTATCATTTTTGGAGAAAATAATCATGTATTCTTTTTTTCAAATGCAAGAAGTGCATTTAAAAATTTTAAACTATCATTCTTAAAGAAAAAGATATAAGCTTTTTTTACTTAAGTAAAAAAAGTGCAAAATTTTTACACACAATGATATTACTTGGTTCTTTTTTGCCACTAAAAGATTATTCATTTGCATATTTTTTTTGTTGATATTTATTTACTTATTTATTATATATGTTACTATCTTGATAGCCGTAATTCATTATTATGTCTATATTATTTTTTATTAAAATATAAAAACACTTTTAAAAAATTAATAATAGTTCTTAAGAAAAATAAATATAATTATTCGTCTTTTTATAATAAAGTGCAAAATATTTGTTTCAATATTAAAATCACAAAAATTTACTAGCATCAATTAAAATCATGTTTAAGAAGTTCACAAAAGTCGCTAAAAATCTTAAATGTTGATAAAAGTCATCAAAAAGAAGTTAACTTAAAAGTTTATCAAAGTCTTTAAAAATCTACGAAAATCTACAAACTTTAAAAAAATCACCAACTTATAAAAATAATCAAAAGTCTATTAAAATCTCAATTGAATACACCCATATAGAATTAGAAGTTTTAGTTTTTTGGGACTTTTTTTATTTCACTCATCTTTTCACTATTAATACATATGGCTGATATTGTCTAATTAAGAGAATTGAATTCACATTTGTCTACTATTTTTGTGCAACTGTTTTTTATGAGAATCGAAACATAAATTATGTTTTGAAAAATTGGTAAACTTCTCCAAACTTCAGCCAAAGTTTGTGTTGATTTTCAAAGTGGCGAAGCAAAATCTAGGTAGAGAAATAAAAGTGCATAGTTTCGCCGAAACATTCGACGAACTTTTGAGGGAAATTTAACTCTTTAGTGAAAGATGCAAACTTTTCAGTGAAAGCTGGACAACTATTCTTACCAACTTTTGAGAGCTTAACTTACTGAAGAGATGTTAGAGTTTGTAAAGAGTCTACAGACTTTTGAGAGTTAAGATCTAAAGAGGGACGTTAGAGAACTGAGCATAGTGGTGCGTGTAAAGAAAAGAAGGAGAGCCAGAGGTAGAGGGTCGATAACTAGAAGGAGACACAGAGAGTGGCAGCAAAGGAAGAGGAAGTAGAGGCGAGCTCGACGAAGGAAAAAGAATGGTTTGTACGATTGAGGCTTTGGGGGGTTTTATTTGGGATCTCACAAAGTGACTCTATTTTGTACATAGGTGTGTACACCAACTCTATCTGGTCTTTGATTATTCGATGTGATGTTACCTAAATGATTGATGAATGGTTGAAAATTGTTAGGAACTTGAGAGGCTAACTTGGGACCTTTTTATTTATATTTTTGTTTCATTAGATCTGCCATCTATCATACTTTTTTTTAAGTTAAGATCTATGATACTATATGTTCGTATTTTTTGTGTTGTATGTTTTTAGTGTGGGTTTTCTTAATTGCTCAATCAGTTATAAATCTCATAAAAAAATTAATGTTGTATTTTTTGAAGATAATATTAAATATGTTTAACATTTATCTACGAACTTGATTAGAATGGCACGTCCTCCAAAAGATGTAGTTCCCGCTTGGAAATATGCAGAGATAGTTGATGGAAGTCAACAAAAATCCTGCAGCAAGTTTTGTGGACAAGTAAATATATCGAGAGGAATATCAAATATGGAACAACATCTCGCACCATAAATATCAAAAGATGTCCTAATTATCAATCAGTTGTAAGAGAAGAAATGCAAATTCTTCTACATAGAAAATTAGTGGAGCTGGCAAAACCATCAATACAACCATCTAGACATGAAGATGGAAACAATGGCGACAAGGAATGATGTTGAACTCAATGAACGACGGCGACAATGGCAACGAGAAAGGGCGTCGCTCTATGTGTGTGTTGAACAATGATGCAACTCTAATGTACTTCATAATTGATATTCATTGTCCAAATGCTTGAATGAGATCATTTGGATTTTCTTTTTCCCTTCTAGTTCACTTGTTTATAAATACTTGATTACGTCAACCTCATTGCCTAAACTTTTCTACATGCAATACGAAAATAAAATAAAATTTAAAAATTAGCTTCTTTTCACATCCAAATAGCAAAAAGGTAAAAATCTATCATAAAAAGCAATATAAGAACAAATATTAATGTTACGCGTATTGCGAATTGTGTATTTATTGTAAAATAACTATTTTAAACAATTGTATGATTAAATATATTTCTAACATCTTTATAAAGAAACTTAGTTTTCTAGCATTTAAAGTGAAATTCTGTAAACTTCCATAAAATGAAGAATTTTTTGTCAAACTTCCATTGTTGAAGCTAACTTCCTCGAATTAATTTTAAATTTTAAGTGAGCGAAGTTATAGGCGAAGTCGAAGTCTCGAACCTTGAACACAATGTTTTGGACTCCAATGTCATTTCTCTCCTAAGTGCTGAATTTTTACAATTGTAATTCCTATCTTTCATTGGTTTCAAACTTTCAAAACAAACATCGACAAAAATTTATCTATGAATATTTATACGAGAAAATGAACTCAATAATCCTAAGTTTTTCTTCATTTCTCAAATTCATAGCAACCTAAAAATCTCTAAAATATCCCAAATCGCTTCTAGTCTCAATTTTATTCCACTACATTTTAGCACCTAAGTTGTAACGTCCCAAATTAATTTCTAATTTCATTTTATCCTTAATCAGGAGCACCAACTTGCGACATGGCGCCTGTTAATAGATATAAAGTCTGACTTTACCATGAGGCAGAGGTATATTTTATATTTATTTGATGATTTCCTAGTGCACGTATATGTGTAGATTATTTAAATCACATTTATCTACTTCATATAGGTGTCGAGTTGCGAGTGAATGCGTGCAAGCGCGGGATATGAGGTAGTAGATGATGTAGTAAGTGCCTAAATTAATTTTATGCATTAGAAGATCATTTTTTTGGGTCATCTTATTTATTTTACAAAATCAATCAATCTAAAAGACCTAAGTGAGTTTTAGCTTGATTTTTGGTTTAAAACTTGTAAATTGATGAATGTATGTTGTACCGCTATTGTTGGCAGTCGTGGACACCTCTTTCAAGCTTAAGGGAGGAGTGTTAGGCGATGGATACGAGCCCTGATGAATTGGAAGAGAAAGAAAAGAGTGGGTGTAGGCCCGCGTTTGACGTCGTCCAACATCATGTAGTTACCCACATAGCAATGGGCTTGGCACTCACGGCGTTAGGCGGCGCTAGGCTTACAGTATACTACAGGCATGACACTGTTTGTTGCCGTGCCTTGGAACGCATATAGCACCACACGACGCCATGCCTTTATACGTATGGCACCACCTACGGCGCTACTACCTGAAAAGTTAAAAACTTTTAAAATAAAGTTGTGGTTTTCTCGCACCGACATTAAGCAATCCAAATAAGTCCTAAACTGGTCTTAAAACACTCAGGGACTTGGGGTATGCTAATTGAGGGTGAGACGTGGGTTTCAGGGCATTCTAGCAACCTGTTTAAGCTAAGACTTGGTGTCGCTTGAGGTAACTAAACCTGTAAGGCACTTATTCCCATTTCAATTCTTTTAACAGCACTAATTTACTGTTATTCAAACTATTGCGGATGATTCTTTTCTTGAAATACCATTGTAAAAACACAAAATCTCAATCCAACAAATTCTACTGTGGGCACAGGCAATAGCTTTATACAAAGAGGTGTTGTGGGCACATATATAAGTTGTATGTCTTGGAATATATGTATAATCAGTCCAACAAATTTTATTGTAGCCACAGACAGTAGCCCTGTATATATAGGTGTTGTGGGCACATATACGGGCTGCTTATCTTGGCATAAATGAAAAACAATGAGAAAACTAATTTTTAGTAAACAAGTGGCGTAGAGAATTATTTACGCAGTTCGAACCTCCCGTCCTACGTCAATTGGTACAACCGAACAAGCAAAAAAATAAAATTATATGTTGGACAACTATCATATCAAAAGCTACAAACTTCGCATTAGTAGTAAGAGCAGCAGGAAAAGAAATGCTATAAAATAGTTGTAGCATGAGATAGTTTTGAGCAGTTGAGGTCTTGTAGTTAATGCATCTTTAGGTTGATCTAATTGGAAAGGCTGAGATATTGTTGTCATCATGATCTGCCTTCTTCGAAACAACGATACCAAATGTAAAAACACAATATCTCAGTCCAATAAATTATGTTGTAGGCACTGATAGTAGCTCTGTACAAAAAGGTGTTGTGGGTATATATACAGTTGTATGTCTTGCCACAAATGTACAATCTTTCCAACAAATTTTACTGTAGTCACTGACAGTCGCCCTATATATATGTATATATGTTTTGTGGGCATAGATACGGGCTGCCTATCTTGGCGTAAATGAAAAGCAACAAGAAAAATAATTTGCAGTAAATAAAAGACACATGAGAATTTGTTACGCAGTTCGGACCTCCCGTCTTACGTCTGCGGGGCCACGCCTAGGTGCAAATGCACTAAGAAAGATGATTACAGATTTACATAGAACTCATCATTAGTGATCCCTCACCTAGCTAGTGATCCCTCACCAAGTTCTATTACACTAATCACTCCTTACACTTTGCACTTACATGAAATCATGAGTCCCATTAGTGTTCGAGATCCCCTCGGTGTTTCGGCTAAGTCCCTTTAACCTAGTGTATGTAAAAAAAATAAAGAGAATGTTTTCTCTTATCTTACTTTGTATGCAATGAATAATGATTTCTCAAAAGTTGCTTTACATTTGTGATAACACTCATATTTATTAAGAAGGCCTGAGATACATTCATTTTGATCTTCATTGCCTTCAACGAATTTTGCTTATATTTTCTTTCCTTTTAATCGTTTAGGAAAGAACTGATTGTTTAAATCTCCAGTTTCATTTTTCTGCATCTTGTTTGAAATAAACAATCTGAGCATGGGCACTTTTTCCTTATCTTATAAATGTTTGCCAATTTTTGGTAGATACATGGGATCTTACAAGAATATATTCGTGATCTTTAAAGATTCGGTGAGTTGTATATATATTCTTCAGGCCTACGTGGCGATATCCTGAGCAAAGCTATACAAAGAAATAACTAAATGGACCATTAGTGACACAATATGTTCCACTAAAAATATATGCCTAAGGTGTGACACTCAATGACAACTTCTAGCACTACAAAAAAAAATAGCCGATCAGAAACGAAAATTTCCATTATTGGTTAGCATAAATTGTGTCTCTAATTCAATTCTACAATGGAATAGATTTTGTCTCTTAAATTGTCGTCGCTAATTTAGTCAGCAACAGAAATGTGTTTCCAATGCCGATTAGAGACGGATTTGAGACGAATTTAGAAACAGAACAGAGACGGAACATAAATGGACATTCTTCCAAAGTGAATGGTTTTGCTTGCATCCATTGCAAATTAAAAACGAATTATCCATTGCTAATTAGAGACATATTATCAATGGACTTTATGAATTTCGTTGCTAATCTGTTGCAAATTAGACACGGATTAGCAATGGAATTCATAAACTTTGTTGCTAATCCGTCTCTATTCCGTTTGTAAACTTTGTTTACCTAATTTTTTCTTGCTATTTCTTCAAAAATTAGAGATGGATTAGCAATGAAATTTATAAATTTCGTTGCTAATCTGTCTTTATTCCGTTTCTATACCTATTTTTTAAAAAAATATTCACAAGAATCAAATTGGTTCACCAAAACTTCTAAAACTGAAAATAATAATAGGATATGCTCCATCGCTTGCACCACCTCCAACAAAAAAGTAGAATTTCACATACATACAATAATCAACAATAAAGATTCAAATGAGAAAAAACATACAATTCAATATTAAAAAAGATTTATATATTCACGAAAGGTAGTCAAGTATAATAAATGTTTAAGATACATAAGTATCCACAAAAAACTATCATTTTCATTGTTCTACAACAACCATAAAAATATATGGGTATCATAAAGTTGCTCATCCCTCGTTGTGATAGCACCTGAGATATGCTAACACTAGGATCTGTGTATCTTCTCTTCTTTCTCCCTAAACGATCCGAGACCGTAGACACGTCCTTTGGGACACTCATCTGTCACCTTGTAGTAGACCACCTCATCATCCACCATCAGTCGGGTTCCACGTCTCCTTTGGATGGTAAGCAACTACAATGATATGCTAGTAAGTAGAACCACTTCAATCTAGTATCGATGAATGTCACCTTATCGTGTTGGAGATGCTCATTCACGGTAGGTGGCATCTCGTCGTTTGCACCAAATTTATAAAAATGTTAAATATGAGGACATCCATTAATCAAATTTAGCGTCACCGCATGGATCAAACTCTTCCATTTGATTTAGTTAAACAATAAGATCTAAATGATTTGAAAATGAACATTAGTTAGCATGGAATAACTTACATTAATTTACTACCAAAACGAAAAGAAAAGAAAAACACACAAACACATATAATGGTAACAATATAATAGTAACATTAAATTTATTTTCTTAAGTACGGGTACCTTAAGCTTAACTGCTCCTTTTCGTGATTTCAAGAACTATACTTTCGATAAACGTCTTCCTGCATAGAAAGATCAAATGTATAAGCAATTACTTGCAAAGTGGATTACTAGGTAGGTAGGATGTAAGGACGCTCTCTCATGGTGAGGAATGATAACTTTCATGTTTCCCACATTTCGCACTAGCTAGGACTTGATTATGTATCTAGCTAATATAGTCAGCATATATAATTTGTTGCTTTTAACAACAAGTGGACAAATCGATTATTAGTTTGGTGTGAAGTTAATCACTTGGATTCATAGGTAGGTAGGATGCAAGAAATCGGCTTTTAATAAGACATAAATCACATAGAAATGTAATGTAGATATTGACTTACTAAGGTACAATTTATCGCATAAAGGGCTCTTTGCCTGCCACGATCAGCTGCTATTGATTGCCGCCTTTGTTTGTTCAAGCATTTTGCAAGTTCATCATCATTTTCGTTTGTAATCTCGTCTTCCACTTCCTTCTCTTGAACAACGTAATTGGAAACATTTCAACATTGACATTTTCGTTTAACATAAGAAAACAAGAGATAATGGCCCCCTAAAATATCAAACTCAAAAGATTAACTTATCTCTGAGTCATTATATACACTTGAGAAACAAACAATGAGTAATAGTAATCAGAAAGGAGATTGGCTATATGGATCAACAATTTATCACTTCTTTCACATTTAACTACGGCTGAACTCTAGAAATAGTTGGGGATTTTGATAGTGAATACCTCAATCGAAGTCCTCAACTGAAACTAAAAGAATGTAGACAATGCAAAGCTGCCCTGTTTAGGGCACTCAATACATTTCGGGCCTATAAAAGAATGCAGGTACTGAAACTATACCTTAGGCATTTTAATAGTGAATACCTCAATTGAAGTCCTCAACCAAAACTAGAAAAGAATGAGAAATTAGGCAAGGAAATAAGGACACAAATAAGAGAGGAGGCGATTCTAACCTTCGCGAATGAGAGAAACGGTGGAGCAGTTCTAAGCTTTAAAAGTTCAGGGCATGAAGAGGTTAGGAGGTGAGGGAGGAAGCAGAGAGACTTCGAATGATGTTAGGGCACATCTTCATCAATAACTAGGGTTAGCAAAGGCGAGGGTGTCAAGCCGAAACCACACCGAGAGCTTCTTAAATTACTTACCTCAATGTCAAAGACTGGGCTTCAGATCCCAAACCCTAAAACAATGGCTGCAGTGAAGAGAGAAGACGACAGCGACAGACAGAGCAGACGACGATGGCGATAGACAAAGCAAATGATGATGGCGAGGGACAGAGCAGACCATGACGACAGACGAAGCAAATGGCGGAGAGGGCTTTTGCGGCAGTAGCGGCATAAAGCACGAGCTCCGGCAGAGAGCAACTCAAACTACGAACACTATCGCCAAAACCCACCAAATCCAAACCCCCATTTCCAAATCTCTTCAAACAACACCAAATCTCCCAAACCAGCTCTCCAATCTCCAACCAACAAACCTGTAAAACCCTCATCGGTGAAGAGATTAGATTTGGAGAGCACCGGTGAACAATGGCTGTCTGAGGTGACTATTTTGCAAAGACTTAGGGCTTAGGATGGAGAAAGTTTGAGACGAGAGAGAGTTGAGGAGTTGCAGAACCAGTGAAGAAAGGGGTTGCTAAGCCACTGGTGAAAAGAACAGTTGTTGAGTTGTCGGTGAGCTCGAGAGAGGTCGAGTTCGGTCGAGGAAGAAGGATAGAGTTCGTTCGAGGAGAGAGAGAGTTGGAGGATAGAGATGGTTTGAAACGCATAAATATTTCATTTATCGATGCACGAATATCGAGACGTGATGGGCGGTTATAAACTACTGAATTTTTGGTGAAACGTTGGAGGCATTTTTTTAGAAATAGATTTTAATTTCGTCTCTGTTACGTCTATATTTCCATATGTAATTTGTTTCTATTCCGTCTCTGACTATTTTCGTCTCAATTCCATCTCTAACCATTTTTTATTAGGAGTGGAATTAAGTTCCATTGCTATTTTTGTTTGTAATTTACATTTTTTTTGTAGTGTAGGGAGTTTATATTTTAACAACCATGATTTGAGTTCCCTTATCAATTTATGTTTTCAAAAGTCGTGATATGTTTTCATGTTCATGCTATGCAAGTTATTAATATGAGATTTTGGTATTCATATCCTTTCCATGGATGCATAGCTCCTTATTGAACTTCTTGTCATGTTGAGATGACTTCCTACTATTAATCTATATCTCGTGGCGTAATCTGAATAACATGCTATATTTATGTTGTTGGTATACTTGTTGGGGGGTTTCAGAAAAGTGGGGTGGATATAGTTTATATTTGACAAAATAGTGAGGTTTACTTTTAAATCACAAACGTAAGGTATAACTCCTTTTGAAAATGAGGTATTGATGATGAGGTGGCATGCATGGTGGTGAGGTGGAAGGCATTTGTATGCAAAAGGAGCTATCTATACAAAATTATACATTCTATGAATTACTCCTTTTGAAAAGGAGCTATGTATACAAAATCTTTGGCCCCATGAACGACATGTGCATATAGAGATGGACAACCCGCGACATTCGCGTATCTCAAGGTAAACAACTAATGTAAGCAACATGCACGCATATCGACGTGGATAACCCGTGCAGCTGAGGTGGAGATTTCATGCAAATGCTAGGCGCGTCTATCGAGGTGGGCAACTCATGCAACCTCGTGCAACTCATGCAAACGTCACGCATTCTCGAGGTGGTAATGCCAATGCAAACGTCACACACGTATCTCCTGGTTAACAACACCTGAAAACACCACGCACGTATGTCGAGGTGGGCGAGCCATGCATCTTTGTGCAAACCATTCAAACGTCACACACATATGTCGAGCTGTTGACAACTCATGCAACCTCGTGCAATCCATGCAAACCATGTGAATGTGAAGCACATATTTTGAGGTAGACACCACATGCAACCTGCTGCAGTCCATGCAAACAATCCAAGCGTTATGCACGTAAGTCGAGGTGTATAACTAATGCAAATGCCAGACACGAATCTCGGGGTGAGAAATGCATGCAAACACTATGCACATATCTCGAGGAGACAACCCATGCATATCCACTACAGACTATGCACCACATGCAAACATCATGCACGTATCGCAAGGTGGAAAACCCGTGCAACTCAATGTAAGCATGCAACTCATCCTTTAAACTTTTGTGTTACTTCTATCTCATGATGATAAGTAGAGATACGAATAATAAAATACTTATAGGGCAAAACCACGTTATTTTTTTTTCGAGAGCTTAAAATTAAAACAACAATGATCTGTAAAAAAATAAGTTCATTACATGAGAAGGTTGTATACATCAACTTCGTTCACCCAAGATATAAGATGTAAAAAAAAATCACGACATCAAGAAAGCTCATCATACAGGTCTGTTACGATGGTTATGTTGACGTTGTTGCTCGGTGATGCAAACCGGACGTACTCTATGTCTAGTTGGACGATGTGTTTGTACATCCGGTTGAGGTTGCTGATCTGGCATTGAATGGCATTGAGTCGATTGATGTTCTTCCTCTGGTGCTTCACTCGACTTACCTCTGCTACTAATGCTCCTAAAAATAGGAGGTTGAACCATCCCAAAATAGTGGCTTCCTGTATGCGGTTGGGTGAAAGGAACATGAGGCGACGGCATGGTTAATAGGTTCATGAATGAGCCATCTCCACTATATGACAAATTGCAATTATAATATGGTGGAGTATATGGACTCGGCATGTACTGAGACAATGATGGATACAATTGATATCTAGGCATTCCATGGTCTACATATGAAGACGATGGCCGGGTGCATAAGGATCAAAATGGTAAGGAGGAAGATTCATGATCGGCGGCCTGGGTACAAACATTTGAGGTTCTGGTTGCATTGTGGGCGATGTAGGAATGTACCCACGAGAAGAATGACTTGGTGTGGATGAGCGTTGGCTACTTTCGCCAACAGTCTCGTTATACTTGCTCTCGGACGAGATGAACGTACTAGAGGAGAACGTCTGCTACTCTCTGCAGCAATCTCAGTCTGAGTAGATGGACGTGGTGGATGAGGGAGTCTGGTGCTTTCCCCCACAGTCTCTGTTCGTGTTCTTCTTATTATTATTATTATTATTATTATTCTTCTTCTTCTTCTTCTTCTTCTTCTTCTTCTTCTTCTTCTTCTTCTCACCTCTCTATTTGATTCGCCCTGATCATCTTCTTCATCTTCCTCTCCAGTCTCCTCATTTATGTCCTGTTCGACATCAATTCCGGCATTCCATAGAGTAACCTTTGCCTTTCATCTTCCTCTAAAATTTTCATCCATTCATCTAGCGCACCAAGACCTTGCTCGTACTCATCCTCAATAAACACTCGACCCAGTCGATGCACCAAGTTACACTAATATAAAAACATGAATTTAAAGCACGCAATATAAGATATTAGTTGTTCAAGAGAAAATAAGAGTTTCAAGTTTACCGAATAGTCACGTAAAGCCCCATCGTGTCCAAGGAATCTTCTAGTGAATGAGCGATACCACGTCATGTAGTCTTGATGATCGTGTCATTCATTTTGTGCCGCTGTAACAATGTTGTGGCTACGATTTTCCCACATATGTATAAAGCTTGAGCGTGAAAAGTCACCCAATTTTCTTGATTGCGGCAACGCAATTCGATGCGGTGCAGTCGGGTGTCGTAAGCACAATTTGGTGGCACCACTTGTATCATTCCAAATTGTCACATAACCCTTTCTGGTCAATGCCACTCGACTATGTGGAAACAAATTAGGGGACACGTCAAAAGCCAACTACCGTGACCGTTAGTATAGTATTCGGGAAAAGACCCGATGACTGCAGCATAAGGTTGTCATACTACATTATCCTCATTCTGTGAGTCGAGTGCATCAAGGTAAGCTAATAAGATGTGCTTCGCACTCTGTGTTATCGAAAATGCATCGAGTCACCTGTATACAAAACAATAAATTATGAAAAATGATAATTGAGTAAATGTTAAAGAAATTATGAAATAATATTTGTATTACATGTGTCCCAATGAGACGTCCATAAGCATGTGTTCTTCATCCATCGTTCGCGGTCGAACTCTAGAAACACCCAGGCGTCATGGTGCTATGAATGGAAATCTGTCTCATGCCCACAACTGTACAAGAATTAACGCGCCAGTAACCTCATGTGCACCTGCGCGAGATCCGCAACACAACTCCCTGTACAAATAAGCCAAACATGCACTCCCCCAACTATACTGTCCAGCTATTTGGAAATTCTCAAGCAATGGTAGAAAAATCAAATGCACAAATCGGTTGGACTTGTTGGCGAATAGACAACCACCGATAAGTTACAGTATGTACAATCGAACATAACGTTGCACCGATTCCTCATCGCTGTCATCAACTATAGTTGGTACGTTAAGTTCGAGCCATTCGACTTTAAGTTTACAACCAATAATGTCATCTCCAGCAGGAGCTCGACCAAGTAGCCTCTCGCACACATCAACATAGTCTGTATCGGTCATTCCCGTCACAGGCATACGTTCGATAGGTAAGGCGAGTTGTACCTGCACGTCCTAGAGTGTGATTGTGCACTCCCTACAATGTATGTGAAATGTATGTGTCTCAGGGTACCATCTCTCAATGAATGTAGTAATCAAAGCCCAATCAAGGCTGGAAATGCCATGCAAGAAATCCCATAAAACCCACCAGAATAAAGATATGTGATCATCCTCGAATGATATTGCATCATTTGATCAACGACACCATGTCTTCGATGTACGCGTAACGTTTCGTACACCTTATAATTGATAATGTATTAATTTATATATACATATATAATATATGATTACTTAAGAACATTTGACGTATACATGTAGAAAAGTTTACCTTACCCCTCCAGGTTCGCGATGATCTGTGTGTAGATTGGAGTTGCAAAAGTAAAGGATCTGATGGACTTAGATCCATTGTTGTACAACTACAAATGAATGATTTGAAAAAAAATTAATAGTGTTGTTCGGAAACCAAACAATAACGAATGCTTATTTGTTTCCAATATAATGAAATTACCAACTTAAGCCATGACAAACAATATACAAAATTGACTATCGGTTTTCATTGAAAGGTTGAGGTCTGCTCGGACAATTTTTTTTGTTATGTCCCTCCGAACGACAAGTACCACACCGGTTCTTCCTAGTAGGGACTCGTTCACGACCTTTATTAGGACATGTTGTTCTTCTATGTCCTTCTTGATAACATAGGCCACATCGCAAGGGTCTCGAGACATTAGGAAGATCCATCTCATTTTGTCTTCGCTTTCCTTTTGTTCTCCCTCGGTCACGTTTGCATCTTGGGTCGGGTATGATTTTCATCCCAAAAGTCGGGCAATATTTCTCATCTAGGATGACTTTGAAATTATAGGAGTAACATTGTGCGTACACATCTATCCTATAATATGGCTTAATGAATCGCGCGTAGCTTACTCGAATAAAGGCACAGGCAGCTAACACGTGTGAGCAAGGGAAACCAAATGATTGCCATTTATTGCAACTGCACACCCGGTCTTTTAGGATGACGACTTGGGTGTTGTTGCCTTTATACATACGATCTCCATGTCTTCCAGTCACCACTTCAAACTCACCAATGTCACGATTAATCAAAGTGAATTGATGCCTCCTTGCAGATTGTTCATAATATGTTAGTTTATCCATGACATATGTCACCAACAACAACAACAACAACAACATAGCCTCAGTCCCAAATATCTTTGAGGGTCGGCTACATGGATCAAACTTTTCCATGTGGGATGATGGTGAGCTTTGCAAACCATTCAAATCTCTCTTAATTAATGCATCCCATGTTAAGATTGCTTCATCATCGCATTCTTTACTTGTCTTTCCTCAAGTTTTTACACCAATTGTGGTATGTCACCAATTTGTAGTAAATCATCTGAGTCATCGCTATTATTGGCAAGAATCGAGTGTTGGGTATTGGGGTTCATACGCAGCGGAGATTACAAAACAATTTTGACTAAAACCCCAACAGGATCCGAATCTAATTCCATTAAAATGCTTAAACCAAGAAAACTCAATCATACCTCGATCGCAAAATACCTTTATGAAGGTTGATCTTTCTCTAAGGCGCTGCTAACGACGAACGCCCTCTACCAGCAGTCCACACACGAACGGCGTCCGAGATTCGAAGTGCTAGCTTCAAGAGAATACCAAACCTTTTTTGTTTCTCTCTAAAACGATCTAGAGCGTACCAAAAAACCCTAATTCATTTCTAAACGAAAATAGAGTTTCGACCCTAAAATTTCTTCCGTGTGTTCTAACTTAAAGCGTCTATTTATACAACCCATGTATATAGACTATTAAGTAAATTACACATATACCCCTATTTAAAGAAGTATAAGTGTAATACATGACAAGGATGTTTATGTCAATAATTTTATCATATAAAATTCGTTTTTCTGAACCATCTTAAAATCTCGCAAAACCATTATTAGCGTGCGACCCAATAGGCTCATATAACATTGGTAGTGTACCGAAACACATTTTGGTATACTAGTCATAAGCGGCCTCTTGCAAGACATTATGACTACCCAAGTTGTACGAATATCAAATCGATACAACCTAATCAATAGTTTATACGACATCATTTTGTCACACGATATCCTTTTGATCAAACATAAGGCATGGAATTGTCATCCAACATGTTCAATCGTACTAGTCTCGATCTCTAAGTGGACCGAAAACATCCAAGTGACATTGATCAATATCAATTCACTTTGACTAGGCCTTTTAACAGTCTAACACATCGAGGGATCCACTGGATATCTCTCTTTATATGAGAGGGACAAATTCTATCTCGATTACACAACTTCATCATATTGCTCACACAATAACCAATCATAACCTTTATAATCGTCCGGTTAAAGACAACGTTTGATTGTGTCAAATCACTATGTTCCTAATGTTGAAGTCTCTGGTAATCTCAAGTCAGAGGACTGAAAAATATACATATCATGAGAAACAACTATGATTTAATCCATATGATGTTCTCATAGCGGGTCATTCCAGTACTTTGTTCCCTAACAAGTACTCGTGATCTTGATTTGTATCCCTATACTTATAATCATCATATGATCATCGATCAAGACTCATACTATTCTTAATTCATTATAGTTCCCAGTATAATGATCGACTAGGGACATTTAAGATATTTCTGCAAATACCCATGGATCTTATTATAATGTAAATATGTAAATTAATTATAATAAACAACAAATAAAATCCTCTATTTTATTAACTAAAAGTATCCATAAAGACAGTTAATGGATTGACCTAGGGCACATGCCCCAACATCGAGCCCCTTTCAATAAACCATTAAAACACTCTATAAGTGACGATAAAATTCGTGTAAGTAATATTACTTCAGTGATAACTATATAGTTGAGTGCAAAACATAACTTGCATTTCATACATACCAACACCATTAGAATTCATCCATCCGTACTACAAGCCTCCGTCATGCGATTGAGTCCATAGTTTTTTGGGGATGACATTGACATATTGCATACATTGAGGAATTTGTGATTGTGACGGTCCCAATTTCTCATAAATTGGACCCCGCCCGGCCTAAGCCCACGCGGACCCTCGAGCCAGTCTCGCATGGTCAACGCATACCTAGTTAGCCTTCCAATCCTTCATTATACGTAAATTCACAATTTTAAGTTGAGTTATTATTCATTGCTTGGATAGTATCTTTGAAAGTTCTATTGCATGGAGTGGTCCATTGGCTATTGTTCACTGCTTTGTAATAGCTTCCTTTCACTATTGTTGATTACCGCTTTGTGATAGCTTCTTTCCATTGTTGTTGATTACCGCTTGGTGATAGCTATCTTTGAAATTGTTGTCAGTTGAGTGGTCCATTTGGCAAGTGAGTCATGGTTATTGTTATCCGCGATATGAAAGGGTTAGGGCTGGGAGGCAGGTGTATCGTCCTAAACCCAAGGTCTTTCATGGTCGTCTGTTGATATCTCACAATTGAGTGTACGTTGGGGGATCTTATCCGGATCCATGGATAGTTCATAGTCGTACGGGCTAGGGCTGGGAGGCTCTGTGAATGTCTCATATTCGCAAGGGTTAGGGCTGGGAGGCTGAGGTCTCGTCATAAACCCGAGTCTGCTGGGCTTGTACCGCGGCTCAATGACCTTTAGTCGGGACTCCTTGTTATTTGGCCTCACTCATCGATTGATTATTTTTAATGCTCGAGATCCGTACGGAGCGAAACTTGAGGCACATCAAAAACATATTTTTTAATGCTTTCCTTATAAATTGAGCAGCGCGCATCTCGAGGCACCAACCCGCCTTATTTCACAAATCTCGATACTCGCGCTACACGCATCATGAGGCGCATCCAATGTACACATTAATACCACATAAAGCCATTATGGTCACATTAAGCCACTATCTCTGTCCCACGTCGACACGCGACTCGAGGCGAGTCCCCATTCGTTTTTCGGCTCACAAATTTCTCGTTTGTACCAACTCGTAAAACAGCTCAACAATTTGCATTATAATCTCAAATTGGATATTTGGACATACGTATTCTGACGAGTGAATCCTACATACGACCCTGACCTGTCACTTTACATAGGTCAAATTTTCAGGTCGTTACAGTGATGATAAGTATGCAAAATGCTCCATGCACGCATTAAATTTTCGTTTTTGATGTTGAGCATCAATGAATTTTTTCAAGGGTTCATTTTTGAATTGGGTGTTAAAATTACTAAGCTAGTGTCGCAGGCAATAACGGCGGTATTTTTTTGGGGGACAAAAACCGTTGCTCGGGGTGTTGACTGCCTCCAAAATGTCAGGGTGACGATAAAAAATAATGCAAAATCCATCTGTATCCGTTACGTGTTTGCGCAACATCCCGAAAAACCACCCCCATGAATCAATTGATTCGATTTCTGCAACGGAAAATGCAAGCGGTAGTATGTGTCCATTACCATCAACAGAGATCGCAATCATTAGCTTCTCATTATATTTGTCATATAAGAAAGTCGCGTCAATCTGAAGGAGAGGCCTGCAAAACTTGAAAGCTTGTATCGATGCTTCAAATGCAAAAAAACACACTACGAATTAGGGACACGCAGTTCTTATCTCATCAGCATCCTATTGTCTATGTGACCACTCGATTCTTGTCCCCGGACTCTTATTCCTCACAGCCGCCAACTATCTTGTTAATAAAGCGTATGACTCATCCCAATCTCCAAATGCACAATTGCCTTCCTTTGGCATCCCACATTCGCTTGTAGTTTACTTCGTGCCGTGTTTTCCCTTAATTATTTGTATTAATGCCTTGATAATTATTGCTTGATCGCTGCTGGACGACGCTTTGGATCTCTCGCGCAAGCATGTTGGCATCAAGTTGGGCATGACCACGTTCTACGTCGGGATTAATATAGTTATGCGGCACATCTAATTGTGTGATCTCCCATAATTGTGTTTTCTTTCGCAAACAAGCACGAAGACGACACATACACCCATGTTGCGCACTTATGCACTTAATCGCCCACATAGTTGTAGTCGATTCCATCGCATGGTATCGACAATGTCTATTAATATGTCACACTTTGACCGCATGTTGTAGGTCTTTTTTGTTGTCAAAGCACATCCCTATTTCCAAACCGAAATTAGACATGTCCCCCCAGTCTGTTGATGAGAATGTTGGGTCGCAGTGGAGTTAGCCACCTCCCAATCGATTTCATTATATATCGTTAATGCTTGGTGAACTTCATCATCACTTGCTTCCTCCAACAAAATCTCTTCATTAATAGCAAACCGCTCATTATCTTGCACATTTTTTGCACTTGGAGGTTCATAACTAGGATCATCCGTGAAAATATTGACGTTATCCCAATCGACAGTTCTGCTGCCGCATCCTCGTTGGGACGTATGTGCTCATCTGTGTCATTATTGTTGTCCTCGTTAACTTTATCGTCACTAGAGGCATTAATGTCTTCATGTAATGGATTGACAAATCCATCTTGCGCGACCTCACCTTGTGGTGATTGCATATGCGGTCTTTCCATCATCAATGTTGCGTCTGATATGCCGACATTTTCATCGAGGACTTTGCGAATGAACCGTACGACTTTGAAACGAGTCGATTGACTCAAATGTCAAATAGATATCTACCATTGTAGTTATTGGTAAATTGGCAATTATTGCCCACATCAATTCGTAGTGTGTCTTATCGTGCGGCAACATAGGGACGAAATAATGCGAACCACCGGGGAGGATTATCACGTTACGACAAGTCATCTTAACTAGAGTCTCCTTAGATGAGATATTAAACGCGTTACACACGGCATCCATCAATTGATGGCTACTCGTCCCAAACTTAACCATCAACACTACTGATGGGGTATGTTGTACGCGATGTCATTTAAACCATTTACAATTTCACCGTACGCATAGAATAGAGAGGGGATGTTTCTATGTTCCATGACCTACATAATTTATTGGACATTGATGTAAATGTATTTCACACAGGATTACAAATATATTAAGTGAAAAGTTGATTACTAACGGAAGTTAAAGCACAATCGAACTTTCTGATGTAGAGATCGCCATAACAGCGCAACTACAGAAGATACTCATTTGTTTGCACTCCCAATCATGACTTTAACTCATACTTACATGCCAAAGATCAAACCTACTGAACTAGTTCATAAAGAGCACGCTTTTCATTAAAACATTACCAAGCTAGGAATTTTATTCAAATGGGGGATTTAAACACCAATGGAACTTTCTGATGTAGAGGATCACTTTAATAGCGCAATTATAGAGCATACTCATTCATCTGTGTTTGAGTTACTTAATGTTTTAAGCATGCATACCATTAAATAAACATATCAACAATTTTTCAAAAACACAATACCTATGTCCCTACATATCATGAAAATTATAACAAAACCAAATAAATAATTATGAAAATATTAAATTTGAAAACTTACTATTTTCCTCCTTTTTTGTCTTCAATTTAATAATCTTGCAATAAATTTTTTTTTTCGTTATTTTATTTAAATGGACTAAAATATATCAACATCAATAAGATTTGTTCCACTTGTGTGTATATGAAGGACACATGTGAACAATAACACGGTTTAACATCATAGTTTAACAAATATCATAAGGCTAAACTAAACTAACCTAAGTAAAGTAACAACCTAAACTATATTAACCTAAACTGACCTAACAAAAAACTAAACTAAAGTAACCAAACATAACTAACCAAAAACCAAAGTAAACCTTTAAACAAATAAAAAGTCTTAAACTAAACTCAACTAACCTAACCTAACCTAACATAACCTAACCTAACCTAACCTAATCTAACCTAACTACCTAAACTAAATTAACTAAACTAAACTATACTAAACTAAACTAACTAACCTAACCTAACCTAACTACCTCAAATCTAGCACACATAACGACTTGAAATGCACAAATAAGTTTTCAAAATCCTTGCACTCCTACTCCTTAAATCCACTCCATGCATGGAGCGTACGTGAAATCTTCGCTTCGTAAAAGGATCGTGGAATGCTTGATTCAGCAAAGTTGACTACCAACTAACGAGTTTTGGAAATATCTCTTGCAACTAACCTAACCTAACTACCTAAGCTTAACTAACTAAACTAACTACCTAAACTAAACTAACTAACCTAAATACCTAAACTAACCTAACTTAACTAACTAAACTGACTAACCTAATTACATAAAGTCGATTAACTAAACTAAACTAAACTAAACTAAACTAAACTAAACTAAACTAAACTAAACTAAACTAACCTAACCTAACTATCTACACTTAACTAACTAAACTAAACTAGCCTAACTACTTAAACTAAACTAATTAACCTAAATACCTAAACTAAACTAACTACCTAAAGTCGATTAACTAAACTACTAAACTAAACTAAACCAAACTAAACTAACCTCCTTCTCCTCCGCTACTACGCTTTCTTCTTTGTGCTCATTGCTGCATTGCTCATTGCTTCTCACTCATTTGCTGCTTTCTTCTTGCTTTCTTGCTTCGCCGCTCCTTGCTCCGTTGCTTCGTCAACTCCCTCTCCTCCTTCTCCGCCGCTAGTCGATAACGACCACGTCTCCTTCAACCCGTCACCTCCCTATCTCTCGGCCAACTCCTGCCACTGTCTCTCCTTCAACCCGCCCTCTGCCCCTCCCCTTCTTAAATACCCGACGCCCCCTCCAACACTTCCATGACCTACCCTACCACCTTAAATCGAGCCCATGCACCCTTCTACCCGAAACAGGGATGCAGAGAATATATTCTTTTGAAAAGGCGATATTCGTGTAAACATAGTTCGCGTAGGACATACTTACATGAATAACGCCTTTTGAAAAGGCGCTATTCATGTAAGTCTGTCCCACATGGACCGGACACATGAATAACGCCTTTTGAAAAGGCGCTATTCACGTGTCCACGTCAGCGAGAAAAACATCCCTAATTGATAGCGCATTTTCGATAGGCAACATAACCTAGTTTTTGAATTTAAAAACACACTTATTTTCGTCCTTTATACTAAAATACGTTGCACTTTTGTAATTTTCTCGTACTTGTTGGGCTTATCTCTTATTAAATGACCATGTAGAACTTTAAATGGATGGTCTTTAAGTTTAGGTTCACTTGTGATATGAGATTGAAACGACACACAGGGTTAGAGCCTTTGGGGTTGTCGCACTCCACTAGTTGATGTGATGTAACTCACGGCTAGTATTAATAGGTAATTGCTTCATGTGATGCAACTCACGACCTATGCCCACAAACAAATGATTGATGAGATGTGTTTCACGGCTGGTATTATTCTATTAAAGTTGATATGATGAAACTCACGCTTTTCTGAACCTAGACTTGTCTGACTATTTGCTTGGATTTTTTGTCTATTTGTGTGGCTTGATAACTCATTGCATATTTTTCCTTCAAGTTTACTTTCTTGCCTTGTTTGCTTTCGGTTACCTATCTTTCTTTATTCTTGAAATGTGGATAAGTAGCATCAGAATTTACTCACTAGAATTGTCATCTTTAGTGACAATTGCAAATTCATCCAGTAACAGACCAAGGAAAGAGAAGATCGACGACTATCACTAAGCCCTCGGTGACTAGCTACTACTTTCTTTTGTAGGTTTTAATTGTGATATACTTATATACTTATGTTTTATGTCTTTTAGGATATTTTGGGGCCTTTATTTGGGTTGAGAAACTACTCATTGACTTGATGCATGTATTTACGCTTTTATTCGCCTATTTTGATATGCATGTAATCTATTTACTTAGTCTCCACATATAGGCGTTCTACATTTACTTATGCAAATTAAATAAAAGACTTCCGCTAACTCATTATCTATAAAGAATTTTAATTAACTTTGAAAGTACTAATAAGGAGATAAATGAGAAATACTTATCCAGAACATGAATAACGAGATGAATAGGACAAAAAGGATGACTAAAATGTAGTTAAGTCTTATATGGTTGAGATTAGGGCTTAATGACGAGATTAGGTCGAGCTGTGCCTTATTTTTAAGTTAGGGGTTGTCATATAAGTGGTCAAATGTTTTTGGAAAGTTATGGTTCAGCACCTGAACTGTTGGGTGAATGTCATTCTTATTAATTTTAGTTAGGCTCATCCCTCGCACGAACACAATCACACCTGACTAAACCTGGACCTAATTTCCTAAAAACATTTAGCCACATATGCATAAATCTCCCTAAAAAACAAAATGAATTAAATTAGAGACAAGAAGAAAAGTTTTGGATATTTAAGCCATTTTTTTTAGTTTGGAAAAACTTGAGAAAACGAGCAAAGTTTGGGATTATTAAGTCTATTTACAACAACAACAACAACAACAACAACAACAACAACAACAACAACAACAACAATAACAACAAATTAGCCTCGGGGTCCCACATGGATCAAACTTTTCCATTGTGCTCGATTAAGTGCAATTGATGGTGAGCTTTGCAAACCATTCAAATCCCTTTTAATTAATGCATCCCATGTTAACTTTGGTCTACCCCTACCTCGTCGAATTTCTACAGTTTCTATTGAGTCAAGTTTTCTAGTTGGGGCATTTGTAGGCCGTCTTTGAAGGTGACCAAACCATCGCAACCGCCCTTCCCTAATCTTTGTATCAATTGGTGCTACAGGAACTTGTCTTTGAATTTTTATATTTCTTATTCTATCTTTACGAGTTTTACCACACATCCACTTAAGCATCCTCATTTCTGCTACGTTCACTTTATGTAATTGTTGTTGCTTTACCACCCAACATTCACTTCCATAGAGTATAGCTGGACTAATTGCGATCCTATAAAATTCTCCTTTTAACTTAGTAGGAACATGTCGATCACAAATCACCCCTTTTGCACTCCGCCACTTCTTCTATCCAGCTTGAATTCTATGTGTGACATCATTTTCAATGTTACCATCATTTTGTATGATTGATCCTAGGTATTTAAAGTGGTTTACCTTAGGAACTTATACTTCCCCTAATTTTACCACTCCGTCATCTCGATGTCTAGTGTTTCCAAACTCAAAGTGCATGTATTCAGTTTTCGTCCTACTCAACTTAAAGCCTTTAGATTCTAATGTATTCCTCCAGAGTTCTAATTTCCTATTTACTCCATCTTTGGTTTCATCCACTAAGACAATATCATCTGCAAATAACATACACCATGGTATATCCTCTTGAATATGTCTAGTTAGTTCATCCATAACTAAAGTAAATAGATATGGGCTTCAAGCCGATCATTGATGTAGTCCTATCGTAATGGGAAATTCTTTTGTAGCTCCTCCAAATGTCTTTATACTCGTTACTACTACATCATACATATCCTTAATAGTGTCTATGTATCTAGCATGCACTTTTTTTCTTTCCAGAATCCACCAAAGAACATCTCTAGGGACCTTATCATATGCTTTTTCTAAATCTACTAATACCATATGAAGATCTTTTTTCTTTTCTCTATATTTTTCTAATAATCGTCTTACAAGGAAAATCGCCTCCATAGTTGACCTCCCAGGCACGAAACCAAATTGGTTATCTGATATTGTTGTTTCTCTCCTTAGCCTATTGTCAATTATTCTCTCCCACAGTTTCATAGTGTTACTCATAAGTTTAATTCCCTGGTAGTTTGAGCAACTTTGAATGTCTCGTTTGTTTTTGAAGATTGGCACAAGCGTGTTTCTTCTCCAATCCATTGGCATCCGTTTTGATTTTAGAATTTTATTGAAAAGTTTTGTTAACCAAGTCAATCCGATTTCTCCTAAGCATTTCCAAATCTCTATGGGTATTTCATCTGGGCCACATGTTTTCCCTATTTTCATTATTTTCAATGCCTTTTTAGCTTCTACAATTCTAATATTGCGTGTATAGTTTACATTTCTTTTTTGGTGTGGGTTTTCATCTATTATAGTATCAACTTGGCCATCATTAAATAAACTATCGAAGTAACTTCTCCATCTCTCCTTAATATCTTCCTCGCGCGTTAAAACATTTTGATTTTCGTCCTTAATACATCTTACATGACTTAGGTCTTGTTTCTTTTTATCTCTTAATTTCGCCATCTCTATTACCTAACCTTGTATATAGGTCTTCCATGAAATTTGTTTTAGCTTGTTTTCTAGCTTCTCTATATTGATTGTACGCATCTTCATCTTGACACTTAGATATTTTCCTATACATATCTCTTTTAGTCTTAATTGCTTGTTGGACATCCTCGTTCCACCACCATGTTTCCTTCTTTGGAGGTCCCAAACCCTTAGATATACCTAATATGTTTGATCACACCCTCTTTATGCAACTACTCATTTTTAGCCATATTGTATTAGCATCTAAGTCAAGATTCCAAACATTTTCCTTTAGTAGTTTTTCTCTAAACTCTACTTGTTTACTATGTTTTAGGTTCCACCACTTTATTCTAGGGTCGCTAACTCTTTTATTCATATTATTTTGTTGTGTTAGTTTAATATCAAGTACTACTAACTTATGTTGGGTAGTAAGTGCTTCACTAGGTATTACTTTGCAGTCTCTACATAGTTTTCTATCTATTTTTCTTGTTAAAAGAAAATCTATTTGACTCTTGTTATAACCATTACTAAAAGTAATTATATGCGACTCTCTCTTCCTAAAACTAGTATTTGCTAAGATAAGATCATATGCTTAAGCAAATTCTAAAATTGATTCTCCTTCTTCATTTCTATTACCGTAACCAAAACCTCCATGAACTCTCTCAAACTCATCGTTACTTACCCCGACATGCCCATTTAAATCTCCTCTAATAAAAACCTTTTCATCTAATGGTATACTCTGCATAAATCCATCCATATCATCCCAAAACTTGTGTTTGATGCTCTCGCTTAATCCTACTTGTGGTGCTTATGCGCTAAGTATGTTCAGTTTTTCGTCTCCAATAATTAATTTAACTAGAATCAATCTATCCCCCGTTCTTTTAACCTCTACGACCTTATCCTTATAATCATTATCCACCACAATTCCTACTCCATTGCATTTTCTATGTATACCAGTGTACCACAATTTAAACCCTGTTCTTCCTATTTCTCTACTCTTTTCTCCTACCCATTTTGTCTCTTGGAGGCAAGCAATATTGACTCTCTTTCTAATCATGGTATCTACTAGTTCTATTGACTTCCCGTAAGTGTTTCTATGTTCCATGTTCCTAACGAATTTTTCTCCCCTTTGTATTTGTTTTTCTTTCTATTTCTATTTTGTCTAAAAGATCTAGTGTTCGTATCTATGATTTTGTTTTTGTTTTCGTTTTTGTTTTAAACTAACTTCTTTACCCACACCCGTCCTTTGTGTGGGAACCCTTGCTCATTTTTCTTCACATCCGGGCGACGATGTGAAGGGACTAGCTTTTTTACCCACACACGTCCTATGTGTAGGAACCCTTGCTCATTTTTCTTCACACCCAGACGGCGGTGTGAAACACACCCTTGCTCATTTCTCCCTACACCCGGGCTCCGATGCAGCGCGTCGCTAGGTGGGAGAACGCCCCAACGTTTATATATGTTTGAACCATTTCATGAAAAGTGACAAAAGTTTTACGCTGGCTGTCAACCTATCGCAACCCTCCTTCATTTTCCAAGAATGGAAAATGAGCTTGGGGCCTCCCTCCCTCACTTTTTGGGTATGAAAAGTGAGTTTGGGACCTCCTTTACCCATTTTTCTGTATGAAAAAATGGGCGTCAGAGTCCTCCTTTATCCGGACTTGGGACCGGCTATGTAGCACACATAGTGTACAACATAGTTGGAGTTATTATTAAGTCTATTTACTTTACAAAAATTAAAAGTTTGCACTAGTTCCCAACTCAATTCAACGTACACACATGTTTACTAACCACTTTGCTATGTCAGCAATTAATTTAAGCCCTGACATTGCAACCTGTGCAAATTGAAGCAATTCGTCCTTCTTTGCCTGGAAATATAGCACTTAGTCAATATACTGGTTGGACATCCCTTATGGAAATTCATCAAAAATTTAAGTTTGACTTTTAAATCAGTTCAAATTTACTTGAGAAACAAGGCTTGAAACTCAACAAATAAAACTTATCTCAGTCTTTGCTTCTTCACAATAAGCATAATCAATCATTTTCACGTATAGGCGAGCACAAACTATATCCACAAGAAATATAATTGAAGGATTAAAATAGAAGCCAAAATGTGACATGAAAGAAAAATGAAAAAGAACGAGACTTCAATGACTCACAAAATTGATGTAAACTATTTCCACGACACCATCAAAATTAGTTCCAAACTATAGAATCCTAATTAAGCCTTGACGTCCACAAAAATCAAAGATTTAAAAATGAGGAAGCTACACAAAAAATAAGCATTTAAGATATGCGTCAAGTCAAAAGAATATCACTGGGTTTATGGGATATGGATTTGAACTTTTCAGTATTCAAGATACAAAATATTTCGGTGCTCGAGCTAAGTTGGGTCCTAATGATATAATGAATCATTAGCCATGATGCCATAAAATGTTCAGGCAAAAGCGAATATAGAAAGAGCATACATTTAGGCAGATATTCATTCCAATGATTATTTAGGATGTGTTCCTGCAATACGAGGAAATCGAGTGCAAGATCAAGAATATATTGCAAGGAAACAAGAACAAGGGTTTGGCTCGTACACACATGCAAAAAGCAAATTCCAACATTTGAAATTTTAAACACAAAGTATACAGACGTTTGCGACAATTTTTAATACCATATTAAAGGAAATACCAAAGAATTCATTATGAAAACCATAATGAGCTACAAGTGTATTTTACCAATATTTCTTCTTGGTATCTTGAGAATGCTTTTGCCAAGTCATGCAAGCTGCTAATGATTGCCTTATGAACTTCCTTTTCTCTTATCAGGCAGAGCCTGAAGAAAACCAGTGCAAGCTGCGTGTACACAAAACGAATTTACTTTAGATTTTTTTTTTCTAAGAGATTCATGTTATCAATGTACAAATAAAATAAAGAAAGCTAATATGAAGTCTGTAATTGTTAAACTTGTCAACATGAAGCTACTGCTAATTTAACTTTCAACATTTCATTTCAATAAATTACTAATATCACTGTTGGCATAGAGAAGCTAGGAAGCAACGATATATGCAGTCTTAAGGTAAACCTCGAGTACACCAAATTTAATTACTTCCATAAAAAAAATCTCAGTATATCAATCTGTTATAATGTTGAATGTTCTAAATGCAAGGTGATAATTATTGGAAAAGTTCTAATTTTCTGCCTGCAAAACTTGAGGATCTAATTTCTTTATAACCAATTTAAGGGATGAAACGATAAACCCAACATAAAGGGATAAACCATATTGGCATGAACGTGGTGGACTTGCATCAAGTTGGCTTATTTGGATGGGGAGCAATTGACGAATCATCGAGAAAAAAAAAATTTGGTCAGCCCTTAGAGAATTGGGAATTTGCTAGGGATAATGCAACTTAATTTAAGCTTAACGACCAGAGCTAGTCATTTGTTTTTTGTGATGATCTACATCAAAAGATCTAGTTTTCAGGAAAATTTCATGCAAGATTTCCCTTCTTTTAGGTTATATTTTAAATTCAAAGTATTTGAATTAAATTAACATATGTCAATGTACAATTGCTCCACCAAAAGACACGCAAGCTAGCTCCAACTTACAATTTTTTAATTCAAAGTATTTGAATTAAAATATTTGTTTTTTGTTTTGACATGTTTTCTACTATTACTGCTATGACTACTACTATTGTTGATGCTTGCTCCTCCTCCTACTGCTAGTACCACTCCTACTACCATAACTATCATTATTTATATATAATCTTTCGATCACTTTGTTTAAAAAAAAATTTAACTACTGATGTAAATTGGATGACCCTTTAACCAAGCTTATGAATGATCACATTGTCAAACAAGACTCTCACATTGAATTGTAACATCAAGCATGACTTCTACATTGAATGTAACTTATACACTTTACATAACTTGTATTCAACTCTAATGTATAATCATTTATCCATGTATTGTCATGTAACTTGTAATCCTCTCCAATATACACCAACTCTTCCATGTATTGTCTATGTTGCTTGTGATGAGTTCTATAACTTGTGGTGTATGTATAACTTGTACACATTGTATAAGTACAATTATCATCATCACCAAATGGCCTATATAAAGGGTGCTAACCCCATTGTAATTCACACACCAAGTTGAATGAAAACTTCTCATTCCAACTTTCTCATTTCTTCTCTTCTCCTTTGTAGTAGTAGTAGTTTGTAGTAGTAGAAGTTCTTAGTCTTCTATTTTCCTTCTCTAGTTCTTAGCAAGTTTCAACTCAATTTACAACACGTTATCAGCACAAGCTTGCTCTAGCATTAAGGAGATGTTGAAGTTCAAAAATGCTTGTTAAGGAGACGAAGCTAGGAAGGTATAACTTTTGTTATTTAAATAAGTTCAATTTATTTCTATATTATCATGGTTGCTTCCTTTTATTACATGCATCACTTATATATGCATACTTTATTCATATACTATGCATTATAACGTCATCGATTGCGAAAGTATGTTCTGTAGTTGCGTCTTGTACGATCTTCTACATCAGAAATCAAAATTCAATGTGTGACATATAATTTTTCTCTTAAAACTACAAACGATTAGTTATTGTTCTATTCTTGATTTTATAATACAAATAATGCTATAAGTTTGAGTCGATAGTGGGTAAGCCTTGTCCTCGGTAAAGCTAAACATTGAAAGGGATACGGGCCCGTTCGATGATGTATGGTATTAAGTACACTATGTCTCGCCACCCAACCTGGAGGTTGTCCCACCAACTCAAACGAATAGTATATTTTGTTTATTAATGAATCAAGTTCTGAACATATATTTAATCATATGTTATGTTTTTACATAAAAATGGAAAACTATTTTATATTAAATTTATTTTCAAAATATTATTCAACCATAGTTGAACTTGTTGTCTTATTATATTACCGACAAGAATTACTTGTCATGACAATTAAATACTACAATTTGTGAATAAAGCATATATGCAAAACTGTGTGTTACACATAATCATTCGCCAATTTCTCTTTAGAGATTTGAAAAGTGAATATTTCACTTTATATATCTTTTCACCTTATGGAGTTATATATATATATATATATACCAAAATGGTAATGCTCCAAAAGTTCAAAATGAGCGGTTGTGTCTCATGCTACAAAATTTAATCAGTCAAATATTAATTATAATTCCACAATTTTAATTACATCTATATTGAGGCTATGTGGAAATATGACTGATGAGACAATAAAAATAAGGTCACATGACCCGCCTCAATTTATTGTTGCGACAGATATCGAGTGCGCACGTCAATCCAATAAATATTAATGATTGATTTCTTGTCTCATGGTAGCTGAGTAAAATAATGAGATATTATAAATATAATATCGCTCCCGTCCAATTAGTTCTGCTTCAAATTAAGAAGTATATGTTGCATATAATGATCATGATCGCAATAATAAATTTATGGACGTGGAAAATGTGAAAATATCAGGTAAATGTCGTATTGACAATTCCACCAAAAATTGGAACGAAAGTGGTGCACCACTACAAAGGGTAAATAATTATTGACAATGAGCGCTCATAATTGTGACATTTTTTTGGTCATATATGAAAGACTATTTTGCCTAAATATTGTCATATATATACCCGAATATTTTTTAACATTTACCATGCCTTCAAAATAAAAGGCAAAATATTATGAATTTTATCATTGAAAATGACTCGATAAAACAAGCACATCGAGATGTGTTTAAATTGTGACCTAAATGTGGGCGATGAGTTTATGTCTTGTGTATCGTGCTACATGCATGTACATTATAATATAAAAGTGAATATTTTTCGAATTTGAACTTAGCGGAGGCTAATGTTCAGGTAATATCTAATATAACAATTTTATTGTTAATGTCTTGTTCAGAAGAAGTCTACTCAGAATAATATAAAATTTATCTATATCATTTAATATGAGTATAATATTCCTAGCTTTAACTTCCGGAATATGTAAGACACATTAAAACGAATGTCGTCATAAATCAAATGACGTTCATAATGTGGAAAGATCTATTTGATTATCCATAATCATTAATAATGCGAAAATATCATAAATTCGCACGGACATCCTTTATCAAACTAATTTTTTTTCAGTGAAGATTATCTTAAGGCAAATCAATAGGAGACGTATATTGATTTACTATATATTAATCATATTACAAGATGCCTTGAGTCCCTAATAAGGAAATTATTTATAGCAAGTTTTGCTAATTGTCACTTTGATGAAGCAGTTTTCCCACCATTAGGGGGAGATATAAACCAATTCAAAAGGAATGACGTGAAATTGCTTGAAACACATCAAATTGCATTAAATTGTTGCATTATGATCCATGTTTAATTTAATATGAACTTGAAGTTCAAAGGATCATTCAGTAGTAACAAAGATATGAATCAATTACTTGATGCAATTACTATATACAAAAGAGTGACAATCGTATGCTTCATCATTAAATGGTTCATATAGAAAACGATGTTCATGTGCAACAAAATGCACAAAATGTCTCACCCATATGAACATGAGAGGGAGAATCAAAATGAGTTACTGGTTAGTGTATTGCACTCTTTTTCCCTTTGCTATAGTTTTATCCCACTGGGTTTTCTTTGCAAAGGTTTTTAATGAGACAATTCTAACAATACTAAAACTCTTTATTAAGGTTGATTAGTGTATTGCACTATTCACTATTGGTTTGATCCCACTGGATTTGCCTAGCAAGGTTTTCAAAGAGGCTATCCTAACATTATTATACTCCGTATAAAAACTTTATGAGAGCAATGTACTCTTTTTCCTATACTAGATTTTTTCCCACAGAGTTTTTCTAGTAAAGGTTTTAATGAGGCATATATATTCTCTCAAAATATATCAATGTGTTGCACTCTTTTCCTTTGCTTTGATTTTGTCCCACTGGATTTTCCTAGCAAGGTTTTTAATGAGGCGATCAATAATATTATACTACAAATCAAGATTGAAGAGAATATTGTACTCTTTTTTCTATACTAGATTTTTTTCCACTTGGTTTTTCTAGTACAGGTTTTAACGAGGCATATTCTCTCAACAAGTGTCATCCAAGAGGGAGTGTTATAAATTGGGTGACCCTTTAACCAAGCTTATGAATGATCACATTGTCAAGCATGACTCTCACATTGAATTGTAACATCAAGCATGACTTCTACATTGAATGTAACTTGTACACTCTACATAACTTGTATTCAACTCCAATGTATAATCACTTATCCATGTATTGTCATGTAGCTTGTAATCCTCTCCAATGTACACCAACTCTTCCATGTATTGTCTATGTTGCTTGTGATGAGTTCTATGACTTGTGGTGTATGTATTGTTGGGTTTTGGGGTTTATACGCAGCGGAGATTACAAAACAATTTTGACAAAAACCCCAACAGGATCCGAATCTAATTCCATTAAAAACGTTTAAACCATGAAAACTTAATCATACCTCAATCGCAATATACCTTTCAGAAGGTTGATCAATCTCTAAGGCGTTGCCTACGACGAACGCCCTCTACTAGTAGTCCACACACGAACGGCGGCCGAGATTTGAAGTGCTAGCTTCGAGAGAATACCAAATCTTTTTGTTTCTCTCCAAAACGATTCAGAGCATACCAAAAACCCTAAGTCGTTTCTAAAACGAAAATAGAGTTTCGGCCTTTTGATCTTTCGTTTTGTGTTCTAGCTTAAAGCGTCTATTTATACAACCCTTGTGTATAGACGGTTAAGTAAATTACACATATACCCTTACTTAAAGAAGTATAAGTGTAATACACCACAAGGACATTTCTGTCATGAATTTTATCACATAAATTTCATTTTTCTGAATCATCTTAAAATCTCGCAAAACCATTCTTAGTGTGCGACCCAATAGGCTCATACAACGTTGGCAGTGTACCAAAACATATTTTGGTATACAAGTCATAAGCGGCCTCTAGCAAGACATTATGACTACCCAAGTCATACGAATATTAAATCGATACAACCTAATCAATAGTGTATATAACATCCTTTTGTCACACGATATCCTTTTGATCAAACATAAGGCATGGAATTGTCATCCAACATGTTCAATCGTACTAGTCTCGATCTCTAGGTAGACTAAAAACATCCAAGTGACATTGATCAATATCAATTCACTCAAACTAGGCCTTTTAACAGTCTAACACATCGAGGGATCCACTGGATATCTCTCTTTATATGAGAGGGACAAATTATATCTCGATTACACAACTTCATCACATTGCTCACATAGTAACCAATCACAACCTTTATAATCGTCCGGTTAAAGACAACGTTTGATAGTGTCAAATCACTATGTTCCTAATGTTGAAGTCTCTCGGTAATCTCAAGTCGAGGACCGAAAAATATACTTATCATGAGAAACAACTATGACTTAATCCATGTGATGTTCTCATAGCGGGTCGGTCCAAGACTTTGTTCCCTAACAAGTACTCGTGATCTTGATTCGTATCCCTATACGTATAATCATCATATGATCATCAATCAAGACTCACACTAGTCTTAATTCATTATAGTTCCCACTACAATGATCGACTAGGGACATTTAGGATATTTCGTAAATACCCATGGATCTTATTATAATGTAAACATGCAAATTAATTTTAATAAACCAGCAAATGAAATCCTCTATTTTATTAACTAAAAGTATTCATAAAGACAGTTAATGGATTGACCTAGGGCACATGCCCCATCATCTCCCACTTGCACTAGGGCCAATCATACATGCATCTAATGCATAATGATCTAACATGACCATAATGTTTTGCTTGTGGAAGAGCTTTTGTCAATGGATCTCGCAACGTTGTCTTCGATAGGTACGCAAATTTTTACGTCTCCCTCTCAATAATTTCTCTCGATGAGATGAAAACGCTTCGAGTATATGTTTGGATCTCGTGGTGTGATCTAGGTTCCTTGGCCTCGTGCTATTGCCCCGTTATTGTCACAATACAAACAAACAAAGGGTTAGCAATACTTGGAACCACACCTAGTTCGAGAAATGAACTTTTTGATCCAAAGCGCCTCCTTTTCTTTGCATCGGACGCCGCATTTGCAATACTAAACACTGTTGTAGAATCGCCACGTCTCTTGCTTCGAACTTTTCGCCTTATCGAACCCCCATTCAAAGTAAACACATATCCAGATCGCGATCTAAAATCATTTATATCGTTTGAAAACTTGCATCTGTGTAACCATTTACAACTAGATCATTTTCAAAACCTCCAAAGACCAAGAACACTTCCTTAGTCCTTCTTAAGTACTTAAGGATGTTCTTTACTTGCTATCCAAATGACTCTCACCTGGATCGATCGATATCCGATTGTAGTGCTCAAAGCATATGATACATCGTGTCGAGTGCATAACATGGCATACATGATAGATCCAATAGCCGATGCATATGGAATCTTATTCATACGGTGCCTCGCTCATCATTTGTCCTAGGACATTGAGTCTTGCTTGAGACTTATCCCATGAGACATTGGCAACAATCCTCTTTTAGAGTCTTGCAACCGAACCTATTCAAGACCTTGTCTATGTAAGCACTCGACTTAGACCGATTAGCCTCTTAGATCTATCCCTATAGATCTTTATCCTCCTAGGATATAGGATGCATCTCCTAAGTCTTTCATTGAGAAACACTTCCCTAACCAAGACTTGACATTCTCGCAATGTTGGGATGTCATTTCCAATTAGTAATATATCATCAACATACAAGCACACTAAAAACAACTACACTCCCACTCGACCTTCTTGTATACACGAGGCTCATCTTCGTTCTTAATAAAACCAAAATCCTTGATTGTATCATCAAAACGAATATTCCAACTCCGATAAGCTTACTTTAATCCATAAATGGATCTTTGAAGCTTGCATACCTTCCTAGAATTCTCAGGATGTACAAAACCTTCAAGGTTGTGTCATATACACGTCCTCAAGCAAACTTTCCATTAAGAAATGTTGTTTTTACATCCATTTGCCATATTTCATAGTCATAATATGCAAAGAATGGAAATTAAAATTCTTATGGATTTAAGCATGGCTATGGTGAAAAAGTTTCATCATAATCAACACCTTGAGTCCGCTCGAAACCTTTTGCTACAAGTCTTGCTTTAAAAGTATGCACTTTGCCATCCATGTCAATTTTCTTCTTGAAAACCCATTTACATCCAATGATCTTACCACCTTCAGGTAAATCAACCAAGTTCCAAACTTGGTTATCATACATGGATTGCATCTCAGAGTTCATGGCACTTAGCCATTTATCTCGAGTCTGGTCCGGACATAGCCTCCTGATAAGTGGTGGGCTCATTTTGGTCTATAAGCAACACATAACAGCTATCAGTAATGAGAAATCCGAATCTCTCTGGCTCATGTCTTACCCTACTAGATTTACGTGGGCCTTGTGTCACTTGTGGAGGTTCAACTTGTTCGGAACGTTGTTGAACTTCCAGGAGCGGTTCAGTGTTTACCTGTGATTCTTGAACTTCTTCAAGATTTATTTCTCTCCCACTAGTGTCTTTTGAAATAAATTGTTTTTCCATAAAGGCGCCATACCGAGCAACAAACACTTTGTTCTCAACGGGATTATAAAAGTAATATCCTTTTGTTTCCTTAGGATACCCCACAAATAAACACTTATCAGATTTAGGTGCTAGTTTTTCTGAGACTTGTCGCTTTACGTAAGCCTCACAACCTCAAATCTTAAGAAAAGACAAACTAGGTCACTTCCCGTACCATATCTCATATGGTGTTTTATCAACCGCTTTAGAAGGAACTCGATTTAGAGTGAAAGCTGCAGCTTTGTAATGCATAACCCCAAAAGGATAATGGAAGATCCGCATGACTCATCATAGATCGAACCATATCTAATAAGGTTCGATTTCTCCTTTCGTAAACTCCATTCCATTGTGGAGTTCTTTGGTGGAGTCAATTGGGAGACAATCCCACAATTTCTAAGATGATCATCAAATTCTTGGCTTAAATACTCACCACCTCGATCGATCGAAGTGTTTTGATAGTTTTACCAAGTTGATTATGCACTTCATTTTGAAACGTTCGAAACATCTCAAATGATTCAGCTTTATGTTTCATAAGATATACATAACCATATCTGTTGAAATCATCAGTAAATGTAATGAAGTACCGATAAATTTATCTAGCCATTATGTTTATAGGACCGCATACATCAGTATGTATTAGACCCAATAAATCACTTGCCCTTTCATTGTATCCAGTAAAGGGACTTTCAGTCATCTTGCCTAGTAAACAAGATACGCACGTTTCATATGTTTCTAAATCAAATGAATCAAGAAGCCCATCTTTATGGAGCTTCGTTATGCGTTTCTCGTTTATGTGCCCGAGACGACAATGCCAAAGATAGGTTTGATTACAGAAATGACAATTTTCTTCCTTTTCTTTTGGGTGTTTTGAAGTAGGAACAGGCTGGGGCTTGACTTGTTTCATAGGCTTTTGCAGTAGAAAAGAACGGCCTTGGCAACTCTAGCCTTGCCTTTGCTTTTCTTTTTCATTCCCTTTCCCTTTAGGACCATCAATACATTATTAGGGGTTTCTTGATATTTTGTTCAAGTGAGTTTTGAACATCAAATGCAACTCGAAATTGATTTCTCCATATTATTCATATTGTAGTTCATCACAAATTGTGAGTAACTTTTCGGTAATGAATTCGGGATCAAATCCGTTGCCAACTCTTGGCTTATGGGAAATCCTAGTCTATCAAGCTGGTCAACATAGCCCTTCATCTTCAAAGCATGAGGACTAAGTAACGCACCCTCAATCATTTTGCAAGAATGTAGGTTCTTGACTGTCTCGAACCTTTCTTGCCTAGCTTGCTGTTGAAACATTTTCGTCAGCGTTATAGCCATGTCGTAGGTTTCCATTAGTTCCATGTCCTTGAAGTTCAGAACCATAGTTGCCAAAGCATAATACATGCAACATCAAGTAGAATCGTTGACATGCTTACTATGCGCATCCTTCACAAACTTTCGTAGCATTGGGCTGGTTGGTCCTCGGGGATTGGAGCATCCAGACATACAACTTGCGTTCATGCTTAAGAACAATTCTCAAGTTTCGAACAATCAAGAAAGTTAGTCCCCGAGATAGCTTATCTTTCTCAAAGATGGATCGCATGAGTGATGTGGGGATTATTGTTACTTGAAGATGCCATTGATCTATAATAAAGATTATGCGAAGTTTATTTTAGTATAGAGGAATAGACTCCCACTAAATTAACAACCCTCCTAAAATGTACTGTTTATTTAGGGGACTAAAATCCATATTTCACCTAATTCTATGACAGCTATGGCATGAAACACAGAACTAGATTATTTAGGTAGGTAACAGTTACCAATTACATCTTATGTCTTAGCATGTTTTTATCTCATCATTTGCCTAAAGCTCAAAACTATTTTGATGACTTTATTAAGTCGGACCATTTTAAACATTGAGGTAACTCTTATCCAACTTGTCTCACCAAGATAACACAATACACCCAACTATGGCTGAAACTATATTAGTGTGATCAAGGCCTTGACAAGTGTTTAAAATGGATGGCACGAGACTTAAATTTTAATATAGGGATTTTATTCAGTTTTAGTGATTTTATGTAAATAATGAAATATCATATATTTTATTGATTTGTTCAATCACTAAACAATTTGAAATTTTTTTTTTTTTTTAGAAGACGAATCTCAATTCCGAAAATTAAAATTCGCTATAGAAAATCATAATTTTCGCTGATTTTATTATCATAAATTAACCCCTTAATTTATTCGAAATTAAGTCAATTAAAACATTTTAATTAACCCGGGCCCACATCTAACTAATCATCTTATCCTAATCCGATTATGACTAATCTTATCCTAATCCTATTAGGACTAATCTTTTCCTAATTGGTCCAATTAGGACTTATCTTATCCTAGCATATCACCAGTAACAAGATTCTTGATATTTATCTCATATTCTAATTTGTTATCTATCTTTATCAAATAGAAACTTCATAACAAAATAGATATAACAATATAAATAATTAATTTCGAAAATTAATTAATTATAAATAAATTATTTCGAAAATTAATTATTTGTAAATAAATAATTTCGAAAACTAGTTATTTGCAATTTCAGTCCTCATCTAGATAATCACAAATATGTCATTGAATCATGAACTACTATCCCAATCGAATCTAATCATATTAGTTTCGAATTAATATTCAACCTTATACAATTCAAGAAACGTAAAACAATGTAACCTAAATATGCATATTGAATTACAGAGATTTCATCCATGCATCAATGCACAAAGAATAAAGATTATACCTAATGATTTCAATTAAATCACAAATATGTGTATCATATACACAAACGTAATTATAAATCTCAAAGAAAACTTATGTATATCACATATACATCAACTATCAACATGCTTTCGATCATATATCATGTATATATCAGAAGAAAATATGCAATGAATTTAATGGAATCAAACTCGAAGGCTCCGATACCACTGTTGGGTTTTGGGGTTTATACGCAGCGGAGATTACAAAACAATTTTGACAAAAACCCCAACAGGATCCGAATCTAATTCCATTAAAAACGTTTAAACCATGAAAACTTAATCATACCTCAATCGCAATATACTTTTCAGAAGGTTGATCAATCTCTAAGGCGCTGCCTACGACGAACGCCCTCTACTAGTAGTCCACACACGAACGGCGGCCGAGATTCGAAGTGCTAGCTTCGAGAGAATACCAAATCTTTTTGTTTCTCTCCAAAACGATTCAGAGCATACCAAAAACCCTAAGTCGTTTCTAAAACGAAAATAGAGTTTCGGCCTTTTGATCTTTCGTTTTGTGTTCTAGCTTAAAGCGTCTATTTATACAACCCTTGTGTATAGACGGTTAAGAAAATTACACATATACCCTTACTTAAAGAAGTATAAGTGTAATACACCACAAGGACGTTTCTGTCATGAATTTTATCACATAAATTTCATTTTTCTGAATCATCTTAAAATCTCGCAAAACCATTCTTAGTGTGCGACCCAATAGGCTCATACAACGTTGGCAGTGTACCAAAACATATTTTGGTATACAAGTCATAAGCGGCCTCTAGCAAGACATTATGACTACCCAAGTCATACGAATATTAAATCGATACAACCTAATCAATAGTGTATATAACATCCTTTTGTCACACGATATCCTTTTGATCAAACATAAGGCATGGAATTGTCATCCAACATGTTCAATCGTACTAGTCTCGATCTCTAGGTAGACTGAAAACATCCAAGTGACATTGATCAATATCAATTCACTCAAACTAGGCCTTTTAACAGTCTAACACATCGAGGGATCCACTAGATATCTCTCTTTATATGAGAGGGACAAATTTTATCTCGATTACACAACTTCATCACATTGCTCACATAGTAACCAATCACAACCTTTATAATCGTCCGGGTTAAAGACAACGTTTGATAGTGTCAAATCACTATGTTCCTAATGTTGAAGTCTCTGGTAATCTCAAGTCAAAGGACCGAAAAATATACTTATCATGAGAAACAACTATGACTTAATCCATGTGATGTTCTCATAGTGGGTCGGTCCAGTACTTTGTTCCCTAACAAGTACTCGTGATCTTGATTCGTATCCCTATACGTATAATCATCATATGATCATCAATCAAGACTCACACTAGTCTTAATTCATTATAGTTCCCACTACAATGATCGACTAGGGACATTTATGATATTTCTGTAAATACCCATGGATCTTATTATAATGTAAACATGCAAATTAATTATAATAAACAGCAAATGAAATCCTCTATTTTATTAACTAAAAGTATTCATAAAGACAGTTAATGGATTGACCTAGGGCACATGCCCCATCATGTATAAGTTGTACACATTGTATAAGTACAATTATCATCATCCCCAAATGGCCTATATAAAGGGTGCTAACCCCATTGTAATTCACACACCAAGTTGAATGAAAATTTCTCATTCCAACTATCTCATTTTTTCTCTTCTCCTTTGTAGTAGTAGTAGTTTGTAGTAGTAGAAGTTCTTAGTCTTCTATTTTCATTCTCTAGTTCTTAGCAAGTTCCAACTTAATTTACAACAACTACCACTTTTTACAATTAATTTTTCTCTTCCAAACACATCCAATGCTTGTGCCTCATTTTAGATAATTTCCCCGCTTTTTAATAGCTAGGAAGCATTCTAAATACTATTCATTACATGGGAAAATGATTTAGTTAACTACGTCCTACTGACAGTCGAGTACAATTTAATAGCTTTATCAATGTCAGCATGAGCTACATAATCAAATAGACTAGATGGATTGGCATAACCAACATTCACACGAAAAAGGAGATTGTTGTTTGACTTGTTTCCTAATACAAGCTATTAGGTTCAAGCACTTTTTAACTAGCCCCTCTTCCAAATCTAAGGATCAATCATTGAGGGCCTCTTCATATGGTTTTTTCTACTTCTTCTTAGCATTTCAAATCAAATATAATAACAGTAATAGCAATAACTACCATGGTAGTAATAGCAATGCTTGACTTACTGGTACCACAGTGCCGGTAGTAGTCTTACAATAGAACATTGAAATAAGTTAAGCAATCATTACTCCATTTTATTAAGAGGATTGCTATTGCAATCAAGGTTTAAAAAATCGACAAACTTCGCCGAAGTTCGAGCGAAATCTATCGATTTTGAGGTGAGCGAAGCGAAGTTCAAAGGCGGTAAAAAAAATTGTAAAAATTCGACTCAACTTCGGCTAACTTTGACCGAACTTCGAAAACATCGACGGAAGTTAATAAAACATGAAGTAAAATTGTTATGTTTTGTGAAAGTTGAGAAAACTTCGACTAAAACTTCACCTATTCTAAAAATATACTTAAAATTCGGAATACCTCCGATTACATGAGTTTTATGCATTGTTGTATGATTAAGTATATTCCTAGCATCTTTACGAAGAAACTTGAGTTTTCTAGTATTTTAAGTTATATTCTGTAAACTTCCGTACATCGGTGAATTTTTGTCAAACTTCCATCGACGAAGTCAACTTCCTCAAATTAATTTTGAGTTTTAGGTGAGCAAAGTCATAGGCGAAGTCAAAGTTTTGAACCTTGATTGCAACTAGAGTTGCAAGTGGGGCGGAGAATCCTCGTTTCCCGCGATGCCCCGCACCGATGGGACAAGGATTCTCCACTTTTTGCTCCCCATGGGGTAGGGCACAGGGCAAGGTGGGGATGAGATTTGTTCTCGCCCCGCGGGGATTCTTTGCCCCGCATCACTTGCATAAAATTCTCCAATTTTTATGTTTTAGAAAAAAATATAACTTTTTTACTTAAAAGATATGTAATATATGGAATGAAACTCGAGATCTCCAGCAATGAAATTTATTTTTACCATTAAATTAATTATATAATATACATATAATTACATTAAAAACATCATTGAACTATATTTGCCATTCTAGTTTTAGAAATCTTATATATTTAATTAAGTATGATAACTTGTAACTCAATCAACAAAAAAAATCCACATTAATCCTTCAATTTGAGAAAAATAGTTTCTTAAAAAAATTGAGAAAATAGTACTTAAGTGCCAAAATGACCAAGGAATGAAGATCAAAATAGATATTTCTTACAAAATTGATGGGGCATCGCGCGAATTCCCCGCCCCGTGAAGATCCCTACGAGGTGGGGAGTGGGGCGAGAAAGTTCACCTCGCGGGGGATTTGCCGGAATAAATATCCTTGCCCTGCACCCCGCAGGGACGAGGACGGTAATTACGACCCCCGCCCCGCCCTGCCCCACTTGCAACCTTAATTACAACTCATTCATCCTCTCTTCCCACCCAACTTGAAAAAAAAATAATTATTTTTACCAAAATGTCGTATAAGTTAATGACATAAATGCCTTTATATTAAGTCTCACTCTCTCCCTTATATTAAGTAGGTGGGCAAACCGCGGTTTGGTGGTGAAAACCATCAAACCGCGACCAAATCGAGGGTTCGCGGTTTGGCCGATTTGCAAACCACCACCAAACCAAGAACCATCAGAATTGCACCCAAACCGCCCATGGTTTGCGCGATTTGGTCAGTTTGGTTTCATGGTTTTGGCGTGATTGGTACGAGGCCGCAGTGGAGGCGGGACTGGTGGGAGGAGGCAGTGGGAGGCGGCGGTGGACGCAACAATGGAAGATGCCGTAGACGCACCAGTGAAGGCGGCTGTGGACACAACTGTGGTTCGCGAGGTGGCAGGCGGAGATGATTAATGAGAGGCGACGACGATAGGCGGTGGTCAGAGCCGACCGGGAAGGGCGATGTGGTGGTGGGACTCGCAGCGATTGAGGCGTGACTAGTATGAGGCGGCAGTGGAAGCAGTGCGAGGAGGCGGTGGACGCAGCGGTGGCGACAGTGGACGCCGCAGTGGAGGCGGCTGTGGATGCAGCAGTGGTTCGCGCGGTGGGAGGTAACGGCGATTGATAAGAGGCAAGGACGATAGTAGTAGTCGGAGCCGATCGGGAAGGGCAATGGGTTGGGCGTCGGCGGTGGCACGTGGAGGGGTGAGGAGGATGAACGACTAAATCTTCCTCTCTATAGTGCTTCTCAAAAGCTCTTTTTATTAAGTTTTATGGTTTTGAGTTGTAAATGTTGTGTATTTATTAAAATACCCTATGTTTGGTGAAACCGCAGTTTTTTTTTTAAATGAAAACCGTGACCAAACCGCGATTTTACGGTTTTTAAGTTTTTTAAACCACCCCCAAACCGCAAGTTCTAAAAAATAGACCAAACCATGCGGTTTACATGGTTTGGGCGATTTTTTGAAAACCGCTGCCCACCCCTAATATTAAGTCTCTCTCTCTCTCTACTCCCCTCCCTTACATTTCTTTAACGATCTTCTCTGCCTTTTTTCAATTCTTCACTTAATCGAAGCAACGACTCGTGAGAAGGACTTAATCATTATAGACTTATTATTATTTTTTCAATATAATCAGTAAAAATTGAAAGGTGCCTAATGCCAATCTTGTGTAACCCAAAAAAATTTAGAACACAGGGCAAGATTTATGAATTGGTTTTAGTTGGGCCAAGATCGATGTACATCTTTGCCGTAGTGATCGAAATATAAGCAAATATCTCAGCCACATAGGCCTAAGATCGATATGTCCGTAAGGCTCTTCAAACTTATGGTAAGTAGTGTTGGGGCATGTGCCCTAGGTCAATCCATTAACTGTCTTTATGAATACTTTTAGTTAATAAAATAGAGGATTTCATTTGTTGTTTATTATAATTAATTTGCGTGTTTACGTTATAATAAGATCCATGGGTATTTACATAAATATCCTAAATGTCCCAAGTCGATCATTATATTGGGAATAATATTGAATTAAGACTAGTGTGAATCTTGATTGATGATCATATGATGATTTTATGTATAGGGATACGAATCAAGATCACGAGTACTTGTTAGGGAACAAAGTACTGGACCGACCCGCTATGAGAACATCACATGGATTAAGTCATTGTTGTTTCTCATGATAGGTATATATTCCAGTCCTCTGACTTGAGATTACCAGAGACTTCAACATTAGGAACACAGTGATTTGACACAATCAAACGTTGTCTTTAACCAGACGATTATAAAGGTTGTGATTGGTTACTGTGTGAGCAATGTGGTGAAGTTGTGTAATCGAGATAGAATTTGTCCCTCTCATATAAAAAGAGATATCTAGTGGATCCCTCGATGTGTTAGACTTTTAAAAGGCCTAGTTTAAGTGAATTGATATTGATCAATGTCACTTGGATGTTTTCAGTCTACCTAGAGATCGAGACTAGTACGATTGAACATGTTGGATGACAATTTCATGCCTTATGTTTGATCAAAAGGATATCGTGTGACAAAAGGATGTTATATACACTATTGATTAGGTTGTATCGATTTGATATTCGTACGACTTGGGTAGTCATAATGTTTTGCTAGAGGCCGCTTATGACTTGTATACCAAAATATGTTTTGGTACACTGCCAACGTTGTATGAGCCTATTAGGTCGCACACTAAGAATGGTTTTGCGAGATTTTAAGATGATTCAGAAAAATGAGTTTTATGCGATAAAATTCATGACAGAAACGTCCTTGTGGTGTATTACACTTATACTTCTTTAAGTAAGGGTATATGTGTAATTTACTTAACCGTCTATATACAAGGGTTGTATAAACAGACGCTTTAAGTTAGAACACACCCACAAAAGATTAATAGGCCGAAACTCTATTTTCGTTTTAGAAACGACTTAAGGTTTTTGGTATGCTCTGGATCGTTTTGGAGAGAAACAAAAGGATTTGGTATTCTCTCGAAGCTAGCACTTCAAATCTCGTCCGTCGTTCGTGCGTGGACTGCTGATGGAGGGCGTTCGTCATTGGCAGCGCCTTAGAGATCGATCAACCTTCTGAAAGGTATATTGCGATTGAGGTATGATTAAGTTTTTCATGGCTTAAACGTTTTTAATGGAATTAGATTCGGATCCCGTTGGGGTTTTTGTCAAAACTGTTTTGTAATCTCCGCTGCATATGAACCCCAAAACCCACAGTGGTATCAAAGCCTTCGAGTTTGATTCCACTAAATTCATTGCATGTTTTCTTCCGATATATGCATGATATATGATTGAATGCATGTTAATAGTTGATGTATATGTGATATACATAAGTTTCCCGTGAGATTTATTATCATGTTTTGTGTATATGATACATATATTCGTGATTTAATTAAAATCAGTTTCTTACATGCTAGTAACCATGTTAGGTTAATTCAAATAATTTCAATGAATCGAATTTCGTGTTCTGTGATCCATGACACCATTAGGTATAATCTTTATTTTTCGTGTATTGATGCATGGATGAAATCTCTGTAATTCAGTTTGCATATTTAGGTTACATTGTCTTACGTTTCTTGAATTGTATAAGGCTGAATATTAATTTGAAACTAATATGATTAGGTTCGATTGGGATAGTAGTTCATGATTCAATGACATATTTGTGATTATCTGGATGAGGACCGAAATTGCAAATAATTAATTTTCGAAATTGTTTATTTATCTCGTTATATCTATTTTGTTATGAACTTTCTATTCGATAAAGATAGATAACAAATTAGATTAGGAGATATAATCAAAATCGGTTTCGTTATCCATATTGGATAGGAGATAAATATCAAGAATTTTGTTATTGGTGATATGCTAGGATTCAAATATCTAAAGTCCTATTTGGATTAGGATAAGATGATTAGTTAGATGTGGGGCCCGGAGTTAATTAAAAATGTTTTAATTGACTAAATTCTGGATAATAGTAAAATCAGCGAATAGTAATCCTAGCGCACGGAAATTCTTTTATTAGTGAATAGTATAAAAATTTCAAATTGTTTAGTGATTGAACAAATCAATAGAATGTATGATATTTCATTGTTTACATAAAAATCACTAAAACTGAATAAAATCCCTCTATTAAATTTTAAGTCTCATGTCATCCATTTTAAACACTTGTCAACGGCCTCGATCACACTAATATAGTTTCAGCCATTGCTGGGTGTATTGTGTTATCTTGGTGAGACAAGTTAGGTAAGAATTACCTAAATGTTTAAAATGGTCCGACTTAATAAAGCCATCAAAATAGTTTTGAGCTTTAGGCAAATGATGAGATAAAAACATGCTAAGACATAAGATGTCCCGTATCTCATAAAAGTATCTAAAAATTACATAAGATGTAATTGGTAACTGTTACCTACCTAAATAATCTAGTTCGTGTTTCATGCCATAGCTGTCATAGAATTAGGTGAAATATGGATTTTAGTCCCCTAAATAAATAGTATGTTTTAGGAGGGTTGTTAATTTAGTGGGAGTCTATTCCTCTATACTAAAATAAACTTTGCATAATCTTTATTGTAGATCAATGCCATAACAATGGGACTAACATCGCGATTTCTTGAGAAGAATAAGCTATCTGGGACTAACTTTCTTGAGAAACTTGAGAATTGTTCTTAAGCATGAACGCAAGTTGTATGTCCTGGATGCTCCAATCCCCGAGGACCCACCACCCAATGCTACGAAAGTCGTGTGAAGGATGCGCATAGTAAGCATGTCAACGATTCTACCGATGTTGCATGTATTATGTCGGCAACTATGGTTCCCGAACTTCGAGAAGGACATGGAACTAATGGAAGCCTACGACATGGCTATAACGCTGAAGGAAATGTTCCAACAACAAGCTAGGCAAGAAAGGTTCGAGACAGTCAAAAACCTACATTCTTGCAAGATGACTGAGGGTGCGTCAGTTAGTCCTCATGTTCTGAAGATGAAGGGTTATGTTGACCAGCTTGATACACTCGGATTCCCCATAAGCCAAGAGTTGGCTACGGATTTGATCTTGAATTCATTACCAGAGAGTTACTCACAATTTGTGATGAACTACAATATGAATAATATGGAGAAATCAATTTTAGAGTTGCATTTGATGCTCAAAACTGCTGAACAAAATATCAAGAAACCCTCTAGTAATGTGTTGATGGTCCAAAAGGGAAATGGAATGAAGAAGAAAGGCAAAGGCAAGGCTCGAGTTGCCAAGGCTGTTGCTGCACCTGTCGCAAAGCCCGTGGAGCAAGTCAAGCCTCAGCCTGTTCCTGCTTCAAAACACTTAAAAGAAAAAAGGGTAGTGCGACTACCACTACAGGTATTTATGTTATTGAAATTAATTTATCTACTAGTGATTCCTGGGTATTAGATACCGGATGTGGATCTCACATTTGTATAAATGTGCAGGGACTCACCAGAAGTAGAAAGTTGAAGAAAGGAGAAGTCATCCTCCGCGTAGGGAATGGAGCAAGAGTTTCGCCCGGGTCGTTGGATCATATGACTTAGTTTTATCTAGTGGACTTATTTTAACTTTAAATAATTGTTATTTTGTGCCTGCCTTGAGCAGAAACATCATTTATGTTTCATGTTTGGATATGGATGGTTTTGATTTTACTATTGCTAATAATAGATGTTCCATTTCTCGTAAAGGCATATTTTATGCAAATGCTGATTTGTATGATGGTCTTTATATTCTAAGCATGAAAAAGTCCATTGATACTCCAGTCTTTAACATAAATACAAAGAGATTCAAGTCAAATGATTTGAATCAAACCTATCTTTGACATTGTCGTCTCGGGCACATAAACGAGAAACGCATAACGAAGCTCCATAAAGATGGACTTCTAGATTCATTTGATTTAGAAACATATGAAACGTGCGTATCTTGTTTACCGGGCAAGATGACTAAAAGTCCCTTTACTGGACGCTGCGAAAGGGCAAGTGATTTATTGGGTCTAATACATACTGATGTATGCGGTCCTATAAACAAAATGGCTAGAGGAGGTTATCGATACTTCATTACATTTCTCGATGATTTCAAAGCAGATATGGTTATGTATATCTTATGAAACATAAAGCTGAATCATTTGAGATGTTTCGAACGTTTCAAAATGAAGTGCATAATCAACTTAGTAAAACTATCAAAACACTTCGATCAGATCGAGGTGGTGAGTATTTAAGCCAAGAATTTGATGATCATCTTAGAAATTGTGGGATTGTCTCCCAATTGACTCCACCAGCAACTCCACAATGGAATGGAGTTTCTGAAAAGAGAAATCGAACCTTATTAGATATGGTTCGATCTATGAGGAGTCATGCAGATCTTCCATTATCCTTTTGGGGTTATGCATTACAAACGGCAGCTTTCACTCTAAATCGAGTTCCTTCAAAAGCGGTTGATAAAACACCATATGAGATATGGTACGGGAAGAGACCTAGTTTGTCTTTTCTTAAGATTTGGGGTTGTGAGGCTTACGTAAAGCGACAAGTCTCAGAAAAACTAGCACCTAAATCTGACAAGTGTTTATTTGTGGGGTATCCTAAGGAAACAAAAGGATATTACTTTTATAATCCCGCTGAGAACAAAGTGTTTGTTGCTCGGTATGGTGCCTTTATGGAAAAAAAATTTATTTCGAAAGACACTAGTGGGAGAGAAATAAATCTCGAAAAAGTTCAAGAATCGCAGGTAAACACTGAACCGCTACTGGAAGTTCAACAACGTTCCGAACCAGTTGAACCTCCACAAGTGACACAAGGCCCACGTAAATCTAGTAGGGTAAGACATGAGCCAGATTCGGATTTCTCATTACTGATAGTTGTGATGTGTTGCTTATAGACCAAAATGAGCCCACCACTTATCGGAGGCTATAAACTCGGACCAGACTCAGATAAATGGCTAAGTGCCATGAACTCTGAGATGCAATCCATGTATGATAACCAAGTTTGGAACTTGGTTGATTTACCTGAAGATGGTATGACCGTTGGATGTAAATGGGTTTTCAAGAAGAAAATTGACATGGATGGCAAAGTGCATACTTTTAAAGCAAGACTTGTAGCAAAAGGTTTCAGGCAGACTAAAGGTGTTGACTATGATGAAACTTTTTCGCCAGTAGCCATGCTTAAATCCATAAGAATTTTAATTGCCATTGCTGCATATTATGACTATGAAATATGGCAAATGGATGTAAAAACAGCATTTCTTAATGGATAGCTGCTTGAGGACGTGTATATGACACAACCTGAAGGTTTCGTACATCCTGAGAATTCTAGGAAGGTATGCAAGCTTCAAAGATCCATTTATGGATTAAAGCAAGCTTCTCGAAGTTGGAATCTTTGTTTTGATGAAGCAATCAAGGATTTTGGTTTTATTAAGAACGAAGATGAGCCTTGTGTATACAAGAAGGTCAGTGGGAGTGTAGTTGTTTTTCTCGGTACTTGTATGTTGATGATATATTACTCATTGGAAACGACATCCCAACATTGCAGAATGTCAAGTCTGGATTAGGGAAGTGTTTCTCAATGAAAGACTTAGGAAATGCAACCTATATCCTAGAGATAAATATCTATAGGGATAGATCTAAGGGGCTAATCGGTCTAAGTCGAGTGCTTACATAGACAAGGTCTTGAATAGGTTCGGTTTGCAAGACTCTAAAAGAGGATTGTTGCCAATGTCTCATGGCATAAGTCTCAAGAAGCCTCAATGTCCTAAGACAAATTATTAGCGAGAGTATGAATAAGATTCCATATGCATCAGCTATTGGATCTATCATGTATGCCATGTTATGCACTCGATCGATGTATCATATGCTTGGAGCACTACAAGCGAGATATCGTCGAGATCTAGGTGAGAGTCACTTTGGATAGTAAAGAACATCCTTAAGTACTTAAGAAGGACTAAGGAACTGTTCTTAGTCTATGGAGGTTTTGAAAATGATCTAGTTGTAAATGGTTACACAGATGCAAGTTTTCAAACCGATATAGATGATTTTAGATCGCAGTCTGGATATGTGTTTACTTTGAATGGGGGTGCGGTAAGCTGGAAAAGTTCGAAGCAAGAAATCGTGGCAGATTCTACAACGAAGTTGAGTATATTGCGGCGTCGTCGATGCAAAGAAAGGAGGCGATTTGGATCAAAAAGTTCATTTCGAACTAGGTGTGGTTCCAAGTATTGCTAACCCCTGTTTGTTTGTATTGTGACAATAATGGGGCAACAAAGACAAAGCCAAGGAACCTAGATCACACCACAGATCCAAACAAATACTCGGGCGTTTTCATCTCATCGAGAAATTATTGAGAGGGAGACGTAAAGATTTACACAGAGTACCTATCGAAGACAACGTTGCGAGATCCATTGACAAAAGCTCTTCCACAAGCAAAACATGATGGTCATGTTAGATCATTGGGCATTAGATGCATGTATGATTGGCCCTAGTGCAAGTGGGAGATGTTGGGGCATGTGCCCTAGGTCAATCCATTAATTGTCTTTATGAATACTTTTAGTTAATAAAATAGAGGATTTCATTTGTTGTTTATTATAATTAATTTGCATGTTTACATTATAATAAGATCCATGGGTATTTACATAAATATCCTAAATGTCCCTACTCGATCATTATACTGGGAACTATAATGAATTAAGACTAGTGTGAGTCTTGATTGATGATTATATGATGATTATACGTATAGGGATACGAATCAAGATCACGAGTACTTGTTAGGGAACAAATATCGGACCGACCGCTATGAGAATATCACATGGATTAAGTCATTGTTGTTTCTCATGATAGGTATATATTCCAGTCCTCTGACTTGAGATTACAAGAGACTTCAACATTAGGAACATAGTGATTTGACACAATCAAATGTTGTCTTTAACCGGATGATTATAAAGGTTGTGATAGGTTATTGTGTGAGCAATGTGGTGAAGTTGTGTAATCGAGATAGAATTTGTCCCTCTCATATAAAGAGAGATATCTAGTGGATCCCTCGATGTGTTAGACTTTTAAAAGACCTAGTTTAAGTGAATTGATATTGATCAATGTCACTTGGATGTTTTCAGTCTACCTAGAGATCGAGACTAGTACGATTGAACATGTTGGATGACAATTTCATGCCTTATGTTTGATCAAAAGGATATCGTGTGACAAAAGGATGTTATATACACTATTGATTAGGTTGTATTGATTCGATATTCGTACGACTTGGGTAGTCATAATGTCTTGCTAGAGGCCGCTTATGACTTGTATACCAAAATATGTTTTGGTACACTGCCAACGTTGTATGAGCCTATTGGGTCACACACTAAGAATGGTTTTGCGAGATTTTAAGATGATTCAGAAAAACGAATTTTACGTGATAAAATTCATGACAGAAACGTCCTTGTGGTGTATTACACTTATACTTCTTTAAGTAAGGGTATATGTGTAATTTACTTAACCGTCTATATACAAGGGTTGTATAAATAGATGCTTTAAGTTAGAACACACCCACAAAAGATTAATAGGCCGAAACTTTATTTTCTTTTTAGAAACGACTTAGGATTTTTGGTATGCTCTGGATCATTTTGGAGAGAAACAAAAGGATTTGGTATTCTCTCGAAGCTAGCACTTCAAATCTCTGCCCGTTCGTGTGTGGATTGCTGATAGAGGGCGTTCGTCATTGGCAGTGCCTTAGAGATCGATCAACATTCTGAAAGGTACATTGCGATTGAGGTATGATTAAGTTTTTCATGGCTTAAACGTTTTTAATGGAATTAGATTCGGATCCTTTTGGGGTTTTTGTCAAAACTGTTTTGTAATCTCCACTGCATATGATCCCTAAAACCCACAAGTAGCAGTACCGCATGGTGTAGAGCAATGAGAAGAATTGCTAAGGGATAGGGAAAGAGAGAGAGAGAAAGAAGGAAAGGGAGAAAGTGTGAGAGGGAGAAAGAAGGAAGGGGAGAATGTGTGTGTATTGAGCACCGACAAAGGTTGTTCGTTAAAGGTGTTAAGTGTGTGTGGGAGTCTAAGAGAGGGGCCTATCAATGAGGAGGGTATTGATTGTGCATGCCTGTGCTTGAAAAGACAATGGGGGAGTGGGTAGGTGTTTTGTTTATTTTAAGGGTAGTTCAGGAATTATAAATATATTGTTGGGTAGACTTATAAAGTTTTAGAGTCGCATTATGTGCACCCCACTGATTACTCAGGAGCGCTGTATTTACAAGGGCACCTCGCATTTTTCTCAAGGCACCCAGGAATTATAGCAAAATTCCCTTCCTTTGTCCAGTATCGCACCCCACCATTAACTCGAAATAAAATCGCGTGAAGCCCATAAAATTGTCCAAACCCTCTTCATGCCATAGTCCTCTCTTGCCTTGCCCTACTCCTCTCTCGTGATCTATCACTAAGACATTAGCCCTTGTCTCGATTGACGCTAATCGAGTCTCATCAGGAAAGTATTTATGTGATTAGTCTTAATAGGTACCTACCGAGACCCGTTATTGAAGTATTGGGTATCAGCAACCGAGACAACATCATAGCATGAATGTGATCCCCAAGTTACTCGTTTGGGTTGGGAAGGGCAAATGTGTCTTTCAAGTTTAAAACAAAATAAATAGGGTACCCTGAGTAATCGGTAGGGTGCGCATATCACGACTCAAATTTTAAGATGTTATTAGGTGGGCCATTTAAATTGGGTGGAAACAAAGGAATAATGTATTGCAATAATAGCCCTCTTTATTAATGATTATGCCTTCATCACGTTTATTGCATTAGTATTGGTGTGGAATAGCATAAAACTTGCCTCGAGATGTGTGCAGACACAAGTGATCGGAGGAAAGGGTATGCTTAAATTCCAACCGTAACGCTTATATCTTCTTGATTTCTTGCTCTTACTTTAGCATTAGAGTGCTCTCCTCGGAGTTCCCGACTCCGAGTCTGTTTTGCGGTTTGCTCTCACGAAGGACGTTGACGTTTGCTTCAGGATTCTTGTGGTTCATTATTCCGGATCGTAGTGCGGTCATTAACGTATCATCTGACACTAAAATGAGGGCCATCGGTCATGGTGGTGAAAACTATAAACTCTGGAGCACGAACTCCTTAACGTACAGAACGTGTTGTTACGCACGATCTCCCTGAAATCTAAGAAGACCGTAGGCGGGAATTTATGAGACGCTCTCCATCACATAGAGATCAACATGTTCGACATGTTGATCTTAGAAGCGAGTTAGAATAGAGGCGAGTAGAGAAAGGAAAAGAAAAGGTCTGAGACCCTTAAGGAGCAAGACACAATGAAGTGAATGAGTAATGAGAATGACTCAGCCACTTGCAAGATCGATTCGAAGCGTTAAGCAGAGAAAAACATGGCAGAACAGTTTCGGCAAGATCCGAAACCGACCACAATCAATAAGACATCGATATGAGGATGGAATGAAGGTTGCAAGAGCGACTTAAAGTTGCCACAACAAAGGAGATGGTTCTCCCAACAAAAAAATCGAATGAGTTGATCATCTATAAAAGCAGGCTCGCCTCCTTTCGCTTTGGAGATAGTGGATGGACCCTTACCAAAAGGATTTAAAAATGCCAAGCATCGACAAATATGATGGTAGAGAAGACCCAACTGAGCATGTTCTCAATTTTAATGCAGTATTATTCCTCCATGTCGTCTCTAATGCGATCAAGTGCAAGGGTTTTCCTCAAATATTAAAGGGACTGGCCCAGATATGGTACCGCCATTACCTGCAATGTCAATCAATTCATTCGAACAGTTGAGTGAACGATTTGTCAATCAGTTCATAGGGATTAAGACTCGTGCCAGAAGTTCAGTTATAAGTCGGTATTCATAGGTTTTTAGTAGTCTATTTTAGTATATTTAATTATTAAAAGTATTAAAAATATATATTTAATTATATTCTTTGGTCATTTTTAGGTGAAACGGAGTGCACGGTTGAATTCGTGGCTGAAAAATACTCAAAATGAAGTATTTACTTGCAGTGATCGGATGCCGGATAGTTTGCCTCGAAATACGCATTGCGCGGTGGGTCGAATAGCGGACAGCGTGTTCCGGCCAATCAAAGCATGCCATGTCAGTGTTTGACCAATCAGAAGATGACACATCAGCAGTTCCCAACACCTGGGTGTCAGGTGTCACGCGCCTGTTGGTCCACAGCGTCAACACAAAGCCAGCGCAACCAATCACGCGTTGCCACGTCACCTTGCGCAGCCATGTCACCTGCAAGACATTTCATCGCGTTTCAGAATCTGTAGATCTGCCTCGATATCTGTGCGAGCACAAACTCAAAGATTTTTGCTCGGAATCGCGCGATTTTCTTTTGCCAGCGCGCGTCCACGTGGTGCTCTCCCATTCGACCAGCGCGTCAAATTGACGTGGTTAGGCCAATCACACGCGGACATGTGGCGCTACGAATCGCGCGACGACAAGTCAGCGAAGACAGCAGACAGTCCAATAGAACGGCGACACGTGGCACGAACAACGAATCACGCTGTGACACGTGGCAGAGTTCGATTTTTGATATAAAAACACCCCTACGATGCTCCTCGGCGCACAAGTCACGTACTTAACCCCTAAAATTAGTATCGGAGTACAATTTGGAGTATTTTTATATATTAGGAACCTATGTATTATTAGAAAGGGAATTAATTAGTAATTTTTTAGAGATCAATTATTAGTTTTTAGTATAGATTTTTTAATATGATGTCCGAGTAATTAATTTCTTGCCTAAGTCGAAGGGGAAGCAAGTCGGAATTATGGATTCGAAGCATATTATGTGAAATCTTTTATTTTATTAGTTAATTAATTTAATTTCTCCTATTTCATTGTTGTTGATTTAATTATTATGATTTAGATCTATGATATGTATATGGCCAGTGCATGCTTTTAGTTGGACAATCTATTGTTATTTGGAATATTAGTATCCGTGTAATTGTGTTTTTAGACCAATAAAGTAACAAACATTCACCAGTTTGCCGTAAAACCCTTTCGGATCTTGAATGTACAACAATTGAATCTAGGTTAAATCGGTAGCGGTTGCGACCCGATTATTTAGGATTAGTTTTCCAATAGATCTCTATTACTGCGGTTAGTGTGTTAAACCTGATTGGCGGATGTCTAAGGTTATACATTAATTAGGGAAATAGTTAGTGGCGGATGTCCCGACTATCGGAATTAGGGGAATTAGGAATTTCCGACGGATGTTGATTTTCTATGGCTAATTTAGGAGAATTTAAATTAATAACTTTTTTTGGGAAAGATTGAAGGCCATGATTGTTATTGAATCTTGATTCTGATTTGAAGAACTAGAGATTTAGGTGTTATTTAGGCATTAATTAGGTGTTAATTAATTATTAATTAATTGTTTTAATAATTAGTTTAGTTGTTTTATTTATTTAGTTTAAATAGATTAGTTAGTTTAATTATATTTATTTTAAAACCTCTGATTTTCCTTTTTTTGTTGTTTTAACCTAAAAAAGACAACCATTCTCTGTGGGATCGACCATTTGCCACTATTCTACAAAATAGTTGGTTTACGAAACTTTACTTTATTGACATGTTCGTCGCGCGTCAATTTTTGGCGCCGTTGCTGGGGATTGGTATATTTCTTTCTTTGGCTTATTGTTATTTTTATTTTATTTTTATTTTATTTTATTTTGCTATCTAGTTCATTGCTCTTAATATGTATCCAGGCAATATCTCGAGTTCCACTGACCAAAAACTTGACCGAATAATATCCATGATGGACCATATTCTCTCCTCTAGTGAAGTGCAAGTCAACACCGCGATGGACTCCTCCTACCCCCATAATTATGGTCGATACGAAGACTCACATTATTATAATGTGAATGGGGTAGGTATGCCACATAATAGATATCAATATTTTAACATGAATTCTTTTGTGCAACAGGTCGAAGTTTGCGAAATTTGTGGAGACTATTCTCATTCTGCAAACAATTGCCCCTATTATCCACAGTATGAGAATTATCAATGTGCTAACTATGCATCGCAACAACCCGACTTCTCTGGATTCATATCACATGCACAGGTTCCTCAACATGAAGGAAATCAACAGTTTCATCAAAGCCTCTCCTTGGAAAATATAGTGATGCAAATGATATATCAAATGAGAGAAAGTGTGCAAGACTTTTGACGGGTTTGTCATAATATACAACAACTTGATTTTAGTTGTCCAGGATCGAAGGACTTGGTAACCGTCTTAGATCAAGATATTGCCAGTCGTCGAAGAAAAATTGATGAAGCAGAGTTGTGTAGTACACAACCAACTTTTAACCCAGATGAGGATGTGAGTGTTGATACGTTGACGAATCTTGAGGTGAAAGATGATACACGATGGAAGACTATTTGATAGAAACATCCGAAGAATGTGAAGTCTTTCAAATTGAGCCAGAGATTGTCATTGCACTAAATGAGGGAGAAGATGAGATGAACTTTGATGTCAATTCAGACAAGCCGGAGAAACTGCAAATAGAGAGCAAGAAAGACCAACTTATGGTGTTGGTACAACCACCTACCCTCCCATGCACATTTGGTACACCTTTTAAGGGGTTGGAAGTAAGGGAGCGTTTGTAGATCTTCTATACTGCCGACACCTTTGTATTGGATGATCCTGATATGATAGATTCTTTCATGTTGGAAGTCCCGAATGAGCTCCTAAATCTGAAAAAGGGCGTGCATGCTTCATTGCCCAAATACGTAGATGCGCCATTCGTTGTTGACATCTCTAAAGGAGAGGGCATTACGTGACCAATCATCTAAGTCTAGCCAAAGACTTAAAAGAAAGGCGACTCGTTGGGAGGCAGCCCAACTTTTTTTTTTATTTTTTTTATTTCTTGCATTTATTTTAGTTTTAGTTCAATTTTAGTTTTTTATTATTTTTAATAACACTCTAATTTGGTCTCTTTATTTTTACAGGTGTTGGAGGGTTGGAGCGCTAAGTTTTACAGGTTTGACTTTGGATTACATTTTTAACATAATTTGAGCATTATTTTTTTTAAGGAATTAACATGTTTATAGGATTTTAGGTGTTTTGAGACTTGGTTGGGACATACCTAACTTAAGTCGTTGCATTAGTGGCAGGTTTTTGAGTAGACCCAAAACCCTAAATTTCATTCCATCATCTTGTTGATTTTACCCTTAGTTGACAGACTTCGGGCTCGCAAGACTTGATTGAAATCTTTTTAGTTAACTCCTATATTTACTAATTCTTGCTCTTGTTATATCGTTATTTCATAGTTTCCTTATTCACCTACACATTAGAGATTTTGTGCGTTCACTAGTTTTTAGAGACTTTTTGTTATGCATGCATTTGTATCGTTTCTTATCCATGTCTTTCTTCACCACTATCTTTTTCTTTTTGTCATATGGATGCCTTGACTTGTTTTAAACCTTGAGGACAAGGTTCAGAATAAGTTTGGGGGTGTTTTAGGAATTGTGGATTGTTTGGGATGGATTTTTTGCGAAAGACTGCGGTGAGATCGTTTAATTTTTTTTATGCGGTTATATGCAGATATTGGATGGTAATGGTGGTGTTTTATATCATTTCTTCCATTTCTTTCATTTCTTGTCTATTCATATTCCTTTCACATTTCATTAGGAATTGATACGCTTTCATGTATATATATGCATATATATATATATATATATATATATTATTAAGAGTCACCCGAAACTTTGTTCATGCTTTTGGTTGTGGATGAGTAAATTACAGTTGCTTTTTTGACTTGAAACTTAGAGAAAATTAGGAGAAACATTTAATCAAGTTCGTAGCTCAGCATTTTTATGATTTCATGATTACAGACTTAGATGATGGTTGGACTTAGTGCTAGATGACGAAAATGAGTAAACGGTCAAATTTATCCAAGTTATATTATTTGACCCACATTAGGGGATTTGTGTAACGGCCGGAAAATCCGACTTATGCCACGGTCAAGTCAGGGTCGTTTGTGGGATCCACTTGTCGAAATGCGTATGTCTGAATCTCGAGTGGAGATGATAATTATTGAGAAATGTATACGTGGAGAATTCGGGCAGCTGAAACACGAACGGGAATGTGCCTCGAGTCGCGTGCCAACGTGTGACCGAGATAGTCGCTTTATAAGGTTTTAAAATGTACATTGGATACACCTCGTGATGCGTGTAGCGTGAATATCAAGATAATTTTGGTCAAGCATGATAATTTTGGTCAAGCATAGAGGCGGTGGATAAAGAGGTAAAATTATTGAGTTTGCCTCGAGATTCGTGTTATACGAGGACACTTTTGATTTGAAATTAAAAGAGAAAGAGAAATAATATATATATATATATATATAAATCAGCTAAGAAAAAAAAAAAGAGAAAAGAAGATCGGAGAGAGAGAAAAGAGAGAGAGAGAGAGAGAGAGAGAGAGCAGGAGATCGGGGAAGAAGAAGAAAAGGGGCGGCGGACGCGACGATGGCGAACGGCCAACCGAGCGACTCCAATAAATCGAGCCGGCAAAGGTGGCGGATGGGCAGAAGCAGAAGCGCGACGAGATAGCGTCTCAGAATGGCGCGACGCAAGGCGAGAAGATCGCTGCAGCGAAGCGGCTACCAACGGCAGCGATCGCGGCGGATCGGCTGGCGGTGCGGATGCGCGATATCGCAGGAGGCGGTGGCGATCGCGCAGGCGGCGTGTGGCGATCGCGGCGGGGCCAACGGTGCAACGATGTAGCGGCGGCGAGGAAATGAACCGAGGCGGCGGCACAAGGCAGTGGGACGACGACGCCGGCAGCGGCGGTGGCGCGACCGTGGAACAACAGCGACGCAGGCAGCGGCGATGGCGCGACGGCGGCGCGGTAGCGGCGATGGCGCGGTGAACGACGCGATGGCGTCGTTGGACCGATCGTTCCTCGACGAGGGGTGCGAATCGACGAATGTCGACAACGCGATGGAGGTGAGGTGTACTTCGCCTAATTTCAGTGCGATTTGAATGATTTTAGTAAATTAGCCCTAAAATGTCTAAATGGACACCATAGAGTTAGGAGTCGGGTGTCGGGTGCGCAAATCGAGACGCGAGCGAGTCGTTTTGAGGTTCGCGATTTCTCGAGGTAAGTAAACCAGTTAGGAAATGTACAGTGTTTTCTTTTCATTCTATTGGCTATTGTTCACTGCTTTGTGATAACTTCCTTTCATTCTTATTGATTGCTGCTTGGTGATAGCTATATTTGCAATTGTTGTTGGTCGAGTGGTCCATTGGCAAGTGAGTTATGGTTACTGTTATCTACGATATGAGTGTTAGGGTTGGGAGGCAGGGGTCTCGTTCTAGATCCGGGTCTGTGAATGTCTTATAATCGCAAGGGTTAGGGCTGGGAGGCTGGGGTCTCTTCCTAAACCTGAGTCTGTTAGGCTTTTGCTGCGACTCAACGACCTTTTGGTCGGGACTTCTTGTGGTTTGTTTTGTTTGTATTTCGGGACCCTCATTTATCGATTGACTTGTTGATGGATTGTTTACAGTCTTTTATATTCATGTGTTACCTGTTCATTTCTTTCTAATTGATGAATTCGACTGTTTTACTTGGTTTGAAATGTTGTATATGTCCTACTGGATTTACTTACCTGGGCTTGTCATTCTCGTGTTTGACTGAGTGCAGAGCCGCAGACGGGTAGCAAAGGGAAAGCTCCATAGCTAGGTAATTTTTGTATATTTTTTATTTACTCTCCTCCGATGTGATACATTTATGTTGGGTTCCCCATTTAGGTTGCCTAACTCATTTTAAAAATGTTGTTGAGTTATTTATTTATAGTAATTGCTTCTGCTAAATTGTAAAACTTGCAAGATATTAATAACTCAACTTAAAATTGTGAAAATTGTGTATAATAAGGGAATAGCATACGTATAGCATACGTATAATTGAGTTATTTATATTGTTGAGTTATTTATTTATAGTAATTCACTCTTAATATTTCGTCGTTCCTATTGAGTTGGTTCATGATCCACCGTCACTAACATACGTATATTTGTTGTATGCCCGCGAGATTATAAATCAGTCTCTTTAATCGAGTGAGTCTCAACCCAACTCGTACCCTCTATCAGGTTACGATGGATAGTAGTCGGACCTGACGTGGCAATAGCATGCATATGTTCCTGGCTCTGCTGTACTTGACTATCCATACGCCCATGCAGATACGTTGAAATCTCGATCCAAATGAAGCAGGTTGTCCTTATCCTGACTAGACCTCTGTCCATGACCCTGCACTTGACCGGAACTCCGACTATCTTTGACCACTGCCTCTGCCATCAGCCCTATGATGGTACTGATGCTGAGGACCTGACGGTGTTGGCTATTGTAGTGCACTAGTGTAACTCTACGCTGGACCAACTAACATTGGTGCCATATACGCCGCATATGGTGGAAACACAATAGATCTTACACTTTAAGCTCGATTTGTTAGCCGCAACCGTTTCACTCTCTTTTTCCTTCGATCATCTCCAGACCCTCGCACTGACTATAATGATGTGGATATATGACCGATACTCCGGCGCGTGTGCTCCCAAAGCTCTCACCATCCATAGCCCTCGCTTAAGCCTCATGTATTGTGCTCGCAGCCATCGTCACCCAACATCACCAACAAATTCTAGTAAACCGTGTACGACGTAGTACGTTTGGTCAGTGTCCGTGTCAGCTCCCGACATACCTCATCACGCATATATACCGATCCATATACTGTAACCGACTCCCCGATCCTCTGTCAAATGGTTTGAAAGTCAGTACTCTTCAAGTACAGACTGTTCCCCATTGACGCCACCGTAGCGCGTAACTAGACATTGGCCTCGCCGAACAACGAAGCTGATATGATGCTCGACCGCATATGATTTGGTGTGGCTAAGACGTCATGAACCTTTGCTGCTCCGAGATTCATACCACTATGAACTTTTTTGAGTGATGTCGTTGAAACTCGCGTGACTGCCTCGCCTTAGCCGTCCTTCTAATTCCCATATCAGTTGGCTCGCTCAGCGTCTCCTCATGTAAGTACGAGTTCAACCCGTTCACTCGAACACACTTGTTGTTTGTTTGTTTTTTTTTTCTATCATGATTTGTCAAGTGTGTTATTCTTTTCTTAGAAACTTTAAACGCACGTGTTTACTTGCACAGAAATTCCTTTCCCTACGTTTACTAACGCATCTGAACAAATTTTAAAATGTGAACGGTCTTGAGATGTATAATCTCGTAAGATTTATACTTAAGTGACCACTAACTGTTGGAACGATTTGCAGACTCTACCTCAACTCGTAACACTTAATTCATTTATAAGTCCCTAAAGGTGGTGGTCGACTTCACCGACCCTAAGACTATAAATGCATAGTTTCACCAAAGTGGAGTTACTTGGGCTTCTGATCCAACAGTACTATTCCAATGCTTTCGTCAAATCTAAAGGAGTCAGTACATGATGTAATCGTTAGCTCTCAAGTCATCTTAACACTCTGCTCCCTTAGAGTCTGCGTAATCCCACTTGTCTCACAATTTATTTGTAGGGCACCTATTGATTTCTTATTCCTAACATTTCACCTTCTACCTAGTCTCAAACTTTGTCAGCCTTCCAATCCCTCATTATACGCAATTTTCACAATTTTAAGTTGAGTTATTAATATTTTGCAAGTTTTACAATTTAGCGGAAGCAATTACTATAAATAAATAACTCAACAATAGTTTTAAAATGAGTTAGGCAACCTAAATATGGAACCCAACATAAATGTATCACATCGGAGGAGAGTAAATAAAAAATATACAAAAATCACCTAGCTATGGAGCTTTCCCTCTGCTACTCGTCTGCGGCTTTACACTTAGTCAAACACAAGAATGACGAGCCCTGGTAAGTAAATCCAGTATGACATATACAACATTTCAAACCAACTAAAACAGTCGAATTCATGCAATTAGAAAGAAATGAACAGGTAACGCATGAATATAAAAGACTGTAAACAATCCATCAACAAGTCAATCGATAAATGAGGGTCCTGAAATAAAAACAAAACAAACAACAAGGAGTCCCGACCAAAAGGTCGTTGAGTTGAGCAAAAGTGCAACAGACTCGGGTTTAGGATGAGACCCTAGCCTCCCAGCCCTAATCCTTGCGACTATGAGACATTCACACACCCGGATCTAGGACGAGACCCCTACCTCCCAGCACTAGCCCGTACGACTATGAAACATCCACAAACCTTGTGTTTAGGACGAGATCCCTGCCTCCCAGCCCTAACACTCTCATATCACAGATAACAGTAACCATGAATCACTTGCCAATGGACAACTCAACCAACAACAATGTCTACGTTGACCTTGCGGGACTAGCTCGGGGGTCAACATGGGTTTAGGCCAGGCGGGGCCCAATTTGTGGAAAATTGGGCCGTCACAATTTGCTCTATTATAGTGAAAGTGAGAAGTACTAACATGAGTATTCTTAGTGTAGAACATCCCCACAAGTTTCCACAGGAAATGGAGCAGGGAAACTTAGGGTGGAAAAAAGTGAGAAAACCGATCCATAAGAAATGGAGCAGGGACCGTATTAATTGAAAAAAGAAAAAAGGATTTAGAGAAGAAGAAAATAAAATAAAAATGAAAAAAATGAATAAAGGAGGAAGTTGTGAAACTCCTCAAATAAAAGATTTAGCTCGAGTGCTTTCACTATATTAAGTGAAATTTGAACTTATGTGCTTGAATGTATAAACCAATGAAACTTGTGATTAGTTGATGGTCTTTTTTTCACCGAGTCTTTTGTCTTGAAAGTGAGATCTTAATTTCGTTTGACTTGCGAGACTTGACATATCATAATTCTGAAATTTTCCGTGTTACTTGTTAATTTGATGACTATGTAAATCAAAGGAACTCCATGAATTTGGGTCGGGTATAGGATTACTTGAGTCAATGCATTATTATATTAGAAGTCTAGTTTAGTTTGTGTTGTCATTTACACCTTTGCTCTGGACGAGCAAAATCGTAAGTTTGGGGGTATTTGATAAGTCGGTATTCATAAGTTTTTAGTAGTCCATTTTAATATATTTAATTTTTAAAAGTATTTAAAATATATATTTAATTATATTTTTTGGTCATTTTTAGGTGAAACGGAGTGCACGGTTGAATTCGTGGTGGAAAATACTCAAAATGGAGTATTTACTTGCAGTGATCAGATGCCGGATAGTTTGCATCGAAATACGCATTGCGCGGTGGGTCGAATAGCGGACAGCGTGTTCCAGCCAATCCAAAGCATGCCACGTCAGCGTTTGACCAATCAGAAGATGACACGTCAGCGGTTCGTAACACAAAGGTGCCAAGTCTCACGCGCCTTTATGATCCACAGCGTCAAAACAAAGCCAGCGCAACCAATCACGCGTTGCCACGTCACCTTGCGCAGCCACGTCACCTGCAAGACATTTCATCTCGTTTCGAAATCTGTGGATCTGCCTCGAGATCCGTGCCAGCACAAACTCCCAGATTTTCGCTCAGAATCGCGCGATTTTCTTCTGGCAATGCGCGACCACGTGGCGCTCTCCCATTCGTCCTGCGCGTCAAAATGAAGTGGTTCGGCCAATCACACGAGAACACGTGGCGCTAACTCACATCAGACAAAACGAACAGGCCAGGAGCTCGGCGAATCGCGCGGCGACAAATCAGCAATGACAGCAAGCAGTCAAATAAAACGGTGACACGTGGCGCGAACAGAAAAAAAAGCGAATCACGCTGTGACACATGGCAGAGTCCGATTTTTTATCTAAAAATACCCCGACGATGCTCCTCGGCGCATGAGTAACGTACTTTGTAACGGCCCCGATTTTTCACAAAGTCGGGGCCGAGTCAATCTCGCAAAGTCAACGCAGGCCTAGACAGCCTTCCAATCCATCATTATAGGTAAATTCACAATTTTTGAGTTGAGTTATTAATATTTTTCAAGTTCTACAAATTAAGTGGAAGCAATACTACATGAAATAACTCAACAATAATATCAAGGAGTTAGGCAACCTAATTGTGGAACCCAGCATAAATGTATCATCAGAGGAGAGTAATACAAGACGTACAAAACTCACCTAGCAATAGAGCTTTCCCTCTACTACTCGTCTGCGACTCTGCACTCAGTCAAACCCAAAATTGACGAGCCAATGTAAGTAAATCCAGTAGGACATATGCATCATTTCAAAACATAACTAAACCAATCGTATTCATGCAATTAGAAGGAAAGGAAACATATCACGCATGAATATAACAGACTGTAACAAATCAGTGGATGAGTGAGGCCAAATAACAAGGAGTCCCAACCAAAAGGTCGTTGAGTCGCGGCAAAAGCCCAGCAGACTTAGGTTTAGGACGAGACCCCAGCCTCCCAGCCCTAACCCTTGCGACTATGAGATATCACAAACCCGGATCTAAGACGAGACACCTGTCTCCCAGCCCTAGCCCGTGCGACCATGAAACATCCACGGACCCGGATAAGAGCCCCCAACGTACACTCAATTGGGAGATATCAACGGACGACCAGGAAAGACATCGGGTTTAGGACGAGACCCCCGCCTCCCAGTCCTAACCCTCTCGTATCGCAGATAAAAGTAACAATGACTCACTTGTCAATGGACCACTCAACCGACAACAATTTCGAAGATAGCTATCACAAAGCAGTAATCAACAATAGTGAAAGGAAGCTATCACGAAGCAGTGAACAATAGCCAATGGACCACTCCAAGCAATAGCACTTTCAAATATAATATCCAAGCCATGAATAACAATATCAAAGCAATGATCAACAATATCAAAGCAATGAAATTACTGTACAATTCCTCACTGATTTACTTACCTCGAGAAATCACGAACCTTAAAACGTCTCGCTCGCGTCTCGATTTGCGCACCCGACACCGACTCCTAAGTCCCTTGTGTCTATTTATACATTTTAGGCCTATTTTACTTACAACACAACTAAATTTGGTGAAATAAAGCTCACCATGTCCTTCAAAACCATTTAAATCCATCGCAACGTCGAACTCGTCGAAGTCACGTCTCCGATCGATCGACAACACGCCACCGCGCCGTTCATCACGTCGCAGCCACACCATAGTCGCACCACCGTCGCGGCCAACGTCGCTGCCACACCACCGTCGCGCCACCGCAGCTGCAGGCGTCGCCGAGCCACTGACGGAGCTGCGCCATCCCATTGCGCGTGCGCCGCGCGCTCATTGTCGTCCCATTGCGGCGTTACTGCGCCCGCTTGGCCGCCGTCTTCGAGTTGCTCGCCAAGCCGCGCAGTGTCTGGTTCGTCGTTGCAGCCCGCCGCCATCGGAGTCGCTGGTGCTTCGCCTTAAAGTCGTCGTCGCGTTGCCGCGTCGCGCCGCCGGCCCCACCGAGACCGCCGTCGTCGCCGCGCGATCGCTACCATCGCCCTGCGAGATCGGCGCTGCCTCGCGCGATCCCGCCGTCCTCCGCTGGCCGCGCTGCTGGTCACTCCACCTCACTATCGGCGTTACTGCCGCCGCCGTGATGTCGGAGCTCCGTCGTGCGTCGATCTCCCCCGGTCTGCTCTCTCCTTTATCTTTTCTCTCTCTCTCTCTTCCGATCTTATTTTTTTCCTATCTTTATATGATTATATAAATATATTTATATATATTCATATATATCTATATATATATATATATATGCATTTTAATTTTAATTTTCCTTTTTTTATTTGACCATATTAAAATTACTGAGTCACATTACGCCGCTACCTCGGTCCGCGTCGACACGCGACTCGAGGCACGTCCCCGTTCGTGTTCCGGCTCTACGCATTCCCCGCATATACCAAGTCGTAAAACAGCTCAACAATTAGCAATTTAATCTCAAATTGGATATTACACCTTACCTTGGAGTCTCCACCCGAAACTCGGACATACGCATTTCGACGAGTAGATCCCACAAACGACCCTGACCTGACAAGTGACACAAGTCAAATTTTCGAGCCGTTACAGTCTTCCCAACGAATTAGAATTTCGAGCTCGAAATCGAAGCAAGTCTCAAAGGATAATGGTGTTTTATGAATGAAGACCCAAGGCCATACCTGCCCAAGGCCATGCCCCCATCTTACTCTGTAGGACTGGGCTCCTCCGCGACAAGCTGGGCTCCTTCGTGACGAGCTGGGCTCCTCCGAGACCTCCAAGCAAAGAATACACCATTTGTCTCCTCCCATTAATATATGTCAGGGCAACATCCTCGCAACATATATTGGAATACAATTGAATACAAATGAACATTTAAATTTCATTATCCAGCGTCACTAACATACGTATATATGTTGTTTGTCCGCGAGAATATAAATCAGTCTCTCTAATCGAGTGAGTCTCAACCAACTCGTACCCTCTATCAGGTTACGATGGATAGTAGACGGACCTGACGTGGCAATAGCATGCATATGTTTCTGGCTCTTCTGTACTTGGCTGTCCATACGCCCATGCAGATACATTGAAATCCCGATCCAAATGGACCATGTCCATGTCCTTATCCCTATTCATGACTAGATAGCTGTCCCTGTCAGTGCACTCAGCTGGATCTCTGCCCCTGTTTCTCGCCACTGTCTCCTTATGCTAAGGATCTGATGGTGACGGTTGTTGTCCTATACTAGCAAAACTCTGCGCTGGTCCATCTAACACTGGCGCCATACACGCCGCACATGGTGGAAACGCGATACGCTCTGAGGTTGATCTCTTTGCCACGACCGTCTAACCCTCGTTTTACTTGATCATGTGTTTGAGCCGTCGTCACTACCTCAGACGAGTCCAGTAGACCGTGTACAAAGTAGTAAGCGTGGCCGGCGTCAGTATCGACTGCACTCCAGCCTACTCCATCAAGCGTAGATACCGATCCATATAATGCATCACCATTCTTGAACTCAGCCCAATCCTTGAGTGTCCCCATCAACGCCACCGTAGTGCGTAACTAGACATCGGCCTCGCCGAACAACGAAGCTGATACGATGCTCGACCTCATATGATCTGGTGTGGCCAAGACGTCATGAACCTTTGTTGCTCTGAGATTCGTACCACCGTGAACTTTTTCGAGTGATGTCGTTGAAACTCGCGAGACTGCCTCGCCTTAGCCGTCCTTCTAATTCCCATATCAGTTGGCCTCTTCTCATGTAAGTACGAGTTCAACCCATTCACTTGAACGCACTTGTTGTTTGTTTGTTTTTTTTCTATCTGTCAAGTGTGTTATTCTTTTCTTAGCAAATTTAAACGCACGTGTTTACTTGCACAGAAATTCCTTTCCCTACATTTACTAACGCATCTAAACAAATTTTTAAATGTGAACAGTCTTGAGACGTACGATCTCGTAAGATTTATACTTAGGTGGCCACTAACTGTTAGAACAATTCGCGGACTCTACCTCAACTCGTAACACTTAATTCATTTATAAGTCCCTAAAGGTGGTGGTGGACTTCACCGACCCTAAGACTATAAATGCATAGTGTCAATAAAGTAGAGTTACTTGGGCTTCTGATCCAACAGTACTACTCCAAAGCTTCGTCAAAGCTAAAGGAGTCCGTACATGATGTCATCGTTAGCTCTCAAGCCATCTCGACACTCTGCTCCCTTAGAGTCTGCGTAATCCCACTTGTCTCACACTTTGTCAGTATTTAAATTCTTGCTTGGAGCATAAATAGGCATTGTTGAACTCTCTTGATTTTTACTTTGCTTGGCAATCTATATATATATATATATATATATATATATATATATATATATGTATTGTTATGCCCACATCAAGAGCTGCCATGATTTAACATCTGTTGGTTAATTTGTTTCAAGTGCATTTTAAAAGTTATGATCATCATTTTGAAAGCCTCAGTTTTAGGTACCCTCTACTATGGTCCTCAAGTCATCATCATATTGAAAGCCCTTCATCCATTATCTCATATTATAGAATTCATTCGATTTTTTTATGATGCATTTCTTTTGTCGCTAGATAGTATGGAAGCAATTTGCACAACTAGATACAACTCAATTACCTATGCAAGTAATTGAGACAGCACAGTCTAAATTTAGACTACGAGGCACTTATATTTGGTCGCGGTCAGCCAATTACTAACAATCGTGACTCAGGTAACAAGTGCAAGAAATATGAGCTTAACCTGATCCCATGCCTCCTCGGCCACTGAGGGCCCTGCCTGAATCCTGCAGCACCACGATTATTCTTAGACCAGGTCTGAAGTGTCATCGCGTTTTCCATAGCCACGATTCCTCGAATCAGTGTAAAATTATCGATATCATATATAGGATATAACAACACAACAAATATATTATATATGATACATTTTTATTTTCCCAAACTCTCCTTACTTCCCAACGAAGACCTAAGTAAGGATCATATGCACTACAAAAAATAGTAGATCAGAAACGGAAATTTTCGTCTCTGATTTGCATAAATTCCATCTCTAATTGAGATCTGCAACGGAACAGAGACGGAATAAATTTCGTCTCTAAAATTGTCGACGCCGATTCAATCAGAAACGGAAATGTGATTCCGTTTCTGATTAGAGACGAATTAGAGACGGAATAAATTTCGTTTCTTATTAGAGACGGAATAAATTTCGTTTCTTATTAGAGACGGATTAGAGACGGAAATTAGAAACGGAACAGAGACGGAACTGAAATGGAAATTTTTCAAAATGGTACAATTGTAATTGCATTCCGTCTCTGATCTATTTCTTATTAGCAACGAATCAGAGACAAAATGCATTATTTCCGTCTCTGATCCGTTGCTAATCAGAAACGAATCAGAGATGGAATTTATGCATTCCGTCTCTGATCAGTCTCTGATTAGCAACGGATCATAGACGGAATGCATTATATCCGTCTCTGATCCGTTGCTAATCAGAGACGGATCAGAGACGGAATTTTTCCTTTCCGTCTCTGATCCGTCTCTGATTAGCAACGGATCAGAGACATAATGCATTATTTCCGTCTCTGATCCGTTGCTAATAAAAAATGGATCAGAGACGAAATTTCTCCATTCCGTCTCTGATTCGTTTCTGATTTGCATCTATTCCTCGAAAATTAGAGACAAAATAGCAACGGAATCTGTGAATTTCGTTGCTAATCCGTCTCTAATTTTCATTTTTGTTTAGTTTTCAAACATAAACTCAATCCAATTGGTTCTCCAACCTATAACATGAAAATAAAACCATAGGACCTACTTCATCGCCTGCACCCCCTCCAATAACTCCTTGGGGGTGCTAACATCCCCCAAAAAAGCAAAATTTGACATTCATACATCAACAATATATTTCAACAAATATTCAAATGAGAGAAAAAAAATGTAAAATCCAAAATTTGAAAAAGATTTATATATCCACGAAAAATTGTCAAATATAATAAATGCTCCAAATTTCTAAGTATTCACAAAAACCACCAATCCTATTGTTCAACAACCACAAAAAAACTTACAATCCTCCAAATATGCACAAAAAGAATTATCAATCTAAAAGTCATGTAAACAACTATAAAAGTTACATGATATGCTTTAAATTCCTCATCTCTCACTTGAAAACCAGATTATGGCAGGTATTGTCACAGGGATATGGGCAATCAATGGCATTAACTCCCACTCGATCGAAGAACCAGTCACCTACCGATAGGGCCATGCTTTGCAAATATTGCAAAATAGATCAAACTCATGAGAAAAAAAAAATGAAATCATACCTAATGATTTAAGTTACAAGCCTATAGGCCGAGAATTGACAAATGAGCAAAAAATGTAGAGTTAAAAACCATCAGCAAGGTATTTACTTCATACCAAAATCAACCAAATATTAAGCATTGCAATTGCATTATTAAATTTCGCCTCAACAGGCTACAATCCAATAAAACAAAAACTATGAATAAAACACATCAATTAGTGAAACAATCATATAGAAATCTCCTAAACAACCTAGGACCAACAAAAAAATTGACACTGAGAGCTTTAGAGTAGTTCAATATCACTCCAAATTTACAAGACCAAGTTCGCATGTAATATGGACAAGACTTTTCATCATGAGAAAGTGAACAAGAATGTGAAAAGAAGCATAACTATTAAGAAGCTACATTAGGTATCCGATAACAAACAACAACACCAAACTAATCTGTAAATAGAACATTGAATCCCTGAATAACAATACACTAATAGAAAACTAATCTGTAAACAAAACATTGAGTCCCTGTATCATGGATCATCGATTCAATCAAATTATCAAAGACAAAAGTATAGTAAGTAAGACTAAATACCTGACGCATTGGCAGACCTAACATGTTCAGAGATATCTGTGTAGCTATTTGCTTGTCACGAGGATGATGGAATTTACAAGCAGCGCCAAATTTGCACACTCATGTCTTCAAGAAGTACTGCCGCAAATGGATGAAAACGCAAAGAGGGAACAGTTGTGAAAATTGTGGGTTCTTAAAGAATAAAATAATCAAATGCATGAGCAATTCATGAATTCCAAAATAATTTCAACTGTGATAACACATGCAGAGGATTTCCTCATTTAACCTTTCCTTTTCTTTTTCCTTTAAGCTCATTTTTTTCAAACAAAGGGTTCAAGTACTCCAGGAAATGATCCCAATACACTAAAAAAATCACGATTAGCATAAATTTTCCTAAGAGGGAAACTGTACTTGAAAACTGCGAGCCAACACAAAAACAAGAAGTTTATGTCCACTAGCAACTTTGGCATGAATTTGCCAAAAAGGAAAACCATACTTGAAGACCATGAACAAGAAGTTGAAAATTTGAACAAGAAGTCTATGTCCACTAGCAACTTTGGCATGAATTTTTCGTCTCTGATCTTTCTTTATTTCGTCTCTGAATTAGTCCGTCTTAATACCGTCTCTAACTACTTTTTCTCATCAATGGAACTTAATTTCGTTGCTAATTCCGTCTCTAAATATCATTTTTCTTGTAGTGATGTTCCACTCTGAGTTCAACCATTCCTAGCTTCCGCTGATTTTGTGTTTTAATTTCAAGAGTCGAGTATTTAACACTTCGACTCGATACCAACTGTGACGGCCCCAATTTTCCATAAATTGGGCCCCGCCCGGCCTAAGCCCACGTGGACCCCCGAGTCAGTCTCGCAAGGTCAACGCATGCCTAGTCAGCCTTCCAATCCATCATTATACGTAAATTAATAATTTTTGAGTTGAGTTATTAATATTTTTCAAGTTCTACAAATTAAGCGGAAGCAATACTACATGAAATAACTCAACAATAATATCAAGGAGTTGGGCAACCTAATTGTGGAACCCAGCATAAATGTATCATCAGAGGAGAGTAATACAAGATGTACAAAAACTCGCTTAGTAATGGAGCTTTCCCTCTGCTACTCGTCTACGACTCTGCACTCAGTCAAACCCAAAATTGACAAGCCAAGGTAAGTAAATCCAATAGGACATATACATTATTTCAAAACGTAACTAAACCAATCGTATTCATGCAATTGGAAGGAAAGGAAACATATCACGCACGAATATAACAGACTGTAACAAATCAATCGATGAGTGAGGCCAAATAACAAGGAGTCCCAACCAAAAGTTCATTGAGTCGTGGCAAAAGCCCAGAAGACTCGGGTTAGGACGAGACCCCAGCCTCCAAGTCCTAACCCTTGTGACTATGAGATATCACAGACCCAGATCTAAGACGAGACACTTGCCTCCCAAGCCCTAGCCCGTGCGACCATGAAACATCCACGGACCCGGATAAGAGGCCTCAACGTACACTCAATTGGGAGATATCAACGGATGACCATGAAAGACATCGGGTCTAGGACGAGACCCCTGCGTCCCAGCCCTAACCTTCCTCATATCGCAGATAAAAGTAACAATGAATCACTTGTCAATGGACCACTCAACCGATAACAATTTCAAAGATAGCTATCACAAAGCAGTAATCAATAATAGTGAAAGGAAACTATCACAAAGCAGTGAACAATAGCCAATGGACCACTCCCGCAATAGCACTTTCAAATATACTATCCAAGCAATGAATAACAATATCAAAGCAATGATCAATAATATCAAAGCAATGAAATTATTATATAGTTCCTAACTGATTTACTTACCTCGAGAAATCACGAACCTCAAAACGTCTCGCTCGTGTATCGATTTGCGCACCCGACACCCGACTCTTAAGTCCTAGGTGTCCATTTAGAAATTTTAGGCCTATTTTACTTACATCACAACTAAATTTGGTGAAATAAAGCTCACCATGGCCTTCAAAACCATTTGAATCCATCGCGTCGTCAAACTTGTTGAAGTCACGTCTCCGATCGGACGACAACGCGCCACCGCGCCGTTCATCACGTCGCAGCCACACCACCGTCGTGGCCGGCGTCGCTGCCGCACCACCGTCGCGGCCGACGTCGTTGCCGCACCACCGTCGCTGCCGGCATTGACGAGCCGTGCACGGAGCCGCACCGATCCCATTGCCGTGCGCGCGCGCGCTTCTCTTGCCGTCTTCTTGCTGCGGCGTTACGCCACTACTGCTGGCCGTTGTGTCCGCGAGTTGCTCGCCAAGCGCGCAGATTGGTTTGTCGTTGTAGCCGCCGCCTACGCCACGCCATTTGCCGCTAGAGTCCCCAGTGCCGCCGCTTCAAAGCGCGCGCGTCGCTGATGTGTCGCGCCGCCCCACCTCGACCGCCACCGCCGCCCTGCGCGATCGCCACCACCGCCCTACGAGATCGCCGGTGCCTTGCGCGATCCCGTCGTCCTCTGCTGGCCGCGCTGCTGGCCGCTCCACTCTCACTGCCAGCGTTACTGTCGCCGCCGTGATGCCGGAGCTCCGTCGCGCGTCAATCTTCCCCGATCTGGTTTTCTCTCTATCGTTTCTCTCTCTCTCTCTCCCGATCTTATCTTTTTCCTCTCTTTATATGATTTTGTATATATATATTTATATTTCTTATATATATATATTCATATATATCTATATACATATATATATGCATTTTAATTTTAATTTTCTCTTTTTTTTATGTGACCACATTAAAATTACTATAGTCACATTACGCCATTACCTCGGTCCACGTTGACACGCGACTCGAGGCGTATACCCATTCGTGTTCCGGCTCACCACATTCCCCGCATATACCAAGTCATAAAACAGCTCAACAATTAGCATTTTAATCTCAAATTGGATATTACACCTTACCTTGGAGTCTCCACCCGAAACTCGGACATACGCATTTCGACGAGTGGATCCCACAAACGACCCTGACCTGACAAGTGGCGCAAGTCAAGTTTTCAGGCCGTTACATACTTAACCCCTAAAATTAGTATCGGAGTACAATTTGGAGTATTTTTATATATTAGGAACTTAGGTATTATTAGAAAGGGAATTAATTAGTAATTTTTTAGAGATCAATTATTAATTTTTAGTATAGATTTTTGAAGATGAAGTCTGAATAATCAATTTCTTGCCTAAGTCGAAGGGGAAGCAAGTCGGAATTATGGATTCAAAGCATATTATGTAAGATCTTTTATTTTATTATTTAATTAATTTAATTTCTCCTATTTCATTGTTGTTGATTTAATTATTATGATGTAGATCTATGGTATATATATGGCCAGTGCATGCTTTTAGGTGGACAATCTATTGTTATTTGGAATATTAGTATCCGTGTAATTGTGCTTTTAGACCAATAAAGTGACAAACATTCACCCGTTTGCCGTAAAACCCTTTCGGTTCTTGAATGTACAACAATTGAATCTAGGTTAAATCGGTAGCGGTTGCGACCCGGTTATTTAGGATTAGTTTTCCCATATATCTATATTACTGCGGTTAGTATGTTAATCCTGATTGGCGGATGTCTAGGGTTATACAATAATTATGGAAATAGTTAGTGGTGGATGTCATGACTATCGGAATTAGGAGAATTAGGAAATTCTGGCGGATGTCGATTTTTCATGGCTAATCTAGGAGAATTTGAATTAATAACTTTTTTGGGAAAGATTGAAGACCATGATTGTTATTGAATCTTGATTCTGATTTGTGAAACTGGAGATTTAGGTGTTATTTAGGCATTAATTAGGTGTTAATTAATTATTAATTAATTGTTTTAATAATAATTAATTGTTTTAATAATTAATTTAGTTGTTTTATTTATTTAGTTTAAATAGATTAGTTAGTTTAATTAATATTTATTTTAAAACCCCCGATTTTCCTTTTTTTGTTGTTTTAACCTAAGAAAGACAACCAGTCTCTGTGAATAGTTGGTTTAGGAAACTTTACTTTATCGCGCGTCATTCAGCGTCTTTAATGGCGATACAACAAAGGAATGGCGAATCCCTCAGAGATTACATAACTTGTTTTACGAATGAAGCGTTAAAAGTTTCGAACTTGGACCAATCAGTGGCAGTGGTGGCCCTTACTAATGGAATGACCAATGAACACCTTAAGGTTTCTCTAGCCAACAATCCACTGAGAACTATAGCAGAGCTACAAAAAAGCTAGAAAATATATGGTGGTCGATGAGGTAGTTCAACCTGAATGCGAAAACAAATTGCGTGTTATATGGGAGAATATGATCAAATAGCCAAACAAATGGCCAAAGCAAAGTCTTTTTTCGCTCCAAAAAGGGAAAGTCAGTCCAGATATCATGAGTATACCCCTTTAAACTCCTCAAGAGGACAAATACTACATGAAATCCAGTCTTAGTCATACATCCAATAGCCGAAACCAATGAGATATAGTGCAGCAGATAGAGGTAAAAGATTATATTGTCGTTTTCTCAAAGATCATGGCACGACATAAAAGATTGTAGGCAATTGAAATATGGGATCAAATTTCAGCTACAAAAAAGTAATTTGAATAAGTTTGTTAAAGGTGAAGACAACAAGTGCGGAAGAGATTTTAAATCAATGGGCCAATAAGAAAAACTAAAAAGAAAGAAGAAGATAAGATAGAGAAAACCAAAAGGCAAGTTATTAATGTCATATCCAGCGGACCAGGAATTGGAGCCAGTACCTCTTCCTCTAAGAAGGCATATACTAAAGAATGCCATATTGTTGAAGTCCTTCCCAAAAAGGCACGTATGGATTTAGACATCACCTTCACTAATGAAGCTTTAGAAGGTGTGAAATCTCCACATGATGTCCCTTTGGTCGTAGAACTAATGGTGGGAAACTTTATGGTTCATAGAGCTTTGGTAGACAGCTGGTCCTTAGTTGATGTGATATATTACGAAGTCTTCAAGGGATGGGCTCTGAAGATGCCAATTGACCCCTATCATGAGATCTCCTTATGGTTTCAATGGGGCAGAAGCAAAGGTAAAAAGTTCGATCTCATTCCAATGATTTAGGAAATTTTTCGCAGCAACTTACTCACATGATTAATTTTATGGTCATAAAAGTTCCATCTACATACAATATCATCCTCGGTAAGACATGGCTGAACATATTTAAAGCAATTCACTTAACATATCATCTGAAATTGAAAATCCCCACACCAGCTGGGGTATGTGTAATACGAGGTGATCAAAAGATGACATGGACTTGCTACTATCAAACTACTAGGGTGAGTAGAATCGACGAACAAGTGTTTCTTATGGAGTTAATGGATCTTGGCGAAAGCAAGTGGAGACCGAAATTCATTGAGAAGTTAATTATGGTAGTGTTGAGTGATAAAGACATTGACAATGTTACTTACATTAAATCTAATCTCAAACCATATATCTTGAAAAGTCTTACCCAGTTCTTGAAGGTAAATCGAGACATTTTTACATGGTCTCCAGTAGACATGCCAGGGATAAACCCGAGGTCATCACATATCGCTTTAACGTCGATCTTACAAGGAAACCGGTGAAGCGAAAGTGTTTTTCTTCTCTAAATGCAAAGAGCAATTGATGAGGAAGTTTGACAACTCCAGAGTTAAACACAAGAATTCCCTCATAGGTGACTGCATTATAAGAAAGATAGAGGCGTCTCACCCTCCAAAAGCTTGAAATATGGCATCGACAGTAGAGAGGACTTTATAAGAGACTAGAAAAAGTGCTTCAACCTCAAGCTCCACGAGTTTTATAACTACGTTAGTTTTTTTATTTGTTTCAACTGAATGAGTACCAGCTAGATTCATCTGGTAGAATTTATAAACATGAGCCTTTCTTTTGCTCCATGTTCTTCATCTTTTATAGATCTGATATGATCCAAAAAACGCAAAACATTGAATTTGTCTTAACTTTACTGCATCAAATTATTTTGCGACAACCAACTTGTTTTACGGGCTTTCAAAAAGAAAAAAAAGCAGTTACGACCAACATCAAGAAAAAGAAGAATAATTGCACCTGAACAAAACCACTGCAGAACTTCTAAGCCGAACAAAGGTGTCGTCGTCGGTCATGACGTCCTCGAAAGTATTGGCACCAATTATGTCATTATCGGTATCCGCCCCCTCACTAAAGATACAAGCACCAAGATCTCTTACAATTTCTTCACTTCTTTCGACTACAACTTATTTGTTGGTTTGACGGGGTTGATCCTTCTTACAATAAGCTTGTTGAATAACTTTGACATGTTTGGACCTAAAATGGTAAACATGACCAAGAGCATCCACAGTTGTATCCCGTCCTTCATCAAAAATGCTCACTATTCTCCACCAGGTGGTCATCCAACTTATTTTTATAGACCTCATACTCTTCATAGCCAGGGATGCACCCATCCAGAGCAGACTGTAAAGTCGATGTGTCTCTCATGTATTTCGCTACCTCACGATCACTTTATCATTTTATCTCAACTGGCAGTCCCTCGCAGCTACCATCTCATTTGCAACCTTCGGTTACGTAGCTAGATCACCAATGTATAAGTTGTTCTACAAAAGAAAAAGAAGGATGTTAAAAGGACGAGGAACTCATGGGTCATGCTACTCGAAGTTAAGTTCAGACAATACCATAGTAGTCTGCAGCACTACTTCAACACTTGCAAACACGTCAAGTTGTGATGCTTTTCAATGATCATATGGGTTGCTCTCATACATCACTAAGTCACAGGACATATCGTTATCCTCGATGCACGAGTCATCAACTTTGACCCCCCAACTATGCACATATCCTTCCTCATACTTTAAAGAGGTCGGTGAAGAGCTTGTGCCTCACGCTTGAGAAGGGTCTACGGATTCTTCCTCCACGAATACAACATCAGCTTAGGGAGCTACCCTTCTTGCATCTTTCGCTACTTGCACCCCCTTCTGTTTCTTAGCTTTGCAGTGCAACATCGCATCCCTGATATTGACAACTATAATGAAGATATAAAACAACAAAATTATGATACGAGAATAATAAGGCAATATTGGCGGAGTAAAAAAATCAACTTGAAGGAAGCAAGGAGTTTTAGACAAGTCTTTCTAGAAAAATCCCCTCATCCTCTAAGTAGCTGACCCCACACTTTAAAAGCAAACTCTCCATCAACAACTCAACGGGTACTAGATTACCACTGTCTGCAACTAAGGCATTCATAATTCTTTCTTAAAGAAGCTAACATAGCTTCAAGATTACCATTCGTGAACTTTTTTTTATCTTCGACTCAATTGTAGTATTCATATTTTTAGCTGTTGTCGTGGTTCAAACCTCAGTTGTGGTAATTGAAAGCAAGGCCAAAAAGTAGATGATGGTAGTTATCAACAAATTGTTGTGGTTGGCATGTGTTCTCAAATCTATAACATTTTTAGCTTTAGCATTTATTATGGTGGGCATTCATGAGCCGTGGTTGGTGATTGGGGTATGTTAAGAAGATGATCAGTGAACACAAAAAATAAACTCAAGAACACAGTTTCACTTGAAATAAAATTCTCTTCATTAACTTGCAAAGAACGTCATTACAATGTATGATGAAGTCCAAGAATTAGCTTGCAAATTCTTGGAAAAATATGATGGAAAGATATGACAGGATGGCATTTTGATAATTTCGGTGAAGTTTGGGCGTTTGAGTTTTGGCATTCCGGGGACATGGGTTGATTAGAAATGGCGTGGAGATCACTTTCGGCAAAATTCCATCGTTTCGCCCTCCGAAATGGTAATTTTTCTATTTTAGGAAAGTTTTGTTTAGCTTATAACTTTCATTAGGAATTTTCGTTTTTATTGCCATTTGCGGCATTTGTTGCTATTTTTCGTCTAGTTTCCAGTTTAGGGCTTTTAGAGCTTTTTGGACTTTTTACTATTTTTGGCAAATTTTAGGGTTTCGCTATTTAAGCGACCTATCGGATGTAATTCACAATTTTTGGTTGGAATAAAAGAATTTTTGAACTTTGGCTTAAGTTTCTGACCTAGATCGAGTTGTTCGTGGAATTCGTTCAACTCGTTTAGAAGATCTCTGCTGCGTCAGTTGGTATCAGAGCCTGTTTCTGCATGATCGAAGAAATCATGCCGCCGAAGAGGAACCAGCAGCGTATCGAGGAGGTGTATGACCGTGACAATCGGAATCGACGAATTAGCCAAATAGTTTACCAACGCATGGGCGCGGTGGTAGAACAATTAACTACTGCCAGAATCGATCAGTTGTTGGGTCAGAATATGGATCGTGTCCGTAACAATCGAAGGGAACCTGTTGGTGATGAACCAGTAGGAGATTCTTCTACTGAAGGGGAGGATGAGTATCTTGAGGCACCAAGGAGGCCCTACAGGCCGCGTGCAGTTGAGGATGATCGCAGGCGGTGGGAGTCTGGGATGAAGACGGAGGTCCCAGAATTCCATAACACCCTTCAACCGAAAAAATTCTTGGACAAGCTGGCGTTAGTTGAAGAAGTCTTAGAATTCAAAGGTGTGCCCGAAGACAAACGTGTGCAATTGGTTGCGACCAGATTCCGCAACAGGGCCACGGCTTGGTGGCAACAGCAGAAGTTGATGCGGAATAGGAATGGAAAGGCGAAGATCACCTCGTGGGAGAAGATGACAAAACACTTACGGGCTGAGTTCTTGCCTTACAACTTCCAACGCCTTACGTATCAGAGGTTGCAGAATCCGAGACAAGGGGCAAAGTCAGTAGATGATTACACTACTGAGTTTTATCAGTTAATCACTAGAAATGAACTGCAGGAGACTAACGACCAATTAGTGGCGCGGTATATTGGTGGGCTGAGGGTGTAGATCCAAGATGTCGTCAACATGTTTGATCCGGCTTCCTTATCTGCAGTGCACCAGCGAGCATTATTGGTGGAGAAACAACAACGTCGGGGTATGAGTAATGCTTCCAGTAATGTTAGTGTTGGGACAGCCAATACTGGAGGTAATACCGCTGCAATTAACTTTGTAATCGCACGAACAGACCTAGCACTAGTGGGATTAAATGCTTCGGTTGTGGCGAAGTTGGTTACAGGAAGTCAGAATGTAAAGGGAAGAATGTTCTCTTTATTGAGAACGAAGAGGAAGACGAAGGGGAAGAGGCCAACATCACTGCAGAACCAGCCTTTGATACTTCTGACAACACAGAAGAGGAGATCGTGACTGGAGATGTGGGTACTGCCTTGGTTGTGAGGCGTTCTTGTATGACTCATAGAGTTGTCGCTGATGATGAGTGGCTGCAGAATAACATCTTTCGGTCCAAGTGTACCATCTAAAGCAAGGTGTGCAGGTTCATGATTGATGCAGGCAGTTACGAGAATATCGTCTCAGTTGAAGCGGTTCAGAAGTTGGGCCTTGCAACTGAACAACACCCCAAGCCTTACAAGCTAGCTTGGCTGAAGAAGGGTGGTGAGGTGAAGGTGTCAAAACACGCCTTGGTGACTTTTTCTATTGGTGCTAACTACAAGGATTCAGTCTGGTGTGATGTTGTGGCTATGGATGCTTGCCACTTGTTATTGGGACGTCCTTGGCAGTTTGATAGGGGGTTGTCCATGATGGTAGAATCAATAAATATACCCTTATGTTCAAGGGAGTTAAAATTGTGCTAGTACCAGTCAAGGATACGGAGGAAGTTAAGCCTACTAAATAATCTAGTAGCTTGCTGTCTTTGGCAAGATTTGAAGATGAATTACAGGATTCTGAGATAGTTTACATCTTGATAGGAAAGGAGGTAGATAGAGATGTTGATGTTTCTAAAGCTGCAATTCCTATTGTGAAGGAGTTTTGTGATGTTTTCCATGATGAGATGCCAGAAGGACTTCCACCATTGCGTGATATTCAGCATCAGATTGACATTGAACCTGGTGCGTCACTACCTAATAGACCACACAACCGAATGAGTCCCAGTGAGCATGAAGCGTTGCGCAGACAGGTTAAAGAGTTATTAGCGAAGGGATTCATCCGTGAAAGTCTGAGTTCGTGTGCAGTACCAGCCCTCCTTACACCAAAGAAAGATGGCTCCTGGCGGATGTGTATGGACAGGAGAGCAATCAATAAGATTACTGTCAGGTATCGCTTTCCTATCCCTCGCTTGGATGATTTACTTGACCAATTGAGTGGAGCAAAAAATTTTACAAAACTGGATTTGAAGAGTGGATACCACCAGATTCGCATTAGAGTTCGGGATGAGTGGAAGACTGCTTTTAAAATCAGGGAGAGGTTGTATGAGTGGTTGGTCATGTCGTTTGGGTTGTTAAACACACCTAGCACCTTCATGAGATTCATGAACCAGAGCTTGAGACATTTGATAGTCAAGTGTGTTGTAGTATATTTTGATGATATATTGATATACAGTACTAATGAGGAGGAACACCTCCAGCACGTGCGAGATGTTCTGACTATCTTGCGCAGGGAGAAGTTCTATGATGCGATGAAAAAGTGCTCATTTTTTACACCGAAGGTCCTTTTCTTAGGCTATGTCGTTTCTGGAGAAGGGTTGCAGGTTGATGAGTCTAAAGTAGAAGCCATCCGCACTCGGCCTAGACCCACTGCCGTCATGGAGGTTCGTAGCTTTCATGGGCTGACTTCCTTCTATAGGCGGTTCATTCCACACTTCAGCAGTATCGTGGCCCCAATTACAGACTGTATGAAGGGCGTGAAGTTTGGGTGGAGCAACGAGGCAGATGAAGCATTCCAACTGATCAAGGTGCGATTAACCACTGCATCCTATCTGGTGCTGCCAGATCATCACCTACCTTTTGAGTTGCATAGTAATACATCCAAGGTAGGCATTGGAGCTGTCTTGAGTTAGAATAATAGGCATGTTGCCTATTTCAGTGAGAAGCTGTCTGGGGCGAAGTTGAGGTATAGCACATACGATGTAGAGTTCTATGCAGTGGTACAAGCCGTGAAGCATTGGCGACATTATCTTTTCCACATAGAGTTCGTGATGTTTACAGACCATGAGGCATTGCGACACTTACATGGGCATAACAAGGTCTCGGCCAGACATGCTTCCTGGGTTACCTATTTGGAGCGTTTTACCTTTATGGTGAAACACAAGTCTGGTGTGACCAACAGAGTTGCTGATGCCCTGAGCAGACAAAAAAGTTTGTTGAGCCGCATGACCATTGAGGTACCTGGGTTTTCCTCCTTCTCTCATTTGTTTACTACTGATCATTTCTTTGCTACTATTGTGGAGAAGGTGCGGAGTGGGGAGCGTACTGATTACACACTCCATAAGGGTTTCTTATTTCGGGGCAACCAGCTTTGCATTCCTAATTCCAGCTCGTGATTGTTGATTATTAGAGAGTTGCATGGAGAGGGACATGTTGGGCGTGATCGTACTTTGCAGCTGGTGCATGCCTCTTACTTTTGGCCTACCATTCGCAAGGATGTGGACATATATGTGCAACGGTGCCGGACTTGCCAACTTTCGAAGGGTACCGCAACTAATGTCGGTCTATATATGCCTTTGCCCATTCCAGAACAACTATGGGTTGATATTAGCATGGATTTCGTGTTGGGGTTGCCTAGAACACAACGGGAAAATGACTCTATTTTTGTGGTGGTTGACTGTTTTTCCAAGATGGTTCACTTCATCCCGTGCAAGAAGACCACAGATGTTGTAAAGGTGGCTCAGCTGTTCTTTCGGGAGGTGTATAGATTGCATGGCCTTCCTACCTCGATTGTTTCAGATCGGGACACCAGATTCCTTAGCCATTTTTGGCGCAGTTTGTGGGCTATGGTGAACACGCAGCTGAAATTTAGCAGTGCTTATCATCCGCAAACAGATGGGCAGACTAAAGTTGTCAACCGTTCATTTGGCGATCTTTTGAGGAGCTTGGTAGGTGAGAATGTCAAGAGTTGGGACGTCAAGTTGAGTCAGGCAGAATTTGCACACAACCATGTTGTCAATCGAAGTATCGGGTTTAGTCCTTTTCGGGTTGTGTATTCAGTGCTACCTCGAGGTCCTCTTGATCTGTTACCAGTGCCAAGTAAGACTAGATGGCATGGCAAGGCAGAAGACTTTGTTAGTGGGCTGCAAGAGATTCATCAATCTGTCAAAGATAACTTGTAGAAGGCTGCTGAAAAGTACAAACAATATGCAGATTGGAAGAAGCATCACGTGGAGTTTGAAGTTGGTGACTTTGTGTGGGCAGTTTTCACTAAAGAACGGTTCTCTGTGGGTGATTACAACAAATTGTCAGTTCGAAAGATTGGTCATGTGGAGGTTCTTGAGAAAATTAATCCTAATGCTTACAAATTGAAGTTGCCAAGTCACATTCGCATGGCTGATGTATTTAATGTTAAGCATCTTGTTCCCTATTATGGGGATACGTCTGATGATGAAATTCGAGGGCGAATTATGTCCACCCTGAGGAGAACGATGAAGTCCAAGAATTAGCTTGCAAGTTCTTGGAAGAATATGATGGAAAGATATGACAGAATGGCATTTTGGTAATTTCGGTGAAGTTCGGGCATTTGAGTTTCAGCGTTCTGGGGACACGGGTTGATTGGAAACGGCGTGGAGATCTCGGAACACATCTAAGCTGTGATTACGACGTTTTTCGACAAAATTCCATCGTTTCGCCCTCTGAAACGGCAATTTTGCTATTTTAGGAAAGTTTTGTTTAGCTTATAACTTTCATTAGGAATTTTCATTTTTATTGTCGTTTGCGGCATTTGTTGCTATTTTTTGTCTAGTTTCCAGTTTATGGCTTTTAGAGCTTTTTGGACTTTTTACTATTTTTGGCAAACTTTAGGGTTTCGCTATATAAGCGACCTATCGGATGTAATTCACAGTTTTTGGCTGGAATAAAAGAATTTTTCGAACTTTGGCTTAAGTTCTGACCTAGATCGAGTTGTTCATGGATTCGTTCTACTGGTTTAGAAGATCTCCTCTGCGTCAATGTACATATACACAGCTAAGATAGCTAGACACACAACTGTCTAACTAATTCTGTTACCATTGAGTTACATTAACTATGGTAAAGTTAACTATAGTTAAGTACAAGTTCTAACCATAATCAGAACCTACTAACAATGAAGAACTATCTCTAATATTCCCCCTCAAAGAAAATTGAAGTGAACACACAATGTAAGAGCCCGAAAATTCGACTCGTGCGACGTGTCATTAATACGTATCTCCAAATCTCGAGTGGAGATGTAAATTGTTGAGAAACGTATACGCGAAGAATTCGAGGAGCCAAAACACGAACAGGGACGCGTCTCGAGTCGCGTGCCAACGTGGGACAGAGATAGTCGCTTTATGTGGTTTAAATATGTACATTAGATACGCCTCGTGATGCGTGTAGCGCGAGTATCGAGATTTTGTAAATGAGGCGGGTTGGTGCCTCGAGATGCGCAAATTGCGAGACTCGAGACAATTTTGGTCAAGCATAAAGGCAGTGGACAAATAGGTGAAATTATTGAGTTCGCCTCGAGATTCTTGTTGCACGAATCTCGAGGACACTTTTGATTTGAATCAAAAAGAAAATGTATATATATGTATATTAATATATATATATATAAGATCAGAAGAGAGAGAAAAGAAAAGAAAGTGAGAGAGAGAGAGAAAAGAAAATTGAGATGTGAATGAGAGAGAAGAGAGAGGGAAAGAGATATAGACGACGGAGGGAGAGACGGAGGACGACGGCTCACGGAACCGGCGGACGGTGAGATCGGAGCTGGCCCAGCATCAGCAGGGGTGACGACGGCGGCGGAGCCACGATGGCGGCGGCGGCGCATGCCAGCGAGCGACAACTGCGGCGCGACCGGATCCGCGATGACGATCGGCCGTGGTGGCGCGGCGTAGGCTGGCAGGCTGCGTGGTGGAGAGACGAGCGCGGCTCGGCGACGCGTGGTGGCGGCGCGACGAGGAGGCGCGGCAGCAGCGGCGACGTCGCCGACAGTGGACGAGCGTCGATAGCGGCGTAGCGCGAAGGCGTGACGCTGCAGCGGCACGGCGACTCAGCGGGCGGCGTGGCTGGCTTGGGCTACGCGATTGCGTGGTGGAGACGACGGCAGTGGCTCGGAGGCGTGACGAGGAGGCGTTGCGCAGCAGCAGGGATCGCGACAACGGCAGGGGTCGCAGCAGTGGCGGCCGCCGGCGAGAGATGGACAGCATCTGCGGCCGACGGCGGAGCAGCGGCGGCGGAACAACGGCAGCAACAGCGCCGCGGTGACGGCGTTGGCACGACTTCGACGTCGACGCGGTGAACAGCGCGATGGCGTTGTCGGACCGATCGCTCCTCGACAAGGGGTGCGATTCGACAAATTTCGACGACGCGATGGAGGTGAGGTGTACTTCACCTAATTTTATTTGCGATTTACATGATTTAACTAGCTAAATGGTACAAATGGACACCGGGGACTTAGGATGTTATAGTCAGGTGTCAGTGCGCATATCGAGATGCGAACGAGTGCGTTTTTGAGGTACGTAACATTCCATCTAAAAGTCACTGAGGGTTTACTTTTCTATCGTTGATATCCTATTCGTGGTTATAGGATTCTATTCCCCCTATTCCTTGTTATTGTATGCTATTTCGTGACACATTTGGGTTGGGGGTCGAGACACTTGATGTTCGTGGTGTACTTATGGCACACTAGGCTGTACGCGGGAAACCAGGTGAAAGGAAGTGGGGGCACCCACCGAAACGATCCTGGGGGTTCAACGTACAGTTTAGTGTGACCGGGATGAGTACAGGCTTTGTTTCTCTCTTGTTGTTTATTCATGTGATGATCTTAGTACAGTTGTCTGTTTAGTTTCCGCATGATTAATTGACATGTTTTTTGGTATATGTTTATTCTCTTATAAATGATCGCTGTACTTTGTTGGAATCTTACTAATTGTACTTTCCATCTTACTTTTTGTGATGGTCGAGCGCAGACCCTGCTAGTAGGGGCAAGGAGATTTTGGACGACTTTATCTGAATGCCTGCGGTCAAGGACCTACTAGTATGTGCGATTTTGATATTTTACTTACTTTTGAGAATTGGGTGACTGGATAGACACTGTACTTGTATATATTACTGTTTAATATTGTCGCATATATACAGAGTATTTTCCCCGGGTTTTCCACAATAGGAGTTGCTCTTATAAACGATGTTTTATATGGCAATGAATTTAATTGTTTTACTCGCCTTAAATTTAAGACTTCCGCAGTTGTTTTAATGCTTAAATTGTCGAACTAAATTGCTTAACGAAAGGAGTTAACACGCATATCGAGGAGTCGTGATGTAGCAAAGGGCACCAGTGGCGCGTGGGACCCAGTGGGTCAAGGATCTGACAGGACCGCTGGGCCGCGCCTCCCCACGTGGCGACCTCGGGAATTTGGGGCCGTCACACATAAGGTATACTTTATCACAGAGAAAGAAAAAACGAGGACCAGATAGTACTTTAGTGAACAAATAAGCAGATTGATGAAGAGAAGGAACATAACGCAGATCAAAGACACCGACTGCCAACTTTTCTCGAACGAAAAAAACATAAACTTCAACATGCTTAGTAGGAGCATGAAAAACAAGGTTGGATGCAAATGCTTTGGCACCGGTACAGTCACACTATAAAACAGGACGAGAAGGACAGCAAAAACCTAGTTCAGAGAGTAAAGAAGTAGTCTATAAGATGTCTGAAACCCCATGTGCTAAATCTCTATATTTAGCCTCAGTAGAAGATGGAGCCACAACAGTTTGTTTCTTAGAGGACCAAGAAACAAGGTTACTTCCCAAAAATAAGCAAGATCCACTTGTATACCTCATATCATCACAATCACCAGCCCAGTCTACATCAGTGAAGGATTCAGTATGAAGAGACAATAAGGGTTTGAAACACAAATCACAATCCAAGGAACCTTTGAGATGACGAAGAACTCTCTTATAAGCCAACCAATGAAGATCAGTAAGTTTTTTAAGAAACTGATTGAGCTTATTAACAATGAAACTGATATATGGCCTAGAGTAAGTAAGGTATTGTAAAACCTCAATAGTACTCATATACAAAATAGGATCATAGAAAGGTTTTCCATCAAACAAGTATAACTTCTAACTAACTGAAAAGGGAGTAGAAGTAGGTTTGGAATCTTGTAAACCAATTTTATGAAGTAACTCCAGGACATACTTCTATTGAGTGAGGTAAATCCCTGAAGAATCTTTGAAGACCTCAAACCCCATAAAATAATCCATGTAACCGAGGTTCTTGAGAGAAAAATAAGAGTCTAACCAAGTAATGAACTGGGTAACCAGTTGAGAATCAGAGCCAGTAATGAGAGTGTCATCTACATAGACTAGTAACATCAAGAGATAAATAGGGGGCTTCTTATAAAACAAGGAAACATCAGAGAAAGAATTAATCAAACCTCAACCAACCAAAAAACTCTTTAGCTTAAAAAACCAGTCCCAGGGAGCTTGTTTTATACCATACAGTGCTTTATTTAACTTGCAGACATGATGAGGAAAAGACTTGTTACAAATCCCTAACCATGTACACTTCTTCAGTAAGGTCAACATTGAGGAAAGCATTATTGACATCCACTTAATGTACAGGCTAGTTGTAAGTGACTGCAAGGATGAATAAAATCCTAATTGAAGAAGGCTTAATAACTAAATAGTAGGTGTCAAAATAGTCAATAACAGGAGCTTGATGGAAACCCTTAGCTACCAGACGAGCTTTGTAGCATTGTATGGCACCAGTGAGGGTTACTTTGACCTTGAAAACCCATTTACAACTAACAAGATTCATGGAAGGGAAGGAGGAACTAGGTTCCAAGTATTATTCTTATCCAATGCTGAAAGTTCATTAACCATAGTAGTGTACCAGTTCTGGTCCTAAAGAGCCACCTTAATAGAAGAAAGTTCCAACTGAGTTAGTAAGGCATCTGGAGATGTGTGAACTCTTGGGTTTGAAATTTTCATTTTTGCTTCGAGTAATCATTGGATGATTACTCACGTAAAGTGCAGCAGGTTAAAGCAACAGATGGAATAGTAGAGGTAGGAGAAGACTCAAGAGAACTTATAGATGTTGTAGATAAGCACTTAGTTGATGAAGAAGGCATTGAAACAGGCAATGATGGTATTGAGGGTGACATAGATGTCGAAGAACTCGGTGATGATACTGAGGGTGATTGAGAAGCAAAAGACCTTTGTGATACTGAAACAGGAATAGATGGTAGAATCAGCTTGTTAGGTGAAGAAGATGTTGAAGTAGATGAAGTTGGAAACAACAACTGAAATGGAAACTCTGTCTCGTGAAAAACAACATCCCCAGATATATAAACTTTGCCATAAGGCTGAAGGCATCGATAACCATGATGTCGAGGACTATATCCAATAAACATACACTTGGCTGATCAAAAATTGAATTTGTAAGCTAAATAGGCAGTGAGATTAGGAAAATAAGAGCAACCAAAACACTTTAAAAAACTAATAATCAGGAGTTTCTTGAAACAAACAAAGTATGGAGACTAAAAATTCAGATCTGAAGAAAGTAAATTGTTGATGATAAACACTAAAGTAACAAAAGCTTCTTCCCAATAACTAAGTGGCATGTAAGAATGAGCAAGAAGAGTTAATCCCATCTCAACAATAGCTTTGTGTTTTCTCTCTAGCCCTTCATTTTGTTGATGTGTGTAACGATAAGAAAAATAATGAGTAGTTCAAAGATTATGACTGTTTGATTCAATAGGTTTAAACTCAAACCTCATTTCAAACTGAAAACATATTAGTTTGGTGTCTAGTTGACGTTCTGCTGATTTATGAAAGTGGAGAAAGGCTGCAAAGGCATCTGACTTAAGCTTCAGTGGATAAAACCATGTAAATATGTAAAAAGTATCAACAAATACAATGTAATAGCGAGAACCATTAGTAATAAACATTGGTGCACGCCCTCAGAGGTCAGAATAAACCAACTCTAAAGGTCTTGTAGCAGTAATAGCACAAGTAGTGAAAGGGAGCTTATGTAATTTGCCAATTTTATAAGAATCACAGAATGGCAATACAATTTTAGAAAGATGAGTATTACAGGAATGATGATAATAAGCTTGTTGAGGTAAGAGCTGAGAATTTGGTGCTGATGATTGATGAGAACCAGATAAAGATTGATTGCTCTTCTTGAACTATCCACTATGATTTCCAGTATGTGTTTGATTTGGACCAAAATAATTTTGATTAAACCTTTGATAACACTGTAACGCCATATGTCATGTTCTATAGCAAAGCTTGTTTGCACCTCTATTTCCATCATTTTTTCCACCTCTATTGCCTCTATGACCACCTCTAGTAAAACCACCTCGATAACCTCCATTAGTATGTCCACCATTGAGTTTGTTGGACTGTGACTTCTTATCAACGAAACTAGAGGCAAAATGTGCTCAAGTAGAAGACAGATCAAGAGTTGCAACAAAATTAAATTGTGTAATTCTTTGCTCATGAAGCATACCGAGCATCTTAAAGACTAGTGGTTTTCTATTGTGAGGATATCACAAAAACCACAAACTCAAATTCTTGACCTACTTCATTTAACACTGATAAAATCAAATCAAAATCAGCTACTCCTTGACCAATGGATTTCAATTCAGCTATGATGTTCTTGATCTTTACAACAAAATCAGATATAAAACTAGATCCCTTTTTTAAATTATTTAATTGGTTTTTCAATTGAAGTGCTCTAGACGTAGAAGATTGGGCAAAAAATCGCTCCAATACATTCCAAATCTCATATGAAGATTCACAATCAGAGACATGACCAATTACAAATTTATCAATGTTCGAAAATAACCAAACCATCAAGATTAAATCAAGTTGACTTCGTACCTCATCTTTTTGCACAAAAACGTCTGATGAGAAAAAGGTTTGTTTGAAGCCAAAAATGAAGGATTCTTAGATATCAGAATGTTGAGACCAAGACTGAAATTCAGTGCTCTATCGTTGTAACATCTGGTAGACTAGATTTGGAGTTTCTCACAAAGCCAACATAATCTGAGCTATCAGACGCCATGATTCCTTGCTCGGATACCATGTCAAGATCAATCCTAATGAGGATGATAAGTGAACACAGAAAACAAACTCAAGAATAGAGTTTCACTAGTGTAGAGTTATGTAATGTATAATTGTAATGTATTGTATCATGAGGCTGGTGTGTATTGTATCATAAGTACATGTTAGTTTCCTTCAGTTAGTTATGACAGGGGTATGTAGTGTACACCTTCTTGATTTGCATATAAGTCATGTACATGTACTCTGTATTTTAGATTTTTGATGAATAATAGATTGAATATTGTTCATGTTTTCTTCTTCATTTGATTAACTGAACTGTTACATTGATGATCAACTGATCATCTGATCTTTGATCTACTGGTTTGGTGTGTTAATTGTACATGGTATCGGACCAGGTTTTCACTGTTATTGATCTGTGTTGAGTTTGATTACTTAAGTGTCTGATCATGGCATCCAGTCATGGTTCTTCGAGTTCTTCGATTCGAAATGGAGCAGGAAGAGCTCCCGATGCTGGCGATCTTGGTGTAGAGAGTCCTTATTTCCTTCAAGGATCTGATCATCCTGGTATGGTACTTGTTTCTAACACTCTCACTGGTTCAAATTATCTTTCTTGGAGTAGAGCTATGTTGATTGCTTTAGGTGCGAAAATAAAGATTGGTTTCATTGATGGAAGATGTATAAAGCCAGATTCAACTGATTCCAATTTGGATCGGTGGATCAAAGTGGTTTATATGGTAACTTCTTGGATCTTGAATTCTATTTCAAAAGATATTGTTGAAGCATTTCTTTATACAACTTCATCTTTTAATCTATGGAATGAGTTGAAAGAAAGGTTTGGAGAATGTAATGGACCTCTCTTGTATCAACTAAAACGAGATATTTCTTCTATAAGTCAAGGAGATCTCTCTGTCTCACAATATTACACAAAGCTTTAGAAGTTGCGGGATGAACTGAGTTGTTTGGTTCCTTTACCTGCTTGTGAGTGTGGAGCTTCAAAGCAACAATGGCTATTCTGGATTCTAATGATATATTGATGCAATTTCTGATGGGATTAGGTGATATGTATGATCACATTCGTAATCAAATCTTGGTGATGGATCCCTTGCCAAATATAAACAAAGCTTATTATATGATTCTTAGAGTTGAAAAGCAAAAGGAGGTTCATGTTAGTTATTCCCTGTAATGGATACTGACCATGATGATGAAAACTAACAAGATGAATTCTCGGCCCATCTGGTTCTACTAGTGGTCCTAGAGTTACTGGTAAAGGAAGTCACAAGAAATTTGTTAATAAAGATGAACTATTCTGTGATCATTGTAAGACAAAGAGGCACACAAAAGAGACTTGTTTCAAGCTTCATGGAATTCCAGAATGGTATAAGAAAGAGCTTGACAAGAAGCAGATGAATAACAGTTCAAAATCTTTTGTGAATCGATGGAATCACCTCTACGGATATACAAGATCTTTGGAACTTTTCGGTTTGAAGACTTTCAAACTAATATTGCAGCAATGATACAGCAAGGCATTGAGAACTTCATGAAAGGAAAAACTCTTTCAACTGAAGGTGTTTCTGCTCATGAAAATTCAGTTGTTTCTGATTTTACAGGTAGTTCACACAAAAAGCTTTTTAGCTTACTTTTTCATTTAGTTTAGATGCTTGGATTGTAGACAGTGGAGCAACAAATCATATGTGTATTAACTATGATTTATTTGCTAACATCATTGTTTTGGCTAAACCTGTTACGGTTTGTTTGCCTGATGGACATACTAAAGAAGTTAATTACATAGGAGATGTGCAACTGAGTTCGGACATAGTTCTATTTTCCTGCTTACATATAAACTCATTCAAGTATAATCTTTTGTCAGTTAGCAAGCTACTTTCCTCTACTAAACTGACAGTTGAGTTTTATCCATCATTTTGTACTATACAGAACATTGAGCATTCTCAAGTTCTAGCTGTGGGAAGGATGATTGGAGGTCTCTACATACTGGATTCCAGTTCTTTTAATAAAGATGTCATTGCTTCATTTGTGTCTCATACAAAATTATCGTTAGCTTGTTGTAATAATGCTACTGATAATTTTTCATGGCATTGTCGTTTGGGGCACCCTTCTGTTAATGTAACAAAATAGCTTGATTTGTTACTTAACAGTTCTTCAAATGGAGGACACAATGTACCTTGTGATGTTTGTCAAATGTCCAAACAATGCAGAATGGTTTTTCCATTGAGTTCTATTCAAACTTCTTGTCCTTTTCAATTGTTGCATATGGATGTTTGGGGACCATATAAGCAATCTTCTCTTCAAGGAGCTCATTTTTCCTGACAATTGTGGATGATTATAGTCGATTTACATGGACGTTTTTTATGAAACATAAGTCCTTGACAGGCACTCTAATCAAGCAGTTTCTAGCTTTTATTCACAATCATTTCAAAGCCTCTGTTCAAACCATTAGGAGTGATAATGGTACTGAATTTTGTAATAAAGATTGTCAAGCTTTGTTCTCTGGTTTGGGGATCATACATCAAAGATCAACACCTTATACTCCTCAGCAAAATGGTGTGGTTGAAAGAAAGCATCGCCATTTGTTACAAGTTACAAGAGCTCTCATTTTTCAATCTGGTTTGTCCACAAAATTTTAGGGTGATGTAGTTCTTACTGCTACTTATCTCATTAATCGACTGCCTTCTCAGTTGCTGCAATGGAAGTCTCCTTACCATCTCTTATTTGGAAGGTTACCAAATTATTTCTCCTTGAAGACATTTGGATGTTTATGTTTTGCTACTAATGTTTCACCAAGTAAAACCAAGTTAGATACACGAGCAATTAAATGTATCTTTCTTGGTTATTCCCCTGGACAAAAGGCTTACAGATTATACAATATGGCAACACATACATGTTTTGTTTCAAGGGATGTGATTTTCTTTGAAAATCAGTTTCTATTTCACAGTGTTACTTCAAGTTCAGAGTGTCTATTACCTATTCCTTGTAATGACACATCTGAGTCCTTGAGAGATGTTCCTGCTACTACTGCTATACCTTATTCAAGTAATGTACCTATTTCTACTGCTATGCCTCATTTTAGGGAGTTACATGTTGAAGTTTTTCATCCTCACGAAGCACCTTCTGATGTTCATGTGCCTGTCTCCTTTATGCCTGTCGATGATACATTAGTCCCTCCTACTGATGTTGTCCTGCCTCCTACTGCAATTGTTCCTCGCAAGAGTCATCGTGCTATTCACAAGCCTCTTTGGATGAATGATTTTGTTTTGAACAATGTCCATACATCTGCTTTCACTCCCGCAGAGTCTATTCTTTCTGCTGGTACCCCTCCTACATTTCCTTTCATTCATTCTTCTCACATTACTGCTGATTACAAGAGTTTTTTGGCTGTTGTTTCAAACATAAAGGAGCCTACTTGTTATGCTCAAGCTCAACATGATCCTGTTTGGATCGAAGCAATGAATAAGAAGTTACAAGCTTTGGAGGAAAATGGTACTTGGAGTCTCACTGATCTACCACCTGATAAAAAGGCAATTGGTTCTAAGTGGATTTACAAGGTTAAACTTCATCCTGATGGTTCCTTGGATAGATGTAAAGCTCGTTTGGTTGCAAAGGGATTTAATCAAATTGAAGGTGTTGATTATACTGATTCCTTTTCTCCTGTTGCCAAGAATGTCACAGTTATGATTGTTTTATCCTTAGCAGCTGCTCGAAATTGGCCTTTACATCAATTGGATGTTAATAATGCATTCTTACATGGTTATATTGATGAAGATGTTTATATGAAACCTCCTGATGGTTACACTTTGGCTTCTCCTCATCAAGTTTGTAAACTTCAGTGATCCTTATAAGGTTTAAAGCAAGCCTCTAGACAATGGAACCATGAGTTTACTTCTAAACTTCAATCTTTTGGTTTCATTCAATCTGTCCATGATCCACGTTTGTTTACTTACAACATCGATGGTCAATTTTTAGTGTTGCTGGTATATGTTGATGATGTTCTTATTACTGGTACTTCTCTTGAGTTGGTTAACAATGTCAAGGCATTCTTGCACAACTTGTTCACCATCAAAGATCTTGGACAAGCACGATACTTTTTGGGTTTAGAATTGGTTCGATCTTCATCAGGACTTTATGTTCATCAACGAAAATATGTTCTTGATTTACTTAATGATGTTGGTCTTACCATGGCTAAACCAACAGCTACTCCTCTTCCTCGTGACTGTAAATTTGATGATGGTGATTCACCTTTGTTACTTGAAGCTGATCGATATAGAAGACTAATTGGTCGTCTTCTTTACTTGGGTTTCACTCGTCCTGGCATCGCTTATGCCACACAATAGTTGAGTCAGTTTGTTCAAGCTCCAACTTAACAACATTGGTCCGGTGCTATTCATGTTTTAAGGTATCTTAAAGGTCTCCTTCTCAAGGATCGTTTTTTCCTGTTCAGTTGGATTTTCCTATTGTTGCTTACTGTGATTCTGATTGGGCTGCTTGTCCTCTTTCTTGGAAATCTTTCACTGGTTATTGTGTGTTCATGGGCTCCTCTTTGATCTCATGGAAAACTAAAAAGCAAGCTATTGTTTCTAAATCATCTGCTGAAACTGAATATAGAAGTTTGTCTTCTACAATTTGTGAATTGTTATGGATTTCTTATATCCTTAAGGACTTAGGTGTTCATACTCCCCTTCCTATACCTCTCTAGTGTGATAATCAAGCTGCAATTCATCTTTCTGCCAACCCTGTTTTCCATTAACGTACTAAGCATTTGGAGATTGACCGTCACCTAGTTCGTCATCAGTTTAAGTGTGGTTTTGTTCTTCCACAATATGTTCCTACTCGGTTACAGTTAGCTTATTTGTTTACCAAATCTTTACCAGCTCCTTTGTTCTCTGATTTATTATCAAAGATGGGTCTATGTGACTGGCATAGACTTCCATCTTGAGGGGGGATGTAGAGTTATGTAATGTATAACTGTAATGTATTATATTATGAGGCTGGTGTGTATTGTATCATAGGTACATGTTAGTTTCCTTCAGTTAGTTATGACAGGGGTGTGTAGTGTACACCTTCTTGATTTGTATATAAGTCATGTACATTTACTCTGTATTTTAGATTTTTGATGAATAATAGATTGAATATTGTTCATGTTTTCTTCTTCATTTGATTCACTGAACTGTTACATTGATGATCAACTGATCATCTGATCTTTGATCTACTGGTTTAATGTGTTAATTGTACAACTAGAAATGAAATTCTCTTCATTAACTTGCAAAGCACGCCATTACAATGTATATATACACAGCTAAGATAGTGGACACACAATTGTCTAACTAATTATGTTATAGTTGAGTTGCATTAACTATGGTAAAGTTATCTATGGTTAAATACAAGTTCTAATCATAATTAGAACCTACTAACAGTGAAGTTCTATCTCTAATAGGGTGACAATCATTGGGAGAACGATAATGGCAACTATGCTTGGGAAAATGTGTTATTGGGTTATCATGCATCGAATTGAGGCCTCAAAACTTGAGGTTTATTCGAAAATCTTCACTGGGAAGCAGGTCACGATCCTGGTCTTTGTCAGCATCTAAGGCGGAGCTAAATGATTTTAAGAGGATGTATGCAATCTAAAAAAGCTAACAACTCTTTTTTCCCCTCACAATGTCGATGCAGGTTATAGATACTAGCCTTTTTTCTAGACAAATTTCCATCGGGAGTACATGATGTCTTCCATGCTCTTCCACGAAGCTGCATCCACCTTCTTTTGAGGTTGTATCTGAAGAATATGGTATGAAGATACTGCATATTACAGAGAAGGAGGATGCATTCGGTGTGGCAGTTAAGGAAATTTGTTTACCTGATGTATTACCTCCCCTATGGACCTCTGGTACAGGAATACTTTCAATTGTCGATTGAATTCCTGGCTGTGAGTTTTTATGGATCAACAATTTAAAAACTGTCATGTTTTACCGATGCGGGTGGGACTTGCTTAACCTTGTAGAAATTTGATCTAGAATTCTAGATTGGTAAAGGCATATAGTTGGCTTCGGATACTGAAAAGGAAACTAAAAAGTAAATAATGTTCTAACATTGTAATTAAGGAATGTTCAATTTCCAATTTCTCCTGTCATCGCCAAAGTTCTTGTTTCGATAAATTTTCATTCCTCCAAATGCTATTTTTATGTTTATTTTTTTTTATTTTTTTTGGTGATCATTGATCATACCACATTGGCATGTATATCATTGTATAGTACATCTTGAGTTTATTGTTTTCTAAAATGTATATAAACTTAAACTGATGACATTACTTCATTTTCATAACATCAATATTAGTTAAGGGAGCAGCTAATTCGATCCCAATTTTTGCTTAAAGGACCCACCCTAGTGAAATGAACTAACTACCCCTCCATATAAAATGGTTTTTACTCACCTATACCCCACTGACCCCACTCACCTATACCTCGGTAACCTCTTTCTCAAATCGTATTCTCACCACTAACCAAATTCGAAGAAATTTGAGAAAAACCACATCGATTCGACGTCGTGGGTGCATTCCTCATCTTTTTTAGTTTCAATTTTGAGGTTTTTTTTTGTTTTTTTCTTTTTTGAGTCGGTATTGCTTTTGTGGTTTTGTTGTTGGGTTTAGAACTTCGATTTGGGGCTTGAATCTTGCATTTTGGGTATAAAGTCTTGATGGAATCGAAAATATTAAGCGATTTAGAATAAAACCCACTATTTTTTTTGTCATTTTCATGTAAACTTTATGAGTTTTGAATTTTTGTGTTCATTTTTGTTGCTCGCGGGCATCGGACACATAAAAGGCCGACAGCTTTAAAGAGATTTCGAACACACAGAGCTGAAATTTCTAAAGAGGTCTTGGAGACACAAGGCCAAAACCTCTAAAGAGGTCTCGACTGGATCCCTCCATCACTACTGAAAGCATGTTCTCTTCACAATCTCGATCGGAGTCGGCTGTTACCTCTACAGAAGTCTCGGTCGGAATTGACTGATACCTCTTTAGAGGACTCGACATTGTGCGTCTGAATCCTGCGGGCGTCGCTTCTTCACTGCTAGGACATGGCGCAACGTCATCCGACCTTGTTCAACGAAAAAGAAAAAAACTCCTACGACACTTGGTGACCCAGTACAAGTGCTCTATAATGAATAAAATCAAGAAATATAGAGGATTGAGGGGTGCTGGGGTGAGGGTGAGGGTAATGGGGTGAGCAAGGGTATTTTTAAAAATTCTAAGAAAAAAATGGAGTAAACTAAGTAAAAAGTGATGTACGACGAAGTAAAAATTAAAAAACGAGTCTTTTAAGCAAAATCTGGAGGCCGTTTAGCTGCTCTTTAACTTTTTTTTTTTTGATGAACTGTTTAATTAATTGTTGCTTTTCAGCAACTGCAATTTTTTCTTCAAAACATTTTAGGTTGTTTACACTAAGCAATGGCTCCCAGAATAACACTCTACATATCGGAGTAGGCGTTGTTGCTCCTAAGCTGAAAATGTACCTCAGAGAACACATTGGAACTTGCAAAAGACAACATTGAGGGAGAAGGAGAGACAAATGAAGAAGAAAAAAAACCTTTGGTTCCCAATTCCATTTTCGCTGCTCCTAATAATTTTTTTATAGGATTATTCATTATAGCCCAATTGCAACGATACTCCTAATAATGAAAACAAACTTCCGTTAATATTGTTATCGGTATCATTACCCACCACAAAAGAAGAATTGCTTTCTTTAGAGTAGATACTTAGCAAAATTGTTGTTTAGGCACCTTCATGTACCCGTTAAGCTTTCATGTACCCCTTTTGAGGCAATATCCCTTAATAATGGGAGCATGATGAGCAGAGGCTTGATTTGAACATCTTGATTTTTTGAATAGAGATAAAAGGCAAGCCCTTAAAGCCTTGATTTTCAAAGCCAAAGCAGACCTCTTTACCAACTTGTGCTTCTTGGACCTGCAGGAGTACTTCTTAATTTAATGATCATTAATCAAACTGCAACTGGTTTGGGAATAGGACTTAAATAGAGATTTGTCTGATCTGGGTTTTGTTGAATATAACTAATACTAATTACCATTGAATAGTCAATCACACGCGGAGGAGAACAAAAAACATAATATTGTTTTTGGAGGATTCCACTACAAAAAATAGCAAATCAGAAACGGAAATTTTCGTCTCTGATTTGCATAAATTTCATCTCTAATTGAAATCAGAAACGGAACAGAGACGGAATAAATTTCTCTTTAAAATCGTCGTCGCTAATTCAATCAGAAACAGAAATTTGATTCTGTTTCTGATTAGAGACGGATTAGAGACGGAATAAATTTGTTTCTGATTAGAGACGGAAATTAGAAACGGAACAGAGACGGAACATAAATGGATTTTTTTTCGAAATGGTACATTTGTAATTGTATTCCGTCTCTGATTCCGTTGCTAATCAGAAACGGAATCAGAGACGGAAATAATAAATTCGTGAATTCGTCTCGATTCGTTGATTAGTAACGAATCGAGATCGAAATCATTATTTCCGTCTCTGATTCCGTTTCTGATTCATGCATATATTCCAGGAAAATTAGCGACGGAATAGCAACGGAATGTTTGAATTCCGTTGCTAATCCGTCTCTAATTTTCTTTTTTGTTTAATCTTCAAACATAAACATAATCCAATTGGTTCTCCAACCTATAACTTGAAATTACAACCATAGGACCTACTCCATCGCTGCACCCCCTCCAAAACTCCTTGGGGGTGCTAACATCCCCCAAAAAAGCAAAATTTGACATTCATACATCGACAATATATATCAACAAATATTCAAATGAGAGAAAAAAAATGTAAAAAATTAAAATTTGAAAAAGATTTATATATCCACGAAAAATTGTCTAGTATAAAAAATGCTCCAAAGTTCTAAGTATTCACAAAAACCACCAATCCTATTGTTCGACAACCACAAAAAAAAAACTTACAATCCTCTAAATATGCACAAAAAGAATTATAAATCTAAAAGTCATGGAAACAACTATAAAAGTTACATGATATGTTTTAAATTCCTCATCTCTCACTTGGAAACTAGATTATAGCAGGTATTGTCACAGGGATATGGGCAATCAATGGCACTAACTCCCACTCGATCGAAGAACCAGCCACCAACTGATAGGGCCACGCTCTGCAAATATTGCAAAATAGATCAAACTCATGATAAAAATACGAAACTGCAAAAAAACTATCTCCATTTACAGTGCAAAAGAAAACAGTATATTTTACGATAATTGAACACACCATTCTATTATACGAATAAGTCTAATAACACCATATCCAAGAAGAACATAATTTAACAAACAGAACACATGAAATCCAATAACTTTTCTTTCAATTAGTTTTATGTCAACTGTAAAGATCAAATTACTGTTTACCTTAAAAATCAACCAACAATATAATCATGAAATTCCTACAAACCTAAAAACTTGAATAATGAGCAATTTTCTCAGCATATTGGTGGAAGATGATGTCACGTTTGAACTAATGGAAATTCGCTCTAGGAAAAATGAAAAATAAGATGGTATCTCTATTCAATGTTGAATGTTTCAAAGATTGAGTTTTGCAGCAATGAGTTATCAAGGATTCATGGTCATGCTAAAATAAAATGTCCACAAAGCAAAGGATTCAAGGTCATGCTAAAATAAAAATGTCCACAAAGCAAAGACTTCAAGTGCAGAAGTTTCTAATACATATACCGTTCTAGACTCTAGAGATGTAGTCATGGAAACTTTCTATTTGAAATCAGGCATGAGGATGCAAATTTGTTGATATAATAATTTGTGTTCTAATGGCAAAGGGTTTGTTCATGCTAAACATGTCATAAACTAAAAATAAATAAATAAACATAAAATGTGAAATTAGACATAATAATGATGAATATTTAAGAGAATAGGAATGTTTCATGCATGTGGGCCAACATGCTCGTGCCATTTTGTATCAATCAACCATCAAACTAGCAATTCATATTATCAATGCAAATGCAAGTTAGTGAGATTTCAGCAGCAATGCACTCAAGCAAATATTATCAAGCCAAATTAGTATACAAAACCAACGCAACATGAAATGTCCCTATATAGATCTTACCAATGAATGCTCAAGTTATACTTGACATGGTTCACCACTTTCACAAGCACTCTATCACCCTCTCTTGCATAAAGTGTAGGCCCTAGGAAGTGCTTATTAACTGTAACTATGGGCTTCTTGCTGCATAGTCTTGAGATGTTCTTCAACACCACTGCACGCATGACCAAGGGACATTTGAAACAACTTAATAATTGAATAGTTGAACTTAAATTTTTCAGGGACATAAGCATCATAGCAGATAGAGCTAAGGTAGAAGAGCAATGACTCACATGAAACAAGTAATCATAAAAAAACAATAATCACGATTGCCGAATTATTCGGTAGTTTTGCCAGTAGCACAAATACGCTTCTTAACATAGAAAGGGGTCCTTAATAAGTAGTGAAAACATGAACCACGTGACTGATTGAATGTAATTAAGGAACAAACAATTCAAAATTAAGCTAATATTTCATTGATTAGAGAAGAATCAAAGTAAATAGACCTTAAACCCTAAATCCTAAGCATTTCTCATTATCATTCAATGAAAATATTGAAATGATTTTATTGTACGTGAATGAAAACAAAATCATAGTAAGAGAAGGTGAACTCACGACATTTAATTGCGAGGGACATAACAATGAGGATCGTAATGTGATTAGATCAACACGCATTGTATTTTTCAGAGATGTTTTGTGTAGCCAAATGAGTGTGAACACCTTGTCCACAATAGCCTATCTTTTTGTAACTAAATTCCTATAAATATATATATAATCTCTTTCTCTAAAAAATATACTAGTCCAGTCATGGGTCCCTATTAATATACATAGTGATGTGGACTTTTTTCTTATTGAGAATAAGAATAAGACATCAAAACGATGCTAACAGATGCAAATTTCAAACACTTTCAAGGTACATGTGAAAAAGAAATAAAAGAGGAAAGGAAAAATAAAATGTATTCTTGCCTGATTTGACACATATAACCCGATCCATGATTTCCTTCAAGCTTATCAAGTGTGCCTCCGGGTCAAGAAGCCTCCACAACTCTAAAGCATAGTCCAAATTAGTACACTACAATGATTAGACATGGAAATAGCAAGACTATTTAAAAAATAGTTGTACAACGAACCTTCAGCAGGACTGTTTTTAAACATACATGATAATCCTAGTGTTTCGAATCCTAACTAGTAGTATAAATTATATAATTATAAGTACTATTCAATTGTAACCAACAACACCTAACTAATCAATCATCCCTAGCAAGTGCATGAATATGAAATTACTAACAACTATAACATCAAACGACCAAGTAATTACCTCAATACATGATTCTAATGTATTATAATGTTGATCATGACATGCTTTACCGATAAAATAAACATGAAATACCAACCAAATACAAAATCAATAGAAATCTTGAATTGCTCAAGTAAAATGTTGAAATGATATATTAAATATTAATAAACCTAAAAATAGAACAAGCATAACCACAATACACTAAGCATGCAAGAGAAGAGCAGAACAAAAACTTCTAAACCAAACAAAATACACAACATTAACTTAATAGATCAAGTGAAGAACACCAACAAATGCACATGAAAGCCAATCCAGAGGAAAATGTGAGCAGATACAATTTCAAGAGAATTCGGGTGTTAAAAATATTTTTTTTTATTGTTACCTTGACGAGCAGAGAGCGGAGCGGTAAGTACAGAGCGACCAGAGAGCAGAGAGCAATGAAAGAGACGGAGATTCAAGATCGAAATTCAAAAAGATTCAGAACGTTGTGCACTCATTCACTGCACAATCAACCACGTAACAAATCAAATCACTCAAGAACAGTTAAAATACTTCCAAGAATAAACGAAAAGCAAATCTTACATAGTGCACTATGAAAAAACATTATTAATTTATTACTACACATAAAATTACCAAGCCATGGCACTAACATGTTTACCTCTTTATTTAGTTACTCATTTATCATGAAAAAGGTCATACAAATATATATAGCTAATCATGCATAATTAGTTTATTCCTATACTCAGTGACATTTCTGATTTTTCAAGTTAAGATAGTAGTATAATGGAGTGATGTATTCAAACAAGGAAAGAAAGACAATGGGACTCTTAAGGAATCCCAAAAGGCCTTCCAGTATAGCTTCCCACTCTGAGCATATTGACACACTGAAGTGAAGTTTCAGGTCGGCTAGATGAGTCGAAAACACTAAATCAAAATAGAGAATATGCAACTCTAATACAGTTCTAAATGTCAACTCATTGAGTTTTTTCTAGTAAGGGTCGGCCGAGGGAGTCAAAAGGGCAATGAGATTAGAAATAATACAAAGATCAAGTAACTAAACAAGGAACAAATTCAAGAAAGCAGACATCATATCACAGCCAACCAATGTGAATTAAGTATTCATGAATTCAGAATTCTATATATAATTGCAGGGAAGTAATACAAAGATCGAGTAACTAGACAAGGAACAAATTTCCATAAATCTCTTTGGGATATGCAAATCCATAACGTCTTCAAGTAATTCGCAGATTTTCTTTTTTAAGACATAGAGCTTTGTGTAGCTAAAAAGATTTGAGACATACATATAAATGTGAAACAAATACTTAATACAGTCAAGGAACAAAGAATAACAAAGATCGCCCCAATTACAAAAATTACTTTACAATCATGGTAAGAAAATACTTTAGAATTCTTCGAACATCCCCAAATTAATTAGCTTTTATGCATTAAACAATAATTAGACATAACCACAACTTTTATAAAAGCATTTTAAACAATGCAAGACTACAAATCTCACTGAATAATTTTTCTTCACCTTCAATTTAAAAAGTCTTTGTTGCCACATCAATGCACCCCACTTACAATACAAAATATCAATTACAAGAATAATCCCATCTCAAACACATAAAAATATACAAACAAACCAGAATTCAGCACCACCAAAAAAGCTAAAAACAAATGATCGCCTCCAAAAAAGATTACCATTTCAAAGTCTTTCTCTAAACTGGTGTGGTCTTTGTCAAGTTGATAATGAATCAATAGATCATATGTTCCCCCAAGTTTTGTGGATCGGGTTCGGAAGAAGTTTCTGGAGATGTTTGGACTATGGTGTCAACTATTATGTAAAGGTGTGAAGATCAAATTCAGAATCTTCAAGAAGGCATGGAATGCAACAGTGAATGCAACATGTTGGCATATCAGGAGGGAGAGAAATAGATATATTTTTTAGAATAAAATGAAATCCCTGTTCCTGATTTGGAAACTGGCCAGGGATAGCAAAGCATTATGGGTAGTGGCGATGGGTATTAGGAAAGAAAGTCTTTCAGTTTTTCATGTGATGAGTGGATGAGTATATTGAAGATGGTTTCTGTAGTATATAGGGTTTAAGTTTGAAGTACCTGTAAAATCTCTTTAGATATGCAAAAGTGGGTTTATTATATAAGAAAAGAACTAAACAGACTAATGGAAAAAGGAAAATGGCATTCTCATCATCTCAAACTAAGTCTACGTCCCCGATATATCTTTAGAAATGCTTCATATGGCTATGCTCAGAAATGCCATCATGTTCATTACTTAGTTGATGCACAACTATTGAATAGCAAAACTCAGTTAAGAAGAAAAAATCTATAAGCACCAATCATTAGCATTTTCAATTGCTACTAAAAAGAAAGGTAACTTTAAACATGAACGAGCATTTTGCATTCTCATCTAGATAGTACTTGTTATATTGAGCAATGCCAGAACAAAAGATATGCAATAACAAGAATCAAATACATATAACCAAATATTGAATCCCCACCTTAGTGCACAAAACATCAGTTATGCAAGAAAGAATTGAAACTGCATCTCACAGTGCAACCTTCTGCAAATATGCAGAAAGAAATTAACAAGAATACATCGGTCAAGGCACTCAATTGAATCCTGAAGTAAAAGAAATACTTACACTCAATCTTTCAGCATAACTTTTTTTTTTTGAGTAAACCTTAGCATAACTAATGCATCGGAAAATGTTGACTCACATCTAAGTATGCAACAACTAGTTCCATCAGAGTTACTGCAAGAAGTACAAACAAAAATATTCTAATACAGAAACGCAAAGAAAAATGTCTTTGAGTAAGCATTTACGGTAAGTAGTAAGGGATTATGATAAGAAAAAAGTTTACGAAGAAGCGACATAGTTTTGTTTATTTATTTATTTATTTTTATGAGAGTTTGTTTTTAATTTCTACTTTACTGGATTGCCAAACAATTGAATCAAGAATCTAAACAGACAAATTATCATCCTATGAATGTTTACTATCTTCATCAAACACGATGATATCCCATGATATGTAGAATAGCTACTCCCACGTGTGACTAAATCATACCTAATGATTTAAGTTACAAGCCTATAGGCCGAGCATTGATAAATGAGCAAAAAAATGCAAAAGAAAATAGAGTAAACCAGCAAAGAAAATGCAGGAAAAAAAAAAAAAGGAAAAAAACGTGGGCAATGGCAATAATTCCTACAAACGGAAAGAAAATGCGGGAAAAAGAAAAAAGAAACAAAAGTGACCTGGGAAGGATGATAAGGAAAAATGCATAATTGAGAAGAACCTTCTATATTTCACTCGTCTCCGAACTTCACCGAATTACGAGACCTCCACACAAACCGAAAAAAGCACAAACAAAACAAAGCTTACATTACTTAAGCAAAGAAAAATGAAGAAGAAAATAGAGTAAAACCAATTTGCACATTTGAAGTACTGTTCAAATTTTTTTACAGCAAATCCACCTTCTGTTAGTCTTAGGGAACCTTTCCAGCTAAAATCACCTTATGTTACTAGAAAGAGTTAAAGAAAAGTTGCAAACAGGCATTTTTCGACATTGAAAAATAACTTCATAAAAGTAAGATTAAAATCTAACTCCTGATTCACAGTGACGGCAAGGTTACAATCGAAATACAGATAAAGATGCCTAGTTCAAACAACAATTACTAAACCAAGTCCACCATATTTATATATGATGTTGATATATAAATTAAAATATACATGTATAAGAGAGTAATATGCACATCTTCAGCCGCGAAGAAATAAAAGGTGCATCAATAGTCCAATAACAGGAAAAATCGCAGTCAAGTATGCGCTTATACTTACAAGTCACGCAAACAAATCATTTATTAAAATGAATTTGTAGATCGTCAGAGAATCGTCTCATGTTATCACGGAAATACCATCATTCCCTTTACTTCTATTGTCCTGTGTTTCTCCTATATCAACTATATAAAGCTTCCAGAGAACTAATAAGATTGAATCCACAACTAGAACATGAAGATACTTCACAAATATCCTTCTTTTCGAGTCAATTTCACTTCTCATTTAATACTTCGATTAGAGAGAAAAAAAAAATTACTTTTAAAAATGAGAAACTCAAGCAGTGATTCTTAAAAAGACACACGCAATCATGAGATTAATCAACCGAAACATAGAACGGATTCAATTAACAACAATTGAAGAAAAACAACAAACATGATCAACTCGACGTGAGCATCGCAATCATTCTATACCGAAAACAAATCCAAATAGAAATGTAGTATTGTTCCTGCACTAGAAACAAATCAAATGCAAGTAAGAATAAACCCTAAAACCCTAAACAAGTCCACAATCGATCCCAAATTAGTTGAGGTCTCGACAAAGCCTAAATCAGAAATGCAAGCAAGAGTAATCGAAGAAAACATGATACCTCAACAACGAGATCGAAAGAGTTCGAAAGACAGAGACGAAGGTTTAATCAATACATAACTGCAAAGGTTCATCATTCCTCAAATGAGGAGGGAGACCACCTGTTCATACACACATACTTTCATCAGATTCACCACTGTCCAATCTCCGGCAGACGGAGAACAAACGGGACGGCTTAGGGCTTCCAAGGCTCTAATCTTGGCGAGACAGTGGCGCAGAACCCGACGGCCTCATCCAAGCAAAGATTTAGGGTTTGGGAGAGAGATTTCGGTGAGAGAGAGAAAGTGAGATTTCGGAGAGAAGCAAGAGAGAGAGAGAGAGCAGAGAGCGGTGAGAGAGAGGGTGAGAGAATGAGAGCAGAGAGCTGAGAGAGAAGCGAGAGAGCGGCCACACGAGAGAGAGAGAGAGTGGTGACGGTGAAAGAGAGAGCAGAGAGCGGTGACGGTGAGAAAGAGAGAGAGGCGGTGACGGTGAGAGAAGCGGCGGTGACGGTGAAAGAGAAGCGGCGGTGACGGTGAGAGAGAGCGGCGGTGACGGTGAGGAGAGAGGTTTCGTTAAGTGAGAGAGCGGTGAGGGTGAGGGAGAGAGGTTTCATTGAGAGAGAGAGAGAGAGAGCGGTGAGGGAGAGAGATTTTAGGGAGAGAGAGAGTTTTGGTCCCCATTTTTGAATCATCGAGATCGAAGCACGCACGAATCTCGAGACGTAACGGACGGTTGTAATAAATGAAAATTTTGGTGGGAATGTTGGCGCCATTTTTTAGAGACGGAATTAATTCCGTCTCTATTTTCGTCTCTGATTCGTTTCAATTCCGTCTCTGAATTAGTCCATCTTAATTCCGTCTCTAACTAATTTTTTTAGCAACGGAACTTATTTCCGTTGCTAATTCCGTTTCTAAATTTCATTTTCCTTGTAGTGTTCAAGTGGATGATGAGTATAAGTAGTAGTTGTGAGTGGATGATGAGTATAAGTAGTAGTTGTGATTTTGGTGGTGGTCTATTTTCTGTCATATCATGAGTATTAATGGGAGAGTTGGAAGAGTTCTGCAAGAGCTCTTGAATCATTTGTAAACGCCGAGAGAGGTGAAGAGGGAGAAGCTGGCCTTGGTATAAGAGTTTGTCAGTAGGAGAAGCGATTGCCTCTTTTTTTAGATAGATTGAAGAAGAGAGGATGGAGGAATATATGGATGATGGGTAGATCACTTTTATGTCAATGAAGTCTTCATCTGCATGGATACATGAAGAAGTGATCATGTTGTTGCCCATCATCACTAAAAGCTCTGCTGATTTAGCAAGTGCTCACTAACCTTAAGAGTTTTATTATTGAGTTGGTGATCACAAAGATACTATTAATAATATTTCATACTCAGATCACAACACAAATTGTGTAGTGGCTCCAATTAAACTACCAAAGAGACTTAACAAGTTTTCTTTCAGAAAAGGAAAAAAAAAACGATTTGTATGTTATCTTTATATGGAAACTATTATGGATGCAAACGGGAAGGTATGGGATGGGGACCATCTCCATCCCCATCCCCTCCTAAGAATTTATCCTCCCATCACTATATCCATCTCCAAGTGGGGATGAACTTTCATCCACATCCCATCCCCATCCACACCTAGGCTATATTTGGTAAGCACAAACTAGCTTAGTTTATTCGTTAAACTGAGTTTGGTTTGTAGCTTATTTTAAAAATAATCTAGATGATAAGCTTCAGATTGAAACGCTACTCTTAGTAGCGTTTGAACAAAAAATCCATCGTTTAGATTTTTTCTCGCGATTGTAACTTGTTTTTTTACAGTATTAATAAATTAATGCCCTTGCAAATTAGTGGAAACAAAATACGCAAATACTTAAACAAATCCCGCGAACATTAATAGCCAGCGAAATTAGAAACCAAATAAGGGATAAATACAAACAAATTTGTATATCACGTTAGGAATTTTCAGGGTTGCTTTTTTTTTCTTTGGGAGATGGCTATATCTCAATTGTTCAGGTTGCTTTTTTTTCTTTGTTAATGAAAAAATAGTGATTAATAATTAATTAAATATTATAAAACAAAGAATTTCACTAAAATTAAAAATCATTACACATAAATTTCTTAATTATAGATAATCTTGTAAGATATTTATTACATATTAAATAATTTTTAACAATGCCGAGTATAAAATATTCTTAGATGTTATAAAAATATTTTTTAATGTAGTGTTCGAGTGGTAGGCTATCCTACATATTTTTTAAAAATATTATTCTATAAAAATAAAGAATATTCGCAATAACATTGATTCTCAATTATGGATGATGCGTTAGATATATGCATAATTATCCAAGTCGTTTATTGTATTTTTATTTACATGTGTTTATTTTTTGCGAATTCTTATAAATTAACGTGGAGTTATTTTCATGTAAGCATTTATGGACACACATAATTTAGTTTTCTAAATAATATAAATTATTTTATGGTATTAATTTGTATTTTGTAAATAAAATACAAAGTTATTTATAACAATCAATTATATGATTATATAATTAATATACTTAATTGCATCATATGTCCTATATTGTCATTTTGCATTTATCAGCTAATCAATCAGCTATTATTCCAAACAATTTTTCGTTGATCAGATAGATTATCAGCTTTCCGCTACCAGCTAGTAGATTATCAACTATCAGCTAGTTTATCAGCTATTAGCTAGATTATCAGCTAGCTTTGCCAAACAGAGCCAATGTATATAGATGTATTTAATATATACGAAGATCTCCGCAGGGATCCCTATGGGTAATTTCCACTAGGATCTCCAATAGGGATACCCATGGAGATCCCCACGGATATTACATATAAGGATTCTCTGCGGGGATCCTCACGAATATATTTTTTTCTCATCCCGTGGACCTACATAGATATGAGATTTTCAGGGGTGTATTCAATTGAGATTTTAATAGACTTTTGGTTACTTTTATTCCCTAAAAAAGTTTAGGGGTATTCAATTAAAACTTTTAGAGAGTCTCTAAAAGTTTGGTGTATTCAATGTGAACTTTTAGAGACTTTTAAAAAGTCTCTAAAAGTTTTGGGGTATTCAATTTAAACTTTTGTAAACTCTCTAATTGTAAGGGGTATTCAATTTGTTTACAAATTTTGTAGATTCGTGGGTTTGGATGACTTTTGGAGACTTTTCACCTAACCCTATATATGTTGAAAGTCTTCTCCATCTCTTTGCCTTCACGAGAAACTTTTGGAGACTTTTTTTTTCTTCTTCGTCGCCTCTCTCTCTCATCGCGAAATCTCTCTCGCTCTCTTTTTCTCTCTCTCGTCGTTCGTTTGCTCTCGGTCGTCTCCATCGCGCCTCTCGTCTCCATCGCAGCCTCGCTTCTCCATCGCCGACTAGTAAAAGATAGCAGGCATAAAATAGCAAAATCAAGAGCAAAATAGAAATCGACAATTCGACGTGCTAGATTACAAGAAAACCGATAGAGAAAGGTTGAGAATAACATGATTCTTACTTGCATTCTGTACGGTGAGAAGTGGGAGATCAATACGATAGATGCTCAAATCAAGATATCCAATAAGTTCATCAATGGGTTTCAAGACCACAAATAAAATAGTTCAAGAATGAAGGAATAACATATGTTGTAGTCTATTTAATTCCCTGCAGAACTCAATGGCAATCACAACCATGATCAAAAAATTTTTGGCAGGTTTTACTACTTTTTACAATCTTAAGACATCACTATGAGGTGTTCATAGGATTGTAACCAAGACAGATTAGGACAATATTGTTGTTCGAACAAGGAACGAATGAAGGACAACTTTTCTAGAGATTAGATGCAGTGACGCAAACAGATATAATCATAATTGGATGCATCAAATATAAAGAGAGCTATCGCAACGCTTAAAACAACAAAAGATTACAAGGATGGCCCAAAATAACATGAGCGAGAAATAACAAACGGGAGATTTAGAAATAACAAAAGGAAAAGGTGTGGTAAAATATACTACATGGACCGCGGAAGAGAGCAATGAGTTGCTTAAATTGTTGGTTGATGCCGCAAATCGTGGATGGCGCGATAGTAATGGTGCTTTTACTAAAGCAACCATTGAAAAAAATACTTCCTCTCCCTCAATCACACAAACACCCACACATACACAAATTCCTAAAATCAAAATTAAAATCCGTCTTCTTCTTTTCTTCTTTATTCATCATAGGGGCGAAATTGAGAGAGAACGAGAGAAGGGATTGAGAGAGAGATTTAGCAAGACAGCGAGGAGAAACGAAGGAAGAACGAAGCAAAGGTTGAAGATGGTGAAAAGTGGGGCACATACCCCTGTTCGATTTCAAGATTTACATGGATGTTTATCAAAAGTCATCCAAATAAAAGTTTATCAAAGTCTATCAAAGTTCTTACAAAAGTCCATTAAAGTTACTAAAAGTCATTAAAAATAAAGTCTATCAAAGTCTATCAAAGTTTTAAAAAGTCTCCAAAAATCTACAAGTCTCTAAAAGTCTATAAAAGTCATCCACTTATAAAAGTAACTAAAAGTAACTAAAAATCTCAATTGAATACACCCCCCTTTATCTCATCTCCACCTCCATCCCCATTTAAATTTTTCATCCTCGTCCCAGGGAATCCCCTTCTCTAATGGGATTCCCTGCCCCACTTGCATCCTTTGAAACCATACATCCTCATCTCGGTCCAACTAAATACTTTCATAAATTTTTTTTATATTACAGCACAAGGTTAAAGATTTGATATAGTTACTTACTGGTACACTCCCAAAAAAAAAAAAAAAAAAATCTTTGAATGTCAGCAGGACTTGACAAATGACAAGCATAAGAAAGAAGCGCATTAGGACTCTCTTTTCAACTGCAAAAAGATCATGTTTACAAATTGTTATAAAAAATTGAGTTCAAGACGAGTGCAATGTGTCTTAGAACTTGCTCTTGAAGAGGTAAGGGGGTCTCTTGCCTTGTCCATGTCGATATTCTTGGTCTTGTTTATTGAACTTACTTCTTGAATTACTATAGATGTATCAACTTACATCATAAATCTGGAGTTTTGAGGGGGTCGCAGGAGGTGGTGTCAATGCTTCCCATTGGTGTCGCCTCGTAGACCAATTTGGACTTGCATATACACATATTAGTAATGGATTTGAATGTCCAAATTGTATTTCTGTTGCAATGAAAAACTCTGAAGTGGAAGAGTGCATAACATTACAACAACTTTTCTTCAAAAAGAAAAACAAACCACCACTTAAACCCTGTGATGGAACCGATATAGAACCTTACTCTGAGTTAATAGTCATGGGATAGACTTCAACTTCAGTACATTTGGTCTCAAGAACACACCCAATAGAAGGCCTTTTTTCATGAATGAGGTCCTTAAAATTTCTCTTAAACCTCAAACTAGCAGCAACACGACTATTACAGATAATGATCAACATAAATAAACTATGTATAAATATGTAACCAGGATTGGAAATCCCCCAAATTAGATCGCAACATTAAAGGTGTCATAAGACTCCTCCATAGCCATATCGGCAACACTCTCAGAATTTTCTCCTCCTTTAATCGCTAAATCAGTTTCCATGGAAACACCAACTTGGGCCTTCAAATTAGGATCAAGGGCCTTAGGTGTGGGGTCAGGGCTAGTTTGGCTAATATGTGGATCAGAGCTTCATGGGTAGTTTGGTGGGATGGGTCCGGGTCCAATGCCATGTTCTCTTCCTGGGTGATAAGTTTTGATGGATTTTGGTCTGTGGTTTTCTCCTAGGGGTGGCAATTCGTGTCGGTGAGTCGTAAACGTGTCGTGTCATAAACGGGTAATGACCCATATAATGCAAACTTATTACATGACATGTTTATTAATCGTGCTAATCGTTTTCGCGTCTAAGTGGGTCGTGTTAATTAACATGTCGTGTATTTGTGTCACCCATTTATTAAATATTGTATTTAAAAATTTTATTTTATTTAAACTTTTATAATTTAGTTACTATTTTTTAAAATATATCTAAATGATTAAATTCGAACAAATATACTAAAATAGCCAATCAAATATAATGTGGTTATATATAGTTGTTAGTTTTACTTTACTTTTCCATTTAAGTTTTTATTACTCTTAATGATAAAGTAAAAATGACTCGTAATAATAATATAAACAAAATTATAAGAATCATCTAAAAAAATCTAAATTTTACTTTGGTGAAAAGTTTTATTTTTTCTTAATAAATAATTATTAATAAAATCTAAAACATAAATAACATATTAAAAGTAAAATGAAGATTTCTTCTCAAATATAAAATAAAATATAATAAAAGATGTCTATAAATAAATCATGTTATTAACATACATTCAAATAGATGAATTTTGTGTCAATTTATTTATTATATCATATTTATTATTTATATATTATTCTTTAGTCGTGTTAAACGAGTCATAGACGAGTTAAGCGGGTTGACATGTTAATGACTCGTTTATTAACCGTGTATAAACGTGTTAACATGTTTATGACTCAGACCCACTTAAGTCAACCCCACGACATGTTTATTACGTATCGTGTCGTGTTAATCGTTTCATGACTCAAATTGTCAGCCTTATTTTCTCCTCTGTTGGGTACTCTCACCTTTCCGGATCCTGATTCCAAGTTTTCAGTTTCTGGCGCCTCAATCTGGCCAGCTTCTAAAGATTCATTTTTCTTTGCATCACAGATCCAGCAATGTGCTTAAGAAGAGGGGTTATTCCGCAATCGTTCACCAGTCGTAAGTGTCTTTTTCTTTGAGTTTAGCGTCTCTATTTGTAGAGTGGGTTTTTTGATGGAGTCAAATTTATCTCTTAATTGTTTTATGGCATTCAATAACTCGTACACTTTTGGACTATCTTTCCTGTAGTGACAGATCATATATAATCAACCTCAAGAAAATAATTGCGTTTTGAATTACTCAAAGAGTTGTTCACATTTCCCATAAAACTGTTCCTTCATGCTGTCCACTACACTGCAGATGGAAATAACCTGACAAGTAAAAAAGAAACAGGCGAACAAGGAAAGCAACTAAAAAATGAATTCCTATGCTAAGGTACATTTGAAGAGGGAGCAATAAATGACAAACCCACCCCATGCATTTTCAAATGGCAGGTTTATCAAAAAGGCAATACATGACAAATGCATTCAGAAAATAACGAAAAGATCAGAATCGGAAACGCTGAAACAAGCCGACCTTCGATTCTGATTCCACACACTCCACTTCAAGATTTTTTTTTCCGTTAAGAACATCTGGACTTGCTTTATCCACAGTGTTAGTTTCTGAATGAAATAAATTTATTGTGTCTTTTCTTATATACACAATACCCTAGTTATATACACAAGTCTAGAATAAAAGAAAGGAAAGTAATCACAAAAGTAACCTACGAGATATCGAGGGGGATACTAGTTTCCTTAACAGCTAGATACAATATTCAGTTTCCTTAACTCCCTTCCTCAAACTCAAGTTGGTTCAACTTGAGTTTGTCAATCGAATCGGTAAACCTCACAAATCTAAGGTTTGTCGGAGCAGATCAACGACCACCGAAGACGGCAAGAAACAGATTTTGATGTGGGAGAGTCATAACGGAACTGTAGAACAACGGATATCAGAGTCGATAGAGTCGACGACGGACAGATAGCAGAGTCGACGGAGTCGACGACAGGCAAACGACACAATCGACGGATGTGCAGAGGAGCACGCGAACAGATTGTTGTGTCTCGCACAACCAGAGGTTAGATAGATTGTTGTGACGCGCACAACCAGAGGTTAGACTGATTGTTGTGACTCGCACAACCAGAGGTTAGACAGATTGAATAAACTGGAGGCAGGCTGAATGGTGACAAGGGCACTAGTAGCAGGTATCAGACGGAGTAGCAGCAGAGCAGGGGCGGCGGCAGAGGCGCGGATCGGCGAGGCAGCGGTAAGGCGCTGGCAGGCGGCGGCGGATCTGGGATGGCACGGCGGGTGGGAGCGGCAGGCGCGTGACGGGCGGTGGGATCTGGTGCCGAGCAGCGGGATCGGACCAGGGAAGGCGCGGGCAAGCGCGGGAAGGCAACGACAGGTGGTGGATTTGGCGGATCTGGTGGGAGCGGCAGCGGCGGCAGTGGCGGGTGGCGCGGTCTCTGGCGAGACAGAGCAATAGAGAGGCGGTAAGGGCAGCAGTTCCCGATTGGGTTGATATTTGGGGTGCAGGGGCGAGCAGCTGTGGACCATGGACGGCGGGGAGGCTCGGCGGAGATCGAAATCCGAGCGGCAGAGACAGTCGCGAAGAACAGGGATGGTGGAGGTCGTAGTGGCGGCGGCGGTGAGGCGGGTCGGGGGATCTGCGGCTAATCGGACGCCGGACTGGTCAGTCGCGAAGAGCAAGGATAGCGAAGGTCGCAGTGGCGACGACAGTGAGGCAGATCGGCGGATCCGCGGCCAATCGAGTGAAGGCGGCGGATCTGTCGCGAATTGCAGGGATGGTCTCCTCCTTGTCTTCTTCGTGCAGCAGTGAACCATGGCGCGGTTCGGTGAGGGCGCGGTGACCGGCGACGGCAGCGGCGGCGGCGGAAGTATATGGTGGTGGCAGCGGAGACACCCAGAGAGGACAGAGAAGTCAGATGTGGTGGTGGTGGTGGTCGCTGGTGCATAAGGGTTGGACAGTGTTGTGTGGGGAGTGCAGACGGGCAGATGGAGATTTTGGTTGGCGATGAGCAAGGACAGCCGACAGCGGCAGGCGATACGAAAAAACACCATGAAGCGGTCGTCGACTCGAAAGTCGACCGACCTAAAACTAGAAATCAAGCTCTGATACCATGTTAGTTTCTGAATGGAATAAGTTTATTGTGTCTTTTCTTGTATACATGATACCCTATTTATATATACAAGTCTAGAATACAAAAAAGGAAAGTAATCACAAAAGAAACCTACGAGATATCGTGGGATACTAGTTTTCCTTAACAGTTGGATACAATATTCAGTTTCCTTAACATGTGGTAGAGTCAGAACTACGGAATTGTAGAACAACAGAGCTTGGTTTTTAGTATTAGGTCAGTCGACTTTCGAGTCGACGACCAATTCGTGGTGTCTTTTTCGATCTCTCGTTGTTGTTCTCGCTTTGGGTTGTGTTAATCAAAGCCCTAATCGTGCGTCATTCCTCTTTGTTTTTCTGTCTCGCCTGTTGCGACTCTTGTACTACACAAAAGGAACCTACGAGATATCTGGGGATACTAGTTTCCTTAATAGCTTAATACAATATTCAGTTTCCTTAACACACATTAGATAACATATCTGACCTGCAAGTGGGATTTTATAAAACAAGGGAGATATATATAGAAATTAGATTTTTGTGCCAACTGCTTAATACATTCAAATCCACCTATCATTTCACTCTTCATGTGAACTCAGCAACCTCTCCACCAACAGGGGAGAATTCATGATTTTTAATAGTCGTGGGCTATAAATGTTTTTTAAATTAATATTTTTATATATTATTATGTATACTTTAAATAAATTATACCACATATATATATGCATCCATGACAAACATAAAATTATAAATTAAGCCACAAACTATTAAGCAAAGAAAAAAAAAAATTGAACACAAACAATTGTAATAGATCAAATCGAAACCAAAGCAATAGATAATGAGTTCAACGGAAGTACCTTAAATGAAAAATTGTTGTCTACTTGTCACAAACATGACGTGATCAATGAAAAGTGTATCAGCTGCAAACACAAACAATATAGAATCAAATATAAATTATATTTTTAGGTAAAGAATAAAAATAATATTTAAATAATAAATTATATTATAATCCGTACATGAAGAAAAATAACATATTTAAGTTGTGCCCTCCTTTGCTTTAAAGAATCGAATTCATCAATTACTTCATCTATATCGATATTTTGAGCGAATTCTCGTTCAATATGAATGATCATAGTATCTGTCAAGAATTCTTCTTCCATTCTATTCCATAAATCAGTCTTAATATATTTCATAACTGAAAATGCTCGCTCTGTTGATACCGTGGATATGGGTAGAGTCAAAATAAGATGAATCAATCTCTCAAGCAAGTTGTAGTGATGCGACTTATTTGTTCGAATTAATATCTCCAATAACTCGGAAGTTGATGACAAATTCTGAAAACACATGTGGTGAAGTACATCAACCTCATAATGCTCCAATTGACATCTCAAATGATGCATTTCTTGATCACTAAAATCAGCAGGATAGAACTTTCTTGCAAGAATACATATTTGATCAACATCAAATAATTTGAACTGATCATTTGGTCGTAAAGCACAACTCAACTTAAGGATTTCTAATGCATCATCATTGAATCTGTAATTCAACTCTTCTAATTGATAGTCAATCACATAATTAAATATATCAAAGTGGTAATAATGCTCAACTGTGACGAGACTTTTTTGTTGACAAGAACGACTTATGCCCTCTTTGTACCAAGCATTCATATCGGGTGTTTCGATTTCATACTCTATGCAAATCAAATTCACACACATCAAAATGTGATCAAAGCTTTCATTTCGTAATTTTAGAAGAAGTACTTTTGTTGTGGCAATTGAATCTATTATATTACACGCAATGTTGTCAAGCTGTAAAGGAGATGGGAAAGAAATAAAATAAAAATGGACTAATGTTGCTAATTTATATACATCAATATCAACTTCTCGAGTTGGAGATTCTAAAGGTCTAACTTCCTCACGAGATGAAGCCTCAACAACTGATGGAGAAAGATTGTCAACCTTAGATGTCTCCCCACTTGATTTAAAATAGGAAAAAATTGTCTTCGTTCTTTTGTTACTATGACGCTCCATAGAGTTTAGTCCAAAGCTAATATGCTATCCTTAAAAGAAAAAAATGTCTCCATAAATATTAAAGTCGTGAAAACTTACTTTTTATTCTCCTAATTCAATCAATGTAAATAGTATATGATCAAAGATATAAAAAAACATGTGAAACATAAAAATAAAATAAAAATAGACTAATGTTGCTAATTTATATACATAATAAATTAAATTTTTATCTTAATTATACATTTTTTATCATAACTTTTGAAAAAATCGGATTAGATGCATTGTTAAGTTTGTACTTAACGAATTAAACTTCTATCGGTACAAAATCTACTTCAAACTTCAGCGTCTCAATTACCTTTTTTTATCAATTTTTATCTTAATTTATATATAAACCTACTTCAAACTAGTTTTGCAATGTACATATATTATAACATTATATACAATATATATGTATATATACTCTATTATTAAATATATAATCTATACGCTACTGTTGGGATATTTATAACTTTCTAATATGTGTGTGTCTATGTCAATGACATTCTAATGTGTTTGATTTATGTGAAGGTAGCCAGGTAGGAGAAGTGAAAATAAGGCTAATTGACATTTAACGGATTATCTGAAAATAACTGATTATTTTAACAATTATCTTTTTTGAATGGTCAAATAACACTAGTGGAACTATAAATAACTTTGTTCTATGTAGCATGTAGGTACTACTTTTAATTACTTCCATGGTAGACTTCTCTTCCTCTAGCCAAACATCTGATAAGGAAAATAATTGAGACTTGTTGATGATGATTTATTCTTTTTTGTGTGATATGTTATTGTAAATAAGCTATGTTGTCAAAAAAATATGAGATTTTTGACAACATAGTTATACAATCAATCTCTTTCTTATAAAAAAAAACCCAACTAACAAAACATCAAAAATCAACAAGTTAAGAAAAATTAAGAACTAGCATATATTTTTGCTCAATGATTTCCACATTAAAAAATACCCCTTCAAAAAAAGACATACAAACAAAAAAAAGAATCTATGAACTAACATACCTCTTTGCTCGCACTTTGTAAAAGAATCATTAATCTATCCTTGTATTATAGTGCAATCTAATGGAAAAAAAATTAAATGTGGAGCAATGAAATTAATCCCAAAGAGATGGATTGGTTTCTTCAAACACAAAAAGAATAGAGGTAGAAGACACAAGACAATAGAATTTGAAAAGATATTGCTTCAAAAAACTTCGAAAAATGTAAAGAACTTACATTCAGTGAGTGTGAGAATGACACGAATGTGCCGAGAATTTTTTTTTTGTCGTGCGTTCGTTTTGGTCGTATGTGTGTTGCTAATTTTTTGGTTCTTAACGTAGGGTTTAGGAGAGTTTTGGGGTGGGCTCAAATATATGTTTGGGCAAATTGGGCTTAAATAGAAAAATAAAATAAAATCGGGTCCATTTAGATACGCCCCTGTCCACCAAGGTCTGGAAGTAGCTTATCAAACAACTCGGTTCTACTTGACGCGCCCCGAACGCGTCAATAAAATATAATATCTAGACCAACTATTTTGTAAATAGTGGTAAAGGGTCGATCCTATAGAGATCGGTATCATTTCTAAGGTTTTAAAAAGAAATGAAAAATAGAAAAGAAAAATAGGGGTTTTGAGATAATGAACAAATTAACTAATCAAAGTAACGATAAAATAAATAAAGCAATAGAAATTGTTTTAAAATCAATTAATGAAAAATACTTAGGTCAAGACATACAAGTTCGGTTCAATAAGATATTGGATTTAGTCTTCAGTCTTTGTAAAATATGGAATTCAAAAGTATCCTAATGTAGCTATAGACTCGGTAACGTACACGGTTCCTCGCACTTTCCAATCTCGATAGCCAAGGTACAACAATGACTATTTTCCTAGCCAAACGTATAACCCTATATTCAAGCGCATTGGGATTGACATGATGATTGGAATGGGTTTTATGAAGGCACTACATCTAGACAACCAAATCACTAGTGTGTCTGATTTCGTTAAGATCACTAAGGAATTCAACCGGTCCCAAAATAGGCTAATCAATTAATAAGGTCAATTGCCACTAGCGTGGTCTTACTGCATACGGACGAATACTTACGACTCACTGACAAAAGAATTAAGGTTTAAATATAAATTTAACCTCAATTAATCAACCAATGACAAAGGGAATAAAATAACAATGAAAAGCAATGAGATTAAAATAAATAAATCTCACAAATCCACGGATGGGAACAGTCGAATCTCTCTCGCAGTCTTGCTTAGACAATGAGATTAGTCTCTCATAATTGAAGAACAAAAAACAAAATAAACAAGAATATAAGTAGAGGGAGAGATATGGAAGTCGAATAGAGTAAATAGAAGTCAAGACTCCTTGTGAATACCATAAGTCTTAATTATTTAAAACTACTAAAATTGGTATTTGGAGGTGAGAGAATTTGAAATTGATGGGTTGTAGAGTGACTCGTGCATCGAGGAAGATCCTGTTGGGGCTGTTATGAGCTTGATTTAGCTTTTGGACACGTGTCACACGATCATTGGGTGAAGGAGCTGTCGGACCGACGTGGCGGGCTCGCATTGGATGAGAAGGCTGATGTGTGCATGGATGGCGAGTTGGATGCTGACACGTGGAAGGCGCTGGAGTGAAGGAGGCTCGAGCACGAATTCATGCGAATTCGTGGGTGAGAGCACCCGCAAAGATCCCGAGGAAGATCAGAGGGCAGCTGGCGAGAAGAGATGATACTCATGAGAGTGTGCAAATTTCTGGGAGAACGCACCAGGACGTATCTTGAGAACAATCCACAGCTGCTGTGGATCAAGGAAACTCGCGTAAGATACGAGCGAATTTGTGGGAGGAAGTGCTACACGCACCTCGAGGCAACGACGGTACTCATTTGTCATCTTTACTGGATATCCAAGCTGATCGTGAGGCCAAATCGAGCGATTCTGAAGCATTGTGTACATAAACGCATGTCCTTGATGTATCACTTAGCTACTGGTCATCCATTACTCAACTGTGCAGTGCGTGTCTCGAGGCAGATCCTCTAGTAGTTGAACTACTGCATGTAAATACACTATTTCGCATAGTTTTTTGCCCCATAAACAACTGTGCACTCTGTTTACCCTGAAAATAATAAATAAATATAATTAGACTAATATTTTAGAGACTTAACAATAAAAATATATGAATAACATATATTTAATAATTAACCACTACAAGAATAATGAGGAATAACATCAAAAAATTGTGACATACAGAATCTGTTGCTAAACAACGATAAATCAGCAACAATTTTGCATCAGATAGTCCGTTTCACTCGGTTGACCAAAAAGCAACAATTCAGTGACTGATTCGTAACAAAAATTGCGACAAATTATTTTTTGTCACATATCTGTTGCGGATTTTTCCCGCTATAAATTTTCCGCCAAGGTTGTGACAGATCTGCGACAGATCAGCAACAAAAACAAGTATATCGCCGATCTGTAGCAGGCGAAATCTGTGACAGATCTGCTACAGATCAGAGACATATCAATGTCTGTCGTTGATCTGTGGTAGATCATCGACAAACATGGTCTCCGCCGACCTCTCTCTCTGCAAACTAAAACATTTTCGCCGCCGCCGAACGATCTCCGCCGCCGCACAAAACTCGCCACCACCATCGCTGCCGTCGACCACTGTCATCGTCGACGTCGACCGCGACTCGCTGGCTTTGTCCTTCCTTTGCAACGTACGTCGATGACACCCCTGTCTCGCGCCGCCCCTGCGTGAGTTTGTCGTCCGGCACCGCTGCCGCTGTGCGGTCTTCTCCTCTAACGCCGCTGTTCGCCCCTCTTTTTCGCCACCTCGGGTGCCGTCTATTTTCGCCGCTGCCCCCACATGTCCGCAGCCGCTAGCCACCAACACGGCTTCGCGACCCCGTGTTCCGCCGACTCCGAGGCCCCCTGTTCCGCCTCCACGATCCTCCGTTGCCGCTGGTCGGGCCCGTCTCCTCCGCCGCCGCTACTTGGGCCTCCGCCACCGCTGCTCGGGCCCGGGTCTTCCGCCGCCGGTGCTCGCCCCGGCTCCTCCACCGCCGCTGCTCGCCCCCGGCTCCTCCTTGACTAAGTTTCGCGTTTCCACCGCGACGACTCCGCGACTCGCACACCAACACGGTCGTCGAGCAAGCTCCATCCCGGTGGACAAGCACGAAGGCATAGCAAACTCGTGGATTGGCTCTTGACTAGGCGTTGGACGTTTGAATAACAGTCCTGGTTTGGGTTTTCTTAGACTTCTATTTTGAGATTTTGGTTGAATTTTGTTTTCATTACTACTGAAATTAGGAAATCTAAGTTTTCCCTTTTATATATCAACGAAATCGTAAGTGTGTTATAATTAGCCTTCAAAAGTAGCGACAACCTGCTAAACAACAACAAACCAACAACAGAACACTGTGTTGCTAAACAACAACAAATCAACAACTCAACCATCTGTTGCTAAACAACAACAAATCCACAACTCAATCATCTATTGCTAAACGACAAAAATCAATGTCAGAATAATCTATCGCTAAACAACAACAAATCAAGAACTGAACAATTTGTCTCTAGACAGCAGCAAATCAACAAGTAGAACGAATTGAATTTGCATTTAGGTAGTTTAAAATTTCACTTAGCTTGTCATATGACAATTATCATTTACTATTGTAAATTGTAGTTCTTATATAGTATGTTCATTGAATAATAATACAGTAAATTAGTGTCTCTATACATTGTTTAAATTATTGCTTGGCTGTGCATTTCCAACTAAAAATGATATCTTATTGAGTTATAACTTATATATTCTTATAATGTTTACCAATTGTGATTGTCATTTAGTTGGTACGTATTTATATTTGAAATATCAATGTAGTGTCTATATCTGTTGAATTGAAGAATAATTAGATTTATTTGTAAAATAAACAAAAGTATATTAATTTATATACTTCATTTGTAAGAATTGATAAGAAATGTCGAGAGTATATAGAGATTTTGGAAAAATAACTTGGGAAATTCATGATGGTGAGAAAAAAAATTATATAATGTTTGTACATAGCATGTTTGTAGGGAAAACACACCTGAAGAAACTTAATCGTATTTCCCTTTAATCTTTAATTTAAATTATATATTGTTTATTAATTGTGATTGTCATTTACTTGATACTTACTATAGGTACGTATCTATATTAGAAAGGTTAAAATTATATATAATCCAATTTAATGAATATTAATTTGAATTATTTTTTGAGAATATAGTAAATTATTTGGATTTATATATATTCTTTTTTTAAAGAGTTGATAAGATTTTTCCAATTATCGGCTGAAAAAACTTAGGATCGAGATGTCTACTAATCGAGAATGGATGTATAGTCGTATTGAAAATGGCTTTACTCGACAAGAGTTCATAAACGGTGTGAACAAGTTCGTCACATACGCAAAAACGCATTGCAGGACATTCGCCACTGAGGGAAAATTCGGTGTCCATGCAACCATACGAAGTGTCGTAATCGTTCATACTATGACGTTGCCACCGTAGAACTTCATATTCTTCGTCGGGGCATTGTTCCAGGATATCAATGTTGGTCGGAACACGGGGAAGAAGATTATATGTACACTCAAAATATACCTGACGAACCTAGCAATACGATGAGAAATGATGACCACGAAGGGACACATACGACCAATTATTGTACATCGTATCATGAGATAATGCACGACTTGGCTGGTTCGAGTTTCAATTGGTTTCATGCGGAACAACAACCAACTCCTGGAATGAAAAATTTGTATGATATGTTAGACGCAGCAAGTCAGCCGCTATGGCAGGGGTGCGAGAACATGACGAAATTGTCGGCAGTCGCGAGACTCGTAAAAATCAAAGCAGAACATCGTATTTCTGAAAAAGGCGTTCGATGAAATTCTTCAATTTTGTAAAAATGCATTGTCGAGTAATAATTGTTTAGTTGATAGCTTTTATGAAACGAAACGACTAATGCAAAAGATGGGGCTACCAGTCTAGCAAATTGATTGTTGCAAGTCCATGTGCATGATTTACTGGGGCGAGGATTCAGAGTTGACGACATGTAAGTTTTATGGTGAATCAAGGTATGAACAAACTAGAAGTGAAGGATGGAGTGGCGTGCCGTGGGCTTGGAAAAAAATGTATTACTTCCCCCTAGCACCTCGATTGCAGCGTTTATTCGCGTCTGAAGCGACTGCGAGGCACATGCGTTGGCATGGGGAACACGTTTCAGATGGCATCGTCATGCAACATTGTTCCAATTCTATTGCATGGAAACATTTCAATGATGTGAACATCGAATTCAGCGCCGAAATTCGTAATGTTCGTTTAGGTTTATGTACGGATGGTTTCCAACCATTTGGCCAATCCGGAAAACAATACTCATTGTGGCCTGTAAAAAGAGTTCATGAAAAAGAAGTTCATATTCTTGACGGGCATCGTACCGGGCCCGGCTAATCCTTCAAATCAGATTGACGTATTCCTACAACCTTTGATAAAAGAGTTGCAAGATTTGTGGCATGATGGGGTACTTACCTATGACATTTCCACCAATACCAACTTCCAACTCGAGCTGCACTAATGTGGACTGTTAGCGACTACCCTGCTTATGGTATGTTGTCTGGCTGGAGCACACATGGAAAGAGAGCTTGTCCTTATTGTATGGATGACACGGATGCATTCCAATTAAAACATGGTGAAAAAACTTCTGGGTTCGATTGTCATCGTCGGTTCCTATCGCATGGCTCCACCTTAAGAAGTGATAAGAATGGCTTCAGACACAATACAACTTGTCAAAAAGGACCACCGAGATTAAAATCGAGGGAACAAATTCTGGCTGAAATTGAAGCTTTGGGACTGATGAAAGTAATTGAAATCGAAGCCGTTCATGTGAACAAAGAGATTGCCAAGTATTCAGGGTGGAGGAAACGAAGCATATTTTGGGACTTACTGTATTGGAAGAAGAATCTCATTAGGCACAATTTGGATGTCATGCGCATTGAAAAAAATGTTTTCAACAACATTTTTAATACAATTATGAGTGTTCCTGGGAAGAGTAAGGACAATGCAAATTCGAGACTAGATATAAAAGATATTTGCAACGACCTTTCCTCGAAATGACCTTGCATCCAATTCATATCCCAGAGCGTCTTATACACTCGATAAACGTAAGAAAGAAGTATTGTGTGATTGGGTACGACAGTTACGCTTCCCTGATGGATATGCTTCAAATATTAGTCCATGTGTGGACTTCAACAAATTGAGGATGTTTGGGCTGAAAAGTCATGACCGCCATGTGTTCATGCAGAGATTGGTTCCTATTGCTTTTCGTGAACTACTAGAGGATAAAGCGTGGATTGCAATTAGCGAATTAAGTTTATTTTTTCGAGACTTGATTGCTAGGAACCTTAATATGGCGCAAATCTAGCTGTAGCACTCAAAAATTCCCAAAATATTATGTAAGTTAGAGCAAATATTCCCACCGAATTTTTTTGACTCAATGGAGCATCTTCCCTACACTTAGCATACGAGGCCCATATCACCGGACCAGTATAGTTCCGGTGGATGTATCAATCCGAAAAGTAAATATTGTAATCAATATATATTTATTGTATGAAATAACTAATATCTTAGGTTATATTGGCTATTGGTACCTAATTTGACAAAAATAACGTCCCAATTTTTCCTCTCATCATATAGGTATCTCAAGCATTTGAAGTACAATGTTAGAAACAAGGCGAAAGTTGAGGGGTCGATATGTAATGCTTACTTAGTTGAGGAATCAACTTCTTTTTGTTCCTTCTACTTTGAGGATCATATCAGGACTGCGCACGAAAGAATCCAACGAAATGATGCTGGTGGAGTAGGTCCGAGTGTTGCTAACAATTGTGCATTCTCGATTTTCATTTATCCGGGACGACCATTGGGCACAGGAAGGAAACGATACCTCACATCAGAGGAGTATGTTGCAGCTCATCAATATGTGTTACTAAATTGCCGGAAGTAGTTCCGTTCATAAGGTATTACAATTCAGGGTGATTTTTCCTCTGACTTTTTTTTTCAATGCAGTGTCTAATCTCATTTCATTTTTCGTAGCATTTTTAAGTCAACCGTTCGTTTGCAAGAACCAAACATCACCGATTAAGCTATTGAGATCAAACTTGAGCAACAGTTTGCAGCCTGGTTCTTACAATATGTACGTAATAGTTTATATACGACTACTTCTTATAAGTTTAGAAGTATAACGTCTCATTACGTTTCTTGGTTTGATTTTAATATCGTAATTCTACATCTCTTAGGCTGAACAAACCGATGTGCCAGATGCAATTCGTCAAATTTCTCAAGGACCAATGCGTTCATGTACGAGTTATCCTGCATACCTCATTAATAGATATAAGTTTGACACACTTTCATACGGTACGAACAAAAAAACACAAAACAGTGGTGTATGCGTCAAAGGTGGGAACGATACTGATTATTACGGTGTACTCTGAGACGTAATTCGAATGATTACCATGATGGGTCGCTTCGAACAATGTTGTTTAAATGTGATTGGTTTGATCCTACTCAAAATGGTACACGACTTCATCGTAAATTGGGTTTGGTAGAAGTTCAATAGGTACGAGCCTTTCATATTGGCAATGCAAACACATCAAGTATATTATCTTCCTTACCTTGCGCACGGAAGAAGGGAACGAAGTGATTGGTTAGCTATATGCAAGCTTCAACCAAAGTTCGTAGATGAAACCAATGTCATTAGTTCAGAAATGGCCATCTCGGACAATGCATTTCAAGCGGATCAAAATGAGAATATGGATATCGTGGAAGTAGATGTAGATCCATTAGCGGTGGCAGTTGTTGATCCGACAAGTGAAATTGTGTCTGACAACGATGAATTTGAGATGAATGCGAACGATGAAGAAGATGATGAGTTCACATCGTCATCAGACATTGGAAACGAAGATGAGTTTGAGTGATTGGTGTGAGTTTTTTGTGCAATCTACCAATTTGAATGGAAATATGATGTTTACGTTATATGAAATATATATCTATAAATGTTATTTGTATGACTCAACTGAATTACTTGTTTATGCAATAGATATATATATATATACCATTATATATGGTGAGAGGTAAGGGGCGTGGTAATCCAGACGATGAGGACGTGGAGGACATCAATAGACATCCGGAGGAGACTAGCGCCAGTGGACGATGATCTTTGTCGCACCATGCTACACCTGCTCATACGGATGGTTTGCGCTCATTACATTATACCCATGGATGGTCACATGTGACTCGTCCATACTCGACTTATGCCCCCGGATCGTCGTCATCACATTATACCTCATCATCGCCTCCCGGTCATCCGTATCCATATTAGCATGGCACACCATCTCCTCCAGTTCATGCACTCCCATCTCAGCATGGTTTCATTCCCTCCTCGTCACACCACTCCACACCATCACCTCCAGCAGATGTATACCCACATGACCATGGTACCGGGTCGTCCTCGTCACATCACGCAACACCATCACCTTTAGCTCATCCCACTCATTCTCCTGGAGTAGGCGACGAGCACACTTCTACATCTCGTAGGCCCCCAGCACCACATCGTCATTCATCCGCGAGGTCTTCTAGTAAAAGGTTGCACTCATCGATACCATATGCAATTGAGGAGATCCCTGACTTTTTTCAGACCTCTGATAGCCCCTGCGGAAAGCGAAAACCCTTTTATTTATTTCATTGCTGAGCATGGCTTGTACGTTACTCTCCACAATATATACCGCTAATTTATAGAAATATTATTTTCCTAGACTAACTTAAATGACAAAATGGTAGGTTACACCATTCTTCCGTGGTAGGGAATATGAGTTTAGTTTTTAAGAGCGAATATTTGAAAGAACGATGGAAATGAGAATATGTCCCACAATCCCAACGAGATATATACTGGCTGCGTTGGAAGGTTAGTAACTTAACATCAACCATTGTAGTAAATAGCGGTGAGACTATTATATGATTATACGAATGAGGATGTTTTCATCATACTTGTTCATCTGTAGGTGTTCTTCACTTGGGACTTGCAAACGTCCTTTGCGATATATGATGCGTGATGTCGGAAGGCATCCATCCGGTACACGGGCAATATATATCTCATCGCGAAGAAAAGAATATCACCTATTTACTTAACATAAGATGTGTTTGAGCATTACAAACGAATGCAAGCAACAAATGAAGCATTCAAGAAGAAATCCGAGCAGATGAGCAAGAATAGAAAGTCCGAGGTGGGAGGGCCGGGCATTGGTATTTTGTTGCATAGCGCTGGAAGTATATCCGCTAGACAGCATGGTGATACGTTGGTACGTATAAATACATAAATGGTGTCTTTAGTAGACGAACCGAAATAAAAACTATTAATCCTGTAACAATGTTATAGGAGAAGAAGCTTCAACGTCGTCCCACACTGAAGGAGATGTTTCAACACCTCCATACCCATGGCCATGACGGACAATCATTCGTAGATTAGAGATCCGCAAAGATTGATGTAAGTAATATGAATTGCATATATATAACTACTTCGAGACAATACAGGAACCCATTGTCCTTAAAAGAAACCAGTAGAGTTAACTATTAGTTTATTAATTTAATGCAGGCTGAACTCACTCGGAGATTGGAGGAGATGTCCACCCAGACCCCCGACACATCGATTGAAGAGGATGTCGTTTATTTTAAGGTGGTGCCAGAGGTCAAGGGACGTGTGTATAGATTAGGGTCACAAGGTTATCATCGCATCATATCTTTAGGGGAAGGAAGCTCATCTCGAGGACCAGCATACGGACCTCATGAGTTGGAAGAGCTCCAACGGGACCACCAAAGGTTGCAAGAAACATTGATGAAGGAGCGAATGGAAAGACAAGAACAAATGCAGAGTGATAAGATGGAACGCCAAGAAGAAACTCGAGAGATGCATGACAGGTTAGCACGTATGGAGGCATTGTTGATGCAACACCTTGGCATTAGGCCCCGCGTGCCTCCGACACCGCGGACTCCACCATCACTAGTAACAGAGCGTTCTAGTCCTCAGAGTGAGGACCACCCTAGTCATTTGACGACGAGCACAATCTCAATCTGCGCACCCGCATAACCACCGGCCTGGGCATTGGACCGATCCATATACAAGGATGCCTGACGATCAACGTCATCTTTTGGATGATCATGATGAGTTTATGGAGCAACTTATGCCGCCTCCGTGACCACCGCCACGGCAATAGTGATTGGATGTCCTATCTTTTTTATGGTAAACTGTTAATTACGAGTAATGTATATCTTCACATTTATTCCCTTCTAATGTAGTCGATGTGATTACTTCATTTGTAGGTATGTGCACTGGTGGCTCGTGGATATGGGTGTTGCATAGGGAGGCAAAGTTATATCAACAATTGGGTTTCAAGTTTCAGATATTCATTTGGTATGCAACCTTTTGCCATTTATTTTATTCACATAATCTCTATTGAACTCAATCTTCTCTTGATCTTGAACATTTTACCATGTATACTGCAGTGTTTATTATGAACTTGTGAACATTAGGATAGTTACAATGAGTGGTAGAATGGTCTTACAACATGTGTTACAAGACATTCTTTTGACATACTTTGGTATTTTTCAATCACATGTATAATATTTAATACCAGTTTCTTCAGCATTTTCCATTTGTCATTTCATGAAGAAACTTGATTTTTGAACTTGTTCTTTGTTGTGTATGATGAAGGGAACATACATTTTTTGCTTTGTCAATATTGGAAAATATCTTCGAATATGTATTTTACTCGTGTTTCATGATAAAGATAGAGAACATGAGTACTTAGCGGCTTTAGAATAAATGATTTTTTAACTAGATCACTATGATTGAATTATATAGGTTTCGTATGCAATTCTTAAGTCAAATGACTTCATAGACCTCTTTTATTTTAGATAGTTTATTACTTCAAAGAGTTGGATTTCCTCTTTATAAAGTAGATTGATTTCATTGATGTCTTTGTATTTAAGTTTTAGAGTTTACATTTGCGAGTTAATGAAATACATGCATTGTGACTTGTTACTCAAGTCTAGTACATATTAAGATAATTATAGTAGTAAAATTAGAATCTATTTTATATATTTAGGATCAATGATATAAAAAGTGGTCACAATGAGAATGACATTACAAATAAGTAGATTAAGATGTATAAAAAAAAAGGATAGGAGAGTATAAAAAAAAAAGGATAGGAGAATTAGATCCACATAGATCAACTAAAGTATTTTCTCAAAATGAGTAGTTTATCTAATCCTATATGGTCCATTTCATTTTTTTCGGAGAGATGGACACCCCATGTTGTGTGTATTTTTGGAGTGGTTGTGTTGGTCATGTTATACATCGAGATAGAAAGACTGTGAAAGATAGTTTGTACTCAGAAATAACACTGTATTCAATTTCACTTTAATTGGATGTGATGCTATTTTCATTTGTGTTTGAATATTTTGGTTGAATGTCGAATATTTTTCAAGTTCTTCCTTTTAATTTTTAAGATTTGGATGAGACACTCTCTCATAGCCCCATAATTTGTATGGTGCCTATCTTGTATCGGTGAAACAATTGGGTAAGAGTGTGGGATTGACATTGTATATATATGTAAATTAATTTGTGTAGCCATCTTAATTTGTGTAGTATTTTGTATTTTGTTGAATAATGTTCATCTAGTACTATATAGTATACTACTAATTAATTATGAAATGTTAATCTCATCCTTTTGTAGACATTGTTTGTCAAATTTTGATAATATACAAACATTTTCTCATTTTTCGTTTTATTTGCAGCAGGAAAATATATATTGTTGCAGATTTTATTGCTTACTGTGAACTGTAATTTTTTCCAAAATTACCATTCCAAATCAGAGACAGACCGTGTTTGTCGTTGAACAACAACAGATCGACGACAGCACGCGTCTGTGCTGACTAGGCAAATCAGCGACATACCATGTCTGTCGCTGATTTGCAACAGACCATCATTTGCTGACTGGACTACAATTAGCGACATACTTGTTTACATTTGTTGTTCAATGATGAGACTTTTTGTGACAAATGTCGTCATTTGAACGAAGAACGGAACCCAAATCTGTCGTTGATTTCATCTGCAACAAAGAGTTTAGCAACAACTACTATTTGTCGTTGATCTGTTGTAAAGTCACTTAGCAACAGAACAATACCAATTCGGCATCAAAACCGTACCAATTCAGCATCAAATCCCCCAAACTTGAGATTTTGCACGTCCCAAGCAAAGGGTTAAATGATAAACAAACAAATAAACTAGACTCCTAATATAGTTATGCACTAACTAAATTAATCCTATACCCGATTCAAAATTCATGGAGTTCCTTTGGTTTACATTGTCCCCAAGTTAACAAGCCACTCAAGAAATTTCGGAGTTATGATATGTCAAGAACCGCAACCCAAACATAATTAAGATCACACTTTAAAGATACAGACTCTATCAAGACAAACGCTATCAACTACTCATGAGTTTTCTTGGTCTATATATCCAAGCACACAAGTTTATAATCTCACTTAATCTAGTTATATGCACACGAGCTAAATCTTATTATTTAAGGAGTTTTCATAGACTTTTGCCTTTATTCATTATATATATTCTCTATTCTTTCTCCATATTTTCTATTTAAGTAATACGGCCCCTACTCCATTTCCTCTGGAAACCGCTTTTCTCACTTTTTCCCACCACAAGATTCCGTACTCCATTTCTTGTGGAACCTGTGGGACTTTCAATATTTTGTTTTAAGAAAACTCATATTATAACTCCTCACTTTCACTATGACTAAGCAATTTCTCCAATGTTCGTTAAAATATTATCGCTTGCACAATTTTGATCGTCTGCCCCTTTTGTATCAAGCACTAGGCTTTACCCTCATACTACGTCCTTAATCATATAATCATGAAAATGCTAGGGTACGGGCTCGAGTGAGTGTTTCTCCTAGTTTTTCCTAAGTTTCAAGTAAAAAAGGCAACCATAGTGTACTAAATAATATAAAAATGAAAACTATACTAAATACATGCATGAAAGTGTATCAACTCCTAATGAAATGAGAAAGAGAAATATGGAGGGATAATAAATTGAAGAAATGAAAGAATAAGAGATACCAAACACCACTATTACCATCCGACAACCGCATATAATTGAAAAAATTTAAACGATTTCACTTGCGGTATTGCGCAAAGAAGTCCATCGAACTCAATCCACAAATCCTAAAGTACCCTCAAACTTATACCGAACCTTGTCCTCAAGGTTCAAAACAAGTCAAAGAATACATGCAACAAAAAGAAAAAGAATAGTGGTGAAAAAGAACATAAATAAATAAATAAAAAGATGATACAAAGGTATGCATAATAAAAGTCTCCAAAAACTAGTGAATGTACAAAATCTCTCATGTCTGGGTGACTAAGGAAACTATGGAAAGAAAATCATCATAATAAGAGCAATAGTTAATAAGCATAGGAGTTAACCTAAATAATTCCCACCAAATCTTGCGAGCCCGAAGTTTTTCAATTAAGGGTGAAATCAACAAGATGATGCAATGAAGTCTAGGGTTTTATGTTTACTCAAAGACCCACCACTAATGCGACAACTTAAATTGGGTTTGTCCTAACCAAGTATCAAAACACCTAAAACTCTAGTAATATGTTAATTCCCAAAAATAGCTCAAGTTTCTCTATAAAAAATTTAATCCATAGTCAAACCTAACAAAAGCCAGGGGGTGCTCCAGTGCCTCTGGTGAAAATCAAACATTCATAGCACCTACGAAAATCCAAGAAACCAAGTTAGGGTTTTATTTAACATAAAAAAACAAAAACTAAACTAAAACTGACACAAATGCAAAAAGTAAAAGAAATAAAAACAAAGTTGGGTTGCCTCTCAATAAACAACTTTCTTTTAAGTCTTTGGTTAGACTTGGCGTGATTTACCACATGATGCCCCCTCCTTTCGAGATATCGACAACAAATGGTGGATCTATAGCTTTGGGCAATGCAGCATGAATTCCCTCCTTCAGACTTGGGAACTCATTCAGGGCTTTCAACACAAATATTTTGTCCCATCATGACACTACAAAAAAGCAGCAGATCAGAAACGGAAATTCCCATCTCTGATTTGCATAAATTCCGTCTCTAATTCAATTCTGCAACGGAACAGAGACGGAATCTATTTCGTTTCTAAAATAGTCGTCGCTGATTCAATCAGCAACGAAAATGTGTTTTCGTTGCTGATTAGAGACGGAATTTAGAAATGGAAAAGAGATGGAACAGAAATGGAAATTCTTCTAATGGGTACAATTGTAATTGCATTCCTTCTCTGATCCGTTGCTAATCAGAGACGGAATTATTATATTCCGTCTCTGATCCGTCTCTGATTAGCAACGGATCAGAGACGGAATACAATAATTCCGTCTCTGATCCGTTGCTGATTAATGCATCTATTCCTCGAAAATTAGAGATGGAATAGCAACGGAATCTCTGAATTCCGTTGCTAATCCGTCTCAATTCCCTTTTTTTTAGTTTTCAAACCTAAGCTTAATCCAATTGGTTCTCCATAACCTCTAAACCTGAAAATACAACCATAAGACCTACTCCATCGCTTGCACCCCCTCCAACAACTCCTTGGGGGTGCTAACATCCCCCAAAAAAGCAGAATTTGACAACATACATTGACAATATATATCAACAACAAATATTCAAATGAGAGAAAAAAAATTTACAATTAGACATTGAAAAAGATTTATATATCCACGAAAGCTTGTAAAGTTTAATATAAGATAACCCCATTCATAAAAAGAATGTTGAATAAAAAGAAAAAGATGCGACGTAAGATTGAAGTTCCCAATGGTTCATATAAGATAACTGCCCTTGAAGGCCACCACCCCATAACACCTGGGGGCTTCCCTTGCGGATCACGCAGATGCCATAGTTCACCTTTAACGGCTTCCTGCAGGAGTGAAATGTCAAATTAACATTTATCACATAATCTTAATTTTTGGGCAGAAAAGGCAAACTATTACTCAATAAATTAAATAAGAAAAATCAGTTAGCACCTGAAGTATTCCCTTAGTTGTAAAATCAAAAGCTGTGGAAAGCCCTCCGGTGCCATCAATCCAATTGAAAATCCGTTGCCTATGAGTATCTGCATATGAATGCGACCCAATTATCAATATAATTTCATAAACACTATTTTTTCGCTTCTTAACATATTGTATTATGTCATAAAGAAGTCTGTATTATGGAACTTCAAAAGATTAGTAACGAATCTAATATTTCTGACATATGGCCCATTAATATAATTTCTCATGTATTTACTTTTCCCCTTCTTAAGTTACTGTATCATGTATGTCATAAAAAATTTGATTTCACTGAAACTGCCTAGAACTTTAGGCAACGAATCAATAAAGAAAGCTCGAAACTAAAAGGTCACTCCATGAAAGGGAAATATTCATGTCAATTAGGATTATTATTATCTGTAAAGCTTTTCTGAAGTTTCACAAGAGGCCCACCTTGAAAATTTAAAATTATAGGATGAACAGGGTTTTCTCCTACTATATTTCAGCTAATACCAAAAAAAATATAATTTTCCAATTATAATGACGGTCAAATTCAAAATAAATTAGTAACTTGATCTGTTCTCAGTGGCAAGAATGCCAAAGTGAAAGATGCATGTTCTCTTTGAGCAATTAAGTCTAATGCAACATGCCAATGTGGAAAAATCATATCCATGCATGCATTTGCAACTCCACATATTGTGAAGTCACCAACTTGAACTGGAGCCAACCTTGTAATTTCCTATGTTACATGATACTAGTTCTAATAGATCAAACTTTTTCTTTTGTAGACATACCAAATAAGGAAATGAACTCAGGGAAGAAGTCCATGTTATATCTGAATTTCAACGGATAACTTCTACAGTAATTCAAAGGCTCAAGCGTAAAGCTTTTCCCTCAAGTGGCAAGCTTTTTTGACACGTGAGGGTTTATAATAATTATTTTGCAAATGGAAAAGTTGAAAATAGTCACTGTTAAGCATTTTCAAAAACATTTTGCTTCATTACAATGGCAACCAGCCAAAATCCAGAACCAACACTTACCAACCCGCCGGTGCAAGAAGTAACAACACGTTCATCCGAAGACATGGCAACTCCATCATAACGGTTATATCTTCCTCCATGGCCTTGTGTAGTTCCAATGCGATGGTTGATAACTATGTCAGCCATTGGTCTAAACATTTTCCTACTTCTGCCTATGCTTTCTCTTTAACCTATTGATAAGTTTTTTTTTTTAAAAAAAAAAAAACGTGGGCAATGGCAATAATTCCTACAAACGCAAAGAAAATGCAGGAAAAAGAAAAAAGGAAACAAAAGTGACCTGGGAAGGATGATAAGGAACAATGCATAATTGAGAAGAACCTTCTATATTTCACTCGTCTCCGAACTTCACTGAATTACCAGACCTCCATACAAACTAAAAAAAGCACAAACAAAACATCTTGCATTACTTAAGCAAAGAAAAATGAAGAAGAAAATAGAGTAAACCAGCTGCACATTTGAAGTACCTGTTCACATTTTTTTTACAGCAAATCCACCTTCTCTTAGTCTTAGGGAACCTTTCCAGTTAAAATCACCTTATGTTACTAGAAAGAGTTAAAGAAAAGTTGCAAACAGACATTTTTCGACGTTGAAAAATAACTTCATAAAAGTAAGATTAAAATCTAACTCCTGATTCACAGTGACGACAAGATTACAATCGAAATATAGATAAAGATGCCTAGTTCAAACAACAATTACTAAACCAAGTCCACCATATTTATATATGATGTTGATATATAATTAAAATATACATGAATAAGAGAGTAATATGCACATCTTCAGCTGCGAAGAAATAAAAGGTACATCAATAGTCCAATAGCAGGAAAAATCCCAGTCAAGTCTGCGCTTATACTTACAAGTCATGCAAACAAATCCTTTATTAAATAGAATTTCTAGATCGTCAGTGAATCGTCTCATGTTATCACGGAAATACCGTCATTCCCTTTACTTCTATTGTCCTGTGTTTCTCCCATATCAACTGTATAAATCTTCCAGAGAACTAATAAGATTGAATCCACAGCTAGAACATGAAGATACTTCGCAAATATCCTTCTTTACGCGTCAATTTCACTTCTTATTTAATACTTCGACTAGAGAGAAAAAAAAATTACTTTTAAAAATGAGATATTCAAGCAGTGATTCTTAAAAAGACACACGTAATCATGAGATTAATCAATCGAAACGTAGAACGGATTCAATTAACAGCAATTGAAGAAAAACAACAAACATGATCAACTCGACGTGAGCATCGCAATCATTCTATACCGAAAATAAATCCAAACAGAAATATAGTATTGTTCCTGCACTAGAAACAAATCAAATGCAAGTAAGAATAAACCCTAAAACCCTAAACAAGTCCATAATCGATCCCAAATTAGTTGAGGTCTCAACAAAGCCTGAATCAGAAATGCAAGCAAGAGTAATCGAAGATAACACGATACCTCAACAACGAGATCGAGAGAGTTCGAAAGACAGAGACGAAGGTTTAATCAATACATAACTGCAAAGGTTCAGCATTCCTCAAATGAGGAGGGAGATCACCTGTTCATACACACATACTCTCATCAGATTCACCACTGTCCAATCTCCGGCAAACGGCGAATAACGGCGACGGCTTAGGGCTTCCGAGGATCCAATCTCCGGCAGACGGCGACGGCAGACCTGACGGCTTCGTCGCAGCCTCGATCGCAGCGACGACAAAGATTTAGGGTTTGGGAGAGAGATTTCGGTGAGAGAGAGCGGTGAGAGAGCGGTGAGAGAGAGAGTGAGAGAGCAGAAAGCGGTGAGAGAGAGGGTGAAAGAGTGAGAGCAGAGAGCTTCGAGAGAGAGATAACAGAGAACGGCGACGGTGAGAGAGAGAGAGCGGTGACGGTGAGAGAGAGAGCAGAGAGCGGTGACGGTGAGGGAGAGAGGAGAGAGCGGTGACGGTGAGAGAGAGCGGCGGTGACTGTGAGAGAGAGCGGCGATGGCGGTGAGAGAGGGAGAGAGGTTTCGTTGAGTGAGAGAGCGGTAAGGGTGAGGGCGAGAGGTTTCGTTGTGAGAGAGAGAGCGGTGATGGAGAGAGATTTTAAGGAGAGAGAGAGAGTTTTGGTCCCCATTTTTGGGTATCTAGATCGAAGTACGCACGATCTCGAGATGTAATGGACGGTTGTAAAAAAAGAAAGTTTTGGTGGGAATGTTGGCGCCATTATTTAGAGACGGAATTTAATTTCGTCTCTATTTCCGTCTCTATTTCCGTCTCTGATCTCTCTCTATTCCGTCTCTGAATTAGTCCGTCTCAATTCCGTCTCTAACCATTTTTTCTTAGCAACGGAACTTAATTTCGTTGCTAATTCCGTTTCTAAATATCATTTTTCTTGTAGTGTAATCATCCAACAAAAAGGTGTTGGCAGTGTAGAAGATCTGCGAACGCTCATTTACTTCCACCCCTAGTAAGATTTAACAAATATGCATGGGAGGGTGAGTGGTTTCACCAACATCAGAGGTTGGTTTTCCTTGTTCTCTATCTGCTGCTCCTCCAGCCTTTCTGAAATGACTTCAATTTTTATATCATTTTCCTCCTCTTCATCTGGTGCAAATGATAATTTTTAGCTCAATTTGAAAGACTTCAAGTCCTTCCGCTATTTCGCTCCGATAGTCCTCCACATGTGTATCTTCATTCATCTCAACAATTTTCAATGTATCAACACTCACATTCTACTTTGAGTAAGAAATTGGTTGTGTACTACACAACGCTTTCTCGTCAAGCCTATTCTGAAGTGTAGCATTCATTTGAATAAGTTGTGTTTTCAAGTTCTGCAATTTAGAATCGCAAACATAAATTTTTAAAGCACTCCATGAAACTGTTGTTTATCATCTATTAATTGCTTCATTATATCTTCCAAGGAGGTGCTTTGTTGAAACTGTTGGTTCTCTCCATAACACTATTGATGACTTTGTTGAAAAAGTAATTCTTTAAAGATCGAGTCATTCATCATGTCTTGTATATGCCTCTCTTCATGTTGAGGAATCTTTGGACTTGGCATGAGCTCAAAGGAGTCGGTTTGTGGCGATGCATAACGAGAATAGTGAAGATTCTCATACTTTAGATAGTAAGGACAATCATATGTGGAATGAGAGTAATCTTCACAAATTTCACAAACCTCAACTTGTTGCACAAAAGAATGCATGTTAGAAAATTAATGTCCATTATATGACATACCTACCCCATTCACATTGTAATAATGCGAGTCTTCGAATTGACTATAATTATGGGAGTAGCATGCTATTGCAGGGTTACCTACATACATGTTAAGAACAAGGGACTAGATAGACAAAATAAAAAAAATAATGATAATAATAACAATAATTAGAAGAAAACCAAAGAAAAAACCAATCCCCAACAACGATGCCAAAATTTGACGTGTGCCGAACGTGTCGATAAAATGTAATACCTAGACCAACTATTTTGTAGATAGTGGTAAAAGGGTCGAACCCACAGAGATTGATATCCTTTATAAGGTTTAAAATTAAATGAAAAAATAGGGGTTTTGAGATAATGAACAAATTAACTAATCTAAGTAGCAATAAAATAAATAAAGCAATAGAAGTTGTTTTAAAATAAATTAATGAAAATACCTAGGTCAAAATATACAAGTTCGGTTCGATAAAATATTAGATTTGGTCATCAATCTTTGTAAAGTATGCAATTCAAAAGTATCCTAGTATAGCTATAGACCCGGTAACGTACGCGGTTCCTCGCACTTCCTAATCTCGGTAGCCAAGGTACGACAATGACTATCTCCTTAATTAGCCAAACGTATAACCCTATACTCAAGCGCACTGGGATTGACACGATGACTGCAATGGGTTTTGTGAAGGCACTGCGCACCTAGATAACTGGATCGCTAGTATGTCCGATTTAGCCAAGATCCCTAAGGTATTCAATCGGTACCAAAAAAGGTGAATCAATTTGTAGGGTCAATTACCACTAGTGTGGTCTTATTGTATAGGACGGATGCTTATGTCTCACTAGCAAAAGAATTAAGGTTTAAATATAAATTTAACGTCAATTAATCAACATATGACAAAGGGAATAAAATAACAATGAAAAGCAATGAAATTAAAATAAATAAATCTCACAAATCCATGGATGGAAAAAGTAAACCTCCCTCGCAGTCTTGCTTAAGCCATGAGAATAGTCTCTCATGGTTGAAGAACACAAAACAAAATAAATAAGAATAGAACTTGAGGGAGAGAGAGATAGAAGTCGAATAGAGTAAATATAAGTCGAGACTCCTTGTGAATACCCAAGTCTTAAGTATTTAAAACTACTAAAATTGATCTTTGGAGGTGAGAGAATTCGAAACTTATGGGTTGTAGAGTGACTCGGGCATCGATTAAGATCTTGTAGTGGCTGTTGTGAGCTTCATTTAGGCTTCTGGACACGTGTCACGTGATCATTGGGTGAAGGAGCTGGTCTAGCTGACATGGTTGGTTAGCATTGGATGAGAAGGCTGATGTATGCGTGGAAAGCGAGTCGGATGTTGACACGTGGAAGGCGATGGAGTGAAGGAGGCTTGAGCATGAATTCGGGAAAATTTGTATGAGAGAGCACTTGCACGGATCCCGATGAAGCTCATGGGGCAGCTGGCAAGAAGAGAAGATACTCATGAGAGTGTGTCATTTCTAGGAGAATGCTCTAATCGTATGAAAACAATCCACTGCTGTGGATCAAGGAAACTCGCGTAAGATATGCGTGAATTTGTTGGAGGCAGCGATACACGAATCCTGAGGTAAGGACGTTCCTCATTTGTCATCTTTGCTGGATATCAATGCTGATCTCTAGGCCAAATCGAGCGATTTTGAAGCAATGTGTACATAAACGCATGTCCTTGATGCGTCACTTAGTTGTTGGTCATCCCTTACTCAACTGTGCAGTGCATGTCTCGAGGCAGATCCTCTGATCGCCGAACCACTGCATGTAAATACACTATTTCGCATAATTTTTTTTGCCTGAATTCAACCTCGTACTATGTTAACTTTGATAGTAACAAATAAATATAATTAGACTAATATTTTATTGACTTAACAATGAAAAATATATAAATAACTTATATATAATTATATGATTAAGGACCTATCACACCTGCACAAAAATAGAAACAAATTATGTCATTTGAAAGAAGTCGACAATTGAAAATCTTCTAAATTGACTTAATGGTGTACCTTATAAGCCGAGAGGTGATGCGTCACCAATTTCAAGACTTCATCACTTTGACCATGTAATGAAAGAAGTAAGAAAAGCAATTCAGTCATTCAAAGCGCGCGCGCCCACACACATATCAACACCCACAAAAATAGAAACATATATTAATAACAAAAAGTCAACTCATTCTAGGTAAAAAGACAATCATCAGTTCACGAAGTGTAGTTCTATAAATCTAACAAGCAGAAATAGTAAACAAATCATGCCAATGCCATACTTGGTTTGCTTATCCTTCTTCTCAGTGTATAAAGATTGAAAACACCAGGTGCCTTCAAGGAAACTGATTGATTTGTTAACGACGTCAGCCTCAATTCTATAAGAAGCTACAGAATTGGACAGCTCATCCTCCTAAAAATATAAAAAGAATAATGATAAATATGTTGCAAGCCATAGGTATATCTATTATCAGAAATTAAGAGTACCTCTGTTACTGGTATTACTTCTATAGTTTTTAGTTATAACATTAACAACCTTTGTTTTCAAGTGGGCAATGATCTGAGTGATTGCTTCATCGAAATGCTCCCTCTATTCCCTAGTGTTTTTAAGGCAAGCATAAGCAACAACCAAAGACGTATTAACATGTATTAGCATGGTAGGTACACTAGATATTGTTGTGTCTTCCCAAAGCTGAAATATTCCTCTAAATCATAATATTAGAATGCATATTAATAAGAACATTATGCCCCATCATTCTATAGGAATAAGTGATAAAACAAAAACTAACTAAAATATACTAATGATTGTTTATAAACTGCAATTACACCAGTTGTGCTTTGAATGGAAATAAACGTCGAGTCGTAAATAAACAACATATACGTAAAATGAATATAGTGGAAATGAGGATATAATATGAAATATGAAGATTGAAAGAAAAGTACAAACAAAACCAATAAATGCAAAAATTATGGAAGGATGATATCGCTTGTTCGGACAAATCGAAAGATGGCATGCAAATGAAGCAATTAGAAACTTTCACACATAAGAAATTGAAGAAACTCAATGGTATACCGACTTAAGATAATTTGGATTTCATTGACAAGGATGGGTTTACAAGATTATGGTAGCAGTAACACATCAAATTTTAAATCGAGGAGAGTGGAAGAGCTTCTGTCTATGAGCCAACTACAACTAATTTAGGATTGAGGCTTTGTGATTGTTGTTATTGTTGGTGGTGGTGGGAGTGGTGGCGGTGGTGGTATTGGTGGTGGTGATGGGTGTACAGACATTTTCATGTGCCAAGAAAGGGAATAGGATGTCTTAATCGTTTCTGACAACTAGTGGTAGATGTTGTAAATTGAATTGGAACTTGCTAAGAACTAGAGAAGGAAATAGAAGACTAAGAACTTCTACTACTACAAACTACTACTACAAAGGAGAAGAGAAGAAATGAAATAGTTTGAATGAGAAGTTTTCATTCAACTTAGTGTATCTATTACAATGGGGTTGACACCCTTTATATAGGCCATTTGGTGATGATGATAATTGTACTTATACAATGTGTACAAGTTATACATACACCACAAGTCATACAACACATCACAAGCAACATAGACAATACGTGAAAGAGTTGGTGTACATTGGAGAAGATTACAAGTTACATGACAATACATGATAAGTGATTATACATTGGAGTTGAATACAAGTTATGTAGAATGTACAAGTTACATTCAATGTAGAAGTCATGCTTGATGTTACAATTCAATGTGAGAGTCATGCTTGATAATGTGATCATTCATAAGCTTGGTTAAAGGGTCATCCAATTTACAACACTCCCCCTTGGATGACACTTGCTTAGAGAATATGCCTCGTTAAAACTTATACTAGAAAAACCCTGTGGGAAAAAAAATTTAGTACAGGAAAAAGAGTACGATGTTCTCATTAATTTTGATTTGCAGTATAATATTATTGATTGCCTCATTAAAAACCTTGCTCGAAAAACCCAATGGGACAAAACCAAAGCTAAGGAAAAGAGTGCAACACATTGATACACTTTGAGAGAATATATATGCCTCATTAAAACCTTTACTAGAAAAACCCCTGTGGGAAAAAATCTAGTATAGGAAAAAGAGTACATTGCTCTCATAATTTTTTTTTATACAGAGTATAATAATGTTAGGATTGCCTCATTAAAAACCTAGCAAGGAAAACCCAGTGGGATAAAACCTTAGCAAAGGGAAAAATAGTGCAATACACTAACCAATAACTAATTTTGATTCTCCCCCTCATGTTCACATGGGTGAGACATCTTGTGCATTTTGTTCCACATGGACATCGTTTTCTATATGAACCATTTAATGCTGAAGCATATGATTGTCACTCTTTTGTATATAATACTTGCATCAAATAATTGATTCATAATTTGTTGCTACTGAATGATCCTTTGAACTTCGAGTTCATATTAATTTATACATAGATCATAATACAACAAATTTAATGCAATTTGATGTGTTTCAAGCAATTTCACGCCATTCCTTTTGAATTGGCTTATATCTCCCCCTAATGGTGGGAAAACTGCTTCATCAAAGTGACAATTAGCAAAACTTGCTATAAATAATTTCCCTATTAGGGATTCAAGGCATCTTATAATATGATTAATAGAGAGTAAATCAATATACGTCTCCTATTGATTTGCCTTGAGATAATCTCCAGCTGAAAAAAATCCAGTTCGATAAAGGATGTCCGCGCAATTTTTGATATTTTCGCATTATTGATGATTATGGATAATCAAATAGATCTTTCCACATTATGAATGTCATTTGATTTATGACGACATTCGTTTTAATATGTCCTATATATTCCAGAAGTTAAAGCCGGGAATATTATACTCAGATTAAATCTTATAGATAATTTTTCTATTATTCTGAGTAGACTTCTTCTGAACAAGACATTAACAATAAAATTGTTGTACCCGATATTGCCTGAACATTAGCCTCCGCTAAGTTCAAATTCGAGAAATATTCATTTTTACATCATAATGTACATGCATGTAGCACGATACACAAGATATAAACTCATCGCCCATATTTAGGTCACGATTTAAACACATCTTGATGTGCTTGTTTTATCGAGCCATTTTCAATGATAAAATTCATAATATTTTGCCTTTGATTTTGAAGGCATGGTAAAGGTCACAAAAATATTCGAGTATATATATGACAATATTTAGGCAAAATAGTCTTTCATATATGACCAAAAAATATCACAATTATGAGCGCTCATTGTCAATAAGTATTTACCCTTTGTAGTGGTGCACCACTTTTGTTCCAATTTTTTGTGGAATTGTCAATACGACCTTTACCTGATATTTTCACTTTTTCCACGTCCATAAATTTATTATTGCGATCATGATCATTATATGCAACATATGCTTCTTAATTTGAAGATGAACTGATTGGACGGGAGCGATATTATATTTATAATATCGCATTATTTTACTCAGGTACCATGAGACAAGAAATCAATCCTTAATATTTATTGGATTGACTTGCACACTCGATATTTGTTGGAGCAATAAATCGAGGCGGGCCACGTGACCTTATTTTTATTGTCTCATTAGTCATATTTCCACATAGCCTCAACATAGAGGTAATTAAGATTGTGGAATTATAATTAATATTTGACTGATTAAATTTTGTAGCATGAGACCCGTCCGCTCATTTTGAGCTTTTGGAGCATTACCCTTTTGGTATGTATATATGTAACTTCATAAGGTGAAAAGATATATAAAGTGAAATATTCACTTTTCAAATCTCTAAAGAGAAATTGGCGAATGATTATGTATAACATACAGTTTTGCATATATGCTTTATTCGCAAATTGTAGTATTTAATTGTCATGACAAGTAATTCTTGTCGGTAATATAATAAGGCAACAAGTTCAACTATGGTTGAATACTATTTTGAAAATAAATTTAATATAGAATAGTTTTCTCATTTTTATGTAAAAACATAACATATGATTAAATATATGTTCACAACTTGATTATTAGTATGCAAAATGTACTACTTGTATGAGTTGGTGGGACAACCTCCAGGTTGGGTGGCGAGACGAAGTCTACTTAAAACCATGCCTCCTCGAACGGGATAACCCGTCTCCCTTTCGGTGTTTAGCTTTACCGGGGACAAGGCTTACCCACTATCAACCCAAACTCATAACACTATTTGCAATATAAAAAATCAAGAATAGAGCATAATTAATCGTTTGTAGTATAGCGAGAAAATTAGTTATGTCACATATTGACTTTTGATTTCTGATGTAGAAGATCGTACAAGACGCAACTACAGAGCATGCTTTCGCAATCGGTGACATTATAATGGTATATGAATAAAGTATGCATATAGAAGTGATGCATGTAATAAAAGGAAACAACCATAATAATATAGAAATAAATTGAACTTATTTAAATAACAAAAGTTATACCTTCCTAGCTTAATTTGTCTCCTTAACAAGCCTTCTTGAACTTCAAGATCTCCTTAATTGTAGAGCAAGCTCGTGCTGATAACGTGTTGTAAATTGAATTGGAACTTGCTAAGAACTAGAGAAGGAAATAGATGACTAAGAACTTCTACTACTACAAACTACTACTACAAAGGAGAAGAGAAGAAATGAAATAGTTGGAATGAGAAGTTTTCATTCAACTTGGTGTATCTATTACAATGGGGTTGGCACCCTTTATATAGGCCATTTGGTGATGATGATAATTGTAATTATACAATGTGTACAAGTTATACATACACCACAAGTCATACAACACATCACAAGCAACATAAACAATACATGAAAGAGTTGGTGTACATTGGAGAAGATTACAAGTTACATGAAAATACATGGATAAGTGATTATACATTGGAGTTGAATACAAGTTATGTAGAATGTACAAGTTACATTCAATGTAGAAGTCATGCTTGATGTTACAATTCAATGTGAGAGTCATGCTTGATAATGTGATCATTCATAAGCTTGGTTAAAGGCTAATCCAATTTACAATAGTAGATATATTTTTGGAGAAGTTATTTTTTATAATAGGCCCAAATCAAGTTCATGAGAGAGAGTGTACGAGTGACTAGTTTTATGCGTGGGCTTTAGTTTATGAGAGAGAGTGTAGGAGTGACTAGTTTTATTCGTGGGCTTTAGTTTGAAAGTGGGATAGTTTTCCAAAATGTCAAGAAAGTTGGAGTTCCTACTCCAAACTTATAAGCCATATTCTTTCTCTCAACTAGTTGACGTGGAATTATTCTCATATCTCCGACAGAAGTGCTCAACTCAAGACAATGATAAATAGGGGTTGTAAATGAGCCCAGTACTCGACAAATATTTTTTCTTTGGTCGAAGTACTTGACAAATATGATTGATATATTTATGCACATATCAACAGGTTTGGGGGATTGTTTGGAAGCAGCCTTACATTGTTTCGTATCTCATATAGTTTTCAATTATAAGAGGCAAATTTTGAAGGTGTATAGAAAATGCATGCTTTACTTCCAAGACAAGAGAAGAATCAATGGAGGAGATATAACATGAAATATTTTTTAATGACCCAATTGTAGGTCCTTACAAGTGATGTCATTATGGGCTATACATAACCTCATGTCCAGCTAAAAAATGGGACAAATAATACCCTGCATTTAGTTAGATTTGTTTCTATAAAAAGAAACTTCATTTAGCCTCATTATTGGAGTAAATTTGTTCTGAAAAAGGAAACTTCATTTAGGATGGTGATCTCTGTTTTTAACTAGGTTAAAGTAGTTTTCATTCTCCACCTTTTGCAACATCAACAACGTTATCCCCTAGACTTAATAATTAATGAATTTGGAACATAAATATATAAACATAAGAATTTAAAGACAAATACCTTTATTAGTTGAGCTTCCAGTCCATCTCTTTGCTTCTCAAGTTTAGAAACTTCGGTGGCCAAAAACCATCAAAAAGTGTCATTGAATCATGACCAATTAAAAGTAAAACAAATAATGTATACTGAGGTGTTGAGCCTTGGGGCAAGAGTTAGTCATAGATAAATATACAAAAAACCTTTTGTTGTAATCTACAATGAAACAAATGGAGACAAGCCCTTAGACACAACCCTCTCTATTACTACTGAATTGTGGGAATAACTTGTTCTGCTTTTAGAATGGTAGCCTTTTAAAAGAATGTAGCAAGGTTTAGAGCTTTGAAATGGAAACGAACTACAGAGAAAAAGAAAGAGAAATACTGGAGTAACATAGATTGGATACCGAGTTAGGGCACCAACCTAACGTGGCGTTGACTCCCAGGCCCTACTTGGTTGTCATCCCAAAACAAAAAAAAAAGAAAAAAACACTCTGACTATTCGGCTTTGACTACTGATCGATTGACAACTGATTGATTGCTGACCGAAAATCACTGTAGCTGATTAAGCTAAAGAATTTCTAATTTCCCTCTAATTTTGGGAGAAAACCACATCTATTTCATTTTGGTGGAATGGTATGATGTTACTTGTGTTGACATTTGCATCCATTTAAGTCTAATTTTGGCGGTATGATATTATGTTATTTCTATTAACATTTAGATTATAGATTCGATTTCTAAGCATTTGGTTTCATGCTATGTTGCTACTATATTGAGGTTGTGGTTCATGTTAATGAAGTAGTGGTTAAGCTGTAGTTCATGAGTTTACTTGAGTTGTTTGATAGTGTTAGATGCTAATATTAGTGCAAACTCAAGGCTAACCTTGGATTGTTCTTCGGTGGTGCTTGACGTCAACTCAAAATAAAATGGATAAAACCAAAAATTAATGAATTCAAAACATGCACAACATACATTTAACTTGTCCTTTAAACTTAGACAACAAATTAAGAGCCTGCATAAAATATATAACTACAATGAAGACCTAAATATGCATAATCAAACCATTAATCCCAATAAAAAAAACTCATACTACACTTGCAAAACTAATCCCACTAATCCTGCCAAAACATTATCTTCCATACATGATACAATAAGCTCCATAACATAATTCCGTGGATCAATCCCCTTTTTTGATCACATTGGTTGTCATTTTAGATATGATTGTCACACCACTACTTATTGTTATGCACTCTGTGAATAAGGTTGAAAAAACCAGCTCAACACTCCCTTCCAATTGACTCGCAGTTGAATGTCCACTTTGATCTGTACCACTGCTTCCTTCACTGCAACAACGACTAGCTCACATTTCAGATTCATCATCTCTCTGTCTTCTGTTTAGACGCGGAGGCTTTGTTGGTCGAGGAACTTGGAGATCGCCCCAGTTGGAGCACGTGCACCAAATATTGTCACATATAGTAAAAGGTATTCCTTTGTTAGGGCCTTCCTTCTTAACGATGCTTTTTTTTGGAATCCTACTGAACACTTTGAGTAATGCGACCTCTACGGGTTATTGGCTTCGATATGATCATCCATTCAACATGTCCAATATGATCTATCGTTAATTAGTGTCATATCTATTCAAAAGAGGGCAATCAATAAGTGAATGAGCAAGATACATTTTTTTCTCATACAAAGATGTGCATTCAATATTCATAGTCTATATAATGTACATATAAAAAACACTTTAACATTTTAGCAAAATACTTAACAACCAAGAATGAGTCATACACTGAATGAATAGGGTTTAAATCTTTCTTTCAATAATCAATAACACCACCCCTAAAAATACATTCACCGCTAAGGGCTCATAAATTGAGAATAAAAAGAGATAAGTAGTACTATAAGAGATAAATTCACCCTAAATCATAATACAAGGCTTTAAAAGTTCAGACGAAAACCTTAACCAAGAAACCTTATATAAAAAGGAAAACGTAAAAGTAAAAAAATCATATGGAACAATTTCAGATCCATACCATACATATTTGAGACCTTAGTTGAAGTCCCATACCGATCAATGTATGCTACAACTGCAAAATCACCTTAACCCCTTTGTGTTCGCAATTTTCAAAGGAAAACCCAAAGTGACGGATAAGAATATAGACTACCAAAAATGTCGATGAAAAAAAAACCTTAATCTCTCAAACGAAAATTCAAAACATAAACTAAACCCCAAAAATCGAGTCAAACCAATAAAATGAGGGATTTTACAATCGAAAATGTTAGATTAACGAATCGAATATTATAAAAACAACTACTCTTGAGCTTAGCCCTTCTCTTGAAACCAACTCTCTAAGCCTCTTCTTCAACCCTAAACCCTTAAGCCTTCTCAAACCTTATTCAAGGAATCGGGATGGTGGTGTTCTTCTCGAACTCCTCAAAAGTACCAAGATTCCCTGCTTTACCTCTGTAAAAGAGACTCCTCTTCAAGCCTCCATTTGAACACCTAACCTGTTGTCTTCCTACTGGCACGAACTACTTCCTTCAGGTTCGGGATGGAGGTCATCTTTATCACCTCAAAAGTACCAAAAATCCCCTGGCTTACCTAAAAAAGAAGACCCAAAATAGAAGCACGCATAGAAAAGAACACTGTAACGACCCCAATTTCAAACAAACTGGGCACTGCCCGGCCTAAGCCCATGAGGATCCCCGAGCCAGTCTCGCGAGGTCAACGCAAGCCTTGTCAGCCTTTACCATTTACCAATTATGACATAATTAAAAGTGAGTTAATCAATTAGTGAGTTATCAAAGTTATAGCGGAAGCAATTCAATCTCAAACTAATTGAAAACCTCAAAGACACAAATGGATAACCTATAGTGTGGAAACCCCGCATATGTATATCATCAAGGATAAATAATCACAAGAGCATAAACACAGGTTATACATGTCCCAAATTTTCTCAAAAACCCATAACCCAATGTTATCAAAAACAACATATAAATAGGCAATACAAAACCTACACAATTTCGAAAGGGAGCATGTCCTTACAACAAATCACCTAATGTTGGTTCATTTTCCTTACTTGTCTGCGACTCTTCACTCAGTTAAACACGAGAATGACGAGCCCATGTAAGTAAAGCCAAACAAGACATATATACAACATTTCGAAATAAATAAATCAGTCTAATTCATGCAAATAGAAAGAAACGAATAAGAAACGCGTGAATATAAAAGACAATAAACAATTCAATCGATACATGAGGGTCCGAAATACGAAAACTAAATAGCAAGGAGTCCCGACCAAAAGGTCGTTGAGTCGTGGTAAAAGCCCAGCTGACCCGGGTTAAGGATGATACACAGCCTACCAACCCTAACCCTTATGACTATGAGATATCGACAGACCCAATAAGTCCCAACGTACACTCAATTGGGAGATATCAACATTGTCCAGATAAGAGCTCATATCACAGATAAATAGTAACCATGACTCACTTGCCAATAGACTACTCAACCAATGAAAATCTCAAGAGAAATGATGAACAAAGCAATAACAACAATTTAAAGCTCAAGAAATACTATAAAGTTTCCTAGCTGGTTTACTTACCTTGAGAACATCCCGTTCACGCCTCGATATGCGCACCCGACACCCGACTATAACCTCCTAAGTCCCTGGTGTCCATTTATACCTTTTAGGGCTAAGTTACTAAGTCATTCAAATCACAACCAAATTAGGTGAAGTAAACCTCACCATGGCCTTCAAAATCCATTGGAATCCATCGCATCTTCGAGCTTCGTCGAAGTTGCACCTTTCGTCGAGGATCGATCGGTCCGACAACGTGCCACCGCACCGATGCTCCACGTCGTTCACCGCGCCTCTGTCGAAGCCGCGCTGCTGCCGGAGTCGCGCCGCCACCGGAGCCACGCCTCCTCGCTGGAGTCACTGCTCCTCGCCGCCGGTTGTCATCGTCTTCCCCACAATCGTGCCACCTCTTGGTCGCTGGAACCACCATCCGCGACCTTCACGTCGCTCGCAAGTCATCATCCGCCCTGCTGGTCCACCGCTGCTGCCGCTGATCCCACCGGAGTTGCTACTGCTAGAGCCGCGCTGCTCGACTGTCCGCGCCATCCGCTGCTGCGGCTGCTCATCTGGTCGTTCATCTGCGTCACGGGCTCCCAGGAGCCACTGCCCTTCGCCGGCTCGCGGCCATCCGATCCGTCCACACATCTGCTATCCGTCGTCTGCGAGCTCCCTTATGTGTCGGTCTCCTCACTCGCTCGTCGCTGCACCGCGTACCGTCGCCAGTGAACTGGAGCTCCGCCACCTGCTTCCCACTCTCCACCGTCTCTCTCTTTCTCTCCTCTTCTCTCTCTCTCTCTTCGCCGTGTCTCTCTCTCTCTCAACTGTGAGAAACAAAACAAGTGTGTCCTCGAGATTTGTGCAACACAAATCTCGAGGCAAATCAATAATTCACCTCTTTCTCCATCACCTTTATCTTTTACGAAAAATATCTCGAGTCTCGCGAAATGCTTATCTCGTGACAAATCCAATGCTTCTTGTTTAATTTTGCAAACTATAGGCCAAATGAATATTTATTTTAATGTGACCACATTAAAACCACAATAGCCACTTAGTAAACCAACATTAAATCACATTTCATTTAAATTAATTACTCTTACCCCATAAGCCGCTACCTCGGCCCCACGTCGACACGCGACTCGAGGCGCATCTCGCTCATGTTTTGGCTCACCGAACTCTTTGCGTATACCAACTCAACAATTAGCATTTTAATCCCAAATTGGATATTAATAACTACTACACACATCACATAAAAAATATCATACCTCGGTGTCTCCACTCGAGATTCGGACATACGTCTTCCGAGGAGTGGATCCCACATACGACCCTGACTTGTTACGTGGCACAAGTCAAATTTTCGAGTCGTCACAGTCTTCCCAACGAATTAAAATTTCGTCCTTAATATTGACGCAATTTTCAAAGGAAGATAATGTGCAATGAATGAAGACCCAAGGCCATACTCGCCCAAGGCCATACCCTCATCTTACTCTGTAGGGCTGGGCTCCTCCATGACGAGCTGGGCTCCTCCGAGACCTCTAAGCAATGTAACATACCAATTGTCTCCTCCCATCAATATATGCTAGGGCAACATCATCACAACATATATTGGAAATACAAAGGAACATATTAGTCCCATGATCCACCGTCACTAACATACTCATATTCGCAGTATGTCCACGAGAATGTAAATCAATCTCTCTGACTGTTCGTCAGTCTCTCTAATCGAGTGGGTCTCAACCCAACTTATACCCTAAATCAGGTTACGATGGGTAGTAGTCCGACCTGGCGTGGCAACAGCATGAATCTGCTCTTGGCTCAACTGTGCCTGCTCGCTGCTGTGAACACGTACTGGTGAAGTGACCTGGCTGTCCATATTCCTAAACAAGTACAATGAAATCCTTATCCAAATGGAACATGTTGTCTCTGTCCCTATCACTGTGCCTGACTAGACTTATATCCCTATCTTTGTACTTGATTCGAACTCCGACCCTGTCTCTAGCCACTGCCTCTACCATCAGCCCTTTGATGGTACTGATGTTGAGAATCCGACGGTGTTGGCTGTTGTAATGCACTAGCGTAACTCTTAGCCACGATCGTCTAACTTTCTTTTTCCTCTGATCATCTCTACACCCTCGCACTGATTGTGACGATGTCGATGATGCGACCGGTACTCCGGTCCATGTGCTCCCAAAGCTCTCGCTAACCATAGCCCTCTCATATGCCTCCTGTATTGTGCTCGGAGCAATAAAGTCCAGGAAACCGTGCATGACGTAGTAAGCCTGGTCAGTGTCCGTGTCGGCCGCACCCTCAGCATACTTCATTACACGTATATACCGATCCATGTACTGCAACTGACTCCCCGATCTCTGTCGAATGGTCTGAAACTCAGTCTTCTTTAGGTTACAGACTATTTCCCTTTGACACCTTCGTAGTGCGCCACTAGACATCAACCTCGTCGACTAGTGGAGCTGATGATATACTCGGCTGCATTTGCGCTAATATGGCCAGTACATCATGTATCTTCACATGGCTATCGATCTGCCGCCTCAAAGTTAATACCCCTGTGAAACTTCTCTGAATAATGCCTCTGAAACTCGTGAGCCAGCTCGCCTCAGCTATAACCCTAACATCCGTATCAGTTGGCTTGCTCAGTGTATCCTCAGGTAGTGTCTCAGATGTAGGAAGTACGAGCTCAACCTAAACCTGTGCCTCCTCGGCCACCGTAGGCCCTGCCTGAACTGGAGATGTTTCAGGTGGGTTGTGAACTGTAAAAGCACGCCCAGCCTAAATAACTAAAGCTGCTGACGTAGTCGGCGAAGGTGCAGTCTATGCCTTTAACAGTCGAAGAATCTCCTGCAATTGCTGATCGTGTGATACAAGTCTGTCTGACAGAGTATGCAGCTCCTCGGCACTCGCAAATCGCAAATCGCAAACTTGCAGCCCCACTATCATTCTTAAACTTGGTTTGAACCGTCGTCGCATTTTCTATAGCTACGAATCCTCGAATCAGTGTATAATTACTGAAATTGTATATAGTATATTACAACACAACAAATATACCATATAGGATCAATTTTTTTATTTTTCCCCAACTCTCCTCACTTCCCAATGAAGACTTAAGTCAGGATCATAGGGTTTCATTCTAAGTTTCAACCATGTCCTAGCTTTATTATTGATTTGTGTCTTATGCTGGTTGTAGGTTAATCAAGAGCTAGATGTAAAATCTTATGGCTCTGATACCAACTATGACGTTGGTATCACAATGTCTTAAGCCATGAGATTCTCAAAACTCGGCTCGGATACCAACTGTGACATTGGTATCACAATGTCTTAAGCCATGAGATTCTCAAAACTAGGCTCTGATACCAACTGGGGCGTTGGTATCATGTTGTCTTACGCCATATAAGTCTCTAAATCTGGCTCTAATACCACTTGTGATGGCCCTAATTTCCCACAAACTGGTCACCATCAGGCCTAAGCCCACGTGGACCCCCGAGCCTGTCTCATAAGGTCAACGCAAGCCTAGTCAGCCTTTATCATTTACCAATTATGACGTAATTAAAAGTGAGTTAATCAATTAGTGAGTTATCAAAGTTATAGTGGAAGTAATTCAATCTCAAACTAATTGAAAACCTCAAAGACACAAATGGATAACCTAGAGTGTGGAAACCCCGCATATGTATATCATTAAGGATAAATAATCACAATAGCATAAAAATAGGTTATACCTGTCCCAAATTCTCTGAAAAACCCATAACTCAATGTTATCAAAAACAATATATAAATAGGTAATACAAAACCTATACAAATTCGAGAGGGAGCATGTCCTTACAACAAATCACCTAATGTTGGTTCCTTTCCCTTACTCGTCTGCGACTCTACACTCAGTCAAACATGAGAATGATGATCCCAGGTAAGTAAAGCCAAGCAGGACATTTATACAACATTTCGAAATAAATAAATCAATCTAATTCATGCAAATAGAAAGAAAAGAACAAGGAACACATGAATATAAAAGATAGTAAATAAGTCAATCGATACATGAGGGTCCGGAATACGAAAACTAAATAGCAAAGAGTCCAGACCAAAAGGTCGTTGAGTCGCGGTAAAAGCCCAGCTGACCCAGGTTTAGGATGATACACAGCCTACCAGCCCTAACCCTTATGACTATGAGATATCGACAGACCCAAATAAGTCCCAACGTACACTCAATTGGGAGATATCAACATTGTCCAGATAAGAGCTCATATCACAGATAAATAGTAACCATGACTCACTTGCAATAGACTACTCAACCAATGAAAATTTCAAGAGAAGTGATGAACAAAGCAATAACAACGATTTAAAGCTCAAGAAATACTAAAATATCCTTGTTGGTTTATTTACCTTGAGAACGTCCCATTCACGTCTCGATAGGCGCACCCGACACCCGACTATAACCTCATAAGTCCCTGGTGTTCATTTATACCTTTTAGGGCTAAGTTATTAAGTCATTCAAATCACAACCAAATTAGGTGAAGTGAACCTCACCATGGCCTTCAAAATCCATTTGAATCCATCGCATCGTCGAGCTTCTTCGAAGTCGCACCTCTCGTCGAGGATCGATTAATTCGACAACACGCCACCGCACCGATGCTCCAAGCCGTTCACCAAGCCGCGCCGCTGCCGGAGCCAAACCGCTCCCGGAGCTGCACCGCTGCTGGAGCCGCGCCTCACCGTTTCTCGTCGTTGGTTGTCATCGTCTTCCCCACAGTTGCGCCACCTTTTGGTCGCTGGAACCGCCGTCCGCGACCTCCGGGTGGCATGCAAGTCATCGTCCGCCCTGCTGGTCCGCCGCTATCACCGCTGATCCCACTGTAGCTGCTACCGCTGAAGCCGTGCTATTCGATTGCCCGCGCCATCCACCGCCGAGGCTGCTCGCCTGGCTATTCGTCTGCGTCGCAGGCTCCCCGGAGCCATTGCCCTTCGCCGGCTCGCGGTCCATCCGATCCATCCACATATCTACTAGACGTCGTCTGCGAGCTCCCCTATGCGTCGGTCTCCTCGCTAGCTCGTCGCTACACCGCGAACCGCCGCCTGCTTCTCCCTCACCGTCGTCTCTCTTTCTCCTCTTCTCTATCTCTCCACTGTAAGAAACGAATTAAATGTATCCTTGAGATTCGTGCAACATGAATCTCGAGGCAAACCCAATAATTCACCTCTTTTTCCACAACCTTTATTTTTGACCAAAAATTTTTCGAGTCTCGTGAAATGCGTATCTCGAGACAAATCCAATGCATCTTGTTTAATTTTACAAACTATAGGCCAAATGGATATTTATTTTAATGTGACCACATTAAAATCACAATAGCCACTTAGTAAACCAACATTAAATCACTTTTCATTTAAATTAATTACTCTTACCCCATAAGCCGCTACCTCGACCCCACGTCGACACGCGACTCGAGCCGCGTCCCCGCTCGTGTTTCGACTCACCGAACTCCCCACGTATACCAACTTAATAATTAACATTTTAATCTCAAATTGGATATTACTAACTACTACACACATCACAGAAAAATATCATACCTCGGTGTCTCTACCCGAGATTCGAACATACGTCTTCCGACGAGTGGATCTCACATACGACCTTGACCTGACACGTGGCACAAGTCAAATTTTTGGGCCATTACAAAGACCCACTTGAACACCGAACCTGTTGTCATCCTGCTGCACACGAATGAAAACTCTAGAGAAACTTGTCTAAAACAAGCTACAAAGAGACCAATAATGGGCGAACATGGGTTCTAGGGTTTCAAGACTCGGGAGGGTTAGAGGGAGGCAAATGAGAGAGATGTGATTTTCTCCCCAAATGAGAGGGAAGTTCGAGATTTTTGGGCTTAATCAACTGTAGTGACATGTAGTCAGTCGTCAATCAGTTGTCAGTCAGTCAGTAGTCAGAGCGGAACAATCAACATTTTTTTCGTTTTTTTAGTTTTTGATGACAATTGAGTGGTACATGTGCGCCAGCGCCACATTGGCACCAGGTCAGGTCAGTGCCCCAACTCGGTGTCTAATTTATTTTACTCCAGCATTTCTCAAAAGGAAACTAAGATTAATGAATAAACAGAACGTAATAATGCAAGTACATGAAGCTTTTTAAAGGTAATTGGTGTCAGGCAGTCAGCTATAGTGGTCTTTCTTCTTAAGTAGTGACAAACGAAAGCATCAATGTCATCATTATCCTTTTCGAGTTGACAGGCATGGAGCGTGTACTTAACCTCAAAATCAGGTTAAACCAATAGGCATTAAGCAATCAATTCTCATTACGCATATTGTCACAGACCATTTTATTAATGTCTATTAAATTTAGAGACGTGGACGCCAGCTCGGATCTACGTGGACGTCGCGGTAGGCTAGGACACACGGGGACTTAGGTATGGAAGTTTATGGTGTGTTGGTTGCTTATTTGCGGTGTAATTTATTCAAATACATCGCATGTGTGTATGTTGCAAAATAATACATGTGTGGGTGTGTGAACGATATTCGCCTCGATATGCGTGTCGACGCGGGTACTGAGTAGTCGACGAGATCGAATATTAAGACGGGGAAATTAATACACAACGAGATTGTGTGAACTGTATTTGCCTCGACATACGTGTCGACGCGGGTATCGGGTAGTCGACGGGACTGACTATTAGGTCGGGGAAATGAAAACACACAAATTAAATAAATATTTGTCAAGTAAATAATATGGAATAGATATTGGGTGACTAGAGACGTGGCGGTACACGAATATCACGGTTCGGACGTCAAACTAGGCGTCGAAACTTCCGAAAATACAGGCGAGTGTCTTAATTGTGTCACATTTAGGTGTCACTTATACAAACACAACAACACTTGTCCAATTTAACACCATGTGTCCACCACCTCACCTACACCTACACATCACACACACACCCTATGCACACACACAGAGAGAGAACCGATCGGGCCGAGAGAGGAAGAAGAAGAAAAGGAGAAGAGGAGGAGAATAAGGAACGCGCCAGGAAGGAGAGGAGAAGGTGGAGACGTCACAATCGAGGTGAGTCCTCGTTGTTGTAGTGGGTTTGGTGGTTGGCGGTGGGGTGGCCGAAAGCGGGGCTCGGCCATGGAGACCGAACCTCATGGCCGTTCTGGGCTGAGGTGGAGATGGCAGGGGTGTCTCCCCTGCCATCGATTTCACCGGGGTTGCGGTGAAGAGCAACCCCAACTCATCACCGGAAAAAAAAAAAATTACGCGAGCGAGACCATAAAGATCGGGCAAAGACTCATTTCAATAGTAGAGAGCTAGTAACCGTAACTGTACCGGTGGAGGCAGTCGTTGTTCAGGGGTACCTCGGACACCAGTTCAGGGGGTAGCGGTAGAGGCACCCACAGAGAAAGCTACCGCAGTTGTTGTTCCTTTGGGGATGTCGACTATTACGCCTCTACACACAACGACAGACCAGGTTACTGCTATCCCCGCTGTTAATACTCCTTCGACATCAGCATTCGTTTTGGTGCCAGAGGCGAAGTTATTGAGAGAGTTTTTGAAGTTTCAGCCTGGATTCTTTTACGGCAACGGTGACCCTGAGGTTGCAGGGAGATGGATAGTGTCTTATCAGCGTTTCCATAAGCTGATGAGGAACGATGAGACAGTACAGGCACAACTTTCGGGAGCCTGTTTGAAAGGACATGCGGCAATCTGGTGGACGACATATACAGATACTCACCCGGAATCGACGACATGGGCTGAATTTAGGGAGCTATTCTATGATTAGTACATACCGATGGAGGTTAGGTTGAGACTAAGGGAAGAGTTCTTGGCCCTGCGACAGGGAAATCTGACTTCGATGTAGTATATGGAGAGGTTCCGACATTTGCTGCGGTTCTCTCTAGATGTTGCCGGGACAGAGCACATATAGATCTATTATTTCACCAGAGGGGTTGATGACAGGATTACATCAGCAATTGTCTCGACTGGAGCCACGACTTTGCAGGGGATCTTTGACAAGGCATCGGCTTACGAGACATATACTGCATAAAGCTGGCAGTGAATGCTCGGAGGAGTTCCTTGGGATTTTATTGACTGGAATCGTCATCCATTTTCTTCCGTGATGATTGAGTGCGGATCTGAGTACAAGTAAAGGCAAGGAGATCTTAGGCGACTACCTCTGACTGCCTACCTCTAAGGATTACTTGTACGTGTGATTATTTTGATATTTTGATTCTTTTGGGAATTTAGGGAGTGACATGACCTTGTACATGCTTAGTTTTATATGGTACACAGTTGTTAACACAATACTTTTCAGGGTTTTTCCATACTAGGTTTTGTTAAGTTGTTTCTTAATAATTCTTGCATTTACATTGCACTTACGTACGTTTTCTACTGAATATGTTATTTATACACAGTACACACATAAGTGGATACATTTCGAGACAGAGAAAGGACGGGCATGTGTCGTACACGTGAAGTTGGGCCAGCTGGCAAGGAGTATACGGAGACACGTTACCCCGGGTCGGCGAGGGCCGCCACAGTTGGTATTAAAGCAACGTAAGAAGACCTAAGACAATAAAACTTACAACAAACTTAGATGAGGTAAACCTGAAGTAATTGCCTTAGAACTTTAGTTGGGAAGTGATGTGAGGCGGGTAGAGTTAGGACTTATATATGTGTTATATTTTCGTATTACTATATGATATGCGTATATACCTCGAGATAGATCCGGAGCACGTTCTCGATGCAGATTATAGACGGACAGTCTGGTGCGCCATTTGAGACTGGACAGACTAGCGATGCGATTAGGGATGTTCCGATTAGGGCGAGTGTGGAGGATAGACTCTCGGCCCAGGAGACACAGATGGCCAAGGTATTACGGCTATTACGCGAGCAGACCGCGGTAGTGGCGACACTCACTTCAGCTAGAAAGCCTGTAGCTGCGATGGTACCAGCGGAGACAGCGGATGTTCAAGGGATACCACAGACACTAGTTCAGGGGATAGCGGCAGAGGCACCTACAGATATAGCTACCGCAGTTATTCATTTGGGGACGTCAACTCTTGCGCCTCCTCACACGACGACGGACTAGGTTACTGCCACCCCCGCTGCTAACACTCCTTCGACATCAGCATTTGTTCTGGCGACAGAGGCGAAGCTATTGAGGGAGTTTTTGAAGTTTCAACCACAATGGCCCTGAGGCTGCAGGGAGATGGAAAGTGTCCCATCAGCGTTTCCATAAGCTGATGAGGAACGATGAGACAATACAGGCACGACTTTCGGGAGCCTTTTTGAGAGGACATGCGACAGTCTGGTAGATGACATATACGAATACGCATCCGAAACCGACGACATGGGCTGAGTTTAGGGAGCTATTCTATGATCAGTACATACCTATAGAGGTTAGGTTGAGGCTGAGGGACGAGTTCCTAGCATTAAGATAGGGTAGTCGGACCTTGATGCAATATATGGATCCGTTACGACATTTGCTTCAATTCTCTCTAGATGTCGCCGAGACAGAGCGCTTAGTGATCTATTATTTCACCAGAGGGGTTGATGATATGATTTCTTCAGCAGTTGTCTCGACTGGAGCCACGACTTTACAGGAGATCTTTGACAGGGCATTAGCTCATGAGACATATATACTGCAGAGGGCTGGCAGACGCGTGCCTGGTAGGGAGGTGCAGGCGGGCAGAGTTCTTAGTCTAGTCAGAGGCAAAAAAGACTGATGGATCATCCGGATAGAGGCCGGAGAGATGATAGATGGGATAGGGGCCATTAGGATGAGTTTCAGGGCAGTCAGTTTCGATATGAGGAGCCACAGCCAGTTCATGCTATCACCTCAACACCAGTGGATCGACAGAGGGCACAACCACTTGAGTGTCGTTAGGGTCGAGATCAGAGGGGATATGACAGGGGTTAGGTAGGCTGAGGTCAGGGTCCGAGATCTGGAGATAAAAAGACGGGTAGACTGGAGAGCCGTAGATGTCACTGATGCGTGCAGAGGGGACACTTAAGGACTGACTGTCGGATACTACCATCGTCACGGCGAGGGTCAGACCAGACCAGGGATAGAGCGCATGCGTTAGCACAACCAGATAGTGGGGCGATTAGGCAACTTATTAAAGGTACATTACTTATATTTGGTCGCCACATGCATGCTATGTTTGATTCTGGTAGTACTTTATCGTTTCTTGTTGGACGTATTGTCGGATTGTTAGGGTTAGTTATACAGACATTGGAGCCACATCTTGTCCTCAGTACGACTGCTGGGGATAAGATATACCCTAACCGAATATGTCAAGACGTGATGATAGAGGTGGATGAACATCAGCTACCAGTGGATCTTCGAGTATTGGAGTACTTCAAGTTTGACACACTGCTCGGGATGGATTGGTTAGCATCATATCATGCACGGATAATTGTTATGGCAAGAGGATAAAGTTGCATATTCCTGGACTACCAGAGTTCGTATTAGTTGGATCAGCAACTGACTTACCCATCACGAGAGGCCGAGTAGCTATAATGCATGAGATGGAGGCGCTTGCGGCGATAGTTGAGCCGGAGGTTCGAACGGAGGTCCGAATTGAAGACGTTCGGTGGTTCAGGATTTTGTCAATGTATTTCCAGATGATTTACCCGGATTGCCACCGCCACGAGCTGTTGAGTTCATGATCGAGCTGATACCAAGGACGCAACCGATTGCCAGTCAACTTTATCGGATGACACCAGCAGAACAGGAGGAGGTGAGACGACAGTTGGATGAGCTGTTGGAGAAAGTTTCATTCACCCTAGTATGTCACCTTGGGGAGCTCCAGTACTGTTTGTGAAGAAGAAAGATGGTACAATGCGGATGTGCATCGACTATATGAAGTTGAATTAGGTGACTGTGAGGAACCGTTACCCACTTCCTATGATTGATGATCCGTTTGATCAGCTGATGGGTGTCAGATTCTTCTCGAAGATTGGCCTTCGCTCAGGTTATCACCAGTTGAGGACTCGAGAAGAGGATATCCAGAAAACTACTTTCAGGACGTGATACGGGTTTTGAGTTCACGGTCATGCCATTAGGGCTGACGAACGCTCCAACGATTTTCATGGATCTGACGCACAGGGTTATGAGGCCGTATTTGAATAGATTCTTCATCGTATTCATCGATGATATCTTGATCTATAGCAGGACTTGTGAAGATCACGAGGGACATCTCAGGGCAGTTTTGACGACACTAAGGAGGCACCGACTGTATGCCAAGTTTAGCAAGTGTGACTTTTGGCTAAGTGCGGTGAGATTCTTAGGCCATGTCATTAGTGAGCAGGGTATCTCAGTGGATTCAAAAAAGATTTACGTTACATCTTCACTCAAAGGGATCTGAATATGTGCCAGCGGAGATGGCTGAAGTTGCTGAAGGACTACGACTTCGCTATTGAATATCACCCTGGCAAAGCGAACGTCGTAGCAAACACATTGAGTAGAAGTGGACTCGACAGTCAGACTGTTCTGCAACAGATGACACATGAGCATGGCTTATTATAGGCAACATCAGTTATGTGCATTGCCGAGTTGTCGACTACAATAAAACATCACATTTGTTGTCAGTTAAGGACACCGACCGTATCGATTGAACGGGTTGCCGAGTGTGAGAGGGCTGATGGGCTCTATGAGCGGGTCAGTGGTCTGTCACGTAATCCAGAATGCACTGATTGGGTAGAAACCACAGATCGGTGTTTAAGATACCGAGGGAGATTGTGGATACCCGCGGATTAGGAGATACGATACAGGATTTTGGAGGAGGCACCGTATGGGTGGCCCTGTAGATCACTTGTTTGTTGGGCAAAGCCGGAAGATACAGTGACAATAGAGCTCGAGATAATTGTTGATCACACAAAGAAAATCTGAAAAAATTCGTCAAAAATCGCGAGCTGCACGAGATTGACAGAAGAAATACGCAGATAGATATTGCGAGGGTTTGAGCTATGACGAGGGCGATGTGGTGTATCGGAAGGTTTCTCATCGGACAAGTCAACAAAGATTTGGCATTAAGGGGAAGTTGACGCCGAGATACATTGGGCTATATCGGATTGCACAGGGAGTATGCACTGTTGCATATCGATTGGAGTTACATGCCGAGTTAGCTGGGGTTCATCCGGCCTTTCACATTTCTATGTTGAGACTCGCTAGGTCAAGGCCGAGACCGACGATTGAGTTGGGACAGGTGGAGATACAGCCTGACGTGACTTATGAGGAGAGACCGATAGAGATCGTTAACCGTCGAGTACAGATTCTCCGGAACAGGGAACTCGCGAAGGTCCCAATTCGTTGCCTGCATCATAAGACGGAGGGACTCACCTGGGAGCTCGAGTCGATGATGAGGACGCGATACCCTCAATTATTCTTTAGTACGAGACTTTAGTTACAGTTAAATTTCGGGACGAAATCTTATTTAGTTGGGAAGAACTGTAACGACCTATTTTTTATCTACAGACGTGGACGCCAGCTCGGACCCACGTGGACGTCGCGGTAGGTTAAGACACACGAGGACTTATGTATGGATGTTTATGGTGTGTTGGTTGCTTATTTGCGGTGTAATTTATTCAAATACATCCCATGTACGTATGTTGCAAATAATACATATGAGGGTGTGTGAATGGTATTTGCCTCGATATGCGTGTCAACGCGGGTGTCGGGTAGTCGACGGGACCGACTATTAGGTCGAGGAAACGAAAACACACAAAGTGAATAAAGATTTGTCAAGTAACTAATATGGAATATATATATATATATATATTGAGTGACTAGTGACACGGTGGTACGCGGATATCACGGTTCAAACGCGAAATCGAGTGTCGAAACGCCCGAAAACACGGGCGAGTGTCTTCGTTGTGTCGCAATTAGGTGTCAACACACCTAACAACATCACAATTGTCAAAACCCAAGCAACACCTGTCCAATTCCCACACCACGTGTCCACCACCCCACTTACACCTACACCACACACACACACATACAGAGACACACTGCCACGGGTCAAGAAAGAGGAAAAAGAAGAAAAAAAAAAGGAGGAGAAGAAGAAACGCGTCGAGAAGGAGAGGAGACGTCACGGTCGAGGTGAGTCTCGGTGGTCGTCGGTTGTGGGTTCCAATGGTTGGCGGTGGGGTGGCCGAGAGTGGGGTTCGGCCATGGAGGCCGAACCCCACGGCCGAACCGTGCCGAGGTGGTATTCCACCGGGGTTGGGGTGGAGAGCAACCCCAACCCATCATAGAGATTTAAAAAAAAATGTTGCTCCCGATCGAACCAGTCGATCGAGAGGAAGCGCGTGTGCACCCCCTTACTAGGCCGGACCCAAAATGGGCCAGGCTCGGCCCATAGGTCGAGCCTGGACCTGTTCTGGTCCAGGGTTGGGTCGGGTCCAACCCATTTGGGTCGATCCGACCCAAACAGAAATAAAAAAACAGAGAAAAAGAGAAGAAAAAAATGAAAGAAAATTTTGAAAAATTCCGAAAACATTGGGAAAGTTCGAAAAAAAAATATATTTTTGTATAATAAATAGAAATTGCTAAAGTTCTATGAAAAGAAAATACGTGGGAATGTCGGACGCGACTTTTTGCGGGGTTTTGCCTCAAAAAACGTGAATGGGCAATTTGGCCTAAAATTTTTAGAGAATTATTGTAAATTATCATGCTAACTTAAATTATTAATAAATGGACATAGGTTGACACAGTGATCAATTGGCAACCAAGGACTCAGTGAACTTGGACCCGGGGATTGATTACGGGGTAGTGGAGCGCGTTGTGAGGTTTGTAAAACCCAATGGAAAAACTCTTGAGTATTTATTCTGCTTTGTAATTCCATTCAATTCCAGTATTTCCTTGTGATTTCTCATATATCTATATATTGTCGTTGTTTGCATGGTTGGTTGAGTTACTCCCATTGGATTTTCCATTGTGTGTCTATGCATTCTAGACCATAGCATGTGTATCAGGAGTTCTAGGTGGATAACGACCTGAGCTATTGAACTGCTACATTTGTCGGTGAATCGTAGGTCTACGCCGGCCACCGAGAGAGATCAAGTGATAGCTAGTTAGGTGCACCCACTAGTGGGATCCTGGAAGGGAATCCCGAAGTATTGTTTAGTATGACTGGACAGGCACACACATTTGCGCTTTATTGTTATCTATGCATGCGATGCCCTACTTACAGTTGTTTGTTTACATTTCGAACGTTTAGTTAACAGTATTTATTGACTTCCACTTGTTTATGTGAATGCTCGGAGGAGTTCCTTGGGATTTTACTGACTGGAATCGTCATCCATTTTCTTCCGTGATGATTGAGTGCAGATCCGAGTACAAGTAAAGGAAAGGGGATCTTAGGCGACTACCTCTGACTGCCTACCTTTGAGGAGTACTTGTACGTGTGATTATTTTGATATTTTGATTCTTTCGGGAACTGGGGAGTGACATGACCTTGTACATGCTTAGTTTTATATGGTACAGTTGTTTATCTCGTACTTTTCAGGGTTTTTCCACACTAGGATTTGTTTAATTGATTCATTAAATTTTTTGCATTTAAATACGTATTCCACTGAATATGTTATTTACACATTGTACATACGCAAGTGGATACATTTCGAGACAGAGTAAGGACGGGCAAGTGCCATACACGTGTAGTTGGGCCAGCAAGCAAGGAGTACATGGAGACACGTCACCCCGGGGCGGCGAGGGCCGCCACACATATTTCAAAGGGCACTCAATCCATTCCATCAGAGACTTATAGTGGCAAAGCCTTGCCATCACAAATAAGAGGGAAGATGAGTTATTGTAGGTAGTAGGTTTCCTCGTTACGCCAACACGAACTTAGAAACAAATCCGAAAGAACCAAAATGTTAAGGAATATTAATTTTATGGTTCGTTGGCTATAGTGAGCTATCAATATAGTGGAGATGCAGCCAAATCTATTGTCGAACAAATAAGCCGAAATCTTTGTCTGGTGTCTACCATCGTAAGTTTCTTTCTTCTGTTGGGCTTGCAATGAAGAGAACAAACCATCTTGTTCTTGAAGACCCTTGTTCTCTGACTTGATATGTGACGATCCATCCAAAATGAGTTGCGAAGGTTACCGATGATTGACTAATTGAAAAGAAGGGGCACCAAGGGTCACATGTTATAGTGTTGTAATGGCACTCTACTAATGGAAGCTAACCAACCCATTATCACAAGTGATTACAGCTTAGATAATGAATATACATCTTGATAATTGGGTTAACAAACTCCATTGACCCATTATTAAAGGGAGAAGGTAAGCAGGAGAAAAGCAAATATGGAGCCAGTAAAGCAACATAACTCCTTTGAAAAAATACAGAAAAACTTTGTCATGATTAGAAACAACGGATTCATATAGGCAATGATGTTGAAACTTGAAACAGCTCAGAGAAGACAGTTGCAAGTTGCAAAAGAGATCAATTAGTGAACGGATGAGCCAAAACGATACAGTTACATACTCTGAACAACACAAATCCTTCATGAAAACCCTAACCCGAGCAAAACTTCCTATCGTAAAACCGAAGCAAAACTCCCCATTGTTGAATACATTATTTAAGTAGTGACAATTCTTGGGAGGTTGCTATTTCTTGATATATGAATAGTGCTAAAGTTATCACCTTGAAGGATGGCGATCGACATGAGTATTAAGGCATCCTCATGACGTCATTACAAGGCATCGGTAGGAAAAAATTACAGAAGTACTGCAAAAAGCAGTTTTGATGAGTTAAATCAGTGTGGATTTTTTTTATTCGTGATCTAATGTATGTCGCAAGCGTCCAAGAACAGGAGGAATGAGAAAAAAAGGGACCTGGAGCCGATATATCAAAATGTATCGATGGTACGAAGTCATTTGCTAGTCATAAGGAGACGTTGGTAAGTATCAATTACTATTTAATTACCACTGTAGAAATATCTCTTCTTATGATAGTAAAAAGTTTTATAATATTATTTTTAATTTAATTTTTGTAGGATGAAAAAGTGGGGAAGCCTGTGAGTGATAAAGTGTTGTTCAATTACACCCACACAAAAAGTCATGATAATGTCACGTTCATCGATGAGAGGTCTTGTAAGTTGAATGTAAGTAATCATTTCTTATAATAATTGTTATCCATAGATTGATGTGGTTGTACAAGTTTGTAATTGAATTCTCAAATTTATTTTTCAAGAAAACTAAGAGAGGAGGTTAGAGGAGATGACGCAGGCATCTCCGGAGGTGCCTGTCGATGAAAATGAGCTTTTCTACGAGATTTCTCCAAGGGATCCAAAAGGGCACATTTATGGCTTAGGATCATATGCGAGACTAGCTCACGACATATAAGGTACTAGTTCGTCACAGGCCAGGGAGATATCGAGGTTGATCGAGGAGGTTACATATCTCTATAAGGGGCAGTGGAGGAATGATGAGATGCAGCGGAGGACCGATGAGACGATGAGCTACCTCTTGGCGTTTTTGAGGTAGCAAAACCCTGGAATAGATTTTAGTGATTTTAGGGCTAGCACCTCTCAAACCTCACCTCATCAGACCACACCTATTGATGCCCCGCTTTCTCAAGCCTCGCCACGAGGCACGACAGATCACGACAATTATGGAGGGGATGAACATATTCAACATTTCTTTGCTTAGGACGATAACGACTTAGATCGTTCGTAATCATTATGTAGCTTAATAGTCATTTTTTTAGGAACATTATTGTGAATATTGTGAATATTGTAGACTATTGTCATTTATTATGAAATCTCTACTTTTGTCAATTTATTTAAATTTTTTATTATTTTTCTAATAATTTTAAAAAATCACTTTATTATTTAATATTATTTGTTGCTAAGTAGCAACAGAATACTAACGGAATTTGATATTCCGTTGCTAACTAGCAATTGAACATCAAATTCTATTGTAATTCCATTGGCATTTAGCAACGAATTAGCACTAGAACATCAAATTCCGTTGCTAATTCGTTGCTAAATACCAACGTAATAGCATTGAAAATATTTATAAACAATATCAAATTAATTATTTTTCCGTTGTTAAATACCAACAAAATAGCAACGAAATATTTATAAACTATATCAAATTAATTATTTTTCTGTTGTTAATATGTTGCTAAATACCAATGGAATAACAACGAAATATTTATAAATGATATCAAATTAATAATTTTTTCATTGCTAATCCGTTGCTAAATAGCAACAGATTATCAACAAACATCAAATTATGTAGGTATATCAACGGAATAGCAACAAAAATAATATGTCGTAATCAAACGATAACCTGGAAAACAGTTTTTGCGACATTTAGCAGTGGATGAAAACTTTCGTTGCTAAACAGTTAGCAACAGACAAAATTTCGTAGCTAACATGTTGCCAATCTAGCTACGAAAAAATAGGGCTTTAGCAACGGAAATTTACGTTGCTAAATTGTCTGTTTTTTGTAGTGGGCAAATTTTCTTTAGTGGAAGTGCATGCCGCATTTATTTACCTTTATAATGTTCACTTTATTATCTACAAGTTTTTTTCTTGAAAATTCTTCATGTCGATAAATATATATATAAATTAATTGCACATGCATATATATAAATATATATTTATATTGATTTAATTATAATTAATCGGGAGATTTCTTACCTTAGCTTAGATTTCATATGGAAGTCAGAAACGAAGCAAATGACTGTCGAAGGAATAAAATAAATAGTACCAAACGATATGGAAATGATTATAAATGAATAAAGAAAGCTTAGGTTGTTCATGATCGGTAGAGTTTGAGCTGTATACAATATTAAGTATGAATTATACCTAGCTCACAGAAGAAAAGATAGAATAATCTTCGAACAACTTCCAGAAACATGTAAGATATATATCGTAAACAATAAAGGCCGACTTTACGTTAATAGTGACAAATGAGTTATAATCTTGATCATAACAAGAGCTATAGCCTATATGTATATCTACACTACTTAAAAAACATTAAGCACTTAATGTGTTTAGCAATGTAGAGACACTCTTTGTTTATGCATCCCTAAATTAAGGACATTAGTAAAGCTTAGCGTCTTTAAATTAACAATACTTGAGCACTTAATGTCTCCAAATTAACAACCCTTACACACTTAATGTCCTTAAATTGGCAACACTTGTGCTCTTAATGTCTCTAAATCAACAACACTTACACATTTAGCGTCCTTAAATTAGCAACATTGTGCACTTAATGTCTCCAAATTAGCAACTCTTGCACACTTAATGTCTTCAAATTGACAATACTTGTGCACCTAATGTCTCTAAATTAGCAACCCTTACAAATACAAAACACTTATTTCAAACGTCCTATTATTATCATTTGTAGATATAAAAACAAACACAAAGAAAGACAAACGAAAACAATTTATATACTTTTCAATTCAAAAGAGAACTATACATACATGCTCAAAAATATATTTTTATTTACAATGATATCAACACATGTACTCAAAAGATAGAAATTTCCAACTATGCAAAGCAGAAGCATTAGATGATTTTTATATTGATCTTTTTGAACTGATCCGCTACTTTTTCTCAACACTATCACCGCATCAAAAAACTCATGAAAAAGGCTAAATTATAGTCTCATGTTCAACACTTTTCCGCAACAGCAAAAACAAACAAAATCAACCCAAACACAATTAAATCACGATCTTTTAGATGAATCCAATATTAACATGAATATGAGTTTGTCATAAAAAAAGATTAACAAGAATATGAAAATTCCCAGATGGTCTAAATGGTTCATTTCCATATTTAACGAGGCTTTGTTACTTCAACCCATCATGCCTCAACTATCGAACTACCCAACTGGTCCCTAAACTATTGAAAGTCTCAAATTTCAGTTCTCATATTCAAAAATGTCTACTAGTTCGTTCATCTTAATTGGTTAGCATAGATGAACACATGACCAAAAACAGAACCACAAAGAAAGCAAACAAACAAAGAAGATTAAATTGAAAGATGAGATTTATACCTTGAAGTTTGAAGGTATAAAAAGAAAAATATAGATCAACGGACAATATGTCGACTTTCCATCGAAAACAGAGTTAACACGTCTACGTCTCAATTTCATGTAATGTGAACACATAATTGAGAATTAAATAACACTAGTATCATAGTATTTAAAATACATTCTAAGTAGAAAAAAAGTAGAACTGTAGAACCCTATCTAAAATATATCAGTAGACATTGCCTTTTGAACAGCACAAAATCGGGCCTAATTTCAAATGCTGAAATGAAGCCTTTTTTTGGACTTCAACGGAAATCGAACCCATGACCTCCCCATACTTGCCTTTAGGCAAGTGATGCCTCATCTATCTCACCAGGATGCTTCGGTGAAATGTAGCCTTGTTAAAATTTAGATAATTAGAGAGTATTGAGAAAACAAGAAAAAACGAGTGCATTTGAGGGAAGCTATCAAAAGTTTCAAGCCTTGGCAATCATTAAAAGGGAGACACAACTGAGGTGGCTCTTTGCAATGTAAGGCAGGAATATTATTATATGAGAAGTTTAAAGCCTTAATCCCAAAATTTAGTTGGAATCTGCTCATGGATCAAACTCTTCCTCTCTACTTGATTTAATGGACTTGATGAAAAGCTTTCATAATCCTTAAAATCCTTCCTAATCATTTGCCTTCCAAGTTATTTTAGGTCTACCATTATATTCCTCTCTCTAAACGCTAAATTAAGCGCATTCAAGAGGTTATCTTTCTCAACTTATAGTAAATATTGAAGTGAATATAATAAGGCCTTCTATGTTGCTAATTAAACATGTACCAATAAGTATTTTTCTTTTTTGATTCCAACTAATAATTATTTAGGATTGCCATTTCTATGTTCCTAACATAATATTAAATTATCTTTCTTGTACTAATAAGTTAGTATACTTATAAACATGTAGAATGCAAAATATGACATTACAGTCTCAACCTTCCAATAGCTTAGACGCCCAAGTAGGATAAAAACTATTGGTTGAATATCCTGCTGGCTCTTCATTTTCTTATACTAATAATGGATGATTCTTTCCCAAAAAAGAAAAGGGTGCAATAATACACGACAAACCAAACAGCGCTCCCCTCACGCGCAACCCTATTTTGTGCATTGAAAGACATGTCTAAAATTCTAGAACACAAACATTCGCAAGAAACATGATCTTTGTAATAAGCACGAATATAAGACCTCCATGAGATTGTGCATTGACAAAAATTCTGCAATCCTCAATCCCTCATAGTCATAGTATAAGATAAATGAGACTTTTCAGAGATAATTACTTACAGCAAACCTCCCACAGCTAGACCAAATCCAGTGAAAAGAGACATCCCAGCCATTGCAATGCCATTTATTGCTCCTCTTTGACGTTGATACTGTTATTGAGGAAAGAAAGAACCATACAGGTAAATGCCATGTTCCAAAACGAAATTGAAAACTTTTTATGCCAGAGGGAAAAGAAAGACGGGAGAGAGAGAACAAGAGAGTTACCATTGCATTGTTTTGCATAATAAAAAGGTAGGTGGCTATTGATATCTAACATTCTGCACAGACACACAAAAACTTGTAAGAGAAGGAATTCCACCATGAACTCAATAAAATTTTAAAACTACCATGGATAAATAACTACATCTATCTAGCGAAGATCATACCCTGCATCATAAAAAAAGATGAACCAGGGAATATGTTCCAGGACATAAGGTTCCCTTTTTAACCCCATTTACTTACAAAAGCAGTTGATCTATAAAAAAGTATGAATTAAATTGAAAGACAGTTAATATCATGGACCAAAATGGAAAACCCAACAAGATTAACTAACCGAAGTCAAGTCATAAATCCATGAACCAGTCACCACACCACTCTATGATCTTATGAATTCAGATTTCAGTGTCAATAAGGTTCATAGCTTAACAGGCAAATGGACTTGACATTCCGTTAGGCAAAAGTCCATTTCTCCCAAATGAGAATCCTAATCACCAAACATGCTAGTGAAGTTCTCTAATTTTAGCCCTTGAAAAAGTTTATTTCATTAAAATCCATTTCTCCCTAATGAGAATCATAATCCTCGAGATTATTTAAGAGGTTCCGAAAGGTAGAAAAAAACAATCATTTGCTTAGATTTGTTAGCTACCACAACATCAATTAAAGGAGATACTAAAAGGTTAACTTACATATAACACACCTGCCCTGCTGCATCTCTCAATTTCTTAGCTACCATGGCAGGAAGAAGTGAAAACGGTAGAGTTAAGACACTGCTTCTTCTGATCTTTGCACTCCATAAACCAGCGAGTGAGGCAGATTAGGAAAGAACTAGCAAGATTTACGAGTAAAATTGCACACAATAAAATTAAAAATATATAATTAATTACTTTTAATTAAGTTTGACTGGCTAATCACTCAACTTGGAAAGCAAATGGGGAGGGTAGGGGATGGGGACCCCATCTCCATCCCCATCCCCGCTTAAGAATTTATCCCCCCCATTCACATACCCATCCCACGCGGGGATGAGCTTTCATCCTTATCCCCATCCCCACGCCCCATCCCCGCGGGGATAGAGAATGCCCGTAGAGAAAAATCTTTCCCTATTTTATTTCCCATTGAAGATCCCCGCGGGGAATTTGCGAAGAATCACCGCGGGGAAATATTTTTTTCCCACTTAATTTTTTCAAAGAATTTATAAAAAATATGGTATACATACATGGGATCACAATTGTTGAAAATTCCAACCAAATAAAGTATAACATATAAATATAGTTGCAAACAATTCAAAACAAAACATATAATTAAACAAACAATTTAAAAATAATAAATCACACTATAGTTTGTTTATCGCCAGTGTTTTGGGTGAAAGCCTTGTAATATTACATAAAATTGATATATACAATGTATGTAGATGTATTTAATATATACAAGGATCTTCGCGGGTATCCTTATAAGTAATCCCCACAAGGATCCCAATAGGGATACCCAAGGGGATCCCCACGAATATTACCAATGGGGATTCCCCGCGGAGATACCCGCAAATATATTTTTTTCTCATCTTTGTACCCATACTAGTGTGAGTATGAGATTTTATCCCCATCCCCACCTCCATCTCCATTTAAATTCTCTATCCCCATCCCCGTTGCGGGGAATCCTTGTCCCCTGTGGGGATTCTCCGCCCCACTTGCATCCCTACACTCAATTGCCATGCCATGCTTTCTCCCTACTAGTCAACTTAAGTATATCATGCTCACAATAGTCAACAACACTAAATCCATAACAGTGATGACCAAATATTTTCGGACAAACCATTAAAAAGAGATTGCAAAAGGCGAATTTACTATGAAAGAGGGCTACCGGTGCGATTTATCATTAAAAGGTTTGAGTAGCGAGCATCCTCCTTGAGATCGATCCGATCAATCCCTTCTACATGAGCAACCACCCTCTAGCTCCCATTTTTGATACCAAAACTGTTTTGGATATGAGGTGCTCCCAGCTTTTGTGCTTGAAATTCCCCCCAACTCATATATGTAAACTCTGCAAAGATATTAACATAAGAACCAAAAAAAAAAACACAAACAAAAGGCAAAACATAAAATTCTACATAACAACTCCAGATACATTACAAATGTAGTTTCAAGGACAACAACTTATTTGCAAAAAAAATTTGAGTTCTGGATCTATCATTCTACAAATATAGATATTCAAAATTTCTAAGGGATCAAAAAAATGCAACACTTCTAAAGAAATTTAGGAGAGAGGTAGAACATACTATAATATCAGCCGGAATGGTAGTTTGATCACTTGGCTAGCAAAGTTGAAAAATATGAGCAATGGAAATTCATACCCACTCTACCTAGCTTGTTTTATTTTGTTGAATTGTTCAAACAATAGAATAAAAAAAACATTTATTTAGTGTTTCCAACATGTATAGTTAACTAGCACTCAGATCATGATTTCCAATCCAAGAAGAAACGAGATGATAAATGCAAATCACTATGTTCAATTATTGAGCTGCATGAAAACAATATGATACAATACAAAGAAAGAGCAATTACTTCATTGAGCACATCTAAGTTGATCTCAGATCTTAACTAGGAAGGACTCACCGTGATCCGTGATCCGAGATCCGAACAATTCAATTTCCAAAAACCACAACTTTCTCCGCAATTCAGCTCAACTAGAATCAGCATCGGAGAAACCAAAAACCTAATTAGGAAGGACTCACTATGAGCGCCTCCTTCATCGCGATTGGAGCACTTGCGGCGGCCATGGCCGCTAGATCAAATCAACAAACGAACACGAGGAGAAGACCGAGGAGGATCGAAACCCTCATGTTAGTTTCTGAATGGAATAAGTTTATTGTATATTTCATCTTGTGTACAAGGACGTCTATATATACACGTACAAGGCGTAGAATACAGAAGGAAAGTGCAATCACAAATGGAAACTATTAATTACACGAGATACTATTTTCCTTAACTGTTGAATATATTATTGAGTTGCCATAACTGGTAGTTTCCTTAACTAACCAGTTTCCTTAACACCCTCCCTCAAACTCAAGATGGATTTGTAGAAATCAACTTGAGTTTGTCAACCAAGGCATGAAAGCGACCCGGAAGATGAGCTTTAGTAAAAATATCAGCCGTCTGATTGGAGGAGGAAACAGAGGAAAGCTGAAGAGTGCCCCGAACCAGATACCGGCGGATGAAGTGACAATCATTCTCAATATGTTTTGTTCTCTCGTGAAAAACATCATTGTGTGCAATTTGGATCGCACTTTGATTATCACAATGCAGGATGATAGCAGAATTATGTTGAACCCCCATATCTTCAAGTAACCATCGAAGACAAAGTAATTCAGAGGTGGCATCAGCAAGAGCCCGATACTCAGATTCGGTGCTAGAGCGGGATGTTACTGTTTGTTTCTTGCTTCGCCAGGATATTAACGAGTTGCCCAAGAAGAAACAGTAACCAGTGGTGGAACGCCGGTCGGTAGGATCACCCGCCCAATCTGCATCTGAGTAACCCGATAATACCAATGGAGAGTCGTCAGAGAAGTGGAGTCCATGAAATAAAGTACCTTTCACATATCGAAGGATGCGAAGAACGGCAGTGAAGTGAAGCAGTACGAGGGGCTGACATGAACTGACTGACAACATGCACTGCGTAAGCAATGTCCGGACGACTAACAGTAAGATAAACCAAACTCCCAACAAGCTGCCGATATAAGGTAGGATCTGAAAGAAGTGTACCATCTGACGGAGTCGGCTTGACATTTGTGCCTAATGGGGTGGATGCAATATTAGTATCCGTGATGACAGAACGAGATAGCAAATCAGAGGCATATTTTGCTTGAGAAAGATAATACCCATCAGAAGTAGAATTGACTTCAAGACCGAGAAAATAGCTCAAATTACCCAAGTCTTTCATCTCAAAGTGGCTTTTGAGATATTGTTGTAAGTCAGAAATCCCAGTTGAGTCATCCCCGGTGATGATCATGTCATCGACATAAAGGAGGAGCAGAACCATGCCTTTGTCCATTCGTCGGGTAAACAGTGCAGAATCATGAGGACTTGACTGAAAGCCAAACTGTGTGATAATGGAACTGAATTTGGCAAACCATGCACGAGGAGCCTGTTTAAGCCCATATAATGCGCGACGGAGAAGGCAAACTTGTTTTGGAGGATGAGAATAGCCAGGAGGTGGAGACATGTAAACCTCTTCTGCAAGATCGCCGTTCAGAAACGCATTTTTAACATCCATTTGAAACAAAGGCCAATGGCGAACAGATGCTACAGCAAGTAAACTTCGAACAAGGGTCAGGCGAGCGACAGGGGCAAACGTTTCTTCATAGTCAATGCCATATTCTTGTGTGTAACCTTTAGCAACCAGACGAGCCTTATACCGCTCAATAGAGCCATCAGAGCCAGTTTTGATTTTGTAAATCCACTTGCATCCAATCGGAGTTTTGTCAGAGGGTAGCTCCACTAAGTCCCAAGTATGAGTCTTCTCTAGTGCACTCAGTTCTTTCGTCATTGCTTGCTGCCACAAGGGGTCAGAACTAGCCTCTCGATAGGAGGAGGGCTCGTGTAAAGAAGAAATGACAGAAAAACAATGATAATCTTGGAGGTAAGGAGGAGGTTCAGATACCGTGCAGACCGGCGAGGTGGGACGGAGCGCATGAACGGGGGAGAATCGAGGGCGATTCTTCGACGATGGGTGCCGGAACAGTAGCACGATCATTGAGCTCATCTGACATACCTGTAGTAGGAGATGGAAAAAGCTCGATAGAGGGGTTAGTGAAAAATGGTTGAGGACATGATAGCGAACCGTCGAATTTGGATAGGGTAGAGAACATTGTATTTTCCCAAAAAGTGACATGGGTGGAGATGCGTAGTCTCTTAGAAAGAGGATCCCAACACCTATAGCCCTTATGTTCTGTGCCATACCCGAGGAAACAACATAGACGAGCACGCGGTTCAAGCTTGGTATGTTCAGGGGGTTAAGAAGAACGAAACATGCACAACCAAATACCCGAATATGAGAATAGTACGGTAGTGTACCATACAATCGTTCAAAAGGAGAAACGTTCTGTAAAACTGGTGTAGGAAGGCGATTAATGGTAAAAACACAATTCAAAGCAGCTTCACCCCAAAACTTTTCAGGACAGGACGCAGAGAGAAGTTGGGCTCTGACAGAATCTAAGATATGTCGATGTTTTCTTTCAGCTCGACCATTTTGTCGAGAGGTATACGGGCAGGAACGTTGAACAATGGTGCCTTGTTGTTTAAGAAACTGAAGAAGCATAGAATCACGGTATTCTAAAGCATTGTCAGTACGAAGAATTTTGATTGAACGGACAAATTGAGTTTTGATCATATTAGCAAACTCAATATATGTTTGAGATATTTCAGATCTATGCTTTAGAAAATATATCCAAGTGAATCGGAATAGTCATCAATGAACAGTACAAAGTATCGATAACCATTCACAGTGGAAGTAGGTGCAGGACCCCAGACATCAGAATGAACTAACCCAAACGGAGTATTATTGATGGACTCGTTAAGACTGAAGGAAGAAGCAGGTTGTTTTGCTAATTGATAGTGCACACAATTAAAAGACTCAAATTTAGAAATACCCAAAGAACCACTGGAAACAAGAGTACGGAGTTTACTGGCTAATGTATGACCAAGACGAAGGTGCCACTGATAGATTGAGGGGGTAGAAACTGCTACAGAAATTTGTGTGACGGCAGGTATGTGAAGTGACGTGAGCTCAAATAATCGTCCGACTTTGATCCCCGTTCCTAGAATCTGACCCGTCTGAATGTCCTGTACCTGACAACCAGTGGGAGAAAATAAAACAGTCAAGCCTTGATCACATAATTGACCAACAGAAATTAAGTTCAGAGTGAGGTTGGGGACGCAATGGGTTTCTGGGAGATTCAAACTATGGTTGGACACGGTTCCTGAGTGGGTAACAGACATGGAGCTACCGTTTGCAGTGTGAATTCTCAAAGAATGTAGGGAAGGACTACCGTTAGACAATAGAGATAGATTTGGTGTGATATGATTACAACACCCAGAATCAAAGAACCATTGGTTACCTGATGTCACAGATAGGGCAGTGGGTTGGGTAGGTATCACCTGTTTGATGATTGCTTCCAAGTCACTCATAGAGAACACCGGAGAGGGAGGTGGCTCATCAGAGACAACAGCAGCAACAAAAGAACCAGTGTGAGAGACAGATGCAGACTTAGGTGTGCCTTTGGGACGAGCACGTTTATTTGGGCAGCGCGGCACAATGTGACCGCGTTCATGACAGTATCGGCACTCAATTGTAGGACAGTTGCCGAATGAATGTCTCGTTTTCTTGCAGTTCTTACAAGGGTAGGAGGCAGATTTAGGCCATGATTGAGTGGTGGCGAGGGCCACTTCTGATGAAGAGGCAGAGTTGACCAAGCCAAGTCGATTTTCCTCAAACAAAATTTCTTTAACAGCTGCGTCAAGAGAAGGTAGTGGATCGCGATGCAGGAGGGCCGCACGGACTGATTCATATTCAGGGCGAAGAGCCATGAGAACTTGGATGAGATGAAGGTGGTCTTTGCTGATTTCTGACTGTTGCAACCGGTTCCATATTGGTTGAATGAGTGCTAAAAATTCATTGATAGATCGACCGAACTTCTTGTTTCAAAGCTGTTCAAGGTGGTGAACAGTTGATAATACTGTGCCAAACCAGATGTTTTGTATCTAATGGCCAAAAAATCCCAAATTTCTTTAGCCGTCTCAAAATCAATAAACTGAATATGAATAGAGGGAATAGATGTGTTACAGAACCAGGTGATGATCTGATGATTCTTACCGTCCCAATCGTCAAGTCGGTCAAGAAACTGTGCTTGTGTCTCTGTGGCATCCTTTTCTGGTTTAGTGTTGTCTCCTGTAACGATTCTCCAAAGTTTTCGACCAATTAAAAAACTTTTAATTCGTTGGGACCAAAGTGAATAATTTGTCCCATCAAGAATCATGGAGATAGGTTGTGAAATTTCAAGTTTCTCCATTGAATAAGAAACTTCTCCGAGGCCGGAAGAGATGATGTAGAAGCCTTGGATGTAGCGGCAAGCGGGATCAGGAGATATCGGTGAGGAGCGCGAGCGCGGGAGCGGCAGAAGCAGCAGCGCGGAGCAAGCAGCAGAGCAGCGAGCGGACGAGTCGGTGGCGAATCCGGTCGGTGGGCGGATTGTTGGTGCTGACGCGCCGGCGGATCGAGAGGATCGGTGAGGGAACGAGCGGTTCAGATCGTGCACGGGACAGGCGGTGGTTCAGGTGCAGGGGCGGATCGGGTGGAGGTGTCGTGGTCGACGGACCGACGCGCGGTGCGGCGGAGCGGATCGTAACGGGCGGTGGTTCGCGGTGCAGCGGCGGATCGGACGGCAATCTGGATAGCGCGTGGGTGCAGCAGACGTGGAGTGCCGACGGCGGCGAGCAGATTTGAGCGGTGGCGACGGCGACGAGCAGATTTGAGCGGCGACGGTGGCAAGCAGATCGGAGCAGCGGCAGCGGTGTGTCGCAACTGCAGAACAGAGGCGATTGGTGTACCGGTGGCGGGTCGAGCCAACGAGCGATCGATTGGCGGTGGTGGTATCGCCGGTGTATCGGGCGTGACGAGAACGGTGTTGTGTTTCACACAACCAGGGTGGACAGAGTTGTGTCTTGCACAACCAAAGAAACCCACAAGATGGTCTCTGATACCATGTTAGTTTCTGAATGGAATAAGTTTATTGTATATTTCATCTTGTGTACAAGGACGTCTATATATACACGTACAAGTCGTAGAATACAAAAGAAAAGTGCAATCACAAATGGAAACTATTAATTACACGAGATACTATTTTCCTTAACTGTTGAATATATTATTGAGTTGCCATAACTGGTAGTTTCCTTAACTAACCAGTTTCCTTAACACCTCCTATCGGAGGCTCGACCGAGGGTTATGAGAGAGGCACAATCACTAAGATCGGACACTAGTTTCGAAGCAGAGATTGGACACTAAAACCTCCCCCAATTCCACGCTCGGAAGCGTAAGTCCTGTTTCACGGACGCCCTTCGAGCCTTCCATCCCCGCGCCAATGGCGAGTCCCTGCGCTCGCACTACTTCACCGTCTCCGTAACTCGGTTAAAATCAAAAGCTCGATCAATATATCTGCAAGAATTGAACACCAAATTCACCAACTTTACAACTAGATCTAGATAATCAAACCACAACAACATCAAAACCATCTAAAGCTTCAATCAAACATAGAAAATCATGTAAGAGAAGCTAGGAGTTGCAGAAATTGAGAAAGAGAAAGAGAGCTTTGGATTAACAAAAATGAATAACTTTGGATCCATGAAACACTGTGAGTAATCTGAAACTTAGCCATTGATAGAGATGGCGATCTAGAAGATCAATTGAAGCGATCAAAAACGCAGTTGTTGGTTAAAGACAAATCAATCGATCGAGCAAAGAGCGATACTGATGAAGTCCAAGAATTAACTTGCAAATTCTTGACAGGATAATGATAAAGTCCAAGAATTAGTTTGCAAATTCTTGACAGGATAATGATGAAGTCCAAGAATTAGTTGCAAATTCTTGGAAAAATATGAAAAAATATGACATGATAACATTTTTGTAATTTCGGTGAAGTTCGGGCGTTTGAGTTTCGGCGTTCCAGGGGCATGGGTTGATTGGAAACGGCGTGGAGATCACGAAACACTGCTACGCCGTGACTACAATGTTTTTCGGCAAAATTCCATCGTTTTGGCCTCTGAAACGACAATTTTGCTATTTTAGAAAAGTTTTGTTTAGATTATCACTTTCATTAGGAATTTCTGTTTTTATTGTCGTTTGCGGCGTTTGTTTCTATTATTCGTCTAGTTTCCAGTTTATGGCTTTTAAGACTTTTCGGACTTTTTATTATTTTTAGCAAATTTTAGGATTTCGCTATTTAAGCGAACTATTGAATGTAATTCGTAATTTTTTTGCTTGAATAAAAGAATTTTCGAACAAGTTCTGACCTAGATCGAGTTGTTCGTAGATTCGTTCAACTGGTTTAGAAGATCTCCGCTGCGTCATATACAGAGATGAAACTCCGAAACAACAAAAAAGAAACTCTAAAAACTCTCTTGAGTGAGAGAAAGAGAGAGAGATAGAAAGAGAGAGATAGAAAGAGAGAGAATTAATGTACCTCATCAACTAGGGATTTGTTTTCAAGATTCAGTCATCATGAACTGCGATGACACAACGAATTGAGCGATCCCCTGTGAATCCCACTCAGTCATTCTCAAAACCAACGAAATGAGCGATCCTCAATGAAATCACATTGACAGAGATGACGGTTCTTCTCTGCGTTATTTGATAGTTTGTATTATTGTGAATCGTGGAATTTGAGCTCTTGAAACCCTAATTATGGAGGATTTAGGGATTGCAGAGAGAGAGAGAGAGATTAAAATTTGTGATTTGTAGGAAAATCGACTCGGTGGGCATGGCAGGGTAAGGGAAAGCGTTTGGCTCATCTGAAGCCGCCAAGAAGGCTGGGTTGCGTGTACATTGATCTTTTAAATGTTCCAATGTGATCGATCGATTTTTAGTACTTACACTAATTTTTTGCTTAGTGTTAGTTACCAATAAAATCTTATTTTCTTGCTATAACTTACCTTTAGCAATGAAAATTATTTTCTCACTAAAGGCCTGTTTACTTCATGATCTTAATATCGGATTAGTCACATTGGACTTGCTATTCTTGCGTTCGCTTGGCTGATTAACTATTCCACGGGACTATCTAATACTCAATATAGGTGATTAAAGTAAACTATTATTTTTGGCACTAATTAGTCACAATGCTTGTGCTTCAAATATTACCAAAACTCTACTGCTCGTGTTCGACACGTTGTGCTTCCCATCCAAATGAGCACAATGCAAAACCTCATTATCCGGATCCCACCACATCCACAAACTTCCCACACCCCCTCGACAGGGCCATCGTCGACAACACCACCTTGTACTGCAAATCAAACACCACAAAGCTCCTTCGAAAACGCCACCACCACCACATGCAGGGGCGAATCCATGATTTTTGATAGCCCTGGGCTATAAATATTTTTTGGTTCTTAACGTAGGATTTAAGAGATTTTGGGGTGGGCTAAAATGTATTTTTTAAAAATTTGGGTTTAAAAAAAAAAAAATTTTTGGGCAAAGCCCACTTGGGTCTCCACATGCCTCTATCGCGCCGAAAAGTAACACCTCGCAACATAATTCAGGAACCACATCATTGTCGGCGCCCACACAACACTAGCGTTGTTCTCCTTCTCCCTCTCCCTCTCCAGCCTCTGCTACCTGGTGGACTCCCTGGTGCGTCATCGAGATTTGCACCTCTTTCGCCACAACGCCCTCCTTGTTGTCGCCGACTAATTTAACGGAGTGGATGAAGGTGCATAAGTGGCAGGAGTCGAAAGGGTCGCGGCGGAGGCAGGAGAAGAACTCAAGCGAGGCGTCGTACCTCAAGAAGCATTTGGATCTGGAAGTTGAGAGGGACCAATGATCTCCCCAATCATATATACGATGTGGATATCTACTCAGGGGCATGTTGGTCGTTCCACCAACTTCCAAAAATTAAATCCCAAACTTAACCCACCCAACCAAACAACTGGCCTAATCGGGACTAAACATTTAACCTAAGCCACAATCTCATGTGTAACTTAATCCCATACACACACGACTATTATATTTACGAAGCGAACATGCCATAAGATTTTAAATCAATAACTAAAAATTAATCTAACTACTTTTTGTTTAATAACTTTCTTTTGAAAAAAAGTTAATCTAATTGTTTTAGTTATACATTTAACACTAAATTAACCTTTTTTTGTTTTCGTGGTGTCTCGCTTCAACTGCACCGACTAATCCACACTTAGACAATATCGAGTTATGTACGAGAGGCAGCCCTCTCAATTCTATTTTTTTCCATTCAAAAGATTTGAACTCGAGTCATGTTTAACCTAACTTAATTTAATGAAAAATTTTGACTTAAAATTTACCAACACTCTGTAAATTATGTTACTACAAAAAAATACTGGATTAGCGACGGGAAATCCCATCGCTAATCATGTATTTCCTGTTGCTATACCGAAATAGTGACGGGAAGCCCGTCGCTAATTCCTTTGTCGCTATTTTGGTATAGTGACGGGTGTCAAAAATAGCAACGAATTAGCGACGGGTCGTCAAAAATAGCAACGAATTAGCGACGGAGACCCGTCGCTAAATCCCGTTGCTATTTTTTGACCGATTAATAAAAAAAAAACTTTTTTAAAAAAGAATATTAATTTTAAAATGAGAAAAAATTCAAAAAAAAAATATCAAATACAACAATAAACAATGAATATAGTATAAAAAATAAATCAACAAATCGAAAAAAAAGCAAAATAAGTTTATATAATAATCAACAACAACAATGAATACACTATAAAATACAACAAAAAACAAAGAAAAACTACAACTTAAAAAAAAATCAAAACAATCAATCTTAATTTTACAAAATAAAATAAAATATGTTATACATATTCATAGCTTTGGTGAGAGAGGGCGTGGTCGACCAACGTGATGGTGGGGGAGGCGAAGGCGGAGGAGGCGGAGGCAAGGCGACATTGGCAGATACGCCAGAGGAGGCGAAGTCGAGGCAAAGGCAGAGGCGACACCCGCGAGAGAGTAGGAGAATGCAATGACAGTGAGCGGCAGCGGCAGTGACACCAGCGAGAGCGTGGTGGATTGAGAGTGAGAAGAGAAGAAGGGGCAGAGAGATTGGTTTTGGGAGTGAGAAGATTTTTTGGAGTATATAAGTGTGAGAGATTAAGGTTTGGTTATGTAAGAGAGTGAGAGTGGGCCCTACTGCCACGTGGCGAAAAAAAAATCTCATTTTGAGTAGGAATTCTCCCACTCAACGATTAGCGACATGGGGCTATCGCTAACCCTAGCACTAATCTGGTCAATGGGTCAACGATTGCCCTCGCCGCCAATCCGTTGCTAAATAGCAACGGGAAATAGCCCGTCGCTATTTCTACCCATTTTTGTAGTGTGTGTCATTATATTTGAAATTTAATAACACTTGTAAATTATGTGTCATTGTATTTGAAATTAAACAACACTTGTAAATTATGTATCCTTAGATTTAAAATTTAATAACACTTTTAAATTGTGTTGTTATATTTGAAATTTAGCAACACTTGTAAATTAGGTGTGTTTATTGAAATTGACAACACTTGTTGTTTTGCGTCCTCAATTTTAACTTTAGCAACACTTATAAACCATATGTCATTAGATTTGAAATTTGACAACACTTATAAATTAGTGTCTCTAAATTTTAAATTTGGTGATACTTATTTATCAAGTGTCCTTAATTTTGAAATGCTTTATATTATACATCTTGAGATTTTAAATTTGGCGATGCTTTAATATCAAGAGTCTTTAATTTGGAGACAATTGAATGTTACGTCTCAAAATTTTAAATTTGGCAATGCTTGTACATCGTATGTCTCTAAAATTAAAATTTGAGAACGCTTTTAATTAGCATTGGTAAAAAAAATGTTGCTATAGCCCTATTTTGTTGTAGTGATCTCGTTGGTGGTGATCACCTTTAGATGTGATAATTTGTTTGGTATCTGTGTATTTGGAAAGAGCTTCTACGCACTCCTCTTGGTTCATTCGGAATATAATGCACTCCTCGATCAGGTGTTGCACTTGCCCAACATGTTTTTATCAGTAATTAATCAATAATGGTCTCAAAAAAGTAATAACACATACATAACAACATGATCGATCAACTTGATCATGATCATCGCGGATCACAATATACCAAGAGAGAGAAATAATAAAGATATTTAATATAGCGTTAATTACTTTCTATCTCTCAAATACCCCTTTTCCACCGTTAGATGAGAAAATGTAAATACATGTAAAGCGTTAATTACACTTGCTCTCAATAACAAAGCATGACTTTCTCTCTAGTATAAGATAAATGCTATAATAACACATATAAGTCACACACCTACACTTAATCTCTCTAAAAAAAAGAGAAATGTGGCTTAAAAAAGGGAAATAGTGCAATGACACACTTCTGTCGCACATTATTCAACAAATTCTTGGTATCTTTCTTGATAATTAGTTTATTTGTAATGTTTTTAAATTGATTGATTAAAAATAGACTTTATTTATTCCTAATTTATTGTTAGAAATCAAATGTACAAATTAAAAAATATTGTAATTCATGTAATAACAAAATAACAAAACCAAAACAAAAGAATAAAACTTGTCTATATTTAATAGTAAAAAGTAAATCGTGTTGATAATTAATCGATAATACCAATGAAAATAATAATTCATGTAATAAAAACATAAAAGATCTCAATGTTTACCCAAAAATAGATCTTAATGATATCAATGATAAAATAACTAAATAACTATGTCAATACAATGGAAAATAAAGCAATTAATCATGTAATAAATATAACTTTGAAATATAAGAAAGAACTAGTTTTAGACTCGGACATCGTCCCGGAATACTATGAATCAATATTTATTTTTCATAAATAAAAGTTGTTTAAAAACTAAACTATATGAAATATATGAAGAATGATGTAATTGCAATTTTCATAATAACAAAAAACCATAATCTTCAATTAAAAAAATGTAAAAATACCTACATTAAATTACTATGAATCTATATTTATTTTTTATAAACAAAAGTTGTTTAAAACCAAAATATATGAAATATATGAAGAATGATGTAATTATAATTCTCATAATAATAAAAACCCGCAATCTTGGATTAAAAATATGAACGATGAAAAATACCTACACTAATTATATATAGTTATTATATTTTATTTTCTAAAAACTAAAAAGTTATTATTGTGCAAAAAAATGAAAAAAAAATGAAAACATTGTACTTAGGCTATTAATTACGACACTGATATTAATTGAGCTAATCAATGAAAGTACTCAATAGATATAAATATATATATAGTATTTTTTATTAATAAAGTGCATTGTGAAAAAACAATTAATTACTCTTTAATGTGTGATAAGTGCAATTAAGTCGATCTTCTTTTAAGCAAAATGGCTTAATCGATGACCGATCAAGATGATATGTAATCGGATGATTAAGGTTGCCACGATACATAATATTAGTTAATGATAATAGGTTTAATGATGATATATACTTATCAGATTATTTACATGATTCATTATTTACATGATTCGTTATTTGAAAATGACAAAATAATGAAATAAGTGAAAATTAAACAATTGTATGAAAAAAATTTAACTTTAAATAAATTTAGCTAAACATATTATCACTAAACAAATTAATTAATTAATTAATTTGTTAATTATAATAGGTTTAATGATAATGTATATGTTTAATGTTAATATGTTTAGATAAATTAGTTAAATTTTTTTATATAATTTTAATTTATTTCAAAAATATAAATTCCATGAATAATATACAAAAATTAAAAAAGTGCAACTAATAAATAAAATAAAAAAAGTTCTATAATTCATAAAATCAATTTGTGTAAAAATAAAACAGTATCCAATAAAAGGACTAAATCCTCCATTTTATATTATTTAAATATGATTAAGCGGGTCGTACTTACCTAAAATTGTTTAGTGTGGGCAATCCAGGCTACATGATAGGTGATCAATGGCGGCTTAAATTGTAATATTGTAATATGTACTTTCTAAAAATGTTTATTTTAATGCAATTTATTTTTATTATTTTTTGAGGATTTTTTTGTTACTAACTATAATTATAAAATGAACTTTTATCTTTTTGTTTTGCTTATTAATTTTATTAAAAAATTGTGCTTTTCAATTTGTAATTTGTACTCTAACAACTTGTTGACCCCATATTGTATGTGAAGTACGCATGAAATCATTTTAAGCCCATCAACAAAACTTTAAAACTATTTTATTTTCATCAACAATTAATCTTCAAAATTATCTCTTGTAGCTTTTCGTATAAAAAAGTTAAATAAAAAAAAATAAAATCTTCAACAAGTGTAGCTAGGTGTGTCAAATTGGCTAAGTGTGTCAATCAAGTGTGTCATTTTATAACACTTCTAATGTGTGTGAGAGAGAGAGGGTAAGAGGGTGAGAGATTATGTGTCTTGTAGTCATAATAGAAAAGTGCACTTCTGATGTGAGAGAGAGAGAGGGGTGAGACAATCATAATAGAAAAGTCAACGTTTTGGTTGCGAGAGAGAGAGAGAGAGAGAGAGAGAGAGAAGTGAGTGATTAATATACCTTTATCATTTCTCTCTCGATATATTGATCTAATGGTAGATATTAAGTACCCACACTATGGGTATCTTTTTGATACCCATGGTAGAAGCACCCTATATATTAGAGGTGAGCAAACCGCGGTTTGGTGGTTAAAACCATCAAACCCGACCAAATAGAGGGTTCGCGGTTTAACCAATTTGCAAACCACTCACAAATCGTGAACCTTCTAAACCGCACCCAAACCGCAGGCAGTTTGCGCGGTTTGGCCAGTTTGGTTTCGCAGTTTTCTTGATGGTAGGTGGCGGCCACCGTTGATAGGAGGCATGGTGGTAGGAGGTGGTGGGAGGTGACGATGGAAGAGACGGTGGTAGGAGGAAGCCATGGAGAGACGGTGGTGGGAGGCGATGATGGGAGAGACGACGGTAGGAGGCGCGATTGTGAAAGGCGAAACAGGTGGGGAGGCGCGATTGTGAAAGGCGAAACAGGTGGGGAGGCGCGATTGTGAAAGGCAAAACTATTGGGAGGCGTGGTTGTGAAAGGTGGGACTGTTGGAGCTGTAACTGGGAGGAGCGATTTGTAGCAGCCCCAAAACTCGAGGTCGCCACGTGGGGAGGCGCTGCCCCAGCGGTCCCGTCTGATCCTTGACCCATTGGGTCCCACGCGCCACTGACGTCCTTTGCTACATCACGACTGCTCAATATGCGTGTCAACTCCCTTCGTTAAGCAATTTAGTTCGACAGTTTAATCATTAAAACAACAGCGGAAGTCTTAAATTTAAAACAAGTAAAACAATTAAATTTATTATCGTATAAAACACCATTTTAAGAGCAACACCTATTGTGGAAAACTCGGGGAAAGTACTCTGTACATATGCGACAATATTAAATGGTAATATATACAAGTACAATATCTATTCAGTCTCCCATTTCCCAAAAGTAAGCAAAATATCAAAATCGCACATACTAGTAAGTCCTTGACCGCGGACAGTCAGATAAAGTCGTCCAAAATCTCCTTGCCCCTACTAGCAGGGTCTGCACTCGACCATCATAAAAAGTAAGATGGAGAGTACAGTTAGTAAGATTCCAACAAAGTACACCGAGCATTTATAGGAGCATAAACATATATCAATAATTATATCAATTAATCATGTGGAAACTAAACAGACAACTGTGCTAAGATCATCACATGAATAAATAACACGAGAGAAACAAATTGTGTACTCCTCCCAGTCACACTAAACTGTACGTCGAACCCCCAGGATCCTTTCGGTGGGTGCCCCACTTCCTTTCACCTGGTTTTCCCGCGTACAGTCTAGTGTGCCATAAGTACCCAACGAATATCAAGTGTCTCGACCACCAACCCAAATGTGTCACGGAAAAGCATACAATAACAAGGAATATGAGGAATAGCATCCAATAACCACGAATAGGAAATCGATGATACAAAAGTAAACCCTCAATGACTTTTAGATGGAATCTTACGTACCTCAAAAACGCACTCGCTCGTATCTCGATATGCGCACCCAACACCTGACTATAGCATCCTAAGTCCCTGGTGTCCATTTGTACCATTTAAGTTACTAAATCATGCAAATCACAATTAAAATTAAGTGAAATATATCTCACCTCCATCGCATCATCGAAATTCGTTGATTCGCACCTCGATCAGTCCGATAACGTCATCGCGTTGTTCACCGCATCGACGTCGAAGTCGCGCCGACGTCGTCACCGCGCCGCTGTCGGCACCACCGTCGCGCCATCGCGGCCGCTCGCCGCGCCGCTTTGTCCCTCGCAGGCGCCGCTTGCTCCGCCGTCCCAACCTCGCCGCGCCAAAGCCGTCGTTACGGCGCGCCGTCGTGGCGGCGCTGCGCGCCGCTGGCTCGCTGCAACACGCGCGCCTCTCTTGTCCTTCTCCTAGCCTCGCAACCGCAGTTGTGCTTTCGCGCGCCTCTCGCCATTGCCTCGACAGCTCGCCTCCATCGTCCTCAGTTTCGCAGGCCGCGCCTGCCGATGAGCCGCGAGCCGCCGTCCGCGATCCCGCGCTGCGCGCGTCCGCTCTCCACGTCAATCGCCGCCGCGCGTGTGTCGCTTGCTTGTCCGTGAGCGCCGCTGCCGTCGTGGCTCTGATCTCGCCGTCCGCCATCTCCGCGAGCCGCTGCTGGCCGCGCCTCCTCGTCCCTCGCCGCTCTCTCTCTCTCTCTCTCCATTGTCTCTCTCTCTCTCTCCATTTCTCTCCTCTCTAGATCTCTCCTTTCTTCTCTCTTTCTCGATTTTCTTTTCTTTTCTCTCTTATATTTTCTTATATATTTTTGATTTCTTCCTCATTAAGTAAACTTGTGTCCTCGATTTGCATCCAAATTAAACCCCGAAAAATACCTCAATTTCGCCACAAATTGATGAAAATACCCTTGCACTACGAAATACGAAAACATCGCGTCTAAACCTTAACTTTACCATATTTCGCGTCGATTTCGATCCGGTTCTCGAGGAGCGAGTCCCACATACGACCCCCAAAATGGCACGTGGCGCGAGTCGAATTTTTGGGCCGTTACAGTCTTCCCAACTAAAAGGAAATTTTGTCCCGAAATTTAATTGTAACCCAAATCCCATACCAGAGAATAGCTGAGGGTAACATGTCCTTATCGTCGACTCGAGCTCCCAAGTGAGTCCTTTAATCCTATGATGCTGTCAACAAACTAATACCTTCGCGAGTTTCCTATTCCGAAGAATCTGTACTCGAAGGTCTATAATCTCTATCGGTCTCTCCTCATAGGTCACGTCGGGCTGTATCTTCACCTGTCCCAACTCAATCGTCGATCTCGGCCCTGACCTAGCGAGTCTCAATGTTGAAATGTGAAATGTCGGATGAACCCCAACTAACTCTTCTGGCAAGTCCAATATGTAAGCCACACTGCCAACTCGTGCTGCGACTCTAAACGGTCCTATATATCTCGGCACAATTTGAAAAATCTAGACTCTGTGTCATGACCTTGAACCTCTGATACATCACATAAGCTCTTCGACACTCCAACACGCGCGGATTGGATATTGTCGGTACTCTCATTTGTCTGTAAATATGTGCCTCCGAAGCATTAGGAACCTCTGACAAACTCATAGCTGTTGCCACCTCGAGTAAACAAAACTCGTATGTCATCTGACAAACTAATGTCTCACTGTCCGGTCCCTCTCTTGAGTCTTCAACTAACGCGATAAATAAGATATCACTATATCTCCCTACATCAGTACGCATCCCAATACGGTGCCACAAGCATCCGTGTGAACAGTCAACTTTTGGTCCAGCTCTGACAACACAAATAACGGTGCAGAAGTCAACTTCTTCTTCAACTCTGTGAAGGCCACATCGCATTCACCTTCTTGATCAATCTAGTCTTTGGCGCTGCAATTTAGGAGAAGTCATGTACAAGCGTCGATAATATCCTGCCAATCCTAACAGCTCTTAATGTCTGTTGTGCACTCTGGTGTAGGCCAGTCAATAACAACGTGAATCTTACTCGGGTCCACTGAATACAGTTGTCTTCGATCATGTGTCCTAAGGGCTTCACTTTCAAACACAAAACTCGCACTTACAGGACTTGGCGTACAATCTACGCTCCCTCAATCTCTAGTCGGAGTCCTCGAATAAAATAATGGATCTGAAGTCGCTCGGTTCCAGCTACGTCCATCGCAAGGTACGCAAGTGTGTGAATCTCTCCATGTTTTGCGCCACCGTCCGGCCACCATGTCTCGGCGTCAAAACTTATCTCTCAGTCTCAATTGAATCTCGATCGTGGTATACTTCCTTGAATTTTGCCCAAGTACTCGGCTCTCTGTGGGCAGCTGTATGGGCGGTCCACCATACTGCACTGCTCTTCTAGCCCCATTATCCGCATGAAGAACTGGTCGTCCATCCATGTTGAATGAGTAAACCGCGAACATGCCGCATGTCAGCGTCGTACTACATGTATATAAGTAGTACAATCAATATATACACATATAAGTCCTAGTACTACCCGCTCACTTTGCTTCCCAACTAAAAGTTCTAAGGCAAGTACATCGGGTTTCCACATCTAAAATTTTAAATTTTTAAGTCTTATGCTCTTTCAGTTAATTTCCCGAGGTTCATCGAAACTCTCGCTCTGATACCACTTGTGACGTGGTAACAATTTAAGGACACCGACGCTTCCTCCGACGGAGTCGATCATGCTCTCATACCACTTGTAGCGTGGTATCACAATGTCTTAAGCCATTAAACTTTCCCCTAGATTCGCTTGAACCTAAGCTCTGATACCACATGTAGCGGCCCCAAAACCCGAGGTCGCCACGTGGGGAGGCGCTACCCCAGCGGTCCCATCTGATCCTTAACCCACTGGGTCCCACGCGCTACCGACGTCCTTTGCTACATAACGACTGCTCAATATGTGTGTTAACTCCCTTCGTTTGGCAATTTAGTTCGACGGTTTAATCATTAAAACAACAGCGGAAGTCTTAAATTTAAAACAAGTAAAATAATTAAATTTATTATCGTATAAAACACCACTTTAATAGCAACACCTATTGTGGAAAACCCGGGGAAAGTACTATGTACATATGCGACAATATTAAACAGTAATATATATAAGTACAGTATCTATTCAGTCTCCAATTTCCCAAAAGTAAGCAAAATATCAAAATCGCACATACTAGTAAGTCCTTGACCGCGGGTAGTCAGATAAAGTCGTCCAAAATCTCCTTGCCCCTACTAGCAGGGTTTGCACTCGACCATCACAAAAAGTAAGATGGAGAGTACAGTTAGTAGGATTCCAACAAAGTACACCAAGCATTTATAGGAGCATAAACAGATATCAATAATCATGTCAATTAATCATGTGGAAACTAAACATGAAACTGTGCTAAGATCATCGCATGAATAAATAACACGAGAGAAACAAACTGTGTACTCCTATCAGTCACACTAAACTGTACGTCGAACCCCAGGATCCTTTCGGTGGGTGCCCCACTTCATTTCACCTGGTTTTCCCGCGTACAATCTAGTGTGCCATAAGTACCCAACGAATATCAAGTGTCTCGACCCCCAACCCAAATGTGTCACGGAAAAGCATACAATAACAAGGAATAGGGGGAATAGCATCCAATAACCACGAGTAGGAAATCAATGATACAAAAGTAAACCCTCAATGACTTTTAGATGGAATCTTATGTACCTAAAAAACGCACTCGCTAGCATCTCGATATGCGCACCCGACACCTGACTATAGTATCCTAAGTCGCTAGTGTCCATTTGTACCATTTAAGTTACTAAATCATGCAAATCACAATTAAAATTAGGTGAAATACGTCTCACCTCCATCGCGTCATCGAAATTCGTCGATTCGCACCTCCGATCAGTCCGACAATGCCATCGCGTTATCCACCGCGCCGACGTCGAAGCCGCGTCGCGCGTCGACGTCGCTGCGCGCTGCCGGCACCACCGTCGCGCCACCACCGGCCGCTCGCCGGCGCTTTCGTCCTCGCCAGGTGTGCGCCGCTCCGCCGTCCAACCTCGCGCGCGGGAGCCGCGCATTCGGCCGCCTGTCGTGGCGGTCGGCTGCTGCGCCGCTGCTGCAACACCGCCGCTCTCTTTGTCCATCTCTTTGCCTCGCAGCCATTCGCTGCTGCGTCGTCCGTCGCTGCTGCTGCTGTCCCTCGCGGTGCCTCCTCGCCGCGCGCTCATCTCGCGCCATCGTCCTCGGCTCGCCGCAGCGCGCGCCGCGCATTGAGCCGCGAGTCGCCGTCCGCGATCCCTATCGCTTTGCGCCATCCGCCCTCGCGCGACGATCGTCGCTGCGCCCAGTCTTCTTGCTTGTCCGCGAGCACCGCTGCCGTCGTGGCTCGATCTCGCCGCTGCTGGCCGTGCCGCCTCGTCCCTCGTCGGCTCTCACTCTCTCTGTCGTCTCTCTCTATCTCTTTCCATTTCTCTCCTCTCCAGATCTCTCTTTTCTTCTCTCTTTCTCACTTTTCTTTTCTTTTCTCTCTCATATTTTCTTATATATTTTTGATTTCTTCCTCATTAAGTAAACTTGTGTCCTCGATTTGCATCCAAATTAAACCCAAAAAAATACCTCAATTTCGCCACAAATTGACGAAAATACCCTTACACTACGAAATACGAAAACATCGCGTCTAAACCTTAACTTTACCATATTTTCGCGTCGATTTCGATCCGAATCTCGAGGAGTGGGTCCCACATACGACCCCAAAATGACACGTGGCGCGAGTCGAATTTTCGGACCGTTACACAATTTGTGGGAGACGTGGTAGTGCGAGGCATCGACTTGCGGCGACTGATTGAAGCGACAACGACTGGTAGAAGCAGCGACACTGGTTGAGGTGGTAGTGGGAGGCGACGATGAGTGGAAAAATCCCTGCAATGTGAACCCTATTAATCTTAAACCCGCAACCCTCTACAATAGAAGCCTCAATCAATCCTACCATCAAACTCCCAACATTTTTATACTCATTTTATGGGTCTATCAGTTATACCAACATCACAACAAATATGGATTCCCCAGTTTTTCCATCACTACTTTTAAAAATCATTTGATTTGTTGTCACTTCTTTTTTTGCCCATTTGAATTCTCAAATCCTCAAAAGGCGCGGTATGAGGCACAGTGGGAGGCGACATGGGTGTTAAGATGTTGAGATATAAGAGGGAATGACTGGAGAGTGGAGTGAAAGTAAACATGGTGACTTGTTGAGTTGTTAGGGTTTTGATTTAAGTTATAAATGTGGGAGTTTACTAAATTGCCCTCGGTTTGGTGAACCGCGATTTTTTCAAAATAAAAACTACCACCAAACCATGATTATGCGGTTTTTAAATTTTTCAAACCACTCCCAAACTGCGAGTCTTAAAAATCAAATCAGACCATGCGGTTTAGGGGGTTTTGCGGAGACTGATGCCACCCATACTATATATGTATATATAAAAGAGAGAACCTGTTGTGATTGGGTGTAGGGCTCGGAGTGGGGCCATGAGTCCCACGTCGCGATAGACTACAATTTTGGTATGATAGTTTCTGAATAGAATATGTTTATTTTGTATTTATCTTGTGTACATGGTAATCTATATATACACGTATAAGGCTTAGAATATAAAAGGAAAGTTTAGAATACAAAATGAAAGTGCAATCAGAAAGGGAAACTACTAATTACATGAGATACTAATTTCCTTAATTGTCGAATATAATATTGAGTTTCCTTAACACCCACCCTCAAACTCATGATGGATTCGTAGAAATCAACTTGAGTTTGTCAACCAAGGCATGAAAGCGACCCGGAAGATGAGCTTTAATGAAGATATCAACCATCTGATAAGAGGAGGAAACAGAAGAAAGCTGAAGAGTGCCCCGAACCAGATGCTGACGGACGAAGTGACAATTATTCTCAATATGTTTTGTTCTCTCATGAAAAACATCGTTGTATGCAATTTGGATTGCACTTTGATTGTCACAATGCAGGATGGTAGCGAGAATTATGTGTAACCCCCATACTCTCAAGTAACCATCGAAGCCAAAGTAATTCAGAGGTAGCATCAACAAGAGCCCGATACTCAAATCTGCGCTAGAGCGCGATGTTACTGTTTGTTTTTTTGCTTCGCCAGCATATTAATGAGTTTCCAAGAAGAAACAATAACCAGTAGTGGAACGTCGGTCGATAGGATCACCCGCCCAATCTGCATCGGAGTAACCCAATAATACCAATGGAGAGTTATCAGAGAAGTGGAGGCCATGAAATAGAGTACCTTTCATGTATCGAAGGATGCGGAGAATAGCAATGAAGTGAGCAATACGGAGGGCCGACATGAACTGACCGACAACATGAAATGTCCGAATGATTAACATTAAGATAAACCAAACTACCTACAAGTTGACGATATACCGTAGGATCTGATAGCAGTGTACCATCTAATGGAGTCAGCTTGACATCCGTGTCTAATGGAGTGGAGGCAATATTAGTATCAATGATCACAAAGTGAGAGATCAAATCAGAGGCATATTTCGCTTGTAAAAGATAATATCCATCAAAAGTATAAGTAGCTTAAAGACCAAGAAAATAGCTTAAGTTACCTAAGTCCATCTCAAAGTGACTTTTGAGGTATTGCTGTAAGTCGGAAATCCCAGTTGAGTTGTCCCCGGTGATGATCATGTCATCAACATAAAGTAGGAGAAGAACCATGCCACTATCAGTTCGTCAAGTAAACAAGGCTGAATCATGAGGACTCGACTGAAAGCCAAATTGATGAATATGGAACTAAACTTGGCAAACCAGGCACGGGGAGCCTGTTTAAGCCCATATAATGTACGACAAAGAAGGCAAACTTGTTTTGGAGAATGAGAATAGCCAGGAGGTGGACAGATATAAACTTTTTCTGCAAGATCACCATTCAGAAAGGCATTTTTAACATCCATTTGAAACAAATGCCAATGTGTAATAGCTGCTATACAACAAGCAAACTTCGAACAGAGGTCAGGCGAGCTACAGGGGCAAACATTTCTTCATAGTCAATGCCATATTCCTGTATGTAGACTTTAGCAAACAGACGAGCCTTATATCGCTCAATAGAGCCGTCAGATTGAGTTTTGATCTTGTAAATATACTTGCATCCAATCGGAGTCTTGCTAGAGGGTAGCTCCACTAAGTCCCAAGTATGAGTCTTTTTAATGCACACAGTTCTTCTGACATTGCTTGCTGCCACAATGGGTTAGAACTAGCCTCTCGGTAGGAGGATGGCTCATGTAAATAAGAAATAGCAGAGAAACAATGATAATGTTTGAGGTAAGAGGGAGGCTCAGTTACCCGTTCAGACCGACGAGGTGGAACATGAGTAGGAACAGGACTATCATAGGGGACATATTCGTCGATGATGGGTGCTGGAACGAGATCATGATCATCGAGCTCATCTAGTGTCTCTGCAACAGGAGATGGGAAATAATGGTTGAGTAGAGGATATGGAACTTTCGAACTTGGATAGGTTAGAAAACATGGTATTTTCCCAAAAAGTGACATATGTGGAGATGCGTAATCTCCTAGAAAGATGATCCCAACACCTATAGCCCTTATGTTTAATTCCATACCCGAGGAAACAACATAGACGAGTACGCGGTTCAAGTTTGGTATGTTCAGGGGGGTTAAGAAGAACGAAACTGCACGACCAAACACCCGAAGATGAGAATAGTCTGGTGGTGTACCATATAATCATTCAAAATTAGAGATGTTCTTTTAACACCGGTGTAGGAAGTCGATTAATGATAAAGACACAATTTAAAGCAGCTTCACCCCAAAACTCTTCAGGATAGGATGCAGAGAGAAATTGAGCTTATACATAATCTAGGATATGTCAATGTTTCCTTTCAGCTCGACCATTTTGTTGGGAGGTATACGGGCAGGAACGTTTAACAATGGTACCTTGCAATTTAAGAAACTGAAGAAGCACAAAGTCACAGTATTCTAAGGCATTGTCAGTACGAAGAATTTTTATTGTACGTGCAAATTGAGTTTTGATCATGTTAGCAAATTCAATATATACAACAATAACATAGCCTCAGTCCCAAATAACTGTGGTCGGCTATAGCAAATTCAATATATGTTTGAGATATTTCAGATTGATGCTTTAGAAAATATATCTAAGTGAATCTGGAATAATCATTAATGAAGAGTACAAAATATCGATAACCATTCACAGTAGACATAGGTGCATGACCCCAAACATCAAAATGAACTAACCTAAATAGAGTATTATTGATGGACTCACTAATACTGAAGGAAGAAACAAGTTGTTTTGCTAATTGAAAATGCACACAATCAAAAGACTTAAATTTAGGAATACCCAGAGTATTATTGATGGACTCACTAATACTGAAGGAAGAAACATGTTGTTTTGCTAATTGAAAATGTACAAAATCAAAAGATTCAAATTTAGGAATACCCAATAACCCACTGGAAACAAGAGTACGGAGTTTAGTGGCTGATGTATGACCAAGACGAACGTGCCACTGATAGACTAAGGGGGTGGGAACTGCAGCAAAAATATGTTTGATGGCAAGCATGTGAAGTGACGTGAGCTCAAATAATCGTCCTACTTTGATCGTCGTTCCCAGAATCTGACCCGTCTGAATGTCCTGTACCTGACAGCCAGTGGGAGAAAATAAATCAGTCAAACCTTAATTACATAATTGATCGATAGAAATTAAGTTCAGAATGAGGCCGGGAACATAATGGGTGTTGGGAGATTCAAACTATGGTTGGACACGGTTCCTGAGAGGGCAATAGACATGGAGCTACCGTTTGCAGTTTGAATTCTCAAAGAATGCAGCGAAGGACTACTGTTAGAAAAAAAAGATAGATAGATTTGGTGTCATATGATTACAACACCCCGAATCAAAGAACCAATGGTTACCTGATATTACAGATAGGGCAGTGGGTTGGGTAGGTATCACCTGTTTGATCATTGCTTCTAAATCGCTCATAGAAAACATCAGAGAGGGAGATGACCCATCAGATACAACAGCAGCAACAAAAGAACCAGTATTAGAGACAGATGCAGACTTAGGTGTGCCTTTGGGCAGTTCTGCACTATGTGACCACGTTCATGATAGTATCGACACTCAATTTTAGGACAATTAACAAACAAATGTCCCGTTTTTCTGCAGTTCTTACAAGGGTGGGGGATGAATTTATGCCATGATTAAGTAGTTGCGAGGGCCACTTCTGATGAAGGGGCATAGTTGACCAAGCCAAGCCGAGTTTCTTCAAACAAAATTTCTTTTACAGCTGCGTCAAAAGAAGATAGTGGATTGCGATGTAAGAGGGCCGTACAGACTGATTCATATTCAAGGTAAAGAGCCATGAGAACTTAGATGAGATGAAGATGGTCTTTGCTATTTTTGACCTGTTGTAACTAGTTCCAGATTGGTTGAATGAGTTATAAGAATTCATTGATGGAGTGACCAACTTCTTGTTTCAAACTGTTCAAAGTGGTGAACAATTGATAATATTGTGTCAAACTAAATATTTTGTATCTAATAGCCAAAAAATCCCAAATTACTTTAGCCGTCCCAAAATCAACAAATTGAATATGAATAGAGGGAATAGATGTGTTACAGAATCAAGCGATGATCTGATGATTCTTACTGTCCCAATCGTCAAGTCGGTCAAAATATTTGGCTTGTATCTCTGTGTCATCCTTTTCTGGTTTGGGGTTATCTCCCGTAACAACTCGCCAAAGTTTTCGATCAATTAAAAAACTTTTAATCCTTTGGGACCAAAGTGAGTAATTTGTACCATCAAGAATCATGGAGATAGGCTGTGAGACTTCACTTTTCTCCATCGAATAAGGAACTTGTCAAATTGTTGGATGATTGATTTTGTGCATCGGCGACGACGGCGTGCACCTGGTGGGTATGGTGTCAAGCGGTGGATCTGGGCAGCAGCGGCAGCAGCGACGGATCTGGCGATAGCAGCTGCTGCAGACGGACGGATCAAGCGGCGCGCAACGACGGATCTGGTTTGAGCGGCAGCGGCGGCAGCGAAGGATCTCGTGTGAGTGTGCAGCGGTGGCAGCGACTGATCGGTATGTAGAAGCGGCAACGGGTGATCTGGTTTGCAACGGCAGCGGTAGGGTAGCGAGTGCGCAACAATGGCGGAGCGGGTTTGCAGGACGCGGCAGAGCAGATCTGTAGGCGGTGCTCAACAATGACAGCGACGGAGCAGGTGGGCGAGCGGCTGTAGCGGAGAGCAGATCTACAGTCGGCGGTGCCAGAGTAGGTGTGAAGGCGATTGGCAGAGGTGGAGCAGGTGTGCGGGCAGCGGTGCTGGGGCGGCGGCGGATGGGTCAAACGGGCAGAGATGCAGGTGTAATACAGGTGCCTACCGAGGCGGCGCAACAAACATGGCAGAAAAAACAAAAAGGAAAGACCCACGATTAGGGCTTTGATGATAGTTTCTGAATAGAATATGTTTATTCTGTATTGATCTTGTGTAAATGGTAATCTATATATACACGTACAAGGGTTAGAATACAAAAGGAAAGTTTAGAATACAAAAGGAAAGTGCAATCACAAAGGGAAACTACTAATTACATGAGATAGTAATTTCCTTTAAGTATTGAATATAATATTGAGTTTCTTTAACTGGTAATTTCCTTAACATGGTTAGAGAGGAGAGATTTTGCAACCAATAACTCTTTGTCTCATTTCTCCTTAGCTCTTTCATCCGACGCACCCCCTCCACGTGACATGTTGGCCCCATCCCACTCTCTAGCAGACAAACAACTTGCAAGCGGGAGCGAGAGGAGTTCAACACCAAAAACTGTTAGTTTGCTGCGCTCTTGCATAACTCCTCGATCGATCGATCCCTCGATTCCTTGTTCTTCATCAATCACCTCTCCATCTTGATCGCGCGCCTTACATATACATATTTGTCCACTAATTGCTCTCTTAATTAAATTTTGTTGTTTTTATGTTCTAGAAGTTGTCGCTCTGCTAATCAGTACTGGAGAGTGCAGATAGCGGTCATAGATAGATTCCTATTGATATACATTAATAGAGGACTAATATATACCAGTTGCGGAGTGCAATAGGGGTGATTTGTGATCGAAATGTCCCTACTAAGTTAAAAGGAAAATTTTATAGGACCGCAATTAGGCCAGCTATGCTCTATGGAAGTGAATGTTGGGCGGTAAAGCAACAACAATTACATAAAATGAACGTAGCAGAAATGAGGATGCTTAGGTGGATGTGTGGTAAAACTCGTATAGATAGAGTAAGAAATATAGAAATTCAAAGACAAGTAGAAGTAGCACCAATTGATACAAAGATTAGGGAGGGGCGGTTGCGATGGTTTGGTCACTTGCAAAGACGGCCTACAAATGCTCCAACTAGAAAACTTGACTCAATAGAAACTGTAGAAATTCGACTAGGTAGGGGCAGACCAAAGTTAACATAGGATGCATTAATTAGGAGGGATTTGAATGGTTTGCAAAGCTCACCATCAATTGCACTTAATCGAGCACGATGGAAAAGTTTGATCCATGTAGCCGAACCCAGTTAATTTGGGACTGAGGCTATGTTGTTGTTGTTGTTGTAATATATACCAGTTGTTTGTCTATGCAATTAAATAGCTTATTCATAGGGTGATTCCTAATTCGAGATACGACTCTAGAACGTAAAGAAGAACATGGAGAGACAGATGAGAGATAACTTTGAAGGGACTATTTCCACCCATTTACGTGCTTTTAGCACACTAAAATAAATAATAAGATTTTGGACCTAAACCTTTATTCGTATTGACAATTTTAATCTTAATATAATTTATTATCCACTTAATTCGAACCTTAACTCTCTAATTATTGCTTGATTCTTCATCAAATCACATTGCCGACAAATTTTCAACGAAATTTCGGTGACTAGAAGAATAAAACTATGTCCAAACTTAGTAAGTCCCGCTATATTTCATCTTCTCTAATGAGTTTTGTATTCTTTCACAACTTTTTTTTATTGAATTTTATTTGTTTGTTTTATGACATATATAATAGTTGTTAGTTTTGGCATATGATGGAACCAAAATCTTATTTTTAAGAAAGTTTGAAAAACATGAAGATATTGTTTGTCTGGCTAAGATACAAATTTAAGTTACACATTTTTTTGTTCATAATTCGTACCAATACTGTGTGACCGAGAAACATGGAAGCATAGCAGTTCGATTCAATCGAAACGCGAGCTTTGAAGTCTAGCTACAATCAATTGGGTTCCTTGCTCGTGGTCCCAGTTAGATCTAACTGGAAGCACGAAGATATTGAAAGGCTTAGAGTTTGGGCCACTACAAAAAAATAGCATATCAAAAACGAAAATTTTCGTCTCTGATCAGCATAAATTCCGTCTCTAATTCAATTCTGCAACGGAATAGAGACATAACCTATTCCGTCTCTAAAATCGTCGTCGCTGATTCAATCAACAATGGAAATATGTTTCCGTTTCTGATTAGAGACGAAATTTAGAAACGGAACAGAGACGGAACAGAAATGCAAATTCTTCAAAAGGGTACAATTGTAATTGTATTCCGTCTCTGATTAGCAACATACCAGAGATGGAATTATTGGATTCCGTATCTAATCTGTCTCTGATTAGCAACGGATCAGAGACGGAATACAATAATTCCGTCTCTGATCCGTTGCTGATTCATGCATCTATTCCTCGAAAATTAGAGATGGAATAGCAACTGAATATCTGAATTCCGTTGTTAATCCGTCTCAATTCCGCTTTGTTTAGTTTTCAAACCTAAGCTTAATCCAATTGGTTCTCCATAACATTTAAACCTGAAAATACAACCATAGGACCTGCTCCATCGCCTGCACCCCTCCAACAACTCCTTGGGGGTGCTAACACCCCCCCAAAAGCAGAATTTGACATACATACACAAATCAACAATATATATCAACAACAAAGATTCAAATGAGAAAAAACATAAAATTCGATATTAAAAAAGATTTATATATTCACGAAACGTAGTCAAGTATAATAAATGTTTAAGATACCTAAGTATCCATAAAAAACTACAATTCTCATTGTTCTACAACAACCATAAAAATACCTAAGTATCATAAAGTTGCCCATCTCTCGTTGTGCTAGCACCTGGGATGTGCTAGCATCAGGATCTCCGTATATTCTCTTCTTTCTCCATAACGACCTGAGACTGTAGACACATCCTTTAGGACAGTCACTCGCCACCTTGTAGTACACCGCCTCATCATCCACCAGCTGGTCCGGTGTAGTCTGGGTCAGCTCCTGACGTCTCCTTTGGAGCTTAGCCTACATGGATCAACAATATTTTGTTAACAATATAATAGTAGCATTAAGTCGAGAAGGCAGCAAAATGAAGAGATAAGTAAAAAAAAATAAAGTTGAGAAGGCAAATCTTACATTTATCAATTAAGTTGAATAATTCTGCAACCTCCATATGAATCCGTACTTAAGAAATAGTGCAAATCTTACATTTATCAATTAAGTTGAGAAGGCAGCAAAATTTAAATAAAATAAACTTCTAAATGAAAAAAAGAAAGGAGAAATTCCTTCACAACCAAACAACATATCATATAAAATACAAAATTGTAAAGCATGAAAATGGAGCACACCATCAATTGCTCTGGCTCCACATAACAAAGCTTAATGTCCTTACCTTTATACTAATAAATAAATAAATAAATAAAAACCCTCAAATAAATATCTAGAAACTTTAAATTTTAAAATAAGAAGCTAATCATAATTTATGAATATTTTTTTTACCAATTGTAAATTAGAGGTTAATCATAATTGACAAATAGTTCTTATTGTTTAGCAATTGTAAGTTAGCTAGAGGTTTATTATAATTTACAAATAGTTTTTATTGTTTACCAATTGTATATTAATTATTAAATTCTAAAAATGTCACATGTTTCTTCCCAACTAATACCCAGTTCAAAATCTCACGCATTCACCTTCTTTAATAAATAAATATTATAAGCTAAGAACCTATAATTAAAAAACATATGACATAGTACCAATTATACAGTACAGACTGCACAAATAAATATTTCATCAACATTCAACCAACAATAGACTTAACAAAGTCAACAAACTTTATGAAGAAAATGTGAATTGAGCATAAAGAAATGAAGCTTCAAGCTTAGAAGGAATTGTCCTCTAGGAGAACCCCCAACACATTAATTAACCAAATTCAAGCACCTTTGATTCAGGCACATTACCAAAAATTTTCAATAAAACAACCTCTAAAACTAAAAAGAAAACGCCACCTTTAACATTTCAAAGCAACATGAACTTCACATGCACTTCTACTCACAAACGTTTCCAACAAAACAAAAACAACCAGCGAGATCAATATTAATATTAAATGAAACATCGTGTCCACAAAGAAGAGCCAGAGCTATGCAATAATCAGTAAATGTATCCATCGTTTAAGAATGAATTGAAAAGCTACGAAAAGCAACAAAACCAAAATGCAATATTCTCTAAAAGAAAAAATAATTTAAAAAATACGTCCAACAAGACTTGACCTAGAAAAGCCTTACCCAACCAAATGAGATTTGTCACATGAATTTCATTTCTTTATCCCTCGATTGAAAGTTAAATCAACCTCACCAATGGAGAAGCCGTAGAGATGACAAGAGATGCAGTAAACAAAACATCAAACATAAAGAAAAATGAGTTGGATAAAAAACTAAAATATGGATTTAGCAACATTAAACTTTTAAACTATCTCCTCCTATAAGTATTTTCATATCCCTTCTCTTTAGGTCAAAGACAACCAAATATATTCTTTCAACTTAACCACCAGGATTAAACTATTGTCTTTTTTTAGGCACATAATAATAAAAAATACTGCACTGTGACATTCATATATCCTTGAACATTATCATCTGTAGTTGTTACACTAGAACCCTTTAGTTCTTCACCTAGATGGCTAAAGTATATTCTTAATCACCAATGCTATTAATCAAATATCACATCTAATTCTTTAGAGATCTCATTTAGTCACATCCTTCTCAATATTCTCATCTCAGTCAACTCATCCTCCACATATATTGTTACTTATCATGGATAACTTTATTGAAAATAAAAGTTTGACAATATGACGTGCCTTTTGTCTGAGCCATAAATTAGCACCAGAACCTTTACCCCACATAGTCCTTTAGCAACTAATTGAGACTTGCTTAATTACCGAGATAAAGCTAATATCAACAGGCACATGAAAAGACAAGATACGTTAATATCATAATTAATTAAAACACCAACTTCATGTTCAAAAGCAAACCATATTGCTATCTTACAACATCATTCATATAAACACTTTGTCAAGGTGGAAAATGAGAAAATCCAATAGCCGGTAAGGCTTTAAGTGCACAGATCATGGCAAAATATAATCACTAAGTAGATATTAATTGAATTTCAAAATGATGCTGATCTAACACAGATTTTTGTGATATTAGTTGCAAGCACCTGTTATTTGATATCAAATTGATGTGATAATCATGTGCATGAGCATATATTCTGCGACATCTAGCTACAAGGCTTGTTTCATGGCTAGAAACCTGAAAAAATATGAAACACGATACAAATGTTGGTACTAGGAAAACGAAAACACATCCAATCGCTACAAGCAGATGAGTTTCTTTAAAAATGAGGTATATGTAACATTGCCACCACTAATAAAGAATGCTAGAACAAAAATACCAACAAATAAATAAATTACAAAAATGAATTGAACAATTACTTTTTAGTTTCAACAACTATTCTTGAATTTCATGCTCTTCTTAGATTTAGAGATGAGATAATTTGGGGATTCTGCAGTTTTCAATCCATGAGAAAGGTTTTCAAAGTAGAAATATTGCAAGTGACTGCAAAATCGTAAGCTTATCGCAAAGACTTTAGCAGCAAGATCGAGAGAGATATTGTACTACACATTCTTAGATTCTTTCTCAGTTTGTATTTGTTAAAGGTACATGGAGTACTGGATGTGACTGTCTTTCTAATGAGGGCTATAAATGAGTTTAAAAGAAAATTGACCTCTCGGAGAAATATGATCACATAAAGTAAAAGTAGTATTTCTTTGATCACGAGATAGAAATGAAAGGGATGGAATGAGATAAGGAAATTAGATAAAGGGGTGTCCATCATTAATAAATAATTCGATAATGACTAATGGGAGGCTAAGAGGGAAATTGAAGTTTCTAAAGGGACAAGACAAACCGATTCTCCTTTCCCGTTCTCATTCACCCAAGTATTGGATACAATATACTTGATCAAATGATGGAGAAGGCAAGGGAAGCAAATCTCACAGTGCAGTATTTTTTATTATTATGGAGCCCTTTCTCATACGGGCGTTACACAATACGTTGCTGTAGTAAACAAAACATCAAACATAACATACTAATGCAGATGAGACTAATAACTTAATATGAGCAAGCTTTAACAAAACAAAACAGATGTGTCCATATTGACACTTGGCTTAAAAATGGGGATAAAAAGTCATAATTTCAATACGGGAAGCACAAACACCTATGAAATTAAGATCCAAAAACATACAATTGCACACAGTTAATAAGTGCCACAGTTGACAAATAGCTTCATTAGCAGTAAAATTCCAAATCTGTCAATTTTTTAACTTTTGCAATAATCATTACAAGAGAAACACATATACCAATAGCAAAGGCAGCACAAAAAACATAAAAGTGTTGATAATAACATTGAATCCATTTTCATCAAGCAAAGATAACAATGTCTGCATTCAGCACAACTATATGTATAGCATTTTCGCCGAAGAAGATGTAGAAACCTGAATTAAACACCCGTCAACATCTTATATCATCATTTGCTGCATACAAAAAACATGTAACAAAGATGGAGGAAAATAAAACACAATAACCAGAAGAATCAGCTATCAAGCATAATGATTAAAAAAAAGCGAAACACTTTCCAATCAGAAAGATTACCTGCATTGAACGCATCATAAAAAATTGTATCACATCACAATTCAAATAAAAAAAACAACTAAATTGAAAACCAACTCTGATCTACTCACAAAGTATGATTCGATGGCATCGAACCCTAGAATCAATTCTGCGAGATTCCCTTCAGAGACCAGACAAAATCCATTAAATAAATTGAAAATACAACCCAAAATTTATGAACAAAAAGACTAAAAAAAAAAAACTGGAAGAAGGGTGGTTAAGAAATCCAATCATACATAATTTACAAAATATGGGATTCAATTGCAAACCTAAAATCGGGTTTAATGAATGCAGCAGAGAGATCGAGAGGTAACAGTGGCGATGGCTTAGGGTGCGGCGACGGGTTAGGGTGCGGTGAACAGCGACGACGGCTCAGGGTGCGGCGACGGGTTAGGGTGCGGTGAACAACGACGACGGCTTAGGGATTTCGAGGCTCCAATCTCCGGCAGATGGTGACGACAGACCCGATGGCCTTATCGCAGCCTCAATCGCGGCGACGACAAAGATTTAGGGTTTGGGAGAGAGATTTCGGTGAGATAGAGATAGAGTTGACCGTGAGTGAGATCCAGTGAGAGAGAGAGCGGTGAGATTTCGGTGAGAGAGCGGTGAGAGAGAGAGAGCAGAGAGCGGTGAAAGAGAGGGTGAGAGAGTGAGAGTAGAGAGCTGCGAGAGAGAGAGAGAGCAGAGAGCGGCGACGGTGAGAGAGAGAGAGAGCGGTGACGGTGAGAGAGAGCGGAGAGAACGGTGACGGTAAGAGAGAGATGAGAGAGCGGTGACGGTGAGAGAGAGCGGTGAAAGCGGTGACGGTGATATTTCGTTGACAGAGAGAGAGCGGTGAGGGAGAGAGGTTTGTCGAGAGAGAGAGCGGAGAGAGATTTTAGGGAGAGAGAGAGTTTTGTGGTTGGTCCCCATTTTTGGGGTATCTAGATCGAAGCACACACGAATCTCGAGACGTAATGGACGGTTCTAAAAAAAGAAAGTTTTGGTGGGAATGTTGGCGCCATTATTTAGAGACAGAATTTAATTCCGTCTCTATTTCCGTCTCTGATCTCTCTCTATTCTGTCTCTGAATTAGTCCGTCTCAAGTCCGTCTCTAACCACTTTTTCTTAGCAACGAAACTTAATTATGTTGCTAATTCCGTTTCTAAATATCATTTTTCTTGTAGTGGGCACCACCCACGATTGGGGGGTGATTAGGGAAGAGATGAAAGATTTGTGAAGAGATGGAGTGCTAGACCGCAACATAGATGAATGAACGGAAGGGAAATGTCGAAAATGGGTGGGCAAAGCAAATGGTTTGAGTGTGGGAGATTGTATTAATGTGGGTATTTTAAGAAACTAAGGGCCAAATTTATGGGTGAATTTAGATGCTAAAAGCACATAAATGAGTGGAAATAGTCGCCCTCATCTATTATTTTTAGTCTTATTCAATTGCAGAAGTTGTCTTTAAATACATGTGTAACCCTATTAATACTTCCCAAAACTGGACACATGCTAATAACACATCGTTGTAAATAAATTGCAACAGATTCTTTCTAATAAGAATCCCCAACTATAAAAATAATAGTATCCTAACTTAAACAATAATCTCTAAACTTAGCAGGTTTTTTATGGTGATGGTTGGGCTTTATGGACATAACTTCTTGAATATCTTCATTCGTTGAACTATTCCTTGTAACCGAGTGACCTTGATGTGTATCACTTATCTTATCTACCTCTACAGTGTTGCATGCACTTTACATATTTTTTTAGGTTGAAGAAACTGTTGAATTAAGTGGCTCGAACTTGTAATTTAAGTTGGACACAAATTAGTGTCCTATATGGATTCATGCAGAGATGGACTCGTGCTACCAGTTGGATCTAACTAGTAGCACAAAAAGATTGAAAGGCTTAGAACTCGGGCACCACCAACAATTAAGGGAGATCTAGGAAGAGATGAGAGATTTTGAAGAAATAGAGTGCTGGGCTGCAACATAGATGAATGAACGGAAGGGAGATTCGAAAATAGGTGGGCAAAGCAAATGATTTGATGGTGGGATATTGTATTAATGAGGTCATTTTAAGAAACTAATGGCTAAATTTATGGGTGAATTTAGATGCTAAAAGCACATAAATGAGTGGAAATAGTTGCCCTCATCTAATTTTTCTTAGTATTTATCTTTAAATACATGTGTATTCCTATTAATACTATCTAAAACTGGACACATCCTAATAACACATCGTTATAAATAAATTGCATAAGATTATTTCTAATAATATTAATCCCCTTTTATAAAAATAATAGTATCCTAACTTAAAACAATAATCTCCAAACTTAGCAAGCTTTTTATGGTGACGGTTGGGCTTTGTGAACCCAACTTCTTGAATATCTTCATTGGTTGAACTATTCCTTGTAACTGAGTTATATTGATGTGTATCTCTTATCTTATCTACCTCTACAGTGTTGCATGCACTTTACATATTTTTTTAGGTTGAAGAAGTTGTTGAATTAAGTGGCTTAAACTTGTAATTTAAGTTGGACACATACTAGTGTCCTATATGGATTCTTGCAGAAATTGACTCATGCTACCAGTTGGATCTAACTAGCAACACAAAGAGATTGAAAGGCTTAGAGCTCGGGCACCACCAACGATTACAGGGAGATCCGGGAAGAGATGTAAGATTTGTGAAGAGATAGAGTGTTAGGCTGCAATATATATGAATGAAAGGAAGGGAGATATCGAAAATAGGTGGGCAAAGCAAATGGTTTGATGGTGGAATATTGCATCAATGAGGGTATTTTAAGAAAATAAATGTTAAATTTATGGGTGAATTTAGGTGTTAAAAGTACATAAATGAGTAAAAATAGTCGCCCTCATCTAATTTTTATTAGTCTTATTCAATAGCAGAACTTGTCTTTAAATATATGTATAACCCTACTAATACTTCCCAAAACTAGACACGTGCTAATAACACATCGTTCTAAATAAATTGCAAAAGATTCTTTCTAATAATAATCCCATACTATAAAAATAATAGTATCCTAACTTAAACAATAATCTCCAAACTTAGTAGGATTTTTATGGTGACGTTTGGGCTTTGTGAACCCAACTTCTTGAATATCTTCATTGGTCGAACTATTACTTGTAACTGAGTTATCTTGATGTGTATCACTTATCTTATCTACCTCTACAGTGTTGCATACATAGTGATTATATGTGGGATTAATTAGTAATTTAGATACAAATTATATTAATGTGTTGTATTCTAATTAGGAGTTAATATTTTTTTGGCTTATGTGTACAAGCATGTAAAACCTATAAATAGGTGTATGGGGTCATGGAGAAAGCATAGTGTTATGCACGATTAAACATAGAGGGAGGTGCTAGTAAAGTCGAGAGTTGTGTCGTAGCGTATGAGCCTGGGAGCGAATACACGACATTGTAAGATTAAATCTTCTTGGAGTACTATACGGGATTTAGATAGAAGAGGTTTTTCCTTTGCGTACTAAACTATTGATAGTGGATTTTCTTGTTTCTTGGGGTTAATTTCACAGATGGTCACTCAAGATTATAGTTCGTAACACTTTAGTCACTAAACTCACATTTGTCCAAAATATATCACTCAATTTTACAAAACGTTTCAACAAAATAACTCCGACCACTATTCGGTCAAAAACCTGGCGGCCCCGCTAACTTGGCGCCACGTGAGATTTCATGGGAGGTCACTTAAGTTTTAAAGTGATGACATAGCATTTAATACATAACCCACCCACCCCTTTTAGTTCACCCCACATTTAAGGAGGGAGCACCCCACCAGTCACTCATCTTTTTCCTCGACCACTTCCCCGTCCTCGGCGCTGGCGCCACCGCCACCGCCGCCTCCTCCGCCGCTGCCGCTGCTTTGGGGTTTCACAACCCCAACTCGTTCTCCGCCGCGACGGCGGAGTTCGACTCCGACTCCATGAGCGATTTTAGGAACTACTTTCTCACATGAATATGTCTTTCTAACCTTCAAGATAACTTACATCATCTTCCTTTTAAAGAAAAATCCTACGACATCTTCCATTTTTGCAAAATTTCTAGGTCCGAGGGTTCTTTTTATTATATATGTTTTTTGTAGACGCTTTGTACGGAGTTTGGTTTATGGGAGTTTTGTTTCACCCATATATTGGGTTTTGAGTTCAAGAATGCTCACCCAGGTTTGGGTTTGGATGACTTGATTCTCCTTTATTTAACCACATTTTGAATTATACTAACTGTACATTAGTTATGCAAGTGACAAACTAAGGAACACCACATGCTTGCAAGGAAATGTGATGGAGGTCCTTACTACTTTAATGAGCAAACGAATGCCTACTGTGTCGGAATCATCATCACGGTTCCTAAAATCACTAATGGAGTCGGAGTCGAACTCCGCCGCCGCGGCGGAGAACGAGTTGGGGTGGCGAAACTCCAACGTGGCGGAGACGGAGGAGTCGACGGCGCCGAGGACGGGGAAGTGGTCGGGGAAGAAGATGAGTGACTAGTGGGATGCTCCCTCCCTAAATGTGGGGTGAACTAAAAGGGAGTGGGTGAGTCGTGTATTAAATGCCACGTCATCATTTTAAAACTAAGTGACCTCCCATGAAATCCCACGTGGCGCCACGTCAGCAGGGCCGCCGAGTTTTTGACCGGAGAGTGGTCGGAGTTATTTTGTTGAAACGTTTTGTAAAGTTGCACGATATATTTTGGACAAATGTGAGTTTAGTGACTAAAGTGTTAAGAACTATAATCTTGAGTGGCCATCTGTGAAATTAACCATGTTTCTTGCCCATAGTTTGTTTCCAGATTTTGGGGTTTCCAAGTAAATTCTTGTATTCATATTTTCTTTATGGTTTATTTATCTTTGGTTGTATTCATGTGACTGTATTCTTAAGTATTCCGTGGTGATTCTTCATGAAAAATTAGTATCAGAGCCAAGATTCAGATATGACAGATTAGATAATTAGAGTGAAGTTTCAGAAATGTCAAAGTACACATTTGCATTGACGTTCGATGTAGAGAAGTTTGACGAAGATAAATTTAGGCTTGTGGCAAATTCAAGTCAAAGATTTGTTGACTCAATCTGGGCTACGTCAAGTGTTAAAGGGTATTGGGAAGGAAAGTGATGAGAATTAGGGAGAGTTGGATTTGAGGGCGGAGGGCATCATAAGACTTAATTTGGCAAAGAATGTTCTTTCGAACATGAGGAATATTTCTTCGATGAAAGGTCTTTGGGAGAAATTGGAGACTATATATATGACGAAAATGGATAAAGGTACAATTATTACTGATAATTTTAGTGCTCTTAACGAGATTGACTCGAAACTTGAGGAATTGGGATAGCAAGTCAATGATGAGGATCATGCGCTTAAACTCATATGGTCATTTTCGCCTTCGTTTCAACACGTGAAGCTAATACTAATATATGAGAAGGAAACCATCTATTTAGCAGAAGTCACTACCATATTAATTTATGAGGAGAAATTGATGAAGGGTGAAACAACAGTTCATCTGAAACCTCGGGTTTGGTAGCTGCTGGGAAGGGTTCAGAGAAATACGAGAAAATGGACTATTGGAGAATTGGATAACTCGGGCATCTCAGGAGAGACTGCGAGAATAGGAAAAGTAAAGGAGCGGGTTCAGCAAAAAGCTATGGTTCAATAAATAGGGATTTCGATGTTGAAGGTGATGGCACTAAAAACTTATAAGTTTTCAAGATTGATAGTCATTTATCCTATATGTCTAACAAAGAATAAGATTTGTGATTAGAAGAGAGAATGGATAATTGACAGTGGGGCCATAAGACATGTGTGCGTACAAAGGCTATGGATCGGTAATTATGTATGTTGTACGAGTGGATAAGTTATGTTAATAGTTGACGACTCTCTGCAACCGATATTGTAAGTTGGTGAAGTTCAACTGAAGTCGTTTGACGAACACGTCATAACGCTTTGGTGTATCGACATGTGCCGAGTTGTACTGAAAATCTGATTTCTCTTTTCGTTTATATTCTGAGGGTTACAATTACTCCAGGTGAGGTGGAGAATTAAAAATATTTTGGAAACTTTCGTTGGTCATGAAATGTGTAAGAAAAAAGAACTTGTTTGTTTTGGTGCAAAAACATGAAACAATGTCTAAGCCTTAAAAGTTGATCAAGAAGTGAGTTTCGATTGTTGGTAGGTCCAAACAAGCTGGATCGGAGTTGTTTCGTTCTCAGTGTTGAGTATGGCGACCCGAGAGGGCAGTGTAGCAAGAGCAAGCTACTCAGCTTTTGCCAAGGTGAAGATTTGTTAAATGAAGTGGCTCAAACTTGTAATTTGAGTTGGACTAGAATTATTGTCCTACATGGGTTTATGCATACATAATGATTACATATGGGATTAATTACTAATTGGATACAAACTACATTAATGTGTTGTATTCCAATTAAGAGTTAGTATTTGTGTTGGTTTATGTGTACAGACATGTAACACCTATAAATAGGTGTATGGGGTCATAAGGAAAGCATAGTGTTGTGTGTGATTAAGCATAGAGGGGAGGTGCTAGTGAGAGCCAAGAGTTGTGTCGTAGCTTACGGGCCAGTGAGCAGGTACACAACACTGTGCGATTAAATCTTCTTAGAGTATCTATCTGAAGTTTGAATAGAGGATGTTTTTCCTCCATGTACTGACACGTGTCGAGCATGCACAATAGTTTTCCGTATTTTCCTATTATTGTAGTAGTGAAAAAATGAGATATCACCTCCGTACGAATTTTGCAAAACCTCTTAAGAATTAAGGCTACCTTAAAGTTTTATTGGATTTATTTTGCTTTAATTTAACTAATCTAAGTAAAACAGAAACTAAATACTGTCAATCTAAAAAAACAAAATAAAAAAAATCAATTAATTAAAATAATTAAATTATAAACAATTTAAATTCAATTAACTAATCTAATGCAACTCAAACAAGCAATAAATGATCCTTATATCATTATAAATTAAATATCTAAACAATACATCTTAGACAATGATATGTAAATCGTTATATCTGGACATTTTCATTAATGCATAGTCAAAATCAATCATCGTATTTATATAATGATCTTAAATCATTAAACTCTAATCATAATAGGTTGATAGCCTTTAGCAAACTATCGATGTTTCTATATTCAATGGAAATAAGCCATATTCTTATCATTGTAAATCTACTTATTAGTTAAAACACAATAAACTAGAAATTACGATAGCATTAACACTCAATAAGAATCATACTAATCAAAATCAAATATTACTCGGAATATGCTAATTAATAAATAACTTAGAATACAATCACCTAGAACATCCGCTCGGGTAATTTTGCTCTATATATTAATCCTAATTACTACTTTTATAATTGTCGAAAATCATAGATATAGATTTAGATACTCTATACTAAGAAGTATATTGACCACTATGCACTCAAATCAAATAATCATTAGTTTTCATACGCAAAAAAAACTTATTAAATCCGTGATTGACGTGTGTGATTTGTTTAAAACATTAAACACATAAATTCCATATTATGACTAAATTAATGAATGGTTTACAATCATGTCCAGAGTATTATTAAGAATAATAAATTACTCACACATACTAGTAATAAACATTGCAATAAATAGATAAATAAAAGATATTAATGTAAAATACCACTTTTGAATCTCCAAAAAGTCTACAAAAGTAATGAACAATGAACTTAATTGAAAAGACTTTAAAACTAATAAAAACTAATAAAGGGCATGGAGAGTCTTTAATTTCGAAGCCCTAAAGTCCTATTTATAATTTCTCAAGATATAAATGATGATATTACACAAGATATTCTCTTGTTTTTGTAATTTTAGGATTTAATTAAGAAAATGAATAAATGAAAAAAGGAATATGAGCAAGAAAGTGAACTGAAGATTAGTGCCATTGATTAGCTAGCGATATGAGAATACACTAGGAATCACTGTCTAAACAGGTAGTAGTCATTAGTGAATTAGAAAATACACTTGAAATTGTCAGATGAATCGGTGGAGTTCAGAAAGCTAAATCAAGAAATTAACTCAACGATTTGTGACTAAAGATGAATCGTTGACAAATCACTAAGGTCGGTGACGATTTTTTTAAGATAAGAACAAGGAATTTGAGTTTATCTATGATGTGTAATCTAGGTTAAACCAGGAGTGGATACGTTTCGATTATTTAGGATTAGTATTCTCACGGGTCCTTATTATTGCGGTTATGTGTTAAACCCGATTTAGGGTTATGCATTAATTAAGGAAGTAGTTAATGGCAGACGTCCTGGCTATCGAGATTAGGGTAATAAGGAATTTCTAACGGATGTCGATTTTTATAGCTAATCTAGGAGAACTTAAATTAATAACTTTTTGGAAGGATCGAAGACCATGATATGCCATTGAATCTTGATTGTGATTTGTGGAACCGTAGACCTAGGTACCCATTAATTGTTTTGAAAGTTATTTTCATTATTTTATTTATTTAGTTTATTTTTGTTTAGTTAGTTAAATTAATTTATTTTAAAACCGTCGATTTCCTTTTTTATTATTTTTAACCTTAAAAGACTACCAATCTTTGTAGGATCGACTCTTTACCGCTATTCTAAAAAATAGTTGGTTTAGGAACTTTACTTTATTGACGCGTTCGACGCACATCAATTAGGTAATATTAAAGTTTTACGGTGTGTTTGATAGCAGAAAGAAAAAGAAAAAATTAATGAAAAATTGTGTGGTTTTTTAATGTAACCATTTTATTTAGTGTTTGATAGACTTATAACCGCGTAAGAAAAAAAACCCATGCTCCTATTTTTCCTCAATTTTCTTTTATTTCGATGTGGAAAATCACAATTTTTTGTTAGCGACCCAATTTCTGACTCTTTCTACAAAAACTCGTTAAGATCGATTTCCTTCTTCTACAAGAACTCGTCAAGATTGGATGCAACGATCTCTTCTTAAATCTCTTCCTTTATAAACTCCAACAATATCCTCTCAAATCTCACTTTTGCCTCACGATCTCTTCACATCTTGAGAACTCGAGTTTCCTACTTTCTTCTCCAAGATCCCCTCTCTCCTCGAGAACTAGATTCTCATAGCATCTCTAATGGTAACATGGATTTAGATCATGGATTTGTGGTGAAGATATTTATTCTATGTGGCATTAGATGGACATTCACCTCTTAAAGTGATCTCAAATGGTAATGTGGATTTAGGCCATGGATTGATGAGTTGACACTTTTATTTTCAATTTTCATAATAGTAATAAAAGCTTGAAAAAATTAAAAACTTTAAAAGAATTAATAATGCTAACGTGGCAGTCTACCACAATGTTTAGAAGTAGACATTATAGCAGACACCCTCCACTTTGATTCCATGCCACATAGAATGGACATTATGAATTTATGGTTTCATTGGAGAGCACTTTTTAGGTTGGGTGTAGATTGTATCCTAGGTGGACCCATTTCCACCCAATCCATGGTCTCATCGGAAATGCTCTCAGTTTTGCCTTCTTGTTAGTTATTGCTACTGCAGCTGCTAGTGGCTTATTAGAGTTGAGAATTTTATTGGAAGACTTTGAACGCACATAGAGGTATGTTACACAGAAAAATCTCAATTTTTGTGGTTTCTCACTTCTTTTCTTTTGTTCATGAGATGCATAGCATAGCTCATTCTACTTCATCATTTTGTTTGATGTCTTGCTTAGAAAATGTTTGATTATATGCCTCTGTAAGATTGTTGTCTATAAAGTGTTTGATTATATGCCACCTAAACTTCAACATCTCTATTATGAATTTAAGCTCACTGCCTATGCAAACTGATCAAGAGATTTTCTGGTATGTGTTATTTTTTATGGGGGCATTTTTATGGGCATATGGGACATGCAATTACCAAATAGTAGTGGCGTTTTTCGTTAGATTTGGTTAGCCATTTTGTCACAATTTTCGGTAGTCTATACATACCTTTACATGCACTTTTATTTTTGTGATTTATAAATACATACATACATACATACATACATACATACATACATACATACATACATACATACATACATACATACATAGGAGTATTGGCTCCATTCATAAAAAAATAGTAATCTTGGAGTACCTATATTGATAATGGCTCTATCATTGAGGCTCTTGGTTAGTATGGATTATACATAAGTGGGGTCAAAAAGAATTCTTTTCATCTCCCATCCACACCAGCTCAAAAGACAACAACGACCCAAATAACCCCCACCCCGCCACCAAGTTTATCAACAATACACAATGTAAACATCAACAAAAAACTAAATTTGTCCACAGCAAAGCAGGAGTTCCCCCTCCCCCTAAACTCTCTATCTCATTCAAAGATCAAATTGCCAACCTCGTGCATGTCAACTTGCTAGCAATCATCCTTCAGATGATTTAACCATAACGTCCTATACCAAAGTTAAGGAGTAGAGATATCCCAATTGTCCTTTAAAAGCCTGTTGCATTCACCTTCTATATACATCCCAATTATTATAATAAGTACAATGGAAATTTAGCACTTGATTTTTTCAGTGAGTTGTTTGTTGTATTTCGACTGTGTCCTTAAATGAAGCTCGATGTTTTAATTTAGCACTTGCATACTTACATTCTTTTTAAGACACATCAGTGTGCACTATGGACTTCTTATTTGCAAGTTTAGGGCTTGATTATATAATAAAAGACCTTTTGAGATGTTTTAGTTTCATCGAGTGTAGCTTGCGTATTTTTTTTTTTACATATAGTAGCAATTCTTTTGGAAGGACGATAAATCATTTTCTCTTTTTTTAGAGTAACATTAGTTCGCGCATGCGGGTCTTCTCAAGCAAGATACCATTTACTTGCATTTGGTCGAAAGAATGCTGACATTATTGTTAGTACTTTCAAGTGTTTGATACAGTTGAGTAGATTTTCACATATACTAGCAGTTATTTGGCAGCTAAGAAGGACTTTAAGATCATAATATAGTATTAGAAGTTATCGTTCTTTACATTATTATGGTAATTGGTCACGATATGTAAATCTCCTCTAGTAAGATACTATTGATTTATATTTTGCCAAATGAGTTTGTCGGTGCTCTTATGTGATTGATGGGTACTGGATGTATCAACTAACCATAATAGTTTATTGTGGTGCTTATGCATGCACCATTATGTGCAATCATGAGTTGGGGAGCTGAATGTGGTAGCCTATTTTGGTGTAAATTTCCCATTTATAGGTCACCTAACTGATGAGTTGGGAAGTTGAATATGGTAGCCCATTTTTATTCTTTTATTTTGTTGTAAATCTCATTTTGTATACTTCATATTTTTGTACACATTTTACATTTGTGAGTTACCTAACTGATGAGTTGTGTACCACATAGCTTTCTTATGGGATGTTCACACTAAAATGACAAAACTAAGTCATGTTAAAAATATAATAACTATCCTAGCTCCTTCCAAGTTACTACATAACTCATTGAAATTATGCTTAATCTTTCTTAGAAAGCTTGTAATTTAGAATTTGTTTCAAGGATCGATTTATTGTCTGTTCTCATTGATTAATTTTACATTACTTAGATATCTACTAAAGAAGATAGAAAAAAACAGCATCTATAATGATGATGATGTTGCTACTCAATTACGTACCGTTATAACTCGTTGAACATACATCTTCGAGTCAATAGAGATGAAAAAAGAAAAATAATATTAAAGTGTTTTTACAAAGAGCCCGACAAAAATTGTAAGGAACAATTGCGATTGAAATGAGGTCCATTCAAAGAGCTTTGCGGATTTCTTCGTACACATGTAGGCTGCTTAATGGACGGAGTGTAAAAGTAAAAGAAAAAGTAGCTATGTTTTTGTTGATAGTTGGACACGATAATAGAAATATACAGACAAACTTTGATTTATTCGTTCTGGTGAGACAGTTAGCCGCTACTTCCACATTGTTACGAGAGCTCTAATCTGTATGTGCAAAGGCCTAGTCAAACCTGCAAATATAAATAATTCTCTGCAAGAAAAAGAATCAAACCCAAGTTCTTGGTGTCGCCATTTTGAGATAATGAATTTGTTTAGGATGTTTTTTAAGTTTGTTCGGTAAATAGCATAATAACAAATTATAATAATTTGTTATTATAAACTAAGTAAATATTAAATATTAGGATGCGGTCAGAGCATTAGATGGAGCTCATTTCCCAGTGGCAGTACCGATTGAAGAGCAACGAAAGTGCCGTAATAGAAAAGGTTTTACTTCCCAAAATATCTTTGTGGCATGTACATGTGATATGAGGTTTACATACGTACTTGCCGATTGGGAGGGCTCTGCTTACGATGGTCGCATATTAAGAGATGATGTTAGGCCAACTAGAGTGGATAGACTAACTATACCACCATGTTAAATACATTTTGTATGGCATTTATATAAGTACTATTGTTAATTGTTTGTTGTTGTGATACTTTCAACTAATAACAACTGCTATGATATCATTTTTATGTAGGAAAACATTATTTGGTTGTTGCTAGGTTCCCTAATGTTCCTAGATTTTTAGCACATAATTGTGGTACAAAGTATCACTTAAAAGATCAAGTTGGTCATACACCTAGAAATAGATAGGAGTTGTTCAACTTTCGACATTATCCTTGCACAATGTAGTAAAAAGAACGATAGGGCTTCTAAAAAAACAATTTGTATTTTTGCGGCATGAACCATTTTATAACATTAAAACTCAATCAAATGTCATTTTAGCATGTTGCATGATACATAATTTTTTGAGAGAAGAAGATCCTGAAGATCTATGTGAAGATGATGATAGCGCACAAGAAGATAATATTTCTATACATCAATCTCCACTTTGGATAGCTAAACGAGATGCATTGGCCGAGTTAATGTGGAATGAGTACCACTAGCCTAGACAAGTTTACTAACTAGTTTTTGATGAAATTATATGATGTTGAGCATATGAGTAGGTAAATAGTTTGTATGAATTTCTTATTACTTTAAATTTGATTTCTTTGAAGATTTTCTTAATTAGTAGATTGTCACATGTAGTCTTGTGTTATATCATCATATATAGTTTGCCATTTTTCGTTAAAAGTATATACAACTTTGGTATCCTATAAAAATAGAGATGAAAAAATCAATTGGGATATTGAAAGTAGTGCCAAAGGGGTAAGTGAGATGGGATGACCGAATGGATAAAATCATAATTAAAATTATTTTGGAAGTGTATGGATTTGGCAATGATTTAGGTCATTCATGGAAACATGAGGTGTATACTCGAGTTTGCCGAGAGTTGCTAAAGCAATTAAAAATACAAGTAAACCAAGCTAATATAAAGGCTAAAATCAAAACATTGCAAGCCAATTACTTCTCTGCAAGGGAGGTAATATCTCAAAATAGATTTGCATGGGATCCATATACATTGCTTGTCACAACAGATGTTTTGACATGGAAAAAATATCTTGAGGTACATTTTAGATTTTGTTGGAATATACATTTGTATTAGTGATGTATATTAACTAATTACATCACTTTGTGTGCAACAAAAATATTTAGAAAGAAGAATCATATTGCATGAAGCATGTGTTATACTACAATGTGTTATCTGTCATATTTAGAGATGATTAAGCTACTGAAGGAATGCAATGACATGTAATGAGGCAAATATAGTTGCCTTCTTTGGAAGAAATGGGTGAGTAAATTTTGTTGACTAAGTAATTGCTTATTTAATATTACACTTTTTAGGCTCATATTGCATTTTTAGAAGAAATAATCCATGTCTTATAATTGTTGTTATTATTTTTTGTAGAGAATGTAGAGAAGTCACTCCCAACTAAAGAAGAAAAAGGAGGAGGTGAATCACTCGCCATATAGTTCAAGTCGTATGGCATCAAATGGCCAAAGAATTCAAAGGAAGAAGAGTAGTAACGTTGATCCTACTGAGCAAGGACTAACTACAGCTGCCATCAGACTAGCAGATGCATTTGCATACACAGACTGTGCACGTCTTCAGAAAGAGCTTCGTAGTATTATTGAACTAAGTCGAGAAGACGTAATGCGTGTCATGCTTTTATTGGGAGGTGAAGATAAGGATGTGAATATATTTTTTTAGTTGGATGAAGGCTTGAAGAAAGATTGGGCGATTTTATATCTGCGGAGGAAATTTTAGATTACTTTAGAAGCTAAAACAGAAAAAAGAAATTTAAAGAATGTTGAGACATTATTTATTTTCTTTAATTTATGTTAGTTATCAATTAATTAACTTATGATTCTTTTGGTTATCAAGATAGTTGTTGATTCAATTTAGGTGCGTCAAGTTGATTAATTGTCATTTCGATTCAAAATTGCATATTTTCAATTAGTATTTCATTAAGCACAACATATCCTTATGAAGTTATGCTTACTGAAATATTCTCTTTGGAGTACGACTGGTTTCTTAGCTCTGTTCTTGTTTATTTGTGACTCAGAATATGTTTGAATTCGTAGGACTGCAAAAAAAACTAGTAAAAAAATGAAAAAAAAATCATCAGTTATCAAACAACAGAAAATTGAAAAAGAAAATTTTTTCATGTGCAATCAAACAACAATGAGAAATTTTTTTAAGAAAATTTTCTACATAAAATTTGTTGAAGAAAATATTTTTTTCTCATTGAAAACTTTCTTTATTAATAGGAAAGAAAATGAAAAAATCATGGAAAATTGTTTTATTTTTTAAGTATAACAGTTTTTTGTGTTTGATACACTTGTAACTGCCCGGAGAAAAAAATTCACTTTCTAACTTTCCTCATTTATTTTTTCTTATTTTAGGATGAAAATTCTAGATTTTCTCTCCAAGAAACTCCATATACACCTAAACTCAACTCCTTTAACAAATAAAGGGGTTTAAACCTATTTTGTTTACATCACCAACAACAAAATGCACACATAAGAGAACACACAAGAGAGGCGACGACCAAGAGGGAGACCACGCGAAGGAAAGCTCGTGGTGACTTGTGAGGACGACGGCAGCGTGGATGGCTCCAACGAACCTCCAGCACGGACGACACTGACATACATGCCCCTTCAGCAGGCGAGGATGGCCTACAGGAACACAGACCTGCAGCAGCGAGGCGACGGACAACGACACTGGAGAGGTTCTGACGCGGATGGCCAGCAGCGACACAGACGCAGCTTGGTGGAAGCACTCGCGAAGAGCAAGCTTGAAGGAGGGGGTATCGTGGATGGCCAATGTGACACGGAGGACTCGACGCCGGCGGGGAGCAGCGGCTCCGGCGAGGACAAATAGCAGATCAATGACTCACGAAAAATTGAAAAAAAAATTTTCTCACGTGCAATCAAACAATAATGAGAAGTTTTTTTAAAAAAAAATTTCTACAAATAATTTGTTAAAGAAAATATTTTTTTCTCATGGAAAACTTTCTCTCTGATCAAACACACCCTTAATTAAATGAGTCATGAATGAGTTCGCTTTCGGTCGGATTTGAACCTGCAAATCAATCCATTGGATTGTGCATCGCGATTCACTTTCAACGTTGGATACTACGCAGCACAAACTAGACAAGCAATAGCATCATTTCAAGAGACCATTTTCTTCTCTTCTCCATCTCGGAAGCCAGAACAACAGCATTACAACCTCTCTTGGCATCATAAAAAAAAAGGGCGAATTCACTCATCGATCGCACACGATGACGATGACGATGACGATGATGATGATCTTGATCTCTCTGATCCAGCTGTCCTCCGCAGAGATCAAGAACCTGGAAATCGAATCCGACAACCGCCCCATGATCCTCTTCGAGAAGTTCGGATTCACCCACCACGGCTTCGTCCAAATCAAGGTTTACTCAGTCTCAACATCCTCGAGCTCCTCCCCTCCAGACCCCTCTCGCCTCGGCTTCTTCCTCCTCTCCGAAGAAGCCCTAATCCAAGTCCTCATCGAGATCGAACAAACCCCCAATTTCTGCGTCCTCGATTCCCACTACATCAACCCCCTCTTCACCTTCACAGACCTCAACTCTACCACTCTCTCCTACCAGAACACCTACCCCCTCACCTCCCCTAATGAGTACAGTCTCTTCTTCGCCAATTGCGCCCCCAATTCCCAGGTCTCCATGGCAGTCCACACCGAGATCTACAATCTCGATGATGGTGCAACCAAGGACTATCTTCCAGTTGGAGAGACTAACTTGCCGAGTTTGTTCTTCTTCTTCGCTGTCGCCTACTTAGGGTTTCTCGGTGTTTGGATCTACGTCTGCTTGGCTAACAGGTTGTCGATCCATCGGATTCATCTGTTGATGTCTGTCTTGATCTTGATGAAAGCCTTGAACTTGATCTGTGCGGCGGAGGACAAGCATTTTGTCAAGGTTACCGGGACGCCGCACGGCTGGGATGTTTTGTTCTACATCTTTCAGTTTATTAGGGTTACCTTGTTGTTCACTGTGATTGTGTTGATTGGGACTGGCTGGTCGTTTTTGAAGCCCTTCTTGCAGGAGAAGGAGAAGAAGGTGTTGATGATTGTGATTCCTCTTCAGGTTTTGGCCAATGTCGCTTCTGCTGTGATCGGGGAGACTGGCCCTTTTATTAGGGATTGGATAACTTGGAATCAGGTCTTCTTGTTGGTTGATGTTGCTTGCTGTTTCGCCATCATTGTGCCGATTTTATGGTCGATTAAGTCGTTGAGGGAGACGTCCAAGACCGATGGCAAGGCCGCCAAGAATTTGGCCAAGTTGACGCTTTTTAGGCAGTTCTACATTGTTGTGATTGGATACTTGTATTTCACAAGAATTGTTGTGTTTGCGCTGAAGACGATCTCTGCCTATAAGTATCGCTGGGTCAGCAATGCAGCTGAGGAGATTGTTAGTCTGGCATTCTATTTGATTATGTTTTACATGTTTCGACCGGTTGAGAGGAATGAGTACTTGGTTCTGGACGATGACGAAGAGGAGGCTGCTCAGAAGATTCTTCAGGAAGAAGAATTCGAATTGTGAACTGTGTTCTGTCACAACCGATATTATCCGTAATCAGACTATTGTGTTCGAGAGTTGGTTTCCAACACTTACAGGTCGAACTGGTGGTACAATGCTCAGCTCACTTATCATCACTCTTCCTGTAATAAGAAACAATAGCTTGCCCCCAGTTCTTTTCTTTTCCATAGCTTTTTATTGTTGTTGTTCTTCATTTTTTGTCTATTGTACTGCTAAATCTGAAGTTCAAAGTAATCTCTTTTTTTTTTTTTTTTGGTTTGCTTTTGTTTTTCCTTTATTTGCTTTGGTTTTGGTTTTCATTTCTATGGGCTGGAGACAAGAATTAGTTGAGGGTTTCTTATGCCGATTTATTCTTCTCACGTCCCCGATGAAACAATTATGGTTTGTGCGTTTGTGCAAAGCTTCAAAGCGGCACGTTTGGCCTCTCTTGTGAAAATACTATTACTAGTTTAAGTTTCAACTTGTAATCTTTTTCCTTTAAAGATTTATTCACTTTTTACTTTACATCATATGTGTTGTATGTAAGACTATTTAGTTTATGCGAGTTATTTATTTGGTGTGTATGCTGATCTTATTGAGGTGATTGTGTTGGCATTTGTTTACCAGTTTTATGTTTCTGTTTTTTGGTCTAAAGTGCATGATCTCAATTGGTGATTTTTTTTTTTCAGAACTCAATTTGTTATTGAGTTGTGGTGAAATAGTTGCTTTATTTGTTCGACCATGCAGTGTCGTGGTTGCAGTTTATTGAATGCTTCTAGAAACTGGATCTGAAGGGTTGGAGGAATCTCATTTTTTTTTGGGAAAGGTTGTTTTTTTTTATTGGGGTTTGGTGCCAAGATTTTGAAGAGAAAGCATGGATATGGAAAATAAACTACATAATTACAGCGTCTAGAGAGTTTTCTTGTGTGGATTCGAGTATTTATTTGGGGGGCTTGGTATAGTAGGTTTGATAGATAGTTTGAAACTTACCTGCTCAATGAACAAGTTTTTCTCCCTCGGCTCACTTTTCCAATAAAGAATTGTGTGTGTGTGTGTGTGTGTGTGTGTGTGTGTGTTTAGCTTTCAGGATCATAGAAAGTCTGATGATTAGGATGTGGATCTAGTTGAGGACTGGTGAAAAAAAAAAAAAAAAAAAAAACTGTTGATTTGTGACTTTCACTCTTAGGTGGGGGGATTAATGCAGAAAATTTTCCTTTACCTGCACAACCTTGCACCAATGGATTGGAATAATTGCAACAGCCACGGATGAGGAAGGGTCGGGATTCACACACACCACCCTGTACCAACAGATTTGAGCAACAGCCGAGGTTGGTGCCTCTGCTATGTGCCACTGTTTAAGATTTGGGTCGGCATGATATTTTTCTTAAGTTGCTTTTTAAGTTAACCTGTTAATGAGAAAATTAATCATGGTTTGACTTTTACAAGATATGATCCTGTTGACGTGTAGACTTCTAGTCAGGAAGTACCTAGGCTGTCTTTCTCTTCTACATCAAGTGATTTCGAGATTTGAGCACATTGACAGATGGTTCATGGTGCAAATGCAATTCTATAATGGTGTTGGTTTAGGTGTTTATGGTCTCTTTAGGTTCTAGTTTTTAAGTCCACAATTTCAAACTCTTGGAAATTACTTTTTCTACTAGTAGTGTTTTTTATTGTGATTTTTCTATTGTCAGGTTACCAATATTGAAAGCATGTGAAATGAAATACATTATTGGAACAAGGGAGACAGAAATTTCATGGTTGGGATGGTTCATTGTGCAACTGCATTTGTATTGCATCTCTTTAATATACTATGTATAGTCTCTCCCTTCTCCTATGTGCTCTTCTGCTATGTTGATCTGAAAATTTTTCACAACTTGCACACGAAAGGGGAAAGGGCAATATATAGTTAGACAAAGTTCTTTGTTATCCTTCTGCTTGCACAAAAACTGTGTCACATATTTGGTAGGAGTCCAACTTGCACGTGAAGAACTCAAACTAGTAGAGAGCAACTTTTTCCGAATTCACTACAGCTTCGTTCATTGTTAACCAACATCGACATTCAAACTTTTGAAACTCCTTGGTCTTTTCATTGACAGGCTTATTTTTGTTTCGATGGACGCTATGACAGAAATATAGGGCTAAGGGAGAAGAGTTTCAGCGCTTGCGTTGCATATATCTGCTCTTCTTCCTTTAAAATCAAATACCTAAACCGGCTATTAGCTATGCTAACCCTTGAATTTTGAGAGTCCTTGGCTTTAACAATTATTATTATGGTAATATCGCAGGCTAGGCATCTACATTATTGACGTATCCAGATATTTAGACAACTTTGACTCTCCTGATGTAAGTTGTGTTGTACTTTACGCTTAGGGTAAGGCTTATTTTACAATCTCAGTGGTGAATCAATAGCATGTCATTTGAATTAGATAGGGAAACTATGACTTCCTGGCAACTGGTTTTGATTGCAACTCAGATACCTATTTTCTATGCCTGAGGACATTGCAATGGACGGAGATTTTTAATTCCTTATTTTGTTTCTTGTTTACATGGGAAATTTTGGGGATTTAAACCAGCCGATGATTATGTGCCCTTCATTTGTCTTTCTCAATGTGGATCCTATTGACTTGGAATTCTAATTTAGAAGTTTTCTTTTATCAAAGCCTTTATCCACGTCATTCTGCTACTTTTGACTTGGGGGGGGGGGGGGGGGGGGGGGGGGGGTTTCCAAAAAGTGGGGTGGAGATAGTAATATGGTACTTTACTTTTAAATTCCAAAACTAAAACTAGGGTATAACTCCTTTTGAAAAGGATGTGTTGATGATGAGGTGGCATGCATGGTGGTGAGGTGAAAGACATTTGTTCTTTTGAAAAAGAGCTATCTATACGAAATTATACACTCTATGAATGACTCTTTTTGAAAATGAGCTATCTATATAAAATTTTTGGCCCTATGAACGACACGTGCATATGGAGATGGACGACCCGCGACACTCGCGTATCTCGAGGTTGACAACCAATGTAAGCAACACGCACTCATATCGACGCGGATAACCCATGCAGCTGAGGTGGAGATTTCATGCAAATGTGTCTCGAGCACGCAAACGTCACACGTATCTCCTGGTTAACAACACATGAAAACGCTACGCATGTATGTCGAGGTGGGGCGCAAACTATTCAAATGTCACACGCATATCTCGAGGTGTCGACAACTCATGCAACCTCGTGCAATCCATGCAAACCATGTCAATCCATGCAAACCATGCGAATGTCAAGCACATATTTCGAGGTAGACACCACATGCAACCTGTTGTTGTCCATGCAAACCATCCAAATGTCATGCACGAACTCGAGGGGGATAAGTAATGCAAACGTCAGACATGTATCTCGAGGTGGACAATTCATGCAAACGTTATGCACTTATCTCAAGGGGACAACTCATGCATATCCACTACAGACCATGAACCCCATGCAAACGTCACGCACGTATCGCGAGGCAAACAATATTTTTTGTTATGTCCCTCAGAATGACAAATACCACAATGATGGCCAGTACCCCGAACCCACGTGGCAAGTACACACTAATAGCTCATTCGGAAAGCGCTATTTGTGTGTACACACAAATAGCCCATGTGTTCGGCCCATGTCCATGTGATCATCCTACGTGGACGTTTACACGAATAACACCTTTTAGGAATGCGCTATTCATGTAAACACTGTCCACGTATGAGAGCCATACACTGATAACGCCTTTTGAAAAGGCGCTATCAATGTAAAGCCGTCCTACATGGACCGGACACATGGATATGCATGTGTCCATGTCAGCCGGAAAAACTCACCCAACTGATATGCGCCTTTTGTATAGGCGACATAGCCTAATTTTGCAATAAAAAAAAACCACACTTATTTTACTCGTTTAAACTAAAAACTTTTATATTTTTGTAATTTTTTCTTTGAGTGGTGCTCCTGCGGAAGAATGAATATAATCCAAAGAGGTTTTATTAGAAAAAAAAATCTAGAGTTCTTTTCAGTTTGAATTTGCAGTGAGCTTTGCTTGCCTCTGTCTTTTCTTGAGCTTGTTGTTGAGTTGCTCTCATGTTCGTTGGGATTTTTGGCTGAAAGGCTTAAAGCGGACCGGCATTGCTGATCTGAAATGCATGATGCAGCATTACTTCACTCAGAAACTCTAGGGCATGAATGGTGGGCATTCTCTTCTTGAAATTAGTCTGACTGCCAAGGTCCTTGAATGTGCTCTTGCAGGGGCCACACAGTGGCATAGAGTTTTAGTTAGTTAGCAGTTCAGATTACAGTTTAGGCATATTAGTTATTTAACTGTGACCTTGTGCAGGGGTCACATTTGTCTGATGGATTCCAAGTTTTTACCTGAATGAGTTATTATTTTCAGTTTGTATCTATTGCTGCTATAATTTTGTCGTTTTTCACAAAGTGAGACTTAATCTCTTAGTTTTCATTTTGAATCTATATCCAAGGTTGTTAATGTTATTTAGTCGGTCCACACAATGATTAGCCACCCGATCGAACATATTGCTCTGGCCTCGCTACACATTGCTGATAGAACACTGATTTTGATCTATTGAATTGAGAGACAACAACGATTAGAAACTCGAAAGTAACCCCAGAGAAGAGTCTTAAAACTCTCTCACCCAAACTCCTAAGAGTTCCCCAATTACATTCAAGATGACAAGATGCCCACTCTCACTCACTCACCCTTATTTATAGTCTTTTCTTTCTAAGTAACTCTAAATGAGACTTTATATGGGATCCTATCATTACTCCCCCCTTAAACATCCACCTTGTCCTCAAGGTGGAAAGAAAAAGAAATGAAAAAACAGTAGGAACATAGTCCAAGAATGCGAGGAAGCAAAGATGCCAAGAAAACAAAGCAAGGCACAACATTTCCCAATGACGTTTCATCAAACATCCGATATGCGATCGCAATTGGCGTCAAAAAACATATAGAAACCAATCGAGAGAGTGCATATTGGAGGTGTAACCATGCTAGGATCCATATGACCCTTGTAGTAACAAAACGAGGAACACAACTCGGTGCCGAAGTGATGGTTTTCTTTGTCATGGACTTGGTGAAAATGAGGACCATGCAAAAACCCATAGCAATCTTATCCTAGGCCAAGGAATAGGAACCCGCTTCTCACTTGACCATAAGTTGAACAATGAGGATACTCCAAAACTCGTTAATCGCATCACCACAAGGAAATCAAATGTTTGAATTGGGCAAGTCACTCCCCAATACCCATGGCGTTTGTCAGCATGAACAACCTCAAGATCAACGAGCAAAAGAGCAAGGCCCGTCTGATGAAAGACAAATTGAACATATTCAACTCCACCAATGTCTTTGATAAGAGCAAGGGAGAAAATTGGAGCAAAGAAACCCAACCTAATAGCCACCAAAAATGGATCCATCCAAGGAGTAAAACTTAGCGTGCTTCTCATAAGTATGCAATCCCCAATCACTAAACTTGGGTTATTATTTCCCAATTTGCATCTAATTGTGAGGTCATGGAAAGTGACCCTAAAGATGAGCACAGACAAAAGTGTGAACACTCCATATAGAACGAAAGTCCCCGGATAGGAACCCATATGCCGAAACCAATTGCAAAAATCACAAGTCTTAAAATACGGCCCAAAAATGAGCGTCACCAAGGTATGAGGGATGGTGTTGGATACCAATGGGATGCAAAACAGAACTCCAAGAAGTGAAGATGAAGTGATCTCGGTTGGATGATTCTCGAAAGGCCGAAACACATGCGCAAGTCGAAGAGAAAGAAACCACCACCTGCAGTATACATTAAGGCTCATATTGTCTACACGAGCATGACAATAGTGATGGACGCGATGCAGTAGCCACGAAGGAGGTCTTGGCGGTGGCCATGGTGGCAGAGGTAGGGCGGCAAAGAGATCGTCGCTCGACAACACGAGAGAATATATCTCAATCAAACCCTTCCTAAGCATGAACAAATCTGGTGGATCTAGGTTTTTAGTGCCCTTAGAGTCCTTGATTTGATTCATCGAAGCATAGAACAAGAAAGAAATAGACGCCATGGAAGTCTCGCAACACCTTACCAGTTTTAGATCGGTGGATCTAAGAGTTGAACGAGAGGTGCTTCGATCTCGTGATGTCACCCTTCGGATCTCTCGAGTTCACCGTGATTTGAAGTCAAATGAATGTTGCTTCTCTAGATCTGGATCATCAACAATCGAGATGCACCTTGGTTGCCACTAGATCCGAATCTTCAATTTCTTTGCTCCCATGTCCTTGTTGATTCGATCCCTCGATGACGAAGGAGTTCGTCAAGCCTCTCATTCAAACCTCTAAACATAAACCTCACCTCAGATTTAAGCTCCCCAATGGATACTTCAATGGTTGAAATCTTCTTCAGCTCCTCTTTAATTTGATCTAATCGAGCTTCCATTCGATCTAATCGAGCTTCCATGTTTGAAAGTGTGCTTTGATACCAATGATAGAACACTGATTTTGATCTATTGAATTGAGAGACAACAACGATTACAAACTCGAAAGTAACCCCAGAGAAGAGTCTTAAAACTCTCTCACCCAAACTCCTAAGAGTTCCCCAATTACATTCAAGATGACAAGATGCCCACTCTCACTCACTCACCCTTATTTATAGTCTTTTCTTTCTAAGTAACTCTAAATGAGACTCTATATGGGAGATTTTTTTCCCAAAGTACAATACATTTTACTTTAAAAGAGGTAAATAGGTGGGTTTTCTTTTTTTTCCCAACACTAGGCAATAACGCCTTCTCAAAAGGCGTTATTGCTGATGTGGATTTTTTGGGTTTTTTTTTATTGCGCAGAAAAGCCACGTGGACAGAGATAGCGCCTTCGGAGAAGGTGCTATCGGGTATTGGTACGTCCACATGGATCCACGTGGCGCCACGTGGACTCCCTTAACCAATAGCGCCTTCTCCGAAGGCGCTATTAATATGAATGTGTCCACGTGGACACACGCAGACACTTTTATTGGGGTGCGCTGATAGCGCCTTCTCAAAAGGCGCTATCAGCGCACCGTTCTTCTTCTTCCTGAGACGAAACCGACGCAGAGAATTTCCGCGTCGGTTTCGCTAGGGATGCAGGGGGAGGGGACAAGGGTAAGGGACGTAGGGGTCACGGGATTACTAGTAATCCCGTGACCCCGCATGATCATTGGAGCCCCCTACATAAGGAGGGACTGGGAGCTCGGTGGAGAGAAACCGCGGAGGAGTGTGAACGAGGACGGAGGGACAGAGCAGAGGACGTAGCAGCGGCGGAGGAAGGTCGACGCGAGCTGAGCAGGCCGGAGAGCGGACACGAGTGTAAGGGGAGCAGGAGGTCCGCGGCGAGAGGTGAGCGAGAAAAACAGTGATCGATCGATCACTGTTGCGCGGAGCGCAAGTGGGAGCTTGGGGAGCGGAGCGGAAGCGCGACGGCGGTGCACCAGTCGTGCCATTGGAGGAGAAGGAGGAGGTCCAGTGAAAGAGGAGGAGGTATGCACGGGAGGAAACCATAAATTTTTGTTGTTGAAGTATGTGTTTTTAGTTTGTTTAGTTTAGCTTTGTGTAGTTTGGTTTAAGTTTGGTTAATAAGTTTAGTTAGTTAGGTGATGTTTGTTAGTTAATTAAGTTTGATTAAGTTAATTTGATTAAGTTAATTTGATTAAGTTAGTATAAGTTAGTTTAGGTAGTTTGTTTTTGTGTACTTACTTAATTAAGTTTGTATAAGTTAGTTGGTTAAGTGAGTAAAGGTAATTTACTTGTTCTAAGTTCGTTTAAGTTTGTTAATAAGTTAATTACGTATGTTTAACTTTATTTCCTATGTTTAAGTTAGGTTAGTCATTTATGATAAAGTTTGTATAAGTTAGTTTGTTAAGTTTGTTATAACTTAATTTAGTTTAGTTAAGTAGGTTTAGTTAATTACGTTTAGTTAATTAAGTTCGTTTGGCGTATTTTAGTTAATTAAGTTCCTTAAATTTATGAATTTCATAAATTTAGTAAACCATAGCAATGTTGAATTGCGAATTAACACCTACCTGCATGCAAGCTAATAAGAAGCTAGAATTAGTATATGACTTGAAAGTAATAGAGAGGCGCCAGTTTTAACACGGCCAACCATATGACTTGAATCGCAATTACACCAAACACATGCATGCTAATAAAATACTATAATTACTATATGATGTGAAAGTAATAGAGAGACGCCATTATTAACAACGGCCAACCATATATGTTATATTTTGGTTAAGGTTAGTTAAAGCCCAAAATTTTATTAAACCTTATATATAGTATACTAAGCTCATTTGGACTTTGAGTTCGATTTAGATCCACGTAAGTTTCATGAACACATCTACAATTTTTGTTAGCCGATTTATTACACTCGTTGTGGTCTACAATAATGAAAATACAAGGTATTGCAGGAATATTACGTTGCAGCGGAAAACGAGAGGAAACAAGTAAGTTCATTAATTTAGTATTTTCATATTAATATATTTGGGTTATGGTTTGGGTTTGCATGATATATAGGGACATTCGTATTTTGTTTATGCACAACGGTTCATATGTTTATTTATTGAACATTATTACACAGAAAATGTCAGTGTGAAAGAATGAGTATGCTCTGTAGTTGCACTATTATTGCGATCTTCTACATCAGAAAGTTCGATTGCGCTATATAACGACATGATTGTTTTTTCTAACCTTCTATATAGTTGTACTTTGCAATGGATCCAGGTCCTTGAGATCCATCACTTTGTTGCAACTCCAATCTACTCACTTGATCGACGCGAACCTGGAGGGCGAGGTAAGGCCAATTGACATCATTGCGTCATATTTACAGCAATAATCTACTCGAACATACTTTAATACATTTTCAATGACAAGGTGTACGAAACAATGCGCGTACGTCGAAGACGTGGGGTCGTCGATCGAACGATGCAATATCATTCTAGGATGATCCCATATCTTCGTTCCAGCGAGTTCTATGGGATATCTCGGGTAGCATTTTTCAGCCTTGATCGGGCTTTGATTACTGCGTTTGTAGAGAGATGGCGCCCTGAGACGCATACATTTCACATGCATTATGGGGAGTGCACAATTACACTCCAAGACGTGCAGGTGCAGCTTGGATTACCTATTGAGGGTATGCCTGTGACGGGAACGACAGACGCAGACTATGTTGATGTCTGTGAAGGGCTACTTGGACGAACTCCTGGTGAAGATGACATCGTTGGTTGTAAACTTAAGGTCGATTGGCTTGAGCGCAACGTTCCAGCAATAGATGATCAAAGCGATGAGGAGTCGGTCCAACGTTACGTTCGATCGTACATACTACAACTCATCGGTGGTTGTCTTTTCGCCGACTAGTCCAATCGATTCGTACATTTGATGTTTCTACCTTTGTTGGAGGATTTCCAAGTAGCAGGCCAATATAGTTGGAGTGCATGTTTGGCATATTTGTACAGGGAATTGTGTCGCGGATCTCGCGCAGGGGCACATGAGGTTGCTGGCGCCTCCATTCTTGTACGACTGTGGGCATGGGACAGATTTCCATTCATAGCACCGGCGTCATGCGTGTATCTAGAGCACAACAACGAACGGTGGATGGCCAAAATATGCTTATGGACGTTCCACTCGGACACAGGTATTAAAGTCGATTTTTCATTACTTTGCAAATAATTCTTGTCCATCTTCATTTATCATAACTTATTGTTTCCTACACAGATGGCTCGATGCATTTTCGGTTTCACAAAATGCGACGCACGTCGTATCGACATACCGTGATGCACTCGACTCTCAGAGGCATGAGGATGATGTGGTGTGGCAACCATATAATGAACTCATGGGGTCTCTTCTCGAATACTGTACAAATGGTCAAGGCAGTTGGCTATCGACGTGTCCCCTTATTTGTTTCCACATTGTGGAGTGGCATCGACCAGAAAGGGTCATGAGACAATTCGGCATGGTACAAGTAGTGCCACCTAATTGTGCTTACGACGCCCAACTGCATCGCATCGAATTGCGTGGACATCATCATGAAAATTGGGTTACTTTCCACGCAAGCTACATAAACATGTGGGAAAATCGTGGGGACACCATCGCGACGGCGACACTGAATGAAGGGCATGACCATCAAGACTACATGACGTGGTATCGATCGGTCACTAGGAGATTCATAGGACACGACGGGGCGTTACGTGACTACTCGATATTATTTTAACTCTTACTTTTTCTCAAACATTTAATATTTTATATTGCGTGATTTGAGGTCTTATTTTGTTTATATCAGCGTAACTTGGTGCATCAACTTAGGCGTGTGTTTATTGAGGATGAGTACGAGCAAGGTCTTGCTGCCCTTGAGGAAGGGATTAAAATTTTGGACGAAGATGAAAGACAAAGGTCAAATCTTTCGCATGACGGAATTGACGTCCAACAAGACATAGATGAGGATAATGAACAAGAAGATGAAGAAGACGATCAGGGCGAACCAAACATAGAGGTGAGAAGAAGACGAACACGACCAGAGACTGTGCGGGAACGCACCAGACGTCCTCGACCGCCACGTTCATCTACTCAGACTGAGATTGCTGCAGAGGGTAGTATACCTTCTCCTCCAGCACGTTCATCTCGTTCGAGAGTGAGTAGAAGAGAGAATGTTGGCGAGAGTAGTCATTCTTCTCATGGGTACATTCTGCATCTTCCACACCCCAACGGAACCTCAAATGTTTGTACCAGCCGCCAAGCGTGAATCTTCCTCCTTACCATTTTGATCCTTACGCACCGGGCCTTCGTCTTCATATGTGGACCATGGAATGCCTCATCATCAAACGTATCCATCACTGCCTCCATACATGCCTAGTCCATATACTCCTACTCCGTATAATTACAATACGGCGTATAGTGGAGACCCTTTGTTCATGAACTTGTTGACCATGCCGCAGCCTCATGTTCCATTCCCTCAACCCCATGCTGGAAGCCAGTATTTCGGGATGGTTCCACCTCCTATTTTTGGTAGCATGAGTAGCAGAGGTGAGTCGAGTCAAGAACCACAGGAAACGCAACAATCTACTCGACGTGATTCATCGCAAGACTAGCTACCTCAACAAGCTCAACCGGATGTACAAACACATCGTCCAACTAGACAAAGAGTACGTCCGGTTTGCTTCACCGAGGAACAACGTCAACGGAACCGCCGAAATAGACCTGCATGATGAGTTTACTTGATGTCATGGTGATTTGTAAATACCTTATATTTTGGGTTCACGAAGTACGTGTATTCGACCTTCTCATTGAATTAACTTATTTCTCATGTTTTCCATATTATTATAATGTCGTAGATTTGATTAATCTTCAATAGTTAGTTTAGTTTGTTAAGGTTAGTTTAGGTTATATGTATAATTTAACTTAAGTGGTTAGCTTAGTTAGTTAGGTGTCGGTGGTTAGGTTATATTAGTGTAGTTTGGTTAGGTTAATTAGGTTAGTTACTTAACGTAGTTTAGTTTAGGTGTTGAGGTTATGTTGGTTTAGTTTCGTTTGGTGGTTAACGTGGATCATTTTTTGGTTGTTTGTTTAGTTAGTTAAGTTAGATATTTTACTTCACTAAGTATGTATTGTTTAGGTGGTTATGTCAGTTAAGGTGAGTTAAGGTTACTTAGGTTACTTCATGTTAGTTAGTTTAGTTTGGTTAGTTCCATTTTGTTAGTATGTTTAGTTTGCAATTAAGCTAGTTCGAGTTAGTTATTTTAGTTTACTTAGTTTGTATTGTTAGGTGGTATGGTTAGTTAAGGTTAGTTAGTTTAGTTTGTCGGTTAGTTTAGTTTGGTTATGTTGGTTAGTTAGTTAGGTTAGTTAGTTGAGGTTTGTTACTTACTTAGTTTAGTTTGGTTTTGTTAGGTTAGTTTTGGTTACTTAGTTTACTTTATTTTAGTTAGTTATTTACTTAGTTACTTTTTAAGTTAGTTAGTTAGTTTAGTAAGTTACGGTTACTTACTTTAGTTTGTTATTACCTTTTGTTTGGTTATGTTAGTTAAGGTTAGTTAGTTTACTTTGGTTAAGGTTAGTTATTTAGTTTAGTTTGGTTTGGTTAGTTTAGTTTGTTTAGGTTAGTTTAGTTGAGGTTTGTTAGTTACTTAGTTTAGTTTGGTTTAGTTAGGTTACTTAAGGTTACTTAGTTTACTTTAGTTTAGTTATTTAGTTAGTTAGTTAGTTAGTTAGTTAGTTTAGTTTGGTTAGGTTAGTTAAGGTTAGTTTGATTAGTTTAGTTTGCTTACTTTAGGTTATTTAGTTAAGGTTACTTAAGGTTCGTTTAAGGTTAGTTAGTTAAGGTTAGTTAGTTTAGTTTGTTAGTAAGTTTAGTTTGGTTACGTTTATTAATATTAGTTAGTTTAGTTTTCGTGGTTACTTAGTTAGTTAGTTACTTAGTTAGTGAAGTTAAGTTAGTTACTTAGTTATTTAGTTAGTTCGAGTTAGTTAGTTATTTAGTTTTGTTTACTTTGGTTTGATTAGTTAAGGTTTGTTAGTTTAGTTTAGTTTAGTTTACTTTAGTAAGTTAGTTAGTTAGTTAGTTACTTATTAGGTTAATTGGTTAGGTTAGTTAATGTTAGTTAGTTTAGAAAAGAGAGTTGAAGGTTGAAACCAATGTATATATATGCCTATTCATAATTGGTTTCATTTTTATACAAATATAAACTCCTCATATGCATATTCAAATTTGGTTGTAATCGTCGATATCGCTCGACTACGACGATTGACGACGGCTATCAGCGATTTAACGGAGCGGCCGAATACGACGCTGTCAGTCAAAGCAGCTCATGGTGACGGCCAGCGGCGGTGGCGGACAGTTTATTCAGTACAGTTGGTGACGTGGCAGTGACGGGGCGGTGACGTTGCATTGACATGGCGGTGGCGGACAGTTTGTTAAGCCCGTTTAATTAACTCCAATTGGTCGCCACGTGGGCGCCTCGTCGCTACCTCAACTCACATTTACGATAACGCCTTTTGAAAAGGCGTTATCGTTAAATGTGGGTTAGAAGAAGGTGACGCAACGTCCACGTGGCTGCCACATGTACAGATAGCGCCTTCTCAAAAGGCGCTATCTGTACAAATCCAATCCACGTGGACGCCACGTCACCTCGAAGTAAATCATCTACACCCAATAACGCCTTCCCAAAGGGCGTTATTGCCTATTCCCGTAATAAAAAAAAACCCTCCCTATTTTGTGAATAAAATTGTAAAAATACCCTAGTTTTCGAAAAACCCCCTATATGGGATCCTATCAATTGCCTCCGTGCAAACTCTCGTAGTCACAGCACTGCAACAGTGGCGGGTGAAAATTTAGTTGGAGAGCGAACTTTAAACTACACCTGTCCGTAGGGACTATTGAAGTCCCTGATTTGACAAACGCCAAGGCACGCAAACCCCATTCTCATGCTGGCATAAATCTTCGTGTTGGATTAACTTGAACTTGCCGTTATCAGTCTTAGGAAGACGATTGATAGTATAACATGGTGAAAGAATTGACTGGCAATGCATCATCCTACCCTCAAAAATAAAATGAATTGACTGACAAAGCATGATCTTACCCCCAAGAGAATTTTTTCCACTCCTATAAATTTAAGAAAAGTACGTAACTGATGCTGCGATTTGTGATTCAAATTTAATGTATGTGGAGTAAGTAAAATGTGTCTACATAGATCAAGTTAACTGAATGTATATGCGGCATACAGAGTGATTGATGTTAGTTATGGGAAGTAATGCAGAGAGTTTGTAATGGAAGAGATGAACAACCAAGGAGAACACTCAAAACTTAGAGTTCTATTGATATATGATTTCAAAATTGAAAATGTAATGTCTTTGTTCTCACAGAAAGTCTATGTGGGCATAGACAACAACTTAGTATTTATGGGTGTTGTGGGCACATATATAAGTTTCTGACTTTGCAAGCTGGGCACAGCAACAAGTAAATAAAAAAAAAAGTTTTGCAGTAAAGTAAATAACACGGACAAATTGTTTACGTAGTTCGGACCTCCCGTCCTACGTCTGCAAGGCCACACCCAGGTGTAAGATTCACTAAGTAATAAAGAGTTATTACAACCTATACAACAAAACTCTTCACTTGTTTTCTCTCACGTTGGTGATCCCTCACCAAGTCCTATTGTACTAATCACTCCCCTATCTTTAGGCTCTTAAACTAGCATCTCTAAGATCCCGATCCCCTTAGAGTTCAAGATGGTACAAGATCCCCTCGGAGTGTAGGCTAAGTCCCCTTAGCCGGTATGTATGTGAATACAACTCATGAGATGGTGCTTTTATGGGCACTTTTGCTTTTATAATAATAACACAAAAAAATAAAGTGATTAAAATCAATACAGTGGCTGATGAGCATAGAACAATATATAGAGAAGGCTTGTGGACGTTTTTGACTTTGTTCCTTCTCATTTAATGAATTGGCACCAAGGTGTTTTAGGACACTTCTTTGATTGGAATCTCGAGTTTCCTTGTTCTTGGATTTGATTGCGATACAAAGGGATGTCCTTCCTTGTTTGCTGATTCTTGTCTTTCCATAAAGATACATAAAATATCTAAAGATCTTGCATATATGATGATTGCATATGTGGCAGCTAACAAGGCATAACTACACAAGTAACACCTCAATTGATTTGTCAGTAACATAAGGTAATTCAATAGCTCGTGACACCCGAAGTGTGACACACAATAACAACATTAAGGGACTTTGTATTTCAACAATCTCCCCCTCTGTTATTGTGTGTTACAACTTAGTGTATAGATTAGATATACAAAACGTGTGCAAAAATAATGTTATTGTAAACACAATCATGCCAAACGTTAGTGTAAAGATCAAACATAAATTCTAAATTTCAAAACTAAAATATCAGTGAGGTTCAACCACGACAGATTAAGTAAATAACCAAATGAGAACTTTAAACTAGTTGTGTTACTTCCCCTACTCTATATCTAATCTTAGTTCCCCCCTTTATGGACAGACAAAAATAAAGGGTGATATGGGCGAGGCGGAGTTGTTCATCCAGCAGACACGAAGATGTCACGAAGCATTTGTCTTGCTTAAGATAGTCCAAATAAAGTTAGGAGAGTTATGCATCCTGGTCATCAGTCATGAGAATAGGAACTAGAGATGAGGAGTCACCGTGATGGGCAGATGTGCCCACAATTGCTGATGGACTAGTGGGAGGAGTGAGAGAAGGATTTGGTGGAAAAATCAGTGCCTCTGTAGGATACGCAACTGGTTCCAATAAGTCAGTGGAGGCAGGCAAATCAGCAAGATGGGGATAGGAGTCTTGAGAATGGTGGAGCGAATGGTGCGGACACGAGCCTCCATAATGACATCAAGAGGCACAGTGAAGACGTCTTCAGTAGTGAGAAGTGCAGTAATCAAACAAGGGAAGAACAACTTATTCAAAGATTTCCTATTGTGTACACGAAGGTAGATAACCCTGAACGACATGTGCAAATAGTTTACAGTTGCACCCTGACCAATGGCATAAATATGGAGATAGTCCTCCGGAAGAACCGTGGCATCGTATTGGACAGGAAAAAGATTGTGAGTGCCATTAATGAAGAGAGTGAGGTAAAGGGTTATGAAATTCAAGGCAGCGAGACGTGCTCCCCATTGACCTTCAAGGACTCGATTACCCGTTAGAGTAGATGTGACAACATTGATGTCCAGATTGGCACGAAACCCTCGATGGATGGGAGTCGGGTGAGTCATTGTAGGTGGGAAGGCTAAGTAATTTGTTAATGGTAAAATGGGAGAATCGACATACTCGGCCACAAATGTAGACATGATAAAAATGAGGAGAAGAAAGATCAGCAATATGGGAGGATAAGCTAGCGTAGAATTCCCTAACAAGGTTTTCATTGTACGTACATGGAAAAGTAAAGAGACGCAGTATTCCTCTTGCCTCCAATAATTGACATACCTTGAAATGCTTGTAAGTCTTCTCATCCAACCGTTGTTCAAAGTGGAATTTCACCTCGACGAGATCGTTATAGAGTGTTTTCGCATCCCAAGTGAAGAATCGGGAAGATGAGGCAACCGAGGCATGAATGTAAGTGGATGGTGAGACCACAGACTCGGACTCAGGGTGAGGCGATAGTGGATCCGTAGATATAGTCTCAGGATTAGATGGGGGTTCTGCTGTGGGAACAGATGTAGGGGTAGACCCAGGACGAGATTTAACTCGTTCTATCATATTGAACCAGATGATATCGACGGCGAGGTTGATACTCGGTGCGAGGCATTATGGAAACAAGGGCAGAGCCTGTGAGCATATCATGAGGATCTCCTCCAGCAGTAGCATGACTGAGGTCAGCATTGGATGACGAAGGAGGCGGAAGACGAAAGATAAGAGGCAGTTGTGAAGCTTCTTTGAGTCGACGAAATTAGGTCCGAAGAGGATAAGGAAAGGTTGGTATGTTGTTGAGAGCCTTAGAATGGCGAGTGGAGACCATTGTGCAAGCAATGGAGAAGAAGTGAAGGGCACGAAGGAAAATTCTTGAACGACAGGAGAGGCAATTAGAAGAGGTGATGGAGAAGATGAATAGGCTGTTTAGACATGATAGAGCATTAAAAGCAAAAACCAAGCCTAATTACGTGTTCAACTACCCATGCCACGTAGGCGCCACATCATACTTTGTTATAAGAAAAGTTACCTTGGAGTGACTTTAGTGAAAGGCATACCATTTATACCCAATTAAGTGAGAGAGGGATTTGAAGAATCTAAGAGTTATGGAAACTTCTCTCCAAGAGAAAGAGGAAACGATTGTTAAGGATAAATAAAGTTATGGAAACTGAATATTCTATTAATCGGCCCACCCTTTTTTATTTAAATAAACTAAAAAGAATGTTAATTATGGAAAGAAGGGGGTTGACATAGTCCTAATTCACCGCAAAGAAATTCAAATCGCGATCCATCCAATGCCTTGGTAAAAATATCGGCTAATTGTTTCTCAGTGCCTAAGTGCTCAAGTATGAAAACTTTTCAATCAATTAAATCACAAAGAAATATGAGATTAATGTGCTTAGTGCGAGAGTGTTTTCTTGGGTTTTTTAGATGTCAATAATACTCTTGTTATTATAGAAAACAGTTAGTTGTGCCTACGGAACGGTGTAATCACCAAGCATTTGGCACATACAAAGGAGCTAAGTGCAACATTGGCCCACAACAATGTATTCAGCCTCTGCAGTAAAGAGAGAGATTGAATTCTATTTTTTATTATACCAAGAAACAAGATTAGTGCTAACATAAAAATAGTCACCTGAAGTACATTTTTATCATCAATATTTTCTGCTCAATCTGCATTACTAAATCCAGCTAAGCATAAATTAGATTCGTTAGAGTACCATAAACCATAAGTTAATGTGGATGCTATATAATGAATGATACGTTTTACTGCAATAAGATGGGATTCTCTCGGGCATGCTTGATAGCATGCACATACACTGACAATGAAACACAAATCTGGTCGACTGGCTGTTAGGTAGAGTAAGCTACCAATCATGCTTCGGAACAATTATAGATCAACTGATATGTCCACAACATCCTTAGTGAGCTTGTTGCTTGTACCTATGGGTGTGCGCACTTGTCGTGCATTATTGAGACCAAACTTCTTCACAATGGTTTCAACATACTTACTCTGAGAGATGAAAGTTCCTTATGGACTTTATTGAATTAGCAGTCCAAGAAATTTTTTTAACTCACCAACCATACTAATCTTGAATTCAGTCTGCATGTTTGTGATTAATTCTTATACCAAGAAAGGGGAGGTTGATCCAAATACTATGTCATCTACATAGATTTATGCAATGAAGATAGCGAAAATGAACAATGTTTTGTCAACTCCTCCTCTTTGATACCCCTTATGTAATAGATAGGTGGTGAGTCTCATGTCAAGCTCATGGAGCTTGTTTGAGGCCGTAGAGAGCCTTGTTGAGGTGATAGACATGATCGGGGTGATGAGGGTCAATGAAACCCTTTGGCTGCTCAACGTGCACTTCAGCAGTGAGGATACCATTGAGGAAGGCACTTTTAACATCTATTTGTTGGAGAGCGATATTCATGTTACATGCATAGACCAAAAGAAGTCTAATTGTCACGGCCCAAATCTTTAACCCTCGTTTTAATTCCTTAATCAGGGTCATCGACCCTTGACGTGGGACCTACACTGCGATACGTGCGCCGACCGAAGCACGTGGTCGAGCTATATCATATTTTTGTATTGATGTGTGCCTAGTGTTATGTATTTTGTAGACTTACTAAGTCGGTTTGTACAGTTATAGGCGTCGAGACGAGAGTGGGGACACGCCTCGAGTAACGTGCGAGCGGGGAACCGGGTAGTTAGCATTTTGGTAAGTCTTATTTAATACTAATATGAAATAAGGAATTACTTATAAGCATATGGTTGTGTTTGTTAATGTAAATCAAATTAAAGGCCTATAGTTGAGTAAATTAAATGGAAAGCATAAGATTGGTCTAGAGATGCACATTGAGACATGTAGGAACTAGGTGAGTAATGAAATGGTGTCACTTGAGATTGAGTTAGTGGGAGTTAGTGGGATATATGACAAAGGTGGACCATTAGATATTCCTAGGGTTACATAAATCCATGAAGACTACGGGCTAGGAAGGAACATCACCTTAATATATATTATTAGTGATCAAACAACATGCAAACCAAATCACTCATTCATTTTTGCTGGAGAAGAAGAAGGAATTGTTGGAAATGAGTGAATCATCAAGGTGTTGAAGGAATCCATTAGAGTTGGTGAGAAATTCTCAAGCTAGGATGCTACATCAACTATGTAAACATCATTTTAGTTGAAATTAGAACAAGTTCTGGTTTTAGGCTAATTTCATATAGTAGAAGATTGAGTATTTGCAATTAATTTATATATTTGGGTTCCTCATCTCAAGCTTATAATCCAAGTATATTTAAGTTCTTAATTTGGTTTTGAAATCATAAAGACATGAATTTTTGAAGTTGCAACACTAAAACTAGAATTCTGCATGTTGTATTAGGAATCAACCTGAGTAATTTGGTCATAATTTACCCATTTTAGATCCAAATTGATCCAAACCAGTGGCATTTGAAAGCTTAATTAAAAAGTAATAATTTCTATTAACTAAAAGTATTTTGATTCAAATGTTTCTATGTCCAAACATGCTCTACAAGCAGGTACTGAAATTAAAAAGGAAAGTTTTGAAACTAAATCTGTTAAGGGCATAACTCCCTAACTAATTATCCAAATGAGTTGATCTTTTAGTATGTTGTATTTGAATATATTCTCTGCTTCGTGAACAAAAATCACATTTTCAGGAACTGTATATTGGGAGAAATAGATTTTCTAATCCGCTGGTTGGATTAAGTTCCAATTAGACCTATGTCTAGTAAAATCATGATATCTCCTTCATTCTAAATTTGAATTTTGCAAACTAAACCTTTGTAGAAAGCTAAGAGAGAGACTAACAATAATTGTAATGGTAGAGTATTTTGATATTTTGACCGTTTCATGCCTAAAAACTGCATTAAAGTGTAGGACTGAAATTGAAACTTAATTTAGACTTTAGGGACTGATTTAGGAAGATTGATTTAGAGTCTATTGAACCAATTTAAATACACAATAAACACCACTAAATTGAGCTTAAACCAACTATATTTGAACTAATGAGATACCAAACTCAGGAACCTAGGAAAAGGGTACGGGAGAGCGAATATAAGATTTGAAGTATCGGGAGCCGATAGAGCTTGGACTTTACTTTGTTGTTGTGAGTATACCTAATGACAACTTTACTTGGCATTTCATTTCTATTAATTGATGTCCTTGCATAGTCCTTTTGACTATTTTGCCTTTTATTCTTATATCATGTGCTCTTTGTGTCTATGCTCACTTGATGAGTCTAGTTTGCATGATATCCATTCATTTAATTTGATTCATTGATTCTATCCCATGAAATGTCTATTCTTGTTGTTTTAAATGTGAATTGAATGATAAATAGCATGCTATTAGGCTATGAATATCTTATAAATGTTGAATAGGACTTGTATTCCTTATTTTTGTTTAGGTGTATAGATGTGTCTATGCCTTAACAATCCATACTTGGTATTTCTTGAAATTATAAAAGTAGTTTTCGCATTTAGGTCTCGTACTCGATCGAGGTGTGCGCGACTCACGGGGTTAGAGTCCCTGGGGATGTCGGCACTTGTTACCTGACACTGTATGACACTTGGGGTTAGAGTCCCTTAGGTGGTCTACACACCGAGGTTAGAGTCCTGGTAACACTTGGGTTAGAGTCCCTTATGCTATATGATTATTGAGTCGGAGTGACACGTTTCACTGCCGACCGGACCTAAATCACCACTACTTAGCCTGGTGTCAGTATCACTTGTTTAACTCTGGTATTTACTCGCATATGATTTATTTTCCAGTTTTCTCATTTATATGCTTTTAAATACCATTTGAATATTTGGAAATGCAAATTAAACTTGTCATTGGGGATTACTATTTTATTCTTATACTCACCGTGCCGTCTACCAGCAGGCCGAGCAAGGGGAAGATCACCGATTATCCCTGAGCCCGCGACGCGTCACCGCATTGATTGTAGGTCTTCTTTTGGTATTTTGATTGTATATGTTATATATGTCTTTTAAATACTATTTGAGTTGTATATTGGGTTGAGCGTTAGTTTCCCCGACCTGACTTAGACTATTTTTGTGACGACCCTGATTTTCTCACGAACCGGGCCCCGCCCGGCCTAAACTCACGTGGACCCCGGAGCCAGTCTCGCAAGGTCAACGAGAGCCTAGTCAGCCTTCAAATCCATCATTATCAATACATTCAACATTTTAAGTTGAGTTATTAATGTTTTTCAAGATGTTTTAAAATTTAGCGGAAGCAACTAATACATTAAATAACTCAACAAAAAGATCAGGGAGTTAGGCAACCTAATTATGGAACCCAGTAAATATCATTAGAGGAGAGTAAATACAAAATATCAAAAACTCACCTAGCTATGAAGCCTTCCTTCTTGCTACTCGTCTCGCGACTCGCACTCGATCAAACATAAAATGACGAGCCCATGTAAGTAAATCCAAAGTAGGACATATACACAGCATTTCACAATATCCAAAGCAGTCAAATTCATGCAAATAGTACGAATGGAATAAAGAACGCATAAATATAAAAGACCGTAAACAATCCATCAATGAGTGAGGCCAAATAACAAGGAGTCCTGACCAAAAGGTCGTTGAGTCGCGACAAAAGCCCAACAGACACGGGTTTAGGACGAGACCCCAGCCTCCCAGCCCTAACCCTGCGACTATGAGACATCCATAGACCGGATCTAGGACGAGACCCCTGCCTCCCAAGCCCTAGCCCGTACGACTATGAAACATCCATGGACCCGATAATATCGACGACGACTAAGAAAAACCTCGGGTTTAGGACGAGACCCCTGGCTCCAGCCCTAACCCTCTCATATCGCAGATAAACAGTAACCATGACTCACTTGCCAATGGACTCACTCAATCGACAACAATTTCAACGATAGCTATCATCACTAAGCAGTGAACAACAATAAAGCTATCACAAAATAGTAAACAACAACAACCAATGGAGAGAAAATGAATTATCGTATAGTCCCTAGATGGTTTACTTACATCGATAAATCGCAAATCGTCCTTCTCACGCCTCGATATGCGCACCCGACACCCGACTATAACATCCTAAGCCCCTGGTGTCCATTTATACCATTTTAAAATTTTAGGGTCGCATTACGTGAAATTATAGTATGTGATTATAGATTTGCCATTTTTATTTGCATAAAAATTAAGTTTTTAGCACCCTTTTTTGAATTATACCGGGGTTCCAAACGCCCGAAAAGCCTCGAACTCATTTTTTCTAGCTTTCCTTAATTTTTCATATTTTTCGAGATTTTTCGAGAATTTCTTCCATATTTCTTTGCTATTTTCTAGAATTTATTTATTAAAAATCAGTTATTAAATATATAAATATATATTATTTATTATTATATTATTTTTTTTATTGAAATGGGTCCGGGTCAACCCCACCCGGTCCAGTCGGATCCGCGTCGACCCAATCCGGTCTAGTCGGATTCGGGTCGACCCGACCCGACCCGATCCACGCGGATCCGGGTCGGTTTGACCCGATCCCACCGGGTCAGGGTCCGTCTCGGCCCGGCCCACCCGGGTCCTTCTTCTTCCTCGCGAAGAAACAGAGCATCAGCTCTGTTTCTGCATTTTTTTTTAATTTGTTCTTTGATGGGGTTGGGTTTTCATCCCCAACCTCAGGTGGAGTTCGCATATGCAGGGGAGACTACTCCCCTGGCTTCATCGAGCTCGGACAAACTGCCATGGCAGTTCGTCCGAGTTCGCCACCCGAACATCAACCACCACCGACGCAACAACAACAACAAATGACCCAACAACGAGGGGCTTTCACTCACCTTGCTCGAGCTCGATCCCTCCTCTCTCTCTGTATCTTCTTCTTTCTCCTTCTCCTTCGGTTCTCTTCTCTCCTCTGGTTCCTCCTTTTTCTCTCTCTGGTTCGTGTTTTCTCTCTCATTTTTTTTTCTTTCACCTTATCACTTACCCACCTTATCCACATATACATATATATATATATATATATATATTATTTTCTATAATATATGGATTAATGCTAGCCACTCAATTCATTTGTTTTTTTTTCTCAAATATACTAAGCGTACCTCATATGTCGCTACATCGGTCCCACGTTGACACGCGACTCGAGGCGCGTCCCCGTTCGTGTTTCGGTTGACCGCATTCCCCGCATATACTATTCTCAACAATTAACATTATAATCTTAAATTGGATATTACACAGTACGGGCTCCTCCGCGACAAGCTGGGCTCCTCCGTGACAGGCTGGGCTCCTTTGAGACCTCCAAGCAAAGAACTCACCATCTGTCTCCTCCCATCAATATATGCCAGGGCAACATCCTCGCAACATATATTGGAATACAAATGAATACAAATGAACATTTTAATTTCATGATCCATTGATAAAAACATACGTATATCCGCTGTTTGTCCGCGAGAATGTAAATCAGTCTCTTTTACTGCCCGTTAATCTCTCTGATCGAGTGAGTCTCAACCCAACTCATACCCTTTATCGGGTTACAATGGATAGTAGTCAGACCAGACGTGGCAGTAGCATGAATTTGTTTCTGGCTCTGTTGTACCTGGCTATCCATACGCCCATACAGATACGTTGAAATCCCAATCCAAATGGAACATGTCCATGTCCTTGTCCCTGTGCATGACTAGATCGTTGTCCTTGTCAGTGCACTCGACTGATCTCTGACCATGTCTCTGCCCACTGTCTCCTTATGCTAAGGATCTGACGGTGCTAGCTGTTGTACTACATCAGCGTAACTCTGCGCTGGTCCATCTAACAATGACGCCATATACGCGCATATGGTGGAAACATAATACGCTTTGAGGTTGGATTTCTTTGCCACGACCGTTTATTCCTCGTTTTTCTCTAATCATCTCCAGACCCTCGCATACAGAATGTGACGATACCAATGATGCGACCAATACTCTGATGAGTGTTCTCCCACGCTTTTGCTAGCCATAGCCTTCTCATAGGCACCAATTGAGTCCAGTAGACCGTGCATAACTGATTCCCCGGTCCTATGTCTAATGGATTCAGAATCAGTTCTCTTCAGGTTACAAACTGTCGGAGGAATGTACTTCCCCATCCTTGAACTCGCCCAAATCCTTGAAGCGTCCACATCGACGCCACCGTAGTGCGCCGCCAGACATCAGCCTCGTTGAACAACGAAGCTGGTACGATGCTCGACCTTATATGATCTGGTGTGGCCAAGACGTCATGTATTTGTTTTTTTACAACATGCACTACTTGCACGAGAATTTCCTTTCAGTGCGTTTACTAACGCATCTGAACAAATTTAGCATGTGATAATTCTTTAGATATACAATCTTATAGGATTTATACTTAAGTGTCCCTTAACTTTTAGAATGATTTGCATACTCTACCTCAACTCGTAACACTTAATTCATTTACAAGTCCCTAAAGGTGGCGATCGACTTCACCAACCCAGAGACGATAAATGCATAGTGTCACTAAAGTGGAGTTACTTGGGCTTCTGATCCAACAGTACTACTCCAAAACTTTCGTCAAAGCCGAGGAGTCCGTACATGATGTAATCGTTAGCTTTCAACTCATCTCAACACTCTGCTCCCTTAAAGTCTGCTTGTCTCACAATTCTTCATTCCTTTTATTTGTTTTCTGATTTCCTATTAAATCACTACAATTCAACTCTTAACATTTGAGCTACAATTCAATATCATTTAGAGACTCAAAATTTGTTAGTTTTAAAATTCTTGCTTAGAGCATATATAAGCATCGTTGAACTCTCTTGATTGAGTTTTACTTTGCTTGAAATCTATATATATTTATTGTTATGCCCGTGACGGCCCCGATTCCACAAATTGGGGCCGGCCCAGCCTAAACTCACGTGGACCCCCGAGCCAGTCTCGCAAGGTCAACGAGAGCCTAGTCAGTTTTAAAGTTCATCATTATCAATACATTCAACATTTTATAGTTAAGTTATTAATGTTTTGCAATATTTTAAAAATTTAGTGGAAACGACCAATACATTAAATAACTCAACTAAAAGATCAGAGAGTTAGACAACCTAATTGTGGAACCCTGTAAATATCATCAGAGGAGAGTAAATACAAAATATACAAAAATTCACCTAGCTATGAAGCCTTCCCTCTGCTACTCGTCTGCGAATTTACACTCAGTCAAAATATAAAAATTACGAGCCCAGGTAAGTAAATCTAGTAGGACATATACACAACATTTCACAATATCCAAAGCAACGTCTCACAATATCCAAAGCAGTCGAATTCATGCAAATAGAACGAAAGGAATCAAGAACGCATGAATATAAAAGACTGTAACCAATCTATCGATGAGTGATGTCCAATAACAAGGAGTCCCGACCAAAAGGTCGTTGAATCGGGCAAAAGCCGAGCAGATTTGGGTTTAGGACGAGACCCCAGCCTCCCCAGCCCTAACCCTTGCGACTATGACACATCCATATGCCCGGATCTAGGAGGAGGCCCCTGCCTCCCAGCCCCTGCCCCAGCCCGTACGACTATGAACCATCCATGGACCAATATAAGAGCCCCCAACGTACACTCAATTGGGAGATATAAACGGACGACCATGAAAGACCTCGAGTTTAGGACGAGACCCCTGCCTCCAGCCCTAACCCTCTCATATCGCAGATAAACAGTAACCATGACTTACTTGCCAATGGACTCACCCAATCGACAACAATTTCAACCATAGTTATCATTACAAAGCAGTGAACAACAATCAAGCTATCACAAAAATAATAAACAACAACAGCCAATAGAGAGAAAATGAAATACTATATAAGTCCCTAGCTGGTTTACTTACCTCGAGAAATCGCGAACCTTAAAACGTCTCGCTTGCGTCTCGATTTGCGCACCCGACACCCGACTCATAAGTCCCTAGTGTCCATTTAGACATTTTATGGCTAATTTACTAAAATCATTCAAATCACACTGAAATTAGGCGAAGTACACCTCACCGCCATCGTGTCATCGACACTCGTCGATTCGCACCCCTCGTCGAGGAGCGATCGGTCCGACAACGCCATCGCGTCGTTCACCGCACCGTTGTCGTTGTCGAGCCGACGTCGCGCTTGCCGCACAAGCGTCGCGCCACCGCCATCGCCGCCACTTCGCGGCGCGCTTCGCTGCTCCGCTTTGCTGCTGCTGCTGCGGCACGCCGCCACCATCGCCGCAACCCCTGCTGCTGCAGCGTCACTGCGCTGCGGTCTTTCCTTGTTGCACAGCTGCAGCAGTCTTGCTGCTGCGCTGCCAGTGTCGTCCCCGGCGCTCGAGCCGCGCCGCTCAAGCGTCGCGCGTTCTTGAGACACGTCGTCGCGCTTCGCCACCATTGGTCCGCATGCTCCCCTGCTGGGGTCGCGCTGCTGCTGGCTGAGCCACTGCGCTTCCGCCGATCTGTCCGCCACCGCCGCTACAGTTGGTCCGCGACCTCCTTGCGCGCGTTGTTGCTGGCTGCGCCGTTGCGCTGGCTGTCGTCGTCGCGGATCCGGTGGCGCTGCCTCTCTCCATTCCTCATGATCTCTTTCTTTTTCCCTCTCTTCTTCGATCTCTCTGGTTCATCTCTCTCTCTCTTACTTTTCTTTTTCTTTTCTCTCTCTTATTTTTTTATATATATATATATATTAATATTAATATATATATACATATATAAATATATACATTTTCTTTTATTTTCTTTTTGATTTCAAATCAAAGTGTCATCGAGATTCGTGCAACACGAATCTCGAGACAAACTCAACAACCGAGCAGTGCGCATCTCGAGGCACCAACTCGCCTTATTTTAAAAATCTCGATACTTGCGCTACACGCATCACGAGGTGTATCCCGCGTCGGCACGCGACTCGAGGCGCGTCCTCATTCTATAATATATAGATTAATGCTAGCCACTCAATTCATTTTTTTTTTCTCAAATATATTAAGCGTACCCATATGCCGCTACCTCGGTCCCACGTTGACACGCGACTCGAGGCGCGTCCCCGTTCGTGTTTCGGTTCACCGCATTCCCCGCATATACTATTCTCAACAATTAACATTATAATCTCAAATTGGATATTACTTCAAATTGGATATTACCCAGTACCTCGGAGTCTCCACCCGAGATTCGGACATACGCATTTCGAAGAGTGGATCCCACAAACGACCCCGACCTGACATGTGGCACAATTCAAATTTTTGGGTCGTTATAAACTGAAGCAAAGGTTTCATCAAAATCGATTCCTTTAGTTTTACTATATCCTTGTGCAACATGTCGAGCTTTGTTCCGAGTGCTCACTTCATATTCATCCATTTTGTTTCTAAATACCTACTTGGTTTCAATTATGTTGACATGCGGTGGACGTGGTACTAGTTTCCATACTTCATTTCATTGGAACTGTAGGAGCTCTTCTCGCATGGCATTTACCCAACATTCATCCATCAGAGCCTCTTTCATATTTTGGTTTCAAGAGATGATGCACGACATGTGTATGTAGAAAGTTTCTTGTAATCTCTTTTTGGGACATCTCGTATGATGACCCTTTGAGAGATATCTCTAATAATGGATGAGGTAGGATGGTCTATTTGAATATGTGAATTTGCTTGAATATAAGATGAAGGTTCTGTCGTAGGTACATCTTGAAGAGATATGGATGGATCAATGGCAAAATCAGGACTAGTGTTACTAAGATAATCCCCTGCAGTAGTTTTTGTTGGCACAATCAGCTGGTGTTTTGGGTTCGGGAACATCAGTTATGGGCATAGATGTTGTAGGTAAAGATTTTTCATCGTTTTGTTACTGAGGGTGAATTGTTTTAGAGGCCTTAGCTGGATATCTTATAGTATCGTCTACTACAATGTTGATTGACTCCATGATCTGTTGTATGCGCAGATTGTACACTCAAAAGGCTCTACTTGATGTAGAGTATCCTAGAAAGATGTCATCATCGCTCTTCTTGTCAAACTTTCCAACATGTTCCCTGTATCTCGAGATAAATTCTTGTTGCCAAAAATATGAAAATAACTTAAACTTGATTTTTTACCTTTCCAAACCTCGTATGGTGTCTGAGTTGTGTGAGGATGAAAGTAGGTTCCATTGATGATATAACATGTTGTGTGCACAGCTTCAGCCCATAGATTTTGTGCCAGTCCTTTTGAGTTTAGCATAACTCGTGCAATTTCTTGGATATGGCGATTGTTACGTTCCACGACTCCATTTTGTTGAGGATTAATAGGTGTTGAATATTCATGATGAATCCCTAAACTCCTACAAAAACCATCAAAGTTAAAATTTTTAAATTCCTTACCATGATCACTGTGGATGCGGGTGATTTGAGAGTTTTTTGCCCTTTTCTCATTCTGAAGCTTGATACATAGGTCTCAAAATTCTTCAAAGGCATCGGACTTTGAGTGAAGGAAAAGTAACCATGTGAAACGTGATAAGTCGTTTACACATACAAGGATGAATCTCTTTCCTCTAAGACTAGTTGTTTGAGTAGATCCAACTAAATCAATATGTAGGAGCTCCAGTATTCTTGTAGTTGAACATTTATCTACTGATTTGTGATCTTTTTCGACTATACTTTCCATATTGGCATAAACCCATGTGATGTTGGGGGCTGAGGAGATTTTAGGAAGTCCTCTAGCTGCACCGAGTTAGACAATTTTTTGAGCTGTTGGTAGTTAACATGCCCAAGTTTTTTGTGCCAAACCTCAGTCTGATCAGGTATGTTGTGGGCACAGATGTTCTAGGCAGGACTCTTTTCACTATGAATAATCGATTGCAGGAGGTAGAAGTTATCAGATGAATGCATCCCTCTCAAGATGCACTGTCCTTGATGATCAAGAACCTGCACTCTTCCTTAGTGAATTTGACTCTAAATTTCTGATCACAAAGTTGGTTGATGCTTAGGAGATTGGATTTCAAATCTTCAACATGAAGTACATCAGTTAGTGAAGGTAACCCGGTAACATGCAATGTTCTTTTCCAATTACTTTGCTACGAACTCCATCACCGAAAGTTACATGTCTACCTAAAAAAGGTTGATAGTCAGAAAGAAATGAGATATTACCCATCATGTGTTTGGAGTATCCACTGTCAAAGTACAAGTCTTCTGAAGATGTAGCTTTTAAGGAGGCATGAGCTACATCGTACTGCGTGTTGTCTTTTGGTACCCGATTTTGACGATGGAAAATTTTCTTTGGGGAATAACTTTTTCTTGTGATGGACTTTTGTCTTCTAGCAAACTCCATGTGCATTTGAAAACATCAAGGTTGTATGTGTCCTTTCATTCCACAATAGTGAAATATTGGTCCGAGCCATTGTGAGGATTTCTTTCTTTCTTTTCGGACATGACTGCTTACTTTCCGTTCTTGAGCTCATATGGAGGTCTCGTTGGTGAAGCCAAGAACTTTATGATCTTGAGTCATTTTCCCATCTTTAGTATATCATCTAGTTTTTGCTTAAGATGAATGACTTCTTTAGACAACGAGATGTTTTGTTGACAACCTCTGACCACTTTTCATACATCTCCTTGTAAGCTTCCTTTAAATCTATAAAATTAACAAAATTAGTGGATTCTAATTCAGATTCATAATCATGGATTTTTACCTCTTTAGATGGGATGCTATCAGAGTCTGTGGGCACAACTGCTGGATGAGAAGTGAAGGCAATCCATTTAGCTGGTTGTTCTTCCGAAATATTGATGGATGTGAATTCAACATGATTACTATTTTTAATTTCATCATCCGACTCTGAATCACTCAAGGTTGTGCTAAGTGATTTCTTTTTCTTCTTTATGAAATTCGAATATTCAGCTTGATAGTGTCCAAACCCGCCGCATTCTCGACACTGAACTCCTTTATTTTTCCCTTCACCAGCTGCATTTTGTTTGAAGCCAGTAGGTTTACTGCCATGAACCTTTTTGAACAGTTTGTTGTACTTCTTTGTGAGCAAGGCGAGTTCACTTTCTTCGGTTTGATCTTCTTTGGCACTAGTTTTCAAAGCAATTTCTCAATTTTTTCGACCTTGATTTAGATATATCTCAAATGTGGTGAGGGATCCCATCAGCTCGTCAAATTGTATGGTCTTTAAACCCTTGGTTTCTTGGATTGAGACGACTTCGACATCGAACTTGGATGGAAAAGATATAATGACCTTCTCAATCAAGCTTTGTATTCTTATAGGTTTTGCCAAGTTATTCAGCTTGATTCGTAATATCTTTCAGCTTGGCAGTATATTCAGCAATAGTCTCATCATCGCCCATTCGTAGTGCTTCAAATTATGAGGACAACAACACTTTCTTAGGTCACGTACATTATCATTTCCTTCAAATACGTTTTGAAGGATTCTCCACGCATCTCGTGCAACTTTGAATGATGAGATAAGCTTTAGATGTTCTTGGTTCACACTATGAAATATATCATTCAAAACCTTGGCATTCACAATCAACAACCTCTCTTCAGCCTTTGTTCAATTATCCATGTTCTTTGGTTTACCATCCTGTTAAGGGATATAGTACCCCTTTTCGATGGCCTTCCATGCTTTTACATCAATGGATAGGATGAATCCTTCCATTCGAGACTTCTAGTATGTGTAATTAGTGTCAGTGAGGAGTGGTGGTTTCGTTGTAGAGGCACCTTTGGGTTGATCAGATTGATGAGGATGAGACATTACTTAAAATTAGGTCCTGCCTTTTTTGACACAAAAAAGGAAATAAGTGTTAGGCACTGGTACCAAATGAAAATGTAATGTCTCTGTTCTCACATAAATTTTATGTGGGCACAGACAAAAATTTAGTATCTATGAGTGCTGTGGGCACAAATATAAGTTTATAATTTTGCAAGCTGAACATAACAGCAAGTAAATAAAAAAAAATGTTGCAGTAAAGTAAATAACGCGCACAAATTGTGTACGCAGTTCAAACCTCCCATCCTACATCTGCGGGGCCACGCCCAAGTGTAAAATCCACTAAGTAATAAAGAGTTATTACAACTTATACAACATGACTCCTCACTTGTTTTCTTCTCACAAGTTAGTGATCCCTTACCAAGTCCTACTGTACTAATCACTCCCCCTATCTCTAGCTCTTACACTAGCATCATCTCCAAGATCCCCTTAGAGTTTGAGATGGTTCAAGATCCCCTCGGAACGTAGTCTAAGTCCCTTTAACCGGTATATATGTGAATACAACTCGTGAGGTGGCGCTCTTATGCTCACTTTCGCTTTTACAATAATAACACAACAAAACAGAGTGATTAAAATCAATACATTGGCTGATGAGCAGAGAACAATATATAGAGAAGGCTTGTGAACATTTTTTACTTCATTCCTTCTCATTCAATGAATTGGCACCAAGGTGTTTTGGGAAACTTCTTTAATTAATATCTTTGATTGAAATCTCAAGTTTCCTTGTTCTTAGATTTTATTGCAATAAAATGGGATGTCTTTCCTTATTTGCTGATTATTGCCTTTCCATAATGATACATGGAATATCTAAAGATCATGCATATATGATGATTGCATATATGGTAGCTTACATGGCAGAACTACACAAGTAACACCTTAATTGATTTATTAGTAGCATAAAATAATTCAATAGCTCATGACACCCAAAGTGTGACATACAATAACAACATTAAGGGACTTTGTATTTCAACAAAAAATGATAACAAATGTATATCAATTACAAAATGCAATCCCATATAGCTTCTTTGAAATGAAAATGGTGCTAAAAAGCAAAAGTAAAAGAAAAAATAGACAAAATTCTCTGAATTAGTATTGGCATGGGTTATACCATGTTCAAAACAGTCTTAGCAGAGCATCAACTTGGAATTACTCGCTTGTCCTTAGGCATGTGAGTCATCACTATATCGATCCCTTATATGTCCTTAGATGCGATAAGGCTCGAGATATTCACTCGAGGAATGGGAAACCAATATTTAAATGTGATTTTATTTATGACCCGACTGTCAATGCACATTGTCCATGTACCATCCTTCTTAGGTGTAAGTAGAGATGAGACTGCACAAGAGCTAAGGCTCTCCCTAATGAGACCTTGTGTAATATATCTTCAACTTGTTGTTGAAGAATAGAGTGTTCCTGAGGGCTCTTTCGATAATGCGGAAGGTTGGGTAGGGAAGAGCAAGGATCAAGTCTATATGGTGTTAGATGTCACGAGTAAGGAGGTAGTTATTTGGTAGGTCTACATAGGCTAGATCAGCAAAGCCAGTGAAGAGATAAGTAACAATTGGTGGTGGTGGTGGTGGTGGTGGTGGTGGTGGGGAGTGGGTGGTGATTGCTTATTAAGGAAGATGACTTGGTAGGTAAGAATTAAGAGGTCCGAAAATGCAGGGATAGGGAGGATAAAAAGTTGTTGAGTTGGTTGGTAGGGAGAGTGAAGTGGTTGGGGAGTATGAGGGAGGGGAACCAAAAGAGTCCTATTTGAGTACCAATCAAAAGTGTAAGTGTTCTCATGGCCTATGTGGACAACTCTATCGTCATATTGCAAATGTCTTCAAAGAAAAAAACGGCAGACATTTATCTCGACAAAATCACATAGGACTACATCTTGGTAATGGTGCCCCAAAGAGAAAGAAATCCGACATTGCTCCTAGATTTTAGCATCAACGCCATTCTTGATCCGGCTGATCTTGTTTGGTGTAGGGTGAGTCGTTAGAGAAAGAGACGAGGCCTTCAGCAAGGCCTCGGATATAATATTCTCACAATTTCCATTGTGAACAATAACATCGCAAATCTTTCCCTTAATTATATATCTCGTTCGAGAAATTTTGTGTCTCTATGTCGATGGTGGCTCCCTTAGACTTAATAGTGAATGTTGAATCGTACAAGTTAGTGGCTCTCCTTCATCGTGCGCGCCCACTTCGAACTCTAGGTCTCCACCATTATCAATGAAACCCCCAAAGAGAATGTCATAGATAGCATCATCAGCGAGGTGGACTTGATGCCTTTGTGGACAGTTGTTGGATCTATGACCAGGTTGATTGCATCGAAAACATTTAAGACCCATGAGGCGAGAATAAGGGTTAGGGGAAGAATTACTATTGCGGGGTTCTATAAGCGTTGAGTGTTCAAGCTTCTTTCCCCGAGGGACACTAGGGGAATGGTAAGATGTAAGTAAAGAGTAGGGGTAGAGGGGTGGAGTACTCAAAAATGGTCAATTGTAGAAGGTAGGTTTGGGAGCAGGTCTGGCAAGTTGAGATTCAACTTTAAGAGCCAAAGTGGATGCCTTAGATAGATGGTACACTCGATGGAAGGTGAGTTAATCCTGGACAGCTTCCTTGATGCTTCCGATGTAATGCGAAACTTGTTCGATATGAGATTCCTGGAGATTGTTGCGAGTGTTCGCCCTGTAGAACTCCTCGATATATTCTGCAACAGATCTCATGCCTTGGGAGCACAGATGATATTGACGATAGAACAAATGTTTGTAATCAGCAGGGAGGAAGCGCCTTTGCATCACGTTTTGCATCTTAGGCGATGACCTAATGGAAGGTTTGTCTTATCTCCTTCAGTTATTGAGTAGTTGATTTCACCAGGCCGAAGCACCTCCATGATGTTTGTAGGCCATGATCTTTACTTGTTTGTCTTCCGGCACCTCCGTGTATTCAAAGAGCTTTTACACTGGTTGCATCCAATCGAGGAAGTCCTTGATGTGGAGGTGATCATAAAAAAATAGAATATCAATCTTGATTTTATACTATATTGGATCTCATATTTGATGTTCAGGGTTTTGGTGTGGAAATATGTCGTCTTCGTCGTCATAATCAGATTCGACATGAGGTTTGGGAGGATGAAAATGACGACAACGTTGCCGCCCACCACGACCCATTAGTTGGGGAAGATAGTTGTGAGGAGAACCTTTCGCCTCGCTAGGCTCATCAACAGGGGCTTGGACGAGAGCATCAACTATGGGAAGGATAGCAAGGGGTTGGGCATGAGTTAAGCATGGGAATTCAATGCATGAATGACATTCCTCACTTCTTGTATGAAATTGTTAAGTCTCTGCTCCAACGTAGTACCAACCTAAAGGGCATGTGCTCCTTGGTCATTGCCAATGGAATGGGTTCGCTCACCTCTACTCTCCGTCATCGATAAATGCTACACCAAGCTCTGATATCACTAATGCAGAGAGTTTGTAATGAAAGAGATAATCAACGAAAGAGAAGACTCAAAACTCAATGTTCATTGATATATGATTTTAAAATGATAACAACTGCGTCTCAATTACATAATGCTCTCATATATAGCTTCTTTGAAATGAAAAAGGTGCAAGAAAGCAAAAGTGAAAAAAAGGTAGACAACGTTCTCTGAATCAGTATCGGCAGCAGGGGTTATGCTCTGTCTCAAACAATCTTTGCAAACATAAACTTGGAATCACGTGCTTGTCCTTAGGCGGGTGAGTCATCACTGTATCGATACCTGATGTCCCTAGATACACAAGGTTCGATCAGGCTCGAAATATACAAGCGAGGATCCCCACATCAAGAAGTACCACATAATGGGTAGTTACGTATTGTATGTAACGGCCCGCCTGCCCGAAGGCCCGCAACCGTCGAAGCTACCCAGCTGTGGCGCTTATGGGAGCAAAGCCCGCGCACCTCCACAGTAAACCTGGGCATTCTCCCCTCCCACAACTCGAACCCGAGCCCCTAGAGATCAGCCCAGGTACACGGCTCCATGAGCCTACGCTGTTATCCCTCGACAGCGTGGGTTCGAACCGTGGGAGGTGAGAGAGGTATGTGGAGGTGCGCGGGGTTTCCTCATAAGCGCCACATGCTTCGGGGTCTCGACAGGGCTTGCGGGCGGGGCCGTGTAACCCAACAAAAAGGTGCCTCTTTTTGTAACGGCCCGCCTGCCCGAAGGCCCGCAACCGTCGAAGCTACCCAGCTGTGGCGCTTATGGGATCAAAGCCCGCGCACCTCCACAGTCAACCTGGGCATTCTCCCCTCCTACAACTCGAACCCGAGCCCCTAGAGACACAAGTACTTAGGCTCATGGAGTTGTGTACCATTGACTGCGCGGGCTTTGATCCCATAAGCGCCACAGTTGGGTAGCTTCGACGGTTGCGGGCCTTCGGGCAGGCGAGCCGTTACATTGTAGGTTGGACATGTGTTAAGTAATGGAATTATTAAGTTATGTGTTGGGAATAGTGGATCATGTTGACCAAGTTTACAAAAGTGTAAACGATTGTCTATGAATATTAAATATGTATTTTGTTAAAGTTGTAATTGCGTTCGATGAATGTTATGAATGAGAAAAGCCTAGCATAATAATTTTGCATTCATAAGTAGTTTTTTAATTTTATTTTAAGGAAGTGACTATTAGCTCCTCACTACCCTATATTAGCCCCCCATTTAATTTAATACATTTTTAAATTAAAATGTCTTAAGGCAAAATTACATAAATAACCCCACTCTAACTCATGAACATATTTGATTTCTTTTTTTCCTACTTTACGCTCTACATCCCCCTCAACTTTCATTTCATTTTCTACATCCTTTCTAAATGAAACCTTAAACTCATCCTCAACTCTTATCTCACTCACTACACACGCTTCAAATTAAATCCACATATTCTCCTCTTCTACTTAATTTTCACTTTCCATACCTTAACCCAAATTAAATGATAAACACATCTCGTTTTCTCTTCCACTTTCTAATCGCTACACTTCTTTTCATCTATTTGATTCATATTCTTGAATGGTTAGAATTTTTTATTTGTGTTAAATCTTTCCTTTTAAGGACCAAAGAATCAATCTTAGAATGCATATGAAGCAAATTGAGTTAATGAGAGAAAAAGATGATGTGCAACAAGGGATTGAAGATTGAAGATCACAAAGATGAAAAAATGACTTTCTTTTCTTTAGAGAGAGAATGAGACAAATATAAATTAGGGGTACATTAATGGGGGCTGATATAACATATAGGTAATAGGGGTGCTAATATTAACTCTCTATTTTTAATAGAGGAGAATTAGTAGTCTTCAATATCAAGTGAGAAATTCAGTATTATGCGTCCCACTCGAATTCCATCACAAATGTGAGGCACAAATTTCATTTTGGCCAATGGAAATCAACTGCCAAACATTATATTTTTTCGTCTTGAATCAACATATCCAACAACATATTTAAGAGATTCATCTCATCATCTTTACATTTACTATGAATCAACCATATCCTCAGTTATAATGCACTATACCTTTTCTTTTGTTTTCAAATAGAAAAGGAAGCCGCTATTCAAACTCTAATTTTTTCTTTCATAACCCATTTTTGAATTTTTTTCATCCCATAGTGAAAAATAACTCAACTACCCCTTCATATAAAAAGATTTTTACTTACGCATATCTCACTCACCATATTCACGCATACCCCAATCACCCCTCATATCGCATTCTGCGAAATTCAAGCATAACCACATCAATTCGATATAGTAAGTGTATTCCTCATCTCTTTTCGTGCCCATTTCAATGTTTTTTGAAGTTTTCTTTTTTTTTTTTTTAAGCAAGTATTGTTTGTAATTTTGTTAATGAGTTTAAAGCTTCGATTTGAGAGTAAAATCTTACAATTGGAATACAAAGTCTCAAAATAAAAAATATCAAGCGATTATGAGTAAAATCCACTATTTTTGTCATTATCATGTATTTTTAATAATTCTAAAATTTTTTGTCCGTTCTTGTTGCCCTCGAGTACATAACACATAGAGCCGACAACTCTGAAGAAGTGTAGAACACACAAAGTCGACACTTCTAAAGAAGTTTCGAACATCTAAAGATGTCTCAGCTAGATTCCTCTATCACCCATTGAGACCATGTTCTCTTCTCAATCTCGATTAGAGTTAATCGTTACCTCTTTACAAATTTCGATTGAAGTCGATCGATACATCTTTGAAAGCCCCCAACCCCGCAAGTGACACTTCTTCTCTTTTTAAATACGACACGACTACGCACCTAACCATGTTCAACGACAAAAACACTTTTACTTCACGAAAAATAGCCACTTCCATAGAAAATGTTCACGATCTCTTCGGTGAAATGAACTCAAATGTCTCGACGAAAAAAGAACTCAAGAAAATCATTAAAAAAAATTAACTAAAATCATATTAAAGTTGAACATAACCGAAAGCCATCGTGGAAACTTTTTTCCCCATCAAAACAAAGCCGAAGGTCCATTTCAAAGTTTACCTTTGATCCACTTAAATATTAACAAAAATAGTCAGAATTAATGTCAATAAGCGTACCACTTATTTGTTCGGTAGGCAAGCGTGCTACTTACTTGTTCGGTAGGCTGGTGACTGATGCTACAAAAGCACACTCCGTATACTTCAAGAGCAGCAACAAACACTGTTTTTTGGTTAAGATATGTGTCGTTCTTCAAGAACAAATAAAATAAAATAAAATAAAATAACAGTCGAAAGAATTAGGATGGCATGCAAACATTCTTCAACGCACAAGAAAACTCTACGACGAGCACGAGTGCATGACTATTAAAAATTGATGTTCTCTCTAAAAGGTCTTTAAGATGCCTCTCCGGACAAAAAAAGAACCCTTCCAGTTGCAAACGTTTACCACATCGAAGATGAAAAACAAGCATCAAAATCCACAAAATTGCCAAAACCAAATCAAATCAAAGGGAGTTAACCGATGTTTCCATATCTTAAGCTGCACTGTTCTTTAGCTTTGCAAGTTCCTGCCTTGCAGCCCCAGCCCTCTGCGCATGCAGCACTAACTATCAAAACAATGATTACGCATGCAGCACTAACTATCAAAACAATGATTATAGAGGGGACTAGGACAACATAAAATCAAAAAAGCAGGTTCACAGGCTAATAAAAACAATAGAATAGAAAGAAAGGGGGGAATTAAAAAAAAATCATGACAAAATCATTTGATGTCAAGAACTATTCTTGACCTATCCATCTAAGTGCAAATCTGAGAAATCTTGATAATTCTACCATACGCCCATCGCCATCGAAAGGTTTCTAACTATTTTGCAAGAATTCTTAAATTAACAAATCTTAGTAGTAGCCAGAAGATAATACTTAACATTAAGGACTTGCATAGAAATCACCCAAACCTTGATTTTTGCCACCATAAGCTTGAACCTATCAAAATCATTAAGAGAAGCCCTTTTTTTCTGAACAATCAGCTTCCTGCCCCAAGAGCTGTTCTCCCATTTGTTTTTCACATCTGTTGAAAGTTTTTTTTTTTTTTTTTCAAATGAACGGAATACAATGACAATTTTATGTCACAAAAGAGTAAAATACGGAGAAAATCCCTTCTTAGTATGAGAATTACACAAACCTGCCACCTTCATTGCCTCAATCAGAGCTTTCTTTTTGGGGGTTCTTTTAATATCAATTTTGATATCAGTTAAAGAGAGCCTCTTGAAGTTCATCTTGGCTCTCACCATATCAGGTGCATCGACCAAAGCCTGTCAATGCCATAACTTCTGAAGTATCAAGATGGGACACATGATAATAAAAAACAAAAACAAAATAATCTAACATTAACAAAGATTAACCACAACCTCCAGCAATGATATAGGTTAAATATGATATTAGACCGGAAAGGTGACTTCGTAGTTGTCATCATAAATGAAAGTTGATAATTTGTAATAGAGGTAATCTTCCTTGTGTATCTTGCTTGAGTATAAACCACCTATTTATATACATATATCTTTTGTTACAACCAAATGATCTCAAATTTAAAATCAAATCTTAACATTTCCCCTCAAACTCATGATGGGCTTGTCAAAACCCAAGAACAAATTCAAGTGAACAAATGGAAAAATATATATCTAGCGTTCAATACAAATGAAATCAACGACAACCCAAAGAGTAGAAACATATATATGTCATAACCCACGACATACAAGTAGATGATCGACTTGTGAGCATATTTGGAGTGCACATGCACGTGGCCAGAGCAATTCGCAAATGATCACATACAAATCAATAGATAGTCTCGAGATGACCATAAAGCAGACGCAACACAAGGCGCATGGGCAGATGATGGACGCAAATACGAGTTAGAGAAATCTCTCCACATAGAGAGAGTGGGTAGAGAAGACATGGACAGGCAGCACGAACTGACTCACTAATGATTGAGTTGTGGCTCGCACAAACACAGAGGCCGACGAATAACACCACGATGGATTGCACGAACATGGAAGGCAGACGAATGATACCACTACAAATCACACGGTTGCTTGGGCAGACACACGATCTGGATACAAAAGCAGTATAAATCAGGACAGACACATTCAAGTTTACAGATTGCATAAGCACTAATAATCTACTCCGAAGCAAGATGTTTTGTTTCTTTCTTAAAAGGAAAAAAATCTTAATCCAACGAATAGGAGGTAATTTAACAATACAACTCCTTTCTTCTCTTTCAACAAAAAAGGGAATTGTGAACTTGACAAAAATTGCACACATGGTACCAGATTAGACAAGTGTTGAGCAAACGAGCTCTATGCAAATCTGGACGGATGATCAATTATGGGCGACACAATCTTGGGTAGACGAGCAAGAATGCACAAACTGATATGCATAGACACGAAGAGGATGCACACGCAACGCCCAAGCAAACCAACGGAACGAAAGAACAGCTACTCAGCAACCAAACAGATCAGACAACACGAGGTAAGCAAAGAGATCAAGAAGAACAAGCATTAAAGAAGCGAGAACGAGAATACACTAATGGGAGCACCACATAGCAGTCGTCGATTTGAAAGTCGATTGACAAAGAATTAGAGCTCTGGCTTTGATACCATGATAACTTCTATGAGAGATAATTCATATTATGTATCTTTCTTGAGTACAAATGGATTTAACAGTTACAACCATAACATCTTTTGGTTACAACCAAATTATCTTAAATCTTAACATCAAATCTTAGCAAAAGTAAAATAGTAATATAGCAAATAAATTTAACATTGAAAAGAATAAAAGGTTTTAATATGAAGGAAAAATGGAAGGCTTGTGAAAGTAAAATTCAGACTTCATCAAATGGAGACAGATTGAAATATAAAATCATTAAACAATTTATATACAAGTTATTAATAACATTCAAGTCAACTAATAAGAAGAAAGGACTTCATTCAACCACATAATATCCAAAGACTATACAACTTAAAATCCCATGGATGCTAATTATTTGAGATAACAACATGCTACAGAAAATAGCTAAAGGTACAGAACATTGAGGCCGGAACACAAAAGCAAATCAAAAGATTTTTATAGAACAAAATGCAAAGTATCAGCACATTATTCCCGATTCTTTAAAACAAAACAATGGTCTTTACATTGGAATTGAAATGCAATCAGTCACCAAATCTTCTTTCCATTCACAAAAGTGCAAATAAAGAAGAACTATTAGCCATAAAATGGAACAACTCCTCATAGAAAAGGCTTACAAAGCCACAGCAAAGAATCCAGCATGAAACAATGTCAATATAACAGCTATAACCACGTGCACTTAAAGACTCGATTGTTCATTCAATTCGCAATCACACATTCCGCTTTCAAATCTGCTACTACCAAAACCTAACTACAGTACAAAACATACGTTAATGAAATCCATACCATGTTCTGGTCGACAACATCGACGATCACGACGAGACTCCCGTAATCCTTCCCATAGTTCACGAGAGCGACTCTCCCGATCTCCACATATCTCTTGAAAGGCTACGAGTTTTGGACAAAGAAAGGACAATTGATCATTCATAGAGGCGGAGAAATGAAAAAACAACGGAAAATCGAAGCACGAAACGCCATTAGAACAGCAGAAACTCACCATTTTCAGTCCGCCGCAGATAAAGAACAGCCGCAGAAGACTCTTCTAGGGTTTTAGTAGTTACACCAAGAGGTGCGTTTTATAGGGAAATGGGTCTACCTTTTTTTTTGGAAAAAAGTTTTATAACACGAAAAAATATTACTTTTGACACTGTTGGGTTCGCTGTTGATGCGGCAATTCCACTTCAGCAGCGTCAAAAACAAAGTCATTGTAAGAGCATCTTCGATGGTAAGATGTAGATTGTGGGAGTGGATTCGTGTCACGTCATCAACGTGGAGATAATGTTAATCTTACGTGGCTTAAATAGACATTGACTTTAAAATCAATCTCCGATGATAGATGTGGATTGCACCCCGTTGATGATGTAGTTTTTTTTTAAATTTTGTTAATTAAAAAGTGAAAATAAAATCTAATAAAAAACAAATAAATAAGTTAAGTTTTTTTAGTAAACTAGATGGTGGTTGATGTGGCTATCAATTGCACCCTCCATAAAATCTACATCAAAAGTAGACAGTGTGTATTTTTTGTCCGCCACGTCATCTCCACATCCAGGATGAACATTTATATTGGAGAAGGTTTTTTCTTTCAATGTCTATTATGTCCTACATGTCACACATTCTCCTCCAATCCACATCCTCAATGGAGATGCTCGAAGGGGCACCCAAAATGATGATTGTATGTTGTTACATTTCTAAAAAGGTAGAAAAATATCCAATGTGCTTGTCGGACCTTATCAGATCTTGTCTGCTGACAACACTCTCATTTAAAAACAAAAAAAAAATCTCTCTTTCTCTCTATCTCTCTTTTCCCACCAATTTCACCCACCTCCATTGCAAGAGAGCGTGTGAGCTTGCTCAAAGGTTGAGTCTAGATTCATCCATAAAGGATATCGCTAGATTTTCTCTTCAATCATGGATGTTAGTAACATGAAAACGGAGAAGGAGAACAACGTATCACATTACGAGGTAAGAAATCCATTTAAACCACTTTGTGGCACTAAAAATTTGCATTCATTGTTCATCTAATTAAAAAACCCCTATTCATCTTATATTCTAAGTAGAGTATTTTATTCGTATTTGTTGGAAAGGCTGAAATTCTTTTTGTATTCTAGGGTAGATTGATGTCGAATGTGTTAAGAATCTTTTGTGGTTCTAGTGTTTTGATTGTACTTTAGTTTGAATATATTGGCCTTATTAGGTTTTGGGATTCATACGCACCGAAAAATTCAAAACAATTTTTGAAAGACCTTAATAGGATTGAAATAAGTTCCATTAAACTAGATCTACAAAAGTAAATCATACCTTAATCCATGATTTTCTTCTAAGATTGCTAAATCTCCAAGAAATATATACACGAACGGTGACCATAATTTGGAGTACTAGCCCTAAGAGAGATTGAAAACGTTATTCTTTCTGTCCCAAAATCCACGGAAATCGAAAATAATAAAAACGAAAATCTTATTTCATTTTAGGGTTTCAACCTATATTTATGTGTAGATAAACTTACTTAAAAACCTATTCGTAATATAACTATTACATTTAGGTAATTCAAGCAAATTATAAATACGCCCTTATTAATAAGTTATCATATAACAAATCGTAAGGGCTTTTATGTCATAAATCTTATCATATAAAATTTATTACTTTTTACCAATTGAAATTGCACGAAATCATTCTTTATGTGCGAACCAATAGGTTTATGTAACGTTGATAGTGAACCAAAATTAGTTTGGTACACAATTCATAATGACTACCCACGTAGCGTGAATATCAAAATCGATATAACCTAATGAATAACATGTTGAGGCATGTGCCATAAGTCAATCTACAAACATGGTTTATATTATAATTTTAGTTAATAAAACTGAGGTTGTTATTTGGTGTTTTTATTATAAGTGATTGCATGTTTACCTTATAGTAAGATTTATGAATATTTGTTGAAATATCCTAAATGTCCCTAGTCGATCTTTATATTGAGAACAATAATGAATTAAGGCTAGTGTGAATCTTAATTGATGGTCATGTGATGATCATACGTATAGGGATACGAATCGAGATCATGAGTACTTGTTAGTGATCAAGGTACTAGACTGACCCGCTATGAGAATGTCACATGGATTAAGTCATAGGTGTAACCTATGATAGGTATATCATTTAGTCATTTGACTTGAGATTACCATAGACTTCAATATTAGGAGCATGGTAACTTAACATAATCAAATGTTATCTTTAACCAGACGATTATAAAGATAGTAATTGGTTACCATGATAATAATATGTGAAGGTGTGTAATTAAAATAAGATTTGTCACTCTCGTATATAGATAGATATCAGTGGATCTCTCGATATGATAGATTGATAATGGCCAAGTCTAAGTGAATTGATATGATCAATGTCACTTTGATGTTTTCAATTTACCTAACTATCAAGACTAGTACCATTGAATATTAACGGTGACTTTCCATGCCTTACGTTTAGTCAAAGACATATTACACGACGAAAGGATATGATATATGTCATTCATTATTCATTAGGTTGTATTGATTTTGATAATCATGCTACTTGGGTAGTCATAATATCTTGCTAGAGACCGTTTATGACTTGTGTACCAAAATAGTTTTGGTTCATTGCCAACGTTGCGTGAACCTATTGGGTTGCTCATAAAGAATGACTTTACGCAATTTCAATTGATCTCGAGAGTAATGAATTTTATTATATAAAATTCATGACAAAAAACCTTTACGATTTGTTATATGATAACTTATTAATAGAGGCATATATGTAATTTGCTTAAATTGCCTAAATACAATAATTATATTACGAATAGGATTTTAAGTGATGGCTTATCTACACATATAAATAAAAGGTGAAACCCTAAAATGAAATATGATTTTCATTTTTACAAACTTTGAGTTCTTTGGATTTTGGGAGAAAAATAAAAATGTTTTTAATCTTTATTGGGGCTAACACTATAAATTGTAGTCATTATTCGTATGTGGATTTTTGATAGAGGATGTGCGCTTAAACTTCTTGGAGATCGAATAATCATAAAAGAAAATTATGGATTAAAGTATGGTTTACTTTTTAGATCTAGTTTAATGAAACATATTTTTGATCGTGGTTTTTCAAAAAATGTTTTGAATTTTTCGCTACCTATGAACCCAAAAAACCCAACATAACATATATCATATTCTTTCATCATGCTTATTTTATTTGATTAAATATAAGACATAGAAAATCACCCTTAATTTTCAATCGTACTAGTCTCAATCTTTAGGTAAACTGAAAACATCCAAGTGACATTGACCATATCAATTCACTTGGACTTGACCATTTAACAGTCTAACTTATCGAGGGATCTACCTATATCAAGGGACAAATTCTATTTTGATTACATGCCTTCCCATATTATTCACATGGTAACCAATTACAATCTTTATAATCGTCCGGTTAAAGGCAATGTTTGATTGTGTTAAATTGCCATACTCATAATATTGAAGATATGGTAATCTCAAGTCGAAGGACTAAATGATATACCTATCATAAGTAACACCTATGACTTAATTCATGTGGCGTTCTCATAGCGGGTCGATCCAGTATCTTGTTCCCTAACAAGTACTCATGATCTCGATTCGTATCCCTATATGCATGATCATCACACCACCATCAATCAAGATTCACACTAGCCTTAATTCATTATAGTTCCCAGTATAATGAATGACTAGGGACATTTAAGATATTCAACAAATATCGATGGTTCTTATTATAAGGTAAACATACAATAGGTTATAATAGAACAACAAACATAAACCTCTATTTTATTAACTAAAATTACAAGATAAACAATGTTTGTAGATTGACACATAAAAGTGCTCGCAAGTGAAAGTCAAGGGATGGTGCCAGGGAGACATAGGGACATCGCCAGGACTACTGAAGGAATAATTGATGCACAAAGTGCTTGGCGTTGTGGCAATGCCATGGGATTGTACACATAGTGTCGGGACTTAAGTAATAGCACCGAGAAGAGAAAAAATCAGAAAGTAAAGTTCTATTTTTGATGAAATTGTCAAGTAAGGTTTATAATTATTTTCAAACTTGATTAAGGAGTATAAATAGATAGGAGAACATGGTAAACTCACCAATTACTACCCATTAGCAAGCAATTACCATATATTAGCCACCATTAACATATTTGCCACTATTGATATAGTTTATTATAGTTTTACTTTATTCTTGAGTATTAATAAGATTAGTACAGAGAAGACATTGAAAACTCACGTCTGGTGATTTAGGTATTATTTTTATTGGTTTAATAGAAATTTATTCTAAAATATCTTTGATTTTAATGAATACCACTATGTACATGTTTTTTTCAATGAAGTGTGAGTAGTCTATTAATCGTAGGGATCAATGGATCCAATGTTATGAATGTTATGCTATAAATATATATAGAGTAGAGATATAAAAAGTGCAATAGTTAGAATTTATATTGATTTTGAGCGTAATGATATGAACATCTTGATCACGTGTTTGTTGATATTAGGTTTTAGAAGTTATTATGGCCATTGAAGCTTTTATGCTGGATATAGACGATATAACAGTAAAACAAACAACATCGAGCGATAGTCGTTGATTAGGGAGGCACGATAGTAAACTAAATTGGTTATGAATCTACATATTTGAACCATTAAAGCAACTGGAGCTTACGTTATTTGCATCGATAGGTGGAGTTCTAGTTTGCACATTTGAATTTTTTTCGTCACAATAGTGGGTTGAAGTGGATTTGAAGGAAATATGTCTATTCTATTTAGGTATTGCACACACATAATAGGGATGATAAAGTGAATTGAAAAGCATAATATTTCATTACCTACGGGAAGTTGTGAACTAAAATAGTCTTAATATAAGAGTTAAAGTAATTTGTATTGATTTGTTAGTATAAGTTAGTTTATTTTAGTAATAAAACCAACTAAAAGGATTTCCTTAGCAATAGAGTAATTTTAGCTAGGTACGTATTGAGTGCATACACATTTCCCTGAGAACGATATCTATAATCAATATAAGTTGGTTACACTATTACTATAAGCGAGTCATTATACTTGCGACCACGTAGACTAAGTTTTTAGCCTCGTTGCCAGGGGATATGCAGCCACTTAGACTTACTTTGTTAGTTTGAAAAGTTAAGTTTTATTTTATGTACTTTATTTTCAAGTTAATAAAAAATAACAGGTTTGAATTTCAAGTTTGACTTTCTGCACTTGATTTTTTTTGTTTTCTTTTTAGGGATAACTAGCGCATGTATAGCAAATAAGAGAAGGACTTAGGGTCTTACGACCCTGAGATTGATAGAACCAACAAAGGAAAAAAATGGAATCAAGATGGCTAAGGATCAAACACGAAACCAACAACAAGGCCGAGGGAATAACTAACCCGAAGGTGATATGGTATTGCAAGGCATAGTGCGTGGACAAATATGTCTTTGTGACTACTTCAATTCAAAAGTTCAAGAGACTTAAAATAGAGTAATGAGGCTTCCAACCAACACCACCGAGTTTGAACTAATGCCGTATCTAATCAACATGGTGCAAAATAGCCTGTTCAACGGGCAGCCAATGAAGATTTAGTTGCACATGTAAATTTTTTTTAGATAAGTGCAATATCGTATACATTACCGAAGTTACAAAAGAGATGATCAAGATGAGACATTTCCCACTCTCGTTGGGTGGAAAAGCCAAATCCTAGTTGTAACGATTAAATGCAGCGAGTATGACCTCATGGACAAAAATCAATGAAAGATTTCTAGACAAGTTCTTTCCCCTAGTGAAGGTCAGTAAAAGGAAGCTAGAAATCAATCAATTCAAGCAAGAAGATGTTGAGTCTCTTAGCAAGGCTTAGGAAAGACTCAAAGAGAGGCTGAAGAGATGTCCAAGACATAGATACGTGAAATAGGCACAACTCCATATTTTCTGCTATGGGATGAACCACAACACGATAAAACTAGTAGATACTGTAACATGTGGTTCTCTACTAACCAAGGATGAGGATGGAGCATTGGATATCCTAGATCTTATGTCTCAAAATTCTATAGCGGATAGTCATTTCACAGTTAGGAAACTAGCGAGCATATATGAGATTGATTTGCAAGCTGGTATTATGACACAATTATCCAAACTAAGCAATTAAATGACAAAGTTTCAAATGGGACAACAAGGTCCATAAGTGCAAGCGATATAATAACCCAAGTACCACCAAGCCATGATGGTTAATCAAATGGACATACATCAAAGAATGAAATATGAGAAGTAAACTTCATAAATAACTAAGGCTATGAAACAACTTACAGGCTGAGAATAATGGCTCCTCAAAGATTTTATCAAGGATACAACAATAACAACCCTAACTTCTCATATGGAAATCCTAATAATGCAGTGAATTTACCTCTAGGCTTCAATAAACAAATCTACCAAGGGAAGCTAGGGCAGAGTGAAGAGATGACTTCATTGAAGTCAATTGAAAAACTTTTGCATGTCATGGACATGAGCAATATGGAATGCCATGTGAATCACGAAAAAGAGATGAGAAGAGTGAAGCAAGCCATGAAGAGGATGGATGATGAGAGATCATAATTCATCAAGAATCTAGAGAGACAGATTGGTTAGTTAGCTATTGCCTTGAATTCAAGGAAGGAAAAATAGTTTTTGATTGACATGATCACCAACTCAAAGGATAATGTTAGTATATTTACATAATGAGAACTATGGCAATGAATGAGCCAAGATAAGAGCAAGTTATGCATAAGCCAAAAAAGGTCGATACAGTAGCATCAAGAAGCCAGAGAAATAAAAAAAGTGCACAAGGTAGAGGTTTAGAGAGATGCACCATGGTTTGCAGATTATGTTAACTATTTGGCATGTTGAGTTTTTCTCCAGATTAACAAGTGCATCGAGAAAGAAATTCATGAGTGATGTGAAGTCATACTTTTAGGATGAGCTATATCTATTCAAATAATGCAATGATGGGTTAATTCAATGATTTGTAATAGATGAGAAACTTGTAGGCATTCTGGAAGGATGTCATTCATCACTATATGGGGGACAACTTTAGAGTATAAAGGACAACAACATAAGTATTGCAATGTGGATTCTATTGGCCAAACCTATTGAAGGATTCATATATTTTGTGAAAACTTGCCATGAATGCCAAAGAACATTTAATATTTCTAGAAGACAAGAGTTTCCACAAAACTAAATTTCAAGAATTTAAGCTATTTGATGTATGGGGAACATATTTCATAAGACCATTCCCTACTTCAAATAGGAAACAATATATACTATTAGCAGTAGATTATATCTCCAAATGGGTAGAGGCTGTAGCAACCGCAACTAATGATGCAAAAGTGATCAATGAATTCATGAAAAAGAAAATATTCTATCGATTTGGAACACCTAGAGCATTAGTTAGTGACAAAGGATCATATTTTTGCAATAGAGCCTTCGACACATTACTAAAAAAATATAGGGATAGGCTTAAGACTTCACTGGCCTATCATCCACAAATAAATAGACAAGCTGAAGTAAGTAATAGAGAAGTCAACAAATCTTGGAAAAAGCTATAAACACTAAGAGAAAAGATTAGGCATTCCATCTTGAAGAAACATTGTAGGCATATAGGAAGACATTCAAAACATCAATTGGCATGTCTCCATATCGGTTGATCTATGAAAATGTATGTCATTTACCATTAGAGTTAGAGCATAAAGCATATTGGGCAATCAAAAAGCTCAATATGGATCTTCAAGCTGCAAGAAATGCTAGATTACTTTAACTAATGGAACTCGATGAGTTTAGATTGGACGCGTACGAAAATGCCAAGTTATACAAAGAGAAATCAAGGCAAGGACACGACGAAATGATTGAAAATAGATCCTTTGAGCCATGACAATTGGTCTAGTTATTCAATTCAAGATTAAAATTGTTTTTAGGCAAACTAAGATCAAAATGGTCAGGACCATTCAAGGTTATTGCTACTTCTCATTATGGAGTGGTAGAGCTAATAACCAATGGTGGTAAGACGTTTAAAATAAATGCCTTAAGGGTTAAGTTATTTTATAGAATGGAAGTATGATAAGGTGAACTAGAAGGATTAATGCAACAAAGAATCAACGCCTTGAAGAATAACAAAAATGTGAAGAAATAATGGAAAGCTAAACAAAAAGATGAAGGACCTTTCGAAGAAGTATCGAAAGGAAATAACATCAAGGTAGTTCCAAGGAAGCCAGAACCAAAGTTCAAGTTCATAGCAAGACTTTAACCGATCAAAGGGAGAGATCCTGGAGAAATATGCATATTAATAATCATTGATGGGCATCGGTTTAGAAATGTGTTATGTGATACGGGAGCCTCAGTCAATGTCATGCCAATAACGGACATGTTGCATGCTGATTTGAAGATCAATTGTCCTGATACGACCAATTTAGTAGTAGTAGATGGCAAATAGATACTAACTATAGGGATAGTTTTGAATGTGCATGTGAAAGTGGGTAGATTCACATTTATTGCGGATTTTGAGGTTATACATCACAATATAGATGATGATGTGTCTATGATAATTAGGCGGCCATTCTTGAACACTGCCAATGTAAGTTTGTACACAAGGAAGAAAAAGATCACAATGAGTATCGATGAAGACGATGATGCGGAGAAGATAGTCTTTGTTGATATGGAAGAAGTACATCCAAATGGAGATGATATAATTATCTTCGATCTATAATTGGAGTATCTCGATTTAGATTCAGACTAAATGAGCAAAAAAGCATCAAATTAATGGCGTTAAACTAAGCGCTATTGGAAGGCAACGCAAGGGTTTTTAAATTTTTAGTTAATTAGTCAGTTAGTTAGTAAGTTATTTATTCTAATTAAGGGAAATTCACACATAGTAGTTTCTAACTTATGAAAGCTTTTGTTAAATGTGCAGGTAAGGCCATTTGTCGGGTGAAGATTCATTGGAATGGAAATGTCTCGACCAACTCTTTAAATAGAGCGTAAAAGAGCGAATGATTTCAAGCTGTAAAAGTGAGGTAGATGGGCAAATCACATGTACATTTTTATGAAATTTTTATATTTACATTGATTCATGTGATCACGACATCTTGTGTTGTAATACATAAAGTCGGGGAAGTACCAAATATGAATAAATGAAAAATATATGTGAAAAATGTGGATAGAGAAGTCGACGCTGTGTGTTTTAACACACGACACCATGGGTATTTGATAAGTGATTATTTATACTTATACATAGGGGTAGTTCAATAGTATATTTAGTATAGATATCCCTTAATGAGCTCTAATTCATGGTGTTATTGCATTTTTTGGTAATTAAGGTGTAAAGGAAAGAAGTGAGCAAAAATGAGAAGAAACAAAGCAAAAACTCATAAAAGCATGGTTGGCGGCATGGTTACATATGTTGATGTTGTGGAGCATTAAGTCACAGCGTGGGAAGGAAAGGAATGGCGTGGGAGAGCAAAAAAAGTTAAAAAATCAAGTCTAGAGGTCAGTTGCAGTGGCGACTATATGGACATACAAGGGACGGTGTCAAGACAAGAGGTGACATCACCGAGGTAACATGAGCTTGGAAAAATGCATTAAGGAGCTGGCACAGTGGCGGAGCTATGCAACATAAGGTACGGTTTCAGGGCATTAGTGACAAAATCAGACTCGAGGAAAATAGAAAGTTGGAGTTTTATTTTGACTTAAAATGTAAAGTAGGGTTTCTAATTATTATTATGAAGTATAAACATGTATTAGGACATGGTAAAATCACCACATATCAACTATTAGCCACTATTTGAGTAATTTAGTATAGGTTTACTTAGTTTTGAGTATTAAGGAGTTTTGTGTGGAGAAAACAATGAAGACTTCATGTTTGCAATTCATGTTTAACTCCATTGGTTTAATTGAAGGTAATATATTTATATTCATATATGATTTGCAATGATTTTAATTATGAATTGTAATGTGTATGTTTCAATGAAGGGTGAGTAGTCTATTTATCTTAGGGATTAATGGATCCTATAGTATGAATGTTATGCTTTGAATATGAGTAACAAGTGATTATAAAAAGTGCAATGGTTAGAATTTTTATTGATTCTGAGCGTAATTCTTTAGACATCTTGATAATGTGTTTAATAATATTAGGTTTTAAGAGTTATCATGGCCATTAAAGCTTTTAATTTGGACATGAACAGTATAAACGTAAAATACAAAACAATGAATGATAGTTGTTGATTAGGGAGGCACGAATAGTAGATTTAGTTGGTTATGAATCCAAAGACTTGGGCCATTAAAGCAATGTGAAGCTTGCGTTATTCACACCAATAGGTGGAGTTCTAGTTTGTACATTAGAATCTTTTCCGTCACAACAGTGGGTTAAAATGGAATTGAAGGAAATTTGTTTATTCTAATTAGGCATTGCACACAACATATTGAGATGTAAAAGTGGTTGAAAAATATAGTATTAAATTACCTAGGTGAAGTTGTGAACTAAGATATCTTCAATATAAAAATTAAAGTAAAGTTTGAATTGATTTGTTAGATTAGTTTAGTTTCGTATAAAACCAATGAAAAAAGGATTTCCTTAGCAATAGTTCAAAGTGAAATAGGTATATAACTAGTGCAAAAACCATTCCCTGAGGACGATATTTGTGATCAACGTATGTTGATTGCACTATTACTAAAAGCGAGGTTATATTTGAGGCACGCATATAAAGTTTTTTGCGCTATCGCCCGAGATAGGTAGCCACTTAGACTTAATTAGTATGAAAAATTGCTTAGTTTTTTTCAAGTATTCTTTTTATTTTCATTTAAATTTGATTGACCATACTGCACTTGATCTACTTTCTTTTGTCTTTGGTGTTTCAAGGATGTAAAAAATGTATAGTTATCATGTTAAGGAATCAATTAGTGAAATCATTGATCAAATCTCTAGGTTGGTCTATCAATGTGAAGCTGTTTGAGACAATACCACATACAAAGCATAACCAATCGTGAGTTGTTTGACACATACAAGATATAAACAACCAAATGATGATTCGTATGGACTTACAAGATTTATGAGAAGTTAAGAGCATTGCAACTACACGATAGGGAATGAGACATTGCATAATTATCAAAGCTTCTACAACCCCCAAATTCAAAATGTTTATCGACCATCATGGAGTTCTCATGACCATTGACAATGACGATAAGATCAAGAGATGGATGAATAATCATCTATTACATATTTAGAGCAAATGATAAGAAACAATGACTGAGTAGAGCGAGAATGATCTCAAAAACTATGAGGAAATATTAGAGATTTATGCACAATCATTTAATATAAAGAAGGAAGAAGATGATTAAATGTTCTTGAATTTGAAAAAGAATTTATGGCAAATTGCAATATTCGTAAATTCAAGACAAGAGGTTGTGATTGAGTCTAAGGAGAACTAAGTGGAGGAGATGTTACTAAGCAAAGAAACATGTCGTGAAACATATGAAGAAGTGGGGAAGCCCAATCAAGAGGAATACAAAATTATTGATGCTTAAGGGCGAGATGATTCACTTGACCATGTTAGAGAGGAGATTCATATTGAAGATATTATGCAACATGGTAGTGGTGTTGATCTAGAGAAGTTTGAAATAATAATGAAAAACAAAAATAGTGAAAACTTAAGATTACACACTATGGAGTTTGTGCAAGGGACAATCAATTTTGTTGTATCACCTCACTATTTCAACAAGAATTGCAAGAGTAATGGATTGGAGAGACAATTGAGGTTTATGCGATAATATTTGAGAAAATTACAAAGACAATCATTTTTGTCAAAGAATGGCAATGCCTGCTAAATTACATAAAGTTTATGAAGGATAAGATATCATGCCAAAAAAGGATTAGAGGATATGAGAAACTTTGCAAGGATACATCATTAAAGTAACCTTACCATGATTCATTTGACAGCCATGGTGCATAAGTCAGGCTAATGAAGTTAAACTAAGTGCTATTGGGTGGTAGCCTAATTGTTTTTAAAATTTCAAGTTTTTAAATTTTAGTTAGTCTAATAAGTACAATTAATAAGTTTTAGTTTTAACTTTCAAAAATATATGCTGAATGTGTAGGAAAGACTATTTGCTTGGTGATGATTTATCAAAATGGAAATGTATCGCTAACTCATTAGAGGGGGAAAAATAGCTAAGGAGTTCAAAGCGGTTTAAGTAAGGTGCTTGGGCAATTGAATGTAAAATTTATTAATTTTTATATTTTCATAGATTTTATGCGGTCATGACACCTTGGGTGAGTGATACAAAAGTCAGAGAAGTGCCAATAGAGGAATTAGTAAAAAAAAAAAAAATACACGCGAGGTATGTTGGCAGATAACTCGATGTTGTAGGTATTTCCTATGGTGCTGTAGGGATTGGCCATAACGCCATGACAACGGGCACAATGAAAGAAAATACCCCACTGCATCCTCAAAACAGTGATGGCGCTGTCACGACGCCATACCTATAAAGCACTACACCGGGTTCGATATAATGGGTTTAAATCCCCATTTTCATTCATTCTTCGCACTTGTACTAAAACCCCACCACAACCACCAAGTAGACATCTATCAAGAGCCAAAGTCTGATCACGTTTAAGTGAGATTAGAGAGTCTTAGCAATTAAGGGTGAAAGAGGCAAATGCATATTTGTTTGCACGAGTTGGAAAGTAAGGGCTTAAATTTTTGGATTTTGATTTCAAAGAGACCTAGTGTTCTAGTTGGTGAGGAAAATTGAAGGGCTTGGATTGATAAAGACTTGGAGGAGTGTTCTACATTGGAAATAAATCTGGCCTTCGGGTACATTTATAATTTAATCTAGTTATGCTATAAATTTTAAAATTTTGATGAAATTGTATGAATAATGGATTTGAGATTGTAGGATAGGTTTTGCAAGATTATGTGAATGTTTAGCATTAATGTTACCCGTGGAGACTTAGTTGATATATTTGCATGATTTGGCGTGTACAAGATCCGTGTGATATAAATTTTGATTTTTAGGTGATTTGAAGACCGGAGTTGCATTGCATTATTGTTATGTCGTTTGAGATTTGAAGAAATGGAAAGAATAAGGAAACACGTTATCCAAAGTAGAGCAAATGATTTTAAGGCATCTACCTCAAGAAATCCTAATGAAAAGGAGCTTATAGCATTTAAATCCAAATTTTTCATTAGTAGAGAGGCCAATGACTGATATAAGAAAATACTACCTTGGGAGTTCATTTGTGAACGAGGATTAATTTGTCGGCCAAGTATGATATTATGTGATAAAATTAGGAGCAATTCACTCACTTAAGATTATAGAAAGAATGAGACTAAAGGATTGAGTGAGATTATTTTTTTATTTTATGCTAATGCGAAGTTCACTGCCAAGGATAAGCCAATGAAGGTGAGAGGGAGTTTTATTCCCTTTAATATACGTAAGATAAATACCATATATGGATTTGAGCACTTAAGTTTCTATGGATCTGAATTGAATTTCCGATAAAGTTATATGAGAGACCCTATAACCTATACCCTTTTAGAGCCATAGAGAGTGCATTGGTTGTCCCAAAACATAAGGCTAGGTTGTGGGAGCTGAGAATGCACCAAAACACATTAAGAAGGGGAGTGTTAGAAAATTCTACAGAATGTCGCAACATTTCCTTACTACATCGCTATTTCCCACTTCTTAGCAGGGCTAGATCAATAAGCCAAAAAAGGTTTGTCTTTATGAGATTACAAAGAATGGGGAGATTAACATCGACGAGATCATCTACAACAATTTGAGGGAGTCAATTATGTTAGAAAGAAATAACAAATTGTTGTTTCCTATCTTGATTACTCATATATGTATAAAGGCCGAAGAGAAACTGAGAAATGACTAAGAATTTGATATTGAGGCCCAACCAACCATAGATGAAGCTTTCATGCTCACAGTGAAATCACCACCTGGTTATCAAGACTTCGAGGAGAAAGAGAGAGCTGAGGGAACTAGACTTGAGGCTGAGTTGTTGCCAAAAAATAAGAGGATTAGGTAGCAGTTGTAGCAGTAGTAGAATTAGCTAAAGACTTAGAAGATGAAGAATATGGAGAAGAGGATGATCAACAACAATAAAGACTTGTTAAGGGCTACTAGTTTGTAGACCAAAGGATAGGAGAGCATGACTTGCATAGTCCTGAAGTGTCTCCACCACCTCCTCCATTACAAGCACCAGTACCACCACCAGAGGACTTGACTCCACGATAGCAAAAGCTATGGATAACTGATACAAGGAAACAATACCAAGAGGACAAGGCGTAGTACCAGGAAGCCGTATTGAGATATAAGTAAGATATGGAGAGGAGAGAGCAATATCGACAAAACGACATCATAATTTCATGTTGTTTATTGATCATCAAAAGGACATAGCTAGGTATGAGATGAGACGTACAGATAGGTCATTTGGCTTTCTAGCAGCATCAAACTATGTGTTTGATCAGATAAGGTACATAGTAGGATGGTGGAGCATCTATTCGCACCATCCTATGCTGAAGCTAATAATGCAGATGATGATGATGAGGCAGTCATGATGTTAGTGTGTTAGGAGTCCTTTAGACCTGGGGAGTTGAGAGTGACATTGTTACCAATTTTTTTACATTTGGGATATTTTGTTAACTACTTAGTTTATTTTCAATTCTACGTTTAGTGTAGTTTATTATATAACTTGTTTTATTACATGTTTATGTATTTTAGTGTTTTCATATTTTAGGCTTACTTTTCAACCTTGATGATAAGGTTTTGTTTAAGTTTGGGTGCATTGACATTATACTACACTATTTAAAGTGGTAGGATAGGCTAAGAAATAAGGATAAACACTACAAGTATGATCATTTAAATTTTATTTTGAAGTAGTTAAAGAGGAAAGAATAGTAGCATATAAATTTTTCATTCTTTCATCACTATTTGAATCTTTAAGTAGTATAGATTAGGTTAAAATAGTAATATGTAATGAATAAGTAGTTCATTTGCATGTTCATGCCTTTAATTGTGGATGAGCAGATAACAAGTATCTTGTTGATATGAAATTCAAAAGAGTATTTTAATTTTAGAAGAAAAAAAATGAAATGTAGTCACAACAACGTGATTTCATAATTAGAAACCTAAAGTTAGGGAAGACCTTGAACTTGAAACAAAAGTAAAAAATTAGAACACTTCTTGTGGAAAAAGTTGGATCTGTAAGGATTTTATAATAAATATGAATCTTACTTGATAATACAAAGCAAATAAAGACTTAGTGCAAAAAGGGGAAGAAATATGCATTATAAATGAAAAGTCGGAGTTATCTTACTTAATTGAGTGAAAGTGATAAGTGTTAACAAAAGTTTTAGAAATAAAAAAATGATGAGAGAATCCCACAAGTTCTGCAGGAAATGGAGTAGAGAACTTGATGGTTGGAAAAAATGAGAAAAACATAGTCCAAAGGAAAAGGAGCAGCGATTGTAAAATAGAAATGAAAAAAAGAAAAAAATGAGAGAAATTAAAAAAAAGAAAAGAACACAGAAGTAAAATAAAACTCTTCAAATGAAAGATTTAGCTCGAGCACGAGTAGTTAGTTGAGTTAAGTTTTGTTTCCTACTATGTTAAGTCCTATAAACTCTTGAAGTACTAAAGTCTATCAAAGATGAGTATGATCTATGCTTATTTGTGAATTCCTGAGCTTAATGAGAATTCATGAGATGCATACTTGCTACTTGAGTGTTGAGATGAAACAAACTTGTGAGTAGTGATGGTTTTTAATTGTGGTCTACTTTGTTGTTTTGAAAGTAAAGTTATATGTGTTGTTAAAGCTACATGTCTTATAATAACAAGTTTTTGCAAAGAAAAACTATGAGTGGATTATTAACTTAAAACATAATGAATTAAAGGATGCTCCATAAATAATGCAAAATGAATGATGACTAGTTATAAGGAGAGTTAGTAAAATACACTTTTGTTCCGGACTTGCTAAATCCTAGGTTTGGGGGTATTTGATAAATGATTATTTAGACTTATATATAGGGGTAGTTTAATAGTATATTTAGTACAAATATTACTAAATGAGCTCTAATTCATGATGCTATTGCATTTTCAGGTAATTAAGGAGTAAAGGAAGGAATTGAGCAAAAATGAGAAGAAACTGAGCAAAAACCCACAAAAACATGATTGAAACTGTGGATACACATATTGATGTTGTGGAGTGTTAAGGCACAACATGGGAAAGAAAGGCATGATGTGGAAGAGCAAAGGAAGTGTAGAAATCAAGTCTGGAGGTCTAGTGCAGTGTGGCACTATGGACATACAAAGGATGGTGCCAAGACAAGAGGTGACAATGCTGAGGTCATATGAGCTTAGAAAAATGTACTAAGGAGTTGGCGCAGTGGCGACGCTATGCAACACAAGGGACTGCGCTGGGGCCTTGGTGACAGCGTCGGACTCGAGAAAAATAGAAAGTTGTAGTTTTATTTCGAGTTAAGTCATAAAGTTGGGTTTCTAATTGTTATTAGGAAGTATAAATAAGTATTAGGACGTGGTAAAACCACCACTTATCAACTATTAGCCACCATTAGTAGAATTTATCATAGGTTTACTTGGTTTTGAGTATTAAGGAGTTTTGTGTGGAGAAAACATTGAAGACTTAATATTAGCAATTCAAGTTTGGTGTCATTGGTTTAATTGAAGGCAATATATTTATATTAATATATGATTTGCAATTATTTCAATTATAAATTGTAATGTGTATGTTTCAATGAAGTGTGAATAGTCTATTTATCTTAGGGATGATTGGATCCTATGATATAAATGCTATGCTTTGAATATAATTAACAAGTGATTATAAAAATGCAATAGTTAGAGTTTTTATTGATTATGAGTGTAATGCTTTAGACATCTTTATCATGTGTTTAATGATATTAGGTTTTAGGAGTTGTCATAGTCATTGAAGCTTGTAATCCGAACATGAACGATACAACTGTAAAACACACTACACCGAGCGTAACCATTGATTAGGGAGCGCTAGTAGTAAACTTAGTTGGTTACAAATCTAAAGATTTGAGACATTAAAGCAATGTAGAGTTTACGTTATTCACACTGAGAGGTGGAGTTCTAGTTTGCATAATAGAATCTTTTCTGTCATGAGAGTTGGTTAAAGTAGATTTAAAGGAAATTTGTCTATTCTAAATAGGCATTACGCACAACATACTGAGATGTAAAAATGGTTGAAAAGCATAATATTAAATTACCTAGGTAAAGTTGTGAACTAAGAAATCCTCAATATAAAAGTTAAAGTAAAGTTTGAATTGATTTAATAGATTAGTTTAGTTTAGTATAAAACCAATTAAAAGAGATTTACTTAGCAATAGTTCAAAGTTAAATAGGTACATAACTAGGGAAAAGACTTTTCCCTGAGGAAGATATTTCGTTTGATCCCTCGATGTGTTAGATCTGTTAAAAGGCCTAGTCTAAGTGAATTGATATTGATCAATGTCACTTGGATGTTTTCGATCTACCTAGAGATCGAGACTAGTACGATTGAACATGTTGGATGACAATTCCATGCCTTATGTTTGATCAAAAGGATATCGTGTGACAAAAGGATGTTATATACACTATTGATTAGGTTGTATCGATTTGATATTCGTACGACTTGGGTAGTCATAATGTCTTGCTAGAGGCCGCTTATGACTTGTATACCAAAATATGTTTTGGTACACTGCCAACGTTGTATGAGCCTATTGGGTTGCACACTAAGAATGGTTTTGCTAGATTTTAAGACGATTCAGAAAAACGAATTTTATGTGATAAAATTCATGACAGAAACGTCCTTGTGGTGTATTACACTTATACTTCTTTAAGTAATGGTATATGTGTAATTTACTTAACCGTCTATATACAAGGGTTGTATAAATAGACGCTTTAAGTTACATATGATCAACGTAAGTTGATTGCACTATTACTACAAGCGAGCTATTATACTTGTAGCATGCATATCAGTATTAAGCACCATGCCAGCAGGGCGCCATGGAGTGCACACAAAAACACCTCACCATTGTGTCGACGCCATTGTGGCGCTGTCACGTTACCGTGCCTTGTCATGGAAGGGGATTTAAACCTTATTTTCACTATGTCATTCACACTTGTATCCAAATCCAAACATAACCAACCAAGCATACATCCCTCTAGAACCCAAGATTCATCATTTCTACGGGAGGAAAAAGAGTTTCTAGTGATTGAATGTGAAAGGAGAAAGTGCATTGTTGATTTGCATAAAGTAGAAAGCTAGTTCTTTTGATTTGGGAACTTCGATTAAAAGAAAGAACTAGGGTTTAAGTTTGTGAGCAAAGTGAGAGGGCTTGAATTAATTGACGCTTAGAGGAATATTCTAGATCGAAAAAATAGTCTGACATTGAGGTAAATTCACAATTTCATTAGCTATACATTGAAATTTTGAGAAATCTTGATGAAATTGTATGAATTGTGGATATGATGTTGTTAGATAGGATTTTAAAGTTGTGTGAAAATCGAGCATCAATAAGACTCATGGAGATCGAGTTTATGTTTTTCTTACATTATTTAGCATGTAAATAATCTTTATGATTTAAATCTTGATTTTCAGGTGATTTCAACACCCGTATTTCTAGTTACGTTGTTGTTTAGTTGTGTGATTTTAAGACAAAAATGCCAAGAAATAGGAAATAAACAAGTCAAGTTAGTCAAGTAAGAGCAAATGATTTTGAGGCACCAACCTCAAGAGATCCCAATGAAGAGGAATTTAAGTCATTTAAGTCAAAATACTTCATTAGTAGAGAGTCTAATGGTATACATGAGGATATTGAAAATAGGAGTTCATGTAGGAAAGAGGTATAAATTTGCCGGCTAAGTATGATAAACGAGTGAACAACTTCATTAGGCAACTAAATTGGGAGCAATTCACTCAAAACTATTGTGAGAACAAGGTTAAAGGAGTTAGTGAAATTGTGTATGAATTTTATGCCAATGCTAAGTTTACTAGGAAAGGAGACCCAGTGAAGGTGAGAGGGGTGTTTGTGCCCTTTAATGCATGAAATTAAAAACATCTATGGGTTGGAGCATTTGAGTATGGTTGGAGCCGACCCAAGGCTCTCGGATAATTTATATAAGAAACCTTATAACCTATACCCTTTTAGAGCTATAGAACAAGCATTGGTTATCCAAGGACAACAAGGCTGGGTAATGGAAGTTGAGAATGTGTCGAAGCACTTTGAGAAGGGGAATGCTAGGAAAGTCTATTGAATGTGGAAAAATTTCCATATCGCTTCTCTATACCCCACCGCTCAGTAGGGCGAAATCAACAAGCCATAGGTAGCTTATTCATATGAGATTACAAAGAATGGGGAGATCGATATCGGCGAAATCATCTACAACAATATGAGAGAGTCCATTATGTCAGAGTGAGACAATAAATTGTTGTTTCCAATTTTGACCACTTAGATGTAGTTAAACACCGGAGTGAGACTGCTTATAGATGAATAATTTGATATTAAGGCTTAAGCAACCATGGATGAGGCATTTATGCTCATATTGAAACCACCACATGGTTGTTGAGACTCCGAGGATAAGAGAGAAAAAACCAAGGGCAACAAACTTGAGGCTGAATTATTGGCCAAGCAGCAGGAAGATCACGCTGCAACAATAGTAACAACGGAGTTAGCCCAGAATTTGCGAGATGAAGGATATGGAGAAGAGGAGGAGCAAAAACATGGATTCACCGAGGGCTATAAGTTTGTAGACCTACTTATTGGAGAGTGGGACTTAGATGGTCTTGAGGTTTTTCAACTACCTCCTCCACCACAACCACTAGTACCACCACCAAAGAGCTTAACTCCATAACAGCAGAGGCTATAGATTTATGAGATGTGGAGACAATACCAAGAGGACATGGCTTAGTATCATGAATCCTTGTTAAGATATGAGTAGAATAAGTAGAGGAGAATGCAAGACCGACTAAACATGTAGAGGAATCATCAAAGGGACGTAGCTAGATATGAGAGGGGCGAATGTATGAGATATACTGATAAGTCTTTTGGCTTTTTAGAAGTACCTGACTACGTATTTGATCCTAATATGGTGTAGAGTAGGAGGGTGGAACGTCCATGTTATGCTAAAGCTTGTGATACGGATGATGATGATAATGATGTGCAGTCCAGATGTCAGAGTATTAGATTTCCAAAACTATGTGGTTTATGAAATCTTAATAACAATCGAAAGAGATATGAAAGTTTTACCACAATGAATCAAAATATTTTATAGGCTATTTAGTCCCATCGCTTGCCAGCTTGAAGTCGATTACTAACTAGTCCCTCTCCTGTCAGTAGTATACTCTGAGCATGACTTGCCTAATGAAATAACTATCAACTAGGATTGAGATGGAACTGTAGACAATGCCCTAAACCTAGGGAAGAGTCCCTTGTGCCTAAGAGGGTCAAATGAACCTCCATCCTATCTATGGGCCTGTATCTAAAATCTGAAAGAAAGAACCTCGGCTTGTAGTGAGAGGCCTTGATGAAATGTAATGAGCCTACATGATTGTTACAACATATAATATCTAATTTATATTTCAAAAGGAATCCAATGACTTTACGCTAAACAATAGACTAGACTTGTGCAGGTAGCTTGACCGCGTTACCCGTTGTTAAAACATAAGCTGGAGATGAGTAGACAATGAAAGAAAAGAGGACAGAATGGAATCGTGGTCTGTCCAGTATGAATCATTTTCCCCGAGCTTACCTCATATCGGTTCAATCTTATTATGAACCTAAATCATTTACTGAAGCCTCCAATCATTCTTGCTAGAGATATGCTATGCAGGAAGAAATCAATGCCTAGGAAAAAGAATAATTATTAGATTTACTAACAACTTTGACTTATAGGAGGGCTTTAAGACTCGAATATTTTCATGCCCAAAAAGGCGCCGGAATACAAGACCGAAATTGAAATCTTATTTGGTAATTTGGGGCTGAATTAGGAAGATCGACTTAAAACCTATTCAACCAATCTAATACATAATAAACACACTTAGTTGACTCTAGGGGACTGAGGGAGCATAGCTCGCATACTAGGAGCGAGTCGGGATCGGATTTAGAAGTCTAGGTATAAGTTTGGAGTACTTGAGACCCAATTTATGCCGGGAATTGCGTGAATTGTAAGTAAACCGATTGAGATATTTCTTTTCATTTCATTTCTCGCTATTGTTTCATGTTTATAATTGTTTGTGCTGCTCCACTTGTTACATTCCTAGTGCCCCGATTTGTGTATATTATCTCATGATATAATTGTGGTTAAAACAGAACATGTGTTTAGGTTTCATGGCTTGATTTAGGGTGTAGGTGATACATGAGGTATGTGAATCGGGGATGTCAGTAATCCGACTAGTCCGGGATGTGGACCTATTATATATGGTTGGTGAAATGATTAAGCGACAACCTATTAGGGTAATACCAAAATGCTATATGTGTTGACCTATTACATGAGGTTGATATGTCGTGTTTCACAACCAATAAGGATATGTGCACTTCTAAATAAGTTATCACCTTAGGTCTATGTGACCTAAAGGGTAATATTTAAGCTAATGCGTTAGATGTACGATTGACTGGAATTTGTTCATTTTTAACTCTTATGTTAGTCTCATTTTGTTTAACCGTGATGTTTTGTACCATGCCATGTTTTCTATATTGTTGTGTGGTGTACATATGCATTTCCATGTATTTTTGTTACGTTTGGAATTGTAAATAAATGTTTCTCAGTGTTACTTTCAATATTAATGTAGTCACCATAATTTTTTTTTGAAGGTGGGTGCAGATCCATTGAGTAGCAGGCTGGGCAAAGAAAAGTCTAGTGACTACCTCTAAGCCCTTATTAACAGTAGGTGATCACTTTGTGCATTTATTATTTACGTCTTTTTGAATAGTTTTGAATTGTATAATGTGTTGAGAGATTATATTTCTGACTAATGCATGAGTTTCTTTGTTGGAGTTCATGTGATCGTTTATTTACCTGGTTTTCATAGTAGATGTTTTTATAATGATTCTGCAAATTTTATTAAGTCTTCCATTAATAACATTAAAATGATAAAATGTTTGAATTAACATTGAAATAATAATAATAATGTGAATTGGGTAATGCTTATTCTGAACATGAATAATGGGGAGAATAGGATAAAAGGCTGACTAATACATTGTTAAGTCCAACGTAGCTGAGTTCAAGACGAAATGACAAAATTAAGCCAGACAGTGCCTTAGAAAAAGGAAAGGGATGTCATTGTAGATATCATAGCCTAGGCTTGTAAAGCATAAACCTAGGCAATGGAGTATTAGTTGATTCTATAATGTGATGCTAATATCATAGTTTGATATTAGAGCTAATGTTCACGATAAGTATGAAACAGAACTTAAATAAAACAAAAATCTTCTATGTGGAATCCATATGATCATCGCTTAGAGAATTTTAGTCGGAAAGTAAGAGAAGGTGAGTTGGGGAATGTATATGTACATGTTATGTTTTATATGTATATATACGATATGTGCGTAAAAGTTGATTCTCAATAGCGATCGACTTGTGAAGTACGATAGAGATCAGCCGGTGGAGGAGATGGTTGCACCATCGGCGGTAAACATTTCAAACAATATATGGTGTTTGAATAACATAATCACTGCTCAATGATAGAAATTGGTCGAGTTCTCACTATAATGCAAACGCCCTTGGCTACACTAGCCCCAAAATAAAATGATAGAATAAAAAATAAGTTATAAACCTGCGACGAGCTGAGAGCGAGAGATGATTGTGAGTTACCGAAACTGCTATGGATACTTACGAAAGTTTGCAGAAGATATTATCAATGTTGACCCTAATTAGCTCGTGTTACATGAATTAAGATTGTTGATTTGTGGGAGAGTTGATGCTTAAATGGTCGAGGGTGATCTAACTTAATTCGTAATTTATATGTCAAGATTAAAAAGCTATGCTTAACAAGATTTGCTTTTGATTACTATGATAAAAGTGTCATATATAGTGATGATATGAAGGAGTTTGCTATGTCTGGAGTTGCCTACTGAGAGAACCTAAGTTGAAGTGGTTAATAGATCCACATGTGGTGGTAATTAGGAAAGGTGGGCTTTGGGGCTAGTATCATTTGGAATTTTGGCTAAGGTAATGACAATAAGAATGAAAAGATAATTAAAGAATGAGAATTGGGATAAAGTGAATTTCGAGGTCAAAATTGCTATTAGTTGGGTAGCAAAAATATGGGGTTTGTGTAATTTTGATAAGGATTGAAGGAGATATGAAAGTTTTACCCCAATGACTCAAAATAGTTTTAGATTCAAACCAGCAACTTTGTAAAATTCATTTCTCCTAAGCCATAGCTTCAAAACTCATGATTTTTCTTACTAAAGACTAAAAACATATCCTAGAAGATCATAGCTCAATCCAATAAGAAGAGGAAGTTATGCTCAAAACAACAAGATATTAGCAAAACTATGAACCCATAAATTCCAGATTCATCGTTAAAGTTGGAAGGGGTTTTTAGACATGAAAACATTCAAATTTTAAAATATTTGAAGGCAAAAGTTGCTCCTCTTTAAGTTAGCTTTCAAATTCCACCAGAATGTGTCCATTTCAATTTAAAATAAATAATTTATGACTAAGTTGCATGTGCAAGTTCATAAAAACAACATGTAGAATTTCCAATTTTTATCTTATAACTTCAAGAATTTCAAAAATTCATAACTTAATGCAAACAAATCCAAATCCAAAACTTCTTTATAGCAGAATTAGTGGAATTTCATAAGAAATCCAAATATGAAATTAGATTTAGAAAACAAGGTCATTTGCATACTTAAATTGCTAAAAAATCTGAACTAAACCAAAACATACAATTCTTTGTTGAATTTAACAAAGTGGGGATAAATATTGGCTTACCTAGTCGTAGAACTCCTCTAACTTGATCAACACCTCCTAATTCACTAATTTTCTTTAGCAAGTTGTTGATTTCCTCTCCAGATCTGCTTTCGCTCTCTTTGCAATGAAATGAAGTAATTTGCATGTAAATTCCATTAACTTATGTATATATATAGTGGGAAATCAATTCATGGACCTTGATTTAGTTTACACACTCATCTCTAGAACAATCTTATGCCTCATATCTCGTCCTAAAATCCACTAACTCATCCTTGCTAATACACGCTTTAACTTAATTTAGGCTGTGATGGTGATAACTCGCATCCTGAGGTGCATCAATGCTATGGTTTTATTTTCTTAACTTAGACTACATTTATGTAAACTCAACTATAACCACATTAAATTGATTATTTTAATCATGCTTAACTAATTTAGGACTTACTACAAACTCTTTACCTCAGTCGCATGCCGATACGCATCTCGAAGCTCGTTCCCGCTCGCGTCTCCATGTCTATATACTAGTGGAAATGACTTAATACATCTACACATATAGCATGCACTAAGCATCCATCATACCAAAATTAATATATTATTCGGTCTTCGTGCCAAGTGTTGGGATCATGTACCTGCTTTCAGGCTACGTCACGGTAGGTGACCTTTAATTACAAACTAATCCACTATTAGAAATTTAGGCTATTACAAAACCTGAGAACACTCGTAGGCAAATTTGATGAATTTATTGGTGAAAGAATATATGAGATATACATATTTATATAGATATATATATATATATATATATATATATATATATATAAAATTAAAACTATAGGTTTGATTTGAATAATATGGATCATTAGATCGTCTTGAGATGAGCATAAGTAGAGATTGTGTTAAGATGTGTGTCATGATAGGATGTGTCACTTTATCACAATGCTCACTTGATTACCCTCAAAATAGCGCGATGTGTATCTTAAGGAAAACCCATACATATAAATCTAAATGTTTAAACTTATCATCACTATTCGATTCCAGTGAGTGAGAGATCAAGAAACTAAAGGTTTTAGCTGTAAAGGATTGATCGGAAGAGATTGTTCACGATGTGTTCACGGTGATTTGAGATGATCAAACCACTGTAAATCCGAGATTCTTCATCGTCAGTAAGTTGGGTTTTAATTTTTGAGTTTGATTCAACGATAGATGATGAATTCTATGTTTATGTTGTTATTGATCATTGGAAATGAATTAAAACCTTATTAGAGGTTCTCCTTGATGTTGTAGGGGAGTGTTGTGATGTTGTTGTTGTGTTTGGTGATTGAACAAGTGTTGTTGCCCTGTTCATTGTCAAGGCAGTGAAGGGTGGAGCGCACTCCTTGTAGCAGGGAAGCGCACTCCTTTCATAAAGTGTCAGGAGCCCAATTGGCTAAGCACGCCCCATCAACTCAAAAAACAACAATCAAGTTAAGTTTTGAATGAAATTTCATGAGGTCTTAGGACCTGATTTATGGGTTCTTAATATAAGGTATTAGACCTATATAAAACTCAAATGGTTTGTGATAGGTTTTGAAACATCGAGAAAGGTCAAGTGACTTGAAAAAGTTAAAAAATTGTGATGAAACCTAATCAAGGTAAGTAGGGCTCGTATACTTATCAATTATGCTTCACAAATTAGTATATTTAGTTCATATAGTATTATTAATTGGAATTAGGGAAACACACTATGATTTGACTATTTTATATATGGTGAATCTCGAAAATGGTTGATAGGACTGAGGATCGAAAAATATGCTAGGAAATGGATTCCTCCTTTTGTCCTACTGAATGGAAAAGATTGCCTATAAATAGATTCTGCCATTTTATCCTCACTAAGCCGAAGTTTTTACCTTAGGCAAATTTTCTCAGTTGGAGTTGGTAGTTCAATCAAGCTGGAATAAACCGTAGTATCCCTTATTGGCCAACATGTGAATTTTGTTGTTGTATTCTAGATTGACTATAAAATACGACTCCGCAATCACGAATCACGAGTACGGTTGCAAGTTACCTAATGGAATTACATTTAGTTATTTATTGTATATATCGAGTCCATTGCTTAAATAGATATGTTTTGGATTCTATTGCTATTCATTGAATTGTTGATATTAGATTATAATTGATGTGTGTACGAGCATCAGAAGGTTGGAGCACTCCCTCCCCTTAACATTCCAAGTTCACACGAAAACACTTCAATTAGGGCAAGGAGAAGATTTAGGAGTTTTACAATCTACTCTATGATGTAATGAGCCTTCATATATATATGAATATTATTTGAATTATATTGTCGCAAACTAGTAATATAATAGGTTTGGGAGGTTTGGTAAATGAGTTCTCGATTATAATTAACTCTACATTTATATATATCATCATTATTATCGATAGAGTTTTAGTTTTTTGTTACATATTTCCTTTCTTTATGTTTTGATATTGATATACATGTTGTGTTTATTAGGTATAAAAGTGATAAGTTATTATGTATACGTATATATAGGGTTAGTTTAGTCATATATTTAGTACAAATATCCTTAAATGAACTCTAAATCATGGTATTATTGTATTTTTGGGGAATTAAGGTATAAAGGAAGGAATTGAGGAAAAATAGAAAAACATGGAGTAAACACACACAAAAACACACTTGGCACCATTGCTACAGGTGTTGACATTGAAGGCATATAAGACATAGTGTGGGAAGGAAAGGCACAACGTGGGAGAGAAGAAAAATAAAGAAAATCAACTCTGGAGATCCCGCAAGATGATGCCTGGTAAGCAGGTGATAGCGCCGAGACACCAGGGAGTGAAAAAACATGTATGCAGTGTTGGCGCAGTAGCATCATAGCGAGCTAAAGCGCATGGTGCCGGGGCAATGAGTGATAGCGCCAGATACGCAGAAAGTAGAAAGTAGAGTTTTAATTTGAGTAAAATTGTAAAGTAGGGGTTCTAATTATTATTAGGGATTATAATATGTATTAGGACATGGGAAATAAAGAGGATACCAATTATTATCCACAATTAGAGTAACTTAACATAGGTTTTACATTAAGTTTGAGTATTAAGGAGTTTATGTGAAGCAAACAATGAAGACTTCACTTTTGCAATTAAAGTTTGGTTTCATTGATTAATTCAAGGTAATATTTATATTCATCTCTGATTTGAAATGATTTCCATAATGAATTGTGATATGTGTGTTTCAATGAAGTGTGACTAGTCTATTTATCTTAGGGATCAATGGATCCTATGGCATGAATGCTATACTTTGAATATGAATGAAAAGTGATAATAAAAATGCAATGATTAGAGTTTGTATTGATTCTGAGTGTATTGCTTTATACATCTTGATCATCGGTTTAATGAACTTAGGCTTTAAAAGTTACCATAGCCATTGAAACTGTTAATCCAGACATGAATAGTACAACCGTAAAATACATAACATTATTAGATAGTTGTTGATTAAGAATGTGCTAATAATAAACTTAGTTGGTTTTGAATCCAATGATTTGAGACCTAAGGCAATGTGGAGCTTACGTTATTCACACCGATCGGTGGAGTTCTAGTTCGCACATTATAATCTTCTCTGTCATGACAATGGGTTGAAGTGAATTTGAAGAAAATTTGTCTATTCTAATTAGACATTGCTCACAACATATTGAAATGTAAACATGAATACAAAGCATAGTATTAAATTACCTAGGTGAAGTTGTGAACTAAAATATCCTTAATATAAGAAGTCAAGTAAAGTTTAATTTGATTTGTTAGATAGCTTAATTTATACATAAAACCAATTAAAAGTTAATCTTTTAGCAATAGTTCAAGTTAAATAGGTAATTAACAACTAGTGAAAAAACTTTTCCCTGAGGACGATATCCGTAGTCAGCGTAAGTTGGTTACACTATTACTACAAGCAAGCTGTTATACTTGCGGCATACACATCAAGTTTATGGCTCCGTCGTTAAAGATGGGTAGCTGTTAGTATTACTTAGTTTGTTTGAATAGTTGCTAAGTTTTATTTTTAGTACTTTAATTTTTAGTTTACAAAAATAAGGCTTAAGTTTCAATTTGACTTTCTATACTTGATCTTTTGTGTTTTCTTTTTAGGGATATTTAGTGAATGTGTAGCAAGGGAGAAAATGACCTAGTGCCTTATGACCTAGAGATTAAAAGAACCAACAAAGGAAAGAAAAAGAAAGGAATCAAGACAACTAAGGAGCAAACTAGAAACCAATAGGGCCGTATGAATAACTAACCCACAGGTAATCTAGAAGTGTAATACAAAGCGCGAGGATAGATATGCCTTCGTGACTATTTCAAGCTAGAAATTCAGGAGACATAAAATGAAGTGATGAGGCTTCTGAGCCAACACCACTGAGTTCGAACTGAGATCGTATTTGATAAAAATGGTGTAAAATAGTCTATTGAACGGGTTATCCAATGAAATCCAATTACACATATTGATAACTTCTTGGAGAAGTGTTACATCATGCACATCATCGGAGAAATGAAAGAGGTAATCAGGATGCGACTTTTCCCATTCTTATTGGGAAGAAAAGCCAAATCTTGGTTTTAAGGGCTGAATGCTGGGAACATGACCTCATAGGTTTCCATCAATGAAAGATTTCTAAACAAGTTCTTCCCCAGTGAAGGTTAGTGAAAGGAAACTTGAGATTATCAGTTCAAGTAAGAAGACACTGAGTCTCATGGCGAGGCTTGGGGAATATTCAAAAAAATGCAGCGAAGATGTCCGAGATATGGATATGTGAAATGGGCACAACTCTAGATCTTTTACTATGGCATGAACCACAACACGAGAACGATAGTATATGCTGCATCGGGTGGCTTTCTACTTACCCAGGATGAGGATGGAACATTGGATCTCCTTAATCTTATATTGAAAAACTCTAATGGTGGTACTCACTCCATAGTAAGGAAAACAACATGCATATATGAGTTTGACTTGCAAGCTGCAATTATGGCACAACTATCAAACTTGAGCAGTTCAATGGCAAAACTTCAGATTGGTGGTTAACCAAATGGATATACAGTAGGGAATAGAGCATGAAGACATCACCTTCATGAACAACTAAAGCTTTGAGAACAACTTCAGGCCAAGAAGAGTTGCTCCTCATTGGTTTTATCAAGGATACAATAACAACAACTCAAACTTTTCTTATGGAAATCCTGATAGTGCACTAAAGTCACCTCAAGGATTCAAACAAAAAGTCCTATAGGGGAAGCTAGGGCAGAGGGAAGAGATGACTTCACTGAAGTCAATAAAGAAGTGTTTGCAAGCCATGTAAGTTAAAGATAGTTAACGTCATTAGAAACACAAGAAAAAGTTGGAAGAAATAAACCAAGCCATGAAAAGTGTAGATTATGAGCAGTAACAATCCGTCAAGAACCTATAGAGACAAATTGGTCAACTTGTGATATCCTTAAACTCGAGGAAAGAAGGATAATTTACTGACAACATCATCACCAATCCCAAGGAGAACGCGAGTGCCATTCCCATGATGAGCACTATAAAAATAAAGGAGCCAAGACAAGAAGAATTAATATTTAAGCATGAAGAGATCCACAACTATAAAACGGAAGTGAAATAAGATGAGCATGATAGTTTCAAGAAACAAATAATCAATGCCTTAAAGAAAAAGAAAGGAAAACAACAATGTAAAGGCAAGAAAAAAGATGAATTAAGGACCTTTCTAAGAAGACCCACAACGCAATGACATCAAGGTGGTTCAAAAAAAAAATTGGAACCAAAACTCAAGTTTGTCTCATGACTTCAACCGATCAAAAAAAGACTTTTGAGAGATAAACACACCGATAAATATTGATGGGCACTATTTTAGAAATGTTTTACGTGATACAAAAGCCTCGGTCAATCTCATGCCACTGATGGACATGATACATGTTGACTTGAAGATCAATTATCTGAATATGATGAATTTGCAAGTAGCATATGGTAATTTGATACCTACTATCAGAAAAGTCTTGAATGTGCATGTGAAAAAGGGTAAATTCACACTCATTGAGAATTTTGAGGCCACAAACCACAATATTAATGATTATGTATGTATCATACTTGGGCGACAATTGTTGATGAAAATTGATCTTCATCGGGGATATCAACATCGGGGAGATTATACACAACAATCAGAGGGAGTCAACCATGTCATAGAGGGATAACAAGCTGTTGTTTCCTATATTGATTACTCAGATGTGCTTAAAGGCCAGAGTGAGACTGAGAGAATATGAAGAATTTGATATAAATGAGCAACCAATCATGGATGAAGCTTTCATGCTTACCTTGAAATCACCACCTAGTTATCAAGACTACAAGAGAGTGAGAGGGCCAAGGGAGCTAGACTTAATGTCAAAGTGCTAGCCAAGAGGCAAAAGAATCGAGCAGCATCAGGAGCAGTAACAACATAATTAACCCAATTGCTAGAAGATGAGGAAAATAAAGAAGAGGAAGAGCAACATCAGTAAGGATTTGCTGAGGGCTACGAGTTTATAGACCAAGATTTTGGAGAGCAGGACTTGGAAGGTCCTGAAGTCTTTCTAATACCTCCTCCATCATAGACACTAGTACCACAACTAAAAGATTTAACTCCAAGACAGTAGAGGTTGTGGATTGTAGAAATGCAGAGATAATACCAAGAGGATATAGCACAATACTAGGCAGCCATCTTGAGATACGATAAGGATATGGAGAGCAGAGAGCAACATCGACGGGATGGGGAATGCAATTTCATGTTGTTTATTAAGCATCATTGAGATGTAGCTAGATATGAAAGGAGCGGACGGTTGAGACCTACTTATAATTTAATTAGTTTTCCTGCATAACCAATAGACATGTTTAATCAGGATTTGGTGCAGAGTAGGAGGGTGGAGCGCCCATTGTTACCATCCCAAGCTAGAGTTGATGATGTTAATGGCGATGATGATGCACAGTCCTAAAGTCAGTGTAATAGAAATCCTTTAGACTTGGAGACTTGAGAGTCACTTTGATACTATTCATTTTTTTAACATTTGAGATATTTTGTTACTTATTTAATTTTTTAATTCTCTATTTACTTTAGTTTATTATAATTTGTGTTGTTATTTATGTTTGTGTGTTTTAATGTTTTCATATTTCAAGCTTACTTTTGAACCTTGAGGATAAGGCTTGGTTTATGTTTGGGGGCATTGACACTACACTACAATATGGGAATTAGTAAGATAGGCTGAGATAAGTAGTATAAATTAGGTAATATATAGTAATATATAATGAATAAATAGTTCATTTTCATGTTCATGCCTTTAATTGTGGATAAGTAAATTACAAGTATCTTGTTGACATGAAACTCAAGAGAATGTTTTGAATTTTGAAGAAGAAATAATGAAATGTACTAATCAATGATGTGATTTCACGATTAGAAACTAAGAGTTAGGAAGGATCTTTAACTTGAAACAAAAGAAAGAAATTATAACACTTCTCGTGGAGAAAGTTAGATGTCTAATATAAGTGTGAATCTTATTTGATAATGCAAAGTAAATAAAGACTTAGTGCAAAGAGGGAAAAAATAGGCATTGCATATTAGAAGTTTGAGTTAACTTACTTGATGTAGTGAAAGTGAGAAATGCTAACAAGAGTTTTAAAAGTAAAGAAAAATATGAGAGAATCCTACAAGTTATATAGGAAATAGAGCAAAGAACTTAATGGTTGTAAAAATGTCAAATAATGAAGTCAATAGGAAAAGTAGTAGGGACTGAAAAATAAAAATGATGAGAAGAAGAAAAGAAAAGAAAAGAGAGAAAAAGAAACAAATTAAGAAAAGAAGGCTAAGGTATAATAAAAATCCTCAAATAAAAGATGTAGCTCGAGTACGAGTTGCTAATTGAGTTAAGTTTTCTTTCCAACTATGTTAAGTCCTATAGACTTTTGAAGTGCTAAAGTCTAACAAAGATGAGTTTGATCTATGCTTATTTGTGAATTCTTGAGCTTAATGAGAAATCATGAGATAGTATACTTGCTACTTAAATGTTGAAACGAAACAAACTTGTGAGTAGTGATGGTATTTGGTTGAGATCTACTTTAGTGTTTTGATAGTGAAGTTATGTGTTGTTAAAGCACATATCTTAAAAATGACAAATTTTTACAAAGAAAAACTCTTGAGTAGATTGTTAACTTGAAAGTTGCTGAATTAAAGGATACTCCGTGAACAATGTAAATCGAAAGAGAATTAGTATACACTTTTGCTCAAGACGCGCAAAACTCTATATTTAAGGGCATTTGATAAGTAATTATTTATACGTATATATAAGGTTAGTTTTTTCATATATTTAGTGTAAATATCCTCAAATGAGCTTTATATCATGGCATTATTACATTTTCAAGGTGTAAAATAATAAACTAAGGAAAAAGGGAAGAACCAGAGTAAAACCCTACAAAAACACACTTGACATTATGGCTATAGGTGTTGACGTTGTGGGCATACATGGCATGACGTGGGAAAAAATAGGAACAGCGTGGGAGAGAAGAAAAATATAGAATAGTGGCGGTACTGTAGAGCACAAGGGACAACATCGGGTAGGAAGGTGACATCACTGAGTTACTTGGGAGTGAAAAAACATGTATGCAGTGTTGGCACAGTGGCGATGCAGTGCGGTAAAGGGCACATCGCAGGGGTAGTAAGTGACAGCGCCAAACATGCAGGAAATAGAAAGTGGAGTTTTAATTCTAGTTAAATTGTATAGTAAGGTTTCTAATTGTTATTAGGGAATATAAATAAGTATTAGGATGTGGTAAACAAAGAGGATACCAACATTAGCCATAATTAGAGTAATTTAGCATAGGTTTTACATTGAGTTTAAGTATTAAGGAGTTTACATGAAGAAAACATCGAAGACTTCATGTTTGCAATTCAAGTTTGGTTTCGTTGATTAACTCAAAATAATATTTATATTTATCTTCAATTTGCAATGATTTCCATAATGAATTGTGATATGTGTGTTTTAATGAAATGTGAAAGGTCTATTTATCTTAGGGATAAATGGATCCTATGACATGAATTTATGCTTTGAATAGGAATGAAAAGTGATAATAAAAAGTGCAATAGTTAGAATTTGTATTGATTCTAAGCGTAATGCTTTACACATCTTGATTACATGTTTAATGAACTTATGCTTTAGAAGTTATCATGGCCATTAAAAATTTAATATAGACATAAACGATACAACCATAAAATACAGAACGTCGATAAATAGTTGTTGATTAGGGAGAGGCCGATAGTAAACTTAGTTTGTTATGATTCCAATGATTTGGGACTTAATGCAACTTGGAGCTTATGTTATTTACACCGATATGCGGAGTTCTAGTTTGCACATTAGAATCTTCTGCGTCATGATAGTGCGTTGAAGTGGATTTGAACGAAATTTTTCTATTCTAATTAGGCATTGCACACAATATATTAAGATGTAAACATGAATACAAAGCATAGTATGAAATTACGTAAGTGAAGTTGTGAACTAAGACATCCTTAATATAAGAGTTCAAGTAAAGTTTAATTTGATTTGTTAGATAGTTTAGTTTATATATAAAATTGATTAAAAATGAATCCCTTAGCAATAGTTCAAGTTAAATAGGTAATCAACAACTAGTGCAAAAACGTTTCCTTGAGGACGATATAGTTAACTATCTCACTACTAATAGGCTATCGCACTATTTTAAAAGTGCCCAAGAGAATAAGATAAAATACGATTCTAAACATTATTTGTGGGATGATCATTACTTATGGAAACTTTATTCCAATCAAACCATTTGAAGATATGTTCCACAAACAAAAATACAAATCATCATGGCTTATTATCATACTCATGCTTGTGGAAGACATTTTGGTCCACATCATACAACTAATAAGATACTAGACTCAAGATTCTTTTGGCCTACTTTATTCCACGATTGTTATGTTTACACGAAAGCTTGTCCAAATTGTCAAAGAACTAGAAATTTAGGATGTAGAAATCAAATGCCCCAATGTCCTATTATTTTTTGTGAAGTATTTGATGTTTGGGGAATAGACTTTACGGGATCTTTCCCCTATCTAATGGAAATATTTACATTCTATTAGTCATAGACTATCTCCAAGTAGGTAGAAGCTATAGCCTTAAAATCTAATGATTCAAAAATAGTAGTTAATTTCCTAAAATCAAGGATCTTTACTATTTTTGGTGCAACTAAAGCGTTAATTAGTGATAGAGGTTCACACTTTTGCAATTGAATTGTCACTACTCTACTTCACAAATATAATGTTACTCATAAGTGTTTAATTAGACGTATATATATTTCACTAATTTAGTTGTATAATTGTATTAAATATCCCAAAATGAGCTTTAATTGATGACATTCATATGTTTTCGACTCTAAAAGGTATAAAAGAGAAAAATGAGAGATTTCATGATAAGATGAGGAGAAAAAGCACAAAAGAACATTTAATGTTGTAGTATAGACCATTGATGCCGTAGGAAGAGAATGCAAGGCATGGGTGAGGTGTGGAGAAGGCTTGGAAATAAAAGGAATAGTGCAGTTTAATCAAAGTTGTGGCAGTGTTGTGGGGTTACACACACAGTGTCGAGCATGTACAAATGAGGTGTCGAGCCAATTGAGAGAAAAAACTACACACACAAAGGTTGAAGCCGTGGCGGTGTTGTGGCTTACACAGATGGTGTGGATCACCTATAGACATTACCAGGAAATAAAAATAAAAAGTTTTGGAGTTCTAGTTTGTTTTGAATTATTAATTAGGGTTTCTAATTGTATTCTTAGGATTCTTAGGAGTATAAATATGTATTAGAACGTGGTAAACTCACTAATTAGTATATAATACAATAGTTTACAATAGATTGTGTTATTTTTTAGTATCGAGAAAAGTTTTGAAAAAGAAGACATTGAAGACTCTACTTGTTGTTATTCGGTATTTTTTATTTGATTTAATTGAAGTCATTTGATTTAATCTTCGATTGCAATGAATACCTTGATTTGTGTATTGATTTCAATGATGAGTGAGTTTTTTATTTATCTAAGGGATCAATGGATCCTATGGTATGAATGCTATGCTAAAGGAAGTATGAATGGATTATAATGTTAGAAAATGCAATGGATAAAATCTTTATTGATTCTATATGTAGTGCTATGAAGATCTTGATCACATGTTTGTTGATTAGAAGTTTTTGAAGTTTCTATGGCCATTTGAGCTTTTAAACCGGATATGAACAATACAACCATAAGATATGTAACATCAATAGATAATCATTGATTAGGGAGGCACGGATAGTAAAATTAAGTTGTTATGAGTTTAACGATTTTGAAATTAATGCTATGTGAGACTTACGTTCTTCACTCCGATAAGTGGAGTTCTAGTTTGCACATTAGGATCTTTTCTGCCATAATAGCGGGTTATAGTGACTATGAAGGAAATTTGCCTATTCTAACCGAGCATTGCACACACATAATGAAAATGAAGGAAGTGAGATATGAAAGCATAGTAATTCATTACCTAGGCAAAGTCGTGAACTAAAAGTCTTTTTAATATATGAGTACAAGATAATGTAAATTGTTTTATAGAATAAATTACTTTAGTTAAATCAATTGGAAAGAGATCTTCTTAACAATACAGTGAACTTAACTAAGTGAACCTTGTCGATATAAATCTTTCCTAGACGACGATATTCGTAATCAACCTTTATTAATCACATTTTTAATACAATTGAACCATTATACTTGCAGTTTCAAGATCACGTTTTTGGTGTCGTTGTCGGGGACGGGTAGCCACACGCTAGTTTAGTTTAGTTTGCACAATTGTTAAGATTTTATTTTCAGTAATTTACTTTCAAGTTTATATAAAAAATAAAAGAGAAAGAGATTTAGTTTCAAGTCTTACAATTTACACTTGATCTTTTGTGTTTTCTTTCTTTGGGAACAGTTAGTGCATGTGCAGTTAAGGTGATAAGGACTTAGTGCCTTGCGATCCGAAGATTGATAAAACTAAAAAGGGAAAAAAAAAAAAAACTAAGATGGCGGATGATCAAGGGGAAATCGGAACCAAAATCAAGGCCGAGGAAATAATCAACTCGAAAGTGATTTAGTAGTACAATACATAACATAAGGGCAAAGATGTATTCGAGACTAATTCAAATCGAAAGTTCAAAAGACATATATAATGGAGTGATTAGGCTTCCAACCAACATCAACATTTTTGAGTTGAGACCATTTCTCATCAACATGGTGCAAAATGACCTATTCAATAGGCTAGAAAACGATGATCAACATATGTGGAGAAATTTTTAGTAAAGTGTGACACTGTTCACATTACTAGAGTTACGAAGGAAGTAATCAGGATGAGAATTTTCCCATTCTCATTGGGTGAAATCCAAATCTTAGTTTGAAGGAATGAATGGAGGGAGCATGAATTCATGGGCGGATATCAATGAAAGATTCATAGACAAATTCTTTCCCCAAATGAAAGGAAATTGGAAATCAATCAATTCAAGCAAAATGACACCGAGTACCTTGGTGAAGTTTAAGATAAATTCAAAAAAATGCTGAGGAGATGTCCAGGACACGGATATGTGAAGTGGGCATAGCTACAAATCTTATAATATGGAATGAATCATAGTACAAGAATATTAGTAGATGCTGCAATAGGTAGTTCTTTACTAACTAAAGATAAAGATGTTAGGTTTTGGGGTTCATACGCGGTGAAAAATTCAAAACAAATTTTGAAAAAACACCAACAGAATTGAAAATAAGTTTCGTTAAACTAGATCTACAAAAGTAAACCATACATTAATCCATGATTTTCTTCTCTATTGATCGATCTCCAAGACGTTCAAGTATGCGTCCTCTATTAGAAACCCACACATGAACAATGACCACAATTTGGAGTGCTAGCCCCAAGAGAGATATAAAATGATTTTCTTTCTCTCCCAAAGTCCAGAGAACTCAAAAATAGCAAAAATAAAAATCTTATATCGTTTTAGGGTTTCAACCTTTATTTATATGTGTAGATAAGCCCTCATTTAAAATCCTGTTCGTAATACAACTTTTGTATTTAGGTAGTTCAAGCAAATTACACATACGCCCCTATTAATAAGTTATCATATAATAAATTGTAAGGGCTTTTATGTCATGAATTTATCATATAAAACTCATTACCTTGGACCAATTGAAATTACGCAAAGTCGTTCTTTGTGTTCGACCTAATAGGTTCATGCAACATTGGTAGTAAACCAAAATCATTTTGTTACACAAGTCGTAAGCGATCTCTAGCAAGACATTATGACTACCTAAGTAGCATGAATATCAAAATCGATACAACCTATACAACATAATGAATAACATATATCATATCCTTTTAGCATGTGATATCCTTTAATTAAACATAAGACATGAAAAGTCACCCTTAGTGTTCGGTCGTACTACTCTTAATATTCAGGTAGGCTGAAATCATCCAAATGACATAGATTATATCAATTCACTTGGACTTGGCCATTTAACAGTCTAACATGTCGAGGGATCCACTGATATATTTCTCTATACGAGATGGACAAATTCTATCTTGATTACACACCTTCACATATTATTCACGTGGTAACCAATCACAATCTTTATAATCATCTGATTAAAGACAACTTTTGATTATGTCAAATTACCATGCTCATAATATTAAAGTCTACGGTGATCTCAAGTCGAAGGACTAAATGATATACCTATCATGGGAAACACCAATGACTTAATCCTTATGGTGTTCTCTTAGTGGGTCGATCTAGTACTTTGTTCCCTAACAAATACTCATGATCTCGATTCGTATCCCTATACGCATGATCATCACATGACCATCAATAAAGATTCACAATAGTCTTGACTCATTATAGTTCCTATTATAATGACCGACTAGGTACATTTATGATATTTCAACAAATACCCATGGATCTTACTCAAGGTAAACATGCAATCACTTATAATATAACAACAAATGAAACCTCAATTTTATTAACTAAAATTATAAGATAAATAATGTTTATTGATTGACCTAGGGCACATGCCCCAACATCTCCCACTTGCACTAGGGCCAATCATTCTTGTATCTAATAACTAATGACCTAATATGACCAACACGTTTTGTTTGTGAAAAAGCCTTCGTCAAAGGATCTGCAAAATTGTCTTTTATAGGAACTCTGTAAATCTTTACTTCTCCCATCTCAATGATTTCTAGAATAAGATGAAAACATTTAAGTATATGTTTGGATCAGTGGTGTGATCTTGGTTCCTTGGCCTGTGCTATCGCCCCGTTGTTGTCACATAACAAGCAAACGGGGTTAGCTGTACTCGAAAACATATCTAGTTTAGAGATGAACTTTTTCATCTGAACTAACTAATTAGCTGCATCGGACATTGTAATATACTCAACTACTGTTGTAGACTTTGCCACGGTGTATTACTTTGAACTTTTCCAGCTCACTACACCTCCATTCAAAGTAAACGCATATCCAAACGATCTGAAGTCATCTATATTAGTTTGAAAACTTGCATTTGTGTAACTATTTACAATAAGCTCGTCTTCCAAACTTCCATATACCAAGAACACTTTTTAAGTCCTTCACTAGTACTTAAGAATATTCTTTACTGCTATCAAATGACTCTCACTGGGATCAGACTGATATATGCTTATTACACACAAAACATATGATACATCAGGTTGAGTGCGTAACATGACATACACAATAAATCTAATAGCTGATGTATATGGAATCTATTCATGCGTTTTTTCTCATCCTTAGTCTTAGGACATTGAGCCTTGCTAAAACTGATACCATAAAATATTGGCAATGACACTCTTTTAAAATCTTGCATACTAAACCTATTTAATACCTCGTCAATATAAACACTTTTATTTCAACCGATCAACCTTTTTATTTATCTCTATAGATCTTAATCCCAATGATGTAGAATGCATCTTCTAAGTCCTTCATTGAGAAACATTTCCCTAACCAATACTTGACACTCTGTATGGTTGTGATATCATTTTTAATAAGTAATATATTATTAACATGCAGTAGCAAAAAAACAACCACGCTCCTATTGACCTTCTTGTATACACAAGGCTCATCTTCATTTTTAATGAAACAAAATTCCTTAATTGCTTCATCAAAACGAAGATTTTAAATCGAAAAGCTTGCTTTAATCCATAAATGGATCTTTCGTGCTTGCACACCTTCCAAGAAAATTCTCAAGATGAACAAACCCTTCAGTCTGTATAATATACACGTCCTCAAGTAACTTTTCATTTAGGAAAGCTGTTTTGACATTCATTTGTCATATCTCATAGTCATAATATATGGCTATGATAATTAGAATTCTAATGGATTTAAGCATGGCTATAGGAGAAAAGTTCTTATCATAATCAACAACTTAAGCCTGTCTGAAACCTTTTGCTACTACCCGTGCTTTATAAGTATACACATTGCCTTCCATGTCAATTTTCTTGAAAACCCATTTACATCCAATGGTCTTACCACCTTCAAGTAAATCAACCAGGTTCAAAACTTGCATCTCATAATTTATGGCACAAAGCCATTTATCTGCATTAGGGCTAGACACAACCTCTTGATAAATAGTAGACTCATTTTGATCAATAAGCAATACCTCACTACTATAAGTAGTAAGAAACCTAAATCTCTTAGGCTGATGTCTTACCCTATCAGACCTACGCGGGCCTTGTGATACCTATGGAGGTTTAACTAGTTTAAGACTTTGTTGATCTCCTACTAGCAGTTGATTATTTATTTGTGGTTATTGAACTTCTTCAAAACTTAATTTATTCTCATTGTTGTCTTTTGAAATAAACTTCTTTTCTATAAAGACATTATTTCGAGTAACAAACACTTTGTTCGAGTGGGATTATAAAAGTAGCATCCTACAGTTTCTTTAGGATAACCAATAAATACACTTAGTAGATTTGGCTGATAATCTTTTTTATATTTCTCGTCGTACGAAAACCTCATAGCCCCAAATCTTAATGAAAAAAAAATTTGGTATTTTCCCAAACCACTTCTCATATGATATTTTATCAACTACTTTAAAAGAAACATGATTCAGTGTAAATGCTGTAGTTTCTTAAGGCATAGCCCCTAAAAAGGAAATAGGAAGATCTATGCGAATCATCATTGATTGAAACATATCTAATAAAGTTTGATTTCTCATCTCAGAAATACCATTCCGCTGTGTAGTTATTGGAGAAGTTAAATGTGAGACAATCCCACATTTTCTAAGATGATCATCAAATTGTTTGCTCAAATATTCACCACCTCAATCTGTACTTTAATAGTTTTGTTAAGTTGATTTTGCATTTATTCTAAAATACTCGAAACATTTTCATGAGATATAGATAACCATATCTACTGAAATCATTGGTGAAAGTAATGAAGTACTGATAACCACCTCTAGCCATTGTGTTTATAAGACAACATGCATCAGTATGTATTAGACCTAATAAATCACTTGTCTTTTCACTCTGTCCAATAAATGGACTCTTTGTCAACTTGCCTAGTAAACAAGATACACATATTTCATATGATTCAAAATCAAATGAATCTAAAAGTCCATCTTTATGGAGTTTAGAAATACGTTTTTCATTTATGTGGCCAAAATGACAATGCCAAAAGTAGGTTTGATTCAAATCATTTGACTTGAATATCTTTGTATTTACATTAAAAATATGAGTATCTGTGGACCTTTTTATGTTTAGAATATAAAGACCATCACACAAATAAACATTTACATAGAAAATGTCTTTACGAGAAATGAAGCATTTATTATTCGCAATAATGAAATTAAAACCATCCAAGTCCAAACATGAAACTGAAATAATGTTTTTGCTAAAGGCAAGGGCATAATAATAATTATTCAAAACTAAAACAAGTCCACTAGGTAAAATTAATTCATAGCATTCTACAACTAACGCATCAACCTTTGCTCCATTTCCAACTAGTAGCATGACTTCTCCTTTCTTTAGTTTTCTACTTTTGGTGAGACCTTGCGCATTAATATAAGTGTGAAATCCACATCTGTTATCCAATACTCAGGAATCACCAATAGACAAGTTAATTTCAATAATGTAAATACCGATATAGTAGTTGCACTACTCTTATTTTTCTTTAGATCTTTAAGACATAGCTTGCAATTTCTGAATCAATGCCCTAGTACATGGCAAAATTGACAATATCCTTCCTTTTCATTTTCTTTCTAGGACTATAAAGTAGAAGCAATCTTAGGTTTGACTTGTTTCATATGCTTAGTGACAGTCACAACAACCTTAACAAATTTAGCCTTGCCTTTGGCCTTTTTCTTCATACCCTTTCATTTTCGAACTATCAACAATTAGTAATGGGTTTCTTGACATTCTACTCAGTAGTTTTAAGCATCAAATGCAACTCTGAGATAGACGTTGCCATGTTATTCATGTTATAGTTTATCATAAAAAGTAAATAACTATCATGCAATGAATTTAAGATCAAATCAATAGCCAACTCTTGGCTTATGGGAAATCTAAGTTTGTCAAGATAGTCAGTATAGCCCTTCATTTTCAAAACATGAGGACTTACTAAGGCACCCTTAACCATTTTGCAAGAATGAAGGTTTTTGACCATCTTAAATCTTTCTTTCCTAGCTTGGTAATGGAACATTTCCTTCAGCATCATAGTCATATTGTAAGCTTCCATGTTTTCCATGACATTTTGAAGTTTAGGAACCATATTACCAACGTAATGCATGCAACATCATCGAGTTGTTGGCATGCTTAGTATGTGCATCCTTCATGGCTCTTAATGGATTGGCCATTGGTTCCTTATAGATAGGATCATCCAAGATATACAACTTGCGTTCATGCTTAAGAACAATTCTCAAGTTTCTGAACTAGTCAAAAAAGTTTGTCCCAAACATCTTGTCCTTCTCAAGGATGGATCGTATGACAATAGATGAGTGTGATTTGAAAAGGTCATAGATCTACATAAGACATTATGCAAAAGTTCATTTTAGTATAAAGGAATAGACTCCCACTTAATTAACATCCTTACTTAAAACACTATGTTAATTTAAGGGACTAAAATTCATGTTTCACCTAATTCATAGACAATTAAGGGATGAGACTTTAATTTAGCTTATTTAGGTAGGTAACAATTACCTATTATATTATATGTAACTTTTAGCTATTTTTAATAAGATTATGACATCTTATGTCTTAGCATGTTTTATCTCATCTTGTGCTTAAAGCTTAAAACCGTTTTGATAGCTTTATCAAGTCTATCCATTTCAAGTAATAGAGTCACATTTACTCAACTTGCCTCATCAAGAAAAAATAATACACTCTGCAGAGGCAAAATATTAATATGATTGAACCTTTAACAAGTGTTTGAGAATAGATGACACTTAACATAAAATTTGGAAGAGGGATTTTTTATTTGTTTTAGTAATCATAAATTAAACAAAATAAATAACATATATTACAATGCATGTACAATCACTAAACAAGTTACCGAATTTTACTTATACTAACTATCATACGAATTTTCATGCGCTGCGAACAATTATTGGCGGTCATGTTGCCTGGTTAGTGGGCGGTGGTTCTACTGGCTGGTCAGCGGATAAGGGTACAGGGGCAGTGCCCCTATGTTTTTTAGTCAACAAATTCGAGTTTCAAAATGGAGAATCGCCTAAGATTTCTAATTATTTTAGTCAGTCCAATTGATCAAAACTGCCCATTATTTTAATTTTGAAAATATTAATTAAAACGTTTTTAATTCACTTGGGTCCACCTCTAACTTAATATTTTATCCTAATCTAATAAGAATGTAAGATACTTTGAATCCTTATCCAATCACAATTTTTATATATCTCACCTATCATATATGATTTGTAATTCTTATCCGATTACAAGTTTATCTCCTATCTAATAGCAATATATTAAAAGATAACCAGAATGAGACATATGGTCAAAATCAATTTTGATTCTTATACGTACGAAACAAGCAATTCGATCAAGAAACGAAATATTAATCATTCATTCAACACTAGAATCATATTAAATTAATCATATTAACCTAATCATGATTTTTAATCATGGAGACACACATAATTATTGAACAAAAATGAAATATGTATTTAATACCAAAATCAAATTAACCTAAACATAACTTTTACCATGTGAACATACAAAATTCACATTGTTCAATATTAAAACAAATGTTAATTAAAATATTCTAATAATGAATTCTATCATTGAATTAAATCATGCGTATGTATCAATATACATGAATTAATAACATGCTTTAAAACTAATTCTTGATAACAGTTATCACAGAACCTCTATGTACATCATATATACATTAATCAAGATCATGTTTTCACACATATATCATATATACATTAGAGAAAACATGCAAACGTTTAATAGAACTGAACCTATAGCTCTAATAGTCCTGTTGGGTTTTGAGGTTCGTATGTAGTGGAAAATTCAAAACAAATATTGAAAAAGCCTTAATAAGATCGAAAATAAGTTCCATTAAACTAGATCTATAAAAGTAAACTATACTTTAATCCATGATTTCCTTCTATGATTGATCGATCTCTAAGACATTCAAGTGCACATCCATTATCATAAATCTACACACGAACAGTGACCACAATTTGAAGTGATAGCCCCAAGAGAGACATAAAACGCTTTTCTTTATCTCCAAAGTCCAGAGAACTCGAAAATAGCAAAAACAAAAATCTTTTATCATTTTAAGGTTTCAACCTCTATTTATATTTTTAAATAAGACCTTGCTTAAAATCTTATTCGTAATACAACTATTGTATTTAAGCTGTTTAAGTAAATTACACATACGCCTAAATTAATAAGTTATTATATAAAAAACTATAAGAGCTTTGATGCCATGAATTTTATCATATAAAACTCATTACTTTGGACTAATTGAAATTGTGCAAAGCTATTCCTTGTGTATGACCCAATAGGTTCATGCAATGTTGGCAGTGAACCAAAAACATTTTGTTACACAAGTCATAAGCGGTTTCTAGCAAGGCATTATGACTACCCAAATAACATGAATATCAAAATCGATACAACTTAATGAATAACATATATTATATCCTTTTATCATGTGATATCCTTTGATTAAACATAAGGCATGCAAAGTCACTCTTAATGTTCAATCGTACTAGTCTCGATATTCAGGTATACCAAAAGCATTTAAATGACATTGATCATATCAGTTTACTTGGACTTGGTCATTCAACACTCTAACATATCGAGGGATCCACTGATATTTCTCTATACAAGAGGGAAAATTTTATCTTAATTACACACCTTCACATATTATTCACATGGTAACCAATCATAATCTTTATAATCGTCTGGTTAAATACAATGTTTGATTTAGTCAAATTACCATGCTCCAAATATTGAAGTCTATGGTAATCTCAAATCAAAGGACTAATGATATACCTATCTTGAGTAACACCTTTGACTTAATCCATGTGGTGTTCTCATAGCGATTCATTCTAGTACCTTATTCCTATAACAAGTACTAATGTGATCTCGATTTGTATCCATATAAGCATGATAATCACATGATCATCAATCAAGACTCACATTAGCCTTAATTCATTATAGTTCATAATATAATGATTGACTAGGGACATTTAGGATATTTCAACAAATACATATGGATCTTACTATAAGTAAACATGCAATTACTTATAATAAAACAACAAATGAAAACCTCAATTTTATTAATTAAAATCATAAGATAAATAATGTTTGTAGATTGACCTAGGGAACATGCCCTAACTAAAAATGGAGCATTAGATATTCTAGATCTTATGTCCCATAATTCTACAACAGGAACTCGTTCCTCAGTGAGAAAGCCAGTAGGAATATGCGATATTGATTCACAAGCATTGATCATGCCATAACTATCCAACTTGAGTAGTCAACTAGCTAAGCTATAGATACGACAATAAAGTCAAGTGCAAGCAATTCAGCAACACGTTAATCACCAAGCAATGGTGGTTAATCCATTAGACATGCAATAAGAAATGGATTTTGAAGATGCCTACTTCATGAATAACCAGAACAATGGAAATAACTTTAGGCCAGGGGAATGGATACTCCTAGATATTATCAAGAATAATACCACTTAAAACATCATTTAGGGTCAATAAGACTTTCTTTTAGGTTGTAAAAGCTGGGCTGGGGTGGGAAGCAAGTGGATATAAAATTTTGAGGAGTTTTTATAAACTTTTATTTTTATTTGCTTCACTTATCTATTCTCTATTTTTAAAATATATACAATTTTCTTATATGGTCTCTGCTCCATTTCCAGTGGATTTCATTTTTTCTCACTTTTTCCACCACTAAATTCCTTACTACTTTATATGTAAAACCTGTAGGACATTCTATTCTTTATTTAAAAACTCATGTTAGCACTTCTCTCTTTCGCTATGATTAAGTGAGCCTTCTAATATATGTATGAGGATAATAAGGCCAATGGCTATAGGTTTCACAATGGGTGATGAAGAAATCAGGTTGGGTTGGCGCAACTGGGCTAACTAAGGATAAATTATAGGTGGGCTAAGGTTAAAGGCTAACAAACAATGCCTACATCTTCCCCTAAACTTAATCTTAAGTTATACTCATCTTCAAATGGATGCAAACCTATTCTAGAATCTGTAGAGATTAAGTTGACTTTTATCCTAATGGGACCTTTAACCTGCTTTCATATCTAGCATAGAGCCTTGACTCCACACTAGCACTCTTTGGTGTAGACTCAGTTAGTAGACTAATCACAAGAACATTAAGTTTCATCTATGGTCTACCTAAGGTCTTGTCTATCAATGGAAACATAATTCCACATATGAATCCAAAAATTGTCAACCATTATTCTAAACTAGAATTAGCATTCATTTAGGCTCAAAACAAATGGAAAAAAAAAGAATTCACAAGTTTTTAAATGTGTTCAACCTACCAATCCATTAATCCATGAAATAAATGGAATGTATTACCTATATTTTGCCAAAAATTTTGAAACTTTTTTAAATTCATGAAAATTTATCGAAAATCCTTATGATTCATCCATGCCTTCCATCAAAGCTGTATACATGCATATCCTTAAACTTATCTTAAACCTTGTCCTCAAGGCTCAAGAAAGTCAAACAACCAATACACATTCCAAAAGACAAGTAAAAGCGAATAATGGAAGATGAAATGGAATGGAATGAAATAGTTACATTTATAAGATAAAAATGTATGCAAATGTCGTGCTATATGGTGATAATACAAACTACAACATAATCATACTATATCTCCTTTGAATATATATTACAAAAATACAAAGTTTCTCAGTTTTCCTCTTTCGAATACATAAAAAGACAAAAAATCAACTCTTAGACTCGTTGGAGCAGTCTTGCTACTGTGCACTCGGCTGTGGGGTCTAGAATGGAGTCTACATACTTTGTGAAGAATGGGAGGGTGAAGGTGCTCCATACTCCTCATATGCACGATAAACCTAATGGTTTGACATGATAATGAATGGACTATCCAGTATCCATGGAGCTCACTACAAAAGGTGATCATGGACATGTCGATTCCACATATGATCATGATACAAGAAACGACTATTCTCAATCTATTTATGGATAATGATCTCCTCTTAGGACATCTGTCTCGGTAGTGCTCTTGGTGGTGGTGGTGCAAATGAGGAAGCTCTTGCTGATGAGGGTTGTGCTCCTCTCCTCCTCTCCTTGGCTTTCCTTGCTTGGGTTTCCTGTTGCTATTATTGTAGTTAAGTTGCAGCTCTCTTTATCTCTCTCTCTCTTATGCCCAATCATGCTCATCCTCAAAATCCATCTCCTTTAGACTGTTGTATCCAAAGATATCCTTATCATAAATGGTTGGCTGGGGATGGATGTCAAACTGAGACCATCGAGAGGAACTCGGGCTCATCGGCATAGGTCGGTGATGAGTAGAGGAAATGCAAATCTCTTATTCTTCTTCATATCCATCCTGTCTTTAGCAACCTCAAACATGAATCTCCCTATATCGATGCGACCAACATGTGCCCATATATGATAAAGCAATTCAAATCAGGGTTGTGTCATGTCACCATGCTGTGTGGTGGGGTAAATAGATGCATTGATTAAGTAAGACCATGCTGTAAGAGCTTTCCTGAAGTAAGCCTTAACTAAATACTTAGGTTACTGGGAATGAGAGGCATAGGTCCAATCATGGGGTGGGGAATAAGTAAGAGCTGCCCTAATTTTTTGCAAAAAGTTAGTGAGAGTTACGGGTATAACATAGGTAAGGGATATAAAAAATCTTTATGTCTCAAAAAAAGGTTGGCCGTAGTAGGCATTAATAGCCTATACACTATAGTTAACCTGGACTCCTCGAACTTTGACACTTAAGCTATGATGGTTAGCTTTCCATTCGCGTATCCTCACATCCATGTATCAAGTTTGGCTCATGGAGTGGTCTGGTCGATACTTGGTAATCCTTAGTAACGAACTCCAATCCCTTCTCTCTAATAAAAGACGTGACTCTCCTATCATATTTAGGTGTTTCTATCCTAAATCCCATCTCGGCTAGGGTTTCCTATCTTAAAGTTGAGGTCACTTTTGTACTTTTTCGTAGCTACCTCAATCATAAACCTAAACCAATCAAAAGTTTGGTGTGCTTTAGGAGCATGTACTCTAGGTATAAGAGGTGGTGATCGACTACCTTTCCTCTGTCTAGGTCCCACTAATCCACTGCACTTCTTTCTCTCTCCATAACACAAAAAAAACACAATAAACAAACAACCCTATAAAAAGTCCAATCATGAAATTACGAGGAAAATAGTCTATAACACTCAACAATTTGAAGAACATGGAGTATAAAATATAAAAGTTTGCTCATATCTCGAAATCACCCAATGCTAAAATCAACAAAGTTAAATACAACTAGTACTCCAATCTGTCCATCAATTCACATATACATGCACTATCAAAACACAAAAAATGATATCCCCAAAGTGTCGGTGTTGAATTATCAACAAAAACCTAACTTAAGAAATTTAAATTTTGATAAACATTCCTGCACTTTTCCCAAATGTAATCAGTGCAATATTGATCAATTCAAAGCCATTTAAATACTCAAAATCAAAAATCGGATCCAAAATCCCGAATTTCTAAAAAAGAACATATGTTTTTCTTCAAAAAATTGAAATTTTCAAAATCGATCAAAAATCACAAATAACCCAACAAATCTTTCCAGATCACCTCACAAACAAAAGCCATTTGCTTCTAGTAACCAATTTGACTTTTATAACACACATTTTTGCCCAAATTGGTTGAATAACACCCAACAAGAAATTAAAAAACCAAGGAAAAATTGAGGTGTCGCCTACTTGGGATTAAACTCTTAAGAGTTCATGTGAGATTTCTCAGCCCAGTATATGCATTAAGAGGTCAAAAAATTGAACTCCTAGCTCATGGCTACATCGCATCACTCACTAAACTCATGGTTTTGTGGCTCAAAATGGTCTCCACTCGATGGAGAATAAAAAATGAGATTGGGGCTTGGAATCTGTCGATTTGGTGGTTGGAAGTAGGTTTTCAAGGCTTGAGTGGCGGTGGTAAATCGCTAGGGTGTAAGTGAGGAAGATGACAATGGTGTTTGTCTCCTTTTATAAAACCTGATTCCAAGCTCAGTGTCGTATGTGTAAACGTGACGGTGTTGAGAGATCGTTAGTGAAATCACCGGCAATTTAAAAATCTCCTAAAATGGCCTATGGCACCATGCCAGCGCCTTAAATTCACACCTACATTGCTGGTAAATCGTTGGCACTAAAAATGGAATATTCTTAATTTGGGATATTCTCCAGCTCTACAACATCAATTTATGTACAATCATCACGACTCTGTGACATGGCTGGCCTCGAAAAATAGATTAATTCCTACAAAGATTCTACTGTGTAGACTTCCTTATATATACAAATGATGTCATGCAGATGCATCAAATTAAAGTATACTTGCTCTGATTAACATCTCCTAAAGTCGTTCAGACTTCAGTACTCGCAAAACATTCCATATATCTCCATCAATATCATGTCTCTGCAAAATTTAGAGGTATTAGATATTTGCAACATATTCCATCAAATTTAATTCCTTAAATTGAAGTATTCTAAATCAACCTATTCAAATCTAAAGTTTATTCAAATTCAAAATAATTAAACTAAGTTCATGGAAAATAGCTAAGTAAATGAGTGTGGGATGCTTCCCACAAAGCGCCGGTGTTTAATGTCGATGGCCCGATGTTACCACATTCTTGAACTAATCGGAGTGCAAGTTAATCACATTAATAAGTGGCTTCTTTTCCTTAGTTGGCAATGTAGATAATTTTTGACGCTTTATAATCCCTTGCTCATTCTTTACACACAATCAACCATTACTATAAAGCAACTTTTCTGTCACCAATTATGTATGTGGAATTTTCATTGTAGACATTAATATTGCTTTGGTTGTGTAGATCCCAAGCAATATGGTGTTAATCTCATGAAGCCCTTCATCAATGACTGAAATGTCCATAAGAAACTCTAGGTCTCCTAGTCTCACATGTACCTTCCTCGCAACTCAATAGATCCTAGTCAATGCACCAATTTTTTAGAAAAGCAACCTTTTTTGTGGTGCGCTTAGTGATTTCCAACTCCGCCATGTGTAGGAGTTTCATAGAAATAATGTTATCAAATGCTCATGTGTCAATGATCACTGAATGCACCATCAGGCCAAGTTCGCCAAAAATGCATGAGATATGAATGGAAGTTGGTGGCTCTAACTTATATCTCATACTGTAAATCTCCCTTGTTGGTAATTCTATATCAACAGCCAACCTTCAGGTAATCCATCCCTCTTTTCTTACCTCTTTATCTTCTTCTCTCGTTCTCTCTTGCCATTCTTTTCTAAAGGTCTATGAAGAATTCCATGCTATCCTAGGAATCATTGTCAATAAGGGATGAAACCGCATATATAGTGAAAATATTCGATGGTAAGTTTAAACAATTAGGAACACCAAAGTGAACTACCCTATCATCATGTTGAATGGTATTAATCCATCCTCTTGTCATAGTACTCCTCTCAGCTTCCTCTGTCATATATGATGCAATGACGTGTAAAATAACATTTACATGCGTGTTACAGTTCGAGACTGACTGGGATGGAAAATTTCCTTAATGTTTGCTTAGCCTATCTGAGCTAACATGTCAAATAACCTAGCCTGCAACTCCATGATTGAAGCTTCAGTCTTAGCCTCATACAGCTACTGTGATAGGTTTAACTACTTCATCATCCCTTCCAGAGCGGGTCCATATGGATGAGGAGGTTGGCTATGTGGTGCTACCAGTAATGGTAGTCCTCTAGGCACAAAACTTTTGGTAGTTTTGATTCCTAACAACATAGTTAAATTTAGTATTTTCATCATTCCTTCCACAGAAGTTATTTTGCTACCCAAATTGCCCTGGTGGTGGTGTAAGAAATAGCCATACTGCCTTTACCTCATAGTATCCTCGCGGAGTTGAGAACACTTGTCTGTAAAATGACTTAACTCAGAGGAAATCTCGCAAGCTTTTATTTTAAACTTCTCTACCATCATCTAGTCAACCATAGACTTGAGGCCTAGCAACTTGTCTTCAAGCCTACTCTGCCCTGAAGATACCATAGCCCCTCGTCTCTTACAAGTCGGTTCATACTATTTATCTTGGTTGGCTACTTTTTTATGTATCCCTTAGCCACATTCGGTGTGATATCAGATAAATTACCGTTGCATACTATATCGAGAAGCCTATTCTTATTGTATGTAAGACCTTCATATAACCTTTCCATCAGAGATTCCTTAGTGAGACCATGCTGAGGACATGCCATGCATAATCTTTTAAAACTTTCCTAGTACTGTGACAAACGATTCATCATCCTTCATAATAATGTGAGATATCTCCCTCCCGACCATCATATAGTCATCCTAGAACTTCTGATGTAGCTCATTCAAGGCTCTGATGCTGGTAAGAGGAATAACCAATCCTGTTATGCATCCTTGAGATAGAAAATGAACATTTTCAGTCTAACTAGATCAACATCAACTATAGTAGACTTCATGCCTACTACCACAATCTAAAACTCTGTGAGGAACTTTTAAGGTTCCTAATTCTCTGTGAGGAACTTTTATCCCTAAAAGTAAGCTCCCATTCCTGCCTCAATTATTGCCCTACATTCTATTGGTTGTTATGCATAACGACCTCCACAATTAGAGGATTCTGGTTTATCATATTGTCTTCCATAGTCACCCTTAACTGTTCTCTCCTTCTCTTGGTTACGTTCCTTTTATTATATGTCTGATCAATCTTTAGATCATATGGAACCAATGAATCTGCGAAACGTGAACATTTGTGACCTGCAACCATATAAGAAAACCCAAAAACCTAAATGAAAACAATTAGCACTAATGTCTGGTAACAACGCCAAAACTTTGTTCCACGTTGTACAATACCAAAAATAGTCTCATTTTCACTACCTATAATTGATTTGTAGTGAGGCAAGTACAAGGTCAATTCCACATGGATTAGAATGTAGTTTTTTAGATTTTGGAAAAAATGAGGGTTTTGAAAACAAAAACTAAATTACACTAGAAAATCAATTGCAAACAAATTAAAAAACTTAAAACTGAAATCGATAAATTGAAGACTCTAAACCAAGGCATGAATCAATCATTGGTTTATCACAAGTTTGTCCTAGTGACTCTCATCACCTCATTCTCCTCATGTCGGTAAAGGGAACATGCGACAAAAAACACATACTGACTAGATTTGTAAAGCCACCAGACATGCTGTAGGCTTTCAATAAACTAGTAGCATTATCGCTCTATGAGAACACCTATCATGATTGGTAACTAGCGTCGAATTTTTGCCTGCTACATATTGAAATTACAATACACTACTATGCATCTCATATCCCAAATGCATAGGGACACACCGGTTGCCAACAAACAAGGCCCCGCTCGCCACCTAATGTTATCCCTTTTTACCGAGCAACGATATGATCACTGGTGATAGTTTCTAACCATAATCACAATCTACGTGCAATTACATAACAAGAAGGAAGGAACTTAAGGTTTAAAACCATAGTTAAAAACCAAAGAATAATAATGCAAATAAGAATATGTAAACCGGTAACAAAAAAATAAAGAATAGAAGCACATAAACCTCCCGAATCTATAAATCCATAGAATTAAAACACCTTGGCTTAGATAGTGGAACTTAGCAAATCCTAATCGCAAATAAAAATGTGAAATTTATTATATCTATAAATCAAAATGTAAATAATAAATAAAAACTTATAAAGAGTCCCCTCACAAGAACTCAAAAGAAAAACTTAGCACCAAAGGGTTCTTTCTGGAACTCCATATGGAATTCTACGTATGGAACTCTCTATTTCATTTTTTGTTACGGGGTCTCATATATATATATATATATATATAGTAGGAATAGGATAAAATAATATCTTAACTAAAATCTTGAGAAAAAACTAAATTATAACTAACAATATTCAAATCTTTCCAACGACATGCGTTCAAAATGCTAAATAGCTGGGAAATTGTTAGGGCATGTGCCCTATCTCAATCTACAAACATTGTTTATCTTATAATCTTAGTTAATAAAATTTAGGTTTTCATTTCCCGTTTTATTATAAGTAATTACATGTTTACCTTATAGTAAGATTTATGGGTATTTATTTAAATATCCTAAATGTTAGTAGTCAGTCATTATACTGAGATTTAGAATGAATTAAGATTAGTGTGAATCTTAATTGATGGTCATGTGATGATCATCGTATAGGGATACGAACCGAAATCTTGAGTACTTATTAGGGAACATGGTACTAGACCGACCTGCTAGAGAACACCACATGGATTGAGTCATAGGTGTTACTCATGGTAGGTATATTATTAAGTCTTTCAACTTGAGATTACCATAGGCTTCAATATTAGATCATAGTAATTTGACACAATCAAAGGTTATCTTTAACAGGATGATTATAAAGATTCTGATTGGTTATCATGTGAATAATATGTGAAGGTTTGTAATCAAGATATAATTCTTCCCTCTTGTATAGAGAGATATCAATGGATCTCTCGATATGTTAGATTGTTAAATGGCCAAGTTCAAGTGAATTGATATAGCAAATGTCATTTGGATGTTTTTAGTCTACCTAAAGATCGAGACTAGTACGATTGAACATTAAGGGGTACTTTCCATGCCTTACGTTTAATCAAAAGATATTGCACGACAAAAGGATTTGATATATGCTATTTATTAGGTTTTATCAGTTTTGATAGTCATGTTCCTTCGTTAGTCATAATGCCTTATTATAGACCGCGTATGACTTATTTACGAAAATGTTTTTGGTTCCCGGCCAATGTCGCATGAACCTATTGGGTCGCAAACAAAGAATGGTTTTTCGCAATTTCAATTGGATAAGAGTAATGAATTTTATATGATAAAAGTTATGACATAAAAGCCCTTACGATTTGTTATATGATAACTTATTAATAGGGGAGTATGTGTAATTTGCATAAACTGTTTAAATACAATAGTTGTATTGAAAATATGATTTTAGAAGGCTTATATACGAAAATAAATAGAAGTTGAAACCCTAAAATGAAATAAGATTTTTGTTTTTGCAAATTTTGAGTTCTCTAGATTTCAGGAGAGAAAGAAAAATATTTTATATCTCTATCGGGGCTAGCACTCTAAATTGTAGTCAAGGTTCATGTCTGGATTTCTGATAGTGGACGTGCGCTTGAACGTCTTGGAGATCGACCAATTAGAGAAGGAAGTAATAGATTAAGGTATGATTTACTTTTGTAGATCTATTTTAATGGAAATTATTTATGATCCTATTAGGGTTTTTCAATTTTTTTTGAATTTTTCATTGTGTATGAACCTAGAACCTAACATAAATCTCTATGACGTCGCCGAGATGCTTTGTTTCTATCCAGTTTTGTTTCGAATCAAGTCCAACAATATGTCAGCATCCTATGTACAAGTGAGCTTCCTTCAATCCATTCATGTTTGGTCTCATGATTCCTTGACAATTTGGCTTTATACTGAGATTTATGCCAAGGTGTTGGCCTATTTTCACCTTTTTGATTAAGTTTATGTAGAAATCACTCCTTTTTATATTGAAGCTCATTTCTGACCTAAAAATAGAAAACAACAATTTAACAGTGTAAATGATGATAATAGTCATGAAATCAGAAGTAAAATCTCGCTAAAATATCTCACAAATAATGACTTGTCAGTTACCTCATAAAGAAGTGATACATGGAAGCCAATAATCAAAGTATTCGTGGATGAGAAATTATTTCAAACATCCAAAGTCATCGAATGTCTTAATTTAGACTCGGGCTAATCAAGCGAAAAGGCGTTAGGCTAGTCACATTAAATGAAAGGCTACTAGGAGGCAGCCTATGAGCCTTTAATTTTAGTTATTTAGTTTTTTTATTAAAACAATCTAAATGTTTAAGTAGTTTCCTAATTTTGAAAGTTTTGGGCTAAATGTAAAGGAAAACACAATTTGCTGGGTAAATTTTCATCAGAACGGAGAAGTTCCCTATGCAAAATTTTGACCGGGGAGAGAGATATACATGTTGGGTTTTGGGGTTTGGAGATTACAAAACAATTTTAAGGATCCGAATCTAATTCCATTAAAAACGTTTAAACCATGAAAAACTTAATCATACCTCAATAGCAATATACTTTTCGGAAGGTTGATCAAAAAGACACGCCTCTATTCCCACACACTTTGGCCGAGATTTGAAGTGCTAGCTTCGAGAGAATACCAAACCTTTCGAATCTCTCCAAAACGATCCAGAGCATACCAAAAACTCTAAGTCGTTTCTGAAACGAAAAATGAGTTTTGGCCTTTTGATCTATCGTTAGTGTATTCTAACTTAAAGCGTCTATTTATACAACTCTTGTATATAGACGGATAAGTAAATTACACATATACCCCTACTTAAAGAAGTATAAGTGTAATACACCACAAGGACGTTTCCGTCATGAATTTTATCATATAAAATTAATTTTTACGAACCATCTTAAAATCGCAAAACCATTCTGCGACCCAAAGGCTCATACAACGTTGGCGGTGTACCAAAACACATTTTGGTATACAAGTCATAATAGCAAGACATTATAACGAATATCAAATCGATACAACCTAATCAATAATGTATATAACATCCTTTTGTCACACGATATCCTTTTGATCGAACATAAGGCATGGAATTGTCATCCAACATGTTCAATCGTTAGTCTCGATCTCTAGGTAGAAAACATCCAAGTGACATTGAGTAACACGTCGAGGGATCCCTTCGGATATCTCTCTTTATATGAAGATTACACAACTTCATCACATTCTCACATAGTAAATATGAAACTCAAATAATGTTCCTAAGAGTCTTGTAATCGAGGACCTGAAAAATATTTTATCGTGAGAAAATAATCCATGTGATAGGGTCGTTCGTACTTTGTTTGTAGTATCCCTATACGTATAATCATCATATGATCATCAATCAAGACTATATCTTCGTATAATGATCGACATTGATATATTTCATCATAATTCATCATGTAGTTCACTAGTCTTAATTCATTGTAGTATAATGATCGACTAGGGACATTTAGGATATTTCTATAAATACCCATAGATCTTATTATAATGTAAACATGCAAATTAATTAGAAACTTACGTCTCCCATCTCAATAATTTCTCGATGAGATGAAAACGCCCGAGTATATATTTAAGTCACAATACAAACAAACAGGGTTAGCAATACTTGGAACCACACCTAGTTCAAAAATGAACTTTTTGATCCAAACTGCCTCCTTTCTTTGCATCGGACGCCGCAATATACTCGAACTACGTTGTAGAATCTCGCCACGATCTCTTGCTTCGAACTTTTCCACTTTACTGCACCCCATGAACTGTGTAACCATTTTAGAAACGATATCTGCTTGTAGTGCTTAAAAATGACACATCGGGTCGAGTGCATAGCATGGCATACATGATAGATCCAATACCCGATGCATATGGAATCTTATTCATATGGTCTCGAAGAACACCATAACATTTCATGTTCTTAATAAAACCAAAATCCTTGGATTCCAACTCCGAGAAGCTTGCTTTAATCCATAAAAGTTAGATCTCAATTAAAATTCTTATGGATTTAAGCATGGCTATCTTGCGAAAAAGTTTCATCATAATCAACACCTTGAGTCCGCACTTGAAACCTTTTGCTACAAGTCTTGCTTTAAAAGTATGCACTTTGCCATCCATGTCAGTTTTCTTCTTGAAAACCCATTTACATCCAATGGTCTTACCACCTTCAGGTAAATCAACCAAGTTCCAAACTTGGTTATCATACATGGATTGCATCTCGGAATTCATGGCACTTAGCCATTTATCTGAGTCTGGTCCGGACATAGCCTCCTGATAAGTGGTGGGCTCATTTTGATCTATAAGCAACACATCACGACTATCAGTAATGAGAAATCCGAATCTCTCTGGCTCATGTCTTACCCTACTAGATTTGCGTGGGCCTTGTGTCACTTGTGGAGGTTCAACTGGTTCGCAACGTTATTGAACTTCCAGTAGCGGTTCAGTGTTTACTTGTGATTCTTGAACTTCTTCAAGATTTATCTCTTTCCCACTAGTGTCTTTTGAAATAAACTGTTTTTCCTTAAATGCACCATACCGAGCAACAAACACTTTGTTCTCAGCGGGATTATAAAAGTAATATCCTTTTGTTTCCTTAGGATACCCCACAAATAAACACTTGTCAAATTTAGGTGCTAGTTTTTCTGAGACTTGTCACTTTACGTAAGCCTCACAACCCCAAATCTTAAGAAAAGACAAACTAGGTCTCTTCTCGTACCATATCTCATATGGTGTTTTATCAACCGCTTTAGAAGGAACTCGATTTAGAGTGAAAGCTGCAGTTTGTAATGCATAACCCCAAAAGGATAATGGAAGATCTGCACGACTCATCATAGATCGAACCATATCTAATAAGGTTCGATTTCTCCTTTCAAAAACTCCGTTCCATTGTGGAGTTGCTGGTGGAGTCAATTGGGAGACAATCCCACAATTTCTAAGATGATCATCAAATTCTTGGCTTAAATACTCACCATCTCGATCTGATCGAAGTGTTTTGATAGTTTTACCAAGTTGATTATGCACTTCATTTTGAAACGTTCGAAACATCTCAAATGATTCAGCTTTATGTTTCATAAGATATACATAACCATATCTCATTGAAATCATCGATAAATGTAATGAAGTCTTGATAACCTCCTCTAGCCGTTGTGTTTATAGGACCGCATACATCAGTATGTATTAGACCCAATAAATCACTTGCCCTTTCACCGTGTTCAGTAAAGGGACTTTTAGTCATCTTGCATAGTAAACAAGATACGCACGTTTCATATGTTTCTAAATCAAATAAATCTAGAAGTCCATCTTTATGGAGCTTCGTTATGCGTTTCTCATTTATGTGCCGAGACGACAATGCCAAAGATAGGTTTGATTCAAATCATTTGACTTGAATCTCTTTGTATTTATGTTAAAGACTGGAGTATCAGTGGACTTTTTCATGCTTAGAATATAAAGACCATCATACAAATCAGCATTTGCATAAAATATGCCTTTACGAGAAATGGAACATCTATTATTAGCAATAATAAAATCAAAACCATCCATATCCAAACATGAAACGAAATGATGTTCTCGCTCAAAGAGCATTAAATAACAATTATTTAAAGTTAAAATAAGTCCACTAGATAAAACTAAGTCATATGATCCAACAGCCAGGCAAGAACTCTTGCTCCATTCCCTACGGAGGATGACTTCTCCTTTCTTCAACTTTCTACTTCTGGTGAGTCCTGCACATTTATACAAATGTGAGATCCACATCCAAGTATCTAATACCCAAGAATCACTAGTAGATAAATTAATTTCAATAACATAATATACTGTAGTGGTAGTCGCACTACCCTTTTTCTTCCTTAGATCTTCCAGGATAGAGTTTGCAATTTCCGAACCAATGTCCAGGTGCATGACAGAAATGACAATTTTCTTCCTTTTCTTTTGGGTGTTTTGAAGCAGGAACAGGCTGGGGCTTAACTTCTTCCACAGGCTTTGCGAAAGGCGCAATAGTAACCTTGACAACTTTAGCCTTGCCTTTGCCTTTCTTCTTCATTCCCTTTCCCTTTTGGACCATCAACACATTACTAGAGGGTTTCTTGATATTTTGTTCAGCAGTTTTGAGCATCAAATGCAACTCGAAATTGATTTCTCCATATTATTCATATTGTAGTTCATCACAAATTGTGAGTAACTCTCTCGGTAATGAATTCAAGATCAAATCTGTAGCCAACTCTTGGCTTATGGGGAATCCGAGTCTATCAAGCTGGTCAACATAGCCCTTCATCTTAAGAACGTGAGGACTAACTGACGCACCCTCGGTCATCTTGCAAGAATGTAGGTTTTTGACTGTCTCGAACCTTTCTTGCCTAGCTTTCTTTCGGAACATTTCCTTCGGCGTTATAGCCATGTCGTAGGCTTCCATTAGTTCCATGTCCTTCGAAGTTCAGAACCATAGTTGCCGACATAATACATGCAACATCAGTAGAATCGTTGACATGCTTACTATGCGCATCCTTCAGACTTTCGTAGCATTGGGTGGTGGGTCCTCGGGATTGGAGCATCCAGGACATACAACTTGCGTTCATGCTTAAGAACAATTCTTAAGTTTGAACCGATCAAGAAAGTTAGTCCACGATAGCTTATCCTTCTCAAGGATGGATCGCGATGACAGGGGATTATTGTTACTTGAAGAGGCCATTGATCTAAAATAAAAATTATGCAAAGTTTATTTTAGTATTGAGGAATAGACTCCCACTAAATTAACAACCCTCCTAAAACATACTGTTTATTTAGGGGACTAAAATCCATATTTCACTTAATTCTATTACAGCTATGGCATGAAACACAGAACTAGATTATTTAGGTAGGTAACAGTTACCAATTACATCTTATGTAATTTTTAGATCTTTTTATGAGATATGAGACATCTTATGTCTTAGCATGTTTTTATCTCATCATTTGCCTAAAGCTCAAAACTATTTTGATGGTTTTATTAAGTCGGACCATTTTAAACATTAAGGTAACTCTTACCCAACTTGTCTCACCAAGATAACACAATACACCCAACTATGGCTGAAACTATATTAGTGTGATCGAGGCCTTGACAAGTGTTTAAAATGGATGGCACGAGACTTAAAATTTAATAGAGGGATTTTATTCAGTTTTAGTGATTTTATGTATACAATGAAATATCATATATTTTATTGATTTGTTCAATCACTAAACAATTTGGATTTTTTTTTTTTTTTTTTAGAAAACGAATCTCTATCCGAAAATTAAAATTCGATATAGAAAATCATGATTTTCGCTGATTTTATTATCATAAATTAACCCCTTAATTTATCCGAAATTAAGTCAATTAAAACATTTTAATTAACCCGGACCCACATCTAACTAATCATCTTATCCTAATCCAATTAGGACTAATTTTATCCTAATCCAATTAGGACTTATCTTATCCTAATCCGATTAGGACTTATCTTATCCTAATCCAATTAGGACTAATCTTATCCTAATCCTATTAGGACTAATCTTATCCTAATCCAATTAGGACCTGAGATATTTGAATCCTAGCATATCACCAATAACAAGATTCTTGATATTTATCTCATATTCTAATTTGTTATCTATCTTTATCAAATAGAAACTTCATAACAAAATAGACATAACAATATAAATAATTAATTTCGAAAATTAATTATTTATTTTGGATTTAAGATATTTGAATCCTAGTATATCACCAATAACAAGATTCTTGATATTTATCTCTTATTCTAATTTGTTATCTATCTTTATCAAATATAAACTTCATAACAAAATAGATATAACAAAATAAATAAATAATTTCGAAAATTAATTATTTAATTTGGATTTAAGATATTTGAATCCTAGTATATCACCAATAACAAGATTCTTGATATTTATCTCATATTCTAATTTGTTATCTATCTTTATAAAATAGAAACTTCATAACAAAATAGATATAACAAGATAAATAAATAATTTCGAAAATTAATTAGTTTCAAATAAATAATTTCGAAAATTAATTATTTTCAAATAAATAATTTCGAAAATTAATTATTTATAAATAAATAATTTCGAAAATTAATTATTTGCAATTTCGGTCTTCATCCAAATAATCACAAACATGTAATTGAATCATGAACTACTATCCCAATCGAACCTAATGGTATCATGGATCATAGAACACGAAACTAATTTCAATTAAATCACGAATATATGTATCATATACACAAAATGTGATAATAAATCTCACAGAAAACTTATGTATATCACATATACATCAACTATTAACATGTTTTCAATCATATATCATGTATATATCAGAAGAAAACATGCAAAGAATTTAATGGAATCGAACTCGATGGCTCTGATACCATTGTTGGGTTTTGGGGTTCATACGCAACGGAGATTACAAAACAATTTTGACAAAAACCCCAACAGGATCCGAATCTAATTCCATTAAAAACGTTTAAACCATGAAAAACTTAATCATACCTCAATCGCAATATACTTTTCGAAGGTTGATCAATCTCTAAGGCGCCGCAACGACGAACGCCTCTATCAAGATTCACACACGAATCATGCGCCGAGATTCAAGTGCTAGCTTCGAGAGAATACCAAACCTTTTGAATCTCTCCAAAACGATCCAGAGCATACCAAAAACTCTAAGTCGTTTCTGAAATGAAAAAGGAGTTTTGGCCTTTTGATCTTTCGTTAGTGTATTCTAACTTAAAGCGTCTATTTATACAACTCTTGTATATAGACGGTTAAGTAAATTACACATATACCCCTACTTAAAGATGTATAAGTGTAATACACCACAAGGACGTTTCCGTCATGAATTTTATCATATAAAATTCATTTTTCTGAATCATCTTAAAATCTCGCAAAACCATTCTTAGTGTGCGACCCAATAGGCTCATACAACGTTGGCGATGTTGTACCAAAACACATTTTGGTATACAAGTCATAAGCGCCTCTAGCAAGACATTATGACTACCCAAGTCGTACGAATATCAAATCGATACAACCTAATCAATAATGTATATAACATCCTTTTGTCACACGATATCCTTTTGATCAAACATAAGGCATGGAATTGTCATCCAACATGTTCAATCGTACTAGTCTCGATCTCTAGGTAGACTGAAAACATCCAAGTGACATTGATCAAGTATCAATTCACTTAGACTAGGCCTTTTAACGAGCCTAACACGTCGAGGGATCCTTTGGATATCTCTTTATATGAGAGGGACAAATTCTATCTCGATTACGCAACTTCATCACATTGCTCACATAGTAACCAATCACAACCATTATAATCGTCCGGTTAAAGACAACGTTTGATAGTGTCAAATCACTATGTTCCTAATGTTGAATTCTCGGTAATCTCAAGTCAGAGGACTGAAAAATATACTTTTCATGAGAAACAACTATGACTTAATCCATGTGATGTTCTCATAGCGGGTCGTTCCAGTACTTTGTTCCCTAACAAGTACTCGTGATCTTGATTCATATCCCTATACGTATAATCATCATATGATCATCAATCAAGACTCACACTAGTCTTAATTCATTATAGTTCCCAGTATAATGATCGACTAGGGACATTTAGGATATTTCTATAAATACCCATGGATCTTATTATAATGTAAACATGCAAATTAATTATAATAAACAACAAATGAAATCCTCTATTTTATTAACTAAAAGTATTCATAAAGACAGTTAATGGATTGACCTAGGGCACATGCCCCATCAATACATTCATACTAATTATAGTAGTATAGTAATGAATGAGTAAATAATTTGCAAAGTTCATACCTTTAATTGAGGATGAGTAAGAATACAAGTATCTTGTAAATATGAAACTTAAGAGAGTTGTAATTTTTTAAGAAAATAATAATTGTAGCAAACAACGATATATTTCATGATTAGAAACTTAGATTTAAGGAAGACCATGAACTTGAAACAAAAGCCTGAAGAACACCATAACATTTCATGTGGAAAAAGTTAGATCTCTAAGAAGTTTTATACTAAGTATGAATCTTATTTGAGTACAAAGTAAACAAAGACTTAATACTAAGAAGGGAAGAAATATGCGTGGAGTTTAATTGAAAGTTGGAGTTAAAACTTACTTGATAGAGTGAAAGTGAGAAGTGCTAATAAGAGTTTTAAATAAAAAATTAGAGATTCCTATAATTTCTATAGGAAGAGGAGCAAAGAACTTGATGATTGGAAAAGTGAAAAAAAAGGGAATCCATAGGAAAAAGTGCAGAGACCATACAAATAAAAATATATGAAGAAAAAACAAATGAATAGAAAAAAAGAAAGATGAAAATTATATTAAAACATTTCAAATGAAAAGATTTAGCTCGAGTATAAGTATCTCAGTTGAGTTAAATCATCTTTCCAACTATATGAAGACCTATGGACTTTTGAAGTACTAATGTTTACAAAAATAGTATGATCTATGCTTATTTGTGAATTCTGGAGCTTAACGAGAAATCACGAGATTGTACCTTTGCTACTTGAGTGTCGAGGTAATATAATTTCTGAGTAGTGATGGTTTTGGTTGTAAACTACTTGTGAGTTTTGAAAGTGAATTACATGCATTGTTAAAGCTTCGTGTTTTGAAAATATTAGTTTTTTTGAAGAAAAACTCATGAATGGATTATTAACTAGAACTTATTTGAATTAAAGGATACTCCATGAACTATGTTAAACTAGTAAGAATTATAAGTAGTAGTAGTAAGAGTACATAGTAGAATACACTTTTGCTCAGGACGTGCAAAATCCTAAGTGTAGGGGTATTTGATTAGTGTGTAATTTGACTTATATATAGGAATAGTTTAGTTGTATAATTGGATTAAATATCACGGACTGAGCTCTAGTTGATATCATTTATGTGTTTTCAGGTCTACAAGGTGTAAAAGATACAAAATAGTGATTTCATAATGAAATGAGGAGAAAAATCACAAAGTACATTTAACAACGTGGTATAGACCATTAACGCCATGGGAAGAGAGTGCAATGCGTGGAGAAGGCTTGAAAATCAAAGAAATGGTGCAGTACACTTGAAGCTGTGGTAGGGTTATAAGGTTACACACACGGTGCCAGGTTAGTATACACAGGGCACCGAGTCTAATGAGAGGAGAAATTATATGTACAAAGTTTGAAGCTATGGTAGAGCCTTGGCTTTACACAAACATCGTGGATCACTTACAAACAGTTCCAAGATATAAAAATAAAATTTTTAGAGTTCTAGTTCGTTTGGAATTATTAATTAGGGTTTGTAATTGTAATCTTAAGTCTTAGGAGTAGAAATAGGTATTAGAACGTGGTAATCTCACCAATTAGCATACAATACAATAACTTACAATAGATTAGGTTGTTTTGAGTATTGAGCATAGTTTTGAATGAGAAGACATTTAAGACTCCACTTGTGGTTATTCGGGATTTTTTTGTTTAATTTAAGTCATCTGGTTTAAACTTTAATCGCAATGAATATAGTAATTTTTGGGTTGGTTTCAATGAGAAGTAGTTTATTTATCTTAGGGATCAATGGATCTTATAGTATGAATGCTATCTAAAGGAAGTATAAATGGATTATAATTTTAAAAAGTGCAATGGCTAGAGCTTTTCTTGATTCTATACGTGATGTTATGAACATATTATATTTGTTAATTAGAGGCTATATGAGTTACTATGGGCATTAGAGCTTTTAAGCCAGATATGTGTAATACAATCATGAGATATAATATCGATTGATAGTTATTAATTAGGGAGGCACAAATAGTAAATTTAAGTGGTTATGAGTCAAAAATTTGGAACTTAATTCTACGTGAAACTAACATTATTCACACCGATAGGTGGAGTTCTAGTTTGCATATTAGGGTTTTTTCGACCATGAAAATGGGTTGAAGTGAATATGAAGGAAATATGTCTATTATGATTGTGCATTACACACACATATTAAAGATGAAGGAGGTGAGATATGAAAGCATAGTTATTCATTACCTAGGTGAAGTTGTGAACCAAGAGTCTTCTAAATATAAGGGTACAAATTAATTTACATTATTTTGTAGAATAGAGTAATTTAGTTAAATCAATTAAAAAGAGAACTTACTAACAATAGAGTGAAGTTAACTAAGTGAACCATGTCCATATAAAACTTTCCTAGAGGAAAATATACGTAATTAACCTTTGTTGATCACATTATTACTACAATTGGACAGTTATACTTATAGTTTCGAGATCAGTTTCACATAGAACATCTACCGCATACCACCCACAAATTAGTGGACAAGCGGAAACCTCAAATAGAGAAATTAAATCAAATTTAAAAAAGAGAGTAGGTTCAACAGGAAAATACTAGAGTGTTCATTTAATAGATGCATTATGGGCATATAGAACTGCAAATAAGACACCCATAGGTATAAAATCTTTAGGTTAGTTTTTGGTAAAACATGTCATCTACCAATCGAATTAGAACATAAGGCATACTGCTAAATCAAAACATGTAATATGAATTATGATAGTGTAGGAAAACAACGTAAAGTCAATATCTAAGAATTGAAAGAATTAAGAAATGACGCATATGAAAGTGCTTCTATTTATAAAAATAAAACTAAAGCAATTCATGATAATAAATTAAATATTAGGAATTTTAAAGCAGGACTAAAATTGTTACTTTTTTGTTCACGTCATAAATTATTTCCTAGAAAACTTCGTTCATGATGGATGAGACCTTTTGTAATTACACACATATTTTCCTATAGTGTTGTAGAGATAGAAAGTAGAGAAAAAGAAGAATTTTTAAAGTTAATGGTCATACACTAAAACCATATCATGAAAATTTTGTGACACATGATATAGAGATCATTCTCTTTTACCCAGTTGATAACTTACTATATAAGTTGAACACTATAAAGGAGCATATTATAACCATAAGTCCTAATGAAACATTCAAGTTATGGATGGTTAAAACACCTAGAAGAAAAAAAATATGAAATCACAAAAGGAGAAACAACTCGCCAAAGACCAATTCGAGTTTGACAAGGATGACTCAAATTACGAGGAATTTAGTGAAAATGATGATCTTTCAAAACTCTTACTAGCAAATCCAAGACACACCTACCTCAACATACAAATCAATGAAATGTCATTTTACGAAGTTCAACTCGATATGGGTTTCGATATGAATGTTATGCTTGAACATTGACTTATTCTAACAAAATCGAGGATTCATTGAAGACCTCCTCTAATGGTGTACAAGCTGAATGACACTTTTGCAATCCTATTAGGAGTATCAAAGAATGTGTCCGTAGGAGTGGGTAGGCTCACTTTCACTACAAATTTCATAGTGTTAAAGTTTTTGAAACCAAAGGAACTGAGGAGATTAAAAAATGAATGATGAACTAATAAGCACACATCAATACTAAATAAGAATTGATATCGAAGTAAGACATAAATTTCTTTTTTTCTCTGTATAGGCTTAGCCTAATCAATTAAACAAATTAATAATGTGAAGAACCATTATAATGATCTCTCATTCTCATAAAACTCAAGTAAATAAAAATAATCATACAATGAAAACCTTGAGTATTTATAGAGTTAGTATATTTACTCTATCTTGGAATTCAATCCTAAATACAATACAACTCGAAAAACCTCATCAGTTTCCAATTGTAAATTTTTTAGAATCATGCAGCGTTTAACAACTAAGTCTTTAATTCATTCAAGAATATTGACTTGTCGTCTCCATAAAGTTCTTCAGTCCTTTTGGCACCTTTCTATCGAATTTGTTGTCGTAATCCATCTTGAAGTTCTCTCCTTGCAATATCAAAATTCCTTACTATTGTAGACTAATACTGATAGTTGCTTTGTTGCAATATCCAACTCATATTATATTCCTGCTTCAGCTTCAGTTCTATCTTTGTCTTCGACTCTGACTTTGATACAATAATCTTCACTAAAATTTGCATTGTAATATATCTCTGAGTTGTATCTACACTCGGACATCTTGCTTAGTTTGGCTTAAATTTTCTTTAATGAATTTATCTAACTAACTTAAATTTTATTTTGACAATATACTACCAACAAGGATAGATCGACCCAAACATAATAAACTTTTGTCTAACACCTAGTCATACCAATTACTACCCCACAAGATCATATATTATCAGGTAGACCATTCTTACAGATTCTGGGAGCTATCATCGACGTACATAATCGCATAGTTACACTTAAGATGGATAATGAAGAAATATCATTCAAAAATAGGAGAGAGTTTTGCAACGATATTGTAGAAGAGAAATTTAGTGATGCTATGAGAGCAATTATGAAGGACATTTTTTAGACCCTAATGAAGATATTCTTAATGAGGAATCACTTAAAGTGAGATCAATTCACTTATGCTCAACAAAAAATTATTTTTTATGAGTTGAGCCAATGACAATAAACAACAAATCTCTATAGGAAGAGGTCCATATTCCTCATTTCTTTAAGTTATTTCACATTTTAGTAGGAAATCTAACATTAGTATAGTTTGTTTTTATTCTCTCATTTTGACTATCTTTCGAAATTATTTTCGGGATTCAAGCTCTGGAGCGGCTTCAAATAGAGGGGGGATGATCGAGTTGTATTTTTATTTTTATGGCCTATATGGAAGTTTACATTATACACTTTCTTATTTTTTATTTATTTATTAAAATTATTAGAAAAATGCATATCCTAATCAATTTCTTCAGTTTTTCAGTCAATCTTACCTTTACATTCATATTTATAATGGATATATAAGTTACATATACAATAAAATTGCACAACAGTAACTTAGTCCTAGTGAATCCCTAACAATTCCAAATAATATTAGGAATCGTTGGCAAAATCCATGGCAAAAACCAATACATTAAGGCAAGATTTAGGTCAAGCGATTCCATAATGCTTCCACTTTTTCAGGAGTCACTGCTCAAATCGATGGTCCATTGTACCTTACAACCCATCGATTCACCTCGCAATTCCACTTACACATAATCGCGGAGCATGATTTTGGTTTTTAAAAATAGATCCTAAATCGCCACACATAAGTCCATTCCTACACCCCAACTACAATATTCGAATTCAAAAGAGTGGAACCATGCTAGGGTTTAAGTAATATCAACTTGGAGCTTAGAGTATCAGATAAAGTTCAAGAGCACATATTTTAAGAGATTCACTCTTAAGAAGGTATTCACCACAACCTTAGCCCTTTATTTTGATGAAATTCTGATTTCTTGTTGGATTTTTGAAAATTCTTCGATTAATTTCAAAAAAATTTGTTGAATTCAATTTCGGTACATTGAACGAGTTATTTTAGATAGGGTATTGTAATAAAAGTGATCGTCGGTTTACATATTGCATGTTTTTGGAATTATGGAGATTTTGGAAGAGTATTTGAAATCAATTTGAAATTAAATTTTCAACAAATCGGAGGTGTAATTCTTATTCTTTTATGCAAAATTGTATTCTTTTATGCAAAATTGTATCGAGTTTTCTTGATAGCAATTTGGTTTTCATGAAAGTACCCGCCTTAAGTCAATTTTCATATCAAATACATGATTTTGGTTTTCTGATTCATAGTAGCGATTTAATCATTTTGTCGGGACAAGGTAAATGAAGAGGTAAGAGTATTACAAAAGAGAAAGGAAAATGGGTTATGATAGAAAAACCTAAGAACCACTCAAATGAACAAATGTCCATTCAACCAAAGGAGATTAGTATTAGAGAATCGAGAACTCAAAGGGCTGAGTTGAGAACACTTACCCCACCTAACTTTAATGAGGATTCTGACTACCTAGAATTGAACATATAAGTTCCATATGTTCCTATAAGATTTGTTAGTCCTAAAGAAAAAGATTGATATTTTTAAGATGCAAAACAAGTATTATAACCGAGAAAGGATTCTAAATTAGAAATGTAAATAAATAGGAAGACAAGATAGTGAGCATCATATGAGAAATGCAGGAGGAACACCTTTTTAGGGATTATGAAGGTAATTTAGAATGGGGATGCTCACAATTAGTTTGCCAATTCTATGCCAACTTATCTATGAGTACAAATCCTAACAAAGTGATAGTACAGGGGAAAAAGATCGATATTTCACCCAATGCCCTAAACAAACATTATAGACTCCGGATGTAGGAGTTAGACAAGAATCTGCCTACCCCGACATCATTCACATCCATAAACAAACTTACATATCCATAAGAATTCAAGAAGGCTTAGAGGTCATTTTCGGACGGGGATTTGCTCTCGATATATATATGGTCATCCAAAGTTCATCGAAACCGTTAATTTTAGGAAAATCACCAAATGTCGGGGCTACATCATATATGCATTCACATACCCTACTACGTAACACTTTAAAGTAAAAAACAATAGAGTCGCTCTACTCTACCATATTGTTGCGAAGATTGGGTATAATAACATTAGTTATGTAATTCACGATGTGATGAGATAGGCAATGATGACTATGAAGCTTGACGTCATGCCATTCCTAATTTTCATTACCCAGTTATGTATGAAGGCCAAGGTTTGATTCCATAAGATGGAGTTCGATGTGTTACCCAATAGGACCATCATATATGCCATGGTCAAGAGGATGAGAATAGTTAAAGGGTGTAATGATTCAGAAGAAGTGAGGGAGCTCAACGAGACAAGGAGATCCAAAATTGAATATAAGAATACAAGGCAAAGGACCCACATAAGTACATAAGAAGAAGCAAGGTGAACAACAAGTATGATGGTTTACATAATTGTTCCAAGGGCAAACATAAGTTCCATATCTCTAATAAAGGCTAAAAGGAAAGGATTTCTGAAATCCTTATTTTCAGCTTTTAGGCTTAATGAGAAGCAAATCTTGAGGAATCACGAGATGCTAGTTGAGAATGAGAGAACTCTGACACACTAGTATTCCGTGTGGGAAAGGAGGAAGATGGAACGCTCGCTAGATCTAAGGAGGAGTATTAACATTCCTTCGATGAAGTTGAGATTTCAATAGGGAGTTTATAAACCCGCTGATAGCTATACTTCATAACCTACTGCAGTGAGGAATAATGATGGAATTAAAGAGACCGTGACTAATTTACTTCCGCGCAAATTACCTTGTAATTTTTTCGATATTTGCCTGTATGTGTTGAATGTGAACCTTGTTTGAACCTTTAATGAGAAATGAATACTTTACTCCATTGTATCTCTCTTTTATGTGATACTTGTTTATCTAATTTTGAAAAGCAATTTATATTTCATATTTAATTCATTTATGCTTCATGAGGTATATTTATTTTGTTGAAAACCAGACTTAATTTTTAAAATTTGAGGACAAGGTTTGGAATGAGTTTGGAGATATGTAGGTGAAGTGAGGTATAATGAAGCGAAGTATGGAAGATATAAAAGGTAGAATTAATATATTTAATGTTTGAAGTTAACTGAAAGTTTTTCAGATTTTTGTATAATTCAGGCAATATTTCTTCATTTTACTTTATTTTGTTAGAAATATGAATTGCATATAATTTTGGTTTAAACAAAAGAGATACTTTTATTACCCATAAAAATAGAAAGTTCATGGTAGAAAAGAATCTTCATATTGTAATTCTCAAAATCTCGATTAGGATAAGTTGTCCCTTTATCAAGGCTACTTTGGTAGATATGCGTGATATGTGTAAAATGGTTTGAATAATGTGTGTAATATACACTATTTAGTTGACTTAGGTGGGAATATGAGCCTTAGTAAATGGAAATAAGACTAGATGACTTGCAAAATAAATTAAACAAAGAAAAAGGGAAATTAGTAATTAAACACACATAAAGGTATTTACAAAGATAAAAGGGAAATTAGTAATTAAACATACATAAAGGTATTTATGTAAAATACAAGAAAAGATGGATTTAAGTGGATTCTAGGATCATCCTAATACTCAAAATCCATCAAGATTAGATGTAGGGTTGTGATTTGGTCAAACAAAATCTAATCTCACTAACTAGGTATTTAAACCACAATTAGGGCTTCATATTACTTTGGCTTGAATTAACTACATAGAGAAGTTAAGGAGGTACCCAAAAGCACTTGTTTAGATGGAGAGGGAACTTTCATCAAGATCTTATAAAGCAAAGTAAATTCTTGTCTAATTTTCTTGGATTTCATCTATTTGATTCACATATTGGATGTTGGGTTAAAATCATGGTTTCTTAGAGTTTTTATATAGAAGATGAAACTTTATGTTTTGATTCGTCATTTAGGTTTTATCCATCTCATCTTCTCTGGTTTATTCAAAATGATTTGCAAAATATATGTGTTAATGGTGTATTTGTGATTTGGACTTGTTCTTTAATTGAATGGGTATGATCTTGTGGTTTCAAATGAGTTATTTTTACTTTTGGATTGAATTTAGATCTTTAGGGATTAGCGTGAGTTGTTGGGGAATTTGGAAATTGGATCTCGATTTTGGAATTTTGAGTTCATGCCCAGCGTCACGCCACCACCTCGTTCACAAGCGGTACGATGCTAACCATGGCGCTACATGGGCAATTGAGGAATTCGACCAAATGATTACCCAACGTCCTGACATGTAACATATGGTGCTGACAAATTGTTGGGATCGGTTTGGAGCTTTTCGATTCGAAGCTAGCGATTTTTCCCCAAAACATTATGAGTAAACCCACGGTGCTAGGACAGCGCTAGAAATTTTCACAGATCTAAAACTGAAAGTTCTATTTTCGAAAATAGCTAAGTTTAATCAAGACATAACGTCGGGACAATGGCCAGGGCAGTGGTAACTTACCCTAAAAACCTTTATCGCCATGACGTGATATTGATTTGAAAAGGTTTTTATTTCTCTTTCAAGATAGTAATACAAATTGAGTAGAATTACCTCAAATAAATTATGTTAAACCTATACCAATGTAGACATGAGGAGAACCTAATAAGAACTTTTAAGATATGATTGGATATGATAACAGTGCTTCGAAGTAAGTGGGGTTTGCTTTCTCTTCAATCATGCTATGCTATTAGTTATGCTAGGGTTCATGGTATTGAATGGTTGATCTCTTGCTTGGAATCAAATTGAATATATCTTTTTATTTCTTTTTATAATATCCTTTGACCTCTTTATTTATGAATGTTTGTGGAACTAATATGCTTGGAACAAATAATTGTAAATAATACCTTGGATTGGAGAGACAACAAGCATTAATCATCTCCTTTCCCTATTAAATGATACCTTTGAAGCTAGTCGGTTGTCACATCACACACTTTATATCATATATCTAGTTCGTTGACTCTATGACATTCATGCTATCATTGTTATCTTGTTGACTATCTTGTTTGGGCTTTTTTTGTTGTATCTTGCATTATATAGTATTCTTGTTATATTATCCTTTCATGCATGGAATGATTAGAATTAGTCAATAACCTTGTTCATACTAGTTATTTCGCATTACATATTACTTAGATAATTAAGGGTAAAGTAGCATTCGGCTTTATTGAGCTCGTTGAAATATTGCTTACACTTTTACTTCTTCGCCTCTAGGTACCTCTACTGTTGCTCAGTACATAGGAAAGAGCAAGATCAATGCGTGGAAGCTCTTTTCTCATTTGCAAGGTTGTTTATTTATATTTATTTGGTTTTGAAACTTTATGTATTAAATATGGGATTTATCATGGGTAGAATTTCTTAAACCCATAACATATTTATTTAATCTTGTAAGATTTTCTATTTTATTTTCGCACCTATTAGACTAAAAAGTCTTTTATTCTGCATTTATTATGTCTTAATAGTCTATTTGTATAATGTCTTATAGTATTTCTGCAGGTTAAGTCTTAGTAGATCATTGCCCGACACGCTGGATCATCTCGAGATGTTTAGCTATGGTTTAGGCCAAGCTGCCCTGGTTGAAGAAATTGAGGTCATAACGGTTGGTATCAAAACTTAGGCGTCAGGTCCTAGGTAGTGTTAGTTAAGGGTAACCATGAATATTTATATCCATATCCCTGATACTAATATCATAGTTGGTATCAGAGCCTAGGCACCAGAACATAGGGAATATTGGTTAGGGTAACCATTAGGGAATGCCACAATTGGTATACAGTCTAGGCATTAGTACCTAGGAAAGATCACCATTGATATGATGACCCTAGGTAATAGAACCTATAGAGAAAAGTGTAGTCCAATCCTAAAATGGGAGTAAGACTCAGTTAAAAATCACGGATAATATCCAAATAGTATCTAAAAGTCACTTTTAAGGATTTGTAAGTTGTTGAACCTAAGAAAGGTTGGTCAAGGTTGGTCATTGTTAAGTAATGAAATCATCTGTATAGGCTTATGGTTTACATTGACTTAATAAGCCCAAAGGATCAAACTTAAGGTAGGAATGAGGTTTAAAATGAACAAGTATATGTTATGGTGCTATTTGCTTATGTATATGATATATATTATCGTTAGATATGAGGTTTGGTGCATAAAGCAACACTTTCACCACGATAATTGGAGAATACTTAGAGTAAGAGTAAGGGACCAACAGGTCCAAAGCTAGGAAAATCAATAACATCATCATCTACGACATTTTGAAAGCCCAGTGGTGTATGTTTTGAATGTGGACTGACTAGACATTACATGGCAGAGTGTCATAAGAAACAAGTAGGGTTCACATCTAGGGTTGTTCAGACAGTCAGGGGAAGTGTGCATGCTATTGCTGAACCAGATTCAGGGGCCACTTAATAGTTAGTGGAAAGTACGATTTACATTCGTGATAGAGGCATGCTACCTTGTATGATTATGGTTCTAATGTTTCATTTTTGTCTTGTAAAATGGTTAATGAGCTAGGACTGAAATTGGTTATAGCTAGCATAATTTTAATCGTAAGGATTGTTGCTAGTGAGAAAGTATATCCTAACATAGTGTATGAGTGGTGTTCAATTAAAATCGGGAATCACTTCTTATCACATGATTTACAAGTTTTAAAGTACTTAGAGTATGATGCCTTATTAGGGACTTGATTGGTTTGCAAGTTACCATGCTAGTATTGATTGTTTTCATAAAAACATTACTTTTGGGATTCCAGGTATACAACCATTCAGGTATAGAGATCACACGCCTAGCCAAGTAGTCAACCGTGGGAAGGAAGGAACTTTTAGTGAGTTGGAAACTCTTATGAGTTTGACAACCATTAAGGAAGATGGTCATGAAGACAAACTTGAAGAATTTTGGTAATTAGAGAATTCCAAAAAGTCTTTCTATAAGAGTTGCCTAGAGTCCCTCCACCCTGAGATATTGATTTTATTATTTACCTTATTCATAGTACAAAACCTATATCTATATGACCATATAGGATGACACCAAAAGAGTTAGTTGACTTGAAGAGTTAGTGGGAAGAATTATTAAAGAAAGGCTTTATTCACCTAAGTATGTCACCAAAGGGAGCACCGATGTTGTTTGTGAAGAAGAAGTACCATATCTTGTGAATGTGCATTGACTATTAGTAGTTAATAAGGTAACTATAAGAAACAAATACCCACTCCCTAGGATAGATGGTCTGTTTGATCAGTTATGGGAAGTGAAGTTCTTTTCGAAGATAAATTTTAGGTTGCGATATCACCAATAAAGAATACTAGAGGATGAGAGAAAGAATACTTCTTTCAGAATGAGATATGGACATTATGAATTCATAATGATGCTATTCGGGCTGACCAATGCACCGACAGTGTTCATGGATCTCATGCATAAAGTCTTTAGGCCTTATCTTGATAAGTTCATCATTGTCTTCATTGACGACATCGTGACTTATTCCAAGACTTAAGAGGATCACAAGAAACAACTTTGAGTGAACTTGAAGAATTTGAAGGATCACCGGTTGTATGTGAAGTTTAGCAAGTGAGAGTTTTGAGTCTCAAAGGTACAATTTTTAGGTTAAGTGGTGAATGCGAAAGGGATTTCTCTAGATTCAGCTAAAGTTGATGTCATCACGAAATGGCCGCAACCCACCACGGTTAAGGAGATTAGGAATTTTCTGGGATTAGCAGGTCATTATTAATGGTTTACAAAGGACTTCTCAATGATCATAGCACCAATGACAAGGCTAACTCAAAAAAAATTGGAATTTGAGTAGATAGAAAAAATCCAATAGTGTTTTCAAAGAATTACGAGACATGCTAACTTTGGCACCTATATTAGTACCTTCAGAAGCGGGGAAAGAACTAGTTCATTATACTAATGCTTGAAAGATTGGTTTGGGATGTGTTTCGATGCAAGAAGGAAGGGTAATTTCCTATGCTTCAAGACAGTTGAAAATACATGAAAAAAAATATCCAACTCATAATTTGGAGTTCGCAACAGTTGTGTCTACTTTGAAGCTATGGAGGCATTACCTGTATGGTGAAAAGTTCACAGTGTTCTTAAAGAATAATAGTTTGAAGTATGTTTTTTACATATAGCAAGTTGAACGTGTGGCAAAGATGTTGGCTCTAGTTCTTGAAAGACTTTGACTTCACACTTCTATATCATTTTGGAAGGTGAATGTTGTGGTAGATACTTTGAGTTGTATGAGGAAGGAAATAGAGGATGTGGGTATAATGACGACTTAGGAGTATATAATGCTCGAGGAAGTCTTGATGATGTGTATAAATGAGTTACCTATAGGAGAGTCCGATGTTCCAAGTTCCTTGGTATGAGTTGAGATAAGAGCAAAACTAGAACTTGTTTCTAGAGTAATAGACTATTAGAGAGTTTATGTAGGATATGGCAAGTACAAATCATATGATGATAGTGAGGAATCTCCATATTGGAAGCTTTCGGTAAATGAAGCATTGAAACTCAGGGATAGAATATGGATACTATCGCATGCATAGTTGCAAGAGGATTTACTTTATGAAGCTCATCGATCATGTTATATTATTAATCCTAGGAGCACTATGATGTACCATGACAAGAAATGAATGTATTAGTTGTCAAGGATGAAGGTGGATATTGGTAAGTATATATAGGGATGTGTGATTTGTATGCAAGTGAAAGCGTATCATCAAAAGCCCTAATGGTGTTGCAACCTTTACCTATTCTAGAGTGGAAGTGGGAACATAAAGCCATATATTTTTTGACTAGTTTACTAATGACACATAACAAACATGCTGCGGTTTAGGTAATTGTAGATCGTGTGACTAAGTCATCGTACTTCATTTCTATTTACATAGGAGATCCGGTGGACAAGCTGAGCGGGAAATATATTGATGAGATCTTAAGGCTACATGATGTCACATTGTCTATTATTTCGGATCACGATCCACGGTTTATTTCCAATTTTTGGAAGGGTTTACAGACTCGGATGGGAAATAAGCTCAATCTCAACACTGTATTTCATCCTCAATCAAATTGCTAGACTGAGAGACTTATTCAAATTCTAGAGGATATGTTCATGGCTTGTGAGTTGGATTTCTCGGAAGTTGGGAGGACTAGTTACCATTATGCGAGTTTGCCTACAACAATAGTTTTCAAGAAAGTCTTAGAATGACACCATTCGAAACACTTTATGGAAGATCTTGCATATCTGCAATATGCCGACAGAGGTTGGTGACACGATGTTGATAGGGCCAGAGATTGTGCATGATCACATCGAGAGGATTAAGCAGATTAGGCAATGACTACAAACCGCATAAGACAGAAAAAAGAAGTATACTGATAAGGATCATCGAGATGTTCACATCAAGAAGAATGACTATGTGTTGCTTAAAGTTTCACTGATGAAGGGAAATTACATATTTGGGCTTAAAGGGAAGCATGCTCCTCGGTACATCTGACCATTTCAAGTGACTGAACAAATTGGTCCAATTGCCTATAAGTTAGCGTTGCCACCTAAACCTGTGGGAGTTCACAACACGTTTCATGTACTCATGTTGTGAAAGTCATCGACTAAGCATATGCCATCTATTGATTGGAGTCAGGTTGACTTAAAGGAAAAATATATGTCGTAGCAGCTAATTCAAGTTTTTATAGGAAAGTTCAGAAGCTCCGCAACAAAAGATCCCGCAAAGTGAAGGCACGATGACAATTTTATGGAAACCAAGAGCTAACTTAAGAGCGAAAAGATTATATGGTAAAGCACTTACCAGATCTCGTTGAATCTTAAGGTATGACTAACTCAATCTCGATTTGGATAAGTTGCCCTTTATCGACCCATGTCGGGCTTGTACAATAAATCTCCCCTCTTTGTTATACTTTTTTTGTAGTAGTTATAAGTAGGAATCATCTCCATATGGATTTATCAAACTTTTACGGGAAAAACACTTTTAAAAGTTTTTATTGTTATTTTTTTACTTTAATTCATTAATTAGAAATATTAATTAAACTAACTAATAATTAATTATAATATAATAATAATTAACTTATTATATTAACTTAACTAAAACAATCCAAACTCAATATGAATCAAATAGATTCAACTTAATGATAAAAAAATACCTAAACAGACATCCAGAACAATGAAACATAAACTCATTTTAAAATCCAAACATGTTATTCAAATCAATATAGTTATGGGCATATAGTATAAAGTATCATAGATCATCAAACTCTAATCATAATTAAGTAAGTAGCCTTTAGCTAGCCATTTGTTCTCCTTGTACCAGTGGAAAAACCATGTTCTAATTTTATTGAGCTAAACCCTTTGAAGACACAAAAACATTAACTTCACACAATAAAATTGCATTACACTTTATGAAAACTTCAAACTATTTAATATAACACCTTCGGAAAGCCACTTCAATATTAGATTTAGATCTCTAATTCACTTAGGACATCTAAACAGTGTTTGCCTTTTAGAGAATCCTAGTTACTACTTCAAATAAATAATGAATCTAAATATTACAATACATAATCTAAATTATGCATGCAATACAACGATAATGATTAAAGTCAATAGATAATAACTTATTTAATCATTGAGTTAAATAACACAATTAATTTAAAGCATTAAGCACATAATCATCTCATTATAACTACTTAACAAAACAGATCTAGTTCACCTTCAAACTTTGTTTAGATCAACTAACTATTTACTCATAATCATAAATTACTTTGCAATAATATAAATAAAAGACATAGATAAATACCTCTAGAATAAAATACTTTAAATCTTCAAATCTTCTCCAAAAGCAACGAACAGTAAAGCAATAACTTAAACAATATATAATGACTCCTAGAGCAACGAAATATTGATCTAAGTATTTAAAGGCAACTAATTTTGTAACTTAGGGTTGTATTTATAGTATTCTAGGTAGTAAATATCCCAAACAAACTCAAACAACTCATAGTTTTCTTAAATTTACGAAATCTACTCTAGCGATTCCTTAGTGATTCATGTGTAAATCAAATCGATGGGTAAACTCTGTAACAATAAAGTCCATATTTTCACCAATTTGACTAGCGCTTATGGCTCCTTGGGAATCATAGGTGTTAAAACCTAGTTTTTTTTTCTAATTCCTCGGTGATGATTCTTTGTATACTTTTTCCATTTGATTAATACCTTATTAATCTTCCCTTTTTCATTAATGTCTTCATATTTTCCATTTATTACTTGAAATAATAAAAATAAGAGAAAACCTTATGTGATATAATCTTTTACGTATAAAATCATCCTAAGATCTACTATAAAACATGTCTAATTATTGACTTATCAAATACCCCTAAACTCAACACTTAGCCATCTTGAGCAAATGAATACTCTCAATCATATTCTCTTTTCTTCCCTCGTTTTGATTTCATAATTATATACTCTTAATCTTAAATTGAAATGATCTAAAAATAAAAACATATTGTCCTCATAAAAATAAGAATCATGATAGAATAGAAAGAATTAAAGAATAACCCCTTTATTTAACAATTCAACCTCCTAATTGTGCAATATACCTCTGAATTCAAAGTTAAACCAATCAACAAGGTCAAGGCACTATATAGGTTTTCTCAATCTCCACTTACATGCATCAAGCTAACGTTAACTAATATAAAATTTTAAGATACAAGAATCACTTGATTAATCTCATTTTCAAACAATACTTAAAATACCACTAAAATCAAATGCGATAGCAACTTTTTATTTACCAATAATCATCATTTCATATTCATTTGTTACAATTAAAGATATACTTCACTTAACTTAGCTATAACCACTAGAGCTAAATCTTTTATTTGAAAGTTTTTTTATAAACTTCCTTCATTTTCTAATATATCTCTTTCTTTTTTCTTCAATTATATAAGTAGAATCATGTTCCTATTTATTATTTTATTCCTACGTTCCCTACTCCATTTCTTTTGGAACCTGTTATTCGTTTTATGGGAATTATTCCTCTCATTTTTTCTACCACTAGATTCCCTACTCCATTTACTTTAGAATATGTGGGTCTCGCTATTTTTTTCATTTAAAAACTCTTGTTAGCTCTTCTAACTTTCATTATAGTCAAGGAAGCATTTTTTCCAACTAAGTAAAGTTTATTGACTATTTACTATTTTTTGCCTCAATTATGGCATAAACGTTTTTCAATACATATATATACTTGATCAATAATATTTGTATAGCAAGATTCTTAGCTATCAGTCTCGTTTATCTTTCACTATTATTTTGATCTTCTATCCATTATAATGTCTAACACAAAGTAATCAATCCCCTATAAATTCCTCTAATGTATACAAAATCTAGGTGAAGTCAAATATGGTATAGCAATTGCTTTCCATCATAAAATTCCTATTTTCATGGGTAGTAATAACATATCACTTCTATTTCTATTCAAATCTAAATTATATTCATATTCCTTATTCTTAACTAAATAAGGTAAAATGAAATGGAAAAATATTACCTGTATTGTGAATTTTTTTGAAAAAATTACAATGTTCAACTAGATTCTACCTCTTGTTTCTTCAATACTTCCTCATACTTCACTTCACCTAATGCACCCAAACTCATTCTAAACCTTGTCCTTAAGGTTTCAAAATTAAGTCAGGTTTCCAACAAAAATAAAAATACCTTGTGAAGCATAAACGAATAAATTAAATAAATAAATAACTAAAATAAGAATGAATTGGATAATTTAAGACATTTATAACATTTCCAAGCATTATTGAATTGAATTGGGCACATTAAACTGTACCATTGTATCAAATTATGAACACACCAAAGTAATTGTATCAGCGTAGCACATATACCACACCATTCAAATCATAGTATTACAAACATCAACCTCTCAATAATAACACTCAGAAAAGGATTACAAAAAAAAGAATAAAAATCTAAGAACTGCAATCTAGACATCGCATTATCACCATCATCCGCATGATCAGGCTATTGAGATTGTTTGCTTGATGTAGGATCATATAAGGTGTAGTCTGGTCCTGCCACCAGGTTATATTTAGTAAAGACTCCTTGGCTGGGTATCCTCAATTGGAGTGATGGAATATGAATGTTGGCACCCCCGCCTTGCGTCCTCCCGGTCATACGTCACTCAGATCCATAGATGCTTCTAGCGATTTTGCATTGGTTCAGGAACATGAACTCTTGATGTCTTAGAGTTCTGATTTGGTTGCGCAAGATTTACCTCATCATGACCATTTTGTTTACTCCGCATATATGCCAATAAATTCCTCTATATGTGGCTTTTGTCTCTAGTTCGTTTGCTTGTTATATACGATTGTTTGCTTTTCTTCTAGATTTCTTCATTTTTTGCCCATATTTTTTTCTCTCCATGGTCCCTCTCCTTTGTGTAATACTTCTTTCTCATTTCTCCTCAGAGTCAATATATCCTGGCACTTTCTTAATTTTCTCAATGACTTCATTGGTGATGGTCTTATCTGGGAAAACATATAACTCTATTCCTCTCATTGGAAATTGGTCTTGCTTGCAAAATTCAGTAATCATTAAAGGGAAAAGATAGTCCTTCATTTTTTAGTGGTCATGGCATTCGTAATCGAGTCATAGATTATTGTGCCAACATTAATATAACCAATCCCTTAGATTATGTGGTATATAGTTCACTATGTCTTAGTGTTGTAAACTAGGTTGTAGGCTCGTGTTCAAGAAAAAGCTCCAAGCTTTGGTTGTTTTCCAAAAATATTTACTTTGGATGTGTTTTGGGTATCTATTTGAATCAAAATGTAAACCATCTGTTGGAATAGCTTTTAAACCATTCTTAATGGTCTCTTGGGGAAATTCGTGGCTATACATATATTTGGGTTTTTGGTACTCCATATTTTGTCTCAAATGAAATCTTGGTAAACTATAATACTGGTTTATTCTCTTGAGTAAGTAGTCCATAGGTATTCCTTGGTCTATTGCTACTATTTTCATCTCCATGCCTGTTTCTATATCACTCTCTTGCTAAAATTTCACACCCATTTCAATCGAGGACCATGCGTTGTTATCAGCATAGTAATTCCCAGTTAATAACTCCTAGTTCCTTTCACTTATTATTTTTAAGATCTGAGGCATGTACTTAACTTTGTTTTTCACGTTAAAACCCCTCTCTGGTATAATATTTATATTCTTGCTAATATTGTTGTCCATTCTAGCAATAGCTTTGGCATTGATGAGATTACGGGTATGGAAAGAAATAGTAAATGTCTCCTCAATCTCTTTATCTCTGTCTGAATTATTTGTAATAACTAAAGGTGGAGACGATTCTCTAGGTGCTCTATTTCGAAGTTTATTCATAGAAATCCCCCTAGGCCTAGTTGGTTCAGGTGGAGTTTTAAATTATTGTTTGGGTTTCTCTACCATTTGTGCCTTTCCCTTCTCCCCTCAAAAGCTTCTATCTCTAACTCATTCGACTATTGTTTCAACTTTCAAAACTCACAGGTTCAAAAATCTAATTGGAAAGCTAGTTTGAAATATGTCATAAATTTAAAATAAAGTCAGCATTGAAGTGATTGCCAAAATATAAAATTCAAAATTGATTTTTTAAATATTGTAAAGCAATTAGGTAACAAATCTTAGGTCTTTTCAAGAACATAGCAACTTAAAGTAAAACGAACCACGACCAAGCCCCCAAACTCATTTTAAACAATTTGCAAATATGTGTAAATATAGCAAAAATTTTAAAATTGTTGAAGATATGAATCAATGATTAATGTAATCATCTTTTTCAGTCAATTGGAATCAATAAAATCATATGTGCAAGAAAATTGAATAATTTTCAACAAAACAATTTCGAAGAACATTGAAAAATTTGTGAAAATCCCTCGAATAAAAAATTTGTTAAAGTAAAGAGCTAGAGTTGATGTAATAACCTTCTAGAGAGTGAATCCCTCAAGATTGAAGCTCTTAAACTCCTCTATGTCTTCCCACCAAGCTCTAAGTCGAAATTTCATAAAACCTAATTTGGTTCAAAACCCCTAAAATCAAAATTTTTAGTTTGAATAAGACTTGGCTGAGGTGGGAATCACTTAAATACTGACGCGCGCTGCACGCGTCAAGAAAATAAAGTTTCCTAAACCAACTATTTTGTACAATAGTGGCCAAGGTCAATCCCACAGAGATTAGTAGTCTTTCCTAGGTCAAAAATAACAAAAAGGGAAAAGGGGGTTTTAAATAAATAATTTAATAATTTAACTAACTAAACTAAATAAGCTAACTAAGTAAAATAATAAAAATAACTTTCAAATAGCTTTAAGAAAACACCTAAGTAACACCTTGGTCTACAATTCCACAAATCAGGATCAATATTCAATGGCAATCATGGTCTTCAATCTTTCCCAAAAAGTCATTAATTTATTTTCTTCTACATTAGCTATAGAAAATCGACATCCGCTAGAAATTCCTCGTTCCCCTAATCTCTATAGCCAAGACATTCACCACTAACTACTTCCATAATTAATACATAACCCTAGACATACGCTAATAGAGTTTAACACACTAACAATAGTAATTTAGATATGTGGGACACTAATCCTAAATAATCGAATCGCATTCGCTTTTGATTTAGCCTAGATTCAATTATTGCACACTCAAGAACCGAAAGGGTTTTACGGCAAACGGGTGAGTGTTTGTCACTTTATTGGTCCAAAAGCACAATTTCACGGATAGTGATGATCCAAATAAGTATAGGTTGTCAACCTAAAAGCATGCATTGGCCATATACACACCCTAGATCTAAACCATATTCATTTAAATCAACATCAATGAAATGTGAGAAATTAAACTAAATTTAATAATAAAATAAAAGACCACACATAATATGTCTTGAATCCATAATCCCGACTTGTTTCCTCGCCAACATAGGCAATCGTTGAGAGAAGTCGATGCTAAGAATATAATTGTCAGTGTTCTATGTTCTCTATTAATACCATAAGTTCATAATTTATAAAACTACTAAAAATTGGTCTCGAGAGGTGAGAGAAACTAATTTTAGGTGTTGGGGAGGTGACTCGTTCGCCGAGGAGCATTTGATGGTAGCTTTTAGCTTGAAAATAAGTTTTGTCCACGTGGCGCATCGCAATTAGTTAATTTCCTTTAGATCAACTGATGTGGAGCTCTCCTATTAGCTGGAATGGAGCTTGTGACATGGTGGTTGGGGGAGAAGCAGACACGAGGCACACGGGTATGAGATGATGGTTGGTTCGGTTCGGTTCTATCTCGCGAATGTTGCATGAGACGAATTCACTGCACGTACCTCGAGGAGCATATGTTGGCAGCCGAGGCGTGAGAGAATTTGGTTTTACTGCTATGCGTTTGTTGTGCTTGTTGATGTGGCAACACGGGATTGGTGGAAATTACTTGCATGACGTGCTTGGAGAGGGTGAGCAGCTGACACTTGGCAGCTGAAAGAGAGAACAATTGGTGTGTGTGTGTGTGTGTGTGACGTTGTCAAGATGCTGACTGCCAATGGAGGGCTGCTTCGTATCCCATGAAAGCCAGTGGCATGCTGCGACGTGTCAATTGGTCTATTGATCCTCTATTCTATCCATCGCACAACGCGTAACTCTAGGCAAATTGTCTTGTGTCCTATCACCGCAAATAAATACTGGGTTTTGAGTACTTTTCCACTACGAATTCAGCCGCACACTCTGTTTTACCTGAAAACTACCAAAAAATGTAATTAAATATATATATCTTAGAGACTTTGCTGAATTAAATATATTAAAATAAACTATTAATAATATATAATTATTGACTTATCAAATACCCCTAAACATAGGACTTTGCACGTCCCGAGCAAAGGTGTAAATGACAAAACAAACTAAACTAGACTTTTAACACAAATATACACTGACTCAATAATCCTACACCTGACTGAAATTCATGGAGTTCCTTTGGTTTACATAGTCACCAAGTTAACAAGCAACTCCATAAATTTCGGAGTTAAGATATGTCAAGACTCGCAACCCAAACACAATTAAGATCCCACTGTTAAGACAAAGATTCGATCAAAACAAAAGCCATCAACTACTCAAAAGTTTTATTGGTTTATACATTAAAACACGCAAGTTTAAATATCACTTAATTTAGTGAAAGCACTTGAGCTAAATCTTTTATTTGAGGAGTTTCACAACTTCCGCCTTTATTCATTATATATTCTCTTTTTTATATATTTTTCTCCAAATCTTTTTTCAATTAATACGGTCCTTGCTCCATTTCCTATGGACCCCTTTTTTCATTTTTTCCCCCACAAGTTTTCTACTCCATTTCCTATGGAAACCTGTAAGACACTTTACATTAATAAAACTTTTGTTAGTACTTCTCACTTTCACTATAATCAAGCAAACTCCCTAGTATATGTTAAAATATTATAACTTGCACAAATTTTAATATCTACTCATTTGCCTTATCTAGCACAAAGTCTAACCATCAACTAAGTCCCTAATCATGAAATCATAAAAATGTAGAGCTATAAACTTGATTTAGTGTTTGTCCTAATTTTTCCCAAGTTTCAATTTAAAAAGGAAACTGTAATTTACTCATCCACAAACAAAGGCATGAACAAAGTCTTAGGTGACTCTATACACAATAAAAAATAAAAAAAATAAAAAAACTATACTAAAACACGCGTGAAAGTGTATCGTATCCTAATTAAATGAGAAAGAAAGTATGAATGGACAAGAAATGTAATAAATGAAAGAAATGATACAAAACACCACCATTACCATCCGATAAGCGCGTAAAAATAAAAATTAAACAATCCCACCTGCGACCTTTTGCAAAGAATCCATCCAAACTTATTCCATAATCCTTAAAATATCCCTAAACTTATTTCGAACCTTGTCCTCAAGCTTCAAAACAAGTCAAGGCATCCATATAACAAAAAGAAAAAGACAGTGGTAAAGAAGATCATGGATAAGAAGATGATACAAATGCATGCAGAACAAAAAGTCTCTAAAAACCAGTGAACGCACAAAATCTCTCATGTGTAGGTGACTAAGGAAACTATGAAAGAACAATCATAACAAGATCAAGAACTAGTAAACAAAAGAGTTAACTGAAATGATTCCTATCAAATCTTGTGAGCTCGAAGTTTGTCTACTAAGTGTGAAATCAACAAGATGATGGAATGAAGTTTAGGGTTTTGGATCTACTCAAAAACCCGCCACTAATGCGGCGACTTAAGTTGGATGCATCCCAACTAAGTCTCAAAACACCTAAAATCCTATAAACATGGTAATTCCTAAAAAAATGCTCACGTTATGCTAAAAAAATATAATCCATAGTCAGACCTATAAAACTCTTGGGGTGCTCAAATTTATTAAAATAAATAAATAAAGAGAAATAAATAAAAATAATATTAATAATAAAAAAATAAAAAATTCCAAAGAAAGAAAAGCAATCCACTGCAAAGGTGTCAAAATTTAACATGCGCCGAATGCATCAATAAAATAAAGTTTCCTAAATCAACTATTTTGTAGAATAGTGACAAAGAGTCGATCCTACAGTGATTGGTAGTATTTCTTAGGTCAGAAATAACAAAAGAAAACCAAGGGTTTTAAATAAGTAATTAAATAACTTAACTAACTAAACCGACTAATTTAAATAAATTAAATAATAAAAATAACTTTCAAATAGTTTCAAGAAAACACCCAAGTAACTCCTAGGTCTATAGTTCCACAAGTTAGGATAAATATTCAATGGCAATCATGGTCTTCAATCTTTCTCAAAAAGTCATTAATTTAATTTCTCCTAGATTAGCTATAGATAATCGACATCTGCCAGAAATTCCTCGTTCCCCTAATCTCGATAGCCAGTACGTCGTCCGCTACTAACAGCTTCCCTAATTAATGCATAACCCTAGACATCCGCCAATCAGGAACACTAATCCTAAATAACTGAATCGCATCCGCTTATGATTTAACCTAGATTCAATTATTGCACACTCTAGAACTGAAAGGGTTTTACATAAAATGGGTGAGTGTTTATCACTTTATTGGTCCAAAAGCATAATTATACGAATGCGAATGGTCCAAATAACTATAGGTTGTCCCCCTAAAAGCATGTACTGGCCATATACACACCCTATATAAACCATATTCATTAAAACCAACAACAATGAAATAGAAGAATTTAAACTAAATTAAATAATAAAATAAAAGATCTGACATAATATGCCATGAATCATAATCTCGACTTGTTTCCCCACCGACCTAAGCAATCATAGAAAGAAGTCGATGCTAAAAATATAATAGTCGGTGTTCTGTGTTCTCTAATAATACTTAAGTTACTAATATATAAAACTATTAAAAATTGGTATCGAGAGGTGAGAGAAACTAGTTTTGGGTGTTGCCGAGGTGACTCATACGCCGAGGAGCATCTGATGGTTGCTTTTAGCTTGAAAACATGTTTTGTGCACGTGCGCATCGCAATTAGTTCATTTCCTGTAGAGCAGCTGACGTGGCGCTCTCCTATTGGCTGGACCAAAGCTCGTGACATGGTGGTTGGGGTGAGAAGCAAACACATGGCACATGGGTATAAGAAGCTGGTTCGGTTTGATCATGCGAATATTGCATGAGATAAATGCACTGCACATACCTCGAGGAGCATCTGTTGGCAGCCGAGGCATGAGAAAATCTGGTTTTGCAGCTATGCGTTTGTTCTACTTGCTGACGTGGCAACACAGGATTGGCGGAGATTGCTTGCATGACGTGCTTGGAGAGGGTGAGCAACTGACACTTGGCAGCTGGAAGAGAGAATAATTGGTATGTGTGTGACGTTGTCAAGATGCTGACTGCCAATGGAGGGTTGCCACATGTCCCATGAAAGCCAATGGCACGCTGCCACATGTCAATTGGTCTACTAATCCGCTATTCTCCCCACAGCGAAATGCGTAACTCGAGAAAAATTATCCGACGTCCTATCACTGCAAGTAAATACTCCATTTTGAGTACTTTTCCAACACAATTTTAACCGCACATTCCGTTTCACCTGAAAATGACCAAAAATATAATTAAATATATATTTTAGAGACTTTCCATAATTAAATATATCAAAATAAACTATTAATAATATATAAATACCGACTTATCAAATATTATGGGAGTGAGGTTAGAATGGTTAAATATAGGCAAGAAATAAAGATTTTTGTGAAAGGGATAATGGTTTGCTATTATGAATGATTTAGATGAGTGGAGATTTGGGATTTTGGTTTTAAAAACCAAAAATCATGCCTAGCAATTTCTATGTAAGTAGAATCGCTATGTAAATCGGTGGAAGTAATGTTGTTTCTACCAATTGAAGTAGCGATTTCTCTTGCATGGTGAATCGCGAGGAACCGCCGTACTCCAAATTTGCACTAAATGACCAATGCATTGCTACCGATTTTGCCAGCAATTCCTTGTGTTAATCCAAATTGTTGAGAAATTGTTAAGCCTAATTTTGCTATTTTTTGCAATTAATCTTATAATTAAGTTATATATCATTCATAAAACTCATATTAAGGTAGAATTGGCTAAAATCCCGAAAGTTCGAGTGGAACATGTAACTAACAAAATACTTTTATTAAATAAATAAAAAATATATAAATAAGCAAGTAAATAATATGACTTGCATTCCGGCTATATAAGTAAAAACAACTTGATCACTCTGCCTTAATTGAAATTAAATTGGAATTAAATTCTGAAAATATTTTCAATATAAGAGTCATAAAATGAGAGAATAAAAACATATAAACTAAATAAAAATAAATTACTAATAAAATTAAATAAATATAAACATAAATATAGAATATGGGCTGCCTCCCAGATAGCGCTATTGTTTACTGTCGTTGGCTTGACTTAGCCCTTCCAAAATTAGTTTGGATCTCTTAACTCAAATTTAAAACTTTCCACTCTAGAGCCATTCTAGAAAGTGAGTGCTTGGCCATTAATTATTAGAGTAATTATTTTATCGAATATCCATAATAGCTTAAGTAGTGGCTACGAAAGGTCATCCTAATATTAAAAGAGGATCTTCATTGATAAATTGTGGCATTATCAAAAAATCTGTGGGTATAGTGTTATTGTCAACTTAAATTGGCGCATGAGTGACAACTCAAATTCATTAAATTAAACTTCTATCCACTAAAGAGAATCGTTCAGAAGCAAGTGAATTCAACTCCAATTGAGTTTGTAGAAAGAAATATATGGGCATGAGATTTGCATTAGAGTTCATATAACACTGATGTTTGAAATACCAATTCCATTAAATCTTAACGTGCAAGTGTATGCCTCTGGGATCATAAAGCTTTTTAGGACTCAAGTTTTATTTTTTCTAGTTCTTATTATACTTGACTTTAGAAACTTCCGACTTGTTAATACTTTTACCATTCTTCGGTTGCTTAACTCTCCATTCTTGAGTTACTTTCTTTTTTTTCAAGTTTCTTCAACTTGATCTTTCTTTTGAACCCATTTAATATTTTTTATTGTTACTGCATTAATTGCATAAGTGTCATAGTTATGTTCATTATTAATTTTGAATTTATCAATCTTATCTTCATACTCCATAGGCATCGTTCCTTTAGAAAATATCTGACTTACTTCTATTTGTCCTTAGAAAAGGTCTACCTAATAGTACATGCATAGGATTGAGTGATGAAGAATCTTCCATTTTCATGACATATAAATCAACTGGAAATACTAAATAATGTACTTTTACTAGGATGTCTTCTAATAATCCATACATTTTACTAATGGTATTGTTTGCTAAAGTGAGATTAACAGGAGGATTAGTTAACAATTGTTTTTTCAATGATTTATAAAGTTTAAGTGACATAACATTAATTGATGCTCCAAGATCACACAACAAATTCAATAAAAGAATTACCTCTAGTGATGGGTATGACAAACATTCTTGGGTCGGAACATTTCTTAGGTATTCTCTTTTTAAATCCAAACAATTCTTTAGTAACTTCATCTTGAGTTGATTTTGTTAAAATTTCATTAATTTCTAATTTCTTAAATTGTTTAAATATGTCTTCTTAAGGTTCTTCCTCTCTAACATTTTTTAATAATTATGAAACGGTAGAATTAGAATGCATATCTTCGTTCAACTTACAAAATATAGTTTACTTTGTCTTGGTTAACTAACTTAGAATTTTGTTAAGATTTTTCATAGGCTTCCACCTTTGCTAAATATCACGAGTATAGACTTTCAAGAAAAGGTGTATATTTTAATTGCTCTGCATCCATTCCCTAGTGAGAATGACATTTGCTATCATCTTTTCTTCTTTTTGTTCTATTGTCTTTAGTATTTTTGTTTTCTTTTTACCTTTTTGGTGTCTTTTCTTGCGTATGCTTTTCTTTTTTATTTTCACAAATTAAACCCTCAACTTGTGCTTGATTATTAGTGTTTGTACTGAGTAATTACTTTAGTTTGATTGCACAACTTATTGATTTGTAGAGTCATTTGATTTAATTGATTTTTTAACTCGTTAATAGATGTATCGGTTTTAGCTTGATTTTGAGAAATTTGCAATTTTTGATGACTTTGGGTCATAAAGTTGTGTAATATATATTCTTAATTTGGTTGTGTATGTTGAATATTTTGTTATGGTTTTTGCATTAGTGTTGATTATATAGGTGCTCTTGGTCTATAAGTAGTATAATTTTGATTTTGTGAATCCTAACTAAGGTTTGAATTCGGTTTTTCATTGTAATAATTGTTGTTATTATATTGGTTTCTAGGAGGACTAGAATATTAGTTCATAATTGCATTGACTTCTTCATTGTTATCTTCTTGTAAAGTAGGACATACATCTAAAGGACATGTAACTTCAATACAAAATCCTCATGTTTTAACTTGATTTGATCTATCTTTTAATAGTAGCTTGACCATGTCAAATAATTTTTTAAATTTTTCGTCAACTTTATTATTTATTCTATTATTAACTTCATAAACTTTCTTTCTTGATTTATCTGTCTTTTCACCATATTGTCTAGATTGTTTGTCCATCTTATTAATAGCTTCTTTTGCTAGAATTGGTGTAACATCAAATAATGATCCAACACATACAATATCTAAATAGTCTTTGTTTGAAATGATTTAGTCCTTGATCGTAATCACTAGTATAACGGTTCAATTGTTGTAATATTATGATTAACAAAAGTTGATTACGAATATTGTTCCTCTAGGAAAGGTGTATATGGATGCAAGTGCTTAGTTAAGTTCAACATATTGTAAAGAAGGTCTCTTCTAGTTTGATTTAAACTAAAACTAATCTATTCTATAAAAGCAATGTAAATCAATCTATATTTTTATATTAAAAAACTCTTAGTTGACAACTTCACCTATGTAATGAATTACTATGCTTCCTATATCTATCTTCCTTAATCTTTCTTATGTGTGTGTAATGCATAATTAGAATAGACAGATTTTCTTAGTATTCATTTCAACCCAATATCATGGTGAAAAAGATCATAATGTGCAACTAGAACTTCACCTATCAATTTGAATAACACAAGTCTAACAAAGTATTTAGTACTAGATATTTAGACTAATAAACAATTAAATTCACTATCCATGTCTCCTGAATCAACAACTATCTATCGATTTTATATATTTTACGGTTGTGTTGTTCATATTTGGCTTAAAAGCTCTAAAGCCATGGTAAATTCTAAAACCCCTAATAAAAAACATGTGATAAAGATATTCATAGCTGTAAGCATAGAATGAAATAAAAATTCTAATCATTGCACACATATACATTATAATTAATTCATAACTTCGCATAGTATTTATAACGTTGGATCCATTGGATCCCTCGGATAAATAGACTACTCGCCAATCATTGAAATCAACATCATACAATTCATAAATGTAATTGAAATAATAGATTAAACTAGATAACACCTTTTAATTAAATCAATGAAACAAAGATTGAAGTGAAAATATGAGTCTTCAATGTCTTCTCCTTCACAAGCTCTTCTCAATACCCAAATAAAACCGAATAAAACTCAAAACTAATGTAAACTATGTTGGTTTTTTGTAAAAATATTACAAAATATGGTGGTATATGCTAGTGTATTGTATATCCTTTGTTTACCATGTCCTAATACCTATGTATATTTCTTAGACTACTAAACGTATAATTAGAAACCTTAAATAATAATTCCAAATGAAATAGAAGTCTAAAACTTTCTATTTTTATGTCTTGACACTGCATATAAGTAATCCACGTAGTCTGTGTTAAGTGACTACGCCACCAAAGCGTCGTGTATTCTCTCTATTTCTCCTTTTTAATGCACTTTGATGCTGCCTGCGTTAAGCTCCGGCACCGTCCATGTTAACCCACAACGCCATGACTGTGTCACCATCACTGCATTGTTTTTTTTGATATCCACGTTGTCCTCACACTGTCTTTATGATCCTCGCAGCGTTGTTCGTGTACTCTACGACATCACTTAGTCTTCTCACAATGTCCACTCCATTTTTGTATTTTTTTTCATGAATTACTTCCATTGCCTCTTTTATATCTTGCAGAGTTGAAAAACACATAAATACCATCAATTAGACCTCATTTCGAGATATTTAGACCAATTATATAACTAATTTAGCCCTATATATAAATCTATTTAAGTATTTATCAATATTTTATAATAGTATTCTAATAAATTATTTTGGGTGTATCATTGTTGTGGATAGGATGAAATTATTCTTTAAAATCTATCCCTAAACGAATTAAAATCTTGATCATCTTTCATTTTCATGACTGTGATTTTTGTTCTTTAAGTACTAATTTTTGTTGCCGACATATATTGATCTAGAAAAGCTTCTAACATTTGAGCCCATGTGGTAAACAAATGGAAGAACCAAATATGCCAAGGTAGTTAGTTCCGAGAAAGTTTTGAGGCTGAATTTTTAAAAGAAATATAAATTAAAGATAATAAAGTCCAAAATGAAAGCATTGTGATATTGAAAAGAATAGACCAAAGACCACCATTTCCCTACTGTTTAGAAAATAATAAGAATGTCATGAAATTACTAGAAAAAAAAGAAATCCCAGACTTTTTAAGGAAAGTGGTAGTAAACATACCTTCATTTGAAGTCATACAAAACATACCTAAGTATCAAAAACTTATAAAAGACTTGTGTACTAATAAAATCAAACCCAATGAAAAAGTAAGCCAAAGAGAAAATGTATCGGCAATAATTCAAAAGAAATTACCCACTAAATGTTCTGATCCTAAAATGTTTTTGTTCCATGCATAATAGAAAATATAGGGATATTTGAAGAATTATGTAATCCGCATAAATTAACGTCAAGATTTTGTCAATATATTTGCAAATGACGAACATACCTTTAGAAGAAACTTGTATAGTAGTACAATTAGCAGATAGATCTACCTTTCAACCTATAGGAGTATTAGAGAATGTACTAGTTAGGATTAATGATTCAGTTTTCTCAAACAATTTTAATGTCATGGACATGAAGAATATCACTTCTCTAGTAAAACCTTTCTTTTCCTAGGACCCTCGTTCTTAAAAATGGCAAAAGCAAAAATAGAAGTTTCTAATGGAACTTTAACAATGGAATAAGATAATGAAACAATAAACTTTAACATTCATTACGATCTGAAATATCCTTTTGATGTTTCATTAGTTGCACCATCGATATGTTTGGTGCTATAATAGAAAAAATTAGAAATAATAAGTCAAAAACACTTTAAAAAATGATAGAGGATTTAAATGATGACGATGATATAGATGAAGAGCCTGAGGAGATAATCAATGCTTTAGAATCTTATAATGCACTCCTTGAACACGCTTACTATATGGATGTACCAAAAAACCATTTGAAACTTTTACCCTCTATACTAAAAGCTTAAGAGTTAGATTTATAAGTTCTGCCATATCATTAAAAATACACATATTTCAAAAGTAACAACCTCTTACTAGTTACAATCACTAATAAATTATCAAATTTAAAAGAGGAGAAACTAATAAATGTTCTAAAACAACTCAAGAAAGTAATGAGATGGATAATAACTGATATTAAAGAAATAAGTTCAGCCACATGCATATGTATAATTAATCTCGAAATAGATACATACCCCTCTAGACAAGCTCAACGTAAATTGAATTCATCGATGATGGAAGTAGTAAAGAAAGAAATATTAAAATTACTAAACACAAAAAATATATTCCAAATAGTCGATATAACTGGGTTTGTCCGGTACAAGTAGTTCCTAAAAAGATAGGGGTCGCAGTTATAAAAAACAAACATGGAGAATTAGTACATATTATGATCTAAAATGGTTGGAGAGTGTGTATAGATTATGGGAAGCTAAACGCTGCGACTGAAAAGATCATTATCCACTTCTATTTATAGATTTAATGTTAGAAAGACTAGCTGGAAGGGTACTATTATTTTGATGGATACTCAGGATTTCATAGACTCCTATAACTCTAGAAGATAAAGAAAAAACATCTTTTACTCGCATGAACAAGGTTATTTACCAATTCCTACTATCATTTTGGGCATGAAAGGATAATATAAATAAGCAAACTATGTAATGCAAAACATAATGAAAACAAGCCTAAACAAGATAATCAACGTGATGATAATGATAACATGAATATTATAGAGTCAATGATTTTTAAACCAAATATAAAGTGTGCGATGTGACAACCAACTAGTTTAAACGGTATCATATATGAGCTAACCTTAACAGATAGGTGTCTAAACAACCAAAAGGCTTCAATAGTATCAAATATGATCTGGCTTCATAAATTGGTGTCTAAGCATAATGGAGTGAGATGACCGATAGTTGCTGGCTCTCCAATCCGAGATACCATTAAAATTATTCATTCAAAGCACAATAGTTCCATAATCATTCATAAATAGAGAGTTCTAGGTACAAGATAATGCAGAAAGAACAAGACATACTCAACTTGATTCCAATAACATATCAACCATTCACTATCATGGATCCTAGCATAACTAATTGCACGACATGATTGAAGATAATGCAAACCCTACTAACCTATAGCATTGCTTTCTTATCTAATCTCTTAAATCCCTAAGAAGTCCGATGTGTTTTCTTCGAAAGTCTACATAGTTTAGGTTTGACATCACTCCTTAGACTTTGTTTCATTAAGATGATTAATTATTATCCCTTTAAGACCATTAATCTCGTTATTATTGGGCTTCATTTAAAAGATCACGACATCAAGAAAACCCCAATTAAATTTTGGAAGGTTGATATTGAAATGTGAGATTACATTTGGTCTCTTAACCTTAAAACCCAATTTTGAATTAGCAAATCACTTGAAAACCAAGTTTGCTTGATTTAATGTTATAAAAGTCTCTTTTAACTTTCCAATAGGATAAAGAATGTAGAAAACGAAGTTAAAATGAATAAGTTATATCACTTTTATGAACTGGTTAAAATCTATATGACTAACACCGTGGTGGTACCATGGATTTATCCATACGGCACCGAGACAGCATCACCACCATAATGGGCTCTAATTCATTGTCTCATTGATGCAATGTGCTTATACGCTCGGCTTTAACATACGATAAACCCATAATTTTTCGGCTTCATTATTCTCAGCTATCGACCAAATCCCAACCCTTTTAGGACGTCAAATACATGTAAAAAAACTCCAAAATCAAGTATTCCATCAACCAATAACCATCAATAACCTTTCTAAACGAGATTGTAAAAAAACAAGTCAAGAATCCTAAGTTTTGTTGTGAAACTTTATCAAATCCGAGATTGCTATAAAACCATCAAAGAAAATTCAAACATGGTTTCCTTCCATAAATCAGTGAAAAGGGGAGCGGTGTGATCCTAAAATAAAAATACAATCCAATATAAACCACGCCATCTCTAAACCATCAATCGTTCATGTTTCCAAAATGTTTTGTTCAAGTTAAACAAGTTCGGTTAGGGTTCTTATCTAGGTTGAGTGATTCTACTTCACTTCTACCACCAACCCTAGCTTCCTTTCTTGTTTGTTAAGTTAGGAACAAAGTGGCTACAAATACTATAACTTGTATATTTATATATAACACCCTTGAGATTTAGAGTTTGGTGACCAATCTTAGCCCTTCATTTCATCATGCCCCGTTTAGTTCTAGGATAATCCCCCGATTCCCATGTTAGTCCATCTTTTTTATGTTTTTACCAAAATACCATTACATATATTTACAATCCCTATTGTCATTCTATAACTAAATCATCTAACATGTCATTTAAGTTTGTTCATTCAATTAGACTAAGTTTTACACCTAAGTCAACTTGCATTATTTAATACACACATTAATAACTCCATTACACAATTATCATGCATGTTTACTAAAATAACATAAATGTCTGGACAATTTTCTAGAATAGAGTTTGTTTATGGGCGTCAAAATATTCCCAAGTTTAGGAAGTTTTGTCCTTGAAACTAAAAGTAAGTCGTACCTTAGGATTTGAAGAGATTTAGGAAGTGCTCTACCATATAATCCTTTCGCTCCTAAGTTAGCTCCTCATCTTCATAAAACTATCACCATACCTTCATTGGTGGGATTTTTTTTCTTGCAAAGATTATGAACCTTCCTGTTAGGAATCTAAATTGGTTGATCATCATACTATATGTTTTCCTTCAAGTAAGCTTGACTCCAACCAATTAATGGTGTATGCTTAGTCAACATCTTCCACAACATGGATACTGTTGGGTTTTGGGGTTCATACGCAGCGGAAATTACAAAACAATTTTGACAAAAACCCCAACAGGATCCGAATCTAATTCCATTAAAACGTTTAAACCATGAAAAACTTAATCATACCTCAGTCTCAATATACCTTTCCGAAGGTTGATCGATCTCTAAGGCGCGCAACGACGAACGCATCTCTATCAATGATCCACACACGAATGGCGGCCGAGATTTGAAGTGCTAGCTTCGAGAGAATACCAAATCCTTTTGTTTCTCTCCAAAACGATCCAGAGCATACCAAAAACCCTAAGTCGTTTCTAAAACGAAAATAGAGTTTCTGCCTATTAATCTTTTGTGTGTGTGTTCTAACTTAAAGCGTCTATTTATACAACCCTTGTATATAGATGGTTAAGTAAATTACACATATACCCTTACTTAAAGAAGTATAAGTGTAATACACCACAAGGACGTTTGTCATGAATTTTATCACATAAAATTCATTTTTTCGAATCATCTTAAAATCTCGCAAAACCATTCTTAGTGTGCGACCCAATAGGCTCATACAACGTTGGCAAGTGTACCAAAACATATTTTGGTATACAAGTCATAAGCGCCTCTAGCAAGACATTATGACTACCCAAGTCGTACGAATATCAAATCGATACAACCTAATCAATAGTGTATATAACATCCTTTTGTCACATGATATCTTTTGATCAAACATAAGGCATGGAATTGTCATCCAACATGTTCAATCGTACTAGTCTCGATCTCTAGGTAGACTGAAAACATCCAAGTGACATTGATCAATATCAATTCACTTAAACTAGGCCTTTTAACAGTCTAACACATCGAGGGATCCACTAGATATCTCTCTTTATACGAGAGGGACAAATTCTATCTCGATTACACAACTTCATCACATTGCTCACACAGTAACCAATCACAACCTTTATAATCGTCCGGTTAAAGACAACTTTTGATTGTGTCAAATCACTGTGTTCCTAATGTTGAAGTCTTTGGTAATCTCAAGTCAGAGGACTGGAATATATACCTATCATGAGAAACAACAATGACTTAATCCATGTGATGTTCTCATAGCGGGTCGGTCCGGTACTTTTTTCCCTAACTAGTACTCGTGATCTTGATTCGTATCCCTATACGTATAATCATCATATGATCATCAATCAAGACTCACACTAGTCTTAATTCATTATAGTTCCCAGTATAATGATCGACTAGGGACATTTAGGATATTTATGTAAATACCCATGGATCTTATTATAATGTAAACATGCAAATTAATTATAATAAACAACAAATGAAATCCTCTATTTTATTAACTAAAAGTATTCATAAAGACAGTTAATGGATTGACCTAGGGCACATGCCCCAACAGATACGTGAAACATGTCGTGAACTCCTGCAAGTTGAGGTGGCAAAACTAACTTGTAGGCAACCATAAATCTTTTTTCGATCACATCAAAGGGTCGGATGTACCTAAGAGAAAGTTTCATTTTTAGCTAAAACCTGTAATGTCCCTTTATCGGTGAAACATTAAGCAACACATAGTTGTTGTACTTGATGTCCACTTGCCGATTATCTTTATTACCATACTTCTTCTATCTATCTTATGCAGTTTATAGTCATTGCCTAATTTGCTTAATCATGTTTGTGTGATCATGCACAATCTCTAGCTTTATCAACACCGTGTTACCAACCTCTGCCCAACATATCAGATACCTATTAGGTCTTCCATAAAGTGCCACAAATGATGACGTACCAAGACTTGCTTGAAAATTGTTATTGTTGGAAAACTCGCATAACCATAAGTAATCCTCTCAACTTTCACATAAAATCATCACACAATCCTTGAGAATATCATCCATAATCTAGATAAGTCTCTCAGTCAGGCCATTCGATTGAAGATGAAATGCAGTGCTGAGATTGAGCTTGGTTCCCATCCGAGTTTGTAAACCCTTCAGAAACTTGGAAGTAAATTATGGATCTCAATCTAAAAAAATAGATAGCGGGATACCATTTAAGTTGTGGGGGCATTACTTGTATGATGAGAAGTTCACTGTGTTCTCAGATCATGAGAGCTTGAAGTATTTGTTCAACTAAAGTCGGTTGAATACGCGACAAATGTGTTAGCTAGAGTACTAGAAGAACTTCAACTTCACCCTTCAGTATCATCCTAGAAAGGCAAATGTTGTAGCGGATGCTTTAAGTCTTGTTAGGAAGGATATACAGGATGTGGGTATGATGATTACACAGGAGTAGAGATTGTTCGAGGAGGTCTTAGTGATGAGCATACATGGCCAACCCGTGTGAATTGATATAATCAATATCACTTAAATGTTTTCAATTTACCAAAAGATCGAGACTAGTATGATTGAACAATAAGGGTAACTTTCCATGCCTTATTTTTAGTCAAAGGATATCGCTCAACAAAAGGACATGATATATGTTATTCATTAGGTTATATCAATTTTGATATTCATTCTACTTTGTAGTCATAATGCCTTGCTAGAGACCACTTATGACTAGTGTACCAAAATGGTTTTAGTTCATTGCCAACGTCGCATGAACCTATTGGGTCGCGGATAAAGAATGGCTTTGCACGATTTCAATTTATCCAGGGTAATGAATTTTATATGATAAAATTCATGACATAAAAGCCCAAATGATTTATTATATGATAACTTATTAATAGGGGTGTATGTGTATTTTTTTAAAATGCTTAAATATAATAGTTGTATCACATATAGGATTTTAAGTGAGGGTTTATCTATACATATAAATAAATAGTGAAACCCTAAAATGAATTAAAATTTTCATTTTTGCAAACTTCAAGTTCTATTAGATTTTGGGAGAGAAAGAAAAACATTTCCAATCTCTCTTGGGGCTAGCACATCAAATTGTGGTCACCGTTTGGGTATGGGTTTTTGATAGAGGACGCGCACTTGATTGTCTTAGAGATTGAACAATCACATAAGAAAATCATAGATTCAGGTATGGTTTACTTTTTAGATCTAGTTTAAGGGAGCCTATTTTCAATACTGCTAGAGTTTCTTTCAAAAATTGTTTTCAATCTTCCGCTGCTTATGAAACCCAAAAACCTAACATATAGCAGGCAACCCATATCCCTTATTTATTTTTAAGTTATTTGAGTTTTTAGGAGGAAATCTAGCATTAGTATAATTTGCTTTTATTCTCTATCCTTTCGACTTTTTTTTGGAATTACTTTCGGGAGTCACGCTCCGGAGTACCTTCAAATAAAGGGGAATGATCGAATTGTATTTTTATTTTTATGGCATATATGCAAGTTTACATTATACACTTGCTTATTTCATCATTTATTTATTTATTTAATAAAATTATTAGAAAGGTACATTTCTTGATCAAGTTTTTTAGTTTTTCAGTCAATCCTACCTTTATATTCATCTTTAAAAAGAATATATAAGTTACATATATAATAAAATTTCACAACATTAAATTAGTCCTTGCGATTCCCCCATCGATTCTAAATAACACTAGGAATCACTGGCAAAATCCATGGCATAAACCAACACATTAAGTCCAAATTTGGGTTTGACAATTTCTTAGCAATTCCACTTGTACAAAGAATCGCTGCAAAGATTAGTGGTCAATTGCACCTCATAACCCACCAATTCGCCTAGCGATTTCCCAACAATTCCACTAAAAAAGAATTGTTGGGCTCAATTTGGGGTTCTTAAAAACGAAACCTAAATTGCCATAAACATAAGTCCATTTTCACACCCAAATTGTCGCACTCCTTCCTTTTACAATCAGTTTCTTGCCTAGATTTAAACTTCCTAAGCTCAGTCTTATAGCATCTAAATGATCCCCACCTCAACCTAGGTTTAAGAAATTCTAACTTAGATCTTGGAATACTGGGTTATAAGAGCTCAAGATCATATATGTTTAAAGATTCATTTTAAAAAAGTAATAACCATAACCCTAGCCCTTTATTTTGATGAAATTTTGATTTCTTCTTGGATTTTTGAAAATCCTTCAATTGATTTCAAAAATTTTTGTGGGATTAAATTTCTGTAAATTGGGAAATTATATTAGATTGGGTATCGCAATGGTAATGATCATTGCTTTACAAAATGCATATTTTTAGAAATTATGGAAATTTTGAAAAGTTATTCGAAATGATTTAGAAATTGAATTTCAACAAATAGGAGGTGTAATTCCAGAGTTTTTGAAAGAACATTATGATAGACTTGATTTCATATGCTTGACTACCATAATTTTTAAATAAGCTTTCTAAAATTCTATCCTTTTATGAAAGATTTTTTTAGGTTTTCTTGATAGCAATATGATTTTTAATTAACTACCTGCCCTAAGTCCATTTTTATATCAAATACAAGATTTCGGTTTGCTAACTCGTAGTAGTGATTTGATCAGTATGACAGGACAAGGTAGATGAAGAGGCAGGAGTACTGCATAAGAGAAAGAAAATGGGTTATAATAGAAAAACCCAAGAAGAACCACTCAAACTAATAAATGTCCATTTAAGAAGTTGTAAGGAATTTGGTTAGGGCGCTAGGCGATATCATTATCGCTAATCTGCAGGTATCACATTAAACAGTAGGGACTTGAAATTAAGTAATTTTGGTCTCATGTTAGCAACCCCTTAACTTGCCTACGACTTAACAAAACCATTGAAAATGTAGTAAACATATTTAGTGTGAGTCATTAGACCTATTTGGATGGCCCGGATAATTTCACAAATCCCACAAATTGGAAATCTTGGTTTCTTGAAACATATAAGGGCATTTTTGCAAATATTTTATTTTTCTTTCGAAAGCCATTTAAATTGAGTTTGATGCTTTCAAAAACAGCCATAATAGTTTTCCAAATTCGACACATATGTAAAAACGATTTTTCATAATACAAAACACTATAAAATCATTTCAAGTTATAAACTTTAGTTGATACTAAAACGAAAACTTTAAACTTTGGAAAATGTGGAAAAACATGGTATGCATGAAACTAATGCAATTGGCTTATGTAATTGGACTTATATACCTTACATAGTTTGCACTTGTAGTGTAGGCTTTCCGTCCTTGTTTCCTTATATGAGCCGAGTCTTGATCTTCACCGTCTATATTTTAGTTGAGCATGTAAGAATTCGAATTTTCCTTTTGAGCTTGTTATTTATAACCAAGTTTGACATTCTAAAACACACTTAACAAACTTGTTAGAATATTTCACTTTGTTTGTTGCCATCAAAATCCCGTGTATAGTATAAGTGACTAACCACTTAGTCGAACAATCTTCTCCTTTTTGATGATAGCAAACAATGCGAACTTGATGAAAAAATATGTAGTTTAAGTATGCATAAAATACATCAAATCATATCAAGTCCATAATCTCCAGTTCAAACCTTAAGTTTATCCCCCTTTTGCATAACATCAAAAAGTTGGCATAATGCTCCCCCTCATAACATGCATATATAGAAGTGCAAACAAGTAGAACAAAAAAGCAAGCAATCCACATGTATGATAATGAAAAAAGTACAAAATAACTCAAAAATATGCAAAATGAACATCCATGATATTAATTGCTCAATAAAAAGATCAACGTAGTTGTAGCACATGCATAAATCCCATAAAAGTATATAATTAAACAATTTAAACCAAAATATGGATGTACATTAAAAGGATAACTAATAGACATGAGCTTAATGCTCCCCTATCTAAGCTACTCCTAGCCTCTCCCCTAATAAGACAAAAAGTACGACTATAGAGCTGGAGGCATGACTATCTCTCATTGGTCGGGCCGAGGATTCAAGATCACTACTAGATGAAGATTCAACGACACTATGAGTGGTGGAAGATGAGAGGATGACGTGGCAGCAGGATGGGCAATGGGGCGTTGGGTTCGGCATGAAGACATTTTGGTCAAAACAATTCTAAGCAATGGCTTGGTGAAAATATCAGCTAGTTGGTCCTCAATGGACACATGAATCAATTTAACATTGCCCTATTGGACGTGATCTCAAATGAAGTGGTGCCTAATCTCAATGTGTTTGGTACGGGAGTGTAACACCGAATCTTTAGATATGTTGATTGCACTAGTGTTATCACAATAAATTTTAACACAACCACCTTAGATTTGGTAATCCTCAAGTTGTTATCTCATGTACAATACTTGAGCACAACAACTCCCAGCAGCTACATATTCAGCTTCGACGTTGGAAAAAGCAATAAAGTCTTCCTTTTTACTAAACCATAATATTAGTGAATTTCTTAGCAAATGGCAAAATCCTGAAGTGATATTCCTTTCAACTAAACACTCCGCTTAATCAGCATCAACAAAGCTTCGAAATTCAATACTTTTGGCTTTATTGAACCATAATCCCTAGTCTTGTGTCCCATTTAGGTAAGGAAATATACACTTGATACATTTCAAATTTGAATCCTTGGGCTCGAATTGAAACCTAACACATAGACACACACTAAACATAATATCGAGTCTACTTGCAATCAAGTAAAGTAGGCGGTATCATTCCACGATATAACTTAGGATCTATAAGCTTTTGTAATTGGTCTTTGTCCATTTGACGGTGGAACTACTAGGAGTGTCACATGCCTTCAAATTATCTAATTCGAATTTCTTTAGCATGTCCCTCACATACTTCACTTGGTTTATGAAATTTTCGTGCTTGCAATGCTTAATTTGCAAACATAAGAAGTATGGTAGTTCACTCATCATGCTCATTTCAAATTCATTAGTCATCGAATATGAGAAATCATCATATAAACGTGTATTAGATGAACTAAAGATGATATCATTAACATAAACTTGAACAAGAAGCATGTCACATTTTTTATCAAAATGAACAATATGGGATTAGTGTTTCATTCTTGAACCCTTTGTCAAGAAGAAATGTACTTAGCCTATCATAACAAGCTTTAGAAGTTTGTCTCAATCTACACAAGGCCTTTTGAAGATGATAGACATGACTTGGATAAGCATGGTTTTCTAGATTTGGTGGTTGTTCTACATATACCTCTTCATTAATGAAGTCATTTAAGAATGCACTTTTAACATCCATTTGGTATAGTAAGAACTCATTATAGCAAGCATAAGCGAGCAACATCCAAATTGCTTCTAGTCTTACTACCAATGTAAATGCTTCTTCAAAATCAATTCCTTCCTCTTGATTATAGTCTTGTGCAACCAACCTAGCCTTGTTTCTCACTATCTCATCTTTTTCATTTTTTAATTCCTAAATACCCATTTAGTGCCTATGATGGTATGGTCTTAGGTCTAGGCACTAGTGTCCATACCTTGTTTCTAACAAAGTGTCCTAGTTCCTTTTACATGGTCATGATCCAAAATCGGTCACCTAAAACATCAGTTATCTTAGTAGACTCGATTTGCGATACAAATGATATATGCTCTTCATCTTGGTTTAGTGATGATCTAGTGGTTATACCTTTGTTTGGATTGCCTATGATTTGTTGAGAATGATGTCCTAGAAGAAGTCTTGAGTTCTAGGTACACTAGGTTCGGTTTTCGTTCTCACTTCTACTTCTTTACTATTAAATGTTTGACCTTGGGTGATATCATCATCATCAAGTCTCATTTTCTCCAAGGTGTGCAACATTTGCACTTTTGGATCTATTTCATCAAACTTAACATTAATTGACTCCCTTATAGTTTTGGTTGATCTATTAAACACCGTATATGCCTTACTGTGCATGGAATAGCATAAGAAAGTACATATATTTGACTTTGGCTCAAATGTTTTCAAATGATCCTTATCATTTAGGACATAGCAAGTGCAATCAAACACCTTAAAGTATCTAATGTTAGGCTTTCGGCCCTTCCATAGTTCCTAAGGAGTCTTTTTCACTTGCTTTCGGACATTCACCCTATTTAAAACATAGCATGCCATGTTAATGGCTTTGGCCAAAAAGTGCTTAGTTATGTTATATTCGTGAAGCATGGTGCTACAAATTTCTTAGAGAGTCCTTTTTTTCCTTTCAACTACTTAATTTTGTTATGGTGTCCTAGGAGATGATAATTGGTGTGTATACCCTTGCCTAGTATAAAACCCTTTAAGTTTCTACTTATGAACTCACTACCCCTATCATTCCTAATGATGGTAATTTTATACCCTTTCTCATTTTCAACTAATGCACAAAATTTCACAAACGCCTCAAAGTCCTCATACTTATGTTCGAGAAAGTGCACTATGTGTATCTAGTGAAATCATCTACAATAACATAGCAATATGATTTTCCCTTAGATTGTGTTTGGGTAGGTCCAAACAAATCCATGTGATGAGTTATAAGGCTCTAGTCACATCACTAGCTACTTTCATCTTGAATGACGATTTGCTTGCTTGATAAAAATATAATCTTCACATTCCTTGTTTTCTTATATGTGCATTTGGGGAGACCCTTCACTAAATTATGCTTGATCAATTTTGACAAATTTTTACACTAGAAGGTCCTAGTCTATAGTGCCACAACTATGTATCACATTCATTTTGAGCACTCAAATACGAAATATTTTGCATATGCATCTCATCAAAGTTAATAGCATAAATATTTTTATCTTTATATGCGATGAACAATATTTCATGCTTCTCATTCCTAACAATGTATTTTAATGATTCAAACATGACATGAAACCCTTTGTCACCCAATTGGCTAATGATAAGCAAGTTATGTTTCAAACCATCAACAAGATAAACATTTAAGATGGATAGAGAATCGTTGACCATGGTTCCAAGGCCTATGAAGTCTCCTTTGTCGTCATTTCCCAACTTGACCTTTCCACCATCATGCCGCTTTAGTTCAATGAATTGACTCGCATCTTCGGTCATGTATTTTGAGCACCCACTATCCAAGTACTATGTGGTGCTCTTCCTTGCATCCAATATAATCTAAAAATTACTAGATTTTGGTAACAAAAAACCTTGGGGTCTGACAAAGTTAGTACCATAAGTGTCCTTAGCTGCCTATGGTAGTCTATCCATGTTGGTCTTTTGCAAGATACATTTCCTAACCATATGAGACCTATTGCATTTTGAGCATCTATGAGCATCATCTAACAATTTGTTATAGCTCAATAGGTTTGCTCCATATCCTATGCCTTTTTGTTGAGTGCACGTCATTGTGATTCCAACATCATGTCAAACATATCTCTCCCATTGGTGAACTTGCTCATTGTGTTAGTCAAGTCCTCTACTTCCCTGATTAAGGCATCTCTCTCCTTTAAGACTTCTTTAAAGTCACTTTGGAGATCACTAATGGTCTCATTTTGTGACTCGATTTTACACATTGTTATGGTCAAGCTCTTTTTGAGTTGTTTGGTGTTCTTGACCTCTTTTTCCAACTCTTTCCTAAGCTCATTAATACTAGGCACGTCATCTAAATTATCATCATCATAAAAACACAAAACTATATAATTCAATTTTTTGACTCGGAGTCAGGGCTTGAGTCATCCCATTTCACCTTGAAGCATGTCTTGTCTTTCCTCTTATCCAAGACCTTATTGGACTTGCAATAGACCTTGATGTGGCTTGGTTTGCCATACCCAAAACAAGGTTTCACTTGACTTTCTTCCTCTACTTCCACTCTTGAACTTCTTCTTATACTTGTCGCACTTGTACATTGCCTTGCTAAGCTTTCTTAAAAGCATGGATAATTTTTCCTCAAGATCATTGTCATCACTAGATTTCTCATCTTCAATGATCTCAACCAATGGAGCTGGTAGGCTATTAGCCTTCAAGGCAATCTCCCTTCTTGAGCTATTTGTACCCCCACAAAGTGTTTACAATCTAGCTCGGTCTTTTAGTTTAAATTTATAGACCATTAGCTCTCCCTATAGAGCATCAAAAGTGTAATCTCCATGGTTTTGTGTTGATTACATGGCATATTTCTTTGCATCTCATTCCTTAGGCAAGCCTCTTAGGAATTTGTACACTAAAGTCTTCTGATCATAATTCTTTTCAAGATTTCTAATCTCATTCAAGAGCTTTTGTAGACCGAGTGATGGCGATGGTTATATCCTCATTAGAGCTAACCCAAAAAGTCTCATAATGCTCCTTAAGGATTCTCAATTTAGTCTTTTTTACTTGAATTGTACCATCATAGTGTACTTCAAGCTTCTCCAAAACTTCATTATACATTTCGCATGCACTAACCCAATTGAACTCATTGTCACTTAGTGTGCAAAACAAATATTTCATGGCTTGATCATTTGAGAGCTCAATCTTTTCTCTTTGGTGGTGTGTTCCCTCAAGGGCTTATCTGGTGGAGTGTAGCCATTTTGGATTGAATCTCATAAACGTATAATTTGCCATCTAATGTAGAACTTCATCCCTACTTTCTAATGAGCATAGTTTGTTCCATCAAAGCATGGAGGCCTACTCGATGAGTTGCCTTCCCTAAGGCAAGATGAATCTAGACTTTGCATCCTTGCATTAAAACACTCAAAGATACATTAGTAACACTTTGACCAACAATCGACTTTGATACCAATTGAAATCACACCTAATAGGGGTTAATTGGGTGTACCAAGATGTTATCATCTTTGAAAAACTTTCAGTGAACAATGATGTTGTATGCACACATAATCAACAATTTAAATGCAATGCAAAGGTGAAGTAGGTAAAAGAGATGGAAAAGAAACAAACAATTTGTAGTGGTATGATCCAACCTATTGATATCCAATACCTAACCTCCTTGATTAGGATTTTGAAACCCCCACTAATATTAATAATAAGCGCTACAATCTCAATGTACAAGCCTAAAATGTCTAATAAAAAATTAGGACTTCCTAGATAGCCACAACTAGGGTTTTTGCCTAGCCTTAACTAGGTATTCCCTAGACTTATATCCCACTAAGTCTTTTAACCGACACTTATAACAAATAGATGAATATATTGAAGTTCCCTTTACAAAGTGAAGTGGCAATAGGTTCAATTACAAGCAAGCCACCTAGAGCCTAACAACTCTTATGCATGCAAGTATTAATACGAATGAGATATGTAAATATGTCACTGATTTTATGCAAATCTTATAAAAGAAATTGATTAAACTAAGTGGATGAGAATAAATTCGGTTTTAAATCTAATGAACAAGTAGTTTGATAAAAATAAAGTTTAATCCCTAAATCTTATTCAAATCGGTCTTAGGGTTTATGAATTCAAGTTTCAGTTCAAAACCCAAAATAAACGTATTCAATAACAAAATAACTGATTTCCATACACATGCACATAAAAAGATGTAGATCAATTACAAATAAGCTAGGAAATCAAAATTTCTTATAACCCTAAATGAGTGAGTAAAATTGATTCTAGAGAAGTGGTTGCAAGCCTTAGAATTCTTTAGTTACACCAATTTATAGGATTATTCGGTTGCCTCAAAAGATTTCAAGTGGTTAAGCACAAGAATCTAGACTCTTGATGTGAAAACTTGAGCACTTGTAAGTTTTCGAACATGAGACAACAAATGAATGTTATAAGTTGTTTGTGAATGGTTTCCAACCCTATTTAACTATTTCTAGATGTTTTCTTGATCTAAGGGCCCACATTCAATCATTGATTCAAAGTAAAGCAAAAGTTGTAAGTTTTTTTTAAAAATGTAAAGAGCCTTGTTAGCACGCTAGGTGACATCATTAGCGCACTAATCTGTAGGTAGCGCTCTAATGAGTCCTATCAACGTGCTAACCAGCAGGGACCTTAAATTAAAAATTTTCTGGTCTCATGTTAGTGACCCCTTAACACCCTTACGACTTGACTAAACCTCATGAAACATAGTAGACATGTTTAGTATGAGTTATTAGACCCGTTTGGATGGCCCAAATGATTTCACAAATCTTGAAAATTGGAAATTTTGGTTTCATGAAACATATAGGTGCTTTTCTGAAAATATTTTATTTTTCTTTTCAAAAGCCATTCATATTATGTTTGGTGTTTAAAAAAGAGGCACAATAATTTTCCAAATTTGATGCATGTGTAAAAATGAGTTTTTACAATACAAAACACTAAAAAATTATTTCAAGTTATAAACTTTAATTGATAATAAAACCGAAACTAGAAACTTTGGAAAACATAGAAAAATATGGTAAGCATGAAACTAATGCATTTGTCTTGTGTAATTGAACTTATATTACATAGTTTGTACAACTTGTAATGTAGGCTTTTCGTCCTTATATCCTTATATGAGCCGAATCTTGAGATTTACCATCTATATTTAACTTGAGCCCTTCAGAATTCAATTTTTCTTTTTGAGCTTGTGATTCATAACCAAGTTTGACATTCTGAAATACATTAAACAAACTTGTTAGAATCCTTTCAGTTTGTTTGGTGCCATCAAAACCATGGGTGGAGTATAAGTGACTAATCACTTAGTCCAACAAAGGAAAACCTGATATGAACTTCCAAGATAGGATTGGATAGGATAGCAACGCTTTTAGGTAAGTAGGGGTTTTCTTTATATTAAATCATGCCATGCTATTAGTTATGTTAGGATTCACGGTAGTGAATGATTTATCTCTCGCTTGAAATAAAATTAAATGTATCTTGTTATTCTATTTTATCTTGTCCTTTAAGTTATCTATTTATGAATGCATATATAACTAATATGCTTGGAATGAATAACTGTAAATGGTACCTCAGAAGGAAGAGCTAGCAACCACCGGTCGGCACCCTCCATTATTAAATGGTAATTTTGAAGGTTAGTATTGGCAAGAAAGATCATTATAATGCTTAGAAACCAATCTATTAAAGCATGATAATATTTTGATACCTTTGAAGCTATTAGGTTATCACATCAAGCACTTATATCGGGTTTTCATGTAATGGCCCAAACTAATTAAACTAGCATTAACATAAATCTCAGGGATTGATGGTTATAATTCGGGTGTTACGTGGATAACTCGGTTGACTCAGAGATGAGAATCGAAGAAATATATTAATTATGGATGATGGTTGGTTAAGTGTGATGTTTAAATGCATTATATTATTGTAACATTGCATGTGTGTGCATTGCTATCGAGCGAGTTGGTGTGATGGGTATTCACTTTGTAAAGTGTGTTAACGGGGGTATTGGGTAGGCAAACTATGGGTACACTAGGAAACTCAATTAATTCATGTTAAGATGACTAATTGATCAATTAGAATAGGTTATGTAACCATAGGCTAAGGTTATTAAATAGTACAATAGGCTAGAGGTTACTTTGAAATGCATGTTGAGATGTAGGGGATTAGGTGTCGGGTAGTCGAGGGTTAGTGGGATAACAAATTTGACAATTTTAGTGAATAAAAATAGTAACCATATGTATTATAAATATGTATTATAATGGTCTTAAGATTATGTAATTAGATCAAATAAGAAAGGCCTATAGTTTGGTTAATTAATTTGAAACTATAGGATTTTCTTAAAGATACATTTTAGCACATCCAGGAGCCAATGGAGTTGCTAATTCATGTGTATATAAAATGAGTGATGAACAAATGCAAACCAAATCATTTTTGAGTTCTAAGTCACTAGAGATTTGAAGAGATGATTGAGGAGCCGAAAACTAGGATTTGGAGGTCAAAGTGGAGGATTAAACCCAAGGTGATCATCCCTTTTACGTCAAACACATGAAAATGAGTTAAATTTTAAGTGTTTTAGGTGTAATTCAAATTTGAAGGTTTGGTCACTAATTTATGATGTTGTTTTGATGAATTACAAGTATTATTATAATTTTCGTAGAGAATCACAAACTGGTTTTGATTGAAATTGAAGTTTTAGTAAATTTGGGAAAAACTAGTGATTTCATGAAATCGATGAATTCGATCTAATAGTTGTTATTTTGTTGGTATGGAGGATGTTTTGGAGTCACCATGGAGTGCAGAAGAGGTTTGTGAGGCTTAGTTAGCTAATAGGTGAGTTTAGGAATGAATTCTCGAGTTGAGAATTTCGTCACGGAGCATAGCTAGCTCGCTAACCAAGCTAGCTAGCGCACTAACCTATTGAGGCACTTAACTATTTTCAAAATGAAGTATAGTAGCACGCTAGACAAACCCCTAGCACGCTAACTCTACCTAGAATGCTAGGTAGGCCAATCAAGGCGCCAATGACTGGTGAAAACATAATTTAATGGGCTGATTTTGATGTTTTTGACTTAATAAAATACGAATCACATTGGAATCATGCTAAAAATATGAAATTAGACTTCAGGGACTTAGTGGACCGTAGCTTGGTATCGGGGAGCTAGTCGGGTCGGATTCAGAAGTTCGGGGAAGTTGGAGAGTGCGTTGAGGTTTGTAAAACCCACAAAAATGTCACTTAAGTATTTATTGCTTTCATTACTATCTTATTTTATCTTGTCCAGTGTATTCTTGATTCTACTCTTTATTTACTTCATTTTCTATGTCTGTGTCACTGCTTGAACATAGCGTTGAGGTTCAATTTACTCTTTCTGAGTATTTTGTTGTATGTCTATGGGACGCTAAACCATAGCATGTGTATCAGTAGTCCTTGGTGAATAATGACCTAAGATATTTTTTCAGTACATGTGTTGGTGCATCATAGGTCTTCACCAGCCACCGAGAGGACTAAATACTGGGCCAGTTGGGTGCACCCACTGGTGGGACCTAAGGAGGGTATTCTAGTCTGACTGGAACAAGAATGTATGTTTGCATTTTATTGTTATTTACACATGTGATGATCAATTTACATATGCATGTTTACATTTTGCATGTTTATTTAATAGTATTTATTGGATTTCTTTTACTTTATGATATGAATGCTTAATGAATTTCCTTTGGATTTTACTTACTGGACTCATCATCTATTTTGTCGTGATGGCTGAGTGCAGGTCCTTCTATAAGTAAATGTAAGGAGATTCTTGGAAACTATCTCTAAGCTCACCTACTATTCAGTACGCTACTTGTAGGTGTTTATTTTGATAGTTCATTATATATTTTGGGTTTATGGGAGACTTTTAAGACACTTCTACCTGTATAGATTTACTTATGTCGCCTAATATATACAGTGTGCTCTATTCCAAGTTTTCCACAGTAGGATGGATGCTCTAGAAAAACTAAAAGTTAATGAAAATAAATGTTGGTGTTTACTTTAAGATTTACGTTATAAAATACTAATTATCTACTTGCAACTTTGTAAAACACAAACGACTAGCATGGCTAGGACTTAATAATCTATAGACAGGTGAACCTAACAAAAGAATTAAGAAAAATATGAATAACCAATTAATTAAACTAATAACCCACAAGTGGACATGAATATCGATACGTAAGATGGATGGGCAGGTGCCAAACACGTATATGTAGGCCTATTGAGCGAGGAGCACACGACATGAAGACACCCCGGGTGGCCTCGGGGTGCGTGGTTACCATATATGTTATCAGAGCGAGGTTCACGGAGCTTAGGGAAGGAAACATAGTTTGTTCTTTAACCTGAAACTAATGCCAAAGTTGGGAAATCTAAATAAAAGAGCATAAAAGTTAATAAATGAAATTTAGATGTGGAAGCCCGTTGTTATTATCTTAAAACCTTAGTTAGGAAGTGATGTGAGGTAGGTAGAGTTTAAGTTTATATATGTGTTATATTTTTTCATATATATATATATATATGATATGCGTATACATACCAAGGCTGATAGGATGCACGCTTCTTGATGGAGGTTATGGATAGACAGTCGACTACGCCTTGTGAGACTGGACAGACTAGCGATTCAGCTAAGGATCCCCCTATCACATCGAGTGTGGAGGATCAACTCGCAGCCTAGGAGATTAGATGGTCCAACTACTTTGATTTTTATGGGATCAGGTCATCTCACTTACAACACTCTCTACGGTTTTGGTTATAGTACCTAAGAGGCAGTAGTAGTCGCAAAATCTGCTGGGACAGCCGTGGCCCCAATTGTTTCACCAATTCCAATTGATAGAGTTACTGCTGAGATATGGGCTAAGAGAGCTACACCAATTGTCATTCCATTAGAGACACCAACTCCTACACCTCCACCCACAACCATAAAGAAATTGACTTCTACTACTACTATTGTAACACTAATATTTGTATTGGCCCCAAAGGCGAAACATTTAAGAAAGTTTACGAAGTTTCAGTCAGGTTTCTTCTACAAATGTGCTGACCCCGAGGCAACAAGGAAATGGAAAGTGTCCCATCAGCGGTTTCATAAGCGATAAGGAACGATGAGAATGTATAAGTGCATTTATCAAGAGCATGTTTGAGAGGTCATGCACCAGTCTAGTGGACAACTTACCAAGACACGCGCCCATAGCCCTCGACATGGGCAGAGTTCAAAGACTTGTTTTATGATTGGTATATACCTATGGAGGTGAGGTTGAGAGTGAGAAATGAGTTTTTGGCCCTATGACAAGGTAACCATACACTGATGTTGTACATGGAATTTTATCGGTACCTATTGCAAGTCTTGATGGATGTGGCGGGGACAGAGCGACTACAGACCTATTACTTCATTAGAGGGGTAGATGATAAGATTGTTGCGGCAGTGGTGACATTTGGGGCTCGTACTCTGTAGGAAATATTTGATCGAGAGTTGGCACACCAGACCTTTTTTATGAAGAGAGAGAGTAGGCGTATTACTAGGACTGAGGTATAGATGAGACAAATTTCTAGGCCGTATCAGAGGTCGAAGAGATAAAGGGATCATTTAGATAGAGGTCGGAGGGAAGATAGACAAGATAGGGACCGCAAGGATGATCAGCAAGACGGTTAATTTTATTATGAGGATAAGCAATAGGTTCACGTTATGCCACTAACACCGATTGAGCTGTGCAAACAGCAACTACAGTAGTACCATCCGAGTAGTGAACATGAAGGACATGACATGGGTCAATGATACTAGTGTCAAGTTCATAGATCTAGAGACAGACAGGCTAGCAAATTAGATATGCATTGATATTTTTGATATGATCATACGGGACATCTTAGAGCTGATTGTTCGATGTCATCACCACCACTAGATCTACAAGACATTCAAGCGCCCATCCTTTATTGAAATTCCACATATAAATAGTGACCACAATTTCGAGTGCTAGCCCTTAGAGAGATAGAAAATGTTTTTCTTTCTCTCCCAAAATCTAAAGAACTCGAGAATACTAAAAATGAAAATCTTGTCTCATTTTAGGTTTTCAACCTCTATTTATATATGTAGATTATCCATTACTTAAAATTATATTCGTAACACAACTATTGTATTAAGGCAGTTTAAGCAAATTACACATACGCCTTTATTAATAAGTTATTATATAACAAATTGTAAGGGCTTTTATGTCATGATTTTTATTATAAGAAATTCATTACTCTAGACCAATTGAAATTGTGGAAAGACATTCTTTATGTGCGACCTAATAGGTTCATGCGACGTTGGTAGTGAACTAAAACTATTTTGGTACACAATTCATAAGTGGTCTCTAGTAAGACATTATGACTACCCAAATAGCATGAATATCAAAATCGATACAACCTAATAAAAACATATATCATATCCTTTTGTTATGTGATATCTTTTAATTAAACATAAGGCATGGAAAGTAACCCTTAATGTTCAATCGTGCTAGTCTCGAACTTCAATTAGACTGAAAACAACCAATAGACATTATAAATTCACTTGGACTTGGCCATTTAATAATCTAACATATCGAGGGATCCATTAATATCTATCTCTATACGAGAATGACAAGCTCTATCTTGATTACATACCTTTACATATTATTCACATGGTAACCAATCATAATCTTTATAATTGTTCAATTAAAGACAATCTTCGATTGTGTCAAATTACCAAGCTCCTAATATTGAAGTCTATGGTAATCTCAAGTCAAATGACTAATGATATACCTATCATGAGTAACAAATATGTCTTAATCCATGTGGAGTTCTAACAGCGGGTCGGTCCAACACCTTGTTCCCATTATAAGTATTCATGATCTCGATTTGTATCCCTATATGCATGATCATCTCAAGACTATCAATCAAGATTCACACTAGCCTTAAGTCATTATAGTTCCCAGTATAATGATTGACTATGGACATTTACATATTTCAATAAATATCCATGGATCTTACTATAAGGTAAACATGTAATCAGTTATAATAAAATAGCAAATGAAAACATTAATTTTATTAATTAAAATTATATGATAAACAATATTTATAGATTGACCTAGGGCACATGCCCCAACATCTCCCACTTGCTAAAGGCCAATCATTCTTGTATCTAATACCTAATAAGCCAACATGGCCATTATGTTTTGCTTAGGGAAGAGCCTTCCTCAAAGGATTTACAACATTGTCTTATGTAGGAACTCTGCAAATCTTCATGTCTTCCCTCTTAATGATTTCTCGAATGAGATGAAAATGAATAAGTATGTGTTTGTATCAGTGGTGTGATCGGGGTTAGCTATACTCAAAACCATTCCAAGTTAAGATAGGAACTTTTTTATCCAAACTACCTCATTAGCCGCATCGGACATTGCAATATACTCGGTTTCAGTTGTAGAATCTACCACAGTGTCTTGCTTCGAATATTTCCAGCTCACTATGCCTTTATTCAAAGAAAACACATATCTAAACTGCGATATGAAGTCATCATATCAATTTGTAAACTTGCATATGTGTAACAATTTACAATAAGCTCGTCTTCCAAACTTTCATAGACCAAGAACACTTATTTAGTCCTTTTCAAGTATTTAATAATGTTCTTTACTGCTATCCAATGACACTCACCAAGATCAGACTGATATATGCTTGTTGCGCTTAAAGCATATGATACATCAGGTCGAGTGCATTACATGGCATACATGATGTGGCAACTCCGCACCTCCTTGTCGTTGGGTGTGCTGCTACATGGGTCCTACAACACTGCTGAAGTCTATCACCACGTCAATATTCCTTGATGTACAAGCTATTCATCACATTCTTATATTATTTGCCAATTATTTAATATATACATTAAATCACAAGTATGGCTTGTGTTTTTTAGAGTTTCAAGTAGGTAACCAGTAAGTTTACATCGAAAGTCTCAAAGTATATAAACATGGATTCTCATTAACTTTTATGTTTTATAGAGCATTATCCTCACTTTAGAAAACCCAGAATAGAGTACATTGTATATAAGGCGATAAAGGTATACATATAAAAGTACATGTGTCTCAAAAGTCTTTAATAAACCAAAAATATATAACAAAATATAGAAATAAACACCTACGAGTAGTGTGTCGAATAGTAGGCGAGCTCAGAGATAGTCGTCAAAATCCCTTTACCCTTACTCATAGAAGGATCTACACTCAGCCATTACAACAAAACAAATAACAAGTCTAGTAAGTAAAATCCCAAAAACAATTCACTGAACAATCATATGATAAAGTAAAAGAAATCAAATAAATATTGTTAAATAAACATGTGGAATGTAAACTGGTAATTGTAAATGGATCATCGCATTCGTAAATAACAATAAAGCACAAATGTGTATGCCTGACCCGGACAGATTAGACCATACTTCATATACCCTCCCCATGATCCCACCAGTGTGCGCACCCTGTTGTCCCATCACCTGGTCCTCCCGGTGGTCGACGTAGACCCACGACGCACCAACACATGTACCGACAAAGTAGCTTAAGTCGTTATTCAATGAGGACTCTTGATATACATGATATGGTCTAGCGTGCCATAGCGCACACAACAGAATACCTAGCAGGAGTAAACTCAACCAACCATTCAAATAGTGACACATACACAGATAACTAAAGTAAATAAGGAATAGAATTAGGAATACACGGAATAAGATAGAGTAAAACAATAATGAAAGAAAGTAAATACTCAAGTGATGTTTCATTAGGTTTTACAAACATCAATATGCACTGAGAAAGCTTAAAAATACCTTGATCCAATCTTTTCGTGCTCCCAACTATCATACCATAGCCTTGGAGTCCCTTAGGATCCATTTCTAGAATTTTAGAGATTTAAAGTGTTTAGATTTTGTTTAAAGTTATATTTCCCAAAATAGCCCAAATTGGAATCAAATCTGACTAGCTATATTGTAAAAAAGTCATTTCTCCAAGTTTATAGCTCCTAAACTCATGATATTTTGTCACAAGGTAGCTAACATAGCCAACAAAAACATACTAAAAGATGAGCTCATTCCGATAAAAATTGATAGAGTCATGCTTATCAAAAGTTATTTTAAAAATCTTATTTATGCACTTCAACAACCTACTTGCGAATCATTTTTAGCTAGAATGAGTTTGAATTTTGAATTTTCTCTAGTGACAAAAGTATTAGATTATTGGGTAAGCTTTGCAAAGAAGTATGATTTTCCCAGTTTGAAGTTTGCAAGAGAAAGTTATGATTAATTTACAGAGAGATTTGCTAAGAACTAATCATATATGCATCAAAAACTCATGAAACTCCAATTTCTTGCCAAAACTAGTTTGAGACATTATTGGTCATCAAGATTAGTTTATAACTCTCATTTAGAATAGAGAAATAGTTGCTTAATATTTGAAATCCCATTTTGCACAAAACCCCTAAAACTTGAGTTCCCATGTATACATTTTTATGAATTTAAGCACATAAAGAGTGGGTTTTTGTACCTAGATGATGAGCTCTTGGATTTGAACTTCCAAACTTGATTTTCTAGAAGATAACCACCTTATTCCTTGTTCTTGCTAAATTTTCTAGCACTCCATTAAAATAGCAAGATTTTGTTACCGTTACATAAATAGATTCTCACTAACTAAGCTATATATAGGTTATGTTAGAATCAATTATGTTCACGTATCTCGAGCTCAATCTAATGGTCCTTGTAAGCTCCTACTCTACTAACTTCCCTTTTGTTGTACCAAGTTCCTAATTAAATCTCCTATGATTCTATTTTAGTGCGAATCTCGAGGCAAATCTATGATATCAATTTTTCCATCCTACTATAGATATTTGTAATCAATTGATTCAATTAATTTAACTTAAGAACTTTTACACATATGTAGGCTATTTAAGGTCTTAAATTGGTGTATTACCATTTTCTCTAGTACCCAATTACCCAGCACCAAATGCCCCATAGCTTAGCACATATCTTGAGGTGCACAATCCTTAATGTACCTGATTATTATGACTTAGCCTATAACTTGATTATCTATTTTATGCAATATTCAACTTTATTCTAGTCAGTTTTATTTAAGTTAACATTATAAGACTTAGCGTACCGATACTATGCCAACCCGGTACCCGCATCGACATGTTTTACAAGGCGTTTACCTATCACACAATCTCACACAGTATGGCAATATAAAAGAAACACATGTGATGAGTTATGAAATAAATAATAATTAACATCTCAATTATGCAACCAACAGACACGAATAATGATTTAAGCCCAGTCAGGTGTGTACTCGCCTATTCTTGTATACGCAAGGCTCATCATCATTTTTAATGAAACCAAATTCCTTATTTGCTTTATCAAAATGAAGATTTCAACTCCGAGAAGCTTGTTTTAATCCATAAATGGATCTTTGAAGCTTGCACACCTTTCTAGAATTTTCATGAAGAGTAAACCCTTCACGTTGTATCATTTACACATCCTTGAGTAACTTTTCATTTAGAGAATTTGTTTTGACATCCATTTGTCATATCTCATAGTCATAATATGGAACAATGGAAATTAAAATTCTAATGGATTTAAGCATGGTTACAGGAGAAAAAGTCTCATCATAATCAACACCTTGAGTTTGTTTGAAACCTTTTGCTACTACTCATGCTTTATAAGTATCTACATTGCCATCCATGTCAGTTTTATTCTTGAAAATACATTTACATCCAATGGTCTTGCCACCTTCAGGTTAATTAACCAGGTTCCAAACTTGGTTATCATACATGGATTGTCTCTTAAAATTTATGACATTGAGTCATTTATCTACCTCAGGGCTAGACACATCCTCCTAATAATTAGTAGGTTCATTTTGATCCATAAGCAAGACTCACTATTATCATTAATAAGGCCCAAATCTCTCAACCTAATGTCTTACCCTATCAGATTAACGCGGGCCTTGTGATACATAAAGAGATTCAACTAGTTCAAGATTTTGTTGATCTCCCACTGGCGGTTGATTTTATACTTGTGGTTCTTGGAATTTTTCAAGACTTAATTTATTCACATTATTGTCTTTCGAAATAAGCTCTTTTTCCATAAAGACACCATTTCGAGCAGCAAACACCATATTCTCAGTGGGACTTTAAAGACGTATCCTCTAATTTCTTTAGGATAACCAAGAAATACACACGAGTAGATTTAGTTGATGATTTTTCTAAGATTTGTCGTCATACAAAAACCTCACAGCCCTAAACCTTAAGGAAAGAAAAACTTGGTATTTTACAAATAACATGTCATATGGTGTTTTATCAACCAATTTGAAAAGAACACGATTTAGTGTAAACGCATCAGTTTATAAGGCATAGCCTCAAAAGAAATAAGAGAACCTATGTGACTTATCATAGATCGAACCATATCCAATAAAGTCTGGTTTCTCCTCTAGAAATACCATTCCATTGTGGAGGAATTACTTGTGAAACAATCCTACAGTTCCTAAGATGATCATCAAACGTTTAGCTCGAATATTCACCACCTTGATTTGATCAAAACGTTTTTAATATTATTACCAAGTTGAGTTTATACTTCATTCTGAAATGTTTGAAGCATCTCAAAAGACTCACCTTTATGTTTCATGAGATACACGTAACTATATATGCTAAAATCATCTATGAGAGTAATGAAGTACTAATAACCACCTCTAGCCATTGCATTTATAGGACCACATATATCGATACGTATTAGACCCAATAAATCATTTGCCCTTTCACTATGTCCAATAATGGGACTTTTTGTCATCTTGCCTAGTAAACAAGATACACATGTTTCATATGATTCAAAGTCAAATGAATCTAAACGTCAATCTTTATGGAGTTTAGAAATGTTGTTCTCATTTATGTGGGTAAGACGACAATGCCAAAGGTATGTTTGCCTCAAATTATTTGGCTTGAATATCTTTTTATCTACATGAAGAACATGAGTATGGACTTTTCATGTTTAGAATATAAATACCATCATAAAAAGCATCTTTACGAGAAATGGAACATTTATTATTCACAATAATGAAACTAAAACCATCTAAATCTACACATGAAACTTAAATAATGTTTCTGCTCAAGGCAGGGACATAATAACAATTTTTCAAAACTAAAACAAGTCCACTAGGAAAAATTAACTCATAGCATCTTACAGCTAAAGCATCAACCTTTGCTTCATTTCCAACTCGTAGGATGACTTATCCTTTCTTTAGCTCTCTACTTTTGGTGAGACCCTACACATTAATACAAATGTGAAATCCACTTCCGATATCTAATACCTAAAAATCACTAGTAGATAAGTTAAATAACCTAAAACTAAAAACAGTAGTCGCGCTACTCTTCTTTTTATTTAGATCTTTAAGATAGAGCTTGCAATTTCTAAACCAATGCCCAGGTGCATGGCAGCAATGGAGATTTCCTTCTTTTTTCTTTTCCTTCTGTAACTTTGAAATAGAAGCAGCCTTAGGCTTGACTTGTTCCACAGGCTTTGTGATAGTCACAATAGCCTTGCAACTTTAACCTTGCCTTTGCCTTTTTTCTTCAAAGCCTTTCCTTTCTGAACCATCATAACATTAGCAATGGTTTTCATGATATTCTGCTCAACACTATTAAGCATAAAATGAAACTCTGAGATAGACTTTTCCTTTTTATTCATGTTATAGTTCATCACGAGTTTTTGAAAAACTATTAGGCAATGAATTCAAGATCAAATCTATAGCCAACTCTTGGCTTATGGGAGATCCAAGTTTGTTAAGATGATTAATACAACGCTTCATTTTCATAATATGAGGACCATTTGATGCACCCTCGACCATTTTACAAGAATGAAGGTTCTTGAATGTTTCAAACCTTTCTTGCCTAGCCTACTGTTTGAACATTTCCTTTAGCATTGTAGCCATGTTGTAAGCTTCCATGTGGTCTAAGTCCTTTTGAAGTTCACGAACCATGGTTGTCAACATAATGCATGCAATATCAGTTGAGTCATTTACATGCTTAGTATGTGCATCTTTCATACCTCTTAAAACATTGGCTGGTGGTTCCTCAGGAATAGGATCATCCAAGACATACAACTTGCGTCATCCCTAAGAACAATTCTCAAGTTTCTGAACTAGTCAAGAAAGTTTGTCCTAGATACCTTATCACTACCAAAAACAATAGATCAGAAATGGAAATTTCCGTCTCTAATTGAAATCTGCAACGGAACAGAGACGGAATAAATTTCGTCTCTAAAATCGTCGACGCTGATTCAATCAGAAACAGAAATGTGATTCCATTTCTGATTAGAGACGATTAGAGACGGAATTTAGAAACGAAACAGAGATGGAATAGAAATGGAAATTTTTCTAAATGGTACGATTGTAATTGCATTCCGTCTCTGATCCGTTTCTAATCAGAGACGGAACAGAGACGGAAATAATGCATTTCATCCCTGTTCCGTCTCTGATTAGAAACGGATCGGAGACTGAGTTTTTGCATTCCGTCTTTGATTAGAAACTGATCAGAGATGGAATTTCATCTCTGATCCGTTTCTGATTAGAAATGGATCAGAGATAGAATGCATTATTTTCGTCACTGTTCAGTTGCTAATCAGAGACGGATCAGAGATGGAATTATTAGATTATGTCTCTGATCCGTCTATGATTAGAACGGATCAGAGACGGAATATAATAATTCCGTCTCTGATCCGTTGCTGATTCATGCATCTATTCCTCGAAAATTAGAGATGGAATAGCAAAGGAATCTCGAATTCCGTTGCTAATCCGTCTCAATTCCAATTTGTTTAGTTTTTAAACCTAAACTCAATCCAATTGGTTCTCCAACCTCTAACCTGAAAATACAACCATAGGACCTACTCCATCGCCCGCACCCCCTCCAACAACTCCTTGGGAGTGCTAACATACCCAAAAAAGAAAAATTTGACATTCATACATCAACAATATATATCAACAAATATTCAAATGAGAGAAAAAAATGTAAAATTCAAAATTTGAAAAAGATTTATATATCCACGAAAAATTGTCAAATATAATAAATGCTCCAAATTTCTAAGTATTCACAAAAACCACCAATCTTATTGTTCAACAACCAAAAAAAACTTACAATCCTCTAAATATGCACAAAAAGAATTATCAATCTAAAAGTCATGTAAACAACTATAAAAGTTACATGATATGCTTTAAATTCCTCATCTCTCACTTGAAAATCAGATTATGGCAGGTATTGTCACAGGGATATGGGCAATTAATGGCACTAACTCCCACTCAATCGAAGAACCAGTCACCTACTGATAGGGCCACGCTCTGCAAATATTGCAAAATAGATCAAACTCATGATAAAAAAATGAAACTGCAAAAATTAGAAGAGAACATAATACGTTGAGAATTTACAGTATTATAGAGCAAATAATGAAAACAAAGCACTTGTGTCTGTAGGTCTAGGAAAAATTAGAAGAGAACATAATAAGTCAAATAAGGCCACAACAGAAGAATAAAGAACATGCACTTACAGAGGAAAGTAATAGAGCTGAAACATCAAAAAAAATGAATTGGAAGCTTTTTGTAAAAATTAACAAAATATAAATAAGGATTTGTAAGGACATGAAGAAGCTAAGCTTAGTCGTAATGGCAAGGTAGATTATTTACTTCATTCCAAGGTCTAAGTAATGTAGCAAATACAAAAACCATTTATAAGAGAAGAACATTTCAGTACTTACATCATAAATATCATTAACTGTTATTCCTCTGCAAAGTGCATTTCTAGTTTAACTTGATAAAATCTTAAGAATATAGCTACATTGATAGAGAAACTACACTCGTAACATGTAAACCACTTTCAAAAGGAGCTTAGGATGTTGAGATCTACACCACAAAGGCACAAAGCAATTAGAGAAATAAGTGTTAAATCATAAAATATGGAAGAACAACAACTCACTCACTCAAGAGGAAGAAAAAATGCAGAAGCACTTGATGACTTGCTCCCAGCATTCAAGGCCACAGCTTGCCCTTACCAATCAATGACAGGGGAACCACTATAACCTCCTTTTGTTCCAGATGCAACCTATCAAACCACAAGTCAAAAGAATGGGCAACTAAGAAAGTAGTGGAAGAAGAAAAAAAATAAATAATTTAAATAATTCAATTGATCATCATAGACCAATCAATGGTATCAACTCATCAATCTATAAAAGACTGCACTCAAAAATTCACAAAACGAATGAGATAAGTGCTTGTAAGTGTGGCGAGGAGCCCGCCAAAAATAAAAACAAAAATTGGAGAGGCACTAGACCATGAGAGAAGGCCCTGCAAGACCACACTTGAATGTCAGACTTTTATCAATTTATCATTGAAATATGTAGCTATTAGTGGTGGTGGTGGTGTGTGAAGAAAAGACTAGCTAGCATTTCTAATTGCTATTACTGTGTAGCCTTGTTGTAATCATCAAAGAATTGGAGAATCAAAAAAGTGTGAGAAAATGGTAATTCAAATTTCCTAAAACACATAGGGAAGAGAAAGGAGGTGAAGAAGTTGAATAACCTAAATTCATGAAATGGTGAAAATTGAATATTCCAAATTAGTTGAGGTTGGCTATAAGAATCAAAATCATTCATTATGCTCAACTTTGTGCAATTGTTGAAGTGCTTCCAAGTCCTTACATCCCCCTAATTAATGCACCTATCTAATTTATCTAGTTTCTATTGAGTCGAGTTTTAATCTACATTACTAAGACTTCGGAAGCAAGACCAAAAGAGAGTCCTCAAGAGCACCTTTACCTTAAGATTTGAACTTGATGAGGGCATCCAGCAGGAATAAAGACTGCTTCTCCAAGTTGTTGCACAAAAGTCCAAGGTTCAATTCCTATTAGCAAAGAACCAACATATACAAGTAAGAAACAAAGCAAAGGAAAGAAGAGTTTTCCCTAAAATCTTAGAACAGAAAGAATGAACAACAAAGGAAAGCTAGAAACTAGACAAGGAATCAAATGACAAATAAATACAATCCGAGATGCCATGACTACTTCCCCAGCGTCGTGATGCACATTCTCTGTTGAAAAGTCACGGTGGCAATTAGTACAGCAACCACCATCTAGCGCATTCCTTGTTTTGTTTGATGCATTGTCTAGGTCCCTTGATATCTCCTCACCAAACTCCTTCCACAAGCTTTTTGTTTGTATTGAATAATAGGCATTACCTGGTTACGGAATTGGCTCTTTCCATCTGGTCATGTGAAATTGTCACTTCGATGGTCTCCGAGATTTAGCGCACCGTTCAATAGCATGTAGAAGCAACTAGCCAATTATGAAGTAACCTTCATCACATGAACTTTGATCCATGGCCGTCAAGTTGTTTAAGTTCTTAGCATTCACTTCCACTATTCTTTCAGATTTGATGTTTAGCAACAACTCCACTGTCTGCAAACATTCAACTCTTCTCTGATTACAAATAATGAATGAATCAATGAAAGAAAAAAAAATCATACATGTAATTTACTAAGCTACCTGGATTTGTTTTCTACAGACCACGAGATGCAAGATAGTATTTCCATCTTGATCATTAAAATTTAACAAATAATGAAAGCCAACCTTCTCTAACAAGACTTTGAAGGCTTCAAATTGGTTGGATTTTACCACAAGATGAAAAAATTGTTTCGCCTTGGACGGTCACTTCTCCAACGAGACTGACGGACGGTGACAATAATTCACCCATAACATCAAGTCTCCCTTTCATGGCAGCCAAGTGAATAGGAGTTCTCTCATCTCTGTCCTTGAGACTACAAAGAGAAGAATCAATTTTCAACAGCTTCCTCACCAATTCAATATCACCATTTATAGCGGTAATGCGGATTGGACTAAATCCATCTTGGTTAAGCTCTAGTGCCTATCTTTGGCTCTGCCTTAAAATTTCTTTGGCAAATTCTGCTTTCCCGGCAAGCACCACCACATGCAAGGGTGTGTCTTAAGTTAAAGGAACTCTTTCCAGGATAAGAGGTCGAGAAGCACTTCCAGCAAAACTTCTACACTCCCCAAACATGCTGCCTCAAATAGCCTCCTGTTCATTTGTTACAAGAAAATAGAAATACCAAAAATCCCAGCCAACAATCGATGCATCGCCATTCTACAACACCCTCCTTCATGTGCAACCCCATCACGGTAGGTCAAACGAGAAAAGAAAATGCAAGTCACAATATGCAAATGAAGATCGAGAAATACTAACAGTCGATCTATTAAACTTGAAAGTTGTTATAAACCAAATCTCTAAAACCAAGTTCAAAGTCTTGCACTATAATCGTCAAGGATAGGCCAATAATAGACATCAAAGCTATTCCAACCAGCTTTAAGAAATTGATGATCTAACAAATATTACTTACATGGGAGCCAACTAAAGACAGAATACTTCGTAAATAAGTGATACCAAACAGATTATGATAATTGGTCGTAAAAATAAAAGCGACAAGGAGTTCGAAAAAATAATTAAATCATAAGTTATAAAAGGCATTCAAATACCACATAGTATCAAAGCTCCTACTACTTGTTCACTCATACCTCCTTAAGGTTATAGGTTTATTCAATTCTCTTCAAATTTTATGTGAAATAGCAACATTTTCTTTAAATGCGCACAGTTGATTTGCATAATCAGAGACGGAATAAATTTGTTACTTTCTTTCTTATATTGGTATAGAGCAATTAAATGAGTTATATATTATGATATAATGTGTGAATGTTGCAGGTGTTGGAGCTGGGTATTGTTGTTCATTCAGTAGTGATTGGACTTTCATTAGGAGCATCAAATAATACTTGTACAATTAAGCCATTAGTAGCGATTTTGTGCTTCAAACAAATGTTTGAAGGGATGGGACTTGGTGGTTGTATTCTTCAGGTGACCATATAAAATTAATTAGTGAACAATTAGATTTCGAATTAACATGCTTAATTGAATAACTAATTAACTAATATCTTTTAATGCTTGTACAGGCATAGTACAAGTTCTTTAAGAAATCAGTGATGGTGTTCTTCTTCTCAGTTACAACTCCATTTAGGATTGCTCTTGGCATTGCATTATCTAGTGTTTATAAAGAAAATAGCCCAAGATCACTAATTACGGTTGGATTATTAAACGCGTCGTCGGCTGGGTTGCTAATCTACATGGCTCTGGTGGACATTCCACCAAGCAGATTTCATGGGGCCTAAGTTGCAAGGTAGCATTAAGCTCTAGATCAAGGCCTACATTGATGTTCTACTTGGTGCTGGAGGGATGTCACTCATGGAAAAATGGGCTTGATATATCAACTTAATTTAATTAAGGTTGTTGTAATCATGCATTATTGCTTCTTTATAATTATCTTGTTTTTTTAGAAGAAAAAATTGAAGGTTGATAATCAACTTAAGTCTCTATCAAATAAATAAGAAATCCAAAATGTAATGTATTTTTTTTCCTCCAAAAGAAAATCCAAACTTGTGATTAACTATTTTAATTTGGAATATGCAGTACTAACTAATTTAATGGCCCAATGGGTTCGTATATATATACTAATACTTAATAAGCACTAATAAAACAACTTAATTTGAATTACAATTTTACACTTCAATTTTCGATTTCGCAAATCTCTCGCTAATATCTCAATTAGATATTATTTATCTTCTAATATTACTTATGTCATTAAAATTTATTGCATAATACTTTTATCTAATATGTTTTGGCAACCACAAAACAACTGAGCATGCAAGAAGAAAGCGAGAACAAAAACTTCTAAACCAAACAAAATACACAACAATAACTTAATAGATCAAGTGAAGAACACCAACAAATGCACATGATAGCCTAAGCCAGCATGAAATTTTTTTTTTGATTGTTACCTTGACGAACAGAGAGAGCGGAGCGGTAAGCAAGAAGCGACAGAGAGAGAGAGCAAGCAATGAAAGAGAAGCGATGAAGCGAAGATGACCGATGAGAGATCAGAGAGAGAGAACAGAGAGAGCGGTGACCGCCACTCACTTCACATAATTTCCCACTGAATGTGAAATCGGAGATATCCTTTGTAAAATCATGCAAGATACCTGATACATTTGAAGGACTTGATTGAGAAGTAAGCACTTCTGCTTGAAAAAACTTAAGGTCAAAATGCAAACCTTAACACCTAAGTCGTGTCCTGGGATCCATTGATCCAGCACGACTAGTAGTGATTTACCAACTGGTGTCGACAAGAAAAAAAATCAACAATGGAAACAGTGCAAGGAAACATGAAGTTACCAATATCGTTGATCAAGGAGACGGGTGACTTGAAGAAGATCACAGAGGATCAACGATGGAGAGATGGCAAATGCGAGGGCTCCGGCGTCGACAAGGGCAGCGGCGTTGATGGAGGCGAGAGCGGACGCGAGGGTTAGGGCTTAAACAGAAGAGAGCAGATAGAGAGAGAGCAGAGAGCGGTGACTGGAGAAAGAACGGAGAGCCGTGATCGACCAAGAGACGGAGAGACCAGAGAGAGAGAGTTAAGAGCCGATGAAGGAGACGAGAGACTTGTTGGGGGTTGGGGATTTGGGGGGCGGTGACCGGAGAGAGACGAAGAGACGAGATGATCAAAGAGCAGAGATATACGAGACAATCGAAGAGCAGATCGAAGAAGAAAAAATAGAGGAGACGATCGAAGAGCAGAGATAGATGAGACCGAGACCGAACTTATGGGATTTGGGGATTTTTTGGGGGGTGAGTGGGGTGGAGGGGGCACTCATCAAATCTCGAGATTTGATGAACGGTTATAAGAAAACAAAGTTTTGGTGGGAATGTTGGCGCCATTTTTAGAAACGGAATTTAACTCCGTCTCTATTTCGTCTATATTTTCGTCTCTGATTCGTCTCAATTCCATCTCTGAATTAGTCCATCTTAATTCCGTCTCTAACTACTTTTTTTAGCAACGGAACTTAATTTCGTTGCTAATTCTGTTTCTAAATTTCATTTTCCCTTGTAGTGTATCCTTCTAATGGATGGATTGTAGTGACAAGGGATTAGTATGATTTGAAGAGGCCATAGATCTATAACAAAGATTTTGCAAAAGTTCATTTTAGTATAAAGTAATACACTCTCACTAAATTAACAACCCACCTTAAAAAACTATGTTAATTAAAGGGACTAATATCCATGTTTCACCTAATTCCAAGATAGCTAAGGCTTGATGATTTAAATTAGGTTATTTAGGTAGGTACCAATTACTAATTACATCATATGTGACTTTTAGTTGTTTTTTTATGAGATTATGATATCTTATGTCTTAGCATGTTTTATCTCATCTTGTGCCTAAAGCCCAAAATCATTTTCATAGCTTTATCAAGTTTAACCATTTTAAACAGTAGAGTAATCGTTACTTAACTTGCCTCACCAAGATAACATAATACACTCTGGGAAGACATACCCAAATTAATGTGATTGAAGCCTTGACAAGTGTTTGAGAATGGATGGCACTTGACTAAAAACTTGGAATAGAGATTTTTTTATTAGTGATCATAAATCAAACAAGAAAAATATCATATATTACAATGCATGTAATAAACATTTTTAATTAACTCAGGCTAACCTTTAAAAAAGTCAATGAATTTTACTAATATTGACTATCATACGAATTTCCTTGCGCTACTAAACAAGTTAGACAACAAATTCATGTTTCGAAAATTAAAAATCACCTAAAATTTCTCGTTATTTTAGTCAATCCAATTAACCAAAATTGCCCATTATTTTAATTCTAAAAAACACTAATAAACATTTTTAATTAACTCGGGCTAACCTTTAACTTAATATCTTATCATAATCCAATTAGAATTTAAGATACTTTGAATCCTTATCAATTAGAATTTGTTATATATTGCACATATCTTATAGGATTTGTAATTCTTATATGATTACAATTTATCTCATATCTAACAGAAATATATTAACGGATAACAAAAATAAGATATGTGATCAAAATCAATTTCGATTCTTATTCATACGAATCAAGCAATTCAATTAAGAAATGAAATATTAATCATGCATTCAACACCAGAATCATAATAAATTAATCATATTAACCAAATCATGATTTCTATCATGGAGACAAACATGATTATTGAACAAAAATGAAATATGTATTTAATAGCAGAATCATATTAACCTGAACATGACTTATACCATGTGAACATACAAAATCCACATCGTTCAATATTAAAATATATGTTAATCGAAAGATTCTAATCATGAATTCTATCATTAAATTAAATCATGCATATGTATCAATATACATGAATTAATAACATGCTTTAAAATCAATTCTATATAATAATTACACTGAACCTCTACGTATATCATATATAATGTATATCATATATACATTAATCAAGATAATGTTTTCATACATATATTATATATACATCGGAGAAAACATGCAAACGTTTAATAAAATCGAGCCTATGGCTCTAATACCACTTTTATCTGGTATATTTCTCGTAATGCATATTACGATATCCGAAAATGTCCAAAATTTGAAAATTTATTATATAGCCTAATCTATGGGTAGTTTTTAATTTTGAATCACAATTTGGAGTCAAAATTAGAATCCGAACATCTGAAGATATTGTTCGAAGAGATTTCGAGGTTTTTGGGTCGAGATTGGACTGAAAATACAATAAAATCATAAAATATCTCTTCTTATAGAAAAAACTGAACATGATACAACACAGATGGTTGGAGTTCTAAAAGGACTACAAATTTCTCTAGAGTATCACCCATAAAAATTTAATGTAGTTGCAGATGCGCTGAATAGGATATCGACTGGAGATACTAAGATTCTCATATATTATATGACGCTTAAGTATGGATTACTCGAGGCGGTGCGATGATGAGTTAGTCGGATATTCCTACAGACACTCGGGTGATGATATGTCCACATGTGAGGCTATAGACAATGTCTACACATAGAGTGTCAAAGGGTTAGAGAGCTGACATCTTATACCTGAGATTCTGTAAGTTAGCTCAAAGTGTTGATTGTATGTAATGGACAGAGATGACGGATCGGTGTCTGAGAGTCAGAGACAAATTTTAAATACCATTTGTGGCAAATCGTAGATACCATTAGTGGCAAAGCTAATAAATGAGCTTATTTAGGATTCATACCATTCTCAGTTCACCATTCATCTAGGAAGGATCAAGATGTACTATGACATAAGGAGACATTTCCGGTGGCTTGAGATGAAGGCGGATGTATATTAGTTTATCAAGATCTGTTGGATATCTCTACAGCTAAAGGTTGAGCATCGTAGACTAGGATGATTATTGCAGCCACTAACCATTCTACGATATAAGTAGGAAGACATAGCTATAGATTTTATCATGGGACTACCAAGGACTAGCAGACGACACAATTCCATTTAGGTGATTATGGATAGATTGACAAAATTTGCCTATTTCCTAGCAGTCATAGCTCATTACATATTTAACCAATTGAGTGTATTATTTGAAAGAAATATTATTAGGTTACATGGGGTATCATTAACTATGTCAAATAGAGATGTTATATATACGTCTAGGATGTAGCGAAGTATACAGAAGTAGTATAGTTCATTCCTACAATTCAGCATAGCTTTTCACTCTTAGATTGATGGGCATATTAAGACTTTGATTCAGGTTCTTGAAGATATGTTTAGGGCTTGTGTACTTGAGTTAAGCGGATCTTGGGTAAAGTACCTATCGTTATGTGAGTTTGCATACAACAACGGTTATCGAGCTAGCATTGAGATTGTGCATTTTAGGCGATATATGGTAGACCATGTTGCTCGCCATCGTGTTAGGCTGAGTGATTTCAGCCACAACTATAATGGATCAATTGTAATAATTGTGCGACCAACTTACGTTGATTACGGATATCGTCCTTAGGGAAAGGTGTCTACACTCAGTATGTACCTAGCTAAGATTACTAAATTGCTAAGAAAACCATTTTTAAATTAGTTTTATAACTAAACTAAACTAATCTAATAAATCAATGCAAATTACTTTAACTCTTATATTAAGAATATCTTAGTTCACAATTTCACCTAAGTAATTAAACACTATGCTTTTCAACTCACTTTCTCATCTTTATTATGTGTATGCAATGCCTAATTAGAATAGAAAGATTTCCTTCAAACCTACTTCACCCCATTGTCATGACGAGAAAATTCCAATGTGCAAACTAAAATTCCACCTATCGTTGTGAATAACGTAAGATCCACATTGCTTTAGTGTTCCAAATATTTAGATTCATCACAAATTAAGTTTATTATATGTGCCTCCCTAATCAACAACTATAACTTGATGTTGTATATTTTATGGTTGTACTGTCCATATCAAGTTTAAAAGCTTCAATGGTCATTATAACCTTTAAAACTTAATAGCAACAAACACATGATCAAGATGTTTGTAGCATTATGCTCTAAATCATCCATTGCATTTTTTATCTTTAAATTCTATTCATATTTATAGCATAACATTCATAGCATAGGATCCATTGATCCCTAAAAGGAATAGACTACTCACACTTCATTGAAACAAACATGCACACAATGGTATTCCTTGAATTAAATATATAATCAACCAAATTCAATTAAATCAATAATAACAATACCCGAATCACCACACGTGAGTCTTCTATGTCTTCTCTCCCCAAATTTTCTTAATACTCAGGAATAAAATAAACCTATGCTAAATTATGTTAATGGTGGCTAATCTATGGTAATTGGTGAGGTTTCCATTATCTAATATCTATTTATACTTCTTAAACACGTTTAAAAATAATTAAAAACCATATTTGACAATTTCACCTGAAATAGAACTCTGCTGTCAAATTCCAAAAATTTTAAATTGGAAATTATGGCTAATCCACGAGTAAGGGAGCCTAATTATGGTTTTGACCTCGAGTTGGAAGCTAAAATATCGGTGAATTAGAGATTCATAATTAATTTTATTATTTTATGGTGTTTTCCTAGTGTTGCATATTATATATTATGTTATTTTGCGAAATTCAATTCAGTGTTTTACATGATTTTGTCTCAAAATATGTGTCAAGACAGGTGATGAGATATTCAAAATGTTGAGTTGAATATTTTCATCGAATTTCATGATGAATAGTTGAGTTTAAATTTAAAAATTAGAGTGTTAGACATTTATTGAATTTAATGAGGTGACGTAGGTCCCATGTCTCGAAATGCATCCTAAGACGAGTTGTTTGAGAGTTTTGGAGTGATTGGTTAAATTTTGCCAATTTTTGGCGAAATTGTGGTATTTTTCGGGGATTTTTTTAGATATAAATTAAAAATATAAACACAAGATTAAATAAATGATTAATAAATTAGTGGGTGTTTAGTGACACGTGGGTCGAGGGTGACACGCGTGGGACATGCAATAGTGTGCACGTCCAATGATCGTTGTAGGTGAAAGCGATGAATTTTTTGATGTGAAAATACATAGGAAAATATAAATTTGTATATATATATATATATATATATATAAGTTACATATATAAATAAATGGATCCTATAGTTGTAGAGTAAATAAAAACGTACATTGAATGGGCCTCGAGATGTGTGTGGCGCGAGTGTCGAGAATATGAAATGAGGTGGTATGGTGGTAGTGGCGTGAATATCTGTGATGCCTCGAGATGCACGCTGCCCAATTTTCAAGGAAGGCATTTAATTTAAATTATATTTTTGTTGAGCCTCGAGTTTCATTCCACACAGATCTCGAAAAAAAAATTATTATCAACAAAATGCAAGGCGATTAAGTTTCATGAGTTAGTAGTGGTTGTTGGATTGATCTCAAGATATGTAAATACGTATCTCGAGGAAATTTGATTTTAAAATAAAACATTAAGTCTGCCTCGAGATTCATATGGTACGAATGTTGAGGAAATTATATATATCATTTTCCCGAAATCAACCTCTCTTTTCGAACGGGGGGAGAAAAAAAATGCAGAGGGAGAGAGGAGAAACGAGAGAGAGAGAGAGAGAGAAGATCGAGAGCGAGAGGGAGAAGGAAACCAAGGTGAGCTTTTAGGTTGTTGTAGGTTGTTGTAGGTTGTTGTTTGTTGTTGTTGTTGGTTTATTCTAATGGCGAATCTTGTTTTTGGGCGTTGTTGTTGTTGTTGTTGTTGTTGTTGTTGTTGTTGTTGGTTGGTTGTTATTGTTTTGATTGATTATAGATGTCAAGAGCAAGAAAAAGTAGGGGAGAGACTTTTGTGATCAATCCCCTGGTTATTATGGGGTCTTGCTATTGCCAGACCCGATTAAAAAAATCCTCGAGATTTTTGGAATTTTCTCATGGATTTTTCTCCGGTATATTTCTCGTAATGCATATTACGATATCCGAAAATGTCCAAAATTTGAAAAATTATTATATAGCCTAATCTAGGGCAGTTTTTAATTTTGAATCACAATTTGGAGTTTAAATTAGAATTCGAACATCTAAAGACATGGTTCGAAGAGATTTCGAGGTTTTCGGGTCGAGATTGGACTGAAAATACAATGAAACCATAAAATTTATATGTAAGCCTAGACAAAGTGATTTTCGATGTCGAACAATAATTGAGTCAAATGGAATTCGACCATCGAATAATTTATTTTGGAGATATGGGGTTTAGGGACGTGATTCAGACGGTTTAAGTGAAATTAATTGGGAAATAGTTGTGAAGTTGTTATAGAAGCTTACAGGACTTATAAATGAATTGTAGGACCTGGAGTTGGAACTTCATATAGACTAGTTGACCGACTGGGAGCGCAAGGAGGCATTGGTATCGCTGTTATAAGGTTAAGTAAATCCCATGGTAACTTTTAAATTGTATGAATATAATTTTGTATATATTGCATTGATCCTTGAATTGCATTTTCGTTGTATATGCATACACAGTTTGGGAGGGTAAGGCGTTAGGAGTCTCCTTATATAGTCTATATCGAGTTTATAGGACACTATATTATGCTTGAAGGGATGGAGTTACTGATACTTTGCATCACGTGGTTATCATGAGATCACGTTGAACCAGATCATACTCCTATAGTCTAGAGGAACATGACTCATTTGGTTATTCTCCCCGTGTTTGAGTCTTTATTACAGTTTCCTTACAACTTTTAGAGACGTCGTCTGATTGTAGTTGGATAATAGAAATGGGATGGATTCACGGTTGTATTCAAATTCCTTGGATTATATTATTATTTAAATTCCTTAAATTATTATGCATTTGGTTACTAGAGGTGTACTGGATAGTATGGGATTTACTTAATCTGACATTATCGAATTTTTATAATTGGGTAATGATAGGTTTTGGCGACGACAAGGAAAAGGAAGAGCTTTCTAATTATTATGGTTTGTTAAGTTTCTCTCTCTATGTATGCATTATTTTTTTAATATAAAATATTGTATAAATGGGTTTTTTTGTTCTAGTGAGATTAGGATACCTTTTGAAAATGTTAAATGATTTTAAGAAGGATTGGAATTGAATTTATGGTTTTAAGACGGATTGGAATGTCGTGGAGATATAAGGTAATGATGGTTTAAACATTTTGAGAACTTCAGATAAGTTAGAATGATTAAATAATTTTATAAATGCAATATATACTATTTTGGGGTGGATTGTGAGTCCTTGGGCATTTCCACCATGTTTAGCAGGTTTGTAGAAGATTTATGAAGGTTGGAATTTTCGGTGTAAGCTTAGAAATAGAGGAGTGCAGGCAAAAATCTTTTACGAATTTTTTAGGATTATATAATTAATCTTTACTGATTTTGAGGTACAAGATTTGTTTTAGAATCCCTTTGTGGTTGAGTTAGAATAATATTTGATTAATACTCTGATAAAATTTTAATTATTTATTGATGATGAGGTTAAGGCTGTCAGGTTATAAGTGGATTAAGGTAATCTAGGCGGTCAGATGCCTAATTAAGTGGGTTCTGACATCCGCTTTCTATTTTCTTCTCAACTCAGCAATATCACCTAAGTCTTGGCGTTGTGTGTACAATCCAATGGCGACTCCACTGTGTCGGTATCCTTATGTGCAAATTCTCCATTCAGTGGTCTGGCGATGTCCCTGTCTATCCTCGATGCTATCGCTTGACCTCCACAGCACCATGATTGCACCAACCATCTATCTCATTTTCTTTACTTGTCTTAATCTCCTACACCGTCCATTGACTCCCACACTGTGCCTTCATCTCCTACAGAGCCAAAACTGCTTAGCCACTGCTCCAAACTGATTTTGGTATGTATTAACTTTGTTCCTTCTCGAATTCACTCATTTCCTTTATGCCTTGTGCACTTGAAAATAATAAAACACCTTCGATTTGAGCTCATATAGGGATATTTGTACTAAATATGATACTAAACTATATATAACTATAAATAATCACTTATCAAATTCCCCCAAACTTAGGATTTTGCACATCCTGAGCAAAAGTGTATTTTACTAAGTATTCTAACTACTCCTATTACCTAGTTCATATTTATTTTACATCGTTCATGGAGTATCCTTTAACTCAACTAAATTCCAAGTTAATAATCCACTCAAGAGTTTTTCTTTTCAAATATTATATTTTCAAGATATATGGCTTTAACAACACATACAATTCACTTTCGAAATACCAAAGTAGATCACAATCAAAACCATCACTACTCACAAGTTTGTTTCACCTTGAGACTCAAGTAGCAAGTGTATAATCTCATGATTTCTCATTAAGCCTTGGAATTCACAAATAAGCATAGATTAAACTAGTTTTTAATAGACTTTATCACTTCAAGAGCTTATAGGACTTAACATAGTTGGAAAGAAAACTTAATCAAGCTATTAGCACTCGAGCTAAATCCTTATTCGAAGAGTTTTATTCTAACTACCACCTTCTTTTCTTTATTTTTATCTCTCTTATATTTACTTCTTATCCTCTTATTTATTTATTTGTGCAATCCCTGCTCCTTCTCCTATGGACTCTAATTTTTTTCTATTTTTCCAACCATCAAGTTCTCTTCTCCATTTCTTATAGAACTTGTGGGATTCTCTATTTTTTATTTTTATTTAAAACTCTTATTAACACTTCTCACTTATACTTTATCAAGCAAGTCTCAACTCTACCTTTTCATTAAAAATGCCTACTTTTTCCCTTTTTATCACTAAGTCATTATTTACTTTTTATACTCATGTAAGATTCACACTTATTATAGAATTCTTTAGAGATCTAGCTTTTTCACAAAAAGTGTTCTATTAATCTCCTTGCTTTTGTTTCAAGTTCATGGTCTTCACTAACTCTAGGTTTATAATCATGAAATCATACCGTTGTTTGCTATATTTCATTATTTTCTTTTAAAGATTTATAAATACTCTCTTAAGTTTAATATTAACAAACACTTGCATTTTACTCACCCTTAATTAAAGGCATGAAAATGCAAATGAACTACTTATTCATTACATATTTCTATATATAACCTAATCTGTACTACATAAACATTCAAATATTAAGTAAATGAAATATAAATACACTACAATGTTTTCTTTTTCACCTGCTTCAAAAATAGAATTTAAATGATCATAGTTGCAATGTTTGTCCTTATTTTTTTTTTTTTTTTTTTTTGCCACTTCTTATAGTGTAGTGTAGTGTTGATGCCCCCAAACTTAAACTAAACCTTAACCTCAAGGTTTAAAAATAAGCCAGAAACATGAAAATACTAAAACATAAACATAATAATAATAACACAGGATATTAATAATAAACTATACATAGAATTGAAACAACTAAATAAGTAACAAAATATCTTAAATTTAAAGTGAATCAGTATCAATGTATCTTTCATATCCCCGAGGACTAAAGAAATCCTAAAACTTTGACATGAAAATTCCGTATGATCATCATTATATGCATCATCAACCTCCAACATAGGATGGTGTCAATAGATGCTCCAGCCTCCTGCTCTACACCACATTTGGGTCAAATATTTAGTTTGGTGTTGCTAGAATGCCAAAAAAACCTATTAGTAGGTTTCATACATCCGCTCCTCTCATATCTAGCTACGTTCCTCGTTGATAGGCAAACAACATGAAGTTCTGCTACCTATTCAGTCATTCTTGCATTATTCTCTGTCTATAATACTCATATCTCAATAGGGCTTTATGATATTGAGCCATATCCTCTTGGTATTGTCTCCTTATCTAAGAAATCTACAACCTCTGTTGTCGTGAAGCTAAGTCCTTTAGTGGTGGTACTGGTGGCTGTGGTAGATGAGGTGATGGAAAGACTTCAGGACCATCCAAGTCCTATTCTCCAATAAATGGATCTAAAAACTCATACCCCTCAGCGAATTCCCTGCTAGTTTGGCTCCTTCTCCATATCATTCGTTTTCCAGTTATTAGGCTAACTATGTTGCTTCTGTTGTTGTTGTTGGGTGATCTTATTGCTACTTGGCCAACAACTCAGCCTTGAGTTTATTGCCCTCAGCTCTTTCCCTCTCATTCTTGGAGTCTTGGTAATTAGGTGGTGATTTTAGTGTAAGCATAAATGCCTCATCCATAGTCATTTTGGCCTTAATATCAAATTCTTCATCTCTAATTAGTCGCACTCTAGCCTTTAAGCAAATCTGAGTGATCAAAATCAGAAATAACAATTTATTGTCTCTCTATGACATGATGGACTCCTCAGATTATTGTAGATGATCTCGCTGACATTGATCTCCCCATTTTTTGTGATCTCATATAAACAAGCTACCTTTGGCTTGTTGATCTCGCCCTTCCGAATGGTGGAATATAGAGAAGCAACAAGGAAATGTTGCCACATTCAATAGACTTTTTCACACTCCCCTTCTTGATGTGATTCAGCACTTTCTCATCTCCCATTACCCAGCCTTGTTGTCCTTGGACAACCAATGCTTATTATATTGCTCTAAAAGAGTATAGGTTATAGGGTTTCTCATATAGATTATCCAGAGAACTTGGGTCGGCTCAAACTATACTCAAATGCTACAACCCATAGATGTTATTAATTTCATACACATTAAAAGGGACAGACACCCCTCTCACCTCATTGGGTCACCTTTCTTAGTAAGTTTAGCATTAGCATAAAATTCATATACTATTTCACTTACTCTTATTACTTTATTCTAGCTATAATCTTGAGTCGATTGCTCGTAATTTTGTTGTCTAATAAATTTATTCTCTCATTTATCATACTTAGATATCAAGTTAATACCTCTCTCATAAATGAACTCCCTATACTCAATCACCTTATATTAATCTTTGGCATTTCTACTAATAAAGTACTTCAACTTAAATAGCCTAAGTTCCTCCTCATTGGGATCTCTCGAGGTTGATGCCTCAAAATCATTTGCTTTCACTTGATTTACTTGACTTGCTTGCTTCCTTATCCTCGGTATCTTCTTCAAATTTCACAAAACAATGAAACAATGCAACTAGCAATATGGGTCTTGAAATCACCTAAAATCAACATTTATAGTATATGGATCATTCACATGCCAAATAATACAATAGACATAAAATAGGTCTCCATAAGTCATATTGATACTTAATATTCACACAACTTGAAAATCCTATCTAACAACCTCATATCCATAATTCATGCAATTTCATCAAAATTTCTCATAATTTCAAAGCATAACTTATAAAATTTTAAATTTACCACAATGTCGGACAAATTTCCATTATAGAACACTCCTCCAAGCCTCTATAAATCCAAGTCCTCTCACTTTGCTAACAAACTAGAAACCCTTGTGCTCCTTGAAACCAAACTCCCAAACTTAAGACATAGCTTTCACTTTGTGCAAATCAACAATGCACTCTCTTTTTTACTATCACTAGGAACTCTTTTTCCTCACTTAGAAATGATCAATCGTGGGTTCTAGAAGGATGTATGCTTGGTTGGTTTTGTTTGGATTTGGATGCAAATGTGAATAACATGGTGAAAGTGGGTCTAAAACCTATTCCACGATAATGGCGTCATGCCTTATAAGGCACGGCTCCTTGACAACACCATGATAGCGTCAACACCTCTAAGAGATTCTTATGCACACTGCATGGTACCCTGCTGGCATCGTGCCTAGTACCCATGGTGCCTTATGTTAAAACACACAAAGTTGCCCTATCTGTCCACGTGATTTGCATGTATTTTCATTAATTCCTATTTGGCCCTTTTCCGACTTTGTATATCACTTAATATTATGTTGTAATTACGTGAACTCTTCGCTCTTCTACACTTTTTACTGAGTATATCGAGACATTTCCATTCCGATGAATTGTCACCTAGCAAATGGTCTTTCCTGCACATTTAACACAAATTTCAAAAGTTAAAAACTATTACGTGTGAATTGTCCTTAACTAAACTAAATAACTAAATACTACTTGACTAACAAACTGAAATTTAAAAACCCATGGGCTGCCTCCCAGTAGCTCTTCGTTTAACGTCATTAGCTTGACATATTTTTGGTCATTTAGTCTAAGACTAAATCAAGATACTCCAATTGTATATCGGAGATAATAATGTCATTTCCATTTGGATGTACTTCTCCAACAACAAAGACTATCTTCTCTACATCATCGTCTTCTTCAATACTTTGATATTTTTCTTCTTTTTATACAAGTTTACAGTGACAGTGTTCAAGAATGGTTGCCCAAGTGTCATAGCCATATCATCTTCCATGTTGTGATCAATGACCTCAAAATCCTTAATGAATGTGAATTTTCCTACTTTAACATGCACATTCAAGACTCTTTCTATAGTTGGTCTCAACTTGTCGTCAACTACTTGTAAATTTGTTATATCACGACAATTGATTTTCAAATCAATGTGCAATGTGTCCATTATTAGCATGACATTGACTAAGGCTCCTACATTACACAAGAAATTTCTAAACTGGTGCCCATTAATGTTTATTGGTATGCATATTTCTCCGAGATCTCTCCTCTTGATTGGTTGAAGTCTCGGTATGAACTTGAATTTGGTTCCGGATTCCTTAGAACTACCTATGATATTTCCTTTATGTGCTTCTTCAGAAGGTCCTTCATCTTTTTGCTTACCTCTCCTTAATTCTTCCCCTTCTTGTTATTCTTCAAAGCATTGTTTCTTTATTGCCTAAATCCTTTGAGTTCATCTTGCCGTACTTATGTTTTGTTCTCATACATCACTTCATGTTTTTCATAGTCAAAGTGTTAACTATTTTTGGATTGTACATCACTTGCTCTTGTCTTAGCTCATTCATTACCGTAGTGCTAATCATTTGAATAACACTAACATTCTCGGAAACTATCCTTCCTTCCTTGAATTCAAAGTAATGGCTAACTGACTAATCTGTCTTTTAAGGTTCTTAATGGATTGTGATCTCTCATCATCCATCCTCTTCATAGCTTGCTTCACTCCTTCCATCTCTTTTTCGTGCTTCTTATAGCATTCCCTATTGCTCATGTCCATAGGTGTGCAAGAGTTTCTTCATTGACTCCATTAACTTAAATGAATTCATTTATTTACTTTGCCCTAGCTTCCCCTGTTGGACTTTTTGATCAAAGCCTAGAGGTAGCTTTAATATGTGATTAGGATTTCCATATGAGAAGTTGGAGTTGTTGTTGTATCCTTGATAAAACCTTTGAGGAGCCATTCCTCTCAGCCTGAAGTTATTTCCAAACCATTGGTTGTTCATAAAGTTTACATCTTCATATTCCATTCCCTGTTGCACGTCCATTTGATTAATCACCATGGCTTGGTGATTAATGAGTTGTTGTATCGATTGCACTTGTAGACCTTATTGTCCCATTTGAAGTTTTGTCATTTGATTGATCAGGCTAGATAGTTGTGCTATAATCGCAGCTTAGGAATCAATCTTATATACGCACATTGGTTTCCTTACTATGGAACGAGTACTAACTGTATAATTTTAAGACATAAGATCTAGGAGATCTAATACTCTATCATTATCCTTAGTTAGTAGAGAACCACCCGCTGTGGCATCTATTAATGTTCTTTTGCTATAGTTCATCCCATAGTAAGAAGTCCGGAGTTGTGTCGATTTCACATATCGATGTGGACATCTCCTCAGCATCTCCATGAATCATTCCCAAGCCTCGATAAGAGATTTGGCATTTTTCTACTTGAATTGATTGACTTCCAGCTTCCTTTCACTGACCTTCACTTGGGGAAAGAATTTGTTTAGGAATCTTTCATTGATTTATGCTCATGAGGTCATATTCCCTACATTTAGTCCTTAGAACTAGGATTTGGCTTTTCCGCCCAATGAGAATGGGAAGTCTCATATTGATCACCTATTTTGTAACTCTGATAATGTGCACGGTGTCGCAGTTCTCCAAAAAACTCTCTACATGTGCAACTAGATCTTCATTCCTTAGCCTATTAAACAAGCTATTTTCGACCATGTTGATTAGAGATGTCTTAGTTCAAACTCGGTGGTTTGGTGGAAGCCTCGTCACTCCATTATAAGTCACTTGAACTTCTAGCTTGAAGTAGTCATGAATACATCTATAAACATTGTAATTCCTAAAAAAAATGATTAAATTATGGTTAAAAAATGTAATCCAAAGTCAAACCTATAGAACTCGGTACTCCAATCCTCAAATGAACGTCAAACGTAGCATATCACCTGTAAAAATAAAGAGACCAAATTAAAGTGTTATTAAAAATATAAAAAAAACTAAAACTAAAACTAAAATAAATGCAAGAAATAAATAAAATAAAATAAAAATGAAGCTGGGTTGCCTCCCAATAAGCCGTATTTCTTTTAAGTTTATAGCTAGAATTGGCGTGATTGATCACGTTATGCCCTCTCCTTTAGAGATGTCAACAACAAATGGCCATCTATGTATTTGGGCAATGAAGCATACACGCTCTCTTTCAGATTTAGGAGCTCATTTAGGACTTCCAAATTGACCATAATTATGGGAGTAGGAGGAGTACATCGCAGGGTTGCCTGAATACATGTTGAGAGCAAGGGACAAGATAGGCAAAATAAAAATAAAAAACCATAGAAAGAAAAATACCAATACCGAGCAATGGTGCCAAAACTTGACGCTCGCCGAACGCGTCAATAAAGTAAAGTTTCCTAAACCAACTATTTTGTAGAATAGTGGCAAAGGGTCGATCACACAGAGATTGGTAGTCTTTCTTAGGTTAAAAACAACAAAAAAAGAAAATCGGGGGTTTTAAAATAAGTATTAATTTAACTAACTAATCTAACTTAACTAAATAAAATAAAACAAATAAACTAATTTTCAAAACAATTAATAAATACCTAAGTAACTCCTAGGTAGGGCTGGCAATTTGGGTCATGAAACGTTTAGCACGACACGACACGACACGGTGTTAAACATGTCGTGGGTTTGGCAAAAGTGTATGTGGGTCATAAACAGGTTAACCTGTTTATACACGGTACATAAACGAGTCGTTAACGTGTTAACCGTGTGACTCGTTTATGACTCGAATAATTATATACATATATATAACTTATAATTTACATATAATTAATCACATATAAAATATAAATACAACTTTTTATTTCTCTTCTACCCTTTTCAAAACCCTAACATACTAACACAACCACAACCCATTTCCCTACTCTTCTAGTCTTCCACGGTTCCACCACACCAACACTGCAGATCTTCTTCTTCCACGGTTCTACCCTCTTCGCCTCTCGCTCTTCCGCCATCTCCGCCATCTCATCATCCGCCTCCTCTCCGCCTCTTCTCGCCATCTCTGCCTCGATCTCCGTCTCCATCCTCTCCGCCTCTCGCCATCTCCGCCCGCCTCGCCTCTGCCTCTCGCCATCTCGCCTCTCGATCTCGCCATCCTCTCGCCTCGATCTCCGTCTCCATCCTCTCCGCCTCTCGCTTTCGCCATCTCCGCCTCCGCCTCCTCCGCCTCTCGCCTCCGCCATCTCTGCGCTTTGATCTCCGTCTCCATCCTCTGCCATCTCTTCTCCTCGCCGATCTCGTCTCCATCTCTCGCTCTCGATCTCCGTCTCCATCTCTTCGCCTTTCTGCTCTTCGCCATCTCGCCTCCATCCGCCGCTCCGCTCTCGCCATCTCTCGCCTCGATCTCCGTCTCCATCCGCTCCGCCTCGCCATCTCGCCATCTCCGATCTCCTCCGATCTCCGCCTCCATCTCCCCTCCGCCTCTACCATCTCCGCCTCCGATCTCCGCCTCCATCCGCCCTCGCCTCTCGCCATCTCGCCTCCGATCTCGCCTCCATCCACGGGTTGTTTGTATTAATTTTGTATTTTATGTTGTTTGTATTAATTTTGTATTTTTGTAGTGAAATATCATTCATGTTTAATAGGTTGATAAACATGTTAAACATGTACACAAATGAGTCGAGTTAGCGAGTTAAACATGACTGTTTAATAAACGTGTTAAACGTGTTATATACAGGTTACCTGTTTATTAAACGTGTCGTGTGTCGTGTTTGCAAATGGTGACTCGTTTAATAAACGTGTCGTGTGCGGGTTTAGGATAATTATGACACGACACGTTTACGACACGACACGTTTACGACTCGCTGACACGAATTGCCAGCCCTACTCCTAGGTCTACAGCTCGACAAATCAAGATCAAGATCCAATGGCAATCATGGTCTTCAATCTTTCTCAAAAAGTCATTAATTTATATTCTCCTATATTAGCTATAGAAAATCTACATCCGCCAGAAATTCCTCGTTCCCCTAATCTCGATAGCCAGGACATCCACCACTAGCTAGTTCCCTAATTAATGTATATCCCTAGACATCCGCCATTCGGGTTTAACACACTAACCGCAGTAATATGAGTCTGTGTGAACACTAATCATAAATAACCGAGTCGCATCCGCTCCCGATTTAACCTAGGTTCAATTTTTGCACACTAAAGAATCAAAAGGATTTTATGGCAAATGGGTGAGTGTTCGTCACTTTATTGGTCCAAAAGCAAAATTACACGGATACTAATGGTCCAAATAACTGTAGATTGTCCACCTAAAAGCATGCATCGGCCTATACATACCCTAGATCTAAACTGTAATCCTTAAAAGCAACACAAATGAAATAGAAGAATTTAAACTAAATTAAATAATAAAAAGATCTCACATAATATGCATGAGTTCATGATCCCGACTTGTTTCCTCTCCGTCCTAGGCAATGAGTTAATTAGCCGAACATCATCGTCGAAGAAAGTCGATGACAAAACAATAATAGTCGGTGATTAAAAATAATAAATCCTAAGTTCTAAAAATTGGTCTCGAGAGGTGAGAGAAACTGATTTTGGGGGTTGGGGAGGTGACTCATGCACCGAGATGAGCATCATATGGCTACTTTTGGGCTTGAAATCATATTTTGCCACGTGTCGCTATATGATTGCACCGCTTGATTAGAACCGGCTGATGTCGCAGCAAGGGATTGGATGGTTCGCTGGACATGACATGCTTGGTTGGTGACATTCTTACACACGTCATGCCTGGAGGCGGTGAAGAATCTCGTGCACGACTCGATGAAAATGTGGGAGACGGTGTTGACGCGCATCCAGAGGACATACTGATGGAGGCTGAAGCGAGTGAGAAGAAATGGTTTGTGACGTGATGATGGTGAGATGCCACGTGGCTACATGGGATTTGTCGACATTGCTTGCATGACGTGCTTGGAGAGGGTAAGAATGCGCCACGTGGCAGCAAGAGAGAAGAATTGGTGTGTATCGTTGTCAAGATGCTGACCACCACTAGAGGGCTGCCACATGTCCCATGAAAGCCAATGGCATGTTGCCTCGTGTCAATTGATCTGTTGATCCTCTATTCTACCCGCGTAACTCAAGCCAAAATTGTCCGGCATCCGATCACTGCAAGTAAATACTCCATTTTTAGTATTTTTTCACCACGAATTCAACCGCGGACTCCATTTCACCTAAAAATGATCAAAATATATAATTAAATATATATATATATATATATATATATATATATCTATTTGAGACTTTGAATAACTAAATGTACTAAAATAAAGTACTAAATAACTATAAATACCGACTTATCACCTATCCTTGGCAACGATGCCAAAGACTTGATTGCAACTGCAATTATAATGACCAATTGTAGTAATAGTATGATCAACTTATATTGATTACAGAAACGTCCTTAGGGAAAGGTGTTTGCAATTAGTACGTACCTAGCTAAAATTACTAAATTTCTAAGGAAATCCTTTTTTAATTGGTTTTATAACTAAAGTAAACTAATCTAACAAATCAATGCAAATTACTTTAACTCTTATTCAAAGAATATTTGAGTTCACAACTTCACCTATGTAATGAAATATTATGCTTTTCAACTCACTTTATCGTCTTTATTATGTGTATGCCTAATTAGAATAGAAAGCTTTCTTTCAAATCCACTTCAACCCACTGTCATGATGAAAAAGATTCTAATGTCTAAACTAGAATCCACCTATGAGTGCGAATAATGTAAGCTTCATATTGCTTTAATGTTCCAAATCATTAGATTTATAACCAATTAAGTATACTATCCATGCATCCCTAATCTACAACTAGCGCTCGATGTTGTATATTTTACGGTTGTACCGTCCATATTTGGCTTAAAAGCTTCAATAGCCATAATAAAAGCTTCAATGGCCATAATAAATTCTAAAATCTAAAATCAACAAATACATGATCAAGATGTTCATAGCATTACGCTTAGAATCAATAAAAATTCTAACTATTGCATTTTTATAATTACAATCTATTCATATTTATAGCATAACATTCATACCATAGGATCCATTAATCCCTAAGATTAATAACTACTCACACTTCATTGAAACAAATATGAATATTGTGGTATTCATTGAAATAAGAGATATAATGAAATAAGTTCAATTAAGTCAATAATAAAAATAATTGGATCACCACATGTGATTCTTTGATGTCTTCTTTACAAATCTTCTTAATACTTAAGAATGAAGTAAACCTATGCTAAACTATGTTAATGGTGGCTAATCTATGGTAATTGGTATTTTACTACATTCTAGTATCTATTTACACTCCCTAAAAAGTTTAAAAACAATTAGAAACCCTACTTGACAAAATCACTTGAAATAGAACTTTACTTTCTATTTTCTTCTCAACTCGGTGTTGTCACTTAAGTCCCAGCGATGTGTGTACACTCCCATGACATTGCCACTACGTCAGTCTCTTTATGTGTAAATTCTCCATTCAATGATCTTGTTGTTGTCCATGTCTATACCCGGCGCCATCCCTTGACCTCTATAGTGCCATGACTGCATTGACCATCCTGTCTCATTTTCTTCACTTGCCTTGCTCTCCCACGTTGTGCATTCAACTCCCATGTTGTGCCTTCATCTCCTACAGCACCAACACTAGTTAGCCACGGCTCCAAACCTACTTCGGTGTGTTTTAGCTCCCTTTCTTCTCAAATTCACTCATTACCTTCCATTATGCCTTGTGAACCTTTAAATTTGTAAACTACATCAATTCGAGTTTAAGGATATTTATACTAAATATGATACTAAACTAACCCTATATATAAGTCTAAATAATCACTTACCAATGTCCCAAAGGATCGAGAGTTTATGGGACCTAAAATTGTTGTTGGTCACACAAAGAATGTACAACAGATTTATCAGAGTCTTAAAGGGGCCCAAGAGAGGCAAAAAATGTATACAAACACATATCGCAACAATCTTATGTATAATAAGGGAGCCTTTGTGTATTTGAAGGTTTCTCTTTGAAAAGGTTTTCACCGATTTGGATTGAAAGGAAAGTTGGGACTGAGATTCATCAGGGCCTTTCGAGATCAAGAGACAAGTCGGGAAAGTGGCGCATGAGCTTGATGTCAAGGATTCATCCAGTTTTCACATTTTTATGCTTCGACTAGCTAATCAAAGGCAAGCGAATGACCGATAGTTGACTTGAGCCAGATTGACCTGAGTGAGGATGTTACTTATGAGAACGGCCTATACAGATCTTATACAAGAAGGTATAACAGTTGAGAGGCAAGTATATCCCGAAGGTGTTAGTCAAGTGGTAGTTCCATGATGACTCAAAACTCACTTGGGAGCGTGAAGACTATATGTTAGATAGGTTTTCGTACATTTTTTGGTATGGTATAACTTTAACATGGATTTTGATTTCGATGATGAAATCCCCATTGGTTGGGAAGATTTGTCTCATCCTAAATTTCTAATCATAATTTACTTCCTTAATCAGGATCATTGACCCTTGACTTGGGATACGCATCAAGATACATGTACTGACCGAGGCATGTAACCGAGGTATATGTTATATTTGTTGTAATGTATGCCTAGTTTATTGTATATGTGTAGACTACTAAGTCTTTCCTACTTATGTATATCTATCGAACGTGAGCGGGGATGCCCCTCCAGATGCATGTTAATGTGGGACCAAGGTAGAGAGTGATGTGATAAGCTAAATTTAAGTTAATGTGGCTTAAATAGCTAAATTGATAATTTCTACGGTTTAATTTATATAAATGAAGCCTAAGTTAGAAAGATAAACTATTTTCATTACTGTTCCTCAAGATACATGTGGACATATCAGAAAATCAATTAAGTCTTGAATATGTGTTATCAAGGATGAGTTAATGGAATGTGGGGTCATTTTGTGAGCAATAGATTAAGCTAGATATGGGTATATATAATAAGATTAATGGCTATAATTAAACATTATATATATAGATATGAAATGGTTTGTACATGCAAATCACTTTTATTTCATACCTTAGAATAGAAGAAAGATCTGGAGAAGAAGATATGAAGTGTTGACCTAATTACTTTAATGAGATTCTGGTGAATTTGAAAGAATTAGATCAAGTTAGAGATGATATGCAACTAGGTAATTCTACTTACACCTTTAGTTTTGTGAAGAATTGATGATTTGATGATATATATATATGAAGTTTAAGCTATTTTTACTATTATAAATGATGTATTGGGTCTCTGGTGGAGGGGAACAAGGATCTAAGGCGATGGAGATGGCCATGTGAAAGAGAAAACTCAGAATCTGAAGTGCATAATTTTTGGGTTTTCCTGCACAAAGCACGCTAGGCATGCTTGCTAGTGTGCTACCTACGTGTAGCGCATTAAGGGAGTCTTTAGTGCACTAGAAATGCTACCCAGCCCGCTAGGTGATGATTTCTGCAATATTTACAAGACTTCAAAAAAAACTTTAACTTAGCTTAAACCTATACGAAACCTTCTGAAAACAATTTAAAACATATCTAATGATACCAGGAAACAAAGGAAGAGTCTTGGGGGTTCGGGTACGTATTTTGAGGTGTCAAGAAACTAGTTAAGCTAGGAAATTTGCATGATTTGTAAGTAAACTGATTGAGATATTTATTTCCATTTCTTTCCTATTATGTTTTTATTTACAATGTTTTGGATTGATTTACCTCTTGTACTCTAGACACCATAACTTTGTTGTTCTACCTCACTTCTTGAGTTTGTTATCATGGTATTATTTGATGTTTAAATGGTTTCATTAATTCTACATTATGAGTTATGACATTCTTGATTGTTGAGGAAATTAGTCAAAGGAAATAGCATGCTATTAGAGAGGGGATTGATGGTATTGAAAATCTAATTCCCTTTGTGCATTAGTTTTGTAATTACATTATTGGATTCCTGAATCAAGTCATTTTTTAAATTATGAAAGTAGTTATTGTATATAGGACCATGATATGATAGAGATGGGCATTACACATGAGATCACTAGATTTTTGGGGTTGTTGACATCTCACCACTTTCTTGTGCAACACACGGGATATGGGACTTGGAGTTGTTTACAAGTATATATACATGTGTCATGGGCATTTAAGATGATGTGAAGGCATCTACGAGATTGTTTACGCCCTAAATGGTGGAATAAGGCTTACGTGATGTTACTCATGGTCGATCGGCCCTAGAACATTACTAATTAGCTTATTGTTAGTCTCAATTTGTTTAACCGATGTATCATACAACGTGATTCCTTTTCAGTTTTAGTTGCTATTATTATGCTTTCAGATACTTTTTATATATTTAGGAAATGTAGATAAATCTTTCTTAGTATTACTTTCTATTTTCCTATACTCATCGTCATTTTTAGGAAGGTGGGTGCAGATCCATCAAGCAACATACCGAGCAAAGAGAAGATCGGCGACTACATCTGAGCCACTAAAGTGTTGCTACTTCAAATTTTGTAGGTTTTGAGATTTTTTTGTACAACTTATATGTCTTTTACATACTTTTAGGGTTGTATACATGGGTTGAGAAAAAGTTTTCCCGACCAAACACATGTTGATATATTATTATCATCATTTTGTTATACATATATGCATGTGATCATTGTTTCCTTGTTTCCACGTATTTAGGATTTATATTAATGGCTTCCGCTAAATTATAACGACTTTCGCTGAATAATCATTAAATTTCTAAGATTTTAATTAACTCTGAAATGTTAAATAGTATAATAATGGTGTAATGCTTATTTTGAAAGTAACTAATGAGAGCATAAGATTGAAAAGGCCGACTAATACGTTGTTAAGTAAACCCCTACACTACTGTGTACTCCTACAAATGTTAGTCTAAATACGTGAGACATGTAATTGCATTTCTAAATAACAAGAGATTTTTATAACAACGTGAAACCCATTTATTACTATTTAAGGTTCATAAATAGGTTGACCGAGCTAAGAATGAACCTAAAATTGTTATAAAATTTCAATACATGTTCCCCGAAACACTTACGTGCATTGGGAATTCCATGTTACAGTTTATCTGGTTAGTAAACATATCTCTAAGTCCTACACGTGAGCCATAGCACTAACAAGCCATCATTCGGAATGACATGAATGAATGAACAAGAATGATGTAAAATACACTGCATACTAACCATAAATTTAGGTACGTACCAAGATAAATTTCATAAAAAGTAAATACCATTGTACGGTTTACTTACAACCAAACAACTTTGAGCTTAATTTGCAGGGTTACCGAAGTGTCGGGTCACCTTAACAATTATTCCAATAGCTTCTCTGCATACCCGATTATATTATATGTCAAGATTCAAGCAAAATCAAATCACAAAACCCAATGAAAACTGCTGCCAAAGTGCGCTTCAGAACAATTTCCAAAAATATTAATTTATTTAACTGTTTCAACTAGTTTTCAAGTAGCCAACTTGGGGTAACTTTTTAACCTTGAAAACCTCAATATTTCTCATGATGACTTAAAAGAAACTTGTAGTAGTCATGTCCTACTTTCCATAGGCTCCAAGAACACTTAATTTGATCACTGACAGAGAAGTTAATAATTTTCCAATATGGCCTATCAACTAGGTAAATTTTATTTATTTTGAACAGGAAAACTTCTCCAAATCAATAATTTGCAATTAAGTCATCAAAACTCAACAATAAATACCACGAAACCACCCGATACCAACATGAGAATATTTCCTTAAGTCCATAGAGTCAAATTGAATCAAAACTAATAATTAATTCATCTAGAAACCTAATGTAAATCATTATCAACAATAAAAACATCTCGAGAATAGTTATCAATTGAATTGCATTAGCTTAATTCGTCAAAACCATAAACCACATATGTGGAACTTATTCCAAATTAATCAAAATTAGCTAAATACATTAATTGCCAACAATTCCTACCAATTTCAATCAATACCTCGTGAAAGAAATTGAGAAATCGCAAGAATTTAAACTGAATTGTGGAAAATGCCTAAATTGAGAATTTATCAAATTTCTAGCCGAATACCTCATCCCTACCATGAAAACTTAGCTCAAATTGACCGTCTCGTGTGCTCTACTATTTTGTGGAAACAAATCAAGCAAAAATCGGGCTTCAAGAGACCGCGGAGTGAAAATCGAGGTGAGAGGCTTAGGTATCAAACTACCTAAACGTTATGTTGAACGTTTTAAAATGAAACTTGATTTTATTTGTTTTTTATACATTTATATATCTACTTGTCAGTAGCTTAATTTTTTTTTCATTTTTAATTTTTGAACTCCCTATAATGACGTGCTTTAACATTCGACGCTCATTCTTTATCTGGTTTTTTAGCAAATTAAGTCAACATCTTGACAAAATAGTCTAACTCCATAAAACGACCATAACACTAGTTTTAGTCACACTAAAACCCTAAAAATCTTAACTTTGTTCATGATATATTGAACCCCTTATAGACCAATTCTCTTGCCATACTAAACCAAACTTATACTAATTTGGACCCAATCTAAACCTCAACCACCACCAATTGAAATAAAGCTCGAGGTAAGGTCTTGCACCAACTTAATTCTTATTTTACAATACCTTTGATCCCGACTTCCACGCAAAGTGGGGCAAAATCTTCACGTGAGGATTAGCACTTAGATAATTAATATTTGACCAACTAATAATTTATATTTACTCGTGCTCTTCAGACATGCATTTCGAACCCCAAGTATGACAAACTGGGAACACCTCAGCATACCTCGACTTTTCGGCAAAATATTATATAATAGACATACTAAGCACACAACACACAAAATTAAATATACCTTATGATTTATGGTTAATAATGCTTGGCTTCCACCTCGGATACTTAAACTCCAAATAAAATCCGAAATCACTTAATTAGTTGCCTAATCAAGTTTATGAAATTTTCAGATTTCACAATTCTTCTCAAGTAGTGAAAAATTTCATCCTCGAAATTTAAACATATAGGTTACTGAACCAAAAGTGATATGAGAATATGATCCTTCATATACAACTCTTTTAATCCGAACTTGTAAAAATCATTTCCAAGGTGAAACCATTAAGTAGACCTAACTCTTTCATTGATATCAACAACTCAGTGGTAGAGATTATAAATATTTCAACTTTTCATTTTCAATTCTTTAGTTTAATGAAAAGTCATAACAACTTCTATGCTTATCCTGGCATTTATGAATTTCTAATGAGTTTAACAAACAACTTTGTAAAATATCAAATAACCTTACATTTCTTCACTACTCATTTCATGCCTTAAATCTTATTTAAGCATCAATACTTAGCAAAATCTAGTGTATCTTGCATTTTGTAAGACTATTTTCATTATTAACTGATAACGATTCCACTAACCATTGATAATTCTTTCCCTAACCACCAAACTCTTGTATACACATCCTAGTTTACTTTCTAATCACTAATCATCTTTTAAACAAAATTCCCAACCGATCGATTCTTAGGCTATCATCAAACTAAATATATAAATAATGTAAATAATATTTGAGCTAAACATTAGACATAAAGTAGAGTTTGAGTTTATTTGATCTATCACCATTCCAATGTTTCTCAACAGAATCTTGGAATTACAAAATTCATCCTATGATTATAGATCTCTAATTACATCTTTTATCCCATGACAATAGATCTCAAATTACAATCCAATTAGAAAATAAAACCTGATACATCATGTAACTCTCACTCATTCTCTAAATGTCTACTCACAATATCATTTCAATTTGTAAACTAGAAAGCAATTATCAATTTTGACTCATCAACCAATTCACTTAGCTTTCCATTTGAATGGTTAGAAAATTAACAAATTTTCTAACTTTGTCAAATCATTCTTTATTCATAAGTTCACCACGAACCTAATTCTTTCACTTAGCCATTAATCTTTTTCAGATTGTGTTGATCACTACTACTCCGGTTTCCATCATTCCTCTAATTATTAAGATTTCAAGCGTTACCGTTTACCATATTTCTTTTAGTACTTGAATAGAGAAAATTATCTTTCCTTTAAGTAGATACAATCTTTTATATAGAGATATCAACTTATTTCAGGATTATACTCTCATAGTATAACTTTTAACTTGTATCACATTCAAGTTTATAAATATATTATCTCTTTTACATTTCTACTTATTACATATTTCTAAATATTCTCAATTTAAAATATATCAAGTCAAAAACACTATAATTTATTCAATGTTTTTAACCAAAAGGGATAATACTTACTAACTGAGCTATAAGTTGTACGTCTTTTCCAATTCATTTATATCTTCACTGTCATACATGTATTATCTAACAAATCCAATTTAAAATAACATAGTGCTTCAAACTTTCCTACTAACTGATCACGTGGCATAGCAGTACATTTATACCAATATACAATATAGTCTTTGATATCAATTGTATGCTACTTTGGTTTAAAACTTTCAACTTTAGGAGTTTGATTCTTAGTAAGATCCTTGTAAAGATATATTACACTTCATCAAACTTATAATTCGACATCCTAAGTCTTATTGAGACTTGTTGACCTGAAAGTTCCATTTTTCATGCGTATGCGAGAATTTATTGACCATTTATTTACCTATACTTAAGCTTCCAATTGACCCTAACGAGACCTCATAGAATTTTTTATATCGAACCTCACAATTAATTCGTTTATTCAAAGATCTAAGTTTTCAATACCTTAATCAACTTAACAATTAATCAAACTCTTAAAGGATGTCATTTCAATCCTTTAAGTCTTGTCACTGGAAATTTTTGTTATATAGGAGTTCAAATCAATTTCCTACACATATTACTTATTGATACTTAATCAATATATCTATTTTTTATTTATTATATTTTAGGTCGTAGTGATAGGTATCACAACTTTAATTTGGTTAAAAATGACTATTGGGTACTTGGAACTTCCTAACATAATCACATATGTTAATGTTTAATAGCTGATCCTAGCTATTTTCGTACCATTTTCCCAATCTCGGCTTTCTAACACGTTGATCTTATCACTACACTTTTCATTTTTAAGTTAGAAATTTCATTGATCTTTATTTCGTAACAACACCTAATTCAGTGTTAGCAAAGATCATTCCTAATTCAGTATTTTCCATTTTTATCATTACTTTGTTCAACTAATAGAACCACTATACTCAACATCACTTACGAATAAGCAACAAAAATCATTCCTAATTCAGTATTTTCCATTTTTTTATCATTACTTTTGTTCAACTCATAGAACCATTATACTCAACATCACTTATGAATAAGCAACTTGAGTAATAAATAATCAAAACCATTCAACACCTCTTTTTGAAGTCGTTTAATTTTTTTAGACTGTAGTTCTATTCCATATTTCACTTTGCATTTTGTTTTGGAAAGGAGACAATACTTTGCTTCAAAGTATTTGACTTTCATAGAAACCGACTTAGACAACTTGACTGATCTTATCACTATCCCATTGTGATTTCCAAGTTAAGATTCAATTTGTCCAATCAATTTCTATTCTCAAACCACATGTCTCGTTTTTTCCTTGTTCAGACTATTTTTTAAAACAACCCTCAATTCGTAATAAATTCAACCAATAATTTATATAATAGGTATTCCTGAGTTACTAATTCAACCAGCATTGACCTTATTTTAAAATCCAAAATTTTGATATCTTGTACTTCCTTAAAGTCTAATTTCATCTTTTCACGTCTACAAATGATTCTCAATCGTTTGAGACTTATCGTTTTATAATTGTAATGGTTCGATACTTGAAATTTCAATGAAATCAATGCTCATTATTTCGGTTTTTGAATCACTTAGACTTTTTTTAATCAATTTCATGTTGGTTTCATAACTGATAACATTCATGTTGGGTTTTGGGGTTCATACGCAGCGGAGATTACAAAATAATTTTGACAAAAACCCCGACAAGATCCGAATCTAATTCCATTAAAACTTTTAAACCAAGAAAATTTAATCATAGCTCGGTCTCAAAATACCTTTCTGAAGGTTGATCGATCTCTAAGGCGCTTCCAACGACGAGTGCCCTCTACCAGTAGTCCACACACGAACGGCGGCCGAGATTCAAAGTGCTAGCTTCAAGAGAATACCAAATCTATATGTTTCTCTCCAAAATGATCCAGAGCGTACCAAAAAACCCCAAGTCGTTTCTAAAATGAAAATAGAGTTTTGGTCCTTAATCTTTAGTGCGTGTGTTCTAACTTGAAGCGTCTATTTATACAACCCTTGTATATAGACAATTAAGTAAATTACACATATACCCCTACTTAAAGAAATATAAGTGTAATACACCACAAGGACCTTTTTGTCATGAATTTTATCATATAAAATTCATTTTTCTGAACTATCTTAAAATCTCGCAAAACCATTCTTAACATGCGACCTAATAGGCTCATACGACGTTGACAGTATACCAAAACACATTTTGGTATAAAAGTCATAAGCGACCTCTAGCAAGACATTATGACTACCTAAGTTGTATGAATATCAAATCGATACAACCTAATCAATAGTGTATATAACATCTTTTTGTCACACGATATCCTTTTGATCAAACATAAGGCATGGAATTATCATCCAACATGTTCAATCGTACTAGTCTCGATCTTTAGGTAGACTGAAAACATCCAAGTGACATTGATCAATATCAATTCACTTAGACTAGGCCTTTCAACAATCTAACACATAATCCACTGGATATCTCTCTTTATATGAGAGGGACAAATTTTATCTCGATTACATAACTTCATCACATTGCTCACAAAGTAACCAATCACAACCTTTATAATCGTCCGATTAAAGACAATGTTTAATTGTGTCAAATCACTGTGTTCCTAATGTTGAAGTCTTTGGTAATCTCAAGTCAGAGGACTAAAAAATATACCTATCATGAGAAACAACTATGACTTAATCTATGTGATGTTCTCATAGTGGGTCAATCCAGTACTTTGTTCCCTAACAAGTACTCGTGATCTTGATTCGTATCCCTATAAGTATAATCATCATATGATCATCAATCAAGACTTACACTAGTCTTAATTCATTATAGTTCCCAATATAATGATCGACTAGGGGCATTTAGGATATTTCTGCAAATACCCATGAATCTTATTATAATGTAAACATGTAAATTAATCATAATAAACAACAAATGAAATCATCTATTTTTAACTAAAAGTATTCATAAATACAGTTAATGGATTGACCTAGGGCACATGCTCCAACAATTCATCCGTTATATTAATACTGAACTACATACAACACCTTTGTGAATTTAGATTTCACAAGTCTATTTCACTTTTCTTCATGATTAGTTATTATTTCATAAGTCTATTCTCTTAATCATTTTTTCCTAATCTTACCTGTCCTTTGACACGAGTTAAGTATTGAACAAACATAGAGAATAAACTTACTATCGCATAACTAGCTATAATACAATAATATACAACAAACATATAACAATGACAAAGTAATCCCCAACTCACAGTCACTTTCCAACTAATCACGCTCAATCACCCTTTGGTTCCCTACTAAATTTCTCCTCAATTAGGCCAAACCTAAGCTCTAATACCAAGTCTATCAAAGCCCATCTCACTATGCCTTGACTTAGCCTAATTCCCCTTAATTAGGCATCCAATCTATCAAATTAACTTAACCTCAAAATAATTTTTATTACAATCCTTAATAAGTTCTATGAAAATAAATTTTTATCCTTAATGAAACTTAATTCATGATTTATTTAATTGGAGCAATGTTGGAAATCATACGGATTATTCTTCGTATTTAGTAAGAATTTTGGCAGCACCTCCCCTAAAAGTGGTCTACTGAAAAATCCACCTAATAGACAACAGAATGAGGAGAAGCCTAGAAGGACTCACAACTCCCCACAGTTCACAATACTTATCAATTTAAATCATTTAAACAACTTAAGGTCTTCAATACCTTAATTACAACTTTACAATTCCTTAAACACTATATAAACTACTATATGAAACAAATTAGCATCCAAGTAAACCATAAACATTTCCAAACTTCCTAAATCGAATCATAATGCTCTTATAACACAATCAAGAGTGTTTCACGCCCTACACTCACCCCAGAAACCAAAAATAATAATATAACATAACTACAACAAGAATTAGGCTTTTAAAACATGAAAAAATTCACCAAGGTTCTTCGAGTCTTGCCCCTTGTCTTCACTGAAAATCTGACATCATCAAAACAACTCGAAGATGTCGGGTAAGTAAACTCCTATACTACTATGCACTCCGACAAATGTTAGTCTGAATACATGGAGACATGTAATGGCATTTTAAAATAATAATAAATTTGTATAACAACATGAAATTATTACTGTTCAAGGTTCATAAATAGGTTGTTCAAACCAAGAATGAACCTAAAACAATAATAAGAGTCCAATGCATGCCCCTCGAAAAACTTGCTTGCCTTGGGTTTTCCATGTTCCATTCTATCTGGTTAGGAAACCTAGCTCCGAGCCCCACCTGTAGTTGTAGTACTAACAAGCCATCGTCCAGAATGACATGAATATATGACCAAGAATGATCCAAAATGCAATGTAGACTAAAAATAAATGTAGGTACAAAGATAAATTCCATAAATAGTAAAAATTGGTGTAGGGTATACTTACAACCAACCAACTTTGAGCTTGATTTTTGGGGTTTCTGGAGCATTGGATCATCTTAAAAATGGTTCCAATAGTTTCCTTGCTTACCCAATTATATGATGAATCAATTTTCAAGTGAAACCAAATCACGAAACCCAATGAAAATTATGGCCAAAGTGCTCTTAAGAACAGTTTCAAAAAATATTAATTTATATAATTGTTTCAACTAGCTTTCAATTAGCCAACTTGATGTAACTTTTAACCTTGAAAACCTTAATATTTGCCATGATAATTTAAAAAGAACTTGTAGTACTCATGTCCAATGTTCCATAGACTCTAAGAACACTTAAATTGGATCATCGATAGATAAGTTATGAATTTTCCAATAAGGCCAGTCGACTAGGCAAACATTATTTATTTTGAATAGGAAAACTTCTCCAAATAAATATTTTCGCAATTAAGTCCTTGAAAATCGACAACAAATACCATGAAACCACTCGATACCAACATCAAAATATTTTCTCAGTTCATGGTATATCAAAACCATTAATCAATTCATCCAGAAACCTAATGTAAATCAATATCAACTATAAAAATATCACCAAAATAGTTATCAATTGAGTTGCATTGGTCCGATTCATCAAAACCTTAACCTGCGTCGCTATAACTTATCCTAAATTGATCGGAATCAACCCAATACATCAATTGTGAACAATTCCTACCAATTTATATCAATACCTCGTGAAAGAAATCGAAAAATTGTGAGAATTGAATTGAATTGTAGAAAATGCCATGAATTGGGAATTTACCGAATTTCGGGTCGAATACCTCGTCTCTTCCATGAAAACTTGGCTCGAGGACCGTCTCGCAACGCTCTAATGTTTTGTAGAAAGAAACTGGGCAAAAATCAGAAATCACGAGACCATGGAGTGAAAACCCAAGTTGAGAGGCTTATGTATCAAACTACGTAAACGTTATGTTTAATGTTTTAAAATGAAACTTAATGCCATTTGTTATTTTTATATATTTATATATAAACACTCAGCTGCTTGTCAGGAGTTTAATTTTTTTTATTTATTAATTTTCAAAATTCCTATTTGACGTGCTTTAACTTTTGGTGCTCATTTTAGATCCAAGTTTTAACCAAATTAAGCCAACATCTTAGCAAAATAGTCCAACTCCATAAAACATCCATAAAACTGGTGTTGGTCACACTAAAACCCTAAAAATTTTAATTTTGTCCACGACATATTGAACCCTTATGTATCGGTTCTCTTGCCATACTAAACTAAACATACACCAATTTAGACCCAATCTTAACCTCAACCACTGCCAACTGATATAAAGCTCGAGGTTAGGTCTTGCATCAACTTCATTCTCATTTTATAATACCACTGATCCTGACTTGAATGCAAACCGAGGCAAAATTTTCACGTAAGGATTAACACTTGGTTAATTAGTTTTCAAGCAACTAATAATTTATTTTCACTTGTGCCCTTGAGACATGCAATTGCAACCCCGAGTATGACAAATGAGGATACACCTCAACACACCCTGACTTTGCAACAAAATACTATATAATACATACACTAAGCACACAACACACAAAAATAAAATATAACTTATGCTCTCTAAGCAATAATGCATGGGTCCCACCTCGGATATTTAAACACCAAATAAAATCTTAAATTACTTAATTAGTCGCCTAATCAAGTTTATGAAATTCTTAAATTTCACATTAGGGCTTAATGATGGGATTAGGCTAGGTTGCGCCCTACTTTATGAAGGGGTCGTCACAATTACTATCTTTTATTGTATCTCTCATGTAGATTCCATGCATGATGATGATTGATTTACATATGTTTTATGAATCTTGTTTAAATACTATGACTTATTGTTTCTCTACTTGGTTTCAATTCATGCTAGCTTTTGCATGCTTACTAAGTATTACTTGCATATTTGATGCTTGAGCTGTTTTTTGCTTACTGAGCTCCATTATCCATGTTTTTCTCACCCTACTTACATCTTAGGATCATCCATGTTGGTGATTAATCGAGGCAAATGAGAAACGATAGCTTAAACCCACCTTTTTTTATGTAAGCCTTGAATTACTATTATCTATTTATGTTATTTTTGAAACGATGAAATTGAGTTGTATTAATATAGGTCTTTCGGGTAGATTGAACCTTACTTTCCTTAATTTTGAACTTATTTGTAGAAATTGAATGACTTAGTTTTATTAAGGGATTAAAAACTACTTGTTGATTTAATTTGTTGTTCTATTATGCTTGTTTGCGAGGCTTGATTGATTGTTCTTTGATGAATTAATTGGGGCTGAATTGTTAAATCATCAATGAAAATTACTATGTCTAATTTTACGTACAAATTTGATTTTTGCATAACTGTGGTGAGGTGGATGATGATGGATATTTAAATAATTTTTAACAAACTCCATAAATTTTAGCCGACACTCTAAGTGCCCATGCGAACAATTAAATGACTTTTTTTCGGATAACATGCTAATCTTAAGAATGCCAATCTCATATTGCCAAATCTGTTGTTAGGTTTATCCTCAAATTCACCAAGCCACACCATTACAAGCTTACACCAAATGTGTGTAAACATACCTATTTTGCATTACTATATAATTATAGAAAATGATAAACGTACACATTTAGGGCTTTGAAATTAGGCATCGGCCCACTTGATGATTGTGAAATACATGCGCGTGCATCTCGAGGGGTTGATGCCTAGTGTCTTCCATTATTTATAGCTTATAACTTTTTTAACAGAAAAAACACAAAAACAAATTAGGCGCACTATGGGAATGCCACCATTTACTGAGGGCACACCGTTGTTGAGGGCACCAAGTGCTTTATTAAAGGCACAAAAGAAATTAGGTGAAGTGCCGGAAATACCCCTACCCAAACTAAGCACCCAACCCCAATCCTTCAAAATCACCACATCGATGCACCCCACCCACTTTCCTTTGCTCCCTGAACTAACACACCCCGCCACTACTTTCTTCAAAATCTCCAAAACCCTAACTCTCTTCTCTTTCGATTCCCGTCTTCCCTACCTCTCTTCTCGTAAATCTCATCTCTCCCTTTGGTTTCCCTCTTGATTTAGGTCTAATTTGACCGATTGCTTCTTTATGTGATTCAATTTGGTTGTAGTAAAGATTTTACATAAATTAGGGTTTGAGTTTTATGACTTCATCTCATGAGACGTTCACTCGAATGATTGAAGATTATTTATATTAGTTGTTTTGTTAACTTTGTAAAGGTCATATGAGGTAGGAATAGCAGTTATGGAGCCACCCGAGGCTCCCGAGCCACCCAAAATGAATAGGAGCAAGAAAAACACTCATTTACTCTTTTACTGTTGAGCTTCAAACATCACATCGCGGCCGCAATTTTGGATGACGACATATGTTATTTTATTTTTTTTTTTCACTTTATTCCTTTATAAAGAATATATTATACTATGCTTGAAATGATGTTAGTTTCCTTTGTTATTGCACTATCACCCTTTGCTGAAGTGCGTCAACCTCAGAGCTCAAATATAATAGTGGGATTTTCAATCATGTCACCCCAACACCGAGGGTCTTTAGAGGATTATCTAGCGATGTGGATTGACTCTGCTTATAGATTGCTCATGCCAGAAGGGCAACAAGGAGTTGATTTTTGCATTCGTCGAGCGGTGGCAGCCGGAGTTAAATACATTTCACATGCCATTCAGTGAAATATCTATCACTTTAGAGATTTTTGCATTTAATATTTCAATGATGGGCAAGGTCGTTGTAGTGGATAGTTTTTCAAGGTATGCTAATGATTCTCACAAGGAAGCCATTGAAATTGTTTCAAAGTTGCTTGGTGCTACCATTGATGAGGCAGAAGATGAGGTCAACATCATTAGAGGCTCACCATGCGAAAGTCTTGGTTGAAGACTTTGTGATCCCTAAACATTAAGTTAAAGCCACTTACTTACCCTCCCATGCAATGCACTATACAAGCATTCTTATTGTACCTACTATCGTGCACTCTCTTCACCGAAGAAAGTGGATCATGAGTCTCAATTGCATTGCACAATCTTCTAGAGAGTTTGGACAATGTTAGGAACTATGCATGGGGTGTTGTTACGTTGGCTTACTTGTACCGTCAATTAGGGTTAGCCAACACAGTTGAAGTGTCACAAATTGCCAGATACCTCACTTTGCTCGAGGTAATTATTGTTACTCTAACCGCCTTTATGCTTTTACTTATGTTTTATTATTACTTATTGTTTTCTCAGTATTAATTTCTTTTTTATTTGAGGGATAAGTGTATGACACTTCAAACTCGAAATTGCCGCATTAAACATCAAGTACATGGACTAATTGCAACCTCGTGTCTCGCAGTGGATCCAGAAACACGAGACGGTTATTGTTTAGGATAGCATCAATTCAAATAATATTGGACAGATTGAGGCCAAATAAGGTGCGTTTGTTACTCAAACTTGTTTCAAAACCCTCGTGCTACCTTATGTGTTACTAATACTTGTTTATTTCATTGGTGTAGGTGACCTGAGGCCCATACGTTAATCTCAGGTCAAATGGTATTGTTCATTCGATGGCATCTATGATTAGACCTTGGAATACATGGACATCATGGAGTCATACCATCCAAAAAAGGTTCTCGAGACAACTTGGTAATGTGCAAGGTGTACCTGCCCCTCCGTATCACCTCCCAAAGCATCATGAGGCCCATCTACACTCAAATACTTGGTAAAGTATGTGTTCCAACAAGCGCACTGGGAGAGGTAGTGTAACCATTTATTGGCTCCTAAAGTTCGAGGTGAGAAGGCATAATCCAAGTTCATAGGTACACAAGATTATCTTCCTTAATTTTTACGAGTTTCACACTCGTTTCTCAAGAATCCATCTAATGAGGATGATGTTGTTATCGCTTGTATTATCGTTGATAATGAGGTATTAGAGGTATGTTGTTTGGTATTATTGTTTATATAAATTCCATTTTGCTATGTTTGAGTGTGTGAAGATGTTTTGCATAATGATGTGTGGAGAGGGAGTTCTTAAGAGTTTGTACGTACAAATATGTACTTTGACCTTATTTTTTGAATAGCGGAATAGGTGTGCGTTAGGCGTTGTGTTGAAGGGGATGGATTTGCCAGACAAGGAGTATATTGTGGATTTCCCATGATTACCGCTACTACTACTATCGTGACCACTATAACAGCCACTACCGCGCCTCTTAAAGAATCCCAACACAATATCACAACAACCACTCAAAGTCCATCTCCAGTGACGCCCCTCCCCCAATGTTGTCCTCCCAAGCGCATGCACGATAATGAATATCAGCGGAAGATTTTGAAGAAAAAAGCTTTCTAAGCCTTCCAAAAAAATGAACTTTGAGACTTTGAAAGTTGAAAATTTGAAACTTTGAGACTTTGTTAACTTTGTGTTGTATGTTGTTAACTTGTTTGGCACTTTGACGTTTGGCTTTGGAATAAGTTTGTTTAAACTATAGTTATATGTTGAATGTTTATTGTGGATATTCAATGTTGAATGTTTGTTTAAACTATGGCTATGCTTTGAATGTTTATTGTGATCACTTATGAATTTGGTAACTTATATAGACTAAACAACTTATCAGAGCTATGTCTCAACCCTATAGGTCCGAGACATGATACATGTTCGGCCATGCACTACTGCAATTATGTATAGGTATCACAGAATTCCATGGCTGAGACATACTATAAGGTGGCACATTAATACTATCTAGGTGATGAATTTTTAGAATACTTCAATAGTTTCGAAACTAATCCACAATAACTATGCACAGCAACTCGGAGCCTTATGACTGATACTAGTACGATAAATGATAAGCCATTTGTCTCGGTTATACCTGGACGAGACTTACGATAAGGTCTCGAACACAAGACACCGAGAATAACAAAAAAACTTGATCTAGCGTAACCAAAACCTATTGAGTTCGATTTAGTTTATATCAAATCTCAGTAATGAAATAACGGTAAACCTTAATCATTCATGGTAGTTATGTATCGTGCCTTTACATTGGTGTTTCAGGTACTAATAATTGAGGTTGGGGTCAATTCGTATCTTATGATATGTCTCGGTATGGCCATACTGAGACTCTATGAACCATTCGGGTTTCCTATGTTAGGGCATATGTCTTAGGTCAATCTACAAACATTATTTATCTTATAATTTTAGTTAATAAAATAGCGGTTTTCGTTTGGTGTTTTATAATAAGTGATTACATTTTTACCATATAATAAGATCCATGGGTATTTATTGAAATATCATAAATGTCCCTTGTTAGTCAATATACTAGGAACTATAATGAATTAAAACTAGTGTGAATCTTAATTGATGGTCATGGGATTATCATGTGTATAGAGATACAACTCGAGGTCACGAGTCTTGTTAGGGAAGAAGGTATCAAACTGGCCCGCTACGAGAACACTATATGGATTAAGTCATATATTTTACTCATGATAGGTAAATCATTTAGTCATTCGACTTGAGATTACCATAAACTTAAATATTCGGAGCATGGTAATTTGACACAATCAAACATTATCCTTAACTGGACGATTATAAAGATTATGATTGGTTACAATGTGAATAAGAAGTGAAGATGTGTAATAGAGATAGAATTTGTCCCTCTTGTATAAAGAGAGGTATTAGTGGATCCCTCGATATGTTAGACTGTTGAATGGCCAAGTCCAAGTGAATTGATATGATCAATGTCACTTATATGTTTTCAGTCTACCTGAAGATTAAGACTAGTACGTTGAACATTAAGGGTGACTTTCAATGCCTTATGTTTAATCAAAGATTATCGCACAACAAAAGGATATGATTTATGTTATTTATTAGGTTGTAACGATTTTGATATTCATGCTACTTGGGTAGGCATAATGCTTTGCTAGAAACTGCTTATGACTTGTGTAATAAATTGGTTTTGGTTCGCTGCGAACGTCACATGAACTTATTGGGTCACACACAAAAAATGGCTTTACATAATTTCAATTGGTCTTAAGTAATAAATTTTATATGATAAAATTCATGATGTAAAAGCCCTTGTGATTTGTTATATGATAACTTACTAATAGGAGCGTTTGTGTAATTTGCTTGAATTGTCTAAATATTATAGCTGTATCACGAATATGTTTTTAAATGAGCTTATCTACACATATAAATTGAGGTAGAAACCCTAAAAAAGAATAAGATTTTTATTTTTGCTATTTTCGAGTTCTTTGAATTTTCAGAGGGAAAGAAATGTTTTCTATCTCTCTCGAGGGTGGCACTCAAAATTATGATCATTGTTAATGTGTGAATTTTTAATAGAGGACGCAAACTTGAACGTCTTGAAAAAAAAAAAAATAGATAAGGAAATCACGGATTAAGGTATAATATACTTTTGTAGATCTAGTCTAATAGAACTTATTTTCGATCCTGTTGGGTTTTTCAAAAATTATTTTGAGTTTTTCGTTACGTATGCATAAACCAACAATGATATCGGTGCCTTAGGCTCGGTTCTATTAAATGTTTGTATATTTTCTCTAATATATATATATATATATATGATATATGTGTGAAAACATGATCTTAATTAATGTATATATGATGTACATATAGGTTACGTGATAATTGTCATCAAGAATTGGTTTTAAAGCACGTTGTTAATTCATGTATTTAATACATACGCATGATTTGATTCAATGATAGAATTCATGTTTAAGATATTTAGATTAACATATGTTTTTAATATTGAACGATGCGAATTCTTTATGTTCACATGGAAGAAGTCATGTTTAATGTAAAGTGATTTTGGTGTTGACTACATAGTTCCTTTTGTTCAATAATTATGTATGGCACTAAGATAGAAATCATGATTAGGTTAATTTGATTAATTTAATATCATTCTGGTGTTAAATGCACGATTAATATTTTATTTTTTATTTAATTGTTTGTTTTATATGAATAAGAATCGAAATTTGTTTTGATCATATATCTCATTGTGGTTATCTGTTAGTATATTCCTACTAGATAAGAGATAAACTTTTAATCAGATAAGAATTACAAATCCTATAAGATGGATGAGATATATAACAAATTCGTAATGGATAAGGACATAAAGTATTTTAAATTCTAATTGGATTAGGATAAGATATTAAGTTAGAGGTCGGTCTAAGTTAATTAAAATGTTTTAATTAACATTTTCTAAATTAAAATAAGGGGCAATTTTGGTCAATTAGATTGGCTAAAATAAAGAGGAATTTTAGGCAATTTTCAAATTTTAAATTGGAATTTGTTGTTTAAAAAAATGGGGGTGCTGCCCCTGTACCCTCATCCACGACTGGCCAGTGGGACTGCCACTAATTGTTCCTAACGCAAGGAAATTTGTAAAATAGTCAATATTAGTAGAATTTCTTAGATTTTTAGTGATTGTACATCTATTGTAATATATGATATTTACCTCGTTTAAATTATGATCACTAAAACAAATAAAATCCCTCTATCAAATTTTAAGTCAAGTGTCATACATTATCAAACATTTGTCAAGGCTTCAATCACATCAGAGTGTGTCATGTTATGTTGGTGAGAAAAGTTGAGTAACAGTTACTTTATTAATTGTAATGGTTGGACTTGATAAAGCTAACAAAATAGTTTTGGGCTTTAAGCACAAGATGCGGTGAAACATGCTAAGACATAAGATGTCATAACCTCATAATAATAACTCAAAGTTAAATATGATGTAATTGGTGATTGGTACCTACCTAAGTGACCTAATTCAAACTTTCATGCCTTAGTTGTCTTAGAATTAGGGGAAACATGGATTTTAGTCCTACAAATTAACATAGCATTTTAGGAGGGTTGTTAATTTAGTGGGGTTTATTCATCTGTACTAAAATGAACTTTTGCATAATTTTTGTTGTAGATCAATGTCCTCTTGAAATCATACTAATCACTTGTCACTATGATACATCTTAAATAAGGATAAGTTGTTTGGGACAAACTTTTTTGACTGATTCAAAAAATTAAGAATTGTTCTTAAGCATGAATGCAAGTTGTATGTCCTAAATGATCATATTTTTTAGGAACCACCAGCCAATGCTTTAAGAGTCGTAAATGATGCACATACTAGGCATGTCAATGACTCAAATAATGTTGCATGCATTATGTTGGCAACCATGGAACTTCTGAAAAACATGGAAAATATGGAAGCTTATGACATGGCTACAATGTTGAAGGAAATGTCTCAACATCAGGCTAGGCAAGAATGGTTCAAGACAGTCATAACCTTCATTCTTGCAAAATGGTTGAGGGTGTGATAGTCCTCACGTTCTGAAAATGAAGGGTTATATTGACCATCATAAATGACTTGGTTTTCCTATAAGCCAAGAGTTGGCTACAGATTTGATCTTGAATTCATTGCCTGATAGTTATTTATAGTTTTTATGAATTATAACATGAATAATATGGAGAAGTCTATCTTAGAGTTGCATTTGATGTTTAAAACTACTGAGAAGCATGTTAAGAAACCTATTACTAGTGTGTTAAAGGTTCAAAAAGGAAAGGTTTTGAAAGAAGAAGGGCAAAAGCAGGCTAAAGTTACCAAGGCTATTGTGGCTGTCACAAAGCCTATGGAACAAGTCAAGCCTAAGGTTATTTCTACTTCATAGTCCCAGAAGGAAAAAGAAAAAAAAATTGTCATTTATGCTATGCACCTAGGCATTAGTCCGGAGATTGCAAGCTCTATCTTGAATATCTAAAGAAAAGAATAGTAGTATGACTACTACTCAGGTATTTACTTTATTGAAGTTAACTTGTCTACTTATGATTCTTGGGTATTGAATACTGGTCGTGGATCTCACATTTGTATTAATGTACGGGGTCTCACCAAAAGTAGAACACTAAAGAAAGGAAAAGTCATCCTACGAGTTGGAAATGGAGCAAAGGTCGTTGCATTGGTTGTAACAAGCTATGAGTTAATTTTATCTAGTGGGCTTGTTTTAGTTTTAACTAATTGTTATTATGACTCTGCCTTGAGCAGAAACATCATTTCAGTTTGATGTTGGATTTATGTGGTTTTAATTTTCATTATCGAGAATAATAAATACTTTGTTTCTCATAAAGACGTTTCTTATGCAAATGCTGATTTGTGCGATGGAATTTATATTCTAAATATATAAAGGTCCACAGATATTCCTATTCTTAAAGTAAAGACAAAGAGATTCGAGTCAAATTATTTGAGTCAAACCTACCTTTGGCATTGTCGTCTTGGTCACATAAATGAGAAACGTATTTCTAAACTATATAAAGATGGGCTTTTAGATTCATTTGATTTTGATTCATATGAAACATATGTATCTTGTTTACTAGGCAAGATGACAAATAGTCCCTTTACTGTACATAGTGAAATGGTAAGTGATTTATTGGATCTAATACTTACTGATGTATGCAGTCCTATAAACACTATGGCTTGATATGGTTATCAGTACTTCATTATTTTCATCAATGATTTCAGCAAATATGGTTACGTGTATCTTATGAAACATGAAGGTGAATCTTTTGAGATGTTTCGAACATTTCATAATGAAGTGCAAAATCAATTTAGTAAAACTATTAAAGCACTTCAATCAGATCGAGGTGGTGAGTATTTGAGTTCAAAGTTTGATGATCATCTTAGAAACTGTAGTATTATCATACAATTAACTCTTCTAGTAACTCCACAATGGAATGGTGTTTCTAAGAGGAGAAATCAAACTTTATCGGATATGGTTCAAATTATGATGAGTCATGTAGATCTTCCTATTTTCTTTTGGGGTTATGCCTTAGAAACTGCTCCATTTACAATGAATCTTGTTCCTTCTAAAAGATTATAAAACACCATAGGAGATATGGTTTGGAAAAAGACCAAGTTTGTCTTTTCTTATGTCAAGGCATGTGCCAAAGGTCAATCTACAAACATTGTTTATCTTATAATTTTAGTTAATGAAATAGAGGTTTTATTTGATGTTTTATTTTAAGTGATTCCATGTTTACCTTATAGTAAGAACCATGGTTATTTGTTGAAATATCCTAAATGTCCATAGTCGGTTATTATACAGGGAACTATAATGAATTAAGACTAGTGTGAATCTTGATTAATGATCATGTGATGATCATGCGTATAGGGATACGAATCAAGATCATGAGTACTTATTAGGGAATAATGTACTGGACCGAGCCGCTATGAGAACACCAGATGGATTAAGTCATAGGTGTTACTCATTATAGGTATATCATTTAGTCCTTCGACTTGAGATTACCATAGACTTCAATATTGGGAGCATGATAATTTGACACAATCAAATATTCTCTTTAACTGGACAATTATAAAAATTGTGACTAGTTACTCCGTGAATAATATGTGAAGGTATGTAATCAAGGTAGAATTTGTCATTCTCGTATAGAGACATATATCAATGGATCCCTCGATAAGATAGATTGATAATGGCCAAGTCCGTGTGAATTAATATGATCAATGTCACTTGGATATTTTTCGGTTTACCTAAAGATCGAGACTAGTACGATTGAACATTAAGGGTGACTTTCCATGCCTTATGTTTAATTAAATGATATCGTACGATAAAAGGATATGATATATGTTATTAATTAGGTTGTATCGATATTGATATTCATGCTACTTGGATAGTCATAATGCCTTACTAGAGACTGCTTATGACTTGTTTACCAAAATGATTTTTGGTTCACTGCTAACGTTGCATGAACCTATTAGGTCGCACACAAAAGAATGGATTTGCACAATTTCAATTGGTCTAGAGTAATGAATTTTGTATGATAAAATTCGTGATATAAAAGCCTTTTATGATTTGTTATATGATAACTTACTAGTAGGGGCATATGTGTACTTTTCTTAAACTGCCTAAATATAATAGTTATATTACGAATAGGATTTTAAGTGAAGGCTTATCTACGCATATAAATAAAAGGTGAAACCTTAAAATTGATATAAGATTTTCGTTTTACAATTTTTGAGTTCTCTAGATTTAGGGAGAGAAAGAAAAAATATTTTCAATATCTCTTGGGCTAGCACTCCAAATTGTGGTCACCGTTCGCTTGTGGATTCTTGATAGAGGACGCGCACTTGAACGTCTTGAGAATCGAACAATCAAAAATGAAATCAAAGAATAAGGTATGATTTACTTTCGTAGATTTAGTTTAATGGAACTTATTTTTGATCCTGTTGGGGTTTTCCAAAATTGTTTTGGATATTTCACTGCATATGAATCCCAAAAAACCTAACACTTTAAGATTTTGGGTTATAAGGCTTTCGTACGATGAAAAATCTCAAAAACATTATCCGCCAAATCTACCAAGAGTGTATTTGTTGGCTATCCTAAAGAAACTAGAGGATACTACTTTTATAATCCTACTAAGAACAAAGTATTTGTTGGTCGAAATGGTGTCTTTATGAAAAAAAGTTTATTTCAAAAGACAACAATAGGAATAAAGTAAGTCTTGAATAAGTTCAAGAATCACAAATAAACACTTAACCAACAATAGGAGGTCAACAAAGTCTTGAACTAGTTGAAGCTCTACAGGTACAATGCCTCACGTAGGTCTGATAGGGTAAGAAATCAGCCTGAGAGATTTAGATTTCTTATTACTGATAGTAGTGAGGTTTTGCTTATAGACCAAAATGGGCCTACTACTTATTAGAAGGCCATGTCTAACCTTAATGCAGATAAATGGCTTAGTGCCATGAAGTTTTAGATGCAATTCATATATAATAACCAAGTTTGGAACTTGGTTGATTTACCTAAAGGTCATAAGACCATTGGATGTAAATGAATTTTCAAGAAAAAAACTGACATAGATGGCAATATGTATACTTATAAAGCATGACTAGTAGCAAAAGGTTTCAAGCAGACTCAAGGTGTTGATTACAATAAGACTTTTTCTCTTTTAGCCATGCTTAAATCCTTTAGAACTCTAATTTCCATAGCCACATATTATGAATACGAGATATGGCAAATGGATGTCAAAATAGCTTTTCTAAATGAAAGTTACTTGAGGACGTATATATGATGATATAGCCTAAAGGGTTTGTTCATCTTGAGAATTATAGGAAGGTGTATTTATGAATTAAAGCAAGCTTTTCGGAGTTGGAATCTTCATTTTGATGAATCAATTAAGGAATTTGGTTTCATTAAAAATGTATATGAGCCTTATTTATACAAGAAGTTTAGTGGAAGCATGGTTGTTTTCCTAGTACTGTATATTGATGATATATTACTCGTTGAAAATGATATCCTAACCTTGCAGAGTGTCAAGTCATGGTTAGAGAAGTGTTTCTCAATGAAAGACTTAGAAGATGCAGCTTACATCCTTGGGATTAAGATCTATAGGGATAGATCTAAGAGGTTGATTAGTTTAAATGAGAGTGCTTATATTGACACGGTACTACATAGGTTCAGTATGCAAGACTTTGCTAATGTCCCATAGTCTAAGTCTCGGTAAGACTTAATGTCCAAAGTCTAATGATGAGTGAAAGCACATTAATATGATTATATACGCATCAGCTATTGAATCTACCATGTATGTCATGTAATGCACCTGACTTGACACATTATATGCTTTGAGTGGAACAAGTAGGTATCAGTATAATCCCGATGAAAGTTATTAGATAGAAGTATATAACATTCTTAAGTACTTGAGAATGACTAAAATAAAGTTCTTGGTTCATAGAAGTTTGGAAGATGAGCTTGTTGTAAATGGTTACACAGATGCAAGTTTTCAAACTGATATAAATTACTTTAGATCGCAGTTTGGATATGTGTTTACTTTAAATAAAGGCTCAGTAAGCTAAAAAGTTCGAAGCAAGAAACTGTAGTAGATTCCACAACAGAAGCTGAGTATATTGCAGCGTCCGATGCAGCTAAAGATGCAGTTTAAATCAAAAGGTTCATTTTTGAACTTGGTATGGTTCTGAGTAAATCTAACCACATTTATTTGTATTATGACAACAAAGGGGCGATAGCACTGGCCAAGGAATAAAGATCACGCCACTAATCCAAACATATGTTTAGATGTTTTCATATCATTCGATAAATCATTGAGATGGGAGACATGAAGATTCATAGAGTTCCTACATAAGACAATGTTGCAGATCCTTTGAAAAAGGCTATTCCATAAGGGAAACATGATGGTCATGTTAGGTCATTAGGTATTAAATACATGAATGATGGGACTTAATACTAGTGGGAGATGTTGGGGCATATGTCCTAGGTCAATCTGCAAACATTGTTTATCTTATAATTTTAGTTAATAAAATAGAGGTTTTCGTTTATTGTTTTATTATAAGTGATTGTTTGGTTACCTTATAATAATATCTATAGGTATTTATTAAAATATCCTAAATGTCCCAAGTCGGTCATTATACTATGAACTATAATGAATTAAGGATAATGTGAATCTTAATTGATGGTCATATGATGTGTATAGAGAGACGAATCGAGATCATTAGTATTTGTTAAGGAACAAGGTATTGGACCGACTCGTTATGAGAACATTATATTGATTAATTCATAGGTGTTACTCATAATAGGTATGTAATTTAGTCCTTCGACTTGAGATTACCATAGCCTTCAATATTAAGATCATGGTAATTTGACACGATCAAACGTTGTCTTTAACCAAACGATTATAAAGTTTTTGATTGGTTACCATGTGAATAATGTGTAAAGGTGGGTGATCGAGATAGAATTTGTCCCTCTCATATAAAGAGATATATCAATAAACCCTTTAATATGTTAAATTGTTAAATGACCAAGTCCAAGTGAATTGATATGATCAATGTTATTTGGATGTTTTCAGTCAACCTAAATATCAAGACAAGTATAATTGAACATTAAGGGTGACTTTCCATGTCTTATGTTTAATCAAAAGATAAAGGATGACAAAAGGATATGATATATATTATTCATTAGGTTGTATCGGTTTTCATATTCATGCTACTTGGGTAGTCATAATATCTTGCTAGAGACTACTTATGACTTATGTACAAAAATGGTTTTTGGTTCACTGACAACATCGCATGAACCTATTGGGCCCCATACAAAAATGGTTTTGCGCAGTTTCAATTGGTCCAAATTAATAAATTTTATGATAAAACTCATGACATAAAATCCCATAAAATTTGTTATATGATAACTCATTAATAGGGGCATTTGTATAATTTGCTTAAATTGCATAAATACAATAGTTGTATAACAAATAAGTTTTTTAAGAGAGCTTATTTACACATATAAATAGAGGTTGAAACCCTAAAAATGAATAAGAATTTCATTTTTGCTATTTTTGAGTTCTTTGGATATTGGGAGAGAAAGAAAAACATTTTATATCTCTCTTGGGGCTAGCACTTCAAATTGTAGTCAACGTTAGTGTGTGGGTTTTTGATAAAGAATGCACACTTGAACGTCTTGGAAATCGAACAATCAAATAAGGAAATTATGAATTAAGTACGGTTTAATTTTGTAAGTCTAGTTGAATGAAACTTATTTTCGATCCTGTTGAGATTTTTCAAAAAATATTTTGAGTTTTCCTCTGCATATGAACCCCATAACTCAATATCATGTTTCCAAGACATAGCAGGGCACCCCATTTATTGGTAAGGGCACTTGAGTGAACATTTCTTTTGAAATGCCTCGGTTGTGATTGATCGATACTAGTCGACGTGTGTCGGATATACCCTATCGAGACTCTAGTTCCAGTATTAGACCCGTAATGCCAAGACATATATCAATAACAATGTGTTTGTCGCGGATACATATATAATGGACAAAAAGAAACCATAACTCATCCACAAAAACAACCATAAATCATCCACTAAAAAATATATTTTTACATAACCATGAGCAAACATATGTCATAACCTGTGACGTCCAAGAATTTTATAAACTTGATTAGGTGGCTAATTAAGTTTTTTTCGAATTTAATTTGAGATTTAGGTATTCGAGGTCAGACCCACGCACTACGAATCATAGATCATAAAAATAAAATATTTTTTTTTGTGTATCTCGTGACTAATATTACACTTTATTTGACACGAAATAGGGTCAAGTTAAGGCTTAAATGCGGTGTCCGCATGTACCGAAGAGCGTTAGGGAATTTTCTCCAATTTTGGTGAAATTGGAGTATTTTCATAATTTAATTTGGACATAGATTGAAGAGATAATCACAAAATTAAATAGAATAATTAATAAATTGGGGAGTGCCTAGTGACACTAGGGGTCGAGGGTGACACTCCTGGGTGTACAATAGTGTACATGTCCGAGGATAGTCGTTGGCGTGCGTGACGAATTTATAACCGCAAAAATACATTGATGTATATATATTTATATATAATATAGTTTATATATATATATGAATCATATGAATTAATTTAAATTAAAAATATACATTGGACTTGTCTCGAGATACGTGTAGCTTAGCATCGAGGAAGGAAATGGTGGATCGTTGAAAATGTTGAAGAGTTTATTGATACCTCAAGAGACATGCAAGCACATCTAAAGGAAAATCAAGTGATCGTATGGTTTTTTATAAAAACAATATGATCTACCTTGAGATACATGATACTTATCTCGAGGAGATCGATATAATTAATTGCATCTATGTCGGTTAAGTGGTGATGATTTTGTCAATAGCAGAGACTCTAGTTCCAGTATTAGACCCGTAATGCCAAGACATATATCAATAACAATGTGTACGTCGCGGATACATATATAATGGACAAAAAGAAACCATAACTCATCCACAAAAACAACCATAAATCATCCACTAAAAAACATATTTTTACATAACCATGAGCAAACATATGTCATAACCTGTGACGTCCAAGAATTTTATAAACTTGATTAGGTGGCTAATTAAGTTTTTTTCGAATTTAATTTGAGATTTAGGTATTCGAGGTCAGACCCACGCACTACGAATCATAGATCATAAAAATAAAATATTTTTTTTTGTGTATCTCGTGACTAATTGATGTATTACACTTTATTTGACACGAAATAGGGTCAAGTTAAGGCTTAAATGCGGTGTCCGCATGTACCAAAGAGCGTTAGGGAATTTTCTCCAATTTTGGTGAAATTGGAGTATTTTCAGAATTTAATTTGGACATAGATTGAAGAGATAATCACGAAATTAAATAGAATAATTAATAAATTGGGGAGTGCCTAGTGACACTAGGGGTCGAGGGTGACACTCCTGGGTGTACAATAGTGTACATGTCCGAGGATAGTCGTTGGCGTGCGTGACGAATTTATAACCGCAAAAATACATTGATGTATATATATTTATATATAATACAGTTTATATATATATGAATCATATGAATTAATTTAAATTAAAAATATACATTGGACTTGTCTCGAGATACGTGTAGCTTAGCATCGAGGAAGGAAATGGTGGATCGTTGAAAATGTTGAAGAGTTTATTGGTACCTCAAGAGACATGCAAGCACATCTAAAGGAAAATCAAGTGATTGTATGGTTTTTTATAAAAACAATATGATCTACCTTGAGATAAATGATACGTATCTCGAGGAGATCGATATAATTAATTGCATCTATGTCGGTTAAGTGGTGATGATTTTGTTAATAGCAACAAGATCGACCTCAAGACACGCAACATGTATCTCGAGGAATAGCAAATTATAAAATGAAAATGGAATAATTAGATTTGTCTCAAGATTCGTGCGATGTGAATTTCAAGGAAGTCTAATATGTATCTCCAACAACAAACCGCTTCGCCTCACCTTTATTTCGAAAATGGAAATTGAAAGGAGAGAGGGATCGAAACTGACGAACTGTGGAAAAGGCGATGAGAAAGTGAAACCCATAGTGAGTTGAGTTATGTTGTTGTTTATTGTTAGGTCATTGTCGTTGTGGTTTGTTGTTTTGTTGTTGATGTTGATGTTGATCGTTGGATTGTTGTTGTTTAATGAAGGAGTTGGGATGGAGGTTTGACTCATTGAGGAAGAGAACCCTAATGAAATCAAAATTAAATAAATAAATAAATAAAAAGATTTACAGTGAGCAAGTGAGGAAGGAAAAAGGGGGGTTGATCATCAGACCGGATCAGACCGGGTCCAATTTAGGGGTTAAACTACCCCCCCCCTCAATCCCCCAATTAAATAAAAAAGAAAAAAAAAATGTATTTGAGTTTTTCGAAAAATTTCAAGAAATTGGAAATAATCAAAAAATTTATAGTATTGGACAAATAAATAGAAATGAGAGATTTTTATGAAAAATGGAGATTTCAAAATTTTCTTAAGGATTTATACTGGGATTTTCTCGTAAAGCGTGCTACGATACCCGAAAATACCTAAAATTTAGAAAATTATTTAAAAATCTAGTTAAGGTTAATTTTCGATTCTGAATCACTATTTGTAGTCAAAATTGAGATTCGAACATCAAAGGAATTGATTTTAGAGTGATTTTAGGTTTTTAAGATTTGAAAATACCAAAATAACTAGAAAATTGGTTGAAAACTTAAGAAACTCGAATATGGAACTTATCCGAGTTTCTCAATGATTTTAGATAACATTAAGGATCTTGAAACCACTCGGAACAAAGCTCGAGGAATAGGTTCAAATTACGTGTAAGCCGGGCAAACATTGTGTGATGTTTCATAACCAACTTTGAGTTGGTTTGGTGGTAAGTAAATCTTACAATGATTTATACTATTAATTGAATATTTTTATACCTGCAATTGTATCATTATCATAGTCTGCATAGAATTTTATCATTCTTGGTCATGCATACGTAGAGAGAGTGAGAGGGATAAGTTTTTTCTGAGTCTGGTTTGCTTGAAACTAGGTTTCAATCCTACCTATACGCCGTCTAATGAGACTAGAAGAGTCTAATGCTGATAAGTTATCTATACATTTCATGATCTCTTAGTATTGTCACTGTATAGTTTTGGAAGTCGATATTTGATTATAGTTGAGACAGCAATAAAGTAGATTGCATATCATGTTGACGCATATATCTTATTGTTTATTTGGAAATGCAATTACATGTCTCCATGTATCAAAGTAATAATTGCAGGAGTATAAAACAAAGTAGGAATTTACTTACCTGACATCTTTAAGTTATTTTTTATGGTGTTAAAAGCTATATGATGACAAGGGAAGAATAGATAAAACTCAAATATTGTGGTAATTGTTTTCAAATGTTAAAGTAAACTTTTTGTTGTAGATTTATATATATATTGTTTTAGGATTCTTGGGGTGAGTGTAGGATGCGAGATTTTATTGAATGGTTAAGAGAGTCTATTAAGTTAGTTTAAAATGCGTTGAGAGGCTTATATTCAGTTTTGGTCTATTTGGGATAGTAAAGTTGTGACTAAAATATCGAAGACTCTAAATTAGTTTATAAATTTGAATTTGATATATATTGTGAACCGCAGAGAGTTGTGACTCCTTATAGGCCTCTCCCTAATTTTGTTGTCTATTAGGTGGGAATTTCTCGATATGCCACTTTTAAGGGAGGTGTCACGGCCCAAATAATAAATACACGTTTAATTCGCTAATCAGGAGACAATGACCGTGACGTGGGACCCGCAGCGCGATACGTGTCACTACCGAGGCACGGTGGCCGAGGTAAATGTTATATTTGTGTGTTATATGCCTAGTGTAATGTATTTGTGTAGACTACTAAGTCATTTACGGGTATGCAGATACCGAGACGAGCGGGAATGCACCTCGAGTCGCGTGCCGATATGGGCCCGAGGTAGCAGCTCATGGGGTAAGTGTAACTAGTTCAATTTATTGTAAAAAAAAATTCATATGGGGATGTGGACCAAATGAGCCATATCACCTACTATATACATCATATATATATATATATATATATATATATATATATATATATATATATTTGTCATTTTGATCTCCATAAACGAAAACAGAGAGGAAAGAAAAGAAAATGCAGAGACGATCGGGAGGAGAAGGAAAGGAGAAAGAAAGATCGAGAAAGAGATCGACCAAGCTCAAAGCAAGGTGAGTTGTTGATTTCGGTTGTTGTTGTGTTGTTGGCTGTTGTTGTCGGTTGCCAGCGTCGTGGCCATGGAGGATCGACCTCCATGGCCGACCGAGAGAGGAACGGGAGAGATGGCAAGGAGATCTCCCTTACCATCAAAACCCATTGGGGTTGGAGTTGGGAGTCAACCCCAACGCCTCACAAAGAAAAAAAACAAAAAAATTAGCAGAACAGAGATGTTGCTCTGTCTATGCGAAGAAGATGAAGATGGGATCGGGTCGGGTCGACCCGAACCCATGTGGGTCAGGTCGGATCGACCCTGACCCGATGAAGATCGGATCGACCCTGACCCGATGAAGATCGGGTCGAACCGACCCGGGTCCAGCTGGACCGGGTCGGGTCAACCCGGATCCGGTTGGACCAGTCGGGGTTGACCGGACCCACCTTTGTATATATATATATTTTATTATATATATTTAATAATATATATTTAATTATTTAATTAAATTAAACAATTTTTAATATATAATAAATTCTAGAAAATAGATAAAATTATGGAAAAAAATTCAGGAAAATTCTAGAAAAATAGGAAAAATTATATTTGTGACCCAAATCAATGAAACTTTAATATTTCTATAAAAAGTGAAGAATTCGAGAATCGATCGAGGCATTATATCGGGGTTTTACATCGAAAAACGTGAAATCGGCAAATTGGTCTCGAACTCAATTTTGACTGATGTCGACCAATTTAGGGATGTTAAACTAGAATCTAAATTGATACATTTTCAATTGTTAGGATCCTAGAGGAGCTATTACGGGGTTTGGGTGCGTACATCGACGCGACGGAAGCGGGATAGCTTAGGAATTGTTGTGTATATGTAAGTAAACTGATTTGAGACATTTATTTACATTTCATTCCATTTATTTATTTCTTCTCAGTTATTCGAACTGAATTGCCTTTGAAATCCATATGCTATGACTTGTTTATTTGCTCATTTTATGATATTCATAGCATACTCTGTTTTGTATATCATTGATTCCAATTCCTATACTATGTCATGTTGATTGTTATGTGTGGAAGTCAGTGATACACCATGCTATTAGGTTAGTTTGTTTATTTTGACTCTTATCCTTTGTCCATTAGTATGCAGTTACATTTCTTGGATTCCATTACAGAGTCATTCTTGAAAGTGAAAGTGGTTCTTGTGGTTAAGGTCATTTGATGATAGAAATTCAGCTTTCATACGGGGGTCACTATACTTTCCGGGATGTCAGGGGATTTCTCCACTACCTTGCATGACACACGAGGTAACGTGCCTCGAACGGGGTAACCGGACCTTGGGGTTTGTTGGCGCAAGAATAACTTGGGTGAACATGACGAGTTTAAAACTCGGGTATGTTAGCAAGTATACATTCCAGTGACGACTAATTCACTTGGAATAGAAAAAGCGTAATCGTAAGTACGGCCTTTTGATATTATGATATAGAGCTCAAACTTGTATTGAAATGCTATAGAGCAGAGCTCAAATTGTAGTGGGCAGGCTGATGTGATGAAGATCACGGTCGACCGACCCTAATCCATTACTACTTAGCCTTGAGTCAGTTTCATATTTGGTTAACTCAAGTATCTCTTTGCATGATGTTTCTTTCAGCATAGTTGCTATTTAAATTATGCCATTTGATACTTGTTGGCTATTTGGGAATATGGATCGATGTTTCTCAGTATTACTTAAATAAATTCATGTACTCACCGTCTAGTTTGTGACGGTGGGTGCAGATCAGCCGAGTAGCAGACCAGGTAAAGAGAATATTGGTGACTACCTCGAGTCGGTGGAGGACCGCTACGACATACCTTTGTACGTTTTGTATTATTTTGTATTACATTTTTATGTACATGTTAATTTGCCTTTTGGGTTGAGTGATAGGAATATAGGACTAGATACATGTTATATATATCACCATTTTTGTTTATATATGCATGTGATCACTATTCCTGATTTTTCCACAATAGGTTAGGCTTTGTGTCCCACTAGTAACTTAATAAGACTTCCGCTGAATAATTTGTTAGAAAAAATAAAAAAAAATATTTAAGTAACTCTAATTTATAGACAACTATAGGTTAGTCACTAGAACAATTACGTTAATTATAGGTGGTATCATAAATTGTAGGTGTTTAACTAAGGCTGACTAGTTCCTTGCTAGGTCCTATAGGGGAGATTAGGGCTTAATTAAAGGATTAGGCCGGGCGGTGCCTTTATTTGTAGTTGGGACCGCCACAGGAGGTGCCGCCGGAATTTTTATTAAAAACGGATATGATATTTTAATTTGCTCCAATTAAACAAATCATGAATTGAGTTTCATTGAGTATATAAATTTAGTTTTAGAGCTTTGTAACGAATTGAAATAATTATTATTTTGAGGTTAAAGCTTGAGGTTAAAGTTGAAAGAACGGATTAGGATAACTAGATTATCAAAAGATTAAGATAATCTAGGTCGGTCGGTTGTCTTAATAGCGAGGTGGCCGACATAACTAATCATCTAATAAACTAACATGTCTCCAGGTCTTAACGTCAAATGTCTTGGTAGTAGAAGTGTTTGAGATATTCATGTATAAACAACAAAAAAATGATCCAATTAAGGTTCTTATAGATTACATATAACCATAATGAAAAGTAAACCAAAAAATGTACCATCGTAATCATTTGCACTAAATAATACCATTAATGTTGCTAAATTCGGATTGAGTTAAGACTATGCTAAGTCAATTATTGAAGGCGTGCCTTATTTAGAAGTTAGAACCGGTATGAGTTCTCAATGATGAAGCCTTTACCATATAACCTTTAGCGCACTCCTCAGTATACATGTCCCATGACGGATATAATAGGGGGAAGCAGTGAATTAACTTTTAGCTTCACCTGTAAAATGAAAAATAAAAAAAGAATTCATTATCATGTACTTAAAAATTGATAAGACACATTTCGAAGATAATGTACAAACTTACCTAACCCAATGCATGTTCTTATCCATTTATCATGTAAATGATAAGCCGACTATCGAAAGATGGTGGTGGGACATTATATAGAGGAAGAAATGTCGAGGAACTATCTTGTGAGAGGTTGATTAGCATGACATTAAAGGCAGTTGCCATAAAGAGTCCCATGTCCGAAAGTGTTAACTATTCTTCTAAAGGGGCCCCTACCTGATCATCCAGATAATGCACGATAGTAAATCTTCTCTTAATCATTTCCAAGCACTTCCCACCAAAGAGCTTCATACCTTGTGATCTCATCAAACATTCTTCGCGTACTAACCACCAACCATCTACATCGGGGAGTCTGAGCCCAGAGGCAATGCAACGATATCCACAATTACCATCGCCAGTTACATCAATATTGCTCTTAACGTTTGGCACCCAATCCTATTATATCTAATGGACATAATCAACTTTAGATACACTTTGGGATGCCTTACATGTTCCATTTATTTTAGGCCCCATTGTCTTTCTCTTCTGCTTTAAACTATATGTTTTTTCTTTCATTAGTACATACAAAAAACCGCTTGGATCCCTTGTCATAGAAGTATCATCTTCATTGAGTTTCCTCTTTGGTGCTTTCTCTTTCCTTTCTTGCTCACACCTTCAACTGCAGAACCCAGTGTCCTTCCCTTTCTCTTTATTTTTGTAGGTAGGACAACCCCGGTGTCGATAAAGGTTAGCTAATCTCTCAAAGCTGCTGAACAATCCTAATGCAATAATCCTTGTCAATGCAAGCATGAAAATTTTTCACCACTCTATCAATCTCATTGTTAAGATTGTATCTAGCCAGATCCACAACATTCTTTGGAAACTGTACTCAGCTTTCGCCAGTATACATGAATTTCCTCGAGTGGTATGGATGAATCAACCAAAATATAAAAGTTTATCTCATGGGCACAATGAAGATGATGTGTGGTACGTAGGTCACAACCACAAAGAGTAGAGTCATGTCCAACATACTCTATATGTTCCACTTCATCACTAATAAATTTAAGCTCCCTTTGAGAGATATACCTACAAAATCGACGTTACAAATCATAAACATATTCATGTTGCACCACATTCAAGCAGACCTTAAATGATGCCTTTATGTTGTTATGTTTGATCCTAAGAAGATCATCTACCACACCTTACAAAGTTTAAAAATTTTCTTGATTTTTTCCAAGATGTAGCTTCAGATTGGAATGCGCAGACTCAACCATCTGTATCGTGGTTTCCTTAAGTGTATAATTCGATTTTTCCATGCCGGTACAAATTTTTCCTTATAGTACTTCATCAATGCCTTATCCAAGTAATTAATAAGACTGTTCATAGTTCCGGACTCAAATCATAAGTCATTCATGCTAAGTTCAAATGATGCCTCTGACTTAGCATACAAAAAGTTCATCCAACTATCCATAAAACGTGTGAAGCCTTCATTTTTTGTGAACATCATCTTAGTTGTGGTCAACACTACTTTGTTGACATGCCATGTGAAAAAAGTTTAACGATGTTGGAAATACTTCTTCGATTGCACTAATCAGTTCTAACTCTCGTTATGTAACAATCATATCGGGTTTAGGCCACCCGTCCAATATGGAGCTCAAGATCTCAAGTGCCCAAATGTAATTGGAGTTAGTTTTTGATGATTGAAAATAAACCCAACTAAGAAATTCAAATGCATTAAAGTGATCTCAACTATCTCCAACAATGACATCCGATACCTATTAGTTTTGTATGTGCAATTCATTAGAAGAACCAATAGAAAACACCGTAACAACTTGATTGAATCAGGATGTGCCAAAAATAATTCAGTCATGAGATTCATCTTGAGATGTTTCTGTGCCAGGACATCCACTTATTCTTCTCCAATATATGCAATAGTTGTTTTGTTTGAGCCCTCCCACCTGCATCATCAATTTGATATTTGTATCACGCATTATATACTATCCGCGTAGTCGAAACATTATTTTTCCTTTTGCTTCAACATGTTGAAGATATCTCATGGCTTCACATTCCCTTTAGTCATTTGCACCACAACCACCTACTCACTCAGATCCAATCTTATTGCATGTGATTAGCCGTCCAAATAGTTGGCAGGGTCGTGATTGTGTCGCCCACATACCACATTAATGTGCCGCAAAGAATCCTGATATTCCTTGATGTTAATAATGAAAGGGCACTCGCATTTCTTGGTACAAGTTTGACTTTTTGCATTTTCCTCCTCTTCATTTCTTGGTTTCAAAACAAGTTTTGTAAGCTTTGGCTTTCCCTACTCTTTGTGACATTCTCCTAAATATACCAGACCTATCACATGCAAATCTTACCCTTCCCCTATGCTTAACCCCTCTGGCATCAGAGTGCTTCGTAACTAACACGAACTTCTTTTCATGACCAATCATTTGAAGCCATGAAATAACTGCCTCTCTAGATTGAAATGACCTATACCGAGTGAAAACATCCCTGTAGTCCGGATAAGACGTGGACAATTTACATTACCAGCAAGTAAAACATTAAACCATAAGAACTCATTATAAAAGGCTTTGCACATTCACCAAAAAATGCTAAAACACACTATCTCGGTACTAAAGGTTCAAGACTTATTGAGTAGTGTTGGCATGCTACAACCGACGCTACACTTGATAACTCTCGATTCCCTGTGACCGAGACAAATGATAAACATTTAACTTTATCAATGCATTAATTTTGGTTACCAGATACTGAGATGAATCATCAATAGTTCTCGGTCCTGTGTGAAGATGCATAACACGTGGATCCCAGAGTCAATCCAACGGTTTGTATAAGCCTCTGCTTTATCATTATAGGCCAACCCAAATAAATGTTTTGACATAAAATGTGAATAATGAAAAATTGATTGAAGAACAACAGAATTCTCTCTCTCTCTCCCTCCCTCTCGCCCTCTCTCCTTATCAGTTGTTGGTGTTGTTGTTTTGAGCAGCTGTCAGGGAGAGAGAAGGGCAGAGCAATCGCAATTCGCAAGGTCTGGTCTATTGTGGTGACCACTCTGTCTTCCTCTCGCCGCACCTAATTTCCACAATTTCTTTTTTCTTCTCATCCTCACTGTAAGTTTCATTAGTTTCTCTGCTTCTTCTCTGGTTTCCCTAATTTCTTCTTCTGTTTCGTCGATTCTTTTCTTTGATTAATCATCGGCAACGACTGTCTCTTTTTTGCCTTTTCAAAACAAAAAGAACAATTATTGGGATTCTTGTAATCTTGTAATCGTCGGCAATGTTTTTGATGAATTTATCATAATCTGTTGCAGATGAAATCACTAGTTTCAATTTGAGATGGGTAAAGAGAGAATTGTGATATAATCGCTTTGTTGGGTGCTTGGAAGAAGTTGATCAGTCCATTAGTTCGTCAGATTGATAAAAACGATTTTGATCTAGAATTCTTTTCTAGGGTTTTACTGGGATTTCTTTACTTGTTTCAATTCTTTTTTTGGGAGGTTTGTGGATTATTGGATAGAATAAGTTGGGGCAAGATGAATGTGGTTGGAAGAGTTGGTAGTCTGATCTCCCAGGGCGTTTATTCTGTCGCGATGCCTTTTCATCCATTTGGCGGCGCCGTCGATGTGATTGTCGTTGAGCAACAAGATGGGACCTACCGAAGCACGCCTTGGTATGTTAGATTTGGTAAATTTCAAGGTGTTCTTAAAGGTGCGGAGAAGATTGTCCGCATCTCTGTAAATGGCATCGAGGCTAATTTTCATATGCAACTCGACAATTCGGGCGAAGCCTATTTTGTAAGAGAGGTAGTGTCCTCTAAAGACAGCAGCAGGACTGATGAGGGTGTAGAAAATTTTGATGAGTCTGCTGTTGCCGTGGGAGATGATGGTGATTGGAGTAGTGCTAATAGGTTAGATAGTAATAATGGGTTCAACGGCAATGCTGCGAGTCACATTCGGAATGTGAGTGATATTTCTAATGTCAATGATGAAATCCCGTTCTCAGATGACGGGCGTGTTTCCATTAGTTCCAAATATGAAGTCGAAAATGGGGAAGCTGGTAATGGTAGGGGTTTATATGAATTTGGAGACAATCAGTCCTCTGATGTTGACTCTGTTGGACCATCGGATTACAGAGGTTATGGCTATGAGAGCTTAGATCAACTGGAGGATGTAGTGGAATCTAATGGCTCAGATTCGGAAATGGTCATAGTAAGTGTTGATGGCCATGTTCTAACAGCGCCTTTCTCGTCATCTGAAGAAAACACTAAAAATGTGCAGTTAAGCACTCCACAGTTTCATTTGGGACCTGGCGAGGAAGCTGAATTTAGTGGTGGCAGTGGGGAGTTTAGTAACGGTCAAGAAACGTGGGCTGCTGAATACTTTAGTAAACTTGATGGAGACCCGGTTACTCATTCTCTAGAAAACATTGACGATGCCAAAAAAGATGTTGGTGAGCAGCATGATTCAGATACTCATGTTCCTATTACAGATAGCAAAGATGTTTTTAAAAGTTGCCAAGACTTTAACTTACATGTTGAAGATGATGCAGAATCCCAAGAACCCTGTTTAGAATCAGAAGAAAAAGATACACTTGTGGTGTCTCAAGAAAACTCTCATAATTTGTCAATAGCCGAGGAATATGTAGCTGGGAGGGAGGAAAATATATCTGAGTTGCCTTGTAATAGTTCTAAACTCCCTTGCAGTGATAAGTCACATGATTCATTAAGCATGGGTGTTGAGGACTTGAACAATAATTGGTTGACAATGAATAATTCAAATTGTGGAAACACAGATGAAGTTTCGCTCCAATTTGATGATGATGAGCAACATATGAAGGATAAACAGAATGATGGGACACTCGAACCTAAAGAAGTGGAATCCACATCAGGAAGATCAATACCTGAAATTGAACATAGTAAATTTGTCGCTGTGGAATCTGAGACACCAACTAACGGTGCAGGCGTAAAATCCAACCAAGGGCTGGGTAAAGTCCATCAAGCATTTTTTATTTTTTGTCATGGTTGACAACCTTTTTTTTTTAAAAAAAAAAATGTATTGAAATGTTGATTTCATTATTTATATGATTTGCAGGCTTCGAGATATCACTATGTGGCAACTTACTCCATTGTGGTATGGGTTTGGATCATGCTAATGAAGCTTTTGATGCACATCGCATATCTGAGGATGAGTTCAAGACTTCTGCATTCACAATTGTGAAGAATGAGATCCTTGTTGTCAGATATAAATCTAGGTTTTATCAATGGGAAAAAGCTGCCCCTATTATTCTTGGAAAAGCTGCCTTTGATTTGGATTTGCCCATAGAAGTAGATGACGCAATTTCTGTCCAAGAGGATGTCGCATCAAACCTCATTGTAGAGACTCCTGCACTCACACCTGCATCTGGCCGACGATGGAGGCTCTGGCCCATCCCTTTCAGAAGAGTTAAAACACTTCAGCACACTAACAGCACTGCCTCAAATGAAGACATATTCGTTGATTCAGAATCTGCTTTCCAGAGTTCAGAACTACAAGAACCTTCAACTCCCCATGCTGGCAATGAGTCTCCTCATAAGCAGCTCATGAGAACAAATGTACCCACAACTGAGCAGGTTGCTTCTTTGAATCTGAAAGATGGTCAAAATATGATAACCTTCAGTTTCTCAACCAGGGTTCTTGGAACACAGCAGGTCTTCATGTCTTTATTTTTTAATTTTCACAACTTGAAGATGACAATGAATTGACTTTGTATTATTTCTGCTTTACCCGAAGCACTTTTAAGCTCCAATCATCTTGGATAGGTTGACGCTCATATTTATTTGTGGAAGTGGAATGCAGAATAGTTATCTCCGATGTTGATGGTACCATCACCAAGTGAGTTTCTTATTTGGAATTTCGCATTTGACATAATTTTGCTGTCCATAGAGCATAATAGAGGATTTTTCTGCAAATTCCATGATTTATTATATGTTATGTTAGCTGCACTAATTAAAAAGTAATCATAACGGTCTCGCACAAATATCTTGGTGTACGAATATTTCGGTGTTTTACCTTTAATAATGTTATTTCTATGCACAATTACAATTGTACTCTAGGAGCGATTTATGCTTTGGATGCAGGTAAAGGAAATTGTAAAATTCTAATAGGTTTTGCTTTTTTTTGTTAAGTAATAGTTTATTTCAATGTGAGCAATCTGTGATGTCTCTTTTATAATATAAATAATTAAGTTAATGTGGCATCTAATGTGTTTTTTTTTTTTTTTTTGTGGTGATGCTTTTAATTCATAGACAATTGAACTTGGTTTATAACATGAGATTGCTTTTCTACAGGTCCGATGTCCTTGGCCAATTTATGCCTTTAGTTGGAAAAGATTGGACACAATCTGGAGTAGCACATCTTTTCTCGGCGATTAAGGTATGTGCATCGGTTCAACTTGTTATCCTTCATATATTTCTTTCAACACTGATTGTAACCTTTTTTTCTCTTGAAACCCATCACTTATTGTAACTTAAACAAGTTTTCTTTTCTCTCTCTTTCATTTTTTTTTTTGGGAAAATTGTACTTAGTCATGTTCATTTCATAAGAAATTGATGTTGATATTGATGGAGTTAGAAAGAAACAAACTTACATGATAAGTATGCCGCCAGATTGCTCAAAAGGATTGAGAAACATTGAAGGATTGTTAAGGATGCGATTAATTGTATGAGCTTCCCAACGGACCCAACCACATGTGAGTCCATGGAAATTTGTGTTATCCATCCTAAGAGTTTTGCCACCACATATCCCTTAGAATATGTCATGGATGGTTTTAGGGGGATTATTGAAGTAGAGGACACTACAATCCTACCTAATGCCCTCGCTTTTTCAATTGTCACCTCTTCATTTTTTTTGGTTATATCTAGCTGTCAAGATTATAAGAACTAGGCAAGGTTCAAAACTTTGACTTCGCTTATGACTTTGCTCACTTAAAATTCGGAATTAATTCGAGGAAATTAACTTTGACGATGGAAGTTTGACAAAAATTCGCCAGTGAACGGAAGTTTACGGAATTTCACTTTAAATGTTAGAAAACTCAAGTTTTTTCATAAAGATGCTAGAAATAGACTTAATCATACAACAATAATGCATAAAACTCATGTTACCAGATGATATTTTGAATTTTAAGTATATTTCTAGCATAGGCGAATGCCCACAGTCCAAGCCCTCTCTTCCTTCCTTAAACGCAAATCACGATTCACAATCACATCAGCCCTCTCTCTCGTCCCTTCTTCTTCACAGTCGACCTCTCCCTTCTTCTTTGTTGATCTCTCCTGTCCCCGTCCCAGCCTTTTCTCTCGTCTCCTCCTTCTCCGTCGCACTCTCTATCAACCCTCTCTCTCGTCTCTTATTCTCCTTCTTCATCTGTTGTTTTTGTCTCAGTGAGCCCTCTCTCTTGTTCGAGCCCTCTCTTGTCTCTCCTTTTTTGTTGATCTCTCTGTCAGCTCTCTCTCTCGAAGTTTTGGTCGAAGTTTGCTCAACTTCCATGAAACATAACAATTTTACTTCATGTTTTATTAACTTTCATTGGTGTTTTCGAAGTTTGGTCGAAGTTAGCCGAAGTTGAATCGAATATTTTCAATATTTCTACTGCCTCTGAATATCGCTTCGCTTACCTCAAAATCGACAAACTTCACTTGAAGTTCGGCGAAGTTTATCGATTTTTTAAACCTTGGAACTGGGATCCTACAAACGGGACCCAAATTAATCCAATCATTGGATTCGTAAGCACGACTGTTGAATTGTGAATTGAATTGAAAATTGCAAGGACAAAACCAAGAAAAGAAAAAGAATCATGGATTATATAACTCAAATTCATTCCTTTACCAATATCTCAACCATAGTTACCTTTGACATGTATTAGGCAAACATACTTAAAAAGGAGAAGAAGAGATAACGAGAAAGGAGATATTATTATATTGGAGTTCTCTTCATTAGCAAATCATAAATTTAAGGTTAATTCATTGCTAATCAATCCAACTAGGATTATAGAATCTTAAGACTTGCCAATAGCAAGTTAATGAACAATTTTAATAAATGGATGAATAGTTTTAAATCATCAATAAAAAAATGTCGTCATGGCATTACCTAGATGATTGCTTAGCAGTGCAGGTGGTTTGAGGCTCATCTCTTAGATTATGTGTTCTCTAGAAAGTTGATTTCTTGCCAATATTCTCAAAAGTTTAAATGAGGAGTTAATTTCAGTTAGAGGTGGCAAAATCTGTTAGTAAGTAACCACACATATAGATGATATTTTTTTGAGGAATCATTGACTAGATATTGTTTATTTTTAAAATTAGGTACGTTTTTTTCATCACTCCACAATTTTATAGACCTATGGAAAAGACAATTCAAGAAAAAAAAATCTATCAATCAATGCATTAATACACAGTCATGGGTGCCATCACATGGTATGGGTGCAATTTGGCTGGTCAAGTTGAACAAGAGGGGGAATGTATGGTGACCTAGTGTGATTTTGGATTAGAGGCTTACTATCGATGTCATTGCTATCAACATATAATTCTTGGGAGGGGAAGGAGTTTTCATCAAATGCATTCTAGCAATGTGTTTGTTTGCAAAATTACCAACAATATTCTTTTTTTTTTATGTTATAAATTCGCCCCGTATGAACTTGATTTGTTAGAGGGGAACTTGGAAGCCCGAGTTGCCAAGTCCTCTTAATTCACTTTTAGGCAATAATTGTCTATATGTGTATTTAATTAGAATTCTATCTGATGAGGAGTTAATTTCAATTAGAGGTGGCAAAAAGTGGCAAATAAGTGACTACACATATAGACGATTCTTTTTTTTTTTTTTTTTTGGAGAAAACTATAGATATTGATGATAACTTATATCTTAAAGAAATGCAAATTTGTAATTGACCCGGTTAAGAAATGGTCAAGGAATCATTGACTAGATGTTCTTTATTTAAAAAATGGATGAGACATCGCTCGCCAAAAGGCAAGGTTAAGGGAGGTCGTGGGTTCGACTCTTACTGAAGTAAAAAAAAAAATGTTCTTTGAAAAAGTAGGTACTCTTTTTTCATACACCACAATTTTATCGACCTACGAGAGAGACCATTCAAGAAAAAAAAATCAACTAATGCACTAATACAATTCATAGAAAAAGCATCTTTTCACTTGATTAGCATAAGAAAGATTTACCTCCTAAACAAGCACAATTTAAAACATCTAATTGATAAAGAAACATATATTTTATCCCATTATTAGCTGTTGGCAGAAAAAGATAAATCGGTATGTTATTTATAAATCTTCAAAGACCCAACCTATTGCCAAGTTTTAGGTTCTTTAATATTATTGTCCCAATTTGCCTCCCCTAATTCAAAATAATGCCTTGATAAATAGATTTGTGTGCCAAATAAAACCTTTGAAATCATTTTTATTGGAATTCTTAATATTTTGTATGCATCAAACCTTTAGTTGTCATCTTCTCTTAGAAATTGTTGTAGAATTTTTCCTCTAATTCTTATAATCTACTTCTATATTGCAGGCATTGACATATGAACAAATGACTGAAGACATAATTATGCAAAGTCAATAGTTAGTATTGTGGAACCTTGTTTTACTATAAAAAAAAAGAAAAAGTTAGTATTGTGGAATATTGTCTAAGGTCGATTGCTTATTATTATTATTATTATTATTATGGAAAAATATTTAAAAAATTGGGCTCGTTTGCCCAAGTTCACGATCTTTCGTTACCACACTTGCCCAAGTTCAAACCTAACCTCGTCTTCGCTTCGATCTTTCTTTCAATCTTGCTTCCTTGCGTTGCAAGTTTTAGAGATTATGTAAATTGTCTATTCCTACTTCCGATTTCTCTTTCGTTAACACTGACTAAGTTTATCTTGAACTTGTTTTGTTCTTTATAAAGCCTATGCTACAAATATGTTATTTGATTCTTACCGTTTATTTTCGTTCATTTATATTTTAATCTTTTTGGCTTTTTATACGCGATATCGATGATTGGGTGTTATCTTATTGCTCGTTTGATGCTTTAAGATCAGGAATGAATCAATTGGTTTTTATGTGACCGTATTCTGGAACGTGTTTGAAGAGTTAAAGGTCTCAATTGCAATGGTGTGTTGATGTGTTTAAGTGACACTAATAGCAAAGATGTATAGAATCACGATTCTTGAAACCGTAGCTATCAATGATGCAAAAGTGTTGAGGCCTTGAGAAACGATTTGTGGAGATGTACGCATAACTAGGTACATTTTTCAATGTGAAGGGCAGAAATGTGTGTGGGGACGATGTGATGGGGAAGGTGGTTGTAGAGTTGGGAGACGCGCTTATGGACAGAGAGAAGCAGTGTGAGAAGGCACTCAACCTTGTTGGCAATATCAAAGTAGTTGATCGTCGACTATTAGGTCTTCGTGGTGGCACTGTGCGTTCGGTCAGTGAACATAATTGCAATGGCTAATTCAACTTTGTGTTATAATTTCTTAAAATTATTTTCAAGCCCCTCAATTTGCTGACTAATACACCTTTACCAATTTATTTCGCTATGTCAATGCAAATATCTCCCAAATTTGGATGGAGATAAAATTGAGACCAGATAGAGAAGTTTTGGATAAAATTGAGACAATGTTCGAGATAGATCTGAGACTTCTACCAAAGTTTGGGATAGATTAGGCTACTTACAATTTATAATTAGGCATACTAATGACAAATGAAAACTAAAAGCTAGACAAAGTTAGTTAAGGCTTAAATATATTCCTTTGGAGAGTTTGATAGGAAAGAGTTGAGGGGGTATGAATTTAAGGCAAATGATCAGTTCTCCAAATTAGTATTTTTTTTGTGATGCGGATTGAAGGATGAATGGAACTCTTTGCGTTATCCCATTTCTAATCTTTCATCAAATAAATGTGGAGTTGGTACAAAAAGTGATGAAAAAAAGTCACCAATAGAGGCAACAATTGCATATAACTTGCCTATGTATGATCTAATGGAGTGAAAATCGGATTGATGGTACTTCCATTACATCCTCATTCAAGATCTTGTTAAGTGTAGCATTGAAAATTGGAAAATGTTTAAGAGAAATTTCGTTTTGGTAGGGATTTAAGATGATCACCACCATCACCTAGTTGTTTGGGAAATTAATCGAAGGAGCAAGGGGCGTGTGGTGGGCTTTGGAATTAGTGATAGTTGCATGAAGAATGAGGTTGTAGTGTCAAAATGGTCATGTAGATTTCTGAAGAAACTGACAGTTCTTTGGGTAAGAATCATTTAAAAGGAAGTGTGGAATTCAATCTAATGGTAGGGAGGGTGACGGCAAGGATCGTAAGTTCAACTTCCTTGGGACTATATGAAAAGGTGTAAATAGCTTCGATTAGCGCTTCAAGAAGTTTTTTTTATATATTTTAAATATATTTGGGTTTTTAGTATGTTGTATAAATTAAGATTTATTATCCATATGATGTTTAACATATATTATTTAAGCACCGGATTGTGCATAACTTCTATTTTTAACATCTTTATTGATTTAATAGGAGTTGATTACACATTGCTTATATTTTCATTCTTTATTTTTTATTCTATGATCTTAGTATTTCAAGTATAATTGTAGTGGTATAGTTCTTCTACCAATTTTTTTGTTTTCATTTCTCATACATGAGATTAATATTTTGCTGTACAATATCTTACCTTTTGATTGTTAAATTGCATCTTTGAGCAAATGCCAATACAAGTTATGCTTTTTCCTATAAATATGCACATTATCAACTGCATTAAATTGGGATTTGTGGAAGTGATCGATCCATGCAGTCGAGACAAGGTAATTTGAGATAGTGGCTTTGTTAATAATTTGAGATTGTAGCTTTGTTTTTGTTGGATGTTGTGCGAAACATTCATGGAGTTCTTGTAAAGCTCATGTGTATAATCACTTAAAGTGTTTAAAAATCAAATTATTTGGAAAAGATTTGAGTACTTTGAAGATGTTTCATACATTGCCGGTGGTGCTACTAGACAAACCTGTAGATGCTTATTATTCTTGAATGAGTCTTCTTGCACTAGTGAAACTTAAGACGGGGGATAAGGTGGCAAGACCCTTCTGTTGGGTAAAGGGGTTCATGTACCACACTATTTTATCCTTTCTTATAGACAATAAGACCTAATGTGGAATCGTATTCTATAGCTAATTTTGGGGTTTGTTGGAACGTTTACATTAGAAGAAACCTCTAGGACAATGAAATCTATAGGTTATATTTCATATTCCCTTTTATAGTTAGCCTTGGACAAGAGTTTGGATTGTAGGTATTAGAACCCACCACCATCTTAAAGTACCTACTAGAAAAGGAAAAAGAAAAGAAAAGAAAAAAAAAAAATACGACTCACCTTGTGGCCCTTATATTGAGTTTTTCACATCCATTTGATATTAATTTTTTTTTTTGTTTGGAAAAAATTTAAAGTTTTGGTTTGTTAATCTTTAACAAAAATAAATTCCTCTCAAATTTTGATATAAAAAATGTTTGATCGATGTGTTTGTTTCCCTTGTATCCTCTTTGCCGTGCGAAGACTTGGAATATGTTGATCACATGTGGATTCCATCGGGAAATTGTTTTGCAAATGTATTATTGTATGATTTCTCTAAGGATTGGACTCCTCTATATCAGTAAGCATTTGTGTCTTTGCGTGCCTCTGTTTCTTCTTCCCTTCGTTTTTAGTATGTTGCATGTCCTTTTTGTCCATGCTTCCTAGATTACTGCATACCATTTGTCATTTGAACAACAACATCAACAACAACAATAAGCAAGTCTCTTAATCTCAAATTAGTTGGGATTGGCTCCATGGATCAAACTTTTCCACTCTAGTCGATTTAATGCAGTTGATATGCTTTCCAAATCCCTTAAATCCTTTTTTAACCAATGCATCCCAAGTTATCTTAGCTTTACTCGTATACTGTCATACTTCTTCAATTTCTATTTATTGCTTCCAAAAATAAAGGAAAATAAAAAGAAAGAGTATAGTCATTATTTGGGGGGTAAATCTCAAATTTGTCCCTGAGGTTTACTATAACATGCACTTTAGTCCATGTGGTTTCAAAAATTTGCACTTTGGTCCTTAGAGTTTACTTCTAGTTAGTCAAAAGCATCCGTAGGTTAATGTCAAATTAAAATATTAGTATTATATTACTTTTTGATGATGTGGCAAATTTATTTTGCCAACAATACCCTTTTAAGTTTTTCCAAATTCTCTCTTTCCTAACCAACAATATGTTTAAAAGGATTATCAACTTTAGTCCCTTAACTATATGTAAATAAGTTTATTTATTTATTTGTTTAAGAATTACGCATATATTTAAATTAATAAAAATGATATTTTGCAAAAAATAAATAATAATAAAAATGTAAGTATGTTTATTAGTTAATTATTATAATAAAATTGATAATCTATATTTTGTAAGAGTGAGCGGGTGCTTAACAATCAAAATAGTAAAGTCATGGGTCCACAAAAAAAAAGAGTAAAGCCACGTTGATTTCGACATTAAAATAAAACAAATGCAAAAAGGTGTGTAAGTTTATGTATACCCAAAAAAAAAAAAAAAAAAAAAAACTAAATTCACGCCTTGTTTTTTCAATTTACACTTTGAATAATTTATAAAATAAATATACAAAATATTATACAAGGCTATAAAAGAAATAGATCAGGACTAGAATCAAATGCTAATTAATAAGAATACATATAAATAATTAAATAAGGTTTATAAAAAATAATTTTTCATAGAAGTTTATAAAAAAGTCATAATTTGAAAGTGTTGGGTCCATTATTTGTGTGTTTGTCTCTTTTGTAGTGGTAGATTTGTCTTTTCACACTAACTCAACCATGGTTTAGAAAAAAAGATTGTAGGAGGGACCAAAATACATATTTTTGAAACCTCAAGGGCTAAATTGCATATTATGGTAAACTTCAAAGACCAATTTGTATTTTACCCTTATTTGGGAGCTACTTTTAAAGTCTTACATCATATTTTTTGATTTCTTGCCAGAATTATCCTATTAATGTTTCATTGGTTTTATTGCACGTGCTTCTTGTACTCTGTCTATGTGGCAAGGGGGTTATCTTCTTTAGGCTTCATTGTCTTATAACAATTTCTACTTTACTTAAATATGTTATCGTGTGCTTCATTAACAAGTAATTTTGTATTGTGGTAGAATTACATTTAAATTGTATTCAAATGCAGGAAAATGGTTATCAACTGCTTTTTTTGAGTGCGAGGGCAATTGTGCAGGCATATTTAACAAGAAGCTTTCTCCTTAACTTGAAGCAGGTCAATGAGCAATGCTTTTTTGATATTATTATCCTTCTCGTTAATCTTGGTACTTGACAATTTTGATTTACATGGTAATTCATTACCATTTGATCTCAAGTTGGTGCATTTTTTGAGTTTTTACCTTTTTTGCATGTGAAAAGTCTGTTTAATTTGTCAAAAAGAGTATGAAATGTCAAACTTTTTTTTGGTATTAATTAGCTTTAAGTAGGACTGGAGTCGTTTAATTGTCCACTCAAACAAGCCTTAAATCTTAGAAATCTAGCCGCCAATGAGCTCACTGCCTCAATCGTTTTGATTAGTTGACCGAATTGCATTTGTGGTTATAGGATTAACTGACATTGATATTATTAAATTCCCTTGTTGATGTGATTTTATCTTTGAAAATCAACTGTTGCTTAAATTGATTATGTTGGAGGACTTTTGTTTCTAACAATTTTTTTGGCTGTAGGACGGCAAAAATTTACCTAGTGGACCTGTTGTCATTTCTCCTGATGGATTATTTCCTGCTCTTTACCGAGAAGGTCAGGTCTTGTTTCTATCCCCTAAGAACTATTGCTCTTTCGTTATCACTTGTCATTAATTTAGAACATGTAAAGTATCTGGAAATTTCATTTCTTTGATAAACCATAGTTCTTTTATGGACTAAAGTTCGAAGATTTCAACTTTACACCTTTGAATAGGCTCAAATATCCTAATGTTTGTGCCCTTTGGGAAGATATTTTAACCTTTTCACTTTGACAAATAAAGTTTAACCATTCGCACCCCACCCTAATATCCCCATCCCCCCCCCCCCTCCCCAAATCTTTTCCCACCCCCAACCTCTTCCCACCTCCTTATTGTCGACACTCTTCCGGTAGAATAATTGATCATGTATAATAGAAACCCAATACATATATTCCTTGATGTATCTAAGAACATTGTTAAATAAAACTTTTAAAAATCATACTTTTTTACTTAGTCTAAATTTGTCATATATACAAGCACTTGTTGTAAAGATATTGAAGCTTAGTTTCACCAAAATTTTACGGAACTCAATTCCGAGTTGCGGTTAGAAAGTTATATCCAAAATATTTGCACACTTTACTAAGGGTGATAAACTTATATTTGATTACGAATGTCTTCGTAAAGATAAAGTTTAAAAAGCTCTCAAACCTCATTTTTTGTTTCAAATCATAAAATAATTAAGTGAAAGCTGGAAGGAGGAAAAAAATTGATAAGTGATCTAATATAATTTTTTATTTAATAAAAATTTACAAAATGAACCCCCATTTTCGTAGAATTTTGCTTGTATGTTATTAGTTTATATTGCAAATCATTATGATTAATAGTTTGTTATTTGATTTTGAATTTTTTCTAATATAGTTTTTTTATTTGACACAAAAAAATTATTTTATGTGGCCCGTTCAAGTTTGATATGGCTTGAAATTGGGATCTAGGCAGACCCAACTCAATTTTGTCTTTGATGACTTTTTTTTAAAGCCAAGTTACTAGTTTAAAGTGAATACCAAAATATTTTATAAGTTTTACAACGGCACGGTTTGAGCCGATAAATACAAATTAAAAGTTGGCCGTTAAATTATTGGGTTGTAACACTCTTGGATAGGGTCGGGTTTATATTAGCCTTACAACTCATGCTCGACCTATATTGGGTGGACCGAGCTAATGAGTATAGGTCTAGGTAAAATTCGCCCCCCTTCCTTTCCTCCCCTCCAACTAAATTTTTTGGTTCGCCACTGGTGCAAACTACCATGTCATGTCAACATTCCAGCTGATGTGGCAGACTGGCAGGCTACGATAAAGAAACTCTGCCACATCACCAGCCATGTAGGATGTCCAATTGATTGATTCTAAAAGATCAAGTCCGACACTGTTAACTCTCTAAAACATGCCCTAAAGCAATTTTAATACAAATGTATTGAACAATACCTAAAATTAAACAATTGAAGGCCAATCAGCAATACACAAAATCATACTATTGAAAGACTACAACAACCATTATTCAGATTCACTGTGGGTACTGGACATAGGATGAACAAACACCAACATCAAATCTCTCGATGGCAGAATTTCAAGAAATCATGGCAAGAAAGACATTTAATCAACCCATAAACTTAACACATTTTTTAAAAAATTAATCAAAACAAAATTTAAAAACCTCGCCAACTTTTCTCTTAATCAATTTGTTTCAGTTATATTCAGGATGAACATGACTAATTAAATCAAGAACCGTAATGTTCACGCTTTCAAATTTGTGCGCTGGACCTACTTTCGTTTGTTATTCTGTTTTGATGTGCTTGCTTCTTTGAGCTTTCTCATCTTTGACAACTCAACTTTCGCTTCTTCCGCTCAACATGACCAATAAATTTCACTATAACCCAAGTGTCTTTCATACCTTGCTGAATGTGATATCTCTACGTCTGAAGTGGTGCCTCTGGTCTTACTTTTGAAGACCATGGAGTGTTTGATGATAAGAAATTCTGTTTTGAGCTCAAAGCCATGCACATACAATATTTCCATTTTTATTGTTGGGTCAAAATTGGTCTATTATTAACATTAAAGGTTATAATTCATTTCCCAAAGCTAAAAAGTTGGGATATTTTTGTGAAAAACTTCAAGCATTAGGAATCTTGTGCCTAAGCCTTTGTTTTTATTTTGCATTGAGACATTGTACTTTTGATGCATACTCTGCTTTCCAACCTGAGGCGTTTGCACTCACCTAAGTTTTGGCTTTTTTTTTTTTTATATATATTACCTTAACCTCAAATCTCTGAATGAAAGGCTTTTTTTTTTTCAACCTGTTGATGGCAGTTATAAGAAGGGCGCCCCATGAGTTCAAAATCGCATGTTTAGAGGTAAAACCTTTTTTGATCATATGGATACAAGTCTTCTGTTTCTAAAATGAAAATGTAGCTGAGGAATTTTGTAGTGAGAAAGTTCGCCTCTTTAATATTTAAACAGGACATTAAAGCACTCTTTCCTTCTGATTACAATCCATTCTATGCTGGATTTGGGAATAGAGACACTGATGAGCTAAGTTATAGGAAGATTGGGATCCCAAAAGGCAAAATATTCATCATCAATCCCAAGGTATTCTTCTCCGTTACTTTCTGATTGCTCATCATTTCCTGGGGGAGTGAACGCCTTGTAATATAGCTTGAAAGTCATTGCGAAATACGCAGGGGGAGGTGGCTATTAATCACAGAATCGATGTCAAGTCATATACATCACTGCACACGCTAGTCAATGACATGTTTCCACCCACTTCAATGGTAGAGCAGGTCTGATATTCATAGCCATAACTGAACAAATCATTCCGCCTATGTTTTGTTTCAAATTTGTGTATTCTTTTTCACATCAATCTGATCACTCCTGATGCTTAATATCTTTGTGCAGGAAGACTTCAACTCATGGAATTACTGGAAAATGCCTCTGCCAAATATTGACATGTAGTTATTTTGATCTTTACATGGGCTAAAAGGGTTTCCACACATATCAATTCAAGGTGTGGCTTGCTCATTGTTTATTACCTAACCAGCTCTAGTGCATATGCTGTAATTTGTAAACTATTTATTTTTAGATAAGTTGGAAGCAAGGAGGTTTCTTACAGAGTAATTCTTTTTTCATCTGATTTTTTTTTTTTTTTTTTTTGTCTGTCAATTTAGATCTTCAAATTGCAGTCAATTGAATGATAAAAGCATTATGAGCAACTTAGTTCCCTTCCTAGCTGTTATGTATTATTTGGGATGATGGTGTCTGCAAATGTGCAACAGGCGACATTACTTGATTTGATGACGTTTTTGGAGTCGTATGGTTTATAACTTTATATTACATTTTGATGCAGAGATTGTGGTTGCCTTCTAGCACAAGGTCATGTTCATGACTAAGAAGAAACAAGAAAATGCTTTGCAAACTTTCGAAATGCCTGTAATGGAGTTTGAGGAAAAAGGCAATATCTATTGGGTGCATGAGCGTAGACTCTGTTCCAGGCATGCAATATGATTTTCATGAGAAGAAAAAAAGACTTGCACTTGACATGAAAGTGTGTATTAATCTTTTGAAGATATGTGGCCAGGTCTCCAAGATACTTAGTATTCCAGAGGGTAAAACTCAAACACTGGGACATGTTAATGTAATAGCGAGGTGAGTGTGAACAGCGAGCTGGTTAAGTAGCGATCATTGTAATAAGAGTTTAGGTGCGTCTCTAATTTGTTAAGGATAGAGGGTTGAGATTGAGATTGAGACAGATAGGATATAATCCAACGGCTGTAATATGTGATTCTCTATAAATATGAGAGATCACACGCCTTGTATTTTCAAGATTTGTGTGAATGAAAGAGTAAGACTGAAGATGAATTCAACGAGAATTCTTGATTCCATTTCAATTCTCTGATCTTACGTAGAGAAAGTAAGAGGATTTTCCTTGATGGGAAATGCTAGGGTGACCCAAAATGGACACACGAATAGACATGCACTTGTGTGTGTCTATTAGAAGCACATACATTTCCATGCCCACATAGATGCACACACATCGATACATAAATCAATGGATACATACAAGCGCGTGTCCATTCCTTGTGCCCGTTTTAGTTCAAATAAGTATTTTCCTTGGTATTATAGAGTGTTGGAGATGTGTAGACTGAAAGTTAGTCCCATATTATATAAATGTGGCTTTATAATGAAGTATAAAAGTGTGGATCTTCCCCCCAATTAGTACTGAGGCCTTTTGGTGTAAAGCTACACACCTATGACTTGAAGGTAGTCAAGTTAGGGATAATATTGGTACTATTAGAGATCTACATGGTTGCGGATGTGTGCCGCGAGCAAGCCTAATACCATAGAGAAAGACAACGAGAAGAGATGGAAAGAAGAATACATTTGAGGGGAGAGGCTAAACGGACCTAATTTTTGCTAAAGGGACCCTAGTTTTATGTTTTTTTTTCACTAGCTACAATTAACCCATAGGCGAAATGACCTTATTGCCCCTAATATAAATGAGGGTTTTTGTTGCAACCATACCCTTAATTTTGAATCTGTTCCCAACAACGGCTCTCCTTTTTCTCCAAACCCTCTTGAGAACCTACTCACTTTTTCTCGTTCTCCTACCAAACAGGGTGAATTCTCACGAAATCGACCAAGTTTGTTTCATTGCGTTTATGGTCATATAATGGGTTATGTTGGCTTGTTCGGTGGTTGTTTGTGTGCTTAGGGTTGTTGCCATTTTTGGGTTGTGCAGGGCTTCGAGTTTGGGGATAAATCGAGAGTTGTAAGATGGAAAAGTCCCATGAACCACCAATAAGAAGCGAATTAGAGAAGAATGAGACAATTTCTCTTATTTTTTGGTGATTTTAAGTGGAGATTAAAAACATGGTCAGTTCCTTATGCATGTCGACCATAAGTACATAACTGGGCTCAGTCCATGTTAACCTATATGTTACATTGGCTTTCGACCAGTGTGAACCAATATCTGTTTTTCCTTTTCGGTACTATTTAGCCAAGACACAAGTGTTAGGTCTCGGTGATTGTACTCAAAAACCCATATTACTTTTCAAATTTGAGGTTTCTGCCAATGTTTCTCGTCTAATTTTTGTTTTTTGTCCTCCTTATGGGCTTAAATGCATGACACAAACTGTAAATCAAGCGAATCCTTCCTAGAATTCATTAAAACCTTTACACCGATCACACCATTTATGAGTAAAGAGGAAGTGGTTGCATGGTCACATGCGATGACAAGAAAGTGTGGATTTGTTATGATTATCCTAAAATTTGACGTTGTTATGGGCGACAAGCTAGGTTGACCATTAGTTGTGAGCGGTTCGGTCAATTTGTTCCTAAAATTGCAAAAGGGAAGAAGAAAGTAGAGGCATGGAAAAAGAATACCAACAATAGGGTTAATGATAAGGTTAAGCGATTTCCACAAAAAGTGTAGGTGTCAGTTCAAGATGAATGTCAAACATGAGGTTGGCGTCAAATGGTACGTGGGAGTGGTATGTGGGGTGCACAACTACACGTTACAGCTTGATTGGCCACTCATTTGCTGGTAGGCTAACTAAACTCGAGAAGGTGACTTTCCAAAATATGAGCAAGACAAGTGCTCGACCAAAACACATTCTATCCACCATTCAGGAAGAAAATCTAGATAATGTGACTGTAATGAGAACCATCTAAAATGAGAGTGCTTAGCCGAGAAGGATTCAAGCTCAGGGCAAGACAAATATGCAGATGTTATTGTATAACTTGGAACAACATGGATATAATGAGCAATGCTTGTTTTTCGAAGGAACATACATCATCAAGGACTTGTTCTTTGCTTACCCTACTTCGTTGCAGCTTTTTCGGTGCCTTCCTAATGTGTTGCTTATGAACTGCATCTATAAGACAAACAAGCTCAAGTACCCATTGATGGAGATTATTGGTGTCACTTCGACTAACATGACTTTCTTAGTGGCACATGCATTCTTAACAAAAGAGAAAATGTCAAACCACGTGAAGGTTTTGAGGTAGTTAATGTCATTATTGGATGGGTGGCAACTTCCCAAGGTTAGATTGACTGATAAAGAGTTGGCTATGATAGGAGCTATAGAGGAAGAGCTCCCAAAAAGTACGCACTTACTTTATGATTGGCACGTAAACATAAATGTGGTTGTGAAGACGAGAGAATCATTATCTAAAGAAGATGACTACAATTGATTCCTATATACTAGAATGAAATTTTGCGTAATCTTTGTTGTAGATCTATAGCCTCTTCAAATCATACTAATCCCTTGTCACCGCGATCCATCCTTGAGAAAAATAAGTTGTATGGGACAAACTTTATTGACTGGTTCAGAAACTTAAGAGTCGTTCTTAAGCTTGAATGCAAGTTATATGTCCTAGATGATCCTATTCCTAAGGAACCACCAACCAATGCCTTGAGAGCCGTGAACGATGCACATACTAAGCATGTCAATGACTCAAATGATGTTGCATGCATTATATTGGCAACCGTGGTTCCTGAACTTCAGAAGGACAAGGAACACATGGAAGCGTACAACATGGCTATGATGCTGAAGGAAATGTTCCAACATCAGGCTAGGTAAGAAAGGTTCGAGATAGTTAAAAATATTCATTCTTGCAAAATGGCTGAGGGTGCGTCAGCTAGTCCTCATGTTCTAAAAATAAAGGGCTATATTGACCATCTTGACAGACTTAGATTTCTCATAAGCCAAGAGTTGGCTACAAATTTGATCCTAATTTCATTCCTGAATTCATTACCAAATAGTTCATTACAATTTGTAATGAACTATAACATGAATAATATGGAGAAGTCTATCTCAGAGTTGTATTTGATGCTTAAAACTACTGAGCAGAACGTTATGAAACCCATTGATAATGTGTCGATGGTTTCAAAAAGAAAGACTATGAAGAAAAAGGCCAAAAGTAAGGCTAAAGTTGCTAATGCTATTGTAACTGTCATAAAAGCCTAAGAAAAAAGTCAAGCCTAAGGCTGCTTCTACTTTACAATCCTAAAAAGCAAAAGCAAAAGAAGGAAATTGTAATTTCTACCATGCACATGAGCATTACTTCAGAAATTTCAAGCTTTACCTTTAAGATTAAAAGAAAAAGAAGAGTAGTGCGACTACTGTTTCATGTATTTACGTTTTTGAAGTTAACTTGTCTACAAGTGTTTCTTGAGTATTGGATACCGGATGTGGATCCTACATTTGTATTAATGTGTAGGGTCTCTTTAAAAGTAAAAAGCTAAAGAAAGGAGAACTTACCTACATGTATGAAATGAAGTAAAAGTTGTTGCGCTGGTTGTAGGATGCTCTGAGTTAATTTTACCCAGTGGACTTATTTTAGTTTTAAATAATTGTTATTATTTCCCCGCCTCGAGCAGAAACATCATTTCAATTTCATGTTTGGATTTGCATTGTTTTAATTTCATTATTGCGAATAATAAATGCTCCATTTCTCGTAAAGACATTTTCTATGTGAATGTTGATTTTTGTGATGGTCTTTATATACTATACATGAAAAAGTCCACATATATTGTTACTCTTAAAGTAAATACAAAAAGATTTAAGTAAAATGATTTGAGTCAAACCTACCGTTGACATTGTTGTCTTAGCTAAATAAATGAGAAACACATCTCTAAACTCCGTAAAGATGGAATTTTAGATTCATTTGATTTTGAATCATGTGAACTATGTGTATCTTGTTTACTAGGAAAGATGACAAATAGTCCTTTCACTAGACCTAGTGAAGGGGCAAGTGATTTATTGGGTCTAATACATATTGATGTATGCGGTCCTATAAGCACAATGGCTAAATATGATTATAAGTACTTCATTACTTTCACCGATGATTTCAGTAGATATGTTTATGTGCATTTCATGAGACATAAAGGTGGATTTTTTTAGATGTTTAAACATTTCAGAATGTTTTCTTTTAATGGTCTTTCGAAAAGAGTCGTTGAAGAAGCCGAGACGAGAGAGAGAAAAGTTGATGAAGGGATCAACTTCTATACCCAAGGTATTGATGGTTATTCTCAAATATCGAACCATGTGCTATGGCTCGAATCCGTAGTCAATCTTATTTTCGATAGGAGCAGTTAACCGAGTCGAGTTTTTCTCTTATCCATATCGAATAGAACATGATGAGAAAAATCTTCTTAAGTGATAAATCAACTTGGTAAAACTATTAAAGCACTTCGATCAGATCAAGATGGTGAATATTTGAGCCCAAAGTTTTATAATCATCTTAGAAACTGTGGGGCTGTCTCACATTTAACTCCTATAGCAACTCCATAATGGAATGGTATTTCTGAGAGGAGAAATAAGACTTTATTAGATATGGTTTGATCTATGATGAGTCATATAGATCTTCTTATTTCCTTTTGGGGTTACGCTTAGAATTTGCTGCGTTTACATATAATTGTGTTCCTTCTAAAGCGGTTGATAAAATACCATATAAGACGTGGTTTCGAAAAAGACCAAGTTTGCCTTTCCTCAAGATTTGAGGCTATGAGGTTTTCGTACGACAAAAAATCTCAGAAAAATTATCAGCCAAATCTAGCAAGTGTGTATTTGATGGTTATCCTAAAAAAACTAGAGGATGCTACTTTTATAATTCCATTGGGAATAAAGTGTTTGTTAGTTGGAATGATGTCTTAATGGAAAAGAGTTTATTTCAAAAGACACAATGAGAATAAAGTAAGTCTTGTAGGAGTTCAAGAACCACAAATAAACACTCAACCGCTAATGGGAGATCAATAAAGTCTTGAATTAGTTGAACTTCCACATGTATCATAAGGACCACTTAGGTATGATAGGTAAGAAATCAGCCTGAGAGATTCAGATTCCTTATTACCGAAAATAGTGAGGTATTGCTTATGGATCAAAATGAACCTATTATTTATCACGAGGCAGTGTCTAGCCCTAAGGTAGATAAATGGCTTAGTGCCATGAATTCTGAGATGTAATCTATGTATGATAACTAAGTTTGAAAGCTGGTTGATTTATCTGAAGGTGGTAAGAGCATTGGATGTAAATGAGTTTTCAAGAAGAAAATTGACATGGATGGCAATGTGCATACTTATAAAGCACGGCTAGTAGTAAAAAGGTTCAGACACATTCATGGTGTTGATTATGTTTAGACTTTTTCTACTGTAACCATGCTTAAACCCATTAGAATTATAATTTCCTTAGCCGCATATTATGATTATGAGATATGGAAAATGGATGTCAAAACATTTTTTTCTAAATGGAAAGTTGCTTAAGGATGTGTACATGATACAAGCTGAAGGGTTTATTCATCTTGAGAATTCTAGGAAGGTGTGCAACCTTCAAAGATCCATTTATGGATTAACGAAAGCTTCTTGGAATTGGAATACTCATTTTGATGAAACAATTAAGGAATTTGATTTCAATAAAAATGAGAATGAGCCTTGCATATACAATAATGTCAATAGGAACATGGTTGTTTTCTTGGTACTCAATGTTAATGATATAATACTTACTGGAAATGAAATCCTAACCTTGTAGAGTGTCAAGTCTTAGTTAGGGAACTATTTCTCAAGGAAGGACTTAGGAGATGCAACCTACATCCTTGGGATTTAGATCTATAGGGATAGATCTAAAAGGCTGATTGGTCTAAGTTAGAGTGCTTATATCGACAAGGTACTAAATATATTCACTATGCGAGACTCTAAAAGTGTGGTCATCGCTAATGTCTCAGGCTATAAGTCTCAGCAAGACTCAATGTTCGAAGACTAATATTGAGCGAGAACGCATGAATATGATTCCATATGCATCATCTATGGATCTATCTTGAATCCCATGTTATGTACCTGACCTGATGTATCATATGCTTTAGCATAATAAGCAGATATCAATTTGATCTAGGTGAGAGTTACTGGATAGCAGTAAAGAACATTCTTAAGCACTTGATAATGACTAAAAAAATGTTCTTGATCTATGAAAGTTTGGAAGACGATCTTGTTGTAAATGGTTACACAAATGCAAGTTTTCAAACTGTATATCTTCAGATCGCAGTCTGGATATGTGTTTATTTTGAATGAAAGTGCAGTGAGCTGAAAATTTTTGAAGCTAGACATTGTGGTAGATTCTACAACAGAAGCTAAGTATATTACAGCGTCCAATGTATCAAAGGAGGCATTTAGATCAAAACATTCATCTCTGAACTTGGTGTGGTTCCGAGTATAGCTAACACTATTTGCTTGTATTGTGACAATAACTGGGCAATAGCACATGCTAAAGAACCAATAACGCACAACCGATCCAATCATATACTTAGATGTTTTTATCTCATTCAAGAAATTATTAATGGGGGAGACGTGAAGATTTGTAAAGTTCCTACAGAAGACAATGTTGTAGATCCTTTGACGAAGGCTCTTCCATAAGCGAAACATGATGGTCATGTTTGGTCATTAGGTATTAGACACACGAGTGATTGGTCCTAGTGCAAGTGGGAGATGTTTAGGCAAGTGCCCTCGATCAATTTATAAACATTGTTTATCAAATAATTCTAGTTAATAAAATAGTGGTTTTCGTTTGCAGTTTTATTATAAGTGATTGCATGTTTACCCTTATGATAAGATCCATGGGCATTTGTTGAAATATCTTAAATATCCCTTATAGGTCATTATAGTGAAAACTATATTAAGTTAAGACTAGTGTGAATCTTGATTAATGGTTATGCGATGATCATGCGTATAGAGACACGAATCAAGATCATAAGTACTTGTTAGGAAACAAGATACTAGACCGACCTTCCATGAGAACATCACATGGATTAAGTCATAGGTGTTACTTAAGATAGGTATATGATTTAGTCGTTAGACTTGAATAATATGTGAAGGTGTGTAATTAAGATAAAATTTGTCCCTTTCGTATAGAGAGATATTAGTGGATCCCTCAATATATTAAATGATCAATGTCATTTGGATGTTTTCAATCTACCTAAAGATGGAAACTAGTATGATTGGACATTAAGGGTGACATTCCATGTCTTATGATTAATCAAAGGATATCACACGACAAAATGATATGATATATGTTATTCATTAGGTTGTATCGATTTTGATATTCATGCTACTTAGGTAGTCATACTGCCTTGCAAGAGACCTGTTACAACTTGTGTACCAAAATGATTTTGGTTCACTGCCAACGTCGCATGAACCTATTAGGCCGCACGCAAAGAATGGTTTTGCGTAATTTCAATTGGTCCAGAGTAATGAATTTTATATGATAAAACTTATGACATAAAAGTCCTTACAATTTATTATATGATAAATTATTAATAGGGGCATTTGCGTTATTTGTTTGAATTGCCTAAATACAATAGTTGTATTATGAATAGGTTTTTTAAGTGAGCTTGTGTACACTAATAAATAGAAATTGATACCTTAAAACAAAACAAGATTTTTTGTTTTTACTTTTTTGAGTTCTCTGAATTTTGGGAGAGAAAGGAAAAATATTTTCAATCTCTCTCGGGGCCAGCATTCCAAATTGTGGTCACCGTTCATGTGTGGATTTTCGATAAAGAACATGCGCTTGAACATCATGGAGATTGACCAATCAGATAAGGAAATCATAGATTAAGGTATGGTTTACTTTTTTCGATCTAATTTAATGGAACTTATTTTCGATCCGGTTGGGTTTTTTCAAAAATTCTTTTGAAATTCTCGCTGCGTATAAACCCCAAAACCCCAAAATGTTTTGTCAATTATGGTTGCTCTCGGTCTAACACGTTCGAAACTGACTATAATAGTTTAGTCGCGATAACACAAAATCTCAATAAGATATTGATGATATATTGTTGATACAACGTTTCAAGGTTCAGAGTTGTGCCACCGCTTTGCTAATCGTACCCCAAAAAAATTACTAATCGTATCCCTCAGTGACAAATTTGACTAATTCATATCATGGTTTAGAGAACCAACTCCGAGAGACAAATTTGCAACACGGTTTCATGGATGATTAGGACTTCAAAAGAAATGGTCAAAAAATGCCAAATTACTAGTTATACCCCACGAAATGACTCCGCGTACCCTACATTGCAAAATATAATTGAATCATACTGTAATTTGGAGATGTAGAGCCGATATACATGATCAACTCTCGCTAACACATAGCCATAATGAATTGTACATTTAAAGTAGACAACACGTCGACCTACTAGGAATACCCCATAATTTTACTACTCGAACCACACTTTGAAAAATATAACTAAATCATAAAAGGGTTAAGAGTTGTAGAGCCGATGAAAATGACCAATGATTACATGTCGTACGTGACAAATATAACACATAAAAGGTTATCAATAAAGTAAATATGGGGGGTTTTTGAAGTAGTTTTTTCCTAATGATCTACTAACCAATAAAGTAAATAATCGAAACTGAGAAAATAAAAACATGTCTAAGTCTAGGAATCCACAATCTAGCCCCATGTTGTTTCTATGTCTTCTATCATTGACTTTGAAAGATGGGTTTGAAAACAATTTCCTTGGATAAGCTATAGGTGTTTGGGTCATCAACACCCTAGTCTCCCTATTCTTGATAGATAGGGTAACTGCTGTTCAAATACTTCTCTTAATCCACAGTACAACCTTGGGCAATCGCTCTAAAGATTTGCACATGAGCAACATTAACAACTTTGTAGGAACACCTACCTCTAGAAAACCTTGGGCAAGCCACTCTCAAGATTTAACCTAGTTCTTGATGTTACTCACCTATAATAATAAGTGTATCTAGTTTCTTGATCTAGGTGATTGTAACTTCTCAAGTCGAACTAAACTTCTATTTATGGACTTGGCGCCATCACTGGTGCCATCAATTGTGAGAGCTGACGCCAGTCCGTTCATTTTTAGGCACCGTCTAGTCTTTTGGCCTGACACCTTATGGCACAATATCTTCTTTATTGGTGCCATCCATGTACATATGGGGCATCAAGTCTGCTGGTTATTTACCAAACTTTTACTTATTCCCCGAATTTGTCTAATTCCCGTACAATTACTCATATACCCTGTAAATCTCTAAAGTAAACATATAGAGCCAAAAACATGACATTGGACTTGATCTACATAGCAAAACACCTATGAAAAAGTGCATAAACAATGAATCATCAAATAACCCCAAACTTAGAACTTTGCACATCCTCAGCAAAGGTTATTTCACTATAACGACTAAATATATTGTGAAAAAAATGAGTGATGGTTTCCTAAAGACTTTATCACTCCGCAAAATGATGGAGTCCTTACAATTGAAACTTGGTCAATCTGTTTAACAATAGACCTGGAATTTTTGAAAGCTAGTCAAACATGGTCACTTTTCAAGACAACTCTTTATCAAGACTTCGAAGCATTTAAAAATCATAACCTTCAACTTACTCGTACGTTTTCTGGGTCTCTTTATAAAAGTAGTAGATCCAAATTGATCTCCTTATTAAATGGATTCTTTCAAATGGACTTTATCACCACTTTTTGCTTATTTGCAGATTGTCACAACTAAAGAGTCCATATTGCTTATTTAAAGAAAGTCTATTACTTGGTTCATGACATTGGAAGAACTTACTTAACATTGCCACAAGCACTTGAGTTAATTGTTTTTCTTAATATGAGTTTCTTTTTATGAACTTTTGCCTTTTATTCATCTAGATATCCATTTTTCTCCCTCTATATGATTTGTTTATTGTGCGGTCCCTTCTCTATTTCCCTTGGATACCCTTTTTCCATTATTTTTCCAACCAACAAGTTCCCTGCTCCATTTCCTGTAGAACTAGTAAGACTCTATATTTTATTAGAAATCTTATGTTAACACTTCTCACTTTTGCTAAAGTTAAGTTGGTTTTTTAATGTAGAATAATCAAGCCCATATTTTTTATAGTACATAAGCCCACTTCTTCTTCCTACAAGTGCTAAATCTTTAACAATTATACTGCAAGAGGATTAGTCCTAGTTTCAAGATCCTAGAGATTTTAGATTTTCCCACAAAGTCAATTTGACCACCCACCTACTTTGGTCTCGATGTATGACTCATCCCTACTCCATGTTTCTATTTATGTTGTCAATTAGGTGAAAAAGGTCTTCTACTTTTTCTAAGTTTGAAGGGAAACAATTTGATCTACTCAAAAAACTGAAATCAAAGTTTCACTTGGAGGCAAGACTACATAAAACAGTAAATATACTAAACTACCTAAAACATGCATGCATTATTGCACTAAATTCTAAACGGGATGGAAGGTAAGAAATAGGATGAAAAAGAAGAAATACCACCATGATTCCACTAATGTTGCAAATAAATTGAAAAAAATGTAAAGCTTATACCGGCTAATCTTCAACCAATGATTATGTCCAACAGTCCACTTACCTAAATACCCCCAAAATTATTCGAACCTTGTTCTTAACGTTCAAAATAAGATGTGCATAATAAACATAAAAGAAATGATAGAAATAGACGGATAGTTGATGTGCGTGCCGCAAGTGTAATAGCTCACTTGTAGTAATAGTGTAACCAACTAACGTTAACTACGGATATCATCCTCAGAAAAAGGTGTACGCACTCACTACGTACTTAACTAAAATTACTCTATTACTAAGGAAATCCTTTTAATTGGTTTTATTACTAAACTAAACTATTCTATACTAATGACTCAATTCAAATTACTTAAACTCTTATATTAATACTATCTTAACGCATAACTTCACCAAGGTAATGAAATATTATGCTTTTCAACTCAGTTTATCATTTTATTATGTGTGTGCAATTCCCAATTAGAATGGACAAATTCACTTCAAATCAACTTTAACCCTTTGTCATGATGGAAAATATTCTAATGTGCAAACTAGAACTCTAACTATCGACGTGAATAACATAAGCTCCACATTAATATTTAGATTCATAACTAACCACTTAAGTTTACTATCCGTGCCTCCCTAATAAAAAACTATCGCTCGATGTTATGTATTTTACGGCTATACCGTTTATATCCGGCGTAAAAGCTTCAATGACCATGATAACTTCTAAAACTTAATATAAACGAACATGTGATCAAGATGCTTGTATCATTACATTCAAAATCAATATAAATTCTAACCATTATACTTTTTATATTTCTTTTCTACTCATGTTTATTGAATAACAACCAAATTATAGGATCCATTAATCCTTAAGATTAGTAGACCACTCACACTTAAATGAAACAAATATGCACATAGTGGTATTCATTGTAATCAGAGATATAATAAAATAACTTTAATTAAATTAATAAGCATAATACTCAAATCACCTCATGTGAATCTTTAATGTCTTCTCTCCACAAATCATCTTAATACTCAAGAATAAGTAAATCTATGCTAAACTATGTCAATGGTGGCTAATCTCTTGTATTTTATGTGTTTACCATGTTTTCCTATCTATTTATACTCCTTAATCACGTTTCAAAACAAATAGAAACCCTACTTTACAATTTAACATGAAATATAACTCTAACTTTTTATTTTCTTTTGTCTCGGCGTTGTCGCTTAAACCCTGGCACCGTGTGTGCATTGCCACGACACCACTACTACGCCACCACTTATGTGTGCAAATCCTTCTATCAATAGACTTGGCGTTGTCACTCATGTCTTCGGCGCAGTCCCTTTAGACATTACGAAGGTGCCACTACATTGGTCTTCCTATATCTTTTCTTATCTTTCTTGCTCTCCTATGCATTGCCTTTCTCTTCCACGCTGTGCCTATGTGCACCATAGGGCCACACTTATATGCTACGACGCCAACAACACTTTGGTGTGTCTTAGCTCTATTTCTTCTCATTTTCACTATTTTTCTTCTTTTATGCCTCGTTTTACCTAAAAGTGCATAAAACCATCAATTAGAGCTCATTTATGGATATATATACTAAATATACTACTAAAATAACCTTATATATAAGTCTAAATAATCACTTATTAAATACCCACAAACTTAGGATTTTGTACGTCTAGAGCAAAAACATATTTTACTAAGTCTCCTAACTACTCCTACTACTCTAGTTTTCATTCATTTTACATTATTCAAGGAGTATCCTTTAATTCACTAAGTTTCAAGTTAATAATCCACTCAAGAGTTTTCCTTTGCAAAAACTTATATTTTTCAAAATATACAGCTTTAACAACACATACAACTCACTTTTCAAACATCAAAGTAGATCACAACCAAAACCATTACTACTCACTAGCTTAAACACTCAAGTAGCACGTGTACAATCTCATGATTTATCATTAAGCTTAGGAATTCACAAATAAGCATATATTAAACTAATTTTGGTAGACTTTAACACTTTAAGATCTATATGACTTAACATAGTTGGAAATGAAAATATAACTCAGTAAAGCTACTAGTACTCGAGCTAAATATTTTATTCGAAGAGTTCTATTTTAATCTCCACTTACTTTTCTCTATTTTTTCTCATTTCTTTTGTTCTTTTATTTTTTATTTTTTATTTTTATTTCATTGTCCCCGCTCCTTTTCTTATGGACTCCTTTTTTCCTCACTTTTTTTCAAACATCAAGTTCTCTGCTCCATTTTTTGTAGAGCTTATAGGACACTCTATTATTTTATTTCTAAAACTCTTGTTAGCACTTCTCTTTTCACTTGATCAAGTAAGCTAACTCCAACTTTTTATTCAAAATTCCTATTTATTCCCTATTAGCACTAAGTCTTTATTTACTTTATTTATTTTGAAGTAAGATCCGCATTTATTATAAAATTTCTTAAAGATCTAACTTTTCCATAAGAAGTATTCTAATATTCTCCTTGCTTTTGTTTCAAGTTCATGATCTTCCCTAACTCTAGGTTTCTAATTATGAAATCTTACCATTGTTTGCTACATTTCATAATTTTCTTCAAGAATTTAAAAACACTCTCTTAAGTGTCATATCAACAAGACACTTGTATTTTACTCATCTTCAATTAAATTATTCATTACATATTACCATACATAACCTAATCTATATTACATAAACATTCGAATAGTAAGTAAATAAAACAAACAATACACTACCATGCTTTCTTTTTAATTGTTTCAAAAATAAAATTTAAATGATCAAACCTACTGTGTTTATACTTATTTTTCAGCCTTTCTTACCACTTCCCACAATGTAATGTTGATGCCTCCAAACTTAAACCAAACCTTTTCCTTAAAGTTTAAAAATAAGCCTGAAATTTGAAAACACTAAAATACTCAAACATATATAATAACACAAGTTATAAAACATAAAAGAAACTAAACATATAATTTAAAGAAATAAATAGTTGACAAAATATCTCAAATTTAAAATGAAATGGTATCAATGTATCTCTCAACTACCAGGTCTAAAGAAAGCCTAAGACACTAACATCAGAACTGTGCGTCATCATCATCATCTGCCTCATCAGCTCAGGCGATTATGGTATCAATAGACGCTCCACCCTCATGCTCTGCACCACGTCTGGATTAAATACTTAGTCTGGTGCTGCTGGAAAGCCAAAAAAGTTATCAGTAGGTCTCATCCGTTTGCTCCTTTTTTACCTAGCTACGTCCTTATGATGATCGGAAATCAACATGAAGTTCTGCTACCCATTCCATTGGTCTTGCTCATATTTCCTCAAGGCTTCATGATACTGCACCGTGTCCTCTTGGTATTATCTCCTAATCACGGGAATCAACAGCCTTTGCTACCATAGAGTCAAGTCCTTTAGTGGTGGTACTGGTGGCTGCAGTGGAGGAGGTGGTGAAAAACATCAGAACCATCTAAGTCGTGCTCTCTAATCAGTGGGTCTAAAAACTCGTAGTCCTCAGCAAACCCCGGCTGGTTTGGCTCATTCTCTCCATATCCTTCATCTTCCAATTCCTAGGCTAACTTTATTGCTATTATTGCTATTGTTGTGTTATCCTCCTACCGTTTGGCCAAAAACATGACCTCAAGTCTAGCTCCATCGGATCTTTCCCTCCCATCCTCGAAGTCGTGATTACTAGAAGGTGAATTCAGTGTGAGCATAAAAACCTCATCTATGGTTGTTTGGGCATCAATAACAAATTCTTCATATCTAAGCAATCTGACTCTGGTTTTCAAGCATAACTGAGTGATCAATATATGAAAGAAAAATTTGTTGTCTCACTTTGACATAATGGACTCCTTCAGATTGTTGTAGATGATCTTGCTGAAATTGATCTCCCAATTCTTCATAATCTAAACGAGCTGCCTTTGGGTTATTGATATTACCCTGCTAAGTGGTGGGGTATATAAAAACAACAAGGAAATGTTGCCACATTAGGTAGACTTTCCTAACACTCCACTTTTTGATGTGCTTTGGCATATCCTCAACTCCCATTACTTAGTTAGGTTGTTCTTGGATAACCAATGCTATCTTTATGGCTCTAAAAGGGTATAGGTTATAGGGTTTCTTATATAAGTCATCCTGAAAACTTGGTTTGGCTCCAACCATATTCAAATGCTCTAATCCATAGATGCTATTTATTTCACACACATTAAAGGGGACAAATACCCCTCTCACATTCACTGGCTCAATCTTCCTAGTGAACTTCGCATTGACATAAAATTTGTATACAATCTTACTCACTCCTCTAACTTCATTCTTTTTATAATCTTGAGTGAAATGCACCCAATTATTTCGCCTAATGAAATTGTTCACTTGTTTTTCATACTTGGTCGACAAATTTATACCTCTATCACAAATGAACTCCTTATGCTAAATATTCTCATATCTATATTTGGTTTCTCTACTAATGAAATATTTGGATTTAAATGGCATAGGCTCCTCTTCATTAGGGTTTCTTGAGGTTCATGCCTTAAAATCATTTATGCTCACTTGACTAACTTGCCTCTTTGTTCTCGACATTTTCCAAACTCAAACAACTACACTACAATGCAACTAGCAATTCAGGCCTTCAGATCACCTAAGAGTCAAAATTTGTATCACATGGATCATTCATATGCCAAATAATGCAAAAACACAAACTAGGTCACCATGAGTTTCATTGATGCTTAATATTCACACAACTTGAAAATCCTTATCCAACAACCTAAAATCCACTATTCATGCAATTTCATCTGAATCTTTCAAAACTTTCAAAGCATAAATAATGAAATTGTAAATTTTACCTCAATGCCATACTAATTTTTAGTGTAGAACACTCGTCCAAGTCTCTATCAATCAAATCCCCATCACTTCACTAACAACTTAGAACCCTAGCACCCCTTGAAATCAAATTCCTAATCAAAGCCCTAGCTTTCCACCTTGTGCAAATCCACAATTCACTTTGTCGTTTCATTCTGAATCATTAAGAACTCTTTTTTCTCACTTAGAAATGATCTATCTTGGGCTCTAAAGAGATGTATACTTGGTGGTTGTCGTTGGTTGTAGATGCAAGTGTGAATGAGGTGATGAAAATAAGGTTTAAAACCCTTATCATGACATTTCGTGATGCATCGAGGATGCTATGGTGTTCTACTATGCTCCTCTTGGCACCCTGCTGGCACCGTGACTCATACCTACGGTGCCATATGCATTACACACTGCGTTGAGCTGTTTGTCCATGTGCTTTGCATGTATTTTATGTTGATTCCTATTTGGTGCTCTCTTGACTTCGTGCATCACTTAAAAAAATGTTGTGATCGCATGAAATCCATGTGAATATAAAGACTTCATAAAGCTTACATTTGATTTGCCCATGCACCTCACCTTTGCCGCTTGAAATCCTTCGCTCTTTTACACTCTTTCATGAGTTTGGCGAGACATTTTTATTTCGATGAATCATCACCCGACAAATGGTCTTTCCTGGACATTTAATAGAAATTCTAAAAAGTTAGAAACTACTACGTGTTAATTGTACTTACTAAACTAACTAACTAACTAAAATTTAAAATCTAAAATTTAAAAACCCCTGGGTTGCCTCCCAGTAGCAGTTAATTTAACGTCATTAGCCTGACGCCATTTCGCTTGTTTAGACTAAGTCTAAATTGAGATACTCCAATTGTAAATCGGAGATGATAATTTCATTTCCATTTGGATGTACTTCTTCTTAATCAACAAAGAATCTTCTCCGCCTTATCGTCCTTATCGATACTCATTGTGATATTCCTATTTCTTGTATACAAGCTTGCATATGCAGTATTCAAGAATGGCCTCCTAAGTATCATAGAAACATCATCATTTATGTTGTGATCCATAATCTCAAAACCTACAATGAATATGAATCTACTCGCTTTCACATGCACATTCAAGACTCTTCCTATAGTTGGTATGAACTTGCCATTAACTACTAGCAAATTTGTTGTATCGAGAAAACTGATCTTCAAATCGGCGTGCAACATGTCCATTATTAGCATGACATTAACTGAGGCTCCCATATCATATAAGAAATTTCTAAATCGATGCCCATAAATGCTTATTGGTATGCATATTTCTCAAGGATCTCTCATTTTGATTGGTTGAAGTCTTGGTATGAACTTGAACTTCGGTTCGACTTCATTGGAACTACCTTGATACTAGTTCCTTTCGGTGTTTTTTCAGATGGTCCTTCATCTTTTTGCTTATTTTTCCATTATTTCTTCACCTTCTTCTCATTTCTCGAGGCATTGATTCTTTGTTGTTTGAATCCTTCGAGCTCATCTTGACTTACTTCCGTTCCATACTCAGGCATCACTTCAAGCTTCTTCATAGCCAAAGTGTTGAATTTTTCTGGCTTGTACATCACTTACTTGTTTCTTGGCTCATTCGTTGTAGTAGTACTCATCGTGCGAATAGCACTAACATTCTCATTGGGATTTATGATTATGTTACTTGAAAATCATCCTTCATTCCTTGAGTCCAAGGCAATGACTAACTGACCAATCCGTCTCTCAAGTTTTTGAAGGATTATGATATGTCATCATCCATTCTCTTCGTAGCTTGCTCATTCCTTCAATCACTTTCTAGTGCTTCTTATGGCGTTCCCTATTGCTCAAGTCCACGACATGCAAGAGTTTCTCAATTGGCTTCAATGAAGTCATATCCTCACTTTGCCCTAGCTTCCCTTGTTAGACTTGTGGATCAAACCTGGTGATAACCCTGGAGATAACTTCCGTGCATTATCAGGATTTTCATACGAGAAGCTCAGGTTGTTATTGTTATCTCTTTGATAAAACCTTTGTGGAGCCATTCCTCCTAGCCTGAAATTGTTTTCATAGCCTTGGTTGTTCATGAAGTTTACATCTTCATATTCCATTCCTCATTGCATGTCTATTTTGTTGACCACCATGGCTTGGTAATTAATGGGTTCATGTATTGCTTGCACTTGTGGACTTTGTTGTCCCATTTGAAGCTTTGCCATTTTATTGCTCGGGTTGGATAGTTATGCCATAATTGCTGCTTGCAAATCAATCTCATATATATGCCCACTGGTTTCCTCATTGTAGAATGATTATCGACTATAGAGTTTTGACACATAAGATCTGGGAGATCCAATGCTCCTCATCCTTGGTTAGTAGAGAAACACTTGCTATGGTATCAACTAGTGTTCTCGTACTGTGGTTCATCCTATAGTAGAAAATCTAGAATTGTGCGCATTTCACGTATCTATGTCTTTGATATCTCCTCAGCATCTCCTTGAATCTTTTCCAAGCCACGTCAAAAGACTTGACATCTTCTTGCTTTAATGGATTGATTTCCAACTTCCATTAACTAAACTCATTGGGGGGGAAGAACTAATCAATAAATCATTCATTAATTTTCGTCCTTGAGGTCGTACTCCCTACATTTATTCCTCGGAACTAAGATTTGGCTTTTCCATCTAATGATAATGTGAAAGTCTCATCCTAGTCACCTCCTTTGTAACTCTGGTAATGTGCATGGTGTCGCACTTCTCCGAGAAATTTTCTACATGTGCAACTGGATCTTCATTAGCTAGCTCGTTTAACAAGCTATTCTATAACATGTTGATTAGAGACGGTCTCAATTCAAACTCGGTGGTGTTGACAGGAACCCTCATTACTCCATTGTAAGTCTCTTGAACTTCTAGCTTAAAATAATCATGAAGGCATTTCTATCCTCCCGCTATATCCTACATTACCAAATCACCTTCAGGCTAGTTATTCCCTCGACCCTGTTGGTTTTTGGTTGATCCTTATCCATCTCGATTCCTTTCTTTTTCTTTCTATTATTGGTTCTGTCAATCTCGAGTCGTAAGGCACTAATTCCTACTCTCCTTTGTTATGCACGCATTATTTATCATTGAAAAGAAAACATAAAAGATCAAGTGTAGAAAATCAAACTTGAAACTTAAGCCATTTTTTGTTGAACTTGAAATTAAAATACTTAAAATAAAAGTTAGCAACTTTTCAAACTAACTACGTAAGTCTAAGTGGCTACCTATCCACGATAACAGTGCCAAAAACTTGATGTGTGTGCCGCAAGTATAAAAGCTTGCTTATAGTAATAGTGTAACTAACTTACGTTGACTACGGATATCCTCACGATGTACTCAACCAAAATTATTCTATTTCTGACTAAATCCTTTTAATTGGTTTTATAAGTAAACTAAATTAATCTATACTAATGAATTAATTCAAATTGCTTAAAGTCTTATACTAAAACTATCTTAGTTCACAACTTCACCTATGTAATGAAAGACTATGATTTTCTACTCTATTTATCATCTTCATTATTTGTGTGTAATGCCTAATTAGAATAGACATATTTCTTTCAAATCCACTTTAACCCACATTCGTGATGGAAAAGATTCTAATGTACAAACTAGAACTCCACCTATTGGTGTGAATAGCGTAAGATCCACATTGCTTTAATGTTCAAAATCTTTAGATTCATAACCAATTAAGTTTACTTTTTGTGCCTCCCTAATCAATAACTAACACTTGATGTTGTGTATTTTGTGGTTATACCATCCATATCCGGCTTAAAAGCTTCAATGACCATGATAACTTCTAAAACCTAATATCAACAAATACGTGATCAAGTTGTTCATAGCATTATGTTCATAACTAATATAAATTCTAAATATTGCACTTTTTATATTTCTATTCTACTCATGTTTATAGCATAGCAGTCATACCTTATGATCCATTGATCCTTAAGATTAATAGACTACTCACACTTCATTGAAACAAACATGCACATAGTGGTATTCATTGCAATTAGAGATATAATGAAATAACTTCAATTAAATAAATAAAATCATATTAAATAAATCAAAGCTCTAATGTGGCTTCAAACATATTTTAAACTAATAAAAAAGTTATTGAATATGTGAAATAAGTTGGAGAGTGCTTTATTTCGAAACCCACTAGTCCTATTTATAGTCTCATAAGTTATACATATCCAATATAAATTCAATATTAATCTAAAAAAACATGTTTTCAACCTCAATGATATGTTAGCGATTCCATTTTGTACACAAATTGCAGAGTTAATCTATAGATATGACTTTTTGTGCTCCACCAATTCAGTTGGTGATTTCAAGTATAATTTCCAATTTGCTGAGGATTCAGTGGTAGTTCTCTACTTCTAATTTGGGTGGCAATTCCTAGTATAAATGCAAATCACTTGCTAATCACTGGACTTCTTCTCCAATTGATTGCTTTACTTTTGTTCTTTAGTTTCTTTCATTTCTTTCTTTTTTTTTCTAATTAAATCATGAAATCACAAAAATAAGAGAATAACTTGCGTAATATCAACATTTATATCCAAAATAAACCTAAATTATACAATAAAACATGCCTAATTATTGACTTGTTAGTCTACTAGAGATTAGACAGCGAAATGAAATTACATCGGAATCGCTATCTAAATCGATAATAGAGAAGAGCTAGTGAATCATCAGCGAATTAGAGTTTACATTAGGAATCACCAAATAAATCACTAGAGAACAAAGAGCTATTTTCAATGGTTAACTCAACGATTTGTGAACAAAATTGAATTGATGATAAATCGCTTAGGTTAGTTACGAGTTTATTTAGATTAATATGAGGAATTTGATTTTGACTATGATTTTTATAGCTTAGGAAACTATAAATAGGACCTTAGGCCTTCAAAATTAAGGGTCGTTTTTTTTTCTTGACAAGTTTGTGAGAGTCGTAAGTTAGTTTTATTGAGTTTATGTTTGAAGAAACATTGGAGCTTTGTTTATTTCAATAAGAGGTATTTATTTAATTATGTATTTCAATTATATTATTGTGTTATTTATTTCAAGTGCGAATGAGTGAGTAGTTTATTAATCCAAGCAAACTGTTAACATGTATATACTTAGGATTATTATATATTTATGATTAAGGAATCTTGTACTAAATTCTTTAAATCTATTCATACATAACAATCATGGTTTTAATAAGTTGTTTTTGCATATTAGAACTAATGATTATTGTATTGCATGCATAGTTGCAAATATGTATTAAGATATATGATTTTTTATTCTATGTCTATGATTATTGACAACAATTATAGAAGTAGTAACTAGGATTAATCTATAGGGCCATACTATCCAAGTGGATGTTCTAAGTGATTGTGTTCTAAGTCATTTATTGATTGGCATATTTTGATTAATATTTAATTTATATTAGGCATGATTTATTGAGTTGTAATGCTATCATATTTCTATTTTATTACATTTTATCCAATAGGTAGATTACAATAATATGGATAGGGAATATTCTCTATTAAATATAGGAAAATCAATGATTTGCTACAAGCGATCAACCTATTATGAATTTTAATTTAATGATTCCGAAATTCCATGCGATATGATTATAACTAGGTTTTAAGGTAATGTTATGTTCTAGTTTGAATGCAATCCAAGCATATTACATTGTTTAGTGGGGGTTTATATAGATGTTTTTATATATATTCTTATTATATTCAATTTGAATTTCGTTTAATTAAGTTTGCATTAAATTGTATGAATTAGTTTAGTTAGTTTAGTTAATTGAGTTAGTAGTAATAGTTTTTACTTATTTATTATCTTAATTCCCATTTAATTAGACTAATTAAATTAATAAAAACAAGAAAAAAAGAAAAAAATCCCCATAGATACTACATCCCACTTACCATTACTACAAATAATAGGAAAATATGGTAAATTATTGTGCACGCTCGATACTTGTAAATTCTTAGCATAGTTTCTGAGGATTTTTAAAAAACTTCTTCAGATTTAAGATGATGTATGGTCTCACACTTTGTTGATTAAATTCTATAGGATCATTATATCCATTTAATTCTGAAATAGATAGAACTTTGAAACGAAGTTTAAGACAACAACTACTTATGGAAAAGTAAACTAATAGGATGAAGCATAACAACAATAATAATGATGACGATGTCATTAATAATAATAATAAAGTTATCAATAACTATTACAACAATAATAAAAAAAACTTTCTTTTACTCAAGCAAATCAAATTGTTATAGCATATGAGCCTACGTTCATAGCATAAGCTGATGGATTTCCATAATTTGAACTTAGATCTAGATTTATTAGTACCTTACCTAACTTCTATGATAAAGATAATGAAGACCTACAAAACTTCATAAAGGAGAATCAACATAAAGTTAACTTGGTGAAACTGAAAGAAGGTACCCTAGAAGAAGTTAAACTTAAAGCTTTTCCTTTTGCATTAAAAGAACAAGCACAAGATTGGTTATTCTATCTCCCCTAAGATTCGATAACTACATGGACTCAAATGTTAAGAGCTTTCCTAAATGAATATATGCATACTAGAAAAATCAATTCCAATAGAAAGCAAATCATAGTTAAAAAGATGAAAAATGATAAAAATTTAATGAATTCTGGGATAGATCTTAAAGTTTTATTTCTTTTTGTTCGCACTATGGATATACTCAAAGCGCTTTATTAGATTACTTTTATGAAGGACTCCATCACTTGAAAAAATGTTAATAGACGTAGTATGTGGTGGATCTTTATTTGAAACAACACCTACTTTAGCAAATGAAACAATTAACAAATTGGCTAAACAATCTAAGCAATATGGTTAAAAGATTGAATCCTTAAGAAAGAAACTTTATGAAGTTAATAATAAAAGAAATAATATGTCTGATGATAAAATTGATGAATTATCTAATATGGTTAAGTTGTCAATTAAAGATCGATCTAATCAAGCTAAAGCTTATGGATTCTATAATGATGTTACACATCCTATGGATGCGTGTCCTACTTTTACATGAAGAGAATAGTGAAATGGTTAATGCAAAGATGAACCAATTTTCTAGTCCTCCTAAAAATCAATATACTAACAATCTTTACTATCTTGGAAGACAACACCCAAATCTTATTTACAGTCCTCAAAACCAAAATTATAATACTTATAGACTAAGTGCTCAGATGTAATATGCACCTAATCAACAACCTCAACAAAATGCTTCATCTGCAAATCCAAATTTAGAGCAAATCTTGCATAATTTAATCAACCAAAGTCATTAAATCATTACACAAATATCTCAAAATTAGATTAAGACTTATACTACTATTAGAACTAAGAAGTTAGTTAGGTCAAATGAATTTACAAATAAATAAGTTAAGTACTCAATAGAGTAATCAAGCTAAATCACCTACTCAAACTACTACTTCTCTAACTAATCAAGCGCAAGTTAATATTTTATGCAGTGATGAGAAAAACACACCTATAACTGAAGGAATACTTAAACAAGGGAATAAAATGAAAACACATAAAACTATTGAAGAAGAAGATGAAGAAATGATGGCTAATGTCATTCCTACTAGAGAATGGATGTCAGAACAATTCAAATATACACCTTTTCCAAAAAAGCTATACCTAGAGTATTTAGCTAAAGCTGAAGAATATGATAAATCTTTACAAAAGTCGAAATTATTGATAAGGATGAAAATGATAAGATTTTTGATAATTTTAATGAAGATATGTATTTATATTCTACTGTTCCACAACGATTAATGTTATGTCACGTAAACTATATGAGTCATTGAAAATAAGTTCATTGACTAATACACCTATCAATCCTACCTTAGCTGACAACACAATTATTAAACCTTATGTTTTACTACAAGATGTCTTAGTAAAGTAAATAACTTAGTATTTCCAACTGACTTCTATGTCATTGAAATGGGATACTCCGTATCATCTAAATCTCTACTTATACTTTTAGGAATTCCATTTTATGAAACGGCTAAAATAAAGTTAGATATCTTTGAAGGAACAATGCTTATGGAATTGAAAACAAAATTATCAGTTCTTAGTTTATTGATGAAGATGTTTATGATAATTCTTATGAATCTAATAATGAAAAAGCTAATGACAAAGAATCTTTAGAATTAAATTATAATTTAAAAGTTGAAGTATATGTTATTAATGCAGTAACAATGGAAGATGAAAATACTATGACAAAGAATGAGTGAGTTGGAGATACTTCAAATGAAAAGATAATAACTCAAGAATGGAGGGTTATGATGAAGATGACTTTGATAATGTTGATGAATTTACTAATGAAAAAACTGATGACAAAGAGTCTTTAGAATTAAATCATATTTTAAAAGTTGAAGTACATGTTATTAATAAAGTAACAATGGAAGACGAAAATGTTGTGACAAAGAATGAGTGTGTTAGATATACTTCAAATGAAAAGATAATAACTCAAGAATGGAGGTTTATGATTAAGATGTCTGTGATGATTTTGATGAATCTAATAATGACAAAACTAATGACAAAGAATCTTTAGAATTAAATCATAATTGAAAAACTAAAGTATATGTTATTAATACAGTAATAATGGAAGATGAAAATGTTATGACAAAGAATGTGTGAGTTTGAGATACTTCAAATGGAAAGATAATAACTCAAGAATGGAGGGTTAAGCAAGTAAACAATGTTGAGATTGATGTTAAAATGGAGGAGTTGAAAGTTATATAGAATAAAAAGAAGAAAAAGAAGAACTTAGCAATTGTCAAGCTCGATGAGCTAGGATATATATACATAAATGTTAAATGGGCTCGATATTTTAAATCTATTTGTGATACATGTTCCAGAACAAACTACATGTCAATTCACACTTTTCTTCATACTCAACTGGAGCTAGATGTACTTGCTTTTGAAAAAGTTCTTCTATCGAGCAGTTATTTGGTGAAACTAATAAGAGTGGTTACTAATGTACCAATTCAAATTGAGAAGTACATTATTCCCAAAAACTTTTTGGTCATGCCGCACTTCATCAATGACGATACTCCATTAATCTTAGGACGACCTTTCTTAGCCACTTCACAAGCTGTCATTGATACTTTGAGCAAGATAATCACTTTTAAGCAGTCGCTTTATGGAGTGGCACTAGAGTGGACAATCCTATATTTAAGTTTATAGAACCATTTTAAAACAAAGTGGTTCGATTGAGCTAACGACAGTAAACAAAAGCACTCTATAGGAGGCAACCTATACTCTATTTTTACTTTTAATTTTAGTATTATGATTAGTTAGTTGTTTTTACATTCTCTTAACTTTTGACTCTTATAATGGGGATATTTTAGAAATTTAATTATAGAATAATTTCATGTAAAGGGGTTAATCGAGCCAGTGTCTTTACATATTATATTGTCTCTATGCATTAGTTTCTATGTTCGGTTGTTTATAGTATTGAAATTATTATTTAGTACCAATCATAGTTAGATTTTGAGAGTTTTGAATAATTTTAGATTTTTATTTATATGTGATCAATATATGGGAAGTCAATTAAATTGAAAAACATTTACAGTAGGTAGCAATTTCCTAGTGATTCCAGTTTGAGATGGAATTCAGCTGAGAAAATTGGCAGCAGTTTGTAGAAATTTTAGTGTAATTTTAGGTCAGCAATTTATCAACGATTTGCACTTATAAATAGGATTCGCCGAACTAATCGCTGGGCTACCGAGGCTCATTTTCGATTAAAGAAGCGATTTCCCAGAATCCACTTAAACCCTGAATAGCTGAGAATGAATATGAATTTTTAAGAACAAAAACCCAAAATTGCCACATTTATTCACTTGACACTTACAAATCATTACATCTTTTCAATCCAGTGACTAGATTTTTGACTAGATTCAACCTTCTAGAGCTAGATTTTAGTGTATCCAAGTGATTCCCACTTCAATCTTCGCACATATAACCTAAAAATTAGTGAGTTTTGAGAGTGTAGAGCAAACTAAAAATAGAAGCTTTGAAGGATTGTTCTAGAAGAGTTTTCAATTCTAAACTTGAAAGATTCCTTTTCAAGAAAGGAATCAATGAAAACCCTAGCCTTTTATTTGTTATGTTTTTATTTTTAATGGATCTTTTTTTTTTTTATTTAGGTTAGAAGCTAAATTTCAAGATTTTTACTCTAAATTGGTTTTGATGTTAAATATTTTCAATAATAATAAAAGTATGAGAGTGGTGCAATAATTTGTTTATTGATATCAAATTTTTATAAATTTTTTAGTTTATGGGAAATGGATAGAATTTTATATGCAAACTAATTTTAGAGTAAGTTTAAAATGAGTTTGATAGTTTTTGTGTTTATCTATCGCATGACTTGAGTTACTTATGAATGATTGTTTTTTATTAATAATTAATTATAGATAAATTCATATGAATTTGAAACTCTTGATTTATAAACAACTTTTTTGATGAATATCTCCTTATTAAATAGATAAGTCGAATTTTACTAAACACTTTTTCGACAATTTTTTTTAAATGGTTTTATAGGCTTATTATTCTTTTGCTTCAACCAATTGAGATGGTTGGAAATGGAAGAGGTAGAAATTTGAGGGAGGAGAATGAAAAGAGAAAGTTAGTAAAGAAAACCAAAGATAAATCAGAGGTTTCTCTAAATATAACTACAACAATTTCTTTTAATACACCTACGATTAAACCATAAAGAGAGCCTACTCCACCTTTATTGTTTAGCTATAATTCTAAGGAAGAATATGAGGATGAGGAGGAGGAAGTAGAATAGGAGATACTGAAAGGAGTGAAGAACTATGTTCTTAGGAAGAAAATTCTATCAATGTTAAGTTATTTGAAAAGTGTAAGAAAGACATAGAAAGGGGAACGAAGTTGATCTCAAAGAGGGGATTTAACGTGAGGAATGAGTTGAAATATAGGCCTATGATCTTTGATATCATTGATGTGAGAAACTAGGGATTATTGACTAGGAACTATTACCATTTAGACCTTGAGGATGTTCCTAGTGAGAAGGAGTGCGAAATTCTAGTGAGAATTTTTATGCGAATTCCTATGGAAGTGATAGCAAAACAGAGTCACGAGTTAGAGGAAGGACAATAAATTATTTTGCTGTGAGATTAAATTGGTATTTTGGTTTATCAAAAGTTCACTAAAAAGAAAATAATGAATACCCAAGGCTTAAATATTTAATTAAGTACCATTACCCTTCTAAGGAAATTAAGGGAGGATTGGAGGCAATCCATGCTGATAGATTCATTTTCGACACACAGGGAAACCCAAGGCACAACCACTACCAAATCTTGTAAGAAGATCACAAAAACATAGTGTTATTTTATCAACACCAACTTACAACCAATTCTGTAAATTATTAGATCATGAACTATAGAGTCGTTTTGCTTTACCCCGTTATAAGGTCATTGGAATATTTGGATATTGGCAAGATTATCTATGAATCGATACGAAGTGCCATCATAACCAAGAAGAATGACAGAGAGATTTGGAAGAAATATCGAGTTCTAGAAACAATCTAAATGTGGAGTAGCCTACTAGAAACTACGATGGACTTTATAAGGAGAAGTCAAAGTTAGCCTTTATGGGTACAATTTTGCATAGTCAAATGAAAACTCTAAGGATTCAAGAAGGCATAGAAGTTCTTGCATCATGTACATAGATGTGGCTAACGAGTAATCATAAGTTTGAAGATCAACTACCACCAGGTTAGGACTACACCCTTTATGATCCCCCTGCGAGTTACAGTTCGAGAGGATTGATCCAATGGCAAATGATAATGATGATGATGCGACTTCAGGAGGAAGACATTGATTTCCTTATCCTAATTTATCTTCTTTGTCTTTGAGTTGTAATATGTGAGTTCTTTCACGTAAAACTCTATGATATACCATCTGTGATCTGTGGTGGTGATATACTATAAGCGATCTGTGCTTGTGATTTGATACATTTGATGAAAATGCTACATTTGATACATGGTGATGATTATTCATATTTTTAATGCATTCTGTTTGATGAAATTTATATATTAAGTTTATTTATATTTTGATTATCCAATTTATTATTATATCATTTTGTTTATACTTCGCGAGGTATATTTGTCTTGTTAAGAACCTGACTTAATTTTAAACCTTAAGAACAAGGTTTGGAATGAGTATGGGTTCTTTTCGCTTAAGTATGATAATGATAGCAAATATATCAAAGAAAGAAAGGAAATAAATGAAAGGTAGAACATAAGTTCAAAATTTATATAAGGTTCAAACATTTGATCCAATATTCAAGTGAGTTAATGAAAATTTTTAAATTTCTTTTGAATTCAAGTAAGTATGAATTTCATTTTAATTTTTTAATAAGGAATATAATAAAATAAATATATAATAGATTTATGAATGGAAGTGATATTATTACTACCCAAGTGAATTTTATGATAGAATGAATCAATTTTTATACTTTTTTATTAACTTTTGTAGTTGATGTGTACACTGGGTTAATCACCTTGTGTTAGTCATAAGAATGAGTAGAAAATCGAAACAATAGTGTAAGATAAATAAGACACATTTCTAGAAATCTTATGATACAAAGGCTATTGATTAACTATTTTTATAGTATATATATATAATTATTATTCTATAATTGAAATAAGAAATGGGTCAGAAACCGATCAATTTTATAATTTTGAAAGAATATTTTCATGAAGTTTAGCAGATAGTGAAAGTGCTAACAAAAGTTCACAAATATATAGAGAGTCCTATAGATTCCATAAGAAATAGAGCAGAAATTTATAATGGGAAAAATATGAGAATGTCCACTAGAAATGGAGTAGGGACTCAAAAGTCAAATGAATAATATATATATATATATATATATATATATATATATTGGAGAAGATAATTAGAATGAAATAGGAAAAAAATGAGAGATGAAAAAGATGGATGTTCTTAGACTCTTCTAAGAAAAGATTTTGTTTGAGTGCTTGAAGCTGGGGTTTAGTGAAGTATTTCTTAATCAAACACATCTTAAACGATATATTTATTAGTATTTTGGAAAAAAATTATATTATTTTGATTATGGTATTATTTATAAAGTATTTTCTAAAGTTAACATTAGTCTAGTGATTTTTGTGTTTTAAGATTCCATATTAGTTATCACAAGCTTGATGCTAGTCAGTGGAGAATGAGAAAACCTATGTTGCGTACTGTCCTTGGTATTGAACTTTAAGTTCTAAGTGGTGTTGCATTGGGTGGCTAAGTTATCACTAAGGTATGGTTCATTTTGTCTAAATTATTCTATTATATCATAACTTTTATTTACTTATGGCAATTATGTTTTTATTTGAAAACCATTTCTATTTAAAAACTCAATTATTTAAAGTTAAGATGAATTAGATTGAAACCATGATATAAAGAATGAAGAAAGAATATGATTGAGAGTATTCTTTTACTCAGGACAACAAACTGATGAGTTTGGAGGTATTTGACAAGTCAATAATTAGACATGTTTATAATGTAATTTACGTTTATTTTTAATATAAATGACGATATTACACTAGGTATTCTTTTGTTTTTGTGATCTTGGGATTTAATTAGAAAAAATGAAGAAATGGAAAAAAAAGATGAAGAAGAGTAAAACAATCAATTGGAGAACAATGCCACTGATTAGCTAGTGATGCGAAATTGCAAGGGAATCGATGTCTAACTTGGCAATAGAGAAGAGCCAGCGAATTGTAGTCTAAACTGGAATTGCCAAATGAATCGATGTAGCACATATAACTATTTTTAGTGATTAACTCAGCGATTTGTGAACAAAATGGAATTGCTGACAAATCGCTAAGGTCGGTTTCAAATATTTTTAGATTAATAAGAAGAATTTGAGTTTATCTACGATTTGTTTTGGTTAGGAAACTATAAATAGGACCCTAGGGCTTCGAAATTAAGGACCATCTTTTCCTTAAACAACTTTGTGAGAGCCGTAAGTTAGTTTTAATGAGTTTATGTTGAAGCAACATTGAAGCTTTGTTTATTTTCATAGGAGGTAGTTATATAATTATTTCTTTCAATTATGTTTTTGTCTTATTTACTTTCAACATGAGTAAGTAGTTTATTAATCAAAATAAACCCTAAACATGTATATACCTTGGATTGCTATATCGTTATGATTAAGAAATTATGGTTTAAACCTATTCATACAAAAAAATCAAAGTTTAATAAGTTTTTTTTTTTAATATTACAACTATTGACTCCTGTATTGCATGCATGGTTGAAAATATGTATTATGATATATAATTTTCCGATTCTATGTCTATGATATTGATAACAATTATAGAATTAGTAACTAGGATAATTGTATTGGGCTATATTACCCGAGTGGATGTTCTAGGTGATTGTATTCTAAGTTATTAATTGATTTTAATATTTTGATTAATATTTTATTTAAATTACCCGAGTGGATGTTCTAGGTGATTGTGTTCTAAGTTATTCATTGATTGTCATGATTTCATTGAGTGTCAATGCTATTGTATTTCTATTTTATTCAATAGGTAGATTTAGAATAACAAGGATTTGGCTTATTTTCCATTGAATAAAGGAAAATCAGTGGTTTGCTAAAGGCTGTCAACCAATTATGAATTAGAATTTAATAATTCCAAGATTCCATGTGATATGATTATAACTAGGTTATAAGGTAATGTTTATGTTCTAGTGTTTGAATGCGATTCAAGTATATTACATTATTTAGTGGGGGTTTGTTTAGATGTTTATTTAGATATTTATATTATATTGATTTTGAATTTTGATTAAAATTAAGTTTCCATTAAATTGTTTGAATTAGTTTGGTTACTTAAGTTAGTAGTCATAGTTTTTAGTTATTTAGTATTTTAATTCTCATTTAATCATATTAATTAAATAAAGAAAAACAAGAAAAAATATCTTTCTTAGAAGTATGCAAAATCTCTGTGGAGACAATATCCCAATTACCACAACTACAAATATTAGAAAAATACATAAAACTATTTTGTACGCTTGACAGTGTCATGTGCCTATGTCTCCTACAACCCCACAATGCTTAGCCACTACGCCAAACCTAACTTTGTGTGTTTTAGCTATGTTTTTTCTCGAACTCACTCATTTCCTTCCTTTATACCTTGTGTACCTTAAAATACATAATTACCATCAATTAGAGCTCTTTTTAGGATATTTATACCAAATATACTAATAAATCAATAATATATATAAGTTTAAATGATCAGTTATCAAATACCCCCAAACTTATGATTTTGCACCTCTCGAGCAAAATTGCATTTTACTAAGTCTCTTAACTACTCCTATTATTTTAGCTCTCATTCATTTTACATCTTTCATGGAGTATCATTTAATTCAGTAAGTTTCAAGTTAATAACCGACTTGAGTTTTTTCTTTACAAAAACTTATATTTTCAAGTTATGTTGCTTTAACAACATATACGATTCACTTTCAAAACACTAAAGTTGATCACAACAAAAACCATTACTACTTGCAAGTTTGTTTCACCTCGACACTCAACTTGCAAGTGTATAATCTCATTATTTATGATTAAGCTTATGAATTCACAAATAAGCATATAGCAAACTAGTTTTTGGTAAACTTTAACATTTCAAGAGTCTATAAGACTTAACATATTCGGAAAGAAAACTTAACCCGATCAAGCAACTAGCACTTGAGCTAAATCTTTTAATTGAAGAGCTTTATTTTAACTTCTGCCTTCTTTTCTTTATTTTTATCTCTCTTTTCTTTACTTCTCTTTTCTCCTTGTATCTTTTATTTCGTGGTCCCTATTCCTTTTCCAACGAATACCATTTTTCTTCGCTTTTTCCAAACATCAAGTTCTCTACTCCATTTCCTGTAGAACACGTGGGACTCTCTATTATTTTTATTTCTAAAACTCTTGTTAGCAGTTTTCATTTTCACTTTATCAAGCAAGTTAACTCCAATGTTTTTATTAAAATTGCCTATTTCTTCTCCTATTTGCACTAAGTCCTTATTTTTGTTTTTATATTCAAGTAAGATTCATACTTATTATAGAATTCCTAATAGATCTAACTTTTTCGACAAGAAGTGTTCAAGTATTCTCCTTACTTTTATTTCAAGTTTGTGTTCTTCCTTTACTCTAGGTTTCTAATCATGAAATTATATCGTTGTTTGCTAAATTAATATTTTTTTTCAAAAATTTAAAAACACTCTTGAGTTTCATATCAACAAGACACTTGTATTGTACTTGTCCTAAACTAAAGGCATGAACGTGCAAATGAATATTTATTCATTAAATATTAATATATATTGCCTAATCTATACTACTTAAACACATTCAAATAGTAAGTAAATGAACAAAATAATACAATTCCATGTTTTCCTCAATAACGCCTTCAAAAATAAAATTCAAACGATGGTATTGTATTACATACATATTGTGATGCATAACCTCAAAATTCGTGATGAATGTAAATCTATTTACTTTCACATGCACATTCAAGACTCTTGCTATAGTTGGTATGAATTTGCCACAAACTATTTGCAAATTAGTCGTATCGGGACAAGTGATCTTCAAATTGGCGTGCAATATATCCATTATGGGCATGACATTGACTGAGGCTCTCGTATCACATAAGTCATTTCTGAATCGGTGCCTATCAATGCTTATTAGTATGCATATTTCTCCAAGATCTCTCCTTTTGATTGATTGAAGTCTCGGTATGAACTTGAACTTTGGTTCTGGCTTCCTTATAACTACTTTCATGCTATTTCCTTTTGGTGCTTCTTCAGATGTCCTTCATCTTTTGGCTTAGACTTGCATTATTTTTCACCTTCTTCTCATTCTTCAAGGCATTCAATCTTTGTTGCATGAATCCTTTAAGTTCATCTTGCCTTACTTCTGTTTCGTTCTAATGCATCACTTCAAGCTTCCTCATAGCCAAAGTGTTGAGTCTTTCTGGCTTCTATATTACTTGCTCTTGTCTTGGCTCTTTCGTTACCCTAATGTTTATCATGAGAATAACACTAACATTCACATTTAGATTAGTAATCATGTCGCCCAGAAACTATCATTTCTTCCTTGAATTCAAGGCAATGGCTAACTGGCCAATTTTTCTTTCAAGGCTCATGATGGGTTGTGAACTCTCATCATCCATCCACTTCATGGCTTGCTTCACTAATTTCTTCTCTTTCTTATGCTTCTCATGATGTTCCCTATTTCTCATGTCCATGGCATGCAAGAGTTTCTCAATTGACTTCAATAAAGTCATCTCTTTGCTCTACGCTAGCTTCCTTTATTAGACTTGTTGATCAAAGCTTGGAGGTAACATTAGTGCTTTATCAGGATTTCTATACTAGAAGTTCAGTTTGTTGTTGTATCCCTAATAAAATCTTTGAGGAGCCATTCCTCTCGGTGAAGTTGTTTCCATAGCCTTAGTTATTCCATTCCTTGTCGCATATTCATTTCATTTACCACCATGGCTTTGTGATTAATGGGTATTGTATTGATTGCATTTGTGGACTTTGTTGTCTTATTTGAAGCTTCGTCATTTGATTGCTCCAGTTCTATAATTGTGCCATAATCATAGCTTACGAACTAATCTCATCTATACTTGTTGGTTTCTTAACTATTGAACGAGTACCATATGTAGAATTTTGAGACATATAATCCAGGAGATCCAATGCTCCATATTATCCTTGGTTAGTAGAGAACCACCTACAGCGACATCTACTACTGTTCTCATACCGTGATTCAGCAATAATAGAAAATATGGATTTCTACCTATTTTACATATCCATGTCCTACACATCTCTTCAGCATCTCTTTTAATCTTTCCATAGCCTCGATAAAAGAGTTGACATCATCTTGTTTGAACCTTCACTAAGACATTCTCTCCTTTGCTATGCATGAACTAGTTATCCCTAAAAAGAAAACATAAAAGATCAAGTTCAGAAAGTCAAACTTGAAACTTAAGCCTTTTATTTTTTTTTATTTTTTTATTTTTATTAACTTGAAAGTAAAGTACTTAAAATAAAACTTAATAATTTTTCAAACAAACTAAGTCTAAGTGGCTACCTATTCCAAGCAACGACGCCAAGAACTTGATCACAACTACAAGTATAACGGCTCAATTATAGAATAGAGTGACAAAATTTTGTTGATTACGGATATTGTCCTTAGGGAAAAGTGTATGCACTCAATACGTACCTAGCTAAAATTACTCCATTGCTGAGGAAATCCTTTTTAGATTGGTTTTATAACAAAACTATTCTAACCTAACAACTCAATGTAAATTACTTTAAATCTTACATTAAGACTATCTTAGTTCATAACTTCACCTAGGTAATGAAATGCTATGCTTTTTCAACTTAATTTATCATCTTTATTATGTATGTGCAATGCCTAATTAGAATAGACATATTTTCTTCAAATCCACATCAACCCACTATCATGACAGAAAAGATTCTAATGTGCAAAAAAGAACTTTACCTATTAGTGTGAATAACGTAAGCTCCATATTTCTTTAATGTTGCAAATCTTTAGATTCATAACCAATTAAGTTTACTATTTGTATCTCCTTAATCAACAACTATCGCTTGTTGTTGTGTATTTTACAGTTGTATCGTCCATATCCGCCTTAAAACCTTCAACAGTCTCGATAACTTCAGAATCCTAATATCAACAAACACATGATAAAGATGTTCATAATAATACACTTAGAATCAATACAAATTCTAACCATTTAAGTTTTAAGTCATTCTAATCTGGTCATGTTTCTAGCATAACATTCTTACCATAGGATCCATTTATCTTTAAAATTAATAAACCATTCACACTTCATTAAAACAAACATACACATAGTGGTAATCATTGACATGAGAGATATAATGAAATGACTTTCCATTAAATCGTTGAAAACAATACTCGAATCATCACACGTGGGTCCTCAATGTCTTTTCTTCACAAATCTTCTCGATATTCAAGAATAAAGTAAACTTAGCAAAATTATTGCTAATATTGGTTAATCTATGGTAATTGGTAAGTTTAGCATGTTCTCTTATCTATATACACTTCCTAAGAATCTTTGTAAGAAAATTATAAACCCTACTTAACAATTTAACACGAAATATAATTGTACTTTATATTTTCTTTTTTTCTCGGCATTATCACTTAAGTCCCAACGCTGTGGATATAATCCCACAACACCGCCATTGTGCCAAGCATCTTATGTGTAAATTCTTCCTTTAGAGGTCTTAGCGCTCTCTTTATTTGTCCCCAGCACTGTCCCTTAACCTCCATAGTGCCACCACTTTGCCGATCATTCTGTGTCATTTCCTTAACTTGCCTTACTTTTCCTCGCCATGGATGCATCTCCAATTTTGTGCCTAAATTTCCAATAATGCTATACTATTGGGTTTTTGGGTTCATACGCAGTGAAAATTACAAAACAATTTTGACAAAAACCCCAACATGATCCGAATCTAATTCCATTAAAAACGTTTAAACCATGAAAACTTAATCATACCTTAGTCGCAATATACCTTTCTAAAGGTTGATCGATCTCTAAGGCACTGCTAATAACGAACGTCCTCTACTAGCAGTCCACACATGAACGGCGGCCGAGATTTGAAGTATTAGCTTTGAGAGAATACCAAACTTTTCGTTTCTCTCCAAAACGATCCAGAGCATACCAGAAAACCCTAATTTGTTTCTGAAATAAAAATAGAGTTTCGGCCCATAATATTTCGTATGTATGTTTAACTTAAAATGTCTATTTATACAAACCTTGTATATAGATGGTTAAGTAAATTACACATATACCCCTACTTAAAGAAGTATAAGTGTAATACACCACAAAGACCTTTTTGTCTTGAATTTTATCATATAAGATTCATTTTTCTGAACCATCTTAAAATCTCACAAAACCATTCTTAATGTGTGGCCCAATAGGCTCATACAACGTTAGTAGTGTACCAAAACACATTTTAGTATACAATTCATAAGCGGCCTCTAGCAAGACATTATGACTACCCAAGTTGTACGAATATCAAATCGATACAACCTAATCAATAGTGTATACACCATCATTTTGTCACACGATATCCTTTTAATAAAACATAAGGCATGGAATTGTCATCCAACATGTTCAACCGTACTAGTCTCGATCTCTAGGTAGACTGAAAACATCCAAATGACATTGATCAATATCAATTCACTTAGACTAGGCCTTTTAACAGTCTAACACATCGAGGGATCCACTGGATATATCTCTTTATATGAGAGGGACAAATTCTATCTCGATTACACAACTTCATCACATTGCTCACACAATAACCAATTACAACCTTTATAATCATCCAGTTAAAGACAACGTTTGATAATGTCAAATCACTATGTTCCTAATGTTGAAGTCTACGATAATCTCAAGTCGAGGACCGAAAAATATACCTATCATGAGAAACAACTATGACTTAATCCATGTGATGTTCTCATAGCGGGTCATTCTAGTACTTTGTTCCCTAACAAGTACTCATGATCTTGATTCGTATCCCTATATGTATAATCATCATATGATCATCAATCAAGACTCACACTAGTCTTAATTCATTATAGTTCCCAATATAATGATCGACTAAGGACATTTAGGATATTTCTACAAATACCCATGGATCTTATTATAATGTAAACATGCAAATTAATTATAATAAATAGCAATTGAAATCCTCTATTTTATTAACTAAAAGTATTCATAAGGATAGTTAATGGATTGACCTAGGGCACATGCCCCGATATCTCCCACTTGCACGAGGGCCAATCATACATGCATCTAATGCCTAATGATTTAACGTGACCATCATGTTTTGCTTGTGGAAGAGCTTTTGTCAATGGATCCGCAATGTTGTCTTCATTAGGTACTCTGAAAATCTTTACGTCTCCCTCTCAATAATTTCTCTAGTGAGATGAAAACGCCTAAGTATATGTTTGGATCTGTGGTGTGATCTAGGTTCCTTGGCCTGTGCTATTGCCCCGTTATTGTCAAAATACAAACAAACACGGTTAGCAATACTTGGAACCACACCTAGTTCAGAAATAAATTTTTTGATCCAAACTGCCTCATTTGATGCATCGGACGCTGCAATATACTCAGCTTCTATTGTAGAATCTACCACAATCTATTACTTCGAACTTTTCCAGCTTACTACACCCCCATTCAAAGTAAACACATATCCAGACTGCGATCTAAAATCATCTATATCAGTTTGAAAACTTGCATCGGTGTAACCATTTACAACTAGATCATTTTCAAAACCTCCATAGACCAAGAACACTTCCTTAGTCCTTCTGAAGTATTTAAGAATGTTCTTTACTGCTATCCAGTGACTCTCACCAGGATCTAACTGATATCTGCTTGTAGTGCTCAAAGCATATGATACATCAGGTCGAGTGCATAACATGACATACATGATAGATCCAATAGCTGATGCATATGAAATCTTATTCATACGGTCTCGTTCATCATTTGTCTTAGGACATTAAATCTTGCTGAGACTTATGCCATTAGACATTGGCAACAATCCTCTTTTAGAGTCTTACAAACTGAACCTATTCAGCACCTTGTCTATGTAAGCACTCTGACTTAGACCGATTAGCCTTTTAGATCTATCCCTATAGATCCTTATTCCTAGGATATAGGCTGCATCTCCTAAGTCTTTCATTGAGAAACACTTCCCTAACCAAGAGTTGACATTCTGCAATGTTGGGATGTCATTTCCAATGAGTAATATATTATCAACATACAGTACCAGAAAAATAACTACACTCCCACTAACCTTCTTGTATACACAAGGCTCATCTTCGTTCTTAATAAAACCAAAATCCTTGATTGCTTCATCAAAACGAATATTCCAACTCCGAGAAGCTTGCTTTAATCCATAAATGGATCTTTGAAGCTTGCATACCTTCCTAGAATTCTCAGGATGTACAAAACTTTCAGGTTGTGTCATATACACGTCCTCAAGCAGTTTTCTGTTAAGAAATGCCGTTTTTACATCCATTTGCCACATCTCATAGTCATAATATGCAACAATGACAATTAAAGTTCTTATGGATTTAAGCATGGCTACAGGCGAAAAAGGTTTCATCATAATCAACACCTTGAGTCTGCCTGAAACCTTTTGCTACAAGTCTTGCTTTAAAAGTATGCACTCTACCATCCATGTTAGCTTTCTTCTTGAAAACCCTTTTACATCCAATGCTCTTACCACCTTCAGGTAAATCAACCAAGTTCCAAACTTGGTTATCATACGTGGATTGCATCTCAGAGTTGATGGCACTTAGCCATTTATCTGAGTCTGGTCCAAACATAGCCTCCTGATAAGTGGGAGGCTAGTTTTGATCCATAAGCAACACATCACGACTATGAGTAATGAGAAATCTGAATCTCTCTTGCTCATGTCTTACCCTACCAGATTTACGTGGGCCTTGTGTCACTTGTGGAGGTTCAACTGGATCAGAACGTTGTTGAACTTCTGGTAGCGGTTCAGGGTTTCTATGTGATTCTTGAACTTCTTCAAGATTTATTTCTCTCTCGCTAGTGTCTCTTGAAATAAACTATTTTTCCATAAAGGCACCATACCGAGCAACAAACACTTTGTTCTCAGCGGGATTATAAAAGTAATATCCTTTTGTTTCCTTAGGATACCCCACAAATAAACACTTGTCAGATTTATGTGCTAGTTTTTTTTAGACTTTTCATTTTATGTAAGCCTCACAACCCTAAATGTTAAGGAAAGACAAACTAGGTCTCTTCCCGTACCATTTTTCATATGGTGTTTTATCAACAGCTTTAGACGGAACTCGATTTAGAGTGAAAGCTGCAGTTTGTAGTGCATAACCAAAAGGATAATGGAAGATCTACATGACTCATCATAGATCGAACCATATCTAATAAGGTTCGATTTCTACTTTTAGAAACTCCATTCCACTGTGGAGTTGCTGGTGGAGTCAATTGGGTGACAATCCCACAATTTCTAAGATAATCATCAAATTCTTAGCTCAAATATTCACCGCCTCGATCTGACCAAAGTGTTTTGATAGTTTTACCAAGTTGATTCTGCACTTCATTTTGAAACATTTGAAACATCTCAAATGATTCAACTTTATGTTTCATTAGATATACATAACCATATATGCTGAAATCATCAGTAAATGTAATGAAGTACTGATAACCTCCTCTAGCCATTGTGTTTATAGGACCGCATACATCAATATATATTAGATCCAATAAATCACTTGCCCTTTCACTGTGTCCAGTAAAGGGACTTTTAGTCATCTTGCCTAGTAAACAAGATACACACTTTTCATATGTTTCTAAATCAAATGAATCTATAAGTCCATCTTTATGGAGCTTCGTTATCCGTTTCTCGTTTATGTGCCCGAGATGAAAATGCCAAAGATAAATTTGATTCAAATCATTTAACTTGAATCTTTTTGTATTCATGTTAAAGATTGGAGTATCAGTGGACCTTTTCATGCTTAGAATATAAAGACCATCACACAAATCAGCATTTGCATAAAATATACCTTTACGAGAAATGGAACATCTATTATTTGCAATAATAAAATCAAAACCATCCATATCCAAGCACGAAATAGAAATAATTTTTCTGCTCAAGGCAGGCACAAAATAACAATTATTTAAAGTTAAAATAATTCCACTAGGTAATACTAAGTCATATGATCCAACAGCCAGGGCAACAACTCTTGCTCCATTCCCTACGCGGAGGATGACTTCTCATTTCTTCAACTTTCTACTTCTGGTGAGTCCCTGCACATTTATACAAATGCGAGTTCCACATTCGGTATCTAATACCCAGGAATCACTAGTAAATAAATTAATTTCAATAACATAAATACCTGTATTAGTAGTCGCACTACCCTTTTTCTTCTTTAGATCTTCCAGATATAGTTTGCAATTTCTGAACCAATGTCTGCATGAAAAAAATGACAATTTCCTTCCTTTCTTTTGGGTGTTTTGAAGCAGGAACAGGTTGGGGCTTGAATTGTTCCACAGGCTTTGCTATAGGTGCAAGCAACAGGCCTTGACAACTTTAGCCTCGCCTTTGCCTTTCTTCTTCATTCACTTTCCCTTTTGGACCATCAACACATTACTAGAGGGTTTCTTGATATTTTGTTTAGCAGTTTTGAGCATCAAATGCAACTCTGAAATTGAATTCTCCATATTATTCATATTGTAGTTCATCATAAATTGTGAGTAACTTTCTGGTAATGAACTCATGATCAAATTCGTAGCCAACTCTTGGCTTTTGGGAAACCCGAGTCTATCAAGCTGGTCAACATAGGCCTTCATCTTTAGAACATGAGGACTAACTGACGCACCCTCAGTCATCTTGCAAGAATGTAGGTTTTTGATTGTCTCGAACCTTTCTTGCCTAGCTTGCTATTTGAACATTTCCTTCAGCATTATAGCCATTTGTAGGCTTCCATTAGTTTCATGTCCTTCTGAAGTTCAGGAACTATAGTGGCCAGCATAATACATGCAACATCAATAGAATCGTTGACATGCTTATTATGTACATTCTTTACAGCTTTCGTAGGATTGGCTGGTAGGTCCTCAGGGATTGGAGCATCAGAACATACAACTTGCGTTCATGTTTGAGAACAATTCTCAAGTTTCTGAACCAGTCAAGAAAGTTAGTTCCAGATAGCTTATCATTCTCAAGGATGGATCGTAATGATAGGGAATTATTGTTACTTGAAGAGGCCATCGATCTATATTAAAGATTATGTAAAGTTTATTTTAGTATAGAGGAATAGACTCTCACTAAATTAACAAACCTCCTAAAACACACTATTTATTTAGGGGACTAAAATCCATATTTCACCTAATTCTATGATAGCTATGGCATGAAACACAGAACTAGATTATTTAGGTAGGTAACCATTACCAATTACATCTTATGTAATTTTAGATACTTTTATGAGATAAGGGACATCTTATGTCTTATCATGTTTTTATCTCATCATGTGCCCAAAGCTCAAAACTATTTTGATAGCTTTATTAAGTCGGACCATTTTAAAAATTTAGGTAACTCTTATCCAACTTGTCTCACCAAGATAACACAATACACCCAGCTATGGCTGAAACTGTATTAGTGTGATTGAGGTCTTGACAAGTGTTTAAAATGGATGACATGAGACTTAAAATTTAATAGAGGGATTTTATTCGTGTTAGTGATTTTATGTAAACAATGAAATATCATATATTTTATTGGTTTGTTAAATCACTAAACAATTTGGAGATTTTTATATTGTTCACTAATAAAAAAAATTTCGTGCGCTAGGATTAGTTAGACGGCGGTCCCGCTGGCCGGTTAGCAGGCGGTGGTCCTGCTGGCCGGTCAGCGGACGAGGTAAGGGGGCACCGCCCCTTTTATTTTTTTAGAAGACAAATTTCAATTCCGAAAATTAAAATTCGCTATAGAAAATCATATTTTTCGCTGATTTTATTATCCTAAATTTACCCCTTAATTTATCCAAAATTAAGTCAATTAAAACATTTTTAATTAACCTGGGCCCACATCTAACTAATCATCTTATCTTAATCCAATTAGAACTTAAGATATTTGAATACTAGCATATCACCAATAACAAAATTCTCCATATTTATCTCCTATCCAATAGGGATAACGAAACCAATTTTGCTAACATATATTAATCTAATTTGTTATCTATCTCTTATCAAATATAAATTTCATAACAAAATAGATATAAAGAAATAAATAAACAATTTCGAAGGTTAATTATTTGCATTTCGGTCCTCATCCAAATAATCACAAACATGTTATTGAATCATGAACTACTATCCCAATCGAACCTAATTATATTAGTTTCGAATTAATATTCAAACATACAAATTTAAGAAACGTAAGACAATGTAACCTAAATATGCAAACTGAATTACAGAGATTTCATCCATGCATCAATACACGAAAAATAAAGATTTTACTTAATGGTGTCATGGATCACAGAACACAAAATTCAATTCATTAAAATTATTGAATTAACTTAAAATGGTTTCTAGGATGTACGAAACTGATTTCAATTAAATCACGAATATATGTATCATATACACAAAACATGATAATAAATCTCACAGAGAACTTATGTATATCACATATACATCAACTATTAGCATGATTTCAATCATATATCATGTATATATCAGAAGAAAACATGTAATATTTTTTATGGAATTGAACTCGAAGGCTCTGATACCACTATTGGGTTTTGGGGTTCATACGCAGCGGAAATTACAAAACAATTTTGACAAATACCCAACAGGATCCAAATCTAATTCCATTTAAAACATTTAAACCATGAAAACTTAATCATACTTTAGTCGCAATGTAGATCTCTGAAGGTTGAACGCCCTCTACCAGCAGTCCATACACGAACGACGGCCAAGATTTGAAGTGCTAGCTTCGAGAGAATACCAAACTTTTCATTTCTCTCCAAAACGATCCAGAGCGTAACGAAAAACCCTAATTCATTTCTGAAACGAAAATAGTGTTTCGGCCCTTAATCTTTCGTACATATGTTCTAACTTAAAGCTTCTATTTATACGACCTTTGTATATAGACGGTTAAATAAATTACACATATACCCCTACTTAAAGAAGTATAAAGCTATAGAAGAGATATAAAGCTAAATAAGATGGTTTTAAAGGGTTTTGAGAGAGTTAGGATTTGCTTTAGAGTAAATCTTGTTGTAGAGTAGTTTCAATTCAATTTTGGGATTGTATAACTTAAACTTATGGATTTTTTTATGGTTGAAGGTTTAAATTTAATATTGATATCAAATTATGAATTGCGGAGAGATCTGAGTCATTCTAAGCATTCTCTCGAAGTTGTTGTCTATTAGGTTTTTGGCGACGAAAGCCCATTTTTAGGGGAGGCTTTACTAAAATTTGAAAAAATCATAGAAATTAAACAATATGATTTCCTAATTTGCTTTGCCAAGAATATTGACAATGGAGTCGCATTTGAGGATCTAGTAAATTATTTTGAGATTAAAGTTAATTGAATGGATTAGATGCCTAATTAGGGTAATTAGGGATAAGTTAAGGCTTAGTGAGATGGGCCTTGACAAACTTGGTATCAAAGCCTAGGTTTAGCCCAATTGAGGAAAACTTTAGTTGTGAACCAAATGGTAATTGAGCCGATTAGTTGGGAAGTGATTATGACTTAGGGATTACTTTGTTATTGAGATATGCTTGGTATGTATTTATTATATTATTGCTAGATATACGATGAGAAGTTTATTCATTCTTTCTGATCGATATTTAAGTGAGATTAGGAACAGACAATTAAAGAGAGAATAGACTTATGAAACGAAATAGAAATGAAATAGTCTCGTGAAGTCTAAAATCATAAACAGATATTGTAAGTACTTTGATATAAATATAATTGAGGGAAATAGTCAGTTATACAAATAATAGAAAATTGGTTGATAAACATGTTTGAATGATTCATAAACGTGATTATTGAACATTAACTCATTGGTAATTGAAAGTATCAAACCATTACAATTGTAAAACTCTCAATAAAGAATCAAAATAGACTTGAAATAAGTATGAAAGGATTGAGAATCATTTGTAAACGTGAAAAAAATAAATAAAATTGAGACTTATGAGAAGCACAAGATATGGGGTGTTTTAAATTTTAAAATGAGCTCAATATCAGTTGAAAATAGTAATTTGATAAGACCTATTCTACAAAGTATTGGTTGAATTCATATTCAATTGAGGGTTGCTTCTGAAAATTAGTCTCAACAAGGAAAAAGAAGACACGTGGTTTTTAAAATAGAAATTGATTGTACAAATTGAATCTTGACTTAGAAATTACAATGAGATTTTGATATGATAAGTCAAGTCATCTTAGTTTGTTTTTACTAAAATAAAATACTTTGAAATAAGGTATTGTCTTCTATCCAAGATAAAACACAAAGTGTAAATTGGAATAACCCCGAGTTAAACAATGAATGAGTTGATTATTTTCTATTGTTTATTACACAAGTTAATTATTCATAAGTGACATGAAGTATAGTGGATCTATGAGTTGAATGAGGAAATGATAAAACAAATGAGAAAAAAAGAGTTATAAATAATCATTGTTAACACATGATTAGGTGTTGTTATAAAACAAATATAAGTAAAATTCTAAGTTATAAAAATGAAAAATATACTGATAAGATCAACATGTTAGAAGTTCAGATAGGGAAAAATAATATGATAATGTGTAGGATTAGCTATTAAATAAAATATAAGTAGTTGTGTTTTGAAAATCAAAGTACCTAATAGTCATTTCTAAGAAAATTAAGTTACAATGTCTATCACTTCAACCTTAAATATAACTAATGGAAGAGATAGACGTACTAATCGAGAATCAGTAAGTTGTTGTATAGGACATCATTATAAGCTCATTATTGCGAGAATTTCCATTTATAAGACTTAATGGATTGAAATAGCATCCTTTACGAATTTGACTACTCATTAAGTTAATCAAAAGAGATTGGAAATTTAAATTCTTCAATCTTTTGTGTTGAACAACAACAAAAAAGTGAAATCATGAAAAGTGAATTGATGATTAGTAAGATAATTTGATATCTTACATAGTCTCTTGAAAAATACCGAATTATTTTTTGAGTAAAAGAAAAGTAATGAAATCTGAGACAAATGGGAACAAGTTAAGGCAATAACAAACAGTTGAGGTATTTGAGTCTCTAAAATTTTTTATTTTGAACAAAGATTAGTTAAAGAAGACTTCATGTTATCAAAGGTTATAAGACATTGCATCATTTTTAGCTATAATTTCATAAAGAGAAGATATATAAATTGCCATCCTAATTAAAGATAAGGAGATGTACGTTGTTTAAGTTTGAGCGAAAGTCATTATATGTTTGAAAATGAGCCAACAGTGAGATAATTATGAGAATAACTAAGATTGACAAAAAAAGGGAACCTAGTAGACTCTATATTGTACTTCTGATTCATTCACAGGATAGAAGACTTGTGTGGTGCACACTTATCTTTGAATAATCAATGAATTAGCGAGGCTCTATGTAAAAGAGACTATGAAGTTTTGTTAGTGTCAATTGGAAGCTTAAGTATAGGTAAATGCAATGGTTATTAGGTTCTCACATAAGAATATATGGAAAATGGAAATTTTAGATGAAAAAGCTCCGATAAAACTTAAAATATCAAACTATAAGTTTGAGGGAACTTAACATATATTCAAAAGGATCTAACATGAAATTAAACTCCAAAAGTTGAAAATGTTCAACCAAAGTAATATACTACCAATATCAGTGAATATTTTGTATTTTGTTATAAATGTAGTGCTACACCACCTGATCAATCAATGTTAAAGTTTGGAAGTAAAATGTTATTTCAAATTGGAGTTGGTGTAAGATGCATATATGAACGGTGAAGATACGAATGAAAAATGAAAAAAAAAACGTACAACTTGCAGCTCATTAGTCAGTAAAATCTTTTTTGGTTTAAAGTAAAAAATAGAGTACAATGTATCTAGCTAGATTTGTTTAATAAATTGAATATTCTTCCACTGTACTTTGAGAAAAGTCAGAATTATAAAAAATTGAGTGGAGCCAATGGCATGCATTGAGTAGTAGTGAAAATAGATAACTTATTTATAACTTGTATGAGATATAAGTTAAAAGTAATACAATGAGAGTATAATCGGAAATATGTCGATATCTCTATATAAAAGCTTATATCTACTTAATGAAAGGATAACTATCTATGCAGGTAATGAGGAAAGTATGGTAAACATTTAGTGATTGAGATTGAGATTATGGAAATCTCTGGAGTTGGAGAATTGTAGTAAATAATGTAAGTACATTGATAAATATGGAAACTAGAGTACTGATTAAGATAATATGAAAGAGATTGACAGTTAAGTGAAGGAAATGAGGTTTATTATGAACTCATGAATACATAATGATTTGACAAAGTTAGAAAATTTGCTACTTTTTTAACATGTCAAAGGAGAAGTTAAGTGAATTGGCTGACGAGTAAGAATTAATAATTGCTTTCTAGTCTATTACATAAATAATATTATAGGTAGACATTTAGAGAATGAGTGAGAGTCGCACGATACTTCAGGTTTCTATTTTTGATTCGATTGAAATTTTATCTCTTATCATTGGACGATAGATGTAATCAAAGATCTATAGTCATGGGATGACTTATGTAATTTCAGGCTTCAATGGAGAAATGTTGGAATGATGATGGATTAAATAGACATGCAACTCTACTCTAGTATCTAATGTTGTGCTCAAATATTATTTGCATCATTATATAAATGTTTAGATTATTGATAGTCTAAGAATTTATTAGCTAGAAATTCAAATGAAAAATAATTAGTGACGAAAACGTAAACTAGGATGTGTACTAAAGTTTAATGAATAAAGAACGAATTATCAATGGTATGCGGAATTGTTATCAATTAGAATGAAAATGATTTTATTGAAAAGCAAAATAGGCTAGATCTTACTAAATATTAATGCTTGAAAGGGACTCAACACAAAATGAATAGTAAAGTAAGTGTTTTGAATATTCCACAAGGATAATCATTCAACTCGACAAAAATTTACAAAATTTCAGGTTTGGAAGAGAAATAAAGATAACTTTTCATTAAACCAAAGATTTAGAAATGAAAAGTTGAAATGTTTATGATCTCTACCACTGAGTTGTTGATTACAATTAAATTGATTGGGTCTACGTAATGGTTCACCTTGGAAATGATTTTTACAGGTTTGGATTGAAAGAGTTCTACATGAACAATCATTTTCTCAAATCTCTTTTCGTTCAGTAACCTGTAAGTGTAAATTTCAAGAATGAAAATTTTAATTTGTTGAGAAGAATTTTGAGATCTGATAATTTCATAAACTTTATTAGGCGACTAATTAAGTAATTTCAAATTTTATGTGAAGTTTTATTAACCAAGGTGGGAGCCACATATTACGGACCAAAGATCCTAACATATATATTATCTTTATGTGTTATGTGCTTAGTGTATGTAATATATTCTATTTCATTGCGATATGCACTTAAATTAGGGTCGAGAACCAGAGTACAAGTGTTTTGGAGTACATTGGTATTTTTCTTAATTTTTGACGAAATTAGGGTATTTTCAGAGGTTTAATTTGGGCTCAAATATAAGAGATAAATATGAAAAAATAAACGAAAAGTTTGAAATGACCAATAAGGGTAGTTGAGAAACAAAGAGGAATGGATATGTGTAAGGAAAAATAGGTAAATTTTCACTCCAAAATCATTTCAAACCAAAGTAAAAATAAAAGGTGTGTCATGGCCCAAATCTTTAACACCGTTTTAATTCCTTAATCAGGATCATCGACGCTTGACATGGGACCTACACTGTGATACGTGCACCGACCGAGGCACGTGGCCGAGGTATATCGTATTTTTGTATTGATGTGTGCCTATTGTTATGTGTTGTGTAGACTCACTAAGTTGGTTTGTACAGTTGTAGGCATCGAGACGAGAGCGAGGACACACCTCGAGTAACGTGCGAGTCGGGGAACCGGGTATTTCGCATTTTTGTAAGTCTTATTTAATACTAATATAAAATAAGGAATTACTTATAAGCCAATGGTTGTGTTTGTTAATGTAAATCAAATTAAAGGCCTATAGTTTAGTAAATTAAATGGAAAGCATAGGATTGGTCTAGAGATACACATTGGCACATCTAGGAATTAGGTGAGGAATGAAATGGTGTCACTTGAGGTTGAGTTAGTGGGATATATGATAAAGGTGGACCATTACATATTCCTAGGGATACATAAATCCATGAAGATTAAGGGCTAGGAAGGAACATCACTTTAATATATATTATTAGTGATCAAACAACATGCAAACCAAATCACTCATTTATTTTTGCTGGAGAAGAACAAGGAATTGCTGGAAAGGAGTGAATCATCAAGGTGTTGAAGGAATCCATTAGAGTTGGTGAAAAGTTCTCAAGCTAGGGTGCTACATAAACTAGGAAAATTGAAATTAGATCAAGTTCTGGTTTTAGGCTAATTTCAGATAGTAGATGATTGAGTATTTGCAATTAATTTATATATTTGGATTCCTCATCTCATGCTGATAATACAGCTATATTAAAGTTCTTAATTTGGTTTTGAAATCATAAAGATATGAATTTTTGAAGTTTCAACACTAAAACTAGAATTCTGCATGTTGTATTAGGAATCAACCTGAGTAATTTGGTCATAATCTACCCATTTTAGATCCAAATTGATCCAAACCAGTGGAATTTGAAAGCTTATTCAAAGAGGAATAACTTTGCTTAATTGAAGGTATTTTGATTCAAATGTTTCTATGTCCAAAAAAGCTCTACAAATAGGTGCTGAAATTAAAAAGGAAAGTTTTGAAACTAAACCTGTTAAGGGCATAACTCCCTAACTAATTATCCAAATGATATGATCTTTTAGTATGTTGTATTTGGGTATATTCTCTATGCCTTTGACCGAAAATCACATTTTTAGGAACTATAGATTGGGAGAAATAGACTTTCTAAATCCGTTGGTCGAATTAAATTCCAATTAGACCTATGTCTAGTAAAATCATGATATCTCCTTCATTCTAAATCAGAATTTTGCAAACTAAACCTTTTTGGAAAGCTAAAAGAGAGACCAACAATAATTGTAGTGGTGGAGGATTTCGATATTTTGATCATTTCATGCCTAAAACTGCATTAAAATGTAGGACTGAGATTGAGACTTAATTTAGTCTTTAGGGAGTGATTTAGAAGATTGATTTAAAGTCTATTGAACCAATTTAAATACACACAATAAACACCAATAAATTGATCTTAAACCCACTATATTTGAACTAATGAGATACCAAACTCATGAACTTAGGAAAATGGTACGGGAGAGCGAATACAAGATTTGGAGCACGTGAGGCCGGTAAAGCTAGGACTTTACTTTGTTGTTCTGAGTATACCCAATGGAAACTTTACTTGGCATTTCATTTCTATTAATTTCTGTCCTTGCATAGTCCTTTTGACTATTTTTCCTCTGTATTCTTATATCATGTGTTCTTTGTGTCTATGCTCACTTGATGAGTCTAGTTTGCATGATATCCATTCATTTGATGTGATTCATTAATTCTATCCCATGCTATGTCTATTCTTGTTGTTTTAAATGTGAATTGAATGATAAATAGCATGCTATTAGGCTAGTGAGTATCTTATAAATGTTTAAGGTGACTTGTATTCCTTATTTGTTTGGGTGTGTAGATGTGCCTATGCCTTGACAATCTATTCTTGGTATTTTTGAAATTTAAAAAGTAATTTTTGCATTTAGGTCTCGTACTCGATTGATGTGTGCACAACTCACGGGATTAGAGTCCTTTGGGATGTCGGCACATGTTACTTGACAATGTATGACACTGGGGTTAGAGTCCCTGAGGTGGTCTACACACCGGGGTTAGAGTCCTTGGTAACACTTGGGTTAGAGTCCCTTGTGTTATATGATTATTGAGTCGGAGTGACATGTTTCACTGCCGACTGGACCTAAATCACCACTACTTAGCCTAGTGTCAGTATTACTTGTTTAACTCTGGTATTTACTCGCATATGTTTTATTTTACAGTTTTCCCATTTATATACTTTTAAATAACATTTGAATATTTGGAAATGCAAATTAAACTTGTCATCGGGGATTACTATTTTATTCTTTTACTCACTGTCCTTGTTATGATAGTGGGTGCAGAGTCGTCTACCAGTAGGCCGGGCAAAGAGAAGATGGCGATTATCACTGAGCCCGCTGTGCATCACTACATCGATTGTAGGTCTTCTTTTTGTATTTTGATTGTATATGTTATATATGTCTTTTAAATACTATTTGGGTTGTATATTGGGTTGAGCGTTAGTTTCCCTGACCTAACTTAGACTATTTTACTATTTCACTACATTTTGAGGACATTATATATATCATGTCATTTCCTGATTTTCCACACTTAGGATTTTATAAATGGCTTCTGCATAAACTACTAATTGCTTCCGTATAACCAATAAGACTTCCGCTAATTAATTAATTTAATAAAAGTTTTAATTAACTCTAAGTTTTATAAATTGGTAGTACTAGTGCATTACTTATTCTGAACACGGGAAAAAGCATCTAGGTTGTAAAGGCTGATTAATACGTAGTTAAGTCCTGCATGGATATGATTTGGGCATAATAACGAGATTAGGCCGGGCGGTGCCCTAGATTAAGAGAGGGGTTGTCACAAGGGGTTGAAACTTAACTTTCATATGATCCATCTTCTTCTTTTCATCTCCTACTAATTCCAACGATTCTCTATTCTCTTTCTTCTCTCTCTCTCTCTCTCTCTCTCTCTCTCTCTCTCTCGTGAACTTTCAGCGCTCATCTATCTAACTTTTAGTCATTCACCACCAGAGCTCTCCCTCACGATCTTTGTGTTCTTTCTTACTTTCATGGCTCTGTTTCTCTTAGCCAGACCATATCCCACGCTCATCTCTCAGTTGATCTCATTACTACTTTTCACTTTTCACTCTTTATTTTTATTTTCTCTTGTCTATGTATCAAGCAAGAAATGAGTAAGAATTAAAGATGGTGATAGAAAAGAGAAGACCAATTGCGAATTGATGTTAAATAGAAAAGAATATACGCTTTAAGTTAGAATACACGGGTGTATTACACTTATACTTCTTTAAGTAGGGGTATATGTGTAATTTACTTAACCGTCTATATACAAGGGTTGTATAAATAGACGCTTTAAGTTAGAATACACGTACGAAAGATTAAAAGGTCAAAACTCTATTTTTGTTTTAGAAACGACTTAGGGTTTTTTTGGTATGATCTGGATCGTTTTGGAGAGAAACAAAAGGTTTGGTATTCTTTCAAAGCTAGCACTTCGAATCTCGACCGCCGTTCGTGTGTGGACTACTGATAGAGGGCGTTCGTCGTTGGCAGCGCCTTAAAGATCGATCAACTTTCAGAAAGGTATATTGCGACTAAGGTATGATTAAGTTTTTCATGGTTTAAACGTTTTTAATGGAATTAGATTCGGATCCTATTGGGGTTTTTGTCAAAATTGTTTTGTAATCTCTGCTGCGCATGAACCCCAAAACCCAACAATCGGCTCTTGCGTTGGGTAGCAACTCATGGACTAGCGGATCGCGGACCAGCAGCGCGACGATGGCGGCGGTGGCGCGGCGCTGCAGCAGCGGCAGGGGTCGAACTGCCGGCACCAGCCAGCCCGCGAACAACACCTCGCGGAAAGCGGAGAACCAGCCGCGAGGGAAAAGAGGATAGAGAGAGTAGCGGCGGCGGCGGAAGGCTACTGATCGTTGGCCGGCGACACGCTCCAGCAGCGGCGTCGGCGGCGCACCGCAGCGGCGAGCGCGTGGCTTGGAAGCGAGGCAAGGCGTGACAGAAGCGGTGGTGAGTCGGTGGCGAGGCGCTGGCGCCGTGGTAGCGACGACGGAGGCCGTCGGCAGCGGTGGCGATGGCGACGTCAGCGCGGCAGCGGCGTCGGCACGGTGGACAATGCAGTTGCGCGTTGTCGGACCGATCGAACCTTGACGAGGGGTGTGATTCGATGAAGCTCGACGACGAGATGAAGGTGAGGTTAACTTCACCTAATTTAGTTGTGATTTAAATGATTTAGGTAACATAGCCCTAAATGAAAAAAATTGTATATGGACACCAGGGACTTAGGCTACCGTAGTCACGTGTCGGGTACGTATCTCGAGATATGAGCGGGACATTTTGGATAGATATTTGCGATTTTTTGAGGTAAGTAAACCCACGAGAAAATTAGTTAAAATTCTTTTATGGCATTTACTTTAATTCACTTTTCAATTATTCAATTATGTTTTATATCACTGTTCATTCGCTGTTCATCCACTCTTACATGTGTATGCGTGTTTGTCGATGGGGTCGGGCATGGCGCAGACTCACACCCTAAGGCTAGCTTCCCCGCGTTGTTTGAGTAATTGGCCATGTTAGGGCTACGCGGTGATTAATCTCCGCGAAATATGTAGGTTGAGAGATGTTTGACGAAGACATAAGTCTATGTAATGGTTTCTCTCGAGAGATGTTTGGTTGGGGTGTCTTTCATTCAATGGTTCATCTCATTCGACCGTGTGATGTTTGGCAAGGTGGTCGTCAATGGTTCCTCTCAGTTTAGCTACGATGATTCCCGGATGTGGACCAGGGTTCTCTGTCACGCTACACTCGTGTCCAAATTTGACTTGTCAACGACTTATTTTCATGCGAATTTCTTTATTCTTGTCCTTTATTTAAATTGACTAAACTATAGTTGTTTCATTGGAATTCATGAATATTAGATAATGTTCTATGGGATTTACTCACCTGGGATTTGTCATTATTTTTGGTGACAAATCGCAGATCTTGCGACAGCTGAGGCAAGGGCATCTCAGGCATCTACGACTGAGTTAGGAGAGCCCGTCATTTGTGTAGGTGTTGTATATATCTATTTACTATATTTATGAAATTTTGGGAAGGACTTGTATACCTGATACATGTATATGTTCACCTTTTGTACTTTTGTCGCTCTTGATATACATGGTATCTAATGCCGGGTTTCCATACTATACGGTTATTTATATGAATGCAAACTTTTCTTTCATACGGTGTTTGCATGTTTTAAGGGGCTTCCGCTTGATATTTAATAATTTAATAAATCATCAACAACGTAACTTAGTCAATTTAATGTGAATATCCGTAAAATATCTATAAATACTAAGTTAAGGCGAATAATATACGTGCAAATGTTTAGGCCGTGGACAACTAAAAATAAGTATGCAGTGACATGGCATGCTTGGTGACGTGTCTAGCGATGTGGCGATACCCGGTTTGCCTCAGTGTTTGGGGCCGTCACTGTTTGTATCATAGCCAGGTTCAAGTGTACCTAGGGGAAAAGTTTAATGAAATTGAATAAAACTTAACAAACATTAGATGCGGAAATCCGAAGATCCTAACTTAGAACTTTAGTTGGGAAGCGAACATGGGACGGGTAGTGCCAAGGCTTATACGTTATATATTTTGATTTGTAATAGTATATATGCATATATATATGCGTATACGAAGCTGATATGGACGTTCGCGATTTGCAAATTTGACATGAATGGACGACCAATTCTTTATACGGATGATGGAGGCTGGACGAGCGGCTCGATAGCTATCGACTCGAATAAGATATTGTGCGACACGGTCGCACTCCAGAGTTTGCTGGTCGAGGAGATTCTTTGGTAGCTTCGAGCGCAGAGCAATAATACCAACCCCCGCCACACTCGCCGCCACTACTACTGTAGAGCAGACAGTTGTCGCTTTGGATTATTTTGGCAACCTCGCTAATGACCACTACTACCGAGATATTGCCAGTAGTCACTTCACAATTGACTACGTCGACCGTGACACCGACGCTGATTCCACCCTTGAAGATCACATTCGAGACCTTCTTATCAATTGAGATGAAGTTGATGAATGAGTTTGTTCGTGTTCAATCAGGCTACTATCATAGAGGCAGAGACCCAGAGTGGCTGGGAAGTGGATCCATTTACACGAGAAATGTCACAGAGTTTTGAGGTTTCACAATAACATGCGAGATAGGATTTTCGAATTCATGCTCAGGGGACATGCTGCAGCATGGTAAATCGCCCACATAGCCGGCCACGGAGAGCCGAGTACTTGGGCAAAGTTCGAGAAATTCTTCTATGATCTGTATATTCCGATCGAGGTTCAGCTGAGACTGAGAAATAAGTTCTTCACGGTGAGGCATGATGGCCGGACGGTGGCGTAAAACATGGAGATATTTACATACCCGCTTACCTTGTGATGGATGTAGCTGGAACCGAGTGACTTCAGGTCCATGATTTGATTCGAGGACTCCAACTAGAGATTAAGGTAGCGCATATTATATGCCAAGTCCAGTAAGTGCAAGTTTTGGCGTTCAGAGGTGAAGCCCTTGAGACACGTGATCAACGATAAAGGTATTTCAGTTGACCCAAGGAAGATTCACGTTGTCATCGACTAGGCTACACCAGAGTGCACGGCAGACATCAGGAACTGTTAGGATTGGCAGGATATCATCGACGTTTTGTGCAGGACTTCTCCAAAATTGCAGCGCCGATGATTAGATTGACCAAGAAGGTGGTGATCTCCCATTAGTCAAGTGAATGCGAAACAACCTTCACCGAATCGAAGAAGAAGTTGACTTCTGCACCGTTGTTGATGTTGCCCGATCCGGCCAAAGACTTGACTATTCTTACGATGCTTGTGGCATTGGAGTGGTATGCGTACTAATGCCAGGAGATAAGTAATAGCTCATTTATCGTGTTAGTTGGGGATTCATGTGAGGAGCTATCCATTGCACAACCTGGAGCTCGCAATAGCTATGAGTCTGTCAGAGGTTCTAGATACTACAGAGGCACATATTTGAGGGTAGATGCGAGGACCAACAGTATCTATTTCAGGCATCTTAGAATGTTAGAGAGCTGATGTGATGTATCAGAGGTTCAGGGACATGACACAGAGTTTAGGTTACCTAGATTAGCGTGAGTCCGTTGATGAGTGGTTGTTACACCTTGGTAGATTGTGGTTCCTGCAGTGGCAGAGTCATACGATGGTATTCTTCAGGAGGCTCACAACTCCAAGTACACAGTGCATCCCGGCATGACCAAAATGTACCATGATATGCTACGGTTATTTTGGTGGTCAAGGATGGAGGCAGATGTCAGCCAGTATGTAAAGATTTGTGAGGTGTGTCAGCAGGTTAAGGATGAGCATAGGAAGCCTGGATGACTATTGCAGTCACTGCCTATCCCGTAGTGGAAATAGGAACACATCATTACGGACTTTGTCAGTGGGTTGCTGATGACTTTACGCAAGCACGATGCCATTAGGGTAATGCGGATCGACTAGTGGAATCATCGTATTTTATCCCAATCTCCATGAAATATAGTTTTCCACAGCTGAACATGCTCTTCGAGCGGGAAATCATTAGACTACATGGAGTGCCAGTATCAATCGTGTCAGACAAAGACAGTCAACTTACTTCGCAACTTTGATAGGCCTTGCAGGAATAGTATGGTACCGGATTGCGGTTCGGCGCGGCTTTTCATCCGTAGACTGATGGGCAGTCTGAAAGACTTGTTGAAATCCTTGAGGACATGCTCAGAGCCTGTGTGCTACAGTTTGGAGGGTCATGGGAAGAGTTTTGCCATTTTCTAAGTTTTCCTACAACAATAGCTATCAGGCTAGTACGGGGATGCCACCATTCGAAGCGCTAAACGGGAAACCATACAGATCGCCAGCTTGCTGGGTAGAGCCCGAGGACGTAGCTGCCATTGGGTTTGAGATTGTATTAGATCACATAGAGAAAATTATGCTGATTTATCAGAAGTTAAGGCCGCTCAGGATAGACAAAAGAAGTACGCGAACAAATACCGCGATGGGCTGAATTATGAAGAGTATGATTGGGTCTACTAGAAGGTTTCTCCCTTGAAGGGCATCATTGGGGAGAGGGAGTCTACTGTGCGAGGGCGATACCTCCACTTGTTCCAAGGTAAAGATCGAATTAAATCTGAATTTCAGGATGAAATTCCCTTTAGTTAGGAATATTGTAACGACCCGTTTTAATCGATCTCGATTAACTAGCAAATTACAAATTAAGAACATAAGCTCAGACCCACGTGGACGTCGCGGAAAAGTCTATGACACGCCTAATCGAGGAAATATGTTATTTTTGTGTGGCGAGTGTTTAATTATTTTACTATTACTTAATAATTCGCGCCGCGTTAATTGAGAATCTCGCGGTCGCGTTGTGCGCGTGTAGTGATGAGAGTGTGCGACGTTGTGGAGTGCGCGTAACGTGGTTGTATGGGGTTGTATGGGACTGAGTGGTCACATCACTCACACCATCATGTCACACTACACATCAAGCCCATCTCTCATTATTCCAATTTGTCTTTTTCTCCAAAACAAAATAAAAAAAAATATTTTCTCTTTAAATCTGGAAGTGAGAGAAATGGGAGAGAGAGAGTGGAAGAGAGAGAGAGAGAGAAAAAAAGAATGTAGAGGGAGAAAAGAGGATAAGAGAGAGAGAAACAAAACCAAAAAGAGAGAAGAACGGTGGGGAGAGAGACGGCGCGCCGATGCAGAGGGGTGGCGACACATCGGCTCCGGCGAAGGGCAGCAGCTCGTGGACCAGCGGCTCGCGGACCAGCAGCGCAGCGGAGGCAGCGGTAGTGGGGCGTGGTAGCAGCGGCATTGAACGAGCTGCCGACAGCGGCCAGCCCGCGGACAGCACCTCGCGGACGGCGGAGAACCAGCGACGAGAGAAGAGAGGAGAGAGAGCAGCGACGGCGATAGAGCGCCGCGCGAGGCGTGGTGCGAGGCAGCAAGGCGCGTGGGGACAGCAACGGTGGTGAGGCGGTGGTGGCGCGGCAGTGACGACTGGGGCCGCCGACAGCGACGATCGGCAGCGACGACATTGGCGCGATAGCGGCATCGGCACGGTGAACGGCGCGGTGGCGCGTTGTCGGACCGATCGAACATTGACACGAGGGGTGCGATTCGATGAAGTTCAAGGACGAGATGGAGGTGAGGGTTGCTTCACCTAATTTAGTTGTGATTTGAATGTAACATAGCCCTAAATGATAAAAATTGTATAAATGGACAACTGGGACTTAGGCTACCGTAGTCGGGTGTCGGACACGTATCTCGAGGCATGAGTGGGAGATTTTGGAGAAATATTTGAGATTATTTGAGGTAAGTAAACCCACGAGAAAATTAGTTAAAATTCTTTTATGGCATTTACTTTATTTTGCATTTTAATTATTCCATTATGCTTTATATCACTGTTCATTTGCTGTTCATCTACTCCCACGTGTGTATGTGTGTTTGTCTACGGGGTCGGGCATGGCACGGACTCACACCCCGGGGCCAGCTACCCCGTGCTGTTCGACTAATTTTCCATGTTAAGGCTACGCAGTGATTATTCTCGCGAAATCCGTAGGTTGAGTGATGTTTGACGAAGACCTAAGTCTAGATGTTTGGCTTCTGTTCAATGGTTCCTCTAATTCGAACCCGAGATGTTTGGCGAGGTGGTCGTCAATGATTCCTCTTGGTTTAGCTACGACGATTCCTGGATGTCGACCAGGGTTCTCTGTCACGCTACACTCGTGTCCAAATTTGACTTGTCAATGACTTATTTTCATGCGAATTTCTTTATTCTTGTCCTTTATTTAAATTGCCAGAACTATAGCCGTTTCATTGGAATTCATGAATATTAGATAATGTTCTATGGGATTTACTCACCTGGGATTTGTCATTGTTTTTGGTGACAAATCGCAGATCTTGCGACCGGTTGAGGCAAGGGCATCTCAGGCATCTACGACTGAGTTAGGAGAGCCCGTCATTTGTGTAGGTGTTGTATATATCTATTTACTGTTTTTATGAAATTTTGGGAAGGACTTCTATACCTGATACATGTATATGTTCACCTTTTGTACTTTTGTCGCTCTTGATATACATGGTATCTAATGTCGGGTTTCCACACTATAGGGTTATTTATACGAATGCAAACTTTTTCTTTCATACGATGTTTGCATGTTTTAAAAGGCTTCCGCTTGATATTTAATAATTTAATAAATCGTGAACAACTTAACTTAGCAATTTAATGTGAATATCCATACAATATCTATAAATACTAAATTAAGGCGAAAATATACGTGCATAGGTTTAGGTCGCGGACAACTAAAAGTAAGTATGTAGTGACATGGCATGCTTGGTGACGTGTCTGGCGACGTGGCGGTACTCGGTTTGCCTCGGACTTTTGGGCCGTCACATTTACCTTAGTCACTCACTACCTAATTGGGGTTAGTAGCTCAGTCAATCTTGAATAAACTAATAGAATTCCTACTCTACTAACATGTGGATTCTCTGATTTTATTCTTGAGTGACTGAGAGTACAACTTCATAATTAGAATCAAATTCACAAGTGACGAGTACATTTGCAATCAACCTTTAAACTTGATTTCCATGTCTATTGTTTATATGTTTTTTATTATCTGAATAGATATGTTTGGAATTCATATTTCTATTCATTTGATTTTATATATTAGATGATAGTTGATTAGTTTACGAACATCACTTACTGAGCAAGTTGGAGCGCTCAATCCCCAAATTAACATTTCAAGTTATCGATATGCATTTCTACTTAGGAATAGAGAAGATTATTAGTTTATAGTCTTCTTTGCAGTGAATTGATTTCCATACTATTTATTTAATTTATTGAATTACTATTTTGTAATAAATAGGGTTGGGACATGGTTTCATTACCAAAGTTTATGTTGATTTTTTAGTATATTATGTTTCATTGAGAGATTTTTTAATGATGATGCGTTTACAATTATTTATTCGATATAAGATATAATGTATTGAGATTGTCAAATATGAAGGATGAAACCACTATTACTTTAATTGAGCTTGACTAGTGTATCGGGGCTTGATTAGGATTTCAGGTCGGGTATCGCCCTAATTGGGATAATGGATGCTACAATTACAATGTCGACAATGACACAGAGTCCTCTATCGAAATGTGTTATGAGGAATTGGTGCGAGTGTTTTATGGGAATGGGCATAGAGATGATAATAAGACAGTAGCCATGGTCAAAGGAAGATAAGTGAATAGTCACATGAGAGAATTAACCGGTACTACGATTTACTAGGATTTCATAAGAGAGGAAATAATGAATACCTAAAACCTGAATATGGATTCAGATATGGATTTCCCCATAAGCCATTAGGAACTAATTAGAAGCAATTTTAGGGGATGGATGCAATTTTGCTAAGGATGTGTTTTTAAAACATATTCAAACTAAAATCATTAGGAAAACCACCAAAGCATGGAACTACTTCATCAATGCGAGTCTATAGCCAAGTTTGCAATAGGAGGTTGTGAACTATATGGCAACGTTGTTGTACTACATAGTTCAAAGGATATGACCTATTGATGTTGGCAAAATTATTTATGATTCAATTAGATATTCCATGACTACGAAGAAAAATGAAGGATTGTCTTTTCCCTTGATGATCACTGAATTTTGCTAACAAGACGAAGTTTTTATGATAGTTTTATGGTTAGATGTTTATCCTAACAGTACTATCCCTAATGACATCATAGAAAGCACAAAGCAGGTGTCAGGCTATGTAGATTCGGAAGAAGAGCGGGAGACAAATGAGATACTTCGAAGAAAGACCACATAAAGAAGAAGAACACTAGAAAAAATAGAATAGTTCTTCATGATATGGAATCTGCTGCATATAATAAGTGGACAAACCAGGGCTCAGAGCCACCGCGGAGGATTTTATCAGCATTTATGCTAAAGAGAGGGAGATGGTCATGATGGGGTTAATCTTAAGGAACCAAATGTGAACTACAAGAAATCAAGAGTTCATGTTTCAAAATTAGCAAGATATGGTGAGGAACATACATGAATTCGAGAGATGTATGGCGAGGAGAATGCAAGGTAGGAGAGTTACAGTTCTGGTACCATCTACCCAACTGAGGATGCCCAATGCAGGATTCTTTTCAAAAAGTACTCCAGCGGCGCGAGTTGACCACAGGCTCTACGATCTTAAAGCGAGCTACCAGTCTTAACAACACGGGCAGGGGGATGTTAATGTCGATGTGACTTTCGAATTGTGGTTTTGATCTATAATTCTCTATTTAGTCCATCTTTGAGTGATTATGTACAAGTTCATGGTTTGTATTATGATACGATGATTTGTATGATATGGTGTACTACTATGATACTATTCCTATGGTATGGTTTATATTATACATTGATTCGATTATTTAACCTCTATTAAAATGATGTTTGGAAAATTTTCATGTATAATGTTTTCTCTAATTTTGAAATTCATTCTTATGTTTCTTTTTTTATTTCATTATTCTTTTATTTATTTCATTTATGCTTCGCGAGATAATTTTAATTTGTTGGAAACCTGACTTTGTTTTTAAACCTTGAGGAAAAGGTTTGAAATTAGTTTGAAGATATTTAGGTGAAGTGGAGTATGAAGAAATGAAGTTTGGAAGAAACGAGAAGTAGAATCTATTAAAGTAATAGTGTAATAGTGTAACTAACTTACTTTGACTATGGATATCGTCTTCAGGGGAAGGTAGATACACTCACTACGTACTTAGCTATAATGAATCTATTGCTAAGGAAATCCTTTTTTGAATTGTTTTATAACTAAAATAAACCAATCGATACTATCAAATCAATACAATTTAATTTTAAATCTTATATTAAATCTATCTTAGTTCACAACTTCACTTAGGTAATGAAATATTATGTTTTTCAACAACTTAATCATTTTATTTGTTGTGTTAAATGCCTAATTAGAATAGACAAATTTCTTTTAACTCCACTTTAGCCTATTGTTGTGACATAAAAGATTCTAATGTGCAAACTAGAACTCCACCTATTAGTTGAATAATGTTAGCTCCGCATTGCTTTAATTCTCCAAGTCTTTATATTCGTAACCAATTAAGTTTACTATCTGTGTCTCCCTAATCAACAACTATCATTTGACGTTGTATATTTTATGATTGTACTGTCTATGTTGGCTATGATAAATTGTAAAACCTAATATCAATAAACATGTGATCAAGATGTCTATAGCATTACGCTCAAAATCAATACAAATTCTAATCATTGCACTTTTGATATTCAATTTATACTCATGTCATACCATAGCATTCATACTATAAGATCCATTGATCCATATATAAGATTAATAGACTACTCACACATCATTGAAATAAACATGTACATTTTGGTATTCATTGAAATCACATATATATAAGAAATACTTCAAATAAATTAATAACACAATACTCAAATTACCGCACGTGAGTCTTCAATGCCTTTTCTCTCTACAAATTGTTCTAATACTCAAGAAAAATGTAAATCTAAGCTAAAAATATGTTAATGGTTGCTAATGGTTGATATGTGGTGAGTTTACCAGATCCTAATATCTATTTATACCTCCTAAAAACAATTAGAAACCTTAATTGACAATTTAACTCCAAATAGAACTCCAACTTTCTATTTTCTTCTATTCCAGCATCTTGTGTGTTATGCCACAGCATCACCACTGTGCTACCACTTTTTTCTGCAATTCTTCTCTTTAATGACCTTGGCGCTGTCCCTTTGACCTCCGGTGCCATCCCTTTAAGCTCCACGGTGCTACCACTTCATGCCATGGCATCAAGCTTCCTGCCTCATTTTCTTCACTTATCAACTCTTCCACATCATAGCTAGGTCCTCCACACTATCCTTTTACTCTTCACGGCGCCACACCTTCATGTAATGGTGCCAAAAACACTTTAGTGAGTTTTTGCTCCGTTTCTTCTCATTTTTACCAATTTCCTTCCTTTATGCCTTACTTACCTAAAAATGCATAAACACTAATTAGAGCTCATTTAGGGATATTTATAATAAATATACTACTAAACTATCCCAATATATAAGTCTAAATAATAGCTTATCAAACACCCCTTAACTTAGGATTTTGCACATCTCGAGAAAAAGTGTATTTTACTAAGTCTCCTAAAAACTTTTATTACTCTAATTCTCGTTTATTTTACACTGTTCATGGAGTATCCTTTAATTCACTAAGTTTCAAGTTAATAATCCACTCAAGAGTTTTTCTTAGTAAAAACATATTTTTCAAAACATGTAGCTTAAACAATATATACAACTTAATTTTGAAACACCAAAGTAAATCACAACCAAAATCATCACTACATACAAGTTTGTTTCACCTCGACACTCAAGTAGCAAGTGTAAAATCTCATAAAATCTCATTAAGCTTAGGAATTCACCAATAAGCACAGTTCAAACTAATTTAGGTAGAATTAAGCACTTCAAGAGTTTATATGACTTAATATATGTGGAAAGAAAACTTAACTCAATTAGCTACTCATACTCGAGCTAAATCTTTTATTTGAAGAGTTTTATTTTAACTTTCCCTTTTTTCTTTATATTTCTCTCATTTCTTTTCTTCTTCTCCATTTCTCTTTTTATTTCACGGTCCCTACTCCTTTTTCCTATGGACTCTGTTTTTGCCAAACTTTTTCCAACCATTAAATTCTCTTCTCCATTTCCTGTTGAAATTGTTGGACTCTTTCATTTTTTCTATTCTAAAACTCTTGTTATCACTTCTTACTTTCACTTAATCAAACAAGTTAACTCCAATTTTTAATTTACAATGCCTATTTCTTCCCCTCTTTGCACTAAGTCTTTATTTACTTTTTATTATCAAGTAAGATTCATACTTATTACATAATTCTTCAAATATCTAACTTTTTCATTAAGAAGTGTTCAATAATGTCTTGTTTTTGTTTCAAGGTCATGTTATTCCCTAACTCTAGGTTTCTAATTGCGAAATCATATTATTGTTGCTATATTTCATATTTTATTCAAGAAATTAAAAACACACTCACTTGAGTTTCATATCAACACGACACTTATACTCCAATCATCATCCATCAAAGGCATGAATATGCAAATGAACTATTTATTCATTACATATTACTATATATTACTTAATATATATTAACTAAACATATTAAAATAGTAAGTAAATGAAATAAATAATACACTACCATGCTTTCCTATTTAATTGTTTCAAAAATAAAATTTATACGATTATACCTGTAATGTTTATCCTTATTTCAACCTTCTAAGCACTTCCTATAGTGTAGTGCAGTGTTGATGTCTTCAAACTTAAACCAAACTTTGTCCTTAAGGTTTAAAAATAATCCTGGAATCATGAAAACCCTAAAACATATAAACATATATATAATAACACAAGATATATAAGCATAAAATAAGCAGAACATAGAATCTAAACAACTAAATAGTTAACAAAATATCCCACAGTTATAATAAAATGGTATCAGTGCATCTCTCAACTCCTCAAGTCTAAAAAACTTTTAAGACACTGACATCAGGATTGTGCATCATCATCATCATCTACCTCATGAACTCTAGCATAAGATGGTGTCAATGGACATTCCATCTCCAGCTCTTAACCATAAATGGATCAAACATATAATCTGGTGCTACTAGAAAACAAAATGACCTATCAGCAGGTCTCATCTGCCTCCTCCTCTTTTACATAACTATGTCCCTCTGATGATCGGCAAACAACATGAAGTTATGCTACCTATTCATAACAAGGCTACCTGATAATGTGCCATGCCCTCTTGATATTATCACATTATCTCCCAATCCACTATCTCTGTTACTGCAGAGTCAAGTACTCTAGTGGTTGTACTGGTGGATGTGGTGGAGGAGGTGATGGAAATTCCTCACAACCATCCAAGTCCTCCTCTCCAATTAGTGGGTCTAGAGACTCATAGGACTTAGTGAATCCCTACTGTTGTTGCCCATTCTCTTTATCATATCCTTCATCTTCCAATTCTTGAGCTACCTTTATTGTTGCTGCTGTTGTTGCTATGTTATCTTCCTATTGTTTGGCCAACTAGTCGGCCTCACATTTAGCTCTCTCAACTCTTTCTCTCTCCTCTTCTGAGTCTTGATAACAAGGCAGTGATTTAAGTGTAAGCATGAAAGCCTCATTAATGGTTGCTTAGGCCTCAATATCAATTTTTTCATCCTTATGCAGCTTAACTTCGCCTTCATGCATAACTAAGTGATCAATATAGGAAGGAACAATTTGTCATCTCGCTTTAACATTATGGACTCCCTTATATTGGTGTATATGTTATCATCCACATTTATCTCTTTGTTCTTCATAATATCATATAAACCAGCTGCCTTTGGCTTGTTGATCTATCCATACTAAGTGGTGGGGTATAGCGATGTAACGAAGAAATGTTGCCACATTTAGTATACTTTCCTAAAAATCCCTTTTCTTGATGTGCTTTGACACATTCTCAACTCCCATTACCCAGCTTGGTTGTCCTTGGATAACCAGTGCTCTCTCTATGGCTCTAAAAAGGTATAGGCTACAGGGTTTCTCATATAAATCATCCAAAAAACTTGGTTTGACTCTAACCATACTCAAATGCTCCAATTCATGGATGCTATTAATTTCGCTCTTACTAATGGGGACAAACACCTCTTTCACCTTCACTGGCTCCTTCTTCCTAGTAAACTTTGAATTTGCATAAAATTCATACACAAGTGCACTCACTCCTCTAACTTCATTCTTTCTATAATCTTGAGGGAAATACAGTTAATTTTTTCACCTAATGAAGTTTTTCACTCATTCGTCATATTCGAATGGCAAATTTACACCTCTCTCGAGGTTGATGCCTTAAAATCATTTGGTTTAACTTGGCTAACTTGATTCCTTGTTCTTGGCATTCTTTTCAATTCAAGCAACTACACAACAAATACAACTAGAAATATGGGTCTTGAAATCACCTAAAAATCACAATTCATATCACATGGATCATTCATATGCCAAATAATGTAAAAACATAGACTTTGTCTCCATGGGTAACATAAATTTTCAATATTCACACAACTTGCAAATCCCTCCCCAACAATCTCAAATCCACTATTCATGCAATATCATCAAAATTTATCAAAATTCAAAGTATAACTAATGAAATTGTAAATTTAACTCAACGTCGAACTATTTTTCCGTGTAGATCACTCTTCCAAGTCACTATTGATCTAAGCCATTTCACTTTCACTAACAAATTTGAACCTATATCTTTTTGAAATCAAATTCCTAAATTTTAGCCCAAGCTTTCCACCTTGTGCAATTCTACAATGCACTTGCTTCTTTCACTCTAAATCATAAGGAATTCTCTTATCTCACTTAGAAATGATCAATTTTAGGTTCTAGATGGATGTATACCAATGTGAAAAAAGTGATGATCATGGGTTTAAAACCCCTTATAATAACTTTGGTGCTGAGCTTTAATTGGCATGGCACTATAACAATGTCGAGGACAATGTCACATGTTTCTGTGATCTCCTTGATACCCTGCTGATGCAGTCACTCAGACCTACGGCGTCATGGTTCAAGCCTAAGGCGTCGAGTAGTCTACCAACGTGTTTCATGTATGTTTTCCTTTAATTCCAATTTGGTGCTTCTCCGAATTTGTATATCACTTAGACAAGATGTTCTAATCATATGAAGCCTATTTAAATATAACAATTTTTTTAAAAATTAAATGTGATTTGCCCATGTACCTTACCTTTGACGCTTAAACTCTTTTGCCCTTTTATGCTCTTTAATGAGATTGGTGAGACATTTCTATTTCGATGAATCATCACCTAACAAATGGTCTTTCCTGAACATTTGACACAAATTTTTGAAATTTACAACTAAAATGCTTGAATTGTCCTTAACTAGAATAAATAACTAACCAACTACTTGACTAACTAATTGAAATTGAAAAACTTGAAATTTATAAACCCCTGGGCTGCCTCTAAGTAGCTCTTAGGTTAAATTCATTAGGTCGACAACTTTTCACTCGTTTAGTCCACGACTAAATTAAGATACTCCAATTGTAGATTATAAATTATTATGTCATTTCCATTCAATTGTACTTATTCACCATCGACAAAGAAAACTTTCTCTGCATCATCGTCTTTATCGAAACTCATCTTGATCTTCTTATTTCTCGTGTACAATTATGCAATGGTATTGTTCAAGAATGGTTGTCCAAGTATCATGGGCATAACATCATCAATGTTGCAATCCATAAGCTTAAAATCCGGGATGAATCACATCTACTAATTTTCACATGCACATTCAAGACTTTTCCTATAGTTGGTATCAACTTTCCATCAACTACTTGCAAATTTGTCATACAGGGACAATTGATCTTCAAATTGGCATGCAATATGTCCATTAGTGGCATGATCGTGACTAAAGCTCCCGTATCACATAACGCATTTCTAAATCGATTTCCATCAATGCTTATTAGTATCCATATCTCTTCCAGATCTCTCCTTTCGATTTGTTTAAGTCTCGGGATGAACATGAACTTTGATTTTAGCTTCCTAGGAACTACCATGATGACATTTCCTTTAAATGCTCATTCAGAAGGTCCTTCATCTTTTTACTTGATTTTTCATTATTTCTATCCCTTCTTGTCACTCCTCAAGGCATTGCTTATTTGTTGCCTAAATCCTTCGAGTTTATCTTTCCTTACTTCCATTCTCTACTCGTGCATCTCTTCATGTTTTTAATAGCCAAAGTTTTGATTTTTTGGCTTGTGCATCACTTGCTTGTGTCTGGCTCTCTCGTTGTCGTAGTGCTCATCACATGAATAGCACTAATGCTCTTCTTGGGATTATTGATGGTGTTATTGGAAATTGTTCATCCTTCTTTGAGTTCAAGGCAATAGCTTATTGTCTAATTTGTCTCTCTAAGTTCTTGACTAATTGTGATCTCTCATCATCTATCCTTTTCATGTATTGTTTCACTTCTTCCATCGATTTCTTGTGTTTCTTATGGCGCTCCCTATTGCTCATGTTCATGGCTTGCAAGTGTTTCTCAATTGACTTCAAAGAGGTCACCACTTCACTTTGTCCTAGCTTCCCCTATTGAACTTATTGATCAAAGCCTGGAGGGTAACTTCATTGCATTATAAGGACTAACATATGAGAACATTGGGTTGTTATTATTGTATCCTTAATAAAACCTTTGAGGAGTCATTCCTCTCAGCCAGATGTTGTTCCCGTAGCCTCGGTTGTTCATGAAGTTTATTTTTTCATATTCCATTCCTTGCTATATGTCTATTTGGTTAACCTCCATAGCAATGTGATTATTAGGTTATTGTATTGCCTGCACTTGCGGACCTTGTTGTCCCAATTAAAGTTTTGTAATTTGATTGCTCGGACTTGATACGTGTACTAAAATTATAGCTTGCAAATCAATCTCATATACTCCTGCTGGTTTCCTTACTAAGGAATGATTACCGGCTGTGGAATTTTAAGAGATAAAATAAAGGAGATCCAATGCTCCATCCTTATCATTAGTTAGTAAAGAGCCACCTGTTGCGGCATCTACTAGTGTTCTCATTTTGTAGTTCATTCCATAGTAGAAAATATAGAGTTGTGCTAATTTCGCTTATTTATGTCTTGTACTTCTCCTCAACATCTCTTTGAGTCTTTCCCAAGCCTCAGCAAGAGACTCGACATCCTCTTACTTGAGTTAATTGATTTTCAGTTTCCTTTCACATACTTTCATTGGGGGAAAGAACTTGTCAAGAAATCTTTAATTGATTTCTGCCCATGAGGACATACAACCTGCATTAAGTCCTTGAAACCAGGATTTGGCTTTTCCACCCAATGAGATTGGGAAAAGTCTCACTATGATCGTCTCTTTCATAACTCTGGTAATATCATGGTGTCACACTTCTCCAAAAAATTCTCTATATGTGTAAGGATTTTTATTGGTTAACACAAAGAATAAACTATTTGCACCATTTTGATCAAAGACGGTCTCAGTTCAAACTCGGTCATTACTCCGTTTTAATTCTTTTAAACTTTTAGCCTGAATTAGTAATGAAGGCATCTATGTCCTCGCACTCTATCCTACACTACCAGATCACCTGCAGGTTGGTTATTCCTGCGGACCTGTTGTTGGTTTCTTACTTGATCCTTAGCCATCTTGATCCCTTTCTTTTTTTTCCCTTTTTGGTTCTGTTAATATCAAGGTCGTAAGGCACTAGGTCTTCTCTCCTTTGCCACGCATGCAGTAGTTATCCCTGAAAAGAAAACATAAAAGATAAAGTGCATAAAGTTAAACTTGAAACTTAAATATTTTTTGTTGAACTTGATAGTAAAGTACTTAAAATAAAACTTAGCAACTTTTCAAACTACTAAGTAATACTATTCGGATACCTATCCCAACAATGGCACCAAAAACTTGACCTCGACCACAAGTATAATATCTCGATTGTAGTAATAGTGTAACCTACTTACATTGATTACAGATATTGTCCTTAGTGAAAAGTGTAGGCACTCACTACATATTTAGCTACAATGAATCTATTGCTAAGGAAATCCCTTTTTAAATAGTTTTATAACTAAACAAAACTAATATATACTATCAAATCAATACAATTTACTTTTAACTCTTAGATTAAAACTATCTTAGTCCACAACTTCACCTAAGTAATGAAATACTATGCTTTTGAACTACTTTATCATCTTATTATGTTGTGTGCAATGCCTAATTAGAATAGACAGATTTCCTTAAAAACCACTTTAACTCACTAACGTGACGGAAAAGATTCTAATATGCAAACTAGAATTCCACCAATCAGTGTGAATAACGTAAACTTGAAATTGCTTTAATGTTCCAAATCTTTAGATTCATAACTAATTAAGTTTACTATCCACACCTCCCTAATCAACAAATATCGCTCGATGTTGTATATTTTACGGTTGTACCGCCCATGTCCGACTCAAAAGCTTAAAGGCCATGATAACTTCTAAAACCTAATATCAATAAACATGTGATCAAGATGTCTATAGCATTACTATCATAATCAATACAAATTCTAATAATTGGACTTTTTATATTCAATTTCTACTCATGTTCATAACATATCATTCATACAATAAGATCCATTGATGACAAAGATAAATAGACTACTCATATATCATTGAAACAAACATGTACATAGTGGTATTAATTGAAATAAAAAAGATTTAAACATAAATAAATCGATTAAGAGACCATTAACTTGGCTTCGAAGTAACGAATACAACCACAAAAAAACACATACCATAATGAATACATACATAACAACCAAAAATGATCAATACCCACGTGATTTTGAACAAATACAATAAATCTCACTTTTAGAATTCGAGAAAATCTCGAGACCTAGACAACAAACCCTACTGTAAAATAATGCCTGCTCTAAGTTTAACAACCGATTCAAAGGAAAACGTAGAGATCAAGTTGATGCTAAGATGAATACCCCACTACACATCACGCATCACGCGAAGATCGATCGAAAATAAGGGTTTGCTCTTCTTCCCCTTATCTCTCTTCTAATCATTCATATTCGTAGTTGGGGTGCGAAGGGGTAGTTTAGGTACTTAAAAAAATTAAAGAGGTGCCTCATCCTTACTAGGGGTGCCCTCATCTTGTGGTTTACCTTTAATAAAATGTGGGCTGCACGTAGCCGCGCTGATATGTGTATGTATTTATATGTTGTATTTATAAATATATATTCAAAATAATTAATAAATTTGTACGCGTCTAGTGACATGCAAGGTCAAGGGTGATACACGTAGGATGTACACTAGTGTTCACTCCAGAGGGTGGTCGTTGGCACGAGTGGTACATTTATAGGTGAAAAAACATATAGATGTATATATATATATATATTTATATATAATTAATATACATGTACAATTATACATAACCTATTGTTTGATTTAAATTGTTTAAATCTTAGATTGTACTCAAGATACGCGTAAGTTGATCATCGAGGAAGTAATGGTATAGACATTAATTAATTTGACGGAAATATATTCGTCGAGATGCGTAGAATTGCATCTCAAGAAGAATCAATGGGCATGTGATATGAATGTCACTTTAAGTTCATATTATTTAGATCATCCTCTAGATACATCTCAAGATTCGTATGCTCGAGAAATTATGTATTTCATTATAAATAATTTGGTCAAGAACGATGGATTGGTTAATGGCCATAAGATCTATCTCAAGATATGCTACATATTTCTCGATAAAGGTCAAAACTTAAATGAAAATAATAGAATGTAACCTTTAGATTTGCCTTGAGATTCTTGTGATACAAATCTTGAGGAAATATAATATTTATCCCCAACGCGCCAAAAAAGGTTTCATCCTAAAACTCATTATGAAAGTCAAGAGGATGAAATTAAAAGAGAGGCAGGGAGAGAATGAAGGTGAGATGGAGTGATAGTGAGGTCTTTAGATGAGGGAGAGGTGATGATGGGTAAGTTGATGTTGTTGTTGTTGTTCATGTCGTTGCATTATGTGTTGTGATTTTGGAGATGGAGTTGGGAAACTCGGTTGTTCGAAGAAGGAGATGATCGGAGGGGTCATCTCCCTATGTTTAGAGAGCCATTGGTTGGGCTTAAACCAACCCAAGTGAACTAATCATCAAAGTAAGAGAAAAATGAATGAGGATTATTTCATTGAATAGGGGTTGAGAGGAGGAAAAATGAGGTTTTATTCAGGGGCCAAACCCCTCATCTCAAGTAAAAAATTAAAAAAATAAACGAAAAATACCGGAATTTAGGGAAAATTTCAAAATATTGCTTAAAAAAATATGTTTTTTGACCATATAAATAGAAATTAGATATTTCTATAAAAAGCGGAGAATTCAGAAGTCTGTCGAGGCTTTATATCAGGGTTTTACCTCAAAAAACATAAATAGGTCATATTGACCTAAAAATTAGTAAATTGGCTCCAACTTAAATTGGGAGTGTTTAGGGATTTAAATGTGAGGTATTGGAGTTGTAATGAAACCAAATGGTATGATGGCCCATTTTTTAAAATAAGCATTACCCGGCATAATCCCGTAATTAAGCCCTAATCTCAACCATGTGGGACTTAACTACGTATTAGTCATTCTTTTTTATCATATTCTCCTCATTAAACTTGTTCCGAAAAAGTAATACACATATCACATTATTATTGGATTTTATAGTTAATTAAAACTTTTTATAGTTAAAAACATCTAGCAGAAGTCTTAACAGTTATGCGGAAGTAATTACAAAAAATATAAGTGTGGGAACCAAAAAACAACATAACATGCATATTTATATGTATCATAAGGATAATAAAATTGTGAGCTAGTAAAGTGTCAAGTTGAGGAACTAACCACTCAACCCAATATACAACCTGAAATGTATAGAAAAGACATAAAGTAAATAGACATCAAAGTCATGACCTACAACATAGGAAGTAGAAGATTATCGACTGGTCAAAGATAGTCGTCGATCTTCTCTTTGCCAACTTATTGCTTGACCGATCAGCAACCACCGTCATTAAAAAGGACGGTGAGTGAAAAATGTAATTAGGGTTTCAAACAAAATTAACTTGTATTTAAAAACATAAATATAGTGAAGAAGTCCTGAAATGGAAATATGCTAGAAAATACCACAACTAAACAAAATGAGACACACAAAGACTAAGTAATAATGATATATGCCCGGTCAGCTATAAGCACTATCACATAGGCCTTTATTCCACTATCTCAAGGTTGATTGTGCTCTACACCTCTATCGAAGGTCGGACTAAGCTCTACACCTTCATAATAACTTTTTTATACATTCTTGTCGACTACCCGAGTCTCATTGACCCGTGTGATGCTCGAGTTTAGTGGTGACATGTGCCGCACATCCCATTTCATGCAATGGTTTTTAAATTCTATTACTACTTTACAATTTCAAGAAAAACTCGCACAAAGGATTTTAAGACAAAGCAATATGCTTTAAAGCCAACAATCATAGAGTACAAGTCAAAATACATTCCAATTTCATTTCTCTAATCCTATTAGAATGACTTTTTCGATCATTCTTTCATTAGAAATAGTAAAGAATGAATAAAATATGAGAATAGAGTCAATGATTGAATAAGCAAATGATATCATGACAAAAACACCCACATAATGAGAAGAATATGAAACAAATTCATGATATCAGAATGCAAGGCATTTCTTAGTCAAATATAATGAAAAATAGAGCATAATCGAAATAAACTTTAAATAGGAACCTTGACAAGATCACTTACACTCCACGTAATAATCTCCTAGATAAATTGTCCTCCTAAAGTCCTAAAACTCACACTTAGACTCCCTAGTCTCCTATAGACTCCTGATATCATTTAATATGTTTTAGAGTGGACTTAAGGCATTAGATAGGGTTTTAGACTAAGTTATGTGGTTCATGTTTTAATCAACATAACTTGATCAAATAAACAAAATATGGAAATCCAATATACTTAGCTAAGAAAAAATTCGCAAGGACTTCAAAAACAAAATCAAATTTGAAGAACAAAAACTCCTTTATATAAAAATTTAGGAAAAACTAAACTCATTGACACAAATAATACAAAATCTTTGATCGATCATAACATTCGATTCGACTCCAAATCTCAAACTTATTTATGGTAAATTTAATAGTACTTTGCAAGAAACCCAAATATTTAAACCATTATCAAAGAACATTATGTTTACCTTGAAAACAGTGAGAAACCAATATGAGATTCAAACCCAAATCTCGTCAAAAACTTCTGATTTTGAAATTCAAGCTTGGGGACTTAAAGATGTCCTTAATTTGATCAAAACAAACCTTAAAAGGGTACCATTAGTAGAATTAAATAAAAGCACTTTGATCCCATATGTAGATTTCATCAATCTAAACATGCATTTTAAAAATCTTACTGAAGAACACCGGAAATTTAAACAATTCTTAACTTTTTCGTTTTAAATCCAAATTAGGAACTTCTTAATAGCTAGATTATCAACTTGAAATGAAGAATTCCTATATGTAAACAAATTTTGGAAATGATATCATTTACCCTATGAAATTTTGCAAAAACATGAACTAAACTAAATCTTCCAATTTTTACCAAAAATCTTTAATTTCAAAAATGAATGTCCAAGGACACATTTGATGCTATATTTAGCTAATAAAATTAGTGAAAAAGGTTTTCAAATTCATTACTATCACAACCTCATAATTCAAGACGTTATGCTCATAAATTTAAAGCATGTACGGATGATGAACTTTAGTACCTAGGCTTTTTGCTTGATTCCTTACTTGGTTTTTGCTATTTTTCATGATAAATTTGATCTCTCTCCCACAAACCCTTAGAGAATTCCAGCAACTAAAACCTCAAATTTTCCTTTCTTAATGGATCTAGATGATTTCCATGGCTATCTCAAGCACCTATATATATATATATATGTAGGTAAGGTTTACTTGTAGCCCTTGATCTTAATGTTTACACCTATCTCGAGGCTAATCTAATGGTTCACCTTGTATTTCAATTCCACCAACTCTCCACTAACTCACCTTTACTTAAACCCATTCATACTCTATTACTATCTTATTGTGTCCACATGTATCTCAAGAAACATCGAATGGCTATTATTTTATTTTACAAATTTAGGCTACATTTATTATAAATTAACTATAGCTGCATCAAATTTATACAATTAAGCTACATTAACTTAATATTAGCATACCATATCACTCTCTACCCAATCCCACGACTACACGCATCTCGCCACTCAAGTATCGACACCTATATATAATACATAGAGGTGACTTAATAGTCTAGACAATTACAATACACTAGAAAATTATCATACAAATAAAAATATACCTCGACCATATGCCTCAGTCAATGTACATATCAATGTGGGTAGGGTCCCACATCATGGTTCGGTGATCCTCATTAAGGATTTAAATGCAAATGAGAAAATTTGAGCCATGTTAAATGGTTTGTGATAGGGTATCAAACACCCTGAAAGGTCAAGTGACCCTAAAGGTTAGAAAAGTGGAAATGGAACCTAACCGATGCAAGTATGGATTCGTTTAATTATCAATTTTGCATGGCTACGTAGTATATTTAGTTCATTTAATTTATGGACCTGAACAGGGAGTTGTGTACACTGTGATATGTCTTCATGAAAAAAGAAAATGGTATTTAATGTGATCTGCGAGAGTAACTCCTAGAATTGAGACTAGGTTATATAGGATATCGGTTGACTTCCTGGCTAATATGTAATTCCTACTTATATAGTTAGATAGGTTGTGTTCATAACATATTCATTAAGAGGGCTTAGGATAGAAACATTTAGGCAATGACAAGTGGCCAGAGCGCACATACGTGTAATGTGCTGGTTAGGTTATGGTGTCACTCTAGTTGATGGGTAATCGACCTTAATTTTATAAAATGAGGAAGAATCTTAGTGTGATAGCAATTGACTATATGACTTACATTTGTTTATCTATTAGATTATATGATTGCTCATATATCTTGCTAGCTATAATTAATTTATATTGTTACTGCATTTCATTCTTGACTACTATATGGATTGTTGATAGTTATATGGATTCGTACTTATTAAGCAAGTTAAATCACTCACCCTAATTAATATTTCAAGAATATTGAAGAGTGCTAAAACTATAGGACAGATATGGTTTAAGAGTCTTGATCTTCTATTCGATGTAATAATTCTCCCCTTGTCAAATTTTGTATTGAATTAGCTTTCAAGTCCACTAACTCTCCAATAATTCTCCACTACTAGCACAAATTCCATAATTAATTGGTCTCTTGAGGTATCAACATTTATCTTTAGGAATATCATGACTATTTTTTTAATTTCCTAACATACATTACATTTAGTGTAAATCAACTATAGACATTTCAACTCAACTAAAAAAAAATATATTAAACTTAAATTAATCTTACCACCTCACTCACTACCCCGATCCCACACCAACAAGCATCTCAAGGCACATACCCACTCACGTCTCAACATTTTAATACACGTAGGAGTGACTTAGTAATCTACACAAATAAATTACACTAGGCATCCATTACTTAAAAATGCTATGTTACTCATTCATCACACTGAGTATCAGATCATGTATCCACTATCGGGCCATGTCATGTCGGTGACCCTGATTAGAGACTAATTTAGTATTAGTAAATTCGGGCTCTTATAGTCTTCGCAACTAATTGAAATCTCGTCCGAAAATTTAAATTAATCATATGCTTAATGTCATAGCTCATTCTTATTCTAAAAAAAAATTGGAGTCACCCGCTAGTCGACTCTCACTTCTCTATCATTTAAAACATATAGGATGCATTTTCTTATTTTATTCTCTCAATTATTACCATAGCAAAAACTTCAAATGATACAAGCCCTAAAGCCTGTGTTTCTCAATTACCACACATACAAAATATAGGACACTCTAGTCATAGTACTTAAAAGAAATATCACTAGGCAAAATTTTCCTTACCAAAGTTTTTAGTGTGCCTATTAAGCATCAAAAACTTTCATTATCTCTTTAATTCATGTGATACGGACATATTAGTGTCATTCTCGTCAGTCAAGTTATCACTTTTAACTCTGAAATCACGAGTGTTGCTACTATTATATAATTCAAATAATGCATGGTTAATTTAATAATTAAATATGTACCCTCACCATGGTCGTGCGCTAACTCAACGTTTGGCTCCGTCTCCAATTGAGCTTAATGTTCGACATGTGGCTGCATGCCATGCTATTAATAGTAATGAGGCTACAAACATCATCTCATCATTTTTCTGGTCAGTCGACATCTGTAGCATGCAGTTATCTTCTCGATGCTCTCAGATTGTCTGACTATAAAACCAATCATTGTTTCTGTGGACTAATGACATAATATCTAACCGTACTATCTATCTATAACTGAAGAAATCTACAGGTAGTGGACATTGATGAACTATGTGTCCAACTAGGCGACACCTATAACAAGTCGTTGGCCACATCTGCTCTATACAAACAGTTTATATCTGGCCTAGTCTCGACGCATAATGACCTCAGTCGCCCATTGTCTGCTGATTCTGCAAGCTTTATAGTACCAATCCTGCATATGGTGGCATAAAATATCTACTCCCTAACCATATACCGCAACTCAAGATGTGTCCCTCTTTACCTTATCTATAGAACATCATATGTCTCTCCTGCCTTGTTAACTCGGTCGATCTTGAAGTGAATCTCAGCTCCTGCCACAATGCGTACCGGTCTCTACTGCCTTGAGCTTGCTAAAACTCTTGAATTGGCTACACTATCTAACACGATTGGATGGCAAAGTTAAGAACGAAGGTAGGTAGAACAATACTAGTTGGAGACATGGATAGAAGTCTTCTCGCTACTACATATGCTAATGGAGAACCATGTACACACAACATTGTCTTGGTGACATGTATCTTTAATCCAGTTGAGTTGGATCCATAAGGCATTTTCTTTAATCCCTTGCTTGTCATCCTATTTCTATTGTTCTCGGTCAATTTTGGTGTCACGTCAACCATAATGTCTTCTGGTACCACAATAGAAATCATCTTCAGTGAAATAAGAACTGTTGGCGTTATATGCAGCTCGGGTTAGATTACAGTAGGGGTAGTAGCAAATACAATTGGAATCTCAGGTACTAGAAGTGATGTCGTAATATGCTCGGCTGGAATGACTGGCAAAACTAAGTGTACTGATACAACTCTAAGGAGCTTGATAAACTGTTGTCCTTGGGTAGTGACTATCAATCCATTACTATGCATCATTCATTGTAATACCGTGTGCCTCAAGTGATGGACGTACTATAGTCGAAATAGCAATGGTAGTTACTGACAATGCAAGTGCGAATTTACGCATCATCGTCTTTGTTTGGAAGTTGACCAACTACTGACCTTATGCTGCAACTCTATCAGATAACCTTCAGAAATCCTTAATTGATACGGTATACTAGCTGCCATTATCACTACCACCTCTACCCTCTCACAGATCTACCATCGTAGTCTGCGTGTTGATAACAAACACAACATTAACTACTACATAAATATTGTGTATATATATGTCTAATACATAATATTTACATATAGTAGTCCCCATCTCACAAACATTCACTTCTCAACTAATAGTTTCTAGGAAATGACTGTCTGGTTCCCATATTTAAGATTTTTATTTTATTCAAGTTTTTTTATGTACTTATCAATTACTTTGGTTCTGAAATGAACTATGATGTTGGTATCACATTATAGAATAAACTATACTCTACTGCCTATGCTTTTTAAAATTAGGCTCTCATACCAATTGTGACGTTGGTATCACAATTTCTTCGTCCATAAAGTTCACTAAAATTGGCTCTTATACCAACTATGACAGCTCGATTCCCCAAATCGAGTTCTGCGAGACCTAATCCCGTCATTTAGCCCTAATCCACATCGAGTCGAACTTAACAACATATTAGTGATCCTTTTACATTCATTCGCCATGTTACACTTGTCTATTATAGATCTTATTCATTTAGATTAATTATGATTATAAAGTTCATTAAGAATTTATTAACATTATCTTAATTATCTGTAGCAAACTTAATAAAATTAGCGGAAGCATTTATAAAAAAACCTACTATAAGAACTTGGTAAACCAACGATCATATAATACCAACCGAATTAATACATGAAACAATAAAGAGGTCTAATTTCTCAACCTATTACACTACCCAAAGTTATGCAAAGAGACATAAATTATAGATACGCAAAATGATCACCTACAAAAGTAGCAAAAATATTACTTTTTCAGATTGAAGCTGATGGTGAATTTCTCCTTCCGGGACCTACAACTCGAAGTATCTGCGCCAACTGTCTTAAAAGGGATGGTGAGTACAGTAATGTCGAAAGTAGGATTGCAAGGCATTTATTTACATTTTCAAACGTACAACAAGTATCTAAATGCATAACAATAGCATAGAAAGTTGAAATAAGAATCATGCTAAAAGATACTTAAGGTAAAATCATGAAATTGATATTCAGCTAAGCAACAATGATCAAGGGCCGGTTGACTATGAAATTAAATCACATAAAAGATTTTCCACTAGTTAAGGAATAATTAATATTTTAGATGCATTCACATCATTATAATGCCTTTGAAAGTTGGAGATGACGTCTACGACTCCATAGTTTCTCATTTATAAAGAATTGATAAAAACTCAAGGTCCCACACCTATGTACCGCGCAAGCTAGTGGTGAGATCTTGACATCCTAAAAAATCTAATTACCCCATGCACCATAGCCCATCTCAATAATGGTCCTAGATACAAGAACTACTTTTACAACTCAAGAAATAACACAACAAGGGAATCCAAAATCGAATAGCTTAAATTAGCATAAAGGAATATGTTTTGCAACACTACAAGTCTTTTGCCTAATAGCATGCTTTTCTATTGACATTTTGAACAACTAACAATTATATAACACGTGAATAAAAGACAATGAATACCATTTAAATAATAACCAATGCCATGGTAACAAACTCATGAAATGAAAGAATACAACAAAGTCATGGCATCTAGAGTACAATAATGCATTAGTCCAAATGACTGTAAGGAATAAGCATAATGGAAAGAAATATAAATAAATATCTAAATCAATTTATTTATAAACCACGCCAAGTTTCTATGCTAATCAGATCTCTCGAAACCTTGAAACTCGTACTCAAAATTTGAAAACTCTTCCCTAGGCTCCTTAGGTAAAATAGGGTGTTTTCCGACTTACGGAAATTATCAAAAATGGATTGAATTAATTAGAAAACACAAAACTCATAGCTATTGCTAAAATAAATCCTTGAAGAACACCTACACTTTGATTGATCATAACTTTGCCAATTTAACTGTGAATTAAAAACTTCTTTATAGAAGATTTAATAAATTTTTATAAGGAATCCAAATATATAAAATAATTTCAAAAATCATCTCATTTAGCCTTTGAAATCAGATAAAAACCAAAACTAAACTACACCTTTAATGTTACCAGCACTATGTGTAGATTAGGCTTTACCTAGTTGATGATCCTCCTTACTTGATCGACTCCTCAAATCAGCATAATCATATCTTGCTGATCTTTCTCTCCAAAGCTTTACTTCTTCTCTAAGTCTTCAAATGAAATCAAATGCATGGTGAAATTTCATTCAATCTGATATATATGATAAGGTTGATTCATAACCGTTAATCTTAATTAGCACATGCATCTAGAGACTAATCTCATGGCTCATACATTATTTTTAACTCCACTAACTCTCCAATAATTCTCCCTTACTAACACCAATTTCATACTTAATTAGTCTCTTGATGTGTCAACATGCATCTCAAGGAATATCAATGACTAGTATTTTAATTTGCTAAGTTAGATTACATTTAATGTAAATCAACTAAATCCACTTCAATTCAACTAAATAAGCTACATGAAACTTAGATTAAACTTAGCATAACACTTACTACCCCAATCCTACGCCAGCATGCTTCTCGTGGTGCATTCCCACTCGCGTCTCAACATTTATATACAAGTAGGAGTGACTTGGTAATCTACACATACATTACAATAGGCATCCATTACTAAAAAATACTAAGTTACTTAGTCCTCACACTGAGTATTCAGACCTTGTACTCGCTCTCAGACCACGTCATGGGTTGCTAACAATGATTAGAGAGTAATTTACAATTAGTAAATTCTGGACCGTTACACTGTCCTACTTATTAATACTACTAATAATAACGATATACTGGAAAATTATTGTACATGATTGACTCCTGTCAATAACCACCCTATATTGAGGTTCAAATAGACCTCTTGAACCTTCCCAACATGTAGAAACTCGTGATTTTAGCCACCATGGTTTGCACTCACTAGAACATAACCAAAAAACCCACAAAAATATGAGAGAAATAGAAGCTACTCACCAAGATTTGCAAGGAAGATAAGTTTTATCTCTCTCTCTCTATCTATCTATCTATCTATCTCACTTTCACTTTCACTCTCATTCTCTTTCTATCTCTATCTCTCTTTTTAGCAAAGAAGATTTCATGATGGTGGTAGTGATGATAACAGTGACAAAGTATAGGTTTTTGTGGTGGTATTGATAAGAAGAGACTATGAAGGCTTTAAAGAGATGATGAAAATGAGATGATTATTTACATCTCTTCTACTTACCCTATAAATTAAATAGGCATCGCCTCTTGCTTCAACTCAACCACCTCATTGTTCTTTTCATCATCAACCTCATGCACGGGTCTCAAAGCGGATCCAAAGGTTACTATCTTAAAGTGACACGCGTCACTAATATTACACCAATCATGACATACAATATATATCGAGACTTATCCAACTGTTCTCATTTTTTAGTTGATTTGATTTTTCAACTATAGGTTATACTAATCCAATTAATTCAATAAATAATTTATACAAATAGCAAACGACATGCAAACTGATGCATACACTAATTAGGGTACATTAGACTTAACATGGAGCTTAACACAAGTTAATTAAGATTCAGATTATCATTAATAAACTAATTAACGTAACCTGTCATTGGAAGTTCTAAATTTACATTTTAATGGTAATATGTATACATATAAACGATCGTCATAGAGGTTAAGTCCTTGTTCACAACCTACTTGCAGAGCACAATGACTGATCAACCATAGGGCATATATGGTAGTGCAAACATTAGTCAGCATACAATATCAACTGAGGAGTTTCTACGATGGACTGATTGGATTACCACTTAAGGATATCAGTTGACTAATTTCATTACTATGATGACTACACTTTTTGCTTCCCCGACATCAACACCGACTCACATTACTCGTACATCTTCCATGCTACAAACGTCATAGCCTACTACAACATCATTGGCTTCATTAGTAATGACCTTGCCAGTGGTAATTGTGCTGCAGTTAGAGAAAGCTGAGATAGTACCATCATCGACACCTACACCTACCACCACCTTATTAGCTTAGGTCCATGTGGTGAAGGATTTCATGAGATTCAAGCATAACTATTTTGATGGAGAGAGAGTGACAAACTTAAAGAAGATAAATAAATAAGTGTTGTCAAACGAGAAACTTCATAAGCTACTGAAGATTTAGGACGTACTACAACTTGAGATATCGTTATATATGCTTTAGAGGGATATTTCTATTTGGTGGCATATGATGACATCTACTGAAGGTGATTTTAAGTCTTGGGATGAATTTATGAAAAAGTCTTATTTGCAGTACTTCCTACCAGTAGTCATGAGATTTTTGTTGAAGGAATTTATGAACTCGAGATAGGGACCAAGTGAGTAATTGATTCAGTAAAGAGATAGGGACATGTGATAAATGAATATTTAAACTTATATATAGGACTATTTTAATAGTATAATTAGTATAAATATCCCTGAATGAGCTCTAATTGACTATATTTATGTGTTTTTAGGTATTCATTGTGTAAATGAGACAACATAGTGATTTCAAGAGAAAATAAGGATAAAATGCAACTAAGTATGATTGATGCCTTGGAAAATATGCTTGATTTCGTAGGAGATAGCTCGATAGCATGGGCAAGGCATGAAGGAAAAGAAAAGAGAAGAAGATGTGGTCAATAATGATGGCACCGACGCAATGGATGGTGCTGATATGGACTTCACAGGGCATCGAGTCTAATGAGTAAGGAAAAAATGCATAGAAAGAGGTCAAAGCTATGGCAGACCGTGGCTTTACCAATATAACATCGGATAACTTATAGACATTGACGAAAAGTAGAAAGTAGAAAGTTTAGTATTCAATTTTGTGTGGAATTGTCAATTAGGTTTTAATTTTTTTTTAAAGTGTCTTAGGAATATAAATCGGTATTAAAATGTGGTAAACATATAAACAAAAATACATTGCAACAAATTATCATACTTTAACATAGGTTTACTTTGTTATTTAGTATTAATAAGAGCTTAGAGGAGATGGCATCGAAGAATCACGTGTAGTTGTTCGATATTGTTCTCTTTAATGTAATTGAAGTTATTTAGTTTAATCTTTTATTTTAATGAACAACATTATGTGCATGCTTATTTCAACGATGTTTGAGTAGTTCAGTAATCTAAGGGATCAATGGATCTTATGGTAAGAGTGCTTTGCAAAATTAGTTCGAATAGATTATAAAATTTAAAAGGTACAATGGTTAGAATTTGCATTGATTGTAGAAGTAATGCTACGAAAAACTTGATTACATGTTTGTTAATTATGGGTTCTTAGAGTTACCATGGCTATTGGAGCTTTTAAGTTGGATGTGGATGAAACAAAAGTAAAATATATGACATCAATATATAGTTATTGATTAGGGAGGCACGGATAGTAAACTTAATTGGTTATGAATCAAAAGATTTAAAACTTAAAGCCATGTTAAGCTTATGTTATTCACTCCAATAGGTGGAGTTCTATTTTGCACATTAGAATCTTTTCCATCACAATTGTGGGTTGAAGTGGATTTCAAAGAAATTTGTCTATTCAAATTAAGCATTGCACACACATAATGAAGATGAAGGGAGTGAGTTGAAAAGCATAGTTATTCGTTACCTAGGTGAAGTTGTGTACTTAGATCTTCTTAATATAAGTGTACAAATATTTACATTTTTTAGTTTGATTAGAATAGTTTAGTTTAAAACGAAACGAAAAAGGATTCGCTTAGTGATATAGTAAATTTAGTTAAGCATACTGAGTCCAATGAACCTTTCCTTGAGGACGATATCCGTAATCATTTTAAGTTGATCACATTATTACTACAATTAAGTTGTTATACTTGCGAGTACAATCAAGTGTTTGGTGTCATTTTCGGGGATAGTAGTAACTTTTGTTTAATTAGTTTACAAAATTGTTCAATTTTATTTTAAATAATTTCATTTCTAGTTTAAAAAAATAGAAAAAAGAATAATAAAAGGTTTAAGTTACAAGTTTAACGATCTGCATTCGATCTTTTGTGTTTTCTTTGTAGGAAGAATTAGTGTATGCGTAGTAAAGGAGAAAATGACTTAGTGCCTTATGACCTTAAGGTTGATAGAACCAATAAAGGAAAGAAACATAAAGGAAACAAGATGGTGGAGGATCAAACACGGAGCCAATAGCAGGGTTGAGGGAAAAAATAACCTGAAGGTCATCTGGTATTGTTGGATAGAGTGTAGGGACAAAGACATCTTCTTGACTACTTTAAGCCAAAATTTTAAGAGACTTACATTAAAGTGAAGAGGCTTCTAGCCAATACCATCTGGTCCAAATTGAGACCATCTCTAATCAAAATGGTGCAAAATACCATATTCAACAGGCTAATGAATGAAGATCCAGTTGCACGTGGAGAAGTGTAAAACTGTGCACATTATTTGAGTTATGAAGGAGGTGATCGGATGAGACTTTTTCCATTCTCATTAGGTGGAAAAGCAAAATCACAGTTCCAAGGACTTAACTTAGGGAATATAACTTCATGGGCAAAAATCAATGAAAGATTTCTACAAGTACTTTCCATCAGTGAAGATCATCAAAAGGAAATAGAAAATCAATCCATTCAAGCAGGAAAATGCTGAGTCTCTTTATAAGGCATAGAAAATGTTCAAGGAGATGCCCAGGTGATTTCCAGGATATGAATTGTGAACTTGGCACATCTATATATTTTCTACTATTAGATGAACCCCAACACTAAATACCATTAGATGTTGCACCAGGTGGTTCTCTAATAACCAATGATGAGGATGGAGCATTTAATCTTTTGGATCTTATGTCTCAAAACTCTACAAGTAGTACTCATTCCACAGTGAGAAAACAAATAGGTGTATATGAGATTGAGTCACAAGCTGCAATTATGGCACAATTATCCAACCTAAGCAGTCAAAAGGGAAAACTTCAAATGGGACAACGAAGTCCATAAGTGCAAGTTATATAACAACTCGTTAATCACCAAGGCATGGTGGTTAAATTAATTGACATGTAACAAGGAATGGAGCTTGAGGAGATCAACTTCATGAACAACCAAAGCTAAGGAAATAACTTCAGGCCTATAAGAATGGTTCCTAAAAGGTTTTATCATGGATAGAACATTCCCAACTCCTCATATAAAAATCTTGATAACTCACTGAAGTTACCTTCAGGCTTCGATCAACAACTCCAACAAGGGAAGCTATGGTAAATCAAAGAGATGACTTCATTGAAGTCAATTGAGAAGTTCTTGCACACCATCGACATGAGCAACAGGAAACACAATGAGAAACGTGAATAAGATATCGAGATTGTGAAGCAAGCTATAAAGAGAGTGGACGATAAAAGATCATAATCCATTAAGAACCCAGAAGGATAGATTAGTTAATTGGCTATCGCTTTGAATTGAGGGATGGAACGGAGTTTCTGAGTAACACTATCACAAATCCTAAGGAGAATATTAATTCTATTTACATTAGGAGCACTATGGCAATGAATAAGCAAATCTAAGAGCAAGTGATGTACAAGCCATAAAGAGTCAACATTTTGGCTATGAGAAAGCATGGAGTGATGCATGAGAATGGAATGGAAGTGAGGCAAGATGAACTTGAAGGATTCATGCAACAAACAATCAATGCCTTGAAGTATAACAAGAAGGGGATGAAGAAATGGATGGTCAACACAACAAAAATGAAAAACCTTATGAAAAGACACCAAAACGAAATAGTATCATTGTTTTTCAAAAGAAGCAAGAACTAAAATTCAAGTTCACACATTGACTTCAACCAATCAAAAAGAGAGATCTTATAGATATATGCATATCAGTGAGCATTGATGGGCACTAGTTTAGAACATCAAGTATGATACGAGAGCCTGAGTCAATGTGATGCCAATAAAGGACATGTTACTAGCTGATTTGAAGGTTAATTATCCTGTTAAAATGGAGTTGCAAGTAGTTGATGGTAACTTAGTTCCAATAATATGGAGAGTCTTGCATGTACATGTTAAAGTAGGTATATTCACATTCATTATAGCACTACAAAAAAACAGCAAATCAGAAACGGAATTTTCCGTCTCTGATTTGCCTAAATTCCGTCTCTAATTTAAATCAGAAACGGAACAGAAACGGAATTAATTCCGTCTCTGAAATCGTCTTTGCTAATTCAATCAGAAACGGAATTTGATTCCGTTTCTAATCAGAAACGGATTAGAGACGGAATCAATTCCGTTTATTAGAGACGGATTTAGAGGCGGAAATTAGAAACGAACGAGAGATTTAACGTAAATGGAATTTTTTCAAAATTGTACATTTGTAATTGGATTCCGTCTCTCGATTCGTTTCTAATCGAAACGGAATCGAGACGAAATAATAAATTCATGAATTCCGTCTCTGATCCGTTGCTGATTAATGATATTTTCCTGAAAAATTAGAGACGGAATAGCAACGGAATGTCTGTATTCCGTTGCTAATCCGTCTCTAATTTTCCTTTTTGTTTAATTTACAAACATAAATATAATCCAATTGATTTTCCAACCTATAACTTGAAATTACAACCATAGAACCTACTCCATCGCCTGCACCCCCCCCAACAACTCCTTGGGGGTGCTAACATCCCCCAAAAAAAGCAAAACTTGACATTCATACATCGACAAAATATATCAACAAATATTCAAATGAGAGAAAAAAATGTAAAATTCAAAATTTGAAAAAGCTTTATATATCCACGAAAAATTGTCTAGTATAACAAATGCTCCAGATTTCTAAGTATTTACAAAAACCATCAATCCTATTGTTCAACAACCACAAAAAAAACTTACAATCCTCTAAATATGCACAAAAAGAATTATCAATCTAAAAGTCATATAAACAACTATAAAGTTACAACATATGTTTTTATTTCCTCATATCTCACTTGGAAACCAGATTATGGCAGGTATTGTCACAGGGATATGGGCAATCAATGGCACTAACTCCCACTCGATCGAAGAACCAAATCACCTACCGATAAGGTCACGCTCGCAAATATTGCAAAATAGATCAAACTCATGATAAAAAATACAAAAGCGCAAAAAAACTATCTCCATTTACATAAGAATATGCATGCATAAACTTCAACATGTAATCTAATTTAATCCAAGTAACCCAATCTTCTAAACTGAATTTTTCTTACAATTAGTCAATCGCCTAGTCTTCAAGTTGCACAGTATGGCACATGCTTAATGCAAGATGTGCGAGAATAATATTATATATATATATATATATATATAAGCCATGATTGTCACAATGCCTAGCCCATGTTGTCCAAGCAATAAATCCATGTTGATAAAGCATCGAAACTAGATATCATCACAAATGGAAGAAGCGAGTGTCCAATTGAGAGAGAAACCAAGTTATGAGTCATTACAAATTTACACTACAAATCATGCGAGAGGACAAGTAATAGCATCATCTCTATGAGGGATGAAAGGATTATCATCCGCCGACAGGGATAGTTGACAGACACCAACAAATCAATAAAAACGAATGCAAGAGCATAATGCTGGTTTGAGAAAAGCTTATACTGCGTACTTGGGATAAGTATTTTTTTTTTTCGATTTAGCAACAGCTCTAAGTTTATCTCTGCAGTTATTGCAAGTACTTCACAAGGACATAGCAGTTGCTTTGGTAAGAAAAAGGAACAAAGTTTTAGACAAGAATTCCAAGTTAAAGATCTATTCTTGAATTGTCCCATAGATTAGAAAAACAGCAAGCAAAAAAAAAAAAAAAAAAACACAGAAAAAACAAAAAAAAAACAAAAAAAACCAAAACAGCATGATTCGATTATATAATTAAGTAATAACAAAGCAAAGGCTAGCATTTAGGTGAACAAATGGTGAAATTCAAGAAGTAACAAACATTTCATAAAGTCATCTTCATATATTTCGACTAATAACAATGATTTCAATAAAGATGATTAAGAAGGCCCTTCAGCACGTAGGAGGTTTTCCAAAGGATTTGAAAGAAAAATATGGCAAAATAAAAAGACTTTCAAATAGATATATGATAGAATATGAAGAGGAGAAACATGAAAGCGTATTCATTCAAAAACGAAGTGCAAAAACAAAATGAAGATGGAATTGTTAAAAACAAACAACACAAAATAAAAAGACAATAACAACGACATGCAACATTATTTCAAACTTCATGTACGTCAAAAGAAAGTTAAAAAAAAATGCAAGTTAATAGTTAAAAGATGACTTCTCCATATTAGCAATGTTTCTTATCCATGCTTTTCAAATTACTCATTTTGCAACATGTATAGAAGAAACGAATGGGATGGGATGAGTGACAAGTGATATAGAAAATAGAGTGACAAACAGACTCGTTGTTTGAAATGGAATTAATATGATAATCATGAGCATGAGCATACATTCTTCGACATCTTGGTACCAAGTTTGTATCATGGTGACAATCCGCTTGAAAAAAAAATTAATGTAGAGTCATGGTCCATAGTAGTTTTCATATCATTCTCACATTAAAAATTAATAATACTATTAAAAACTAAATTTACTTATTTATGAATGTAAATTGTTTCTACATAAATGTTCCTCCTTTGACAAAAAAAAAAAATTTCCTCCTTGAGTGCGCACAAGTATGCAAGATATCTAAAATGGTATACATGCTAACTCTATATTTATACAAGTGTAATAAGTTCAATCAAATTTTATTTTGATTTGAATTGATCTATACACAAGTATTGATTCCACATGCATAAAAAGATTCAACGGGATATGCCCCTTTGGTGATAGGTAAAAGCAAAATAAATTGTACAATCAATGAAAGGAAACGATGTGATTTCCAAGTACGCAATAAAAACAAAATAATTATAGACGTGTTACCAACTTTGCTGGCTTTTAATAGAAAAAGCAAGAATGGCCAACCTTGAGAGACACTAGTGCAAATTATGCAACCTTTTTGCAAAATAGAAGGGATTAGGTGTAGAAGTCCTAATTAAGTTCATATAATGTCCCCATCTCAAATCAATACCATATTAAAACATTCAACTAGGATAGATAGCAACAATTATCTTACCAACTTTGTCTGGCTTTTAATAGAAAAAGCAAGAATGGCCAACACGAACAAAGAAAGCAAAGTACCCCTATCAGGAAAAAACAAAAAACAGAAGGAAAGAACAGAAATCGGTTTACCTGCATCATGGGGAAAGAAAATTCATTAGCAAATACAGCTAAGTCATTCGTAGACATCACAAAAAAAAAAAGTGTGCAATAGACCGTAGGGAACACATTCATTAAACATCTTGCAAGGATCCTTATATTTACAACTTCTAAATCACAGGCCTTCTCCTTCGCTTGACAGTCACTCACATCAGGAACACATTCCTTGATTACTTTTCATGACAAATCCACATTTCCACAAATAATAGACTATGAGCGGCGATCTGGAAAACCACAAAGGACCAGCGATCTATAGCACTAAAAACAGGGATCCAGCTGTGATATTAGCAAGAAATCGCCTCCAAATAGATCTAGCTAGACAAAGGTGTGAGCAAAAGCACTATAGCATTGGGATATCATAGCCTAACAATCCAACAAGTCAACAAAGAAAGATCGAAGAAAACAAGACGAACTCCACGCGGACCTTCAGCACGTAGGAGGTTTTCCAAAGGATTTGAAAGAAAAATATAGCATTGGGATATCATAGCATTGGGATATCATAGCAAGAAACAACCTCTCAAATCATTCAAATCTCACATTTTTAACAAACAAATGAAACAAATCTCATTTACCTAAAAGTAACACTGAATTCCCTAAGAAGATCAAAACAACCCAAAAACCGAACCTTTGAATGCGAATCTTTGCGCTGAGCTTAAGCTTGAGCCCCATCAGCCAGCCCAAAACCGAAATCCTCCAAAGAGAAATACACATCATCGCCATGTAACCGCAAATCTGCAAAGCCAAAACACCTCACAAACTCACAAGTCAAAAAACCCCCAAAACCAACCAAAACACACCAAAAAAAAAAAAAAAAACCCTACAAACTAGAAAACTCGTACATGCGGAATTGAGGTTCGAAGCGGCGCAGAATCAACAGACGAAGCGCCGAAGGAGACGAAGACGAAGAAGATCGGAGAAAGAGAGAGACACCGGCCTTGTCGAAGAGCGAGCTCGAACCCTAAGTTGGAGCCGAGTCCGAGCCCTAGATTTGGAGTCGTCGGTCCCCATGAACGATCCCAAGACGATTGCGAGGCGGGAAGGCCGCGAAGGTTGCGTAGCCTGGGTCGTCGCCGAGCCACGCGCGCCACACTCCGCAGTCTCGAGCCGGAGAGCAAGAGAGCGAGACGAGAAGGGATTTGGGGGTTTTGGTCGCAGAAGGCCGCGAAGGCGGCGTAGCCGGAGTCGCCGAGCCACGGCGCCACACTCCGCAGTCTCGAGCCGGAGAGCAGAGAGCGAGACGAGAAGGGATTTGGGGGTTTTGGTCGCAGGAAGGCCGCGGCGGCGTAGCCGGGAGTCGCCGACGCGCGCCACACTCCGCAGGTCTCGAGCCTGAGAGCAGAGAGCGAGACGAGAAGGGATTTGGGGGTTTTGGGGAGACTGAGAACTGTGGGATTTGGGGTTGTTGGGGGGGGATACTTATCAAATCTCGAGATTTGATGCACAAATCTCGAGATTTGATGAACGGTCAAAAGAAACGAGATTTTTGGTGGGAATGTTGGCGCCGTTTTTTAGAGACGGAATTTAATTCCGTCTCTATTTCCGTCTCTATTTCCGTCTCTGATCCGTCTCAATTCCGTCTCTAATTTAATCCGTCTCAATTCCGTCTCTAATTTTTTTTTTTAGCAACGGAACTTATTTCCCTTTCTAATTCCGTTTCTGATTTGCAACGGAAATTATTTCCCTTTCTAATTCCGTTTCTGATTTGCTGTTTTTTTGTAGTGTAGATTTTGAGATTATGGATCATGATATGGATGATGATGTGTCTTTGAGACTTTGGTGGCCATTTTTGGACATTGCCAATGAAGTCTTACACATTATGAAAAAATGATCGCAATGAGTATCGAGGATGATGATGTTACCGAGAAGGTTTTTTGTAGAAGTGCAAGAAGTACATCTAAATGTGAGGGAAATCTTTATCTCCGACCTCAAAATGGATTATCTCGATTTAAACTCAGACAAAACAAGTGAAAAGGCATCAGGCTAATGACGTTAAATTAAGCGCCACAGGAAGGGAGCCTAGGGGTATTTAATTTCGAGTTTTTGAATTTTTGTTAGATAGTTGTTTAGTTAGTTTACTTAGAATAATCCAAACAATTTAGTAGTTGTCTAACTTTTGAAAGTTTTGTGCTGAATTTGTTGGAAAGACCATTTGATGGGTGACAATTCATCAAAATGGAGAAATCTCAACATATGCGGCATATTCATAAAACATCAAGAAGTTAGAGGGATATTTTGTCACTTTATGAGTTATTAAATTTTATGTTTTTGCATTATTATATTGTTGTATTATATGTTTGTGTGTTTAGTAATTCATTTTTCAGGCTCATTTTTAAACCTTGAAAATAAGGTTTTGTTTAATTTTGGGGGCATCAACACTACACTACGGGAAGTAGTAAGAAATGATGAAATAAAGATAAACATGGTAGGTATGATCATAAAATTTTTCTTTTGAAGTAGTTAAATTGGAAGCATGGTAGAGTATTTTTTTCTAATTAAGTAGTAGTTTAGTGTGTTCAAGTATTAGTATTATTGATTAGATTATGTATAGTAATATTTAATGAATTAGTAATTCATTTGCAAAGTTCATGCCTTTAATTATGCCTTTAATTTAGGAAGAGTAAGAAAACAAGTATCTTGTTGATAAGAAATTCCAGAGAGTGTTACTAAATTCTTGAAGAAAATAAAAAATGTAGCAAACAAAAATACAATTTCATAATTAGAAACCTATAGTTAGGGAAGACCATGAACTTGAAATAAAAGAAAGAAGAATACTAGAATACTTCTTGTGGGAAAAAATATATCACTAAAGAATTCTATGATAAGTATGACTCTTACTTGAGTGTAAAAGTAAATAAAGACTTATTACTAAGAGTGGAAGAAAAAAACCCCATGTTTAATGAAAAGGTTGAAGTTACTAGTTGCTTGATTAAATAAAAGTGGGAAGTGCTAACAAGAGTTATAAATAAATAAAATAGAGAGTCCCATAAGTTCTTAAGGAAAAGGAGCAAAGAACGTGATGGTTAGAAAAAAAAGAAAAATAGAATCCATAGGAAAAGGACCAAGGACCGTGCAACTAAAATATATGCGAAGAAAAAACGAAATCCATAGGAAAATGAGATATATAAAAATCATTAAAGTAAAATAAATTTTTGATCGGGACATGTAAAATCATAAGTTTTGGGGTATTTGATAATTGAATTTTTAGAATTGCATATATGATTAGTTTAATAGTATATTTAATATAAACATTTAGGAATGAGCACTAATTGACGATATTTATGTATTTTAAGTTATTCATGGTGTAATGGAGACAATTGTATGGTTTCGGGAGGAAACAATATTAAAATGCCTAAATGTATGATTGACGCTTTAGCAAATATGCTTGACGCAATGGGAGATAGATACACAGAGTGGGCAAGGAGTCGAGGAAAAGAAACGAGAAGAAATAATGGACAGCAGTGCCGACACCGTGGCTGGGCCGTAGGACACAAAGAACGTCCCAAAATGGACATCACAAGGCACCGAGTCTGTTGAGTGAGGAGAAATGCATTCAAAGAGGTCGAAGTTGCAGCGGCGTTGTGGCCTTACACTTACAGTGCCAGATCACATACCGATAGCGTCGATAAGTAAAATATAGAAAGTTAAGAATTTTATTTGGTGTGGAATTATCTGTTAGGGCTTTGAATTAGTTTTTTAAAGTATCTTTGGAGTATAAATAGGCACTAGAACGTAGTAAACATATAAACCACCATAGATTGCAACCAATTATCATAGATTAACATAGTTTTACTTTGTTCTTTAGTATTAAGAAGAGTTTGGAGGAGAAGACATTGAAGACTCATGTGTGGTTCTTCAGTAATTTTTTCTTTGAATTAATTAAAGTTATTTACTTTACTCACTGGTTTCAATGAATACTATTATATGCATGTCTATTTTAATTAAGTGAGTAGTTTATTAATCTTAGGGATCAATAAAATATATGGTATCAGTACTATGTTAAAGAAGTTCAAATGGGTTATAATATTCAAAAAGTGCAATGGTTAGAATTTGTATTGATTGTATACATAATGTTACGAACATCTTGAGCACATGTTTATTGATTATAGGTTCTAGGAGTTACCATGACCATTGCAAATTTGAAGCAAGATATAAGCAATACAATCATAAAATATATAACATTAATAAATAGTTATTGATTAGGTAGTCATGGATAGTACATTTAATTGGTTATGAGTGTAAAGATTTGGAACTTAATGATATATGAGACTTACATTATTTACACCGATAGGTGGAGTTCTAATTTGCAATTAGATTCTTTTTAGACACGATAATTGTTTGAACTTGATTTAAAGGATTTCTATCAATTCTAATTAAGCATTGCACACACTTATTAAAGATCAAATGAGTCATTTGAAAAGCATAATTATTCATTACCTAAGTGAAGTCGTGAACTAAGATCTTGCTAATTTAAGAGTACAAGTATTTACATTGTTTTACTAGATTAGAATAGTTTACTTTAAAATCAATTGAAAAATGATTTCCTTAGCAATAGAGTAAATATGACTATGTATACTGAGTGTAATACACGTTTCCATGATGACGATATCCGTAATCAACATAAGTTGATCACATTATTACTACAATCGAGTCATTCTACTTGCGGCTATGATCACCATGTACTTTAGATGTGGCAACATCAAATTCCAAACCACCTTGCTACCCGCCACGTTACATCCCATGTCGACTAGCCTCGCCATGTCTTGGCCCGCTTATCCTTGATGTTTTGCGACCTACCTTGCTTCTTGCACTTTTCCTTTTTATCCTAACTTAGCTAATTAATTTCAATATAACTATTAATGATTTCATTAGACTGTTAATCAATTTATCAATTTATAATGATATTTTACAATCAAAGTCACAATTTAAGTAAGTTATATAACCTGGCAACAATACGTCATATTACTATGAATGTAAGCAGCACACGACAAGCAAAAGTAGTAACGTGAAATAAATAAACAACATATACCAGTTAAACCAATTTTGAAATAAAGAATTACTCAGTAAACATCCATTTAATGAAGAGAAAATCATAACCTACACTAACCAATAATCGATAAATCGAATAGGAACCACATATATGCTTGCAGGCTTACATTGGCTAAACCCTAACTTTATTAAATGGCATGGTCCCTTATCGGTGCTGTTACACATCAGGACTACCTAATCCCTCTCGAAGGCTGTAGAAATATTCTACTGCTATCGATACTAGCATTATCATAAGTAACCCGTGAATGCGATTTAGCCACAACCAATATATATGCACACCGAAATAGGAGTGAAAACCCATATGTTCCCACAAGCAGTAACACTTGAAAAGTGAAGTCGATAACCCAAATCACGAATCATGGGAGGCATTCAAATGGATTTACGCACCTCAATTCTCACTACGACTTCCCTAGACTTTCGTATCCAACTCAACTTGTTCCCCGATACTCGAGCTACGGTCCCTAAGTCCCTGAAGTTCAATTTTACTTGTTTACTATGTTTATATATGTTTGGGATATGTATTAAGTCAAAAATCCAGAATCAACCCTTAAATTCAATTTAATGCCCGTCGTTAGCACGTTACGTGAATTGTGTAGGGCATTATGTGCTAGTAGCACTATGTGAATGATGTAGTGCACTACCATTGTTCATCCTGAAGAACAGTTGGGAGACGTATAATGATTAGTGTGCTAACAATTCCAGGTCGCATGCTACCTATCCTCTGGAACAAAATTCTTAAGTCGAGAATTTTATTTTTCCCTTCAATTTTGACTACTTAAACCTATCTAACACAATCTCTACATGAATTTAATCAAAATAACACCCAAAAACAAGATACTAACTCTTCAAACTTGAACTACATTAAAATGCCTAATTTTTAGCTTAATTGAAAGTGATAATGATGGAAAAGAAGATTACCTTAGGTTTGAACTCCATGTTTCACCTCCAAATCCTTGAAATTAGATTTAAATCACTCATTCTTCTTTGATTTTAGATATACAAATGAATTGGTTTTGGTTGCATGTATTGATAGATTGATGTTATATATTAAGGTGGGATTTATTTCTAGTCATTGATCTCAATGTGCTTATGTATCTCAAAGTTTTCTAATAATCCACCTTCAGCCACCTAGCCAGTCACTCCCATTCAAATAGTCCATGTGACACCAATTTGCTACTCGCTTCACTCCTAGATGTATCATTGCATATCTATAGAAAAATCATATAGTTTCCTATTAAATAACTAAACTGTAGGCCTTGATTTATTTTAATTCAATCACATTAGCTTAGGCCCATTATAATATATATGGTTAGTGTTTTTATTCACCAAATTGAAAAATTTCATGATCTCACAAACCCTCGAGTATCCGACACTCAATGCCTCACATCTCGACATGCGATTCGAGGTTCACCAAAGCCTATTGTTTTAATAAAATATTACTTGGCCTATGGTCACATTAACTATTTTTATTGATCAAATAGTGACCCTGACATGGATTAGTCTAGTTTCGTAGTGTACCTGTAGTTTTCCTATCTGACACCCATGTTCGCATGCCTTTCAAGGTGAACACTTGTTACACAAACTCGCCTGATAGCAACATACGTACATGTGGTGCAATTAAATAACAATAACTTTTTAAACACAACATATATACCACCACCATCCACAAATAACATATTTTCTCGGTTCTCATATCTGAGTATACCAAGTTGGCCATGTAATGCTCAAATTACGACTTGTTTCATCTCTGAGATAAACGCTAATCCTAGTTTAATTAATTTGAGCCATTACAATTCTTCCCAAGTAGGAGAATTTCTTCCTTGAAATTTGAATCTCGAGTAAACTTTGATGTAACTATCCTATCCCCGTGTAACCATGTCTCACACCTTGATTGTCTCTCTCTACACAGTCCCTTAAACACCTCCACTACTCTATCATAGGGATCGTAGTGTTGCCTTGAGAAGTAGGCGCATGTTGCTGAGGTGGTCAAAATTAGTCACTCTCTTCCAAAAATCACCCCAACATATTCCTTTTTCAATTTTCGTGTTCAACTTTCCCTAACCCAGTACCTTACACCAGTAACTCTAAACCTATCCTATCATGTATCCTTACATAACAGTCCTAACAAACCATCACATCTATGAAAATCCCATGCCATGCAAGATCCTCCCTTACTCACCATTACAATCCCATGTCTTGCCATAACATACTCTTACTAACGATTATAATCCAATGCCATAGTACGGCCTATCCTCACACACCATGACAATTTCATTTATAACTATTATAATCCAATGCCATAGTACGGCCTGGCTCAGTCACCACTTGAAATAGATCTCGAGTCTGCACCCGTTTCACTACTATTGTAGTCACTAATCTCTTGGGAAAATCTCTCTTGATGTGCCCTTCTTATCCACACTGCCAACATGAAGTCGAATAACCATATCTTGACCTTCGGCCCAGACATGCAATCTCCAGTCCATGCCTCCCTAAGCATGTACCTGCCTTAGTGGCGATGGTGGTAATGCGGTCACTACAAAAAAAAAGCAAATCAGAAACGGAATTTTCCGTTTCTGATTTGCAAAAATTCCGTCTCGATTGATTGAACCAACAGAGATGAATGCGTTCCGTCTCGAAAACGTCGTTGCTGATTGGATCGAAACGGAAAATGGATTCCGTTTCTGATTTAGAGACGGATCAGAAACGGAATAAATTTCGTTTCTGATTAGAAACGGAATTTATTCCGTCTCTAATTCCGTTTCTGATTAGAGACGGAATAAATTCCGTTTTGATTATTTCCGTCTACGATCCGTTGCTAATCGAGACGGATCGAGACGGAATTTGATCCGTTTTCGATTCATATCTAAAAAAAAAAATTAGAGACGGAAATAGCAACGGAATCCAAAGATTCCGTTGCTATTTCCGTCTCTAATTTTCATTTTTGTTTAGTTTTTAAAGTCTTACATATATAGGTCTCAATCCAAGCACATTTAACCTGCCAATATATAATAAATTGACATTCATACATCGACAATATATATCAACAAATATTCAATTGAGAGAACAAAAATGTAAAAATCAAAAATTGAGAAAGATATATATCCAAAAAAAATTGTATAGTATTACAAATGCTCCAAATTTCTAAGTATTCACAAAACCACCAATCCTATTGTTCAACAACCACAAAAAAAAAAAAAAAACTTACAATCCTATAAATATGCACAAAAAGAATTATCAATCGAAAAGTCTTGAGATGTTCTTCAACACCACCGCATGACCAAGGGACATTTGAAACAACTTAATAATTGAATAGTTGAACTTAAATTTTTCAGGGACATAAGCATCATAGGAGATAGAGCTAAGGTAGAAGAGCAATGACTCACATCGAACTTATAGTGACGATCCCGCACTCGACCATCAAAGTCTACAAACAAGCAAAAAGATTAACATTAATTCATTTGAGATTTAAGAATCCACAAACGATGATAAACACGCATATCGATTTAAGTAAATTAAATTCTTACCAATCCAAGTAGGAGGAAGATAGCAATGTTTGTCATTTTCACTTTTATCTTCATTTTCTAAAAACATATAAGAAAACAAAAATATGCTACCTCATAGATAGACCAAAAAACTCATAAGACTATTTTCAATCAATCCACTTTCACAAGCTACAAGATTTATCATAAGCTCACTCATCTCATTTCAAACCGAGCTTTTTTAACTTTCAAGAACCAAACAATAAACTGTTTAATCCATTTCATAAAGATCGATTTACATTGGCTTTCCTATTGCAACCCACCCCTTATTTTTCAAGCGTGACGGTGACTCCTTTACCTTTATCTAGAGCACACAATATTCTACATAGGTTGAGTTTGACAATATCAACTTGATGAGGAACTAGGATACCTTTTAAGTTGTGAAGTATGAACTTAATGAGTATCAAACTATTGATCACACCAAAAAAATGATATGGACTTGTTATTGCCTAAATTTAAAGAAGACATATCCTTATTCAAACAACAATGCAAATTATAGATCATATTCAAGTAAAATTTATGCATTAAACCACTTAATCGAATATTTCAATCAAAAAATGAATGAACCAAAACCAATTTTAAATATGTTTTTCATGGATTCTTAAAGTAGTATTTACTGAATTTATTTAGACTAACTTAAATCATTTAAGGACTCAAACCTCATTCCTAGTTATCGACTTAAGTCATTTCGACTTTTAAACCATTCTTTCAAATCAAAATCGACGATTCGAGTAAAACAAGTATGCGGTGAAGCAAAACAAGAAAAATCTCATAAACTTAGTTATCCAATATAAATTGAATGCGATCGACTAATCACAACTAAAAAGATTCAAATCAACTCATTAGAGTCAAGTTCGACTTAAAATTCTCAAATCATAGCATTTAGTCGAAAATCCATGATTTAATCGAAGTCTTTTTTTCAATGGATAAAACAAAGTCTCTTCCGCATCTCAACTTAGCTTCAAGTCTCACCCAAAATGATGATTACTAACTACATTCAATAAAGTTGGATTGAACATATTTCAAGACTTGGGAAAAAAATGAATGAGCTCTCCTTGAAGCATTTTAAAAGGATTTTACCCAAATCAATGCAAATTAGCTACAATCCTTTCGAGACATGAAAAATCATACTAATGATTGCTCGATTAAATCATATCATAGAAACAAAGCTCAATAAAGAATCCATGAGACTTTAGAATCATGCTTTTCCATGCACTTCGTTAAAAGAACAAGTTAAGGTCTCTTTTGACAATTTCATCAAACAAAAGAGCACATTATCCACCAATACCTTTTACAAGGCATGATCACTTTTGAATACTAGCCCAAATCATCAATATCATATAAATTTTTTTCATGGAATGCAACTAACCATAACAACTTAATCAACTTGTCCATAAAACTCATTATATTTGAATCGACCAATAAAAATCCGTTTTTAAAGTTAAACTAAGGATCATTAAAAAAACTTGATGAGCCAATCGGCCCTTATCGACAAGTCCATGTTTTAATAAACTAATTGAGGAGTTAGATTCTCACCATGCCTTCAATAGAGGGCTTCAACTCCAATTTTTCTTTGAAATAACATGTCTAGCAAAGGATCTCTCTCTTTAGTTGTTATTTTGGGAAGAACAAACTTACCTCGACTTTTAGCATTTCCTTCTCAATCACTTGTCTAAGCCTATCAGTTTCCTACAAAGTTCCAAAAAGAATACATTGTAAGCAAGTAGCAAATTTCTAATAAAATTCTAATAAATTGTTTGGCACATTGAGTGAAACTATAAAAGATAAAATCGAATAAATAGTTTCTAATTACTAGTCATTAGCTAATTATGTCATAAATCCATTATGCATCAAACAACTAAAGAGAACCATTTTCAAGTCCCTAAAAGGAAAAAGAATGATTCAAATTCACATCAATAGTTAGTCTAAAAAACAACTAAAGAGAAACATCTAACATACCATTGCCACTGAATTCTCTAATATGCTTGTTTTTATAGGCTTGAAGGTTAACATAGAAAACTTTACCTTTTTCTCACTACAAAGTTGCTTGTATGGGAGAAGCATTTTACTAGCTAAAACAACTAAGGTATCAAATTATTTTCTCACTTTTTTTTTGACAAAAAGAATAAAAAAACGAATCAACATATAAAATGAAGTTGGTTTACTAGTAAATGGCAACATATAATAAGAGAAGAAATAAAACAGAAAATTATATGATTCAGGTACTTCAAATTAGAAGTAACTTAACCTCTAGCACCCTAAAACTCTAAAACATTAGTAAGAGACATGATTTCATTTTCAGAAGCAATAGTAATCAAGTTAATAATACATGAATTAAAACAATTAAACGAGAGTCTAAGAATCAACAAAAACGGATGTACAAGGAAATAATACATAAAAGACTTTCCTTTCAACCTTCCAAGAATCAAAGCTAAATGTAGAACCAGATCTATGAACAACAAAAAAACACTAAGCAGATCCAGATCTACACAAAACAATAATCAGTCAACACAACATGATAATCACTGACTTTGAAGCCACAAACGATTCAAATCTAAAATCCAGAACAAGATCAACCACGATGCTCAACATCGGAAAGCAAAGAACATCATTACAAACGAATTGAATCCAAGCTCGAAAGGAGAAGAGAAGATAGAATCTCACCTCCCGCGTCACGAGAGAAGGAGATTCCTCTCGCAAATCGCCGCAACAAAACCCTAGCGAAGCGAGAGAAGAGAAGAAGACTTGTGGCACTAGGGTTTGCTAGTTAGCACCACATTTTATAGCAACAAACCCTAGCAGAGAGCGAGAGAGAGGGTGAGAGAATGAGAGAGAGAGAGAGCTGCGAGAGAGAGACAAGCAGAGAGCTGGACGAGTGAGAGAGAGAGAGCGGTGACGGTGAAAGAGAGAGCAGAGAGCTATGACGGTGAGAGAGAGAGAGAGGAGAAGGCGGTGACGGTGGGAGAGAGCGGCGGTGACGGTGAGAGAGAGCGGCGGTGACGGTGAGAGAGAGCGGTGAGAGAGAGAGGTTTCGTTGAGAGAGAGAGAGAGAGAGCGGTGGGAGAGAGATTTTAGGGAGAGATAGAGTTTTGGTCCCCATTTTTGAATTATCGAGATCGAGACACGCACGAATCTCGAGACGTAACGGACGGTTGTAATAAATGAAAATTTTGGTGGGAATGTTGGCGCCATTTTTTAGAGACGGAATTAATTCCGTCTCTAATTCCGTCTCTGATCCGTCTCAATTCCGTCTCTGAACGTTTCCGTCTCAATTCCGTCGCTAACTTTTTAATTTAGAAACGGAACTTATTCCGTTTCTAGTTCCGTTTCTGATTTAGAAACGGAAATAAGATCCGTTTCTAATTCCGTTTCTGATTTGCTGTTTTTTTGTAGTGGGTACAGCATAAGCGTTAGCTGCCCAATCATCACCCCTGGTCCATCGTACTGTATATCCTATCTATCATTTTGATCTCTTTATCTTTTCTATCCAACTCGTATGTGGCGGCCCCAAATCCCGAGGTTGCCACATAGAGTGCGTGCCCCGCAGCTCAATCAAATCATTAACCCACTGTGTCCTACGCGCCACTAACCCCTTTTGCTACATCACGACTAATCGATATGCATGTTAACTCATTTCGTTAATCAGTTTAGTTAGACGGTTGAATCATTTTTAGCCTTAAAACATCAGAAGTCTTAAATTTAAAGCAAGTAAAACAATTAAAATCATCATCATATAAAGCATCATTTATAAGAGCAACTCCTATTGTGGAAAACCTAGGTAAGTACTTTGTATATAAGCGACAATACTAAGCAATAATATATACAAGTACAGTGTCTATCCCGTCTCCCAATACCCAAATGTAAAGCAAAAGATCAAATAGCACATATTAGTGGGTCCTCGACCCCGAGCGATCAGATGAAGTCCCCAAAAATGCCCTTGCCCCTACTAGTACTGGGATCTGCACTCGACCATCATGAAAAGCCAGATGGAAAGTACAGTTAGTAAGATTCCAAATGAAGTTCACCAAGCATTTATAAGAAAATAAAGAGATACCAATAATCATGTTAAATAATCATGCGGAGACTAAATAGGCAACTGTCCTACTATCATCACATGAATAAAAAACACGAGAGAAACAAAATGTGTACTCGTCCCGTTAGACTAAACTATAATTCGGACCCCTAGGATCCTTTCGATGGGTGCCCCAACTTCCTTTCACCTGGTTCCTCGCGGTATGTATTCGGCACGTACACCCTTAATGCAACTTGGGTTGCAATTCACCGAGTGCCAGATCACACATTCTAAAACCTAGTGTCCCATAAGTACACTACGAATATCAGGTGGGAGTAACTCTACAACTAACCCAAATGTATCATGGAATAGAGTATAATAACAAGGAATAGGAAATCAACGATGGAAAAGTACACCCTCAGTGACTTTCAGATGGATTCTTATGTACCTAAAAAATGCACTCCGAAGTTCCACTCACGTCTCGAGAAATGCGTCCGACTCCCGACTATGGTCTTCTAAGTTCCTGGTGTCGAATTAAACCATTTTTACTAGTTTAGAGTCAAATTTAGTGAATTTATAATGTGCGGCTAAAAATATGAAAATTTTATTTCAAAAAGCTTGGTTTGGAACACTTTTCGAGTTATACCTAGGTGTCAAACACCCGAAAAGTTCTCAAATACCATTTTCTATCTTTTTTCTCAAGTTTTATATTTTTCCTGATTTTCTAGATTTTTTGTAATTTTCTACCTATTTTTTATTTTTTCTGTGATTTATTAAATTTAACACTATTTTTAAATTAAATTTTAATATTATATTATTTAAATAAATCGGTATGTCCTTGGAGTGAGTTTGACCTGGTCCATGTCAGCCTGATCGGTCTAGGGTTTGCATGCACGCACACCATAAATATCAAGTTTTATCGAGTTCAACAACAATAACATCAACACCAACAATAACGACTTTAACAACATCATCAACAACAACCAACACCATAAATATCATGTTTTCTCCAACATTTATCCAACAATCAACTTCTAACAATAAAACACATTCAAGCTTCATTTTAATAGAGAATTTAAAAGAAAGTGGAGATGCTAACCTTGATCACTTGCTTCCTTGATCAAATCACTTCCCATACTCCAAAGATCTCATACAAATCTCACTCTCAATGGTTGTTATCAATTTTTTTTTCAAGGAATTGCACACATTTTTTTTCTTCTTGCTTTGTGTTGGAAGGAGAGAAACAGAGAAAACATTGAGGAGAGTGAAGAAATAAGTTGTGACCCTCATTTTGGGGTGTTAGGTGTATAGTTGTCATGTTTCCATTTGCTTTTATTTTTATTTTTAGCCTTGTTCACTTACCTTCGATTACCCGGTGTCTCGCACCGCGGCACGTATAACGAGATGCGCCATAGTCGCCAATTTCAATCAATTGTCCCGGACTGTGTTTATCATTAATATTTGTCACATTTAATTAATTTGATTATCCAATTTATTTTTTGACCTAGTGTTCCCATAGTTCACTCGCTTAGTACCCGCACTGAAACGTTTCTCGAGGCAAACACCCGTTACGCTATCTCGCTCGATTCAATGATATAATTACGCACATGCGATGCTAGGTAAATAATTTGATATACAACATCGCAAATAGGCACACAATCGCACAAAATCACTATTTACCTAGTCAGGCATGCCCCGACCTATATGTGGCATTCACGTGGATCTGCGCTGGCGTCCAAGTGTGAAAATAATAAATAATAATGGTGTAATTAAAATTTGGCCCGTTACAACTCTTCCCAAGTAGAAAAGAAATTTCGTCTCGAGATTTTAAATAACATAAATTCTGCACCATGAAATAGCTGAGCGTAATGCTCCCGTATAGTAGACTCCAGCTCCCAAGTGAGTCCCTCCGGACCATGATGCTGCCATCAAACCAACACCTTAGGGATCTCCCTGTTCCTAAGAGTCTGAATCGAGTGATCCACAATTGCTATCGGTCGCTCATCATATGTTGCATTAGGCCGAACCTCGATTTGTCTCAAGTCAACCATCGGTCTCGGTCCTGACCAAGCCCGTCTCAACATTGAGATATGAAATGTAAGATGAACCCCTGCTAACTCTGTTGGCAATGTCAACACTGGTGCAAAATTCATTCTCCTCTTCAACTCCCAGAAAGCTTGCTCACACCCCTCTAACCAATCAAATCTTACATCTTTTTTGGTCAGTCTAGTGATCGGTGTTGTAATCGAGGAAAATTTCTATACAAATCAGCGGTAGTACCCTGCTAGTATTAAGAAACTCCGAATGTCATAAATAGACTCAGGCGTCCTCCAGTCAATGATTGCCTGAATCTTCTCAGAATCTACAGAGATACCCTGATCGCTAATGACATGTCCCAGAAATCTCACTGTAGTCAGCCAAAAATCACACTTGTTAAATTTTGTGTATTGTATATGCTCTCTTAGTGTCGTCGAAACCGCTTTGAGATGATTTGCGTGCTCCTCACGAGTCCTGCGATAAATCAAGATGTCATCAATAAAGACGATGACTATAAACTCATACAACCCATATCTTATACTAAAAACGTCTTCTTAATGTCCTTTTCTCGAATCCTTAACTGATGATAGCCTGAACACAGATCAATCTTCGAGTAAAACTTGGCAGTAGTCAAACGATCGAAAAGATCGTCGATCCTAGGGAGTAGTTAACGGTTCTTAATTGTCACCTGATTCAACTTCCTGTAGTCTATGCAAATCCTCATTGAGCCATCCTTCTTTTTACAAATAACACTAGAGCTCCCCAAGGTGACATGTTAAGGTGAATGAAGTCCTTTTCCAGTAAGTCATCCAACTGCCTCCTAACCTTCTCGTGATCTAAAGGTGACATCCGGTAAGGTCTGCTAGCGATCGACTGAGTCCCTCATAGTATCAGCTCAATGATGAACTCAATCGCTCGTGGTGGTGGCAATCCTGGTAAATAATCTAGAAATACGTTGATGAAGTCTCAGCTACTGGAACATCCTCAATCCTTACTTCAGTCCTAACCTTTGGTTCAACTATCGCTGCAAATGCCTCCATTTCCTGAGTCGTAGCTAGTCAGCCTTTAGTAATGGGTAGTGCGGTCGCGACTCTGGTCAACGTGAACTCTGGAATCCCTGGAACTCGAAACGTGACAGTCATTTAGAATTAATTCAGTTGCGCATGATATGATGCCAACCAGCCCATCCCTAAAATTATGTCAAACTCGAAATACTCTAGGACTCGTAAGTCTATCTAAGAATCGATGCCCCTACCTCTATCGTGCAGTCTCGACATATCTGGTTAGGCTATATCTTATCCCTAGTGGTCGTACTAAGGACAACGTGTGTGTCTAGCGTTTGTGATGCTAACCCTAACACTCCTACCATGTGTCCATCAATAAATGATAATGTACTACCAGAATCTATCAAAACATGCATCTATCTACCCATAACAAATAACGTACCCTCGATAAGCTATCTGGTCGCATCTCGATTTGGCTGCGCGGCTATATGTACTCTCTCCCTAGCCTGGCCTTGCTGTGCTCCTGGTCATGTCATTGACGCCCTTCAATCGGTATTCAAGTGCCCTTTCTGACCACAACGATGACAGCGACGTTTCTTTTACTTTTCTCCGAATCTCTGACCCTGACCTTGGTCTCTCTGACCTCTGTCACGCCTTCCCTGATCCTTATCTTGACGGTAGTGTTATGGCTGATGTCGCTGCTACTCTGTGAGTGCAAATGCTAAGGAGTGCGTCTGCTGCCTATCTTCGTACCGAAAATGGCTATCCCTGTGATCAACCTTACTGTCCCTATCTTGTTGATCATCTCGGTGACCTCTGTCAAGCTGATCACTCTGTCTCTTCGGTCTTCGATCCAACCGAGAACCCTGACCCGTCTGTATTGTAGTACCTGTCGTACGCCTACCTCTCTCTCCGATAGCAGTGTCTCAAAAGATAGTGCTCGATTGTACACCTCCTTAAGAGTAGTAGCACCTGTTGAGACTATCGCGTCAACAATTCGCTCATCAACACCACGTACGAAATAGTAAACCTGAAGCGTCTTTGTGCCCACAACATCCATCGAGAAAAGTAATAGGTATCGGTACCGATCCATGTACTACATCAATGAGTGGTTACCCTGTCGTAAGGCCAAAAAATCCTCCCTCAACCTCAGCCTCACCTACATGGGAATGAAATCGTCGTAGAACAACACTCGAAACCCTACCCATATCGCTACCTGTAGGTGGATATCCAGATAAGTCATCCACCGAATCGTTACATGACCTCTCAAACACGCTCCGAATAAACACGCTTGTACGATGTCGTCATTTCGCATCAGCTTATGGAAACGCTGATGTGAAAGTATCCACTTCCCTGCTACCTCAGGGCCTTTACCTCCGTAGAAGTATCCCAACTGAAACTTCATAAACTCTCTGACAAGCTTTACTTTTTGGGTCAAGACGTATACAGAAGTAGCAACAACTGTAGTAGCTGACGGCTGCTCGGTAGTCAAAGGAAGCGGTGTAAAAGTCAAAGTCTCTAATGGTATCATAATTGCTGGCGAGTCTCCCTCGACTTGTGTCTCTAAAAGTGATGAATTAATAGGCACACGTGGTGTACTCGGGGCGGTGGCCGTCTGTATCATAGGTGCGGCAAAAACTATAGAAGCTAGTGCTGATGTGGCGGCTGTCGCGGTTTGAGCCCTAAGATAATGGAGGATCTCCGCCAATTGGGCATCGTAGGCGGCAAGTCGATCCTCTATGCTTTGAGTAGATACAGTAGTAGTAGTGGTGTCCCTAGTAGAATCACTAATCTGTCCTATATCAGGTCGTGTCGAAGGTTGTCTATCCATCGTGATCTGTATCAAAAAATGTGCGTCGAATAAGCCTCAGTTTATATATATGTTTTAATATATCATTTACAATAAAACATAACACGTATATAAATACTAAGTCTACTCACCTCACAATTACTTCCCAACTAGAGTTCTAAGGCAAGTACATCGAGTTTCCACATCTAATAAATTTTTATTTTTTTAAGTCTTATGCTCTTTTAGTAAGTTTCCCGAGGTTCCTAGAACTCTTGCTCTGATACCACATGTTGCAGACCCAAATCTCGAGGTCGCCAAGTGGAGTGTCGCGGCCCCGCAGTCCAATCAAATCATTAACCCATTGGGTCTTAAGCGCCACTAACCTCCTTTGCTACATCACGACTACTCGATATGCGCGTTAACTCATTTTGTAAATCAGTTTAGTTTGACAGTTGAATCATTTTTATCATTAAAACAACAAAAGTATTAAGTTTAAAGCAAGTAAAATAATTTAATTCATCATCATATACAACATCATTTATAAGAGCAACTCCTATTGTGGAAAACTCGGGTAAGTACTCTATATATAGGCGACAATACTAAGTAGTAATATATAGAAGTATAATGTCTATCCAGTCTCCCAATACCCAAAAGTAACGCAAAATATCACATAACACGTACTAGTGGGTCCTCGACCGCAGGCAATCAGATGAAGTCGGCAAGAATCCACTTGCCCCTACTAGTACTGGGATCTGCACTAGACCATCATGAAAAGCCAGATGGAGAGTACAATTATTAAGATTCCAAACGAAGTACACCGGGCATTTATAAGAAAATAAATAGATACCAATAATCATGTTAAATGACCATGCGGAAACTAAATAGGCAATTGTCCTACGATCACCCAATGAATAAATACACGAGAGAAACAAAGTGTGTACTCATCCCGATCATACTAAACTGTACTTTGGACCCCCAGGATCCTTTCGGTGGGTGCCCCTACTTCCTTTAACCTAGTTCCTCACCGAACGTGTTCGGTACGTGCACCCTTAATGCAACTTGGGTTGCAATTCACCGAGTGCCTGATCACACGTGCTACAGCCTAGAATGCCATAAGTACACTACGAATATCAGGTGGGAGTAACTCTACCACCAACCCAAATGTATCACAGAATAGAGTACAATAACAAGGAATAGGAAAATCAACGATGAAAAAGTAAACCTTCAGTGACTTTCAGATGGATTCTTATGTACCTAAAAAATGCACTCCGAAGTCCCACTATCATCTCTAGAAACGTCCCCGACTCCCGACTATGATCTCCTAAGTTCTTGGTGTCCAATTAAACCATTTTAACTAGTTTAGAGTCAAATTTATTGAATTTATAATGTGCGGCCAAAAATATGAAATTTTTATCCCAAAAAGTTTGGTTTGGCAAACTTTTCGAGTTATACCAAGGTGTCAAACGCCCAAAAAATTCTCGAATACCATTTTTTTTTATCTTTTTCTCATTTTTTTATATTTTTTCATAATTCTCTACCTACTTTTCTTGTTTTTTATGTGATTTATTAAATTTAAAACTATTTTTAAATTAAATTTTAATATTATATTATTTAAATAAACGGTGGGTCCCTGGACCAGGTTTGACCCAGTCCACCCTGTTCAAGTGCACCCGGGTCGGGACAGTTCCGGCCCGGCCCGGTCCAGAGGTTGCACGCAAGCACACCATCTCCTTCTTCACGGAGACGTTGGTCTGTGTTTTTTTTTTAACCAACAACAATAATAACTTCAACAACAACCAACACCATAAATATCAAGTTTTCTCCAACATTTATCCAACAATCAACTATTACAATTAAAACACATTCAAGATTCATTTTAATGCAGAATTTAAAAGAAAAATGGAGATGCTCACCTTGATCACTTGCTTCCATGATCAAATCACTTCCCAAACTCCAAATATCTCTTACAAACCTCACACTCTCAATGGTTGTTATCGATTTTTTTTTTCAAGGAATTGCACACTTTTTTTTTCTTGCTTTGTGTTGGAGGGAGAGAAATAGAGAAAACGCATAGGAGACCAGAGAAATGAGTGGTAACCCTCATTTTGGGGTGTTTGGTGTATAGGTTTTATGTTTCCATTTGCTCCTCATTAGACACTAAATTTTTATTTTTTATTTTTAGCCTTGTTGACTTACCTTCGGTTACTCGGTGTCCCGTACCTCGGCACGCATAACGAGACGCGCCATAGTCGCCAATTGCGATCAATTGGCCTGGACTATGTTTATCATTAATGTTTGTCACATTTAATTAATTTGATTATCCAATTTATTTTCCTGACCTAGTTCGCTCGCTCAGTACCAGTACTGACACTTTTCTCGAGGCAAACACCTATCATGCTATCTTGCTCGATTCAATGATATAATTACACACATGTGATGCTAGGTAAATAATTTGATATACGACATGGCAAATAGGCTCACAATCACGCAAAAACACTATTTACCTAGTCAAACGTGCCCTGACCTATCTGCGGCATCCGCGCGGACCTAAGCTGGCGTTCAAGCTTGAAAATAATCGATAATAACGGCGTAATTAAAATTTGGGCCGTTACATCGTATCTAACACCCAATTGTACGCCTACCCTCTCTCAGCATCAAGGAGTTCTCATGTGCTAATGCTCGATCAAATATCTATTGCAAAGTGTGAGCTCTAGATGACACCACCTCCTCGTAAATCTGTCATCAATTCCTTGTGTGAATTAGTATATCTATAGTCGCTTAGTCCCAGCCTACATCATAGCAAACTGAAGTAAATACTGAAATAACTCTATATATTGTATCAACATCTGACTACCCTATCTCAATGTCAGAAACTCCTCCCTTAATCTCAATCTCACCTCTATGGGTATATAGAAGTCATAGAACAACTATCTAAACTCAACCCATGTCGTCGGCTCGGATGTGTATCCGTATAAGTAGTCAACAAGACTATTGCATGACCTCTCAAGCATGCTCTTGAAAGGCGCGCTTGAACGCTCTCATTTTTCCTTATCAGCTTATGGAAACATTAATGAGAAACTATCCACTTCCCTAACGCCTCAAGGTCACCAAAACTGTAGAAGAAACCTGGCTAGAACTTTAAGAACTCCTTAAATATCTTCGCCTACGGGGCCAAAGCAAATCCTAATGTACTAGCAATCATCTGGTCCGTAGTCGTAGGTGGAGGCGTAGTATTCGTCGTCTTTAGTGCAACAACATTTGTAGCTCTCTCTCCCCACGTCTCGCTAGCTACTCTTTCCACTAGTGTCTGGTGCTGTAACTATTGTTGAGTCTTAGGGTACCGCAACCACCGTAGTGAGTGCCGTTAGTGCACAGGTTTCATCTCGTAACAATCATAATACCTCGGCCATCTGGGTCTCCTAAACCAATAGTCGATCTTCTACACTCGCCATAACAAGGAAATCCCTAGCTGCATCGCTAGTCTGTCTAGTCTCACGAGGCATACCGGACTGTCCATCCATGATCTGCATCATGAAGCGTGCTCTGGGTCAACCTCAAAGTATATGCACTTAGTCACCCAACAAATACAGTAACGAGTCTAGTAAGTAAAATCCCAAGAGAATTCTACACGATATTCATGAATTAAACTGATAAAGTATTAGACATGCAAATATAACACCTGGCAATAGTACTTTATATTCCCATGAATGAAAATAGAACACGACAAGCAAAAGTAGTAGTGTGAAATAAAAAACAACATATACAAATTAAACCAATTTCCAAATAAAACATTAATTAGTAAACAGCCGTATAATCATGAGAAAACCGACCTACAATAGCTAGAAATCGATAAATCGATAGGGACATCTATATACGTACAGGATTATGAAGGCTAAACCCCAACTTCAGTAAACGGCATTGTCCTTTCCTTAAGTTGTTCCATATCAGGACCACCTTAATCCCCCTCTGATAGTCGTAGATATATTTTATTTCCATCGATAAAATCACTATCACAAGTTACTCAAGCGTGCGATTTAGCTACAACAAATATATATGCACACCGAAATAGGAGTGAAAACTCCATGTGTGCTCACCAGTAGTCACGAATGAAAAACATAGTCTATAAACCAAATCAAGAATTTTGTGAGGCATTCCAACGGGTTTACGCACCTCAATCCATGCTTTGACTTCCCATGACTCCCGTATCCAACCCAACTAGCTCCTGGATACCCAAGCTACGGTCCGCTATGTCTTTGAAGTCCAATTTTATATGTTTAGTATGTTTATATGTTTTTGGCAAATATTAAGTCAAAAATCCTCAATCAACCCTTAAATTCAATTTTTTGTCTATCGTTAGTGCGCAATGTGAATCATGTAGCGTTATGTGCTTTTAGCGCACTATAGGAATGATGTAGCGCACTACCATTCTTCATCCTAAAGAATGGTTAGGAAACCTTGAATGATTAGCATGGTAACCAATCCTGTTTGTGCTCAACCTATCCTCTGGGACATAATTCTCAAGTCAAGAATTCTATTTTTCCCTTCAACTTTCATTACTTAAACATATCTAACACACTTTCCACATGAATTTAATCAAAATAAAATACAAAAACCAGAGAGCAACTCTTCAAACTCGAATTACACAAAAATGCCTAATTTTTAGCTCAATTGAAAGTGCTGATAATAGAGAAAAAGATTACCTTAAGTTGTAAATCGAAGTTTCACTTCTGAATGCTTGAAATCCAGATTTGAATCAGTCTTTCTTCTTTGATTTCAGTTACGAATTGGTTTTGGTTACATGTATTGATCAACTAATGTTATATATTAAGGTGGGATGTATTTCTAGCCTTGATATCAAGGTGTTTACGTATACCGAGGTTTATCTAATGATCCACCTCTAGCCACATAGCCTACTTACTCCCACTCACGTAGTTAATGTGACATAAATTTGCTACTCACCTGACTCCTAGATGTATCAAGACATATCTCTAGAAAAATCCTATAGTTTCCAATTAAAGAACTAAACTATAGGCCTTGATTTATTTTAATGCAATTACATCAGCTTAGGCTCATTATAATATATATATGCTTAGTGTTTTTATATGTCGAATTACCAAATTTTGTGATCGCACTAACCCTCGACTACCCGACATTCAATGCCCTGCGTCTCGGCACGCAATTTGACATACGCCATAGCCTATTATTTTAATTGGATTTTAGTTGACCTATGTTGACATAACCCATTTTAATTGATTAACTACTCATCCTGACATGGATTAGTCTAGTTTCCCTTTGTACCAGTAGTTTGCGATCTGACACCCTTGTTGACACACCTTTCAAGGCGAACACCCATCACACAAACTCGCCCGATAGCAACATACACACATGCGATGCAATATGCTAATAATAATTTTTTAAACACTACATATACACAATCACCATCCATAAATAACATATTTCCTTGGTTCTCTTGTCCGAGTCAACTTAGTTGTCCATGTAACGCATGTGCACCCCCCGGTGGGAAATTGGTATCATATTACATGACTCTAATACCAATTTTGAATAAACATATGTTTTGTAATATTTCTCTGCACAAATAAAGGTTCATTTGTGCAACAACACAATTGAAAAAGGATAATGATATTTTATTTGATAAACAACGAAGGGTTACAAAAGGTTGGAGATGGATTACAAAGAAGGCTTACAACAAAGGATAGAAGATGGAACACTTGGTTTACAAACTTAAAAGACTTCGCTTATCTCTTGCTAACTTATTTTTGAGATATCCTACAGACTTATGAAAACTTCTATTTATAGATGGTGAAAAGCACATAATAATCAAAAGACACACTTTTGTGAAAAGGAAGTCCCACAACTGGATGACATTTGGATTTTGATAAAGTTGATGATAAGATTCTTGATTAAATAATGGAGCTTTACTTTAGCACTTTTTCAATAATGGAGTGACTATAGCAGTACCTTTTGCAATAAAGATAAGATTCTTGATAAAAGTAAAATCTTCAGTGCCAGACTTCTTTTGCCATATAAAAAGTAACAAGACAACATGATTCATTTTTTGCTTTATAAAAAGTGGGAGGATAACATGAATATGGTCAAGATATGGCAAGCAAAAGATGCCTGGAAGCGTGAGCTTGATCATTGATAATGGCATGGGCCGGAACGGCAGGCAAAATATGCCTGGAAGCGTGAGCTTGATCATTGATAATGGCATGGGCCGAAGTGGCAGGCAAAGCTTGGGAGCATGGGCTTGATCAGTAGAGTATGGAAAAGGCATGTCAAGGCATTATGAAGACTGAAGAATTACTACTGACGTAGCATCAATTTTTTTTACATCATATAAAATTTACAAAAGTCTCGTAAGGGAGGACTGCGCAAAGTGCCCCATAATTCATAGCGAACAAAATCAGCATAAAGGAATGGTTCAGGATAATTTACATAAACTTTAATGCGAGGGGACTAAATAATATACCAAATGGTTATGAGGAGATTGCCTTCAGCAGGAGTCCAGCCTTGAGCATATGAGGCAAAAATAGCCAAATGTTGAGGCTGTGAAGGTAGGTCAGGATGGACTTCAGATATTAATAATCGATCAGGAAAAGTATCAACCCCAAAATGAGAAAGATTTTCAAGGAGTTTATCTAATAAGGATGCTGAATTGATGGATGTTGTAATGCATTGGAAAGGTCCATTTATAAGTCAATAAAATCTGGAATAGAGGAATCGCCGTCGGAATTGGTCCTGGAAGAAGCAAAACATTTATCTTCGAATTGCTTGAATCGAGCTTCCATTTGTCTCTCAATTTGTTGAAAACCTTGTTGAAAATTTTGTTGAAGTTGTTGAATGATTGTATTGGCAAGATCAGGTGATACATTTGAACTAGATTCTGCAGCATTGGCTTTAGGCTTGGGTGATGGTGTAGTAAGGCTAATGTCTTTATAAGTTTTTGACATAGTAGGAAATTCATTGATCTTACTTGGTGTGGTAATAGGGGTGAAATTGGATTCTTAGGTTGATGCGATATCAAACTTATCCCACTATTTGATTAAGAATTCTTGAGATAAATAGGTATAGGTAATGTTATGGACAGTAGTGATTTTATGAGTACCATATTGCCATTTGAGGATCCAAGGAATATAATGTTTATGAAGAAATTGGAATAAGGATAGTTTTTCTTTCTCGTATTTTTCCAAGACGGCTGAGGGGAAAAATCCAATAGTGAGACCGAATTATGTCCACCATTCTACCATAAACCATGCAGGGAGATTGCGATGTAAAGATTTTTTGAAAGTTATATACCAAGAATGACCAAAAGTTGGATCTTTATAAAAAAGGATATTTCGCCAGGCATCGATATAATCTTTATAATTGACTTGCAAAGGTTGGCGATCAGCGATGAGAGTCATGGATTGATAAACACAAGGGCTTTGTTGGATTGAACGTTGTTGTGACCATTCTGAACTAGACAATACTAATTTTGCGAATCCCTTATTCTCTCAAAAGATAATATATATATAATGAGCAAAATCATAACAGAAGTTGGATCTTTGAATAGTTAACATGCAGTTTACATAGGTGCCATGACACATAGTTAGTAATACAAGCATGCACTTTCCCATGAGACATTTTATTTGAGTGGAGAAGCTAACAAGACAGCCCATTGTTCAGGATTATCATTTGATTATACTAAACAGTATGAGCACGGGAGATACAAAATCAAAGCATAGAAGAGAGTGGACAATGGCTTACAAGTGTCACCGACATCCACACCTTGCATATCAGCTGTTCCCTACACACCTTACCTTGCCTCGAGTACTAGTACATGAAGCATACCTCCCTTACTACCTATGGGTAGACCAATTTTACCACCTCCCACTAGATTGCCACTAGTAGCACCACAGACACCATTACAACAACATAAAGGTGGTCGAGGCATAGGCAATGGAAAAGGCCAAGATGGACCAAAATGAGGAAAGGGATATGCATAGGGTCAGGTTTTATAGTAAGGTTAGATGAGACAGTTGACATATTATAGATGTTGCCTGGTCAAACAGTTGGTTAGAGATTCCCCTAAGTAGTTGCGCTATGCCTAAAGTAAAGTCGAGAAGGAGGCTACATAGTCGCTCAACCAGACTCCAAAACAATATGAGGTCTTAATTATAGTATAGTTTCTCTTTTCAATTGATATATGTATGTTCTATTTGATTCTGAATCTACTATTTATTTTATTAATGGTTGCATGGTAGGCATCTAGGTTTGAGTCATGTCAATGTTATTATCCATTTGATATTGAATACTACAGCTAGAGAAATAGTGTACCCTAACCTTGTGGTTGAGATGTGTCTTGTAACGATTAGTGAGGTAGAGTTACTTATAGATTTTCGAGTGCTTGAGTTTTTTGAGTTCAATGTGTTGTTAAGGATGAACTTTTTAGCAACATATTATGCATACATTGACTATTTCAGTAAGACAGTGATTTTTCAGATTTCGAGGCAAGCAACTTTCACATATAGAGGTATCTCACACAGACTTGTTGACACCAGAGGCTGACTTATGATTGGTCAGAGATGGAGACTTTAATGGCCATAGACACCATGGCAAAGAATCAAGGACCTATAATTGAGAAAATTTTGTTTGTTTGTAAGTTTTAAAATGTGTTTTTGGAGGATTAACCTTATGTACCGTCAACATGACTGGTCAAGTTCATCATTCAGGCACCATACTAATTTTGATAATGTGAAACTGTATAACTCTACAAGAGTTAGAGGAGTTCAGAAGTAAGCTCGAGAAGTTAGAGAGTAAGGGACTCATCACCTCTCCAATGTCACCACGAGGGGCACCTATCCATTTCATTAAGAAAAACGATGATAGTTTGAGATTGTGCATCGACTACACGCAGTTGAATAATGTTAAAATCAGTAATAAGTACATATTTTCATGAATCGATGATTTATTTAATATGTGTAGAGGAAGGCGATTTTCTTTAAGATAGACTTGAGATCGGGGCAACACGAGCTACAAAACATGTATAATGAGGTATAAAACACCTTTATGCATTAAATATGGACACTATCATTTAACAGTCATGTCATTTAGGCTAACCAATGCTTTTGCCATGTTCATGGACTTGATGGGTCGAATTGTGAGATTGTTTCTAGACTGCTTCATGATTGTTTTCATCGATGATATACTCATTTGCTCGAGGACTCGAGAAGATCACAAGAAATAGCTTAGGTATACTCTAAACTTTGAGGGAGCACAACCTATACGCATGTTCATTAAGCATGAGAATTGGTTAACTGAGGTAAAAATTTTAGGCCGCGTTGTTGGTAGAGGCAAATGCGGCCTCCCACTCAAAGCAGAAGGAGGCAAAGTTTTCCTTTAAATATTATTTTTTGTTTTTTACTTCAATGGGAGTCGAACTGACCGCCTCCCCAAACCTTGCCTTCTGGCAAGTGATATTTCATCAATCTACCCGAAGATGCTTAAGTCTAAATGAAAATGTTTAGGAGCTATATGAAATTGTTAATTCTATTTTTGATATTGATCAAGATTGATAAATATTAATAAAAATTAAGGATAAAAAATAATATCATTGTATGAAATTAAAAGGAAAGGAATTGAAATACCTTATAAATGATAACCATTGAATAACCAAATGGAAAAAATCAAAGACTCTCTGCCTTAATAGAGAATAAATAAGAAAATAAAGTGTAATGATGCCCTAAAAAAAGGTAAGAAATTAGAGCCATGGCAATAAATTACTAAATAATTATATATTATGGATTTTAAAAAGTGCGTGGCACCATGGGATAAAAGAGTATGGATCACATTATATTGAAAATGAAATGGTTATGGTAGATGTGATGGGGAATGAAATTGAGATCTCATCATGTAGATTAAACGTAAGTTCTAATATGCATATATATTCTTAGTAAAAAAAAAAAATTTGTTTTTTTAGGGGGGTCTAGCCCCCTCATCATATACATGTGCTCATCTCTAGTAGTTAGGGTAGCAATATTATCAATGGATCCAGCAGGACTTCAGGATGTTGCAAAAAGATAGCAATTTTAGTGACATAAATTAGGATTTGTCCAAGTATGCTAGGCTATTATAATAGTTTTGTAATGGATTTCTTAAAGTGCGCATCAATGATTACCAAGCTAACAAATAAGGACATCATTTTTAATTGGACTAAGGACAATGAGTAGGCATTTGCATAGTTGAAGAGGTATTCGACCATTGCGCTAGTTTTAATATTATTAGAGGCTAGGCAAGGACTCTTGGTGTATATAGATGTTTCTCATATAGGCTTCGGTTGTGTGTTGAAGCAGGGCAAAGGAGTAGTAGCATATGCCTCTAGAAAGATGATGATATGTAAAGAGAACTATTCTATATACAATTTGAAATTGACAGCTATAGTGTTTGCACTGAAGGTGTAAAGACATCATTTGTATAAAGTGAAATTCACACTTTACTCTGATCACAAGTATCATAAGTATCTCTTCACACATAAGGAGCTAAATATGAGGCAACATTAATGGTTAGTGCTCTTGAAAGACTACAACATTTTGTTGGAATGTCGCCTGAAAAAAGCTAACATAGTTGAAGATGCTTTAAGTAGGACACCAACTGGAAATTTCAAGATTGTTGAATGTCACATGACAAACAAGTATAGGATACTTAAGGAAATGGTGACAGTGGGTTAGTTTGAGGTTCTTACCGATATAAAAGTAATGAATTTCACTTAAATGGGAGTATAGACCATTTTTGCACAAAGAGATTTAGAGGAACATGTTGTACCTAGGAGTCGTTAAGTTAGCATAGAATACAGACTATGCTGATTAGACCGAGAGAGGGGATCGATGATTAATATATAGAGGCAGGTTTTGGATACTATCATTAGCAGAGTTGAGGGATGAGACTCTTTGGGATTTTCACTACTCCTAATTCATTATTCATCCATGCAGAACCAAAACTTACCATAACGTGAAAAGACATTTTTCGTAACCTGGGATGAAGGCATACATGTCGAAGTTCATTAAAAACTATGGGATTTTCCAACAATTGATAGCTAATAATCGAGAAATTGAGAATTACTACAGTTGCTTCCCATTCAAAAGTTGATATGGGAAGACATTACTATGGATTTTGTTAAAGGACTTCCTAAGACTACCTGGGAGCACAACTTCTTTGGGTTACCGTGGATCGATTAACGAAGTCCGCTTACTTCATGCTTAGTATATTGTTTGAATTTCCATGCTACATGGGGTACCATTGACTATCACGTCTGATAAAGATGCATCTATATGTCCGAGATGTGGTGGAGTAATGCAAGAGTATTATGGCACATGCCTACAGTTCGTCACTTCCTTTCACCCTCATATAGATGGGCACTTTAGCGATTGATTCAGGCTCTCAATGATGTGCACCAGACCAGTGTATTAAGTCTTGGCGGATCTTGTGAAGACTACTTACCATTATGCCAGATTGCAAACAATTATAATTATCAAGCTAGAATTGAGATTGCTTCATTCGAGGCTTTATATGGTAGACCGTATCACTCCCCATCGTGTTAGGTTGAACTTGAGAACCAAAAATAATGGGGCCTTATATTGTTGTAGATCGCGTGAAGGTAAGGCAGATTCATTAATGATTTCGAGCTGCTCAAGAAAGCCAAAAGAAGTACGCTAAAAAGTATCGAAGAGATCTCATGTGCGATGATGGAGCCTTATTCTACATTAAGGTTTCCCTTCAAAATGGTCAATAGAGATTTAAGTTGAAAAGTAATATTGCAATGAGTTTCATCGGGACTTTAAAAGTTAAAAATATGGGTCAAGAAAGTCACTTATTAGCTCAAGCTTATATTTTCGATGTCAAAGATTCTTCCATTATTTTTCATATCTCTATGCTTAGGCTAGGCAAGTTGAAGGAAGGCGTACATTCAACAGTGGACTAGAAACACATAGATTTAAGCAAGGATATATCATATGAGGAGCAAATGATCAAGATCCTTGAAGAAAAGGTACAACAATTGAAGAAAAAGGCCATCCCAATAGTGCTTGTCATATAACAGTTCCATATTTACTTTAAACTCACTAAGGAGCAGGAGGCCCATATGCGAGAGCAGTTCCCATGCAATTTTAGGTAAGGTAGATTCCTAACTTGAGTTTAATTTCAAGGACAAAACTCTCATTAGTTGGAAAAATTTCTAAAGACCCAAATCTCTAACCAATATTTTATCCTTAATTTCGATCACTGACCAGCGATGTTTGACCGCGGAAAGATACATACATTGACCTAGGCATGTGGCTGAGGTACATTTTATAACTATGCGGTACTTTCCTAATGTCTTGTATGTGTGTAGATTACTAAATCATACTCTCTATTTGTTTATAGGCATCAAGTCATGAGTGGAGACTCACCTTCGGATACGTGCAAGTGTAGAACTGGGTAGAGAGTTATATGGTAAGCTTACAAATTAATTTTCCATAAATGTATGTGATCAAATAATTTAATTGCTTGGCTTATGATATGAAATTTAGATCTAATCAAAGTGTAAGTCTACGTTATGAAATTAAATAACTAGGGCCTTTGATAAGCGTATAAATGCATCCATGAACATGATCCCATGTTGATTTATATAACATTTCAGTTAGTGAGAAGAAGTTAATGGAGAGTAAATATTAATAAGATCATTTGATATACCTAGACATGAGTATGAGAGTAGATAATGTAAGGATGAGATGTGTTGGCCAAAGAAGCATAAAAACCTACACATAGTATTTTCAACATTTCATGCACCATAAAAGAGAAAAATTAGATGTTATGCTTGTTGTATTTCGGGGCTTCAAGACTCATTTTGATTAAATTCAAGGTTCAACCACAAGCTAGGGGTCAACCACAAGCTTAGGTACCTTATATGCCCTCTTTTCATTTATGCATTTGAAAATAGGTAATGAATCATAATGCTTTTGATAAATAAAAATTAAATTGAAGTCATTTCATGTTAGTTTTAATCAAGTTGATGACCTAATTGATGTCCCACTCTAAATTTTATGTTTTTATGATTTTGGTAAAAATTAGGGTTTCTCTACATGATTTGAAGATCTGAAATTTTGATATAATTAAAGTCATTGCTTTCATTAACTAATTTGATATTCAAATTCTTCACGAAATTCAACTCGATTTACTATATTGGATTTTTTGGGTAGGAAATAAATTTGCTATAAAATTTTAAAGTTCAAGAAGTTTTTAAAACAAAGTGGTAAATATAAAATGTTATTGTTATGAACCAGACTCTATAATTTGTCCATGACTTCCATATATTAATTCCCAATTTTTTCATTGTGGTGGGATTGGAAAGCTTACCCATAATGCTAAAACATTTATATCATGCGTAATTTGAAGATTTAGAGTCCTTCCTATCTAAAAACACTTGGCTAGTTTGATGTTGAATCTTAAATTTCTTGACTTTTCAATTTTGCTAATGCCCTGATGTTTTAAGAATAACTAACACATTTTTTTTCTATTGAACTCATATTTTTATATTATGTTTCTTGGGTATGTTTTAGTTTTTTGTAAAAAAATGTTGATTTTTGGAGATTTGGTCTAAGTAAAATGAGTTTTTCAAGTTTGCTGGTAAGAATTCATAATTGTTTTGAGGGATTGTTATAGTATTTCCATATGTCTCATTTCTTATCGAAATTGCACATAGCTTAAAGTTTGGAAAAGCTAAGACATATCCCTCAAGCTCCTCTTCACATTATGATAATGAAATGAAACATTTTGGTAATTGAAATTGAATCACAAGCTGTTGTACCAAGACTATCTTTATTTTAATAAAGTAAATTTTTTCATATAAACAAATTATGAAGGGTGCAGATTTTTAAAATTCAATTTAAAATCCACTTAAATATCGTAAAACACGTTAAATCTATTTTGTTAGGATGCCTCAAAAGCTTTGAGAGGACTTCGAGGTGTGGAACATGAGTTCAGGATTGTTAGAAGCCGATTTAGGCTAAGACTTTTCATGCATTGAGGTTAGTAAACTTTTAGGGCATTTTCTATATTTCGTTTTTTTATACTATTGAAATTCCGACAATTGGACTGTCACAGGCTTTCAAACTCTTGTGATGGCATGTCGTGCTTATATAATTCCTTCACAATTAGTTTTTTAAATGTTATTCATGACTTGTGATTAGTTATGGATTTTTATTTGTTCTCATTGCCTTGCATTGATGTCTTATGCTAATATCATGTTAAAATAGCTAGTTCTTCTTTATTTATGCCTATTTATGATTGTATGGCATGCTATTGAATTATTAAGCTCCTTATTAAACTAAAACCTTGTTCTGAATCTCAAATCCAAAAAATTCTCTTTTTTGGCTTCGTATCCATAATTCCTTGTTTGACGTAAGTGGGCTTGGGTAACTAGTCCATGAGTTTAGACTAGGGGCAGATTTGATCTGTGACTTTCTCAAAACCCTAGTTAACTTATTTCCACTCATTTTGTCAATTTTTGGACATTTTGGTATATTAACTTACTATTTATGTCTTTTACACAATTTGGTGGTATGTTTAAGTTCAGAGGCTAGACTCCTAGACTTTATATGTGTTATTACACTATTTATCTGTTGCCTTTCTATATATAAATGTGATATATTTCCTAGTTTCCTTTTATAGCTATTTTACTTTACTTCTGCATTTAAGCTAAGACTTTTGCTTAATTATTTGACTTAAAAAAAGTTTTAATTAACATTAAAAATCATTTATAACTAGACATAAAATATTTATCCGAATGCGACTAAAAAGTGGAAAAAAAAACGGCTCACATATATGTTTTTAAGTCCTACGTGGTGGGCTTAATGCTTAATGATGGGATTAGGTGGGCGATGCCTTATTTGACAAGGGCCATCATCACACCATATCCTCTTTCGGTGTAGGAGCTGGATTAGTTATGGGTAAGACTATCAATGTCACTGTGAGTGTAGTTATCATAGTAAGAACCTTAACCCTGGCAACCATAAGCAGTGTGTCTTGACTAGCCGAGGCGATGACTATCTTAATTATAGTGATAGTTGCAGCGAGTGTGGTAGAATCCAGTGTAGCTGCTGCCTGAAATTGTGACATTCATAGAATCTCCTCAAGCTGCATGATATGTAGAATGAATGTATCGTGCTGCATATGATATGAGTCTACTCTAGCTGGGTAGCTCGTTTAACCTCCGTCATCTATAATGCGTAGGATCAACTGTCCATTCACTTAATCTTTAACCTATTCTATTAGGTATATATTTCCTTATAGCATATAAAACTAAGTTAGATATTTTTTGAATGAATGATGTCTATGGAATTTGAAGACAAAATAATCTTACCAAATCACAATCTACCCCACACCCAAGTCAGCACGCATCTCAAGGCATATCCTCACTTACGTCTCGACACCTAAACATCGGTAGGAGTTATATTAGTCTATAAATTTACAATACACTAGGCTAAATTATAACAAAATAACATATCACTTGGGTACATCACGTCGGTTAATGCATGTATCTCAACGCGAGTCCCACGTCACGGGTCACTAATCATGATTAAGGGATTAAACTCAAATTTAGAAATTTAGGTCATGTAAACTCTTCCCAGCTAATAGAGTTTTCTTCCTCGAAATAAGACTTCATTTAAATTTATACCTTCTTGAAAAAGTACAAAAAGCTATATCGCAAATAGCTTTCCCGTTCTCAAATGAGTCCTAAGTCACCTTGGAACTAATACTTGACTAACACCTTCGGGATAGACTTGCCTCTCAAGTGTTGTACCCTTCAATCTAGGTTCTGTATTAGTTGGTCATTATAAGATACATCCTCACTATGGTCAATCCGATTCAAGTCAATCGTCGGTCTCAAACTTGCCTTCGACTTAGCTTGTCGAAGCATAGAAACATGGAAGACTAGATGAGTCCCTGACATTTGCGAAGGTAAGTCGAACTCATAAGCAACCTTCCTAGCTCGTCTCGGTGCTAACTTACCTTTATACCAAATCTTTGAAGACCCTTCGATGGAGAAACCTTTAAATATATAAATGCCCCTTGATATACGCGAGATCGCGGTGACACGTGTCTACATACTTTTTATGCCTCTCCAAGGCCCTTTTATGCATCTGACGAGTTTGTCGTCCCTTCTCTATGTCATTAACAACAATTTTAGGCCTTACCAACTTCCAGTCCTCTAGCTAAGCCCAACATGATGGCAAGCGACATGGTCGCCATATAAATACTCAAATGGCGCCATTTCAATGCTAGCCTAATAATTGTTGATGTATGCAAACTTACACGACGGTAAGCACTCCTCCTAAGATCCATCAAACTCAAGTACACAAGCCCTTAGCATATATTCGAGAACCTTAATTAACCTTTCAGTTTGCCCATCAGTCTGAGGTTGAAAGGTTGTGCTAAACTGTAGGCACGTATTATACATCTCCTTCATACTCCGCTAAATCTTGGATGTATGCATAGCATTTATGTCTAACGTGATTGTCAATGGTACCCCACACGGCCTGATTATCTCCCTCTCGAATAATGTACTCAACTGATCAAATGTGTAATGAGCAACAACTGTTAAGAAATGGGCATATTTCCTCAATCGATCCACATAGATAAAATTGTTATCGACAATCCCCTGACGAAGCCCACAGCTATGTCTTCCCACTTCCATCATGGAATGGGAAGCAAGTGTAATAATCATCTAGGTTTACGATACTCAGCCTTCACCTACTGGCAAATCCTATAATTCTTGATGAACTTTGATACGTCTACCTTCATCCCTGGCTATAAAAATGTCTTCTAATGTCATGGTACATCTTGGTCCTGTATAGGTGAATAGTGAACCGAGATGGTCTAAATCTTGAAGAATCTAATATCTCATATCTGCAACTGATAGTATCCACGATATGCCTCTGAATTTCAGACACTAATTGGTTGTATTCGTCTAGTTAGTATAATCATTACTCTATGATAACTCAATAAACCTCGGGTATGGAATGTCATCTTTCTGAATCTCTAATACTTTTTGTGTATACATTGTCTATAGCCTTATATTTGCATAAATCATCACCCGAGTGTTAGTAGGAATATTTGACTGACTTATCATCATCGCTGCCTTGAGTAATCAATACTCAAGCGTCCTACGACATTTAGTAATCTCGATATCTTTAGTCAATTTCCTACTCATTGCATTTGCAACTAAGTTATCTTTTCCTGGATGATACTCCAAAGAAATGTCGTACTCCTTCGTAAACTCCAACCATTTGTGTTTGTCTCATGTTCAGCTATTTTTATGTGAAGAGATATTACAGACTATGATGATTAGTGTAGAGTCTAAATCTCTCTCTATGTAAATGATGTCTCAATATCCTTAGAGCAAATACCACAGTTGCCAACTCTATATCATGAGTGGGATAGTTCTTTTCATGTATCTTCAGCTGTCTTGATGCATAAGCTACCATGCCTCTATCGTACATCTATACGCAACCAAGACCCATATGAGAAATATCTCTCTATACTAAGAATCTTTGTCGAGCCTCTAGCAATACCAATACTATTATAATAGTCAACAACATTTTTAGCTAACCAAATGTGTTCTCACATTCCTTAGACCAATTAAATCTAATGTCCTTCTAGGTCAATCTGGTAATCAGTGAAACGATCTTCTAGAAATCCTTCACGAACCTACGATAATATCCTGCTAGCCCCAGAAAACTCTTGATCTATATAACTAATGTCGGTGTTGGTCAATCCATAATAGCCTGAATCTTGGTTGGATCTATAACACTACTTGTTATTCAACAACATGACCCAAAAACTTGACCTCTGACAGCAAAAAATGACACTTGCTTAACTTGGCATAGAGCTTATGCTCCCTCAAAGTCTCAACGTCTCCCAAAGATGTTGTTGTGATCCTCTTAAGTCCTCGAGTACATCCTTATATCTTCGATGAAAACTATCACAAAGCGGTAAATAAATAATCTCATTACCCGATGCATCAAATCCATAAACATAGCATAAGCATTGGTCAAACCAAATGTCATGAGTGTAAACTAACGGTGTATGTATCTCATGCTGAACTCTATCTTGGACCTATCCTCATCCCTGATCTTAAGCTTATGATACCTTGATCTCACATTTATCTTAAATAAAAAAATGTGCTTCTCTCAGTTGATCAAACAAAATATCAATTCATGTTAAAGGATACTTGTTTGTGACTGTGATCTTGTTTAATTGCCTATAGTCAATACACAACCTCAAAGTGTTGTCCTTCTTCTTCATAAATAAGATAGGTGCTCCCCATGGCGACATAAAAAGTGTGATGAATCCCTTATTTCCCTAATCCTTTAGTTAAAGCCTCAACACCTCAAACTCTCTCATAGCCATGTTGTGCAAAGGTATATAAATAGGTTTAGTGTTTGGTACTAACTTAATAATGAAGTTTATCTCTTAGTGATGGTAAACAGGGTAAATCTTCTAGAAATATGTCTGCAATCTCGCACATAACCAAAATCTACTCAAGTTTAGGTCTTGACTATCTATTACTATATATATAATGATACCAGAGTCTCCATCTCTCCACTAGTCGCAAGTCGACCTCTAGTGCCCTAGGCTCTCGATGTACTATCACTATATGTGAACATTGGATGTTTGGGATCTCAAATATCATTGTCTTGCTAAAACAGTAGATATAAGCATGATACACCGCTAGCCAATCCATCCTTAATAACATGTTAAAGTTTAAAAACTTGAGAACCCCGAAGCCTACTTGTAAGTCTACCCCGCCTATCTCCACTGAAAATTTCTTAACAAGATAATGGTAAACCCAATCTCCAACTGTGGTACTTAAAATCAAATATATGTTAACTCTAACATGTGTTAACTCTAAAATGTTTATCATGCGGTCGTAAATGAAAGATATTGTATAACTCAAATAAAACAAAACATACAAATCTATACCAAAAATGGAAACCGTGCCCTCAATATGTTTTCAAGTAGCCTCTGCATCTGGTTAAGGTACTATATTTACTCCCTCGTGACTTTGTTGTGGAAATACTACAACTGGCTGTGGACAATGTCTCACTATATGTCCTACCTAACCACCTTATAGCAAGTGATCGGCTTGCGCTGACCCACAGCTTGATCTTAGGCCTATCCATGTGATTGTCTCTATCGGGAACCATTTCGGTCTCTACCCCTACATCTCCCTCGGCTTCTACCACAATCTTTACTCGACGTGGCATAGGTGGTCTGGAAGAGCTAGTAAAGTAGGAGCTCGTAGTATGTCAACCAACTATACTCTACTATGGAGTCGGGTATGATGCGAGGGTACAACTATTACAATTGCCCCTTATCCTTGAGAACCTCTCTTCCATCTCCTCTATACTTAACCCTTTGTCTACTCCTCTTAAACTCTTCAGCCTGATATGCTGACAATGCTAGTCCTAACAGTGACCTATCAACAACTCTACCCAAGTAGTAGGTCTCATGAGAAAGTGAATTCTCTTAAATCTCACCCCAATTCCATACACCAAAACTGACTACATAAAATCCTATATCTAGCCTCAATCCATCTCTAAAAAGATATACATCCTCATATTCATCTCTTACTGAATCCCCAACAAACTATCTTAAATAGCCATATCAATCTCTATAGCGCATCACCAACTCATTAGCTTCTTGTCTTAGATTCATGAATTCCTTCCTCAACCTTTTTATCACTATAGGTTGGAAGTACTACTAATAGAACTTCTTCTTGAATGGATCTTAAAACTCAAAATCACCATCAAAAGCTATCGTCGCTCACCACCAAATATTTGCACATCTCTATAGCATATATGACGAAACCTCAACTTAAAGTTTATCCTCTATCCTCAAGATTCTAGAAACTTTTCCTGAGACAAGACCCGCTTCTCAATCTTCTTAAAGTTTCTTTGAATGTTAAGATAAACTGGCTTCAGTCTGATGAACTCCTTCACCAAATCAACCTTGACTATCAAGCTAGAAGATGTAAAAGTGAAAGACAGTGTATAAATTATTTATGTGGCTAGTGCTGTCAGTATTGATACAATCTGTACTACCAAAGCAGCTGGTGTAGTAGTAGGAAGCTTTGGTCCCACTAATGTGGAAGTAGTAGTAGTAGTAATAGCTTGATAGCGATACTTGATAGCTTGATGTGATAAAGAGCGAGCGCATGAGCAGATAGTAGGAGTAGTAGTAGTAGTAGTAGTAGTAGTAGTAGTAGTAGTAGTAGTAGTAGTAGTAGTAGTAGTAGTAGTAGTAGTAGTAGTAGTAGTAGTAGTAGTAGTAGTAAGGGCTGATGTTTGTGGAGGTAAAGCAAAATGTGATGCAATCATGGCAATGAAACCTGTTAAATAATGTCCATGAGCAGCTACTCGGTCAAATAGCCTTTAAAAATCATTAGCAGATGGAATATGACACGACTTAGCACCTATATCTGCACTATCAGGTGAATCAGCCATCGACATATCTAAGTTGATAACAAACATGAATCACCTATTACATGATTAACGCAAATAAATACATATAGAAACTGACATGAACATATAAGAAATCCCAATCTCATTATCACTCAATTCCCAACTAATAGTTTGACGGTAAGGATCATCTAGTTTCAACATCTAAAGTTTTTGTTTTATATAAGTTTATGTATAGCCTATTGAGAAATGTTGACTTCTAATATAAACTATAACATTGATATCATATTATGAAATAAACCATATTTCATTATCTAGGCTTTAAAAACTTAGGCTCTGATACAAACTATGACATTGGCATCATATTGTAGAATAACTAAATTCCACTACCTAGCTCTATAAACTTAGGCTCTGATACCAATTGTGAGGAACCCTTCTCAAATTAGGGCACCACCCAGCTTAATCCCGTCAGTAAGCCATAATCTTGCCATTTAGGTCTTAACAATGAATTGTTTAGGCTATTTTAAACCATTTAATTACAAGTCAATTTTTTAAATAAGTATTTTCATATCTTATGTTAATTAATAAATCAGAGTTATTCAGTATAAAAACTTCATGATTATTCAATAGAAGTCTTAACAATTTACCAAAAGTTCTTAACGTACTACCTAAGAATAGTGGAAAACTAGGAAATAAAGATCACATGCTTATATATATAACAAAACAGTGATAATATGTTAAAACGTATATGGGAAAGGTAATATCTCTCATCCCATATATACAACACTAATAGTATATAAAGACATACTTAAAAGTCATAAATCAAACAAAGAACCTACATTAGCAAAGGTAGCAGTACTCCACTAGCTAAGAAGTAGTCGCCAATCTTCTCCTTGCCTGGTCTGCTACTCGACAGATCTATACCCATCATCATAAATATGACGGTGAGTACTGGAAAGTAGAAAGTAAAACAAATTGACATTTAACATCTTTAACATCTCTAACATCTTTGTAAACTTAACTAATTGTGGATACCTATCCACCGCAACAGTGCAAAAAACTTGATCTCAAAACTACAAGTATAATGGTTCAATTGTAGTAATAATGTGATCAACAATAAATGATTATGGATATCATCCTCTAGCAAAGGTTTACATGACACGGTTCACTTAGTCAATTTCACTTTATCGTTAAGAAAGTCTCTTTTTAATTAATTTAAGAAAACTACTTTATTTGATAAAAAATGTAAATTAACTTGTACTATTATATTGAGAAGACTTTTAGTTTACAACTTTACCTAGATAATGAATTACTATGCTCTCATATCTCACTTCCTTCATCTTTATTATACGTGAGCAATGCTCAATTAGAATAGATAGATTTCCTTTATATTTACTTCAACCTTTGTCGTTGTGGAAAAGATCATAATGGAAAAACTAGAACTCCACCAATCTATATGAATAACATAAGTGTCACATAGCATTAAGTTCCAAATCTTTAGACTCATAACAACATAACTTTACTATATGTGCCTACTTAATGAATGACTATCTATCAATGTTATTAATCTTAGGGTTTTATTGTTCATATCTAGATTAAAAGCTCTAATAGCCATAGTAACTCCTACAACATCTAATTAATAAACTCGTGATCAAGATTTTCATAGCATTGCATATATAATCAATACAAATTCTAACCATTGCATTTTTAATCATTATAATCCATTTTTACTTCTTTTGGCATTGTATTCCTACAATATGGTCCATTATTCCCTAAAATAAATAAACTATTCACTAATCATTCAAATCAACAAACAAATCATAGTATTCATCGCAACTAAAGATTAAATCAAATGACTTTAATTAAATCAAATAAAAATACTAAATAACCTCAAGTGCAATCTTCAATGTCTTCCCTTTAAAATTATTCTTAACACTCCAAAATAATGTAAACTATGATATTCTATGGTGGTCTATTAAAATTGGTGATAATGTGTGTGTTTACCACGTTCTAATACCTATTTATACCCTAAGACTCATAAAAATCCAATTGAAATCCTAATGAACAATTCAAAATGAACTAGAGCACCAAAACATTCTATTTTTTCCCGATGCTATCTCTAAGTGATCCATGCCATTTATTTAAATCCATAGATGTTGTAACATCGACCTTGATGTATGTAATTTGTCCTCACAGTAACCTCAGTGGCCTATTTGTACTGACTCGGTGCTATGTGTGTTACCATACAACACCGCAACTGCATCACCTGTAATGTTTCTCTTCCTTGGTCTCCAAACCTTCTATACGCTTTGCCCATGCCTTGCACTCTCTTCCCACGAAGTCACTGGTGTATGCCACGACTTCAAGTATACTTTAGTGATTTTTCTCCTTATTTCATCATGAAATCACTCCTTTGTCTCTTTTATTCCTTGGTTAACCTAAAAAACATAAATGCCATTAATTAGAGCTCATTTTTTGATATTTAGTCCAATTATACAACTAAGTTAGTCTTATATATAAGTCTAAACAAACACTTATCAAGCCTATTCCTTATATCGGAGGAAGTGCACTTGTTTCATAAGTTTTCAGGAGCCGAGTTGGTGGAGCGCATTCCAACCTTAGAAAATAACAACTATGTGATGTGTTTCGATTGGAATTTCTAGAGGTCCTAGGGACTGACTTAGGGATTCTAAATATAGAGTATTATAACTATGTTAACAAAAAAAGGTTTATGATAGATTCTAAAACATTGGGAAAGCTTGAGTGACTCGGAAACCTATGAAATTTTGAAAGGGAACTTAAACTGAAGTAAGTACGGATTCTTTTATTTATCTATGTTGTCTGGTTATGTTAGTATATGTAGTTCATATAATTTTTGGACTGAATGGGGGATATGTACACTGTGATGTGCGTATTAAAGGGAAAATAGTGACAAATGTGATTGGTGAAAGTAAATCCTAGAATTGAGAATAGGTTATATAGGATATGGGTTTGATTCCCAACCTATATGGTAAATCCTATTTAGTTAATAAGGTTGCATGGATTAAATATTAAGTGGAGAGTTTAAGATAGAACCATTGAACATTAATAGATTGGCTAGGCACCACATTGACCAATGTGTTGGTTTAGCAATTGCATTAATCGTGTCATTGGGTAATCAACCCTAAGTTTTCAAATAAAATGGAAATAACATTGTAATAGTCATTGATAATTTGACCTGCATCCATTACTTATTAGATTATATGCTTTTTATAATCATGTTTGTTATTTTTGGTGGATATTTATATTGAATATTACTCTTGATTATTAAATGGGATGTTCATGGGTTTATGAATCCTTAATAACTAGGCAAGTTGGAGCGTTTCCCCTAAATTTAACATTTCAGGTTCTCGGCCTAGCTTTTTAATGAAAAGAAGTGAGAAGATTTAAGAGATTTACTATCTTCTCTACGATGTAATGAGCCTTCTTGTAAATATATATATACATTTTTTGAGTTATTTTATTGTAAATAAAAAGGTTAAGATGTTTTATAATCGAGTTTTGGGTTTTAATAAACTTCGTATTTATGTATATCATTTTGATTATTGAAAAAGTTATAATGTTCCCCTGTGTATATTTTGAATTCTTAATTTGATATCTATCAAGTATAAAAGGAGATGCTTCTAGCTCTATTTAAGTCTAACAGGTTTACCGAGGCTTAATTAGGGTTTTAGGCCAAGTATCACCCTAATAAGTATATGGGAAGCTACAACTTAGTATCACAGCCTACTTCATAGTTTAAGGTTATTAGCACAAATTTAGTTTGGTATTAGAGCCTAGTTCTGGGAATAAGCTTATTAGTTAGAAATAAGGAATACCTTGAATATAATTTGGCATCGAAGCTCAAACATATTATCTCTAATATACCATAGAATTGGAACCTAAGTTTGCTAACTCTAAGAGTTGTCTCGAGTTATGAATGAGCCGAGAGTATGATAAATGATTTTCATCGTGGTTTTGGGAGGAAACATGAAAAATGAAAATATTATAATACCTTATTTATTGCGCTTATTGCTATCTATTGTGTAGATATGATTTCCTTGTTTTCTGTAAATGTTATCATTATAGTCTTATCTTTCATTTAAATTGAGAACCTAATGGCAAATCTAGAAAACTTTCGCAGAGGTCGAGTGCTCAAGTAACCAGAAACTAAGTATCAATGGAAATCTAGAAGGTAGTACCAAATGAGACTTCTAATGGATGGAATCTTAGGCAAACTTAATAGCAGGACTGATGCCTTAGATAGGACCACCAATACAGCAATCGAAGGCCCAACTTGCAACCAATCTCGAAGTTAGCATAGCTGAGGAAGGAGCAAAGACAGTAGTAGTTTATGCTCCACCCATTTTAGCACATATTTAAGTGCCAAAGATAGCTACTACAATGCCTGTTAATTAAAGAAAGGCTGCATTTCTTAAAACTCGCAAGGAGTTTATGTAATATGACATTGTGAGGTCTAACGACACTATGGAGGAAGGGGTAGCTGAGCTAGATATTGGAAATGGAGTAATAATTTGTTGTGTTAGATATAAAGGGTTTGGTTTAAGATGAAACATGTCACTTTCTTATTGATAGAATCTGCTAAGAATTGGTGGAATTCCACACAGAGGGAAAAATTTAACAAATTTACCAAAGTTCAAGATCGTATTTTACATGCAAAATTACCAAATCAGTTAGGAACAGTAAGAAGATTGAATTTATCTAGTTGAAAAATGGAGCCATGTCTCTATTGGAATATTAGTAGACATTTACTACGTTGAGCGAGTTTTCTTTTTAAATGGTGGTGTCAAAAGATAACAATGATATATATATCTATATATATATTTCTCAACGGATTCAATTATAACATTCATGTTGTTGTTTCCTCTATCCTTACACTAGTTATGCTTTTATCATTGAGAGTGTGATGGAGGTAGAGTAGACATATTAGTCAAAGTCTTCGGAGTAGTATATATGCTATAATTACTACCATAATTCCCTGAGAGTTAGATAACCTAGGAATTCATTTATTATTATCGGTTGAGGAGACAAAGAAATGTAGTTAGAGTAGCTAAAAAGAGTGGATCTGTAGGGATGACATTTGTTAATTCAATAGTTCCACCTATTTCTTAGGCTTAGGTAGCTAAACAACCTTTGCCACCACCTCATTTTGGAGGTAAGGGCAAGAGTAGGACATAGTCATCAAAGAAGCTAAGCAGATCTAGGTAGTTTCCATAAGCTACTAAATTTTCACAGAGGGCCTAAATGATATGTTATCGGTGTAGGCAAGCATGGCATATTTAGCGAGACTGTTCTATGCCACCAATAGCATAAGTAGGCATTAAAGCACAGCCGGCACGAAGATAGACTTATGTATTGATTGAGACATCCTCGAGGCTACGAGGAGGGTTGTGAAAAGTATTTAAAACATTTATGGTTGAGATATGGATGTAATGATTAATGTTGCTCCCACAGTTTCTTTTAATATTGGTTTAATGGTAGATGATTAGAAATTAAAACCTATTAGAGCCAGTACATTACTGATTTTAAGCAAAGCAATGAGTGAGATGGTTTATCCTAACTTAATATATAAAGGTTGCGTAGTCAAATTGGAGAGAATGGACTTTCAATTGATGTGAGGGTAATGGAGATTCTAGTGTATGACGTACTACTAAAGATGGATTGGTCAAAAGCATTCCATGCTTGTATTAACTATTTTTGTTAGAGGATAACCTGTCAGATTCTTAACCTTTCTGAAATCATAGTCTACAAGGTCTACAATCTTTCACAACTTGCAACTCATGGATAGGAAGCTAGTGTTTGAGATTTAGAGGTGATGGCCAAGGTTATTACATATAAAGAACCTAGTCATGAACTTAATGTTAGTTAGATACCTGTAGTTTTTGAATTTTTGGAAGTTTTTCCATCTGACTTGCATAGACTTCCACTATCACGTGTCATCGACTTTATCATTGATCTTATTCCTAGTACTGAACGTATATCTATTCCACCATACCGTATGGCACCAAAGAAATTGAGAGAGTTACATACTCATCTTGAAGAATTGTTACCTAAAGGATTTAACCATCCTAGTATGTCATCGAGGGGAGCACCGATTCATTTTGTAAAGATGAAGGATGGAGCCTTACATATATGCATTGAATATAGACAACGTAATTGAGTGGCTATTAAGAACAAATACCTATTGCCCAGGATTAATGACTTGTTTGATCCGTTGAAGGATGCCAAATAGTTCTCGAAGATTGACTTGAGGTCAAGTTATCATCATTTAAGGATTCGGGATACTGATATCTCGTAAATCATTTTCAATACTTGATATGCACACTTCAAGTTCACAGTGATGCTATATGGGCTCACAAATGTTCATGTTATGTTCATGGGATTAATGTATAAGGTATTTAAACCCTATCTGGAACAGTTTATCATCTTGTTTATCCATGAAATTTTGATCTATTCAAACACTCGGGAAGAGCATTTACCCTACCTCAAAGTCACATTGTAGACTCCCAAGGATAATCAGAAGTATGCGAAGTTTAGTAATTACGAACTCTGGACTTTAGAGGTCAAATTTCTTGGACATAAGGTTAAAGGTGAGGGTATATTGGTTGACCTTATGAAAGTTGAGGTAAACCAAGATTGGCGTACTCCTACCATAGTGTCAGAGGTTTTGAGTTTCTTGGGGTTAGCATGTTATTTTAGGAGATTTGTTAATGGTTTCTCTCATATCGCTATGCTAATTGACTTTGCTAACACATAAAAATGTTGAATTTTTTTGGACCAGTGAGTGCAAAGTTGCCTTCAAGGATTCGAGGAGTAGTTTACCGACTACAACGCCTATTTTTACATTACCTAAATTGGGGAAAGATTTGTTGATTTATATTGATGCTTCTAATTCAGGCTTAGGCTGTGTGATGATGCACAAATATAAGGTTGTAGCTTATGCTAGAAGGAAATTCAAGATTCTTTAAATAAATTATTAAGTTCATTATATTAAGGTAGTAGCATTGTGTTTGGCATGAAATTTGGAGGCACTATTTGCACGGTGAGAAATTTGTAGTATTTACAGATCGTAAGAGTTTGAAATACTTATTTACTTAGAGTGAATTGAATATGATGCAGTATAGATGGCTTGAGTTCTTTAAAGATTACAATTTCACTATGGATTACCATTCAAGCAAGGTAAATGTGGTTATTAATGCCTTAAGTAAGAGTAGAACAAGCAGAGAAATTATAGCTACTATTAGAGCTTCTCAGTTTAGACTTTTTGAAGAAGAATTTGTGATGATGATTTGGGAAAGTCCAGTAGGCACTTCTTCAATTGAGAGAAATAGTTCCAAAATAACGAATTTATTCTTATAAGCTCAGATTCAGGCTGAACCAGAGATGATTCAACAGGTGATTAATTGTCAAAAAGGTGATCAAGATTATGTAGCGTGTCTAAGGTTAGCCGCTAGTATGGATCATCCTGATTGGTCAGCTTCTGGGATAATGCTTTATGATCCAGAGATAGATTATGGTTTCCAGATCGGGATCAATTGAGGAAGGAGGTGTTTTAGGAGTCTCACATATCTTTTTACTTTATTCACATGGGTAACATTTAGATGTATTGCCATATTATTTGTACTTATTGGTGGCCTGGGATGAGGACTAATATTGTTAAGTTCATAAATGGATGTTAGATTTGTCAGCAAGTTAAGGCTGAACATAAAAAACCTAGAGGGTTATCGCATTCATTAGCAATTCATGAGTGGAAATGGAAACATAAATCAATCGATTTTGTTTTTGGTCTACATCTGAGTCGCCTTAAGCAATATGTTGTATGGGTTGTAGTTGACAGTTTGATAAAGTTTATGCATTTCTTGCTAGTTTCCATGCAAGGTCTTCTTTACAAATTATGTGAGGTGTACATATGTAAAGTGTTGAGATTTAATGGAGTTTGAGTGTCGATTACTTCTGATAGAGATTCAAGATTCACATCCACAATGTTGAGTGAATTGTAGAGAAAACTTGGAAATGTTATTAACCTGAGTATTACATACCATATGCAGACTAATAGGTAGAAATACATTCCTCTATATAAGATCTCTTATAATTAAAACTATGATGCTAGCATTGGAATGGCTCCTTTTGAAGGTCTGTATGGTTGGCCTTCTTGTTCTCCTGCTTATTGGGCAGAGGTTGGAGATATAGTTATGTTGTGGCCAAAATTAATTGAAGACTACATAGAGGGGATTCAGTAGATTCTCTAGTATTTGACTACGACACAGCTAAAACAAAAGAGATATGTCTATAAACATAATAGGCTTTTGAACTTTTCAAAGAATGATTACGTTTCGTTGAACGTTTCACCTATTAAAGGGATATACATGTTTTGATTACAGGGTGAGATAGCTCAAAGTTTTATTATGTTGTTCAAACTAAAAGAAAAAGTTGGTCCCATTGCTTACAAGTTATAGCTACCTCCTTAACTGCCTAAAGTTCATAATGTCTTCTACGTGTTTATGCTTCATAAAAATGAGACTCAGTTCACTCAAAGGATTGAATGGAATGAATTTGATCTTTAAGAAGACTTATCTTACCATGAACAACCAATTCAAATTCTTGATCATAAGATTCAGAGGTTGAAAACCAAAGAAATTCCTTTCGTTAAGGTGAAATGACAATTTCATGAAGAAGAGGAGCTAAGTTAGGCTTATGGTTAATTTCGTATACCTAAATTAGAATGTGCATAGGTTTGCGTGATGATTTATATTTGTACGATATGTTTGGGTGGATTTATGGGTTGTAGTTTAAAGGGAAATTTATATATAAGCCTATAATTGAAAAATAAATAATTTATAATAAATTAGAGGTACACTATATATGACGATGGGTTCATGATATTAATATGCACACTTGAAAATACTCATAGGCTTGTCTAGAGAATCTATTAATGTGAAAATACACAAAGTATACATATATTTATATATAATTGATATTTAAATACATATAATTAAAACTATAAGTTTTATTTTAATTATATGGACCATTGGATCACCTCGAGATGATCGTAAGTGGTTATGGTATTAACGTGTGAGCACTTTAGGATGTGTCACTTTAACACATTATTCACTTGATAAGCCTCGAGATAACTCGATGCGTATCTCAAGAAATATTCATATATAAAAATCAAAATGTTATAAGCTTATCCTCACTATTTCCCTGATCGATAGAGGAGTGAGAGAAAGATCAAGTAGCTAAGGGTTTAATTTCTTAGAGTGAATTAATAGAGTAATTTGGTTGATTTTATGAGATTAAAACACAACTAAACCAGGACTCATCACTTTGGTCAGTTAGTTTTAGTGTTTTTGAGTTGAATTCAATGGTAGATGATGAGTTCTTTATTTTTGTTGTTATTGATCATTAAAAATGGCTTTATACATCGCAAGAGGTCTTCACTTATGTGTTTGGGGAGTGTTTTATGTTGTTGTGATTTAGAAATGGAATAGTGGTTGTTGCCATGTTCATTATTGTCACAGTTAAGGATGTCGTGTGCTCCCACATATACGTTGTAAGGAGCTCATTTTGTTGAGCACGCCCCCCCAAGTAAGGGGCGCACTCCAACCTCGAAAAACGTAAATTATGTTATGTTTTGATTATAATTTTGTGAGGTTTTAAGGACAAACTTAAGGGTTTAAAATATAACTTGCATCCATTATTTATCGGATTATATGCTTTTCATAATCCTGTCATTTATATTTAGTGTGTATTGTTATTTTATGTTACTTTTGATTATTATATAGAATATTGATGGTTTTATAAATCTTTACTTAGTGAGAAAGTTGGAGCGCTCAACATAAATTTAGTATTTCGGGTTCTCGGCCTAGCGCTTCACTGAAGAATAAAGAGAAGATTTAGGAGTTTTACTATCTTCTCTATGATGTAATAAGCCATCATATATATATATATATATATTTACACACATACTGTTTAACTTATTTTATTGTAATAAATAGGGTTGGGAGGTTTTATAATCAAGTTTTCAATTTTAATAAACACCTTATTAATTTATATTATTTGATTATCATAAAAGTTTTAATTTTTTGTTGCATATATTTTGAATTCATAATTCAATATCGATATACATTTTGAGTTTATTAGGAAGAGAAGGAGAGGCTTGTGGCTCTATTAAAGTCTAATAGTGTTATTGGGGCTTAATTAGGGTTTCATGCCAAGAATCGCCTTAATTGAAATAGAGGATGCTAAAACCAAAGTTTATTAGATAGGTGTTGTTATTGCAAGATTTTGGTTTGGAAATCATAGGACTTTAAACAAAGCGCTACTCAGAGGTAGCCATTAATATTAGTTTTAAAATTTCTATTATTTATTTTCTTTTGATAGAGCAATCGAAACGTTTTCATAGTTTCCTAATTTTAAAAGTTTTGTGCTAAATGTGTAGGAAAAACTGTTTGTCATGTGACTTTTCCTCGAAATGGAGAAGTAGTCTCTACTTGAGGAGCATACTTACACGATAATCAGGGAGATGAGGGACACTTAAATATTTATTATTTTTTATTCGAGATATTTTGACAATTTAGTAGTTAATTAAATTTTGGGTTTATGCATTATTATATTTAGTATTATGATGCATTTATCAAAAATTTATAATAGATGTTTGTGTGTTTAATGTTTTTATGTTTCAGGTGTATTTTTAAATCTTGAGGACAAGGTTTGTTTAAGTTTGAGGGGCATCAACACAATGGGAAGTGGTAAGAAAGGATAAATTAAGGATAAACAATACAGGTGTGATATTAAGATTTCATTTTTGAAGATGTTAAAGAGGAAAGAATGGTAGTGTATTTTATTTAATTCTTTTTCATTTACTTATTATTGAGATGCGTAGAGTTAGTATAAATTAGGTTATATAGTACTATACTAATGATTGAATAATTCATTTGCAAAGTTCATGCCTTTAATTGAGGATGAGTAAGAATACAAGTATCTAATTAATATGAAACTCGATAAAATATTATAATTTTTGGAAAAAAAACATAAGAATTATAGCTAAAAATGGTAAAATATCATTATTAGAAACATAGATTTAGTGAAGAGCATTGACTTGAAACAAAAGCAAGATGAATATCAAAACCCTTCTTGTGGAAAAAAGTTAGATCTCTAAAGAATTATATAATTCTTACTTTGACTATAATGTAAATAAATAGTTAGTACTAAAAAAGGAATAGATAGGCATGGTGGTTAATAGAAAGTTAGAAATAAAAATTGCTTATTAAAGTGAAAGTGAGAAGAGCTAATAAGAGTTTTAAATAATAAAAATTAGAGTCCTACAAGTTCTATAGGAAAAAGATCAAAGAACTTTGCAGTTGGAAAAAATGAGAAAAACTAGAATCCAAAGGAAAAGGAGCGGGGACCATACAATTAAATATATATATATATATATATATATATGAGGAGAAAAGAAAAGAGATATATATAAAGAAACAAAGGAAGAAGTCATATTAAATCTCTTCAAATGAAAATTTTTTGCCAGAGTACAAGTAACTTAGTTGAGCTACGTTTTCCTTCCAACTATATGAAGTCCAAAGGACTCTTGAAGTAATAAAATTTACAAAAAATAGTATAATCTACACTTATTTGAGAATTATTGAGCTAAATGTGAAATCATGAGATTGTACACTTGTTATTTTAGTGTTGAGGTGAAGTAAACTTGTTAGTAGTGAATGTTTTGGTTATGAACTACTTTTGAGTTTGAAAAGTGAATTATGTGTTGTTAAATTTAAATGGTTTGAAAGTATTAATTTTCGTAAAAAAAAAAATCTTCAGTTGATTATAAACTTAAACTTATTTGAATAAAAGGATACTCCATGAACTACGTGAAATGTATAAGTACTAAAAGTAGTAGTATGCATACTTTGTAGATTAAACTTTTGCTCAGGACTTGCAAAATCATAAGTTTGGGGCTATTTGATAAGTTCTTCATTAGACTTTCATATATGACTAGTTTAGTTATATAATTGGCGTAAATATCATGGAATAAGATCTAATCGATGGTATTTATGTCTTTTAAGGTCTACAAGACATAAAAGAGACAAAGAAATGATTTTATGATGAAATAAGGATAAAAAGTACAAAACTGCGCTTGATGTCGTGGCATATACACTTGATGCCATAGGAAGTGAACACAAGGCATGGAGAACGCGTGGAGATCAAAGGAAGAGATGTAGTAGAGGTGACGTAATGGCGGCATTGTTGGTTAAGACAAATGACATCGGGCAAGTGTATAGAGGGTTGATTCTAATGTGAAGAGAATATACACATAAGGTTGACACTGTGGTGACGTTGTGACTTTACACACTGTGGTGATGCTGTGACTTTACACAATGAGTGTGGATCACTTAGAGAAAGCATAAGGATAAAATAATAGAAATTTTTTGAATTTTAGTACATTTGGAATTGTTAATTTTAGAAATATTCGGAGTATAAAAAGGTATTTTTATGTGGTAAACTCAACATAATAGACCCATTATCATAGTTTGCAAACTAATAAAATTAGCATAGTTTTGAATATTGATAGAAGTTTTGAAGGAAAAAACATTGAGAACTTATATGTTGCAATTCAATCATTTTTTCACTGATTTAGTTAAGGGTAATATTTAGTTTAATCACTAATCATAATGATGTTTATGATTTGTAAGATGTTGATTTCAATGATGAGTGAGTAGTTTATTTATTTTAGGGATCTATGGATTTTATTGTATGAATACTATGCAAAAAAAGAAATATGAATGATTTATAATGTCTTGAAGTGCAATGGTTAGATTTTTTATTTTATCTGTACTGTTATGAACATCATGATCACATGTTTATTGGTTTTGGGTTTTAGGAGTTATCATGGTCATTAGAGCTTTTAAGCTTACTATGAACAATAGAACCGTGAAATATATAACATCGATAAATAGTTGTTGATTAGGGAGACATGGATAGTAAACTTAAAAGGTTATGAGTCTAAAGATTTGGAATGTAATGCTACGTGAGACTTACGCTATTCACACTGATAGGTGGAGTTTTAATGTGCACATTATGATCTTTTTACCACGGTAGTAGGTTGAAGTGAATAATAAGGAAATCTATATATTCTATTTTCACATTGCACACACATAATAAAAATGAAGGAAATATGAGATACGAAGCATAGCAATTCATTACCTAAGTGAAATTGTGAACTAAGAGTTTTTTTCAATATAAGAACACAAGTAAATTTACATTGTTTTACAGAATATAGTAGTTTAGTTTAAATAAATTAAAAAAAACGTTCTGAATAATTGAGTGGACTTAACTAAGTGGCGTGTGTCCAAATACATTTGTCCTAAAGGAATGATATCCATAGTCAATCTTTTTTGCTCACATTATTACTACAATTGGACTATTATACTTCCAGTTATGATCAATAGCGTGTTGCTATTGATTCAAAGTGGCACATCCTTGGCCACTCCTATTTGTTGAATTTAAGTTTCATCTAGTAAAGAGAATAGTTCAAAAGCAAGTGAATTCAACTCCAATTGAGTGTAGTGAAAGATATATATGGGCATGAGATTTACATTAGAACTATTATCACATTGAGCTCCTATGTACCAAGCCCATTTGTCATTGATGGGTAAGTGTATATCTTCAGGATCATTAATCTTTAAAGGGCTTAAATTCGGGTTCTTTTTTTTTAGTATTGTATTTGGATCTAGTTACTTCGGGCTTGTTAGTGTTTTTCCATTCTTTGGTTGCTTTACTCTCTATTCTTGGGTTTTTTTCTTTTCTTTGAAAGTTTTTTAGTTGATTCTTTTTTTTGGAATCTCTTTATCACTTTCCATTGGTAATGCATTAATTCCATAAATCTCAACAATAAAAGGTATCATAATAGTTTAAATCTAAAAATTCAGTATTATCAATTTCGTTATCAAATAATTCATCATATTCTTCATAAGAATCATAGTTTTATTCATAGTTAATTTTGAATTTTAAAATATTATCTTCAAACTCAATAGACAATGTTCTTTCAAAAATATTTAACTTAGTTCTAACTTTCTTAAGAAAATGTGTACCTAATAATATAGGTAAAGGAATGGATGATATTTAATCTCCCATTTCCACGACACAAAAGTTAGCTAAAAATACTAAGTCATGTACTTGTAATAAGATGTCTGATAATAATCGGTAAAGTTTAATTAGATTATTGTTTGCTAAGTAAGATTAATAAGTATATTAGTTAATGAACCTTTTTTCAATGATTCATAAAGTTTAAGCAACATAACATTAATTGATGCTCTAAGATCACACATAAAAAATTCAATAAAAATATTTTCTCTCGTGATGTGTCGGAAAATTTCTCACACATTCTCTTTAAGGATGATATCTTTTGACTTAAATTTCGATTTTACTCTTCAAAGATTTTGTTCTTTATATTCATAAAATTCTTTATTAACTTCATCATGATTTGATCACATTAAATCTTTATTAATTTTTTATTTCTTAAGTGATTCATACATGTCTCCTTTAGTTTCTTCCTTTCTAGCATTTGCTAGTCATTGTGGAAAGCTAGAACTAGAATGCCTATCTTCCATTGATTCATAAATATTGTTTACTTTGTCTTAGTTAACTAATTAAGAATTTTCTAGAGATTTTTCATAGGCTTCAACTATGGTTAAATAACATGAGTATAGTATTTTGGGAAATGTGTGTATTTCAATTGTTCAGCCATCTATGCAGTAGCGGAAATAATATTTGCCAACATTTATTCTTCTTGCTCTATTGTCCTATGTACTTTGTTTTTTCTTTCCCTTTTTTTCTGTCTGTTCTTGCATTTGAATTTCTCTTTCATTTTTTATAAAATAAAGCGTTAACTTGTGCTAAATTAGTAGTGTTTATAGGTTGAGTAGATACCTTAGTTTGATTACATAAATGATTTGAAAGACATTTAATTTAATGGATTTTTTAGCTCGTTCATAGACGTATCATTTTTAATTTAATTTTGAGAAACTTGCGTAAGGATTTGATGACTTTGGGTCGTAAAATTATGTAATATTTTTTGTAAATTTGGTTTCGTAGGTTGAATAGTTTGTTAAGGTAGTTGCATTGGCGTAGTTTGTGTATGTGTTCTCAGTCTATAAGCAGTAAAATTTAGAATTTGTAAACCATATCTAAGATTTTTATTTTTTTCCAAGCTAATAATTGTTATTATTATATTTATTTCTAGGAGGACCGAATATTGGTTAGTAACTGCGTTAACTTCTTTAATGTTATGTTCTTGTAAATTAGGGCACAAATCCATTGGATGTGTAACTTCATTACAAATCCACATGATGGTTTCATTTTAGTTGATCTATCTTTTGGTAGCAGTTTAACCATCATAGATAATTCATCAATTTTTTTGTCAAATCTATTACTTGTTTTATTGTTAACTTCATAAACTTTCTTTCTTGAATATTGTTCTTTTCATGATATTGTTTAGATTGTTTGGCCTTCTTATTAATAGCACATTTTGCTAAAGTAAGTGTAACATCGAATAATGATCCACCACACACGGTATATAATAGTCTTTGTCCAAAATGATTTAGTACTTTATAGAAGTATTATAATAAAGCTCTTTAAATGTATCCATGATACGGAAAAGATGAAATTATTGTTTGAAATATATCCAAAAATTCATTAAAGTTTTTATCATCTTTCATTTTCACGACTAACTTTTCTTGCATGCATATATTGATATCGGAAAGCTTTTTATATTCAAGCCCATGTTTCTATCAAATCTTAAGGAAGATAAAACAACTAATATTGTGCTTCATCTTTTAATATAAAAGGAAAAGCTTTAAGTTTGAATTATTCTAACGTGCAATCTTTAGGTTTATCCTATTAATTTTGTGTTTGTATTTCCTTATAAATTTTTATGGGGTCTTCAATGTCTTTATTGTATATGTTAGGTAGAGCACTAATGAATCCAGATTTAATTTCAAATTTAGGAAATCCCTCATGATAGGGAACGAACATTCGTTTATAAGCAGTGATATTTTGATTAGTTTGCCTCAAGGTACATTCTTTATTATCATTATTATTATTAATATTAATTTCCATTATGGTAGTTTGGAGTTCTCTACGATGTTATTGTCTTAAATTACTATTAGAACAACGGAGCGGATATACCATATAACGTCTAAAACCATTAAAGAATTATGTTTAAATCCACGACAATAGCGCCAAAAATTGACACGTAACAAGTGTGTATAATAGGTTTCCTGTATACTCTTATTATATGTATAAGTAATAAGTGGGATCGTCTCCGTAGGGATTTATCATACTCCTTTAAGAAAAAGTGTATTCTAATGGTTTTTAATATTTTCTTACTTTAATTTATTTAATTTAACTAAAATGGGAATAAAAATCACTAATTCAATCTATTATAAAATATAATAATTAACTAAACTAATTAAACTAACTTAACCAACACATTTCAAAATCAATAACATTCAAATCAATTTAATTCAATAATATAAATAAATATCTAAACAAACATCCAAAACAATGAAACATAAATTTATTTTGCATCCAAAAATCTAACTTCAATCATATAGTTATGAGCATAATTTATAAAGTACAATATATCATTAAACTCTAATCATAATTAAGTAAACAATATTAAGCTACCCATTAGTTTATATTATACCATTGGGAAAGCCATCTTGTAATTTTATTGAGCAAACCCCTTTGAATACACAAAGACACTAACTTCACGCAATAAAACCGTATTACACTTTATGAGAGCTTGAACTACTAAATCTAAGACCTTGAAAAAACACTTCAACATTAGATTTAGATCTAAAATTCACCTAGGATATCGAAACAATTACACTTTTCAAACAATCGTTGTTACTACTTTAAACTAGATGATGAATTAAAATATCTCAATACACATACTAGACTATGCAGGCAATATAGAGTTCATAATTGAAATCCTCAAATAATAATCTATTAAATTAGTAAATCAAAGGATACGATTGTTTTAAAGCATTAAGCACATAATCATCTCACCAAAACTACATTGCAAAACAGATCAAGTTTGTGTTTGAGTTTTATTTAGATTAATAAACTACTCGCTCATAATCATAAATAATATTACAATAATGTAAATAAAAGACAAAGATAAATACCTATTGAGTAAATAATTTGAGTCCTCAAGTCTTCTCCAAAATGAAGGAACAATAAAGTAGTAAATTAAGAAATAAACAATGGCTCCTAGAATAATTGAGTTTTGATATAGGTACTCAACGATAACCAAATTAGTAACTCTAGGGTTTCTTTTTTCTTATTCTAGGTAGTAAACATCCGAAAGAAACTTAAACGTCACATTGTTTTCTAAAATTTTTGAATTTAAACCCAACGATTCCTCATCGATTCAAGTGTAAGTAGAATTGCTATCAAAATCCTTGGAAAAGTGATCACAGTTTCCACCGATCTAAGTAGCGATTTCAGGTACATGACTAATCGATCACAAATCGTTGAAATTGAGTTTTCGCACTTTCCTTCACGTGTTGATGATTTTTTCATATTCTTTCCACTCGATTAAGTCCTTCATGATTTCTATTTTTACTTTATTTCTTCATATATTCCATTTATTACCTGAAATAACAAAAAAATAAAAAACCAAGTGTAATATATAGTCTCTTGCATCTAAAGACATCCTAAAATGTAATATAAAATATGTCCAATTATTGAGTTATCACAGATTCTTTTGGATAAGAATCAGTATCCAGAGCACATTTAAACTAAGAATTTTCGGAAAACCACCAAAGTATGGATCGTTTTCATCAATGTAAGGTGGTGAATTACATGGCGGCACTATTACATCACATCGTTCAAGGAATAGATTACATTGATGTTTGCAAGGTCATCTATAATTCAATTAGGAATTCCATGACAATACAAAAGAATGAAGGGCTACCTTTTACATTAATGTCAGGAATTTTTCAAACAAGACCAAATTTCTATAATAGGTTGTGTTAAATATTCACCTGAGAGGGCTATCATTGATGAATACATAGTGAACACAAAATTAGTGCTTGGCTATGTCAATTTTTAGGAGGAGCAAGTGAGAAATGAAATACTTAAAAGAGAAGCCATGACAAATTAATAATTAGACTTGTTTTATATTACATTTTACGATGATTTTTTATGTAGAAGACTACTACAATGCATATCATGTAAGTAACAACATATACAAAAGAAGTTAATATGCATGTATCGGGTACATCAATCCTCCCCAAAACCCATAAAATAGTAAATAAATATATATAACAATGTACATAAAATCTAGTGGTGTTCGGCTGCCTCAAAGAGAGTAGCATGGTATCTCTTTTCCCTGACTCGACTGTCGATTTAGAATTTGCAACCATTGTTGTTGTCACATAGCAAAAACAATAGGGGAAATCTTAGTAAGTAAAATTTAGAGAATTTCGGCCAATATTCAAGAGATTCAATAAAACGGCTAAAATTCTTAATAGTAATTTAAAAGATAGGAAAATAAGTAAATCAAAAGAAGATAACTCATAACTGAAGCTAAGGAACATCACGTCGAATCGGGGGTTAAAGTCACTAAATCAATTGGGTCCCATTGGCGAGTGACATACACCAATTCCACACGGTCGAATAAGAGTTATCTAGCAGTCGGTAGTCAAACTACCATCCAATCCCTTTTGGGAAGAAGTCGATGACGAAAGTAAACTCACCGCCAACCCTTACGAATCATACACGACATTTACAGGTACCTCTTCCTCGGTTGCCAGCATATGCATACTACTCAAGCAAACCCTGGGAGGTGAGCCCTGAGTTCGAGCATTTGCCAAACATGAACCCATTGACTAGCTACAAACAATCATAGAAGATACTAAAACATGGATGAAAATAGTAGCATAAATACGAAGTGGAAATAAATAGTGCTGTAACTAAAGGCAAAACAAAATTCTAAATGTTTTCCAAACTTCAAAAGATCACACATAACCTTTTAAAATGTCTCGCTCATGCCTCAAAAAGCGCATGACACCCGAATGTAGTCTCTTCAGTTTCGGTCTCCAAATAAACCATTTTAAATGTCTTTGGGTCAAATTAATCGAGTTTATAGTATGTGACAAAAAATAAATATTTAAGTCCAAATATTTAATGGTACTTGCTTTATGATTTATACGCTTAGTGCGAAACCCTAAAAAGTTTCTCAAAATTGATTTCGTAGTCTTTTCCAATTTTTCATATTTTTTCAGTTTTTTATGAATTTTTCCATGATATTTATCTATTTTTTATAATTTATTGTATTTTACATTGTATTCATTTTATTTTTTAAAAAATTAATATTTAAATATGGGGTTGGGCCCATCAAATTCGAGCTCGGTTTGACCCAACTAGGCTGGGTAGAGACTAATTCATCTTTGAAATTTAGACTTCTAATTTTTTTTGTATAAATAACAACACAACAACAACTAATGAATAGCAACGAAAACTAAACAACAACACCATCAACAACAACAAGAATTTATTATAATTCATACATTCATCATTTTTCAATAAATTGTCCTTCTTGGACAGAAAATACCCCATCAAATTTAAATCAACAACAAGATTTCAAAAATAAATTCTTTTTTCATCGATTTCAGTCCCAAGCTAATAAAGGGGCACAAATTCTAGGTATGGATTTCATTTAAAAACAAAAATCTTAATGTTACATACACTCCAAGTTCCAAATTATGAAAATTAAATAAAGGAAAACTAGGATTAATGGTTTATCTAGTCTTGATAGCTTCAATTCTTCAAGTTCATCACCAAATCTCCTTTGAATAACCACCTTGCCCCTACAATTCTTCGTCAATTTCAGTCATTTATGCCACTTTTGAGAAGAACATATCCATATTTTCTCTTTTTTTGCACGAACAACCATTTTTATTGTTGTAGAGATTTGATCTACACCCTTTATCAAACTTTTGTTTTAGATCACGAGATCTGTCTATGGGTTAGATTGAATCCATTTATGGGCCTTAGAAACCCACTAATGTCCTAGGATTCTTTTGGAATGTGCATTTCAAGGTGCATCAAAGCCCATACAAAAAATTCTCAACTTAAGCATTGCTATTATTTTTATTCCACTTAGCCTAAATTTTTATAACTTTAGGCATATCAAAAATAAATAGCTTAGTTTGTAGATATGACATTTATTTATCTCCATTGTCGACTAAGTTAGCGACTTTTCAGCTCTCTAGTGCCTCTCGTCAATATGCATCTCAAGGCAGACTTCAAGCTTTTATTAAATTTTATTTTGTTTAATTTAGTGACTAAGGCCTTATTTTAATGAATTATATAAATGTTGGCACAGGAAAATTTAGTACTAGCTTTACTAGTTCAATGTAAATTTTATTTGCCTAAATCCTAACCGTCTCATACCTTTGCAATGCGAAAACCAAGGTATCCCACAATCTCAATGCACACGCACAATGCAATGATGGAAACTAACTAGTGCAACGCAGTTTATAAATAAATAATACATCAAAATAGTATACATCACACAAAAATAACAACTTTACGTCAACATTGAGCAAGAGGTGTTGATTAAGTTTAACACATCAACTATATTACAAGTGATTAATCCCTAATTAGAGTATCATCTTAATTTAATTAATTTAGGCTATCATAATTCCACATTTATAACTAAATAAAGGAAAATGAAGAAATGATACCAAAATTGTGGAAAATTTATATAATTTTCAGTCAAATAAATTCTACCTCTTGAGTCTTCTTCCATACTTTGTTTTTTATAATCTAATTCACTTGCATATCCCAAAACTCATTCCAATTCATGCCCTAATGTTTTAAAATTTTAGTGTGGTTTTTCAAAAGAAAGTAAATATACCTCTTGAAGCATAAAACAATTTAATGTAAATCATAAATTGTTTTTCAAAATTAGCAATAAACATCATATAAAGAGATACATAGTGGAGTAAAGCATTCATTTCTCTTTAATGGTACAAACAGAGTTCACATGCTACACAAACAAGGAAATACTAAAAGAAATTATGATGTACTATGTGGGTAAGTAAATTTATCATCAGTCTCTTCATCTCAATCGTCATTCCTTGTTGTAGTAAGTTGTGAAGTGTAGCTATCAGCAGGTTAGAAACTCCTGATGAAAATGCCAACTAAATCGAAAGAACATCAATGCTCATTTTGGGATCCAGTAAACGATCAATGTTCCTCCTTTCCAACATGGAAGGGTAGCGCACCAGAGTTCTTCAATTCTCTTCTAACATCTTACGATTCCTTAAGATTTACTTCTTCTTAAGTCATAAAGGTGAAAATAAGGATTACAAAAAAACCTTTCCTTTTAGCTATTATTGTAGATGTAAAATTACTTTCTTCCATCGGAACATGTACTTGAGCCATCATACTCGTTGCTCATCTCGTTTTTTTTGTGCCTGTATGGATTCTCTACCTAGTTCCCCAGTCTTCAATTCTAAACCTCTTTATCTCGTTGATCCCCTATTTTCTTTCAAATCATAATATCCATCAAATTTCCTCATCCTTTTAACTATAGCGTCTTTGATAGTGCTATGACATAGCACGTCAAAGTCCATCTCATGGAAACCAACTTTGGGTTTTATACACAGCGAAGTGATTAAAATTGAGAATGGTTGGTTGCCATGCATCATAGTTGTCATTTTCTATCTCACTGTATCATGAATTGCATATCCAATGTTGATATACCTGGTCTTCGTAATGATCTGGTAGAGTAGAGCGACTTTATGAATCTTCACTTTAGTATGTTGCGTAATGAGATATAGGTATGTGTATATGATGTAGCTGCAACATTTGGTGATGTTTCAAAAATTGGTGGCTTTGATGAACTTTGATTGACCATATAGATCGAGAGAAAATCCTTATCCGGGAATAACCTCTAAGGCTTCTAGAATTTATAAGGATGGGTATGTTTCCTCAGGGATGTAATTTATGTTGGGATAGTCGGAATCATGCCTAACTCCTACATCCGAAATTCAATAATGTATGTTTAGTGCCATGAGTGAAATATCAATATTTTTTCCTTGAACTATCACTTCTTTATGATTTCAACTTACATATCCGTTCACTTAAGGCGAACTAATTATGAGCATCCCCTCTCTAATCTACATTCATAATCCTTAAGAAGATGTTTCCACTGTCTTTCTCATATAATGCTCACTATTTTGTCTTCATATTTGTTCGGGTATGTTAACACTTTCATATCTCGAAAGTATTTATTTTGTGCTTTGGAACTAAAAAACTTATGGGATCATTAGGGACTTATATGTTTGGGTTTAGGTAGTCAGAATCCTCATTAGAGCAAGGTGGAGTGGTGGTTCTCGACTCAGCCTTTTTGGTTCTTGAATATCTAATGCTAATACCCTGGCGTTGGATAGAAATTTGTTTGCTCGAGTGGTTCTTCTTGGGTTTTTTTATCATATTCCCTTTTGCTTTCTATTTTGAACTACTAGTACATATTCCTCTACCTTGTCACGTCGTAATGATCAAATCACTACTATGAATCGATAAACCAAAATCTTGTATTTAATAGAAAATTGGACTAAAGGCGACTGATTTGTTGAAAATCAAATTGCTATCAAGAAATTTGAGATGTTTATGCACAAAAAGAAGATTTGTACAAAACGTTTTTAAAAATGATGAGAGTAAAGAACACAATATCAGATCTATTGAATGGTCTTTCATGAACTCGTGAATTACACCATTGATTTTTAAAAAATTCAATTTCAAACTTGTTGCAAACATTTTCGACTTTGTGAAAAGTCTAAATATTTTGGGAATATGCTATTTGTAAAACAAAGGTCATTGTTATTACGATATGGAAATGATTAGAACCAATTCATTCAATATACCAAAAACTAATTCACTTAATATACCAAAAGGGAATTCAAAATAACTTTTGAAATCGATTCATGAGTTTTCAACAATCCAACTAGAAATCAAAATTTCATCAAAATAAAGGGCTAGGGTTGTGTTATTACCTTCATGTGAGTAAATAACTCAAGATGTGTGCTCTTGTACTCCTCTAAACTAATATTTCGAGCTCCAAGTCCATATTCCTTAAATCCTAACTTGGTTCTACTCTCTAAAATTCAAAGATTATAGTGTTGGATGAAGCAAGGTAGAGGTGGAAAACACTTAAATACACTATGATTAAGATTAGGACGGATTAATCTAGGCAAGAAACTGATTGTGAGGGGAAAATGTGTGACAATTTGTGCGTAAAGATAGGTTTTTTAGGTTTGCGATATGGGTTTTATTTTTAAGAACAAAAATCATGCCTAGGGATTTCAGTGTAAGTGGAATCGCTGAAAAATCACTAAGCAAATATGTGGGTTATGAGCTGTATTGAACCACTGATCTGAGCAGCAGTTCTTGTACAAAAGGAATCATTGAGGAATTGTTAGACCTAGATTTTACCTCAATTCAATGGTTTCTGCTACAAATTTTTCCTGCGATTCCTACGATTATTTGGAATCGATGGTGAATCTCTATGCTTTATTTTACTGTTTTGCAATTTTATTTCATACGTCACTTATGTACCCTTTATAAAGTTGAATGTAAAGGTAAAATTGATTAAAAAATTTAAATATTTCATAAATTTGATCGGGATATGTACCTAACTATTAATTTTTTTAATGAAATAAATAAATAAATAAATAAATAAGCAATTTTATAATGCAAACTTGCCTAAGGCCATAATTTATTAATGAAATAAATAAATAAATAAGCAAGTTTATAATGCGAACGTGTCTAAGGCCATAAAAATAAAAACAACTCGATTACCCATCTCTATTTGCAGCTAATTCGGTTCGTGACTTCTGAAAGTAATTCCAAAACAAAGTTAAAAGGAGAAAGAATAAATATGAACTATATTAAAGCTAGATGTCCTACTATATAAAAAAATAACTAGAATAAATAAGTAATTTGGGATACCTCTCATAGAGCAATGTAATTTAATATCGTTTTCTCAATTGTTAGAGGAATCGATCTTCATTGAGTGTGATCGAATCAATCTTCACTTAAAGTGGTTCCTCATTAAAACATGTCTGTCGTCATTGTTTTTATCACCATCATTCAATTGCCCTACTACCATATCGTGGCAAAGTTCTCTCCCATTTTAGAAAGATATCACTTCATTACCCATCCTTAGTGTAACTACGCGCTCACATACATCGATGATAACTTTGGCAGTAGATAAGAATGGTATACCCAATAATATTTGATCTATGGAATGGCTTTTCGCATGACTAGGAAGTGTATAATGATGGTGAGCCTACCCACCCTTACATGCATATTCTTTGATATCCCTAATGGTATTGTATAAGTGTCATTTGGCTTGTACACCGTAATGGGAGATTTGCAATGAATCCTCAATTTTGAAACAAATATTTAGGCATAAGATTCATAGCAGCTCTTGTTTCGAGTTGGACTTCGTAAAATGACATCTCACTGATTTGTATGCTAAGGTAGGTGTGTTCTAAATCCTCTGCTAAGTTTTAAAAAAAATTGCGATTTGTACCCAACTCCACGAAATCTAAGTCAACCATGTCGCACTCATAGGTCTCTGGCGAGTTGTATTTCCTTTATGAATTTTTATTCTTCATCTTTCTTGGTGTCTTAATAATCCATTGCTTGAATGTTTCATTAAAAGTAATGGTTATGATATGCTTCTCAAAGTTTTCAATTCATCTGATGAGTTATCAACTAGGTTAAAGGTAATGATCCCCATATCTTAAGGATTATGTCAATGGCAATGAACATTAGATATTCTCTCTGTTTTTCTATTTTTTTTCTTTATAGCACCATTGAAAAGTCAATAATTATACATGTTATATTGTGAAATATAAGTTTATTTTAGATATAAATGATGATATTACACAAAGTATTCCCATGTTTTTATGATTTAAGGATCTAATTAGGTAAATGAAGAAATGGAAGAAAAAGAGGATGAAAAATAAAACAATGAACTAAGAGAAGTTTCAGTGAATCATAAGCGATACGATATTACATGGGAATCGCTACTTAAATTGAAGGCAAATAAGAGCCATCGATTAGCCTACGAATTGAGATTTACAAAGGAATCGCCAAATGAGTGAATGGAGTACATAGAGGTATTTTGATTGATTAACTCAGCGATTTGTGAATAAGAAAAGATTCACAAACAAATTGCTGAGGTCAATAACGATTTTTTTATTATTACAAAATAATTGAGTTTATCAATCAAAATACCTCTATGTACTCCATTGGAGCTTTTGTTATTTCAATAAGAGGTATTTATTTAATTATGTCTTTCAATTATATTATTGCGTTTTTTATTTCCATCATGAGTGATTAGTTTATTAATCTAAATAAACCCTACATTGTATATAGTTTGGATTGTTACATAGTTATAATTGAGGAATCATGTACTTAATGCTTTAAATATATTCATACATTATATTAACACTTTAAATAAGTTATTTTTTCATACTACAACTCATAAGGATTGTATGGCATGCATAGTTGCAAATATGTATAGTGATATTCGTTTTTCTAAATCTATATCTATGATTGTTGACAATAATTATAGAAGTAGTAACTAGGATTAATGCATAGGGCAAAATTACCTGAGTGGATGTTCTAGGTGATTGTGTTCTAAGTTATTTATTGATTTACATATTCTGATTAATATTTAGTTTAGATTAGGCATTATTTTCATTGAGTATTAATGCTATCGTAATTCTATTTTATTGCATTTTATCCAATTTATAGGTTCACAATTATACGGATATGGATATTTTCCATTGATTATAGGAAAATCGATGGATTGCTAAAGGCTATCTAACTATTATGAATTAGGATTTAATGATTCTAAGATTCCCCATGATATAATTAAAACTACGTTACGAGGTAACGTTATGTTCTAGTGTTTGAATGCAATCCAAGTATATTACACTGTTTAGTGGGGGTTTGTTTAGATGTTTATTAATATATTTATATTATATTGAACTTTAATTTCATTTAATTAAGTTTGTATTGAATTTTTTATTTTAGTTTTGTTAGTTATGTTTATTAAGTTACTAGTCATAGTTTTTAGTTATTTAGCATTTCCATTCTCGTTTAAATAGATTAACTAAATTAAGAAAAATTAAAAAAATTATTTCCTAAGAAGTTTGCAAAATCCCTTTGGTGAAGATATATCACTTACCACTACAACACACAATAAAAAAAAATATGAGTATCTATTGTGCTCTCGACGAGTGTCAAATTTTGTCTCCATTGTCGGTGATTTTTAAATAATTTCTTAGCTTTTTGGACGTCGCATGGTCTATGTACTTCAACGTTCTTATTTTACTGGATCTTTACATTCGTTAGATCTTGAAATAAATAGAACTTTCAATAGAAATTTAAGACAACAACTTAGGGAGAATTTAGCTAATAAGATGGAGGATAACAATAATATTGATAATGACAATGTCATTAATAATAATAATAATGCAAATACAATTATCAACAATAATGATAATAATAATAATAATATTAATGATAATAATAATAATAATTGAGAACTTACCTAACTTATATGGCGAAGAAAATGAAGACCCCAAGAAATTCATAAGGGAGTATCCACGTAAATTTACAATGTGAAACTGAAAGAAGGTACCCTAGAACAAGGAAAACTTAAAGCTTTTCCTTTTGCATTGAAAGATCAAGCACAAGATTGGTGATTCTATCTCCCTTAAGATTCAATAAAAACATGGACTCAAATGTAATAAGCTTTCCTAAATGAATATATGCTTGTTAGAAGAATTGCATCCGATAGAAAGCAAATGAAGTTTGCAAAGATGAAAGATTATTAGAATTTTAGTGAATTCTTTGATAGATTCCAAAGATTTATTTTTTCTTGTCCATAACATGAATATAGTCAAAGGGCTTTATAATAATATTTTTATGAAGGACTTAATCACTTTGAACAAATGTTATTAGACACAGTATATAGTGGATTTTTATTTGAAACAACACCTACTTTAGCAAAGGAAATAATTAATAAAATGTCTAAACAATCTAAAACATTGGGTAAAAAGATTTAATCCTCAAGAAAGAAACTTTATGAAGCTGATAAGAGAAGAAATAATATGTTCGATGATAAAATCGATGAATGATCTAATATGGTTAAGCTGTTAATTAAATATAGATCTAATCAAGTTAAGGCTTGTGGATACTGTAATAAGGTTACACTTCCTACGGATGCGTTTCCTATTCTACCTGAAGAAAATACTAAAGACGTTAATACAATCATGAACCAATTTTCTGGTCCTCCAAGAAATAAATATAATAATGATAGTTATTATCCTAGAAGACATTATCTAAAACTTAGTTACGGTCCTCAAAATCAAAATTTTAATAATTATAGATCAAGAGCTTAAATGCAACTGCACCTTATTAGCAGCCTCAATAAAATACTCAATCTACGAATTCAAATTTTGAGCAATTGTTGCATAATTTTATGAACTAAAGTCATCAAAAATTTTAAATAGATTTATAAAAACCAAATTAACACTCATACTATTATTAATGAATTGAAAAATTAGTTAAGTCAAATGAACTTATAAATTAATATGTTTAGTACTCAATTGAGTAATCAAGTTAAAGCACCTACTCAAGCTATTATTGCTCATACTAACAAGCACAAGTCAATGCTTTATTGAATGATGAATAAGACACACCTATAATTGGAAAGATACTAAAACAAGGAAATAAAAAGAAAACACTAAAAACTATTCAAGAAGAGGAATAATAAAAACAAGAACAAGAAATGATGGCTAATGTCATTCCTACTCAGGAATTGGATGGCTGAACAATTGAAATATACAACTTTTCCCAAAAGGCTATACCCATGGTATTTAGCAAGAGTTGAAGCATATGAAAACTCTTTACAAAAGTCTAAAATAATTGAAAGAGATGAAAATGATAAGATTTCTGATAATTTAAATGAAGATATGTTCATATTCTACCATTCCACAATGATTAGCAGATTCTAGCAAGGAACAAAACAATGAAGACATTCTTGAAGCATTTAAGAAAATAAAAATAAAAAAACTTTAATGGAATCAATTATGCAGTTTTCTAATTATGATGGAGTTTTGAAAGAATTCTTTGAATCTAAAGATAATTTTTTAGAAAAAATATAAAAAGATATATGAGAAATGTTTTGATCCAAGAATGTTTGGAACTCCTATTACATTAGGAACTTATTTTATAAATTTTGCAATGCATGCTCATGGAGTATCAATTATCGTTATGTCACTTATATGTTATGATTCATTGAAAATAGGTTCATTGATTAATACACCAATTAATCTTACCCTAGCTGCAACACAGTTATTTGACCTTATGGTTTACTAGAATGTGTCAAAGTAAAAGTAAATGACTTAGTATTTCTAGCTAACTTTTATATAATAGACGTAAGAGACTTAATATCACCTAAATCTCCATCTATACTTTTAGGAAGACCATTTCTTAAAACAACTAAAATAAAGTTAGATTAACAATTCTCATAAAATTTGAAAATAAATTTTTTATTTTTCAATTTAATAATGAAGATGTATTTGATAATTATGATGAATTTAATAAGGAACAAACTAGTGATAATAAATTTTTGGAATTAAATTATCATAATTTAAAAGTTGAAGTATATGTTATTAATGCAGTAACAATGGAGGAGGAAAATGTTATGACAAAGAATGAGTGAGTTGAAGATACTTTAAATAAAAAGATAATAGCTAAGGAATGTAGGGCTAAGCAATCAAACAAAGTTCAAAATGATATTAAAATGAATGAGTTTAAAGTTAAGATGATTAAAAAGAAGAAAAAGAATAATCTAGCAATTGTCAAGCATAATGATCTAAGAGATATATACATTAACATAAAAGTTCAATGGGCTTGTTATTTTAAAGCAATTTGTGATACGGGTTCAAGAACAAACTAAATATCAATTCACTTATTTTTTCATACTCAACTAGAGTTGGAAGTACTTGTTTTTGAAAAAGTTCTTCTACCAAATAGTTATTTAGTGAAACCACTATAAATTTTTACTAATGTAACAGTTTAAATTGACAAGTACATTATTCCCATAAACTTTTTGGTTATGTCACGCTTCGTTAATGAATATCCTCCAATAATGTTAGGATAATTTTTCTTAGCCACTTCGCAAGTTGTCATAGATATTCTGAACAAGACGATCACTTTTAGAGTGCACGGCTAACCAATAACTTTCAGGAATGACACTGGAGTGGACAATCCTGCAATTAGGTTTATTGAACTAGTTTAGAACAACATAGCTTAGTCAAGCCAACGAAAGTAAACAAAAGCGCTCTTTGGTAGGCGTCCCATATTTTATCTTTACTTTCAGTTTTAGTATTAGGTTTAGTTTGTTGTTTTTATTTTATCTATACTTTTGACTTCTATAATGAGGATATTTTAGGAAATTTATTTTGGAATAATTTCATATAAGGACTGTTTATCGAGCCAATGTCTATCCATATTATATTGTCTTTATGCATAAATTTTTCCATTAGTTGGTTATTTATATTAATGAAATTATTATTTACTACAAATCATAGTCAAATTTTGATCATTTAGAATAATTATGCCTTTTATTGGTTATGTATGTGATAAATATATGGGAAAATCAATTCAATTGAAAAAAAATAGTTACAATAGGCTAGTGACTCAGTTTGTAACGGAATTCACTGAGAAAATCAAGCTCTGTTTGTAAGATTTTTAATGTAATTGTAGGTCAGCAATTTGTCAGCGATTTGCACTTATACCAAGAATTTGATGAACTAGTCCGTGAGCCACTGAGGCACATTTTCAATGTTCTAAGTAGCGATTTCCTAATATTCCATTTAAATGTTGATTCGTTGAGAATGAATAAGCTTCTTAAATAAAAAAAAAATCGACCATATTTACTCACTTCATACTCACAAACCATTGCGACTTTTCAATCCAAAGATCAAATTCTCGACTAGATTCAACCTTCCAAAACTATATTTAATCGTCACAAATTCAAGCCAAGATTTGGTGTGTTTTGAGAGAATAGAAAGGGGAATTCGAAGCTGGAGCTTGAAGGAATGTTCTGGAGGAGTTTTAAAGTTCAAGTCTTAATATATTCACTTTCAAGAACGTAATCAATGAAAACTAAATCCTTTTATTGATTATATATTTGGTTTTTCATTGATTTTTGTACTTTTATTTAGGTTAAGGCCTAAATTTCAGAATTTATTCGCTAAATTTGTTGTAATGCCGAATTATTTCAATTATGATACTAGTATGGGAGTAGTTTGTGCTTCATGACATGGTTCATCACTTAGTAACATCCCCACAACTTGGTTCTCCTTAAACTCAAGCACAACCACTTGTCTTGCATTTATGAAAATTCCAATTTTGCTCTAAGTTATTTTCCAAATTAAAGAAAACCTGCTCTTCTTCAACCTCTTTAATGTTAAATGATTGTACCAAAATCTTGAATCCTTTCTCATACTTATTAAGACTATTCTCACTCTACTCAGCCATTTTTTGTATCATTTGCTCTAAAAACATAACAGATAATTGTTTATCCATCATTTTATCTCGTCGTGATTACCGGTTGTTGTAAGAACTCTATGATGATTGATAAACATTTTGATGGTGAGGGTTGCAGAAGTTTGATAGGTCTGCCATGACTCTTTTTTTTATGTGTAGTTGCAATGCTATTGACTTCCCATAAATTCATTAAATCCGTAAGTGTTATAATATGCTTGATGATATCTCGTCCGTTCCAAAGCACTCGAGATTGGTTGTGCTTTGTATGTGATATTGTCTCAAACCGCTTCACTTTGATAGACCGACCTTAAGATTCGATCAATAATTTCACTATTTGATTCCTTAACATGATAACTATACTTTGTTTACATCCCTGAGACACCAAAGATAAAAGAAAGTAGATCAAGTGCAGTAGGGTTAATCTATTTTAAACTTTTTATTTTATTCTTTTTGTTTTTATAAACTTGAAAGTAATGTAATTAAAATAAAACTTTGCAACTTTTCAAACTAAGTAATACTAAGGGGCTACCAATCCCTAGCAACAATGCAAAATGCTTGACCTTGATCGCAAGTATAACTGCTTGATCGTAGTAATAGTGTACTCAAATTACGTTCACTACTGATATCGTCCTAAGGGAAAGGCGTATGCACTCACTATGCAACTTAGATACGATGAATTTATTCTTAAGGAGTCCTTTTTAAAATGTTTTATAACTAAACTAACTAATCAAACAAATTAATGCAATTTACTTAAATTCATATTTTAAAAGTATCTTACTTCACAACTTCACATAGGAAATAAAATATTATGCTTTTCAACCACTTTATCATCTTATTATGTTGTGTGTAATGCCTAATTAGAATAGACATATTTCTTTCAAAGCTACTTTAACCTACTTTTATAAAGGAAAACATTCCAATGTGCAAACTAGAACCTAACTATCGGAGTGAGTAACGTAAGCTCCATCTTGCATTAATGTTCCAAATCTTTAGATTCATAACCAATTGAATTTATTATATGTGCCTCCCTAATCAACAAGTATCACTCGATGTTGTATATTTTACGATTGTATCATTCATGTATGACTTAAAATCTTGATTAGCTATGATAACTTCTAAACCTAATTTCAATAAGGATGTGATTAAGATGTTTATAGAATTACGCTCAAAATCAACACAAATTTTAACAATTGCATTTTTCATACTTAATTTCTTCCCATGTTCGTAGTATAGTATTCATATCATATGATTCATTTATCTATAAAATTTATAGACTCCTCACGTATTATTGAAATAGACATGCACATAATGGTATTCTTTTAAATTAGAGATAAATTGAAATACTTCAAATAATATCAATAAGAAAATACCTAAGTCACCATACGTGAGTCTTTAATGTCTTCGCTCCACAAATCATTTTAATACTACAAAATTAGTAATGTTAAAATACTATAATCGTGGCTAATGATTCATCTATGATAAGCCGGTAGTTATAGGTTATTAGTTGATTTTACTATATTAAATATGTAAAGTCTCCAAAATATATATTTAATTATATTTATTTGTCGTTTTCAGGTGAAATAGAGTGCGTAGTTAAATCTAGGGCGGACAAATACTCAAAATGGAGTATTCACATGCAGTGATCAGATGGTAAAAGATTTTCCTCGAGTTACGTGCTCTGCAGTGGGTAGAATAGGAGACAGCTAACCAAAAAATGCAGAGAAGTGACATAGTCAAGTCACTTGAAAACAGATGTTGTTAGATTACGTCGAGATGCGTGCCTCATATTCACCCACAAATGCAAAAAATAGTGTGTTTTCTTCTCTTCTAGCAACCACGTGTCACCTCCCGGTTCGTCCACCACGTCATACACCAACTCTCCAAAAATTAGACGTAGCCACGTGGCGTTAGTACATCATCAAGCACAACTATTTCTTTTGAGGGCTGCTAAGGGCACCCCACCTATTAATGAAGGCACCCAAATTTTTTGTAAAAATTTCAGCAAAACTGGAAAAGACAATGACTCAAATCCCACAAATTATTTTGACAAATAAAAAGGGCACCCCACCACAAGGTTGAACCACAAATCCACACTGCGTTTGTCGGTTTTTTATCGATTCTTGCGGATCGACATCATCCGACAACGAGTTAACAATGTTTGACAACTATATGATAGTTTATTAGAACAGTTTAGTTGTGGAAAACAGTGAAAATGATGATTTGTTTGTCAACGTAGGGTTTGGTAATTTGCTCAAATCCGAACTTGTTTCCACTATATAATGGAGGATTGTACTGCTACGATGCAAGAGGAGGTCGAAGTTGAGGTAATTTTGCAAATTTATTGTGTTTCTTTTGCGGTTATCCGAAGTTTCTGTCGATGTGCGCAATTGTATCGGCCTCGCAGGACCGAGATGTATGGTGATGTCTCGGTCATAAAGGACCGAGAGGTGTACTTAGGTCACGGTATGGTATGCTAGTGTACAACCGAGAGTATGAGCACATTCTCGGTTGTACACCACCGACACCACATTACCTACCACTAATAGTTGCTCTCGTCATGTCTCGACCGAGAGAACTAGAGTACTCTCGGCCATGCGTAACTGAGACACTGTGAACTCTTCCGGCCTTTGTGGCCGAGACTTCGAGTTCCCAAAAATGTAGCTTCTGTCTCGGCCATGCGAGGCCGAGACAGTTAGCACAGTCTCTGGATTGTGTGGCCGAGAACCGTGAATTCCCATTTCTTTAACTATTCAACCGAACCCTAACTTGGAGACGAAATCGGCTCACACTACGACCCTCCGAACTGCAAAAAAATCGTAAATCGAAGGAGAAACACAAGGCGAGACACGGGAAACACGATTTCGGGGATTCCTCTCACTGGTCGGTTCAAACCAAATGAGTTTTTGCACAACAGTTCGGTGGAGGTGGTGGGGTGCTCAGGGTTCGGTGAAGGTGGTGGTGGGGGTGGTAGGGTGCTCAGGGTTTGGTGAAGGTGGTGGTGGGGGTGGTGGGGTGAGAGGGTTTTTTGCACGAGGGGCATTTTTGGTATTTTGGGTTTAATTTTTGGGTGCCCCAGGTAAATCGATTTGTGCCCACATTAATTGGGTGCCTTCATTAATAGGTGGGGTGCCCTTAGCGACCCTCTTTCTTTTTCCTCTCTTCAGCTGATTTGGATGTTCCTTGGGATTGATGCCCATGTACTCTCCTAGGTTTTTGCATAAAATCTTGTGAGCTTTCTCACCGGTTCCCTTGCTACCAGGTGTCACGCTTTCATGTGTCCACCGTGTCAACAACACATTTCTCCACAAAAAATCGCGTGCCCCATCAGTAGTTCATGGCAACCGAACAAATAACAAGTATACACGTGGCGTGGAGCAGAAAAACAACGTATCGGCTGTAGACACGTGTCACTCCACCAGCCCCCAAAATTAGTTTCTCTCACCTTCAGGAACCAATTTTTATTTGTTTTATATATTAGGAACCTTAGGTATTGTATTGGGAACATCGACTATTATATTTTTTACCATCGACTTCTCTTAAAGATTGCATAGGTCGGGGGGGGGGAACAAGTCAGGATCATAGATTCATGGCATATTATGTTAGATCTTTTACATTATTATTTGATTTAATTTAATTCTCCTATTACGTTGTTGTTGATTTTAATGAATATTGTTTAGATTTAGGATATGTATATTACCAGTGCATGTTTTTCAAGGGATAACCTATAGTTATTTGGAACGATAGTATCCGTGTAATTGTACTTTTGGACCAATAAAGTGATGAACACTCACCCATTTACGGTAAACCCTTTCGGCTCTTGAGTGTGTAACAATTGAATCTATGTTAAGCAAGAAGTGGGTGCAATTTGGAATCGGATAAGATCCAATTATTTAGAATTAGTGTCCCACATATCCATATTATTGCGGTTAGTGTGTTAAACTTGATTGGCGGATGTATTGGGTTATGCATTAACTAGAGAAATAGTTAGTGGCTGATGTCTTGGATATCTAGATTAGTGGAATAAGGAATTTCTGGCGGATGTCGATTTTCTATAGCTAATCCAGGAAAACTTAAATTAATAAGTTTTTGGGAAACATTGACGACCATGATGTGTCATTGAATCTTGATTCTGATTTGTGAAACTGTAGACCTAGGTACTACCTTAATGATTAACTAATTGTTTTGAAAGTTATTTTAATTATTTTATTTATTTAGTTTAGTTAGATTAGTTAGTCCAATTATTTATTTAACACCCCAAATTTTTCCTTTTCGTTATTTTTAACCTTAGAAAGACCACCAATCTCTATGGGATCGTCCCTTTGTCAGTATTCTACAAAATAGTTGATTTAGGAATCTTTATTTTATTGACTCTTCGGTGTGCGTCAGTTTTTGGCGCCACTATCAGGGATTGGTTTTCTTTCTTTAGTATTTCTTTATTATTTATATTTATATTATTAATATTATTTATTTTTCTTTATTTACTTATTTTAATAAATTGGAGCACTCCGTGAGTTTTGTTAGGTTTGACTATGGATTATATTTTCTTAGCATAAAACGTGAGAATATTTTTTAGAAATTAAGATGTTTATAGGATTTTAGGTGTTTTAAGACTTGGTTGGGGCATGTCCTACTTATGTCACTGCAGTAGTGGCGGGCTTTTTAGTAGACCCAAAACCCTGGACTTCATTCCATCATCTTGTTGATTTCACCCTTAGTTGAAAAACTTTAAGCTCGTAAGATTTGATTGCAATCTTTTGAGTTAACTCCTATGTTTACTAGTTCATGCTTTTATTATGATTGTTCTTTCATAGTTTCCTTAGTCAGCTACATATGAGAGCTTTTACGTGTTCATTAGTTTTTAGAGACTTTTTGTTATGCATGCATTTGTATCATCTTCTTATTATTTCTCCATGTTCCATTCTTTTTCTTTTTGTTGGATGGATTCTTTGACTTGTTATGAACATTGAGGAAAAGGTTCGGAATAAGTTTGGGGGTATTTTTGGGATTGTGGATTGAGTAGGATGGATTCTTTGCAAAAGACCGCAGGTGAGATCGTTTTATTTTTTTATGCGGTTATATGCAATTATCGTATGGTAATGGTGGTGTTTTATATCATTTCTTTCATTTCATTCATTTCATGTCCCTCCATATTTCTTTCTTATTTCATTAGTATTTGATAAACTTTCATGCATATGTGTTTATTATATTTTTTCTAGTTTTTATTCATTAGAGTCACCCAAAACTTTGTTTCATGCCTTTGGTTGTTAATGAGTACATTATGGTTACATTTTTGACTTGAAACTTAGGAAAAATTACGAGAAACACTTAATTGAATCCGTAGCCAAACATTTTTATGATTTCTTGATTAGGGACTTAGTTAGTTGTTAAATTCTAAGCTAGATAACAAATGAGAAGGCAGTCAAAATTGTGAAAGTGACACTATTTTAACCCGCATTATGGAATTTGCTTGATTATAGTGAAAGTGAGAAATGCTAAAAAAAAGTTTTTTTTAATATAGAGAGCCCAACAAGTTTCCATAGAAAATGGAGCAGGGAAATTTGTAGTAGGAAAATGTGAGAAAACCGATCAATAGGAAATGGAGCAAGTATCATATTTGTTGAAAAAAGAAGAAAAAATAGAGAATATAAAATAATGGATAAAGGTGGAAGTTGTGAAACTCTTCAAATAAAAGATTTAATTCGAGTGCTTTCACTAAATTACTTAAGTGAGAATTTAACTTGTTTATTTGAATAAATAGAACAAGAAAATTTGTGAGTAGTTGATGGGCTTTGTTTTGACGGAATCTATATCTTCAAAGTATGATCTTAATTGTGTTTGGGTCGCGAGTCTTGACATATCATAACTCGAAATTTTTTCGGATGGCTTGTTAACTTGGCGATTATGTAAACCAAAGGAAATCCATGAATTTTGGGTCGATTATAAGATTATTAGGTCATTGCATATTTATGTTAAGAGTCTAGTTTAGTTTGTGTTGTTATCTACACCTTTGCTCGGGACGTGCAAAGTCTAAATTTTAGGGGTATTAGATAAGTCGATATTCATAGGTTTTTATTAGTCGATTTTAATATATTTAATATCTAAAATCTCTAAAATAAATATTTAATTATATTTATTGGTTGTTTATAGGTGAAACGGAATGCGCAGTTAACTCCAGGGTAGAAAAATACTCAAAATGGAGTATTTAGATGCAGTGATCAGATACCAAAATATTTACCTCGAGTTACATGTTGTGCATTGGGTATAATAGGATACAGCAAACCAAATAATGCAAGGGAGTCACACAGTCAAGTCACTTGAAAACAACTACCGTTAGATTGCTTCAAGATGTGTGCATCACAGTCACCCACAAATGTTGTATCATGCATTTTCTTCTCTTTTAGCAGCCGCGTGTCGCCTCCCGGTTCGTCCAAAGAGTCATACACCAGCTCTCCACTGGTCAAATGCAACCACATGGTGTTAATACGTCATCATGCACAACCATTTCTTCCTCCTCGCCTCAGTTGCTTTGGATGTTCCTCTCGATTCATGCCCGTGCATTCTCCCAGATTTTTACACAAATCATGTGAGCTTTCTCATTGCCTCCACTGCCACGTGTTGCGCTCTCCTATGTCCACCACGTCAACAACACATTTCTCCACCAATAATCGTGTGCCCCGTCAGCAGTTCACAACAACCAAACAAATAACAAGTGGACACATGGCGTGCAACAGACAAAACAGCCTATCGGCTGTAGACAAGTGGGGAACAGTAGTTTTTAACCCAAAAACAACCCCTAGATGCTCCTCGATGCACGTGTCACTCCACCAACCCGTAAAATTAGTTTCTCTTACCTATCGATACCAATTTTTAGTAGTTTTATATATTAGGGACCTTATGTATTATATTGAGAACACCAACTATTATATTTTTAGCATCGACTTCCTTAACGATTACGTAGGTCATAAGGGAAACAAGTCGGGATAATGGATTCATGGCATATTATGTTACATCTTTAATTTTATTATTTAATTTAATTTTTTCTTATTTTGTTATTGTTGACTTTAATGAATATGGTTTAGATCTAGGGTATGTATGTGGCAAATGCATGCTTTTAGGGGACAACCTATAGTTATTTGATTTGATAGTATCCGTGTAATTGTACTTTTAGACCAATAAAGTTACGAACACTCACCCGTCTGCCATAAAATCTTTCGGTTCTTGAGTGTGCAACAATTTAATCTACATTAAACCGCCAGAAGTGGATGCGATCCGAAAGTAGATGCGATCCAATTTTTTAGAATTAGTGTTCCCACGGATCCTTATTACCGTGGTTAGTATGTTAAACCTTATTGGTGGATGTCTAGGGTTATGCATTAATTAGGGAAATAGTTAGTGGCGGATGTCCTTGATATCGAGATTAGCGGAATGAGGAATTTCTGGCGAATGTCAATTTTTTATAGCTAATCTACGAGAACATAAATTAATAATTTTTGGGAAGGATTGACGACCATGATGTGTCATTAAATCTCGATTGAGTTGTAGAACTGTAGACATAGGTTTTACCTTGATGATTAATCAATTGCTTTGAAGGTTATTTTAATTATTTTATTTATTTATTTAAAACTTCGAAGGTTATTTTAATTATTTTATTTATTTATTTAAAACCCCTAATTTTTCCTAATTTTTCCTTTTCGTTAAATTATTTATTTAAAACCCCTAATTTTTCCTTTTCGTTGTTTTTAACCTTAAAAAGACCACCAATCTCTATGGGATCGACCCTTTGCTACTATTCCACAAAATATTTGGTTTAGGAATCTTTATTTTATTGACGCATTTGGCGCACTTCAATATCTTTTCAATTTACCACATCCCAATGTGTATTTACACTTCCTAATTACGACTAGAAACCGTACTTTACTATTTCACTCAAAATAAAACTCTAACTTTCTAATTTCATTCAATTCGACGCTATCATTTAAGTCTCAATGTCGTGTGTGTTAAGCTACGATGTCGCCTCTTGTGCATGTCTTTCCTTGCCTCAATGCCCTTGGTGCGCTGCCTTACATCACTTGTACCGTCTCTTTTAGCTCCACAACGCCACCACCTTGCCGGCCTACTTCATCAAGCCTCCAAATTTGATCTTCTTCACTTTTCTTCTCTTTTACACCATGCCTAGGTCCTCCACATTTTCCTTGGTGTTCCTACTTTCGCCAACCTCACATGGCATAGTCTGCGAGCCTAGCTAAGTGGGTTTCAGCTTTTTTTCTTCTTGTTTTTGCCCAATTCATTCCTTTACATTGTAATTACCTGAAAATTCATAAAGACTATAAATTAGAGCTCATTTAGGGAAATTTATACTAAATGTACTTCTAAACTAAACCTATATATAATTCTAAATAAACACTTATCAGTCTTTAGCAAGGAGCATTCACAAGATGGAGAGGAAGATGTCAAAAAGACATAAAAGACGAGGTGGCGTAGAGATTCATATACCATCTACATAAATTATGGTATTGATTAATGGTATTTTTGATGATCAACTTCTGCCACGTGAGGAAAACAACCTCTATGATCCTGCTGCAAGGATAGATCCAATGGACGATCACTACAAGAAAAAAATTAAACAGCAACAAACTAATCTGTTGCTGAATTGGTACGGATTTGTTGTTAAGCCACTTTGCAACAGATCGACAGAATGATTAGAGGTGTTGCTAAACTCCTTGTCATGAGATCGAAGTTAGCAACAGATTTAGGTTCATTGGTCAAATAACAATTTGTGACATTGTTCTGTTAGCGAATAATGACAGAAAAAATCATTGCGATTTGAAAAAAGTGATTTTGTTGCAAATGTGTTGCAAATCAAGAAAGACAAAGTCTGATTCTTGATTTACCGATCAAGATAAATGCGCTTTTTTGATTTTGATCAAAGAAAGCGCAATTTGTTCTTGATTTTTACCTGATCAACAAAACCGCAATTTATTTTGATCTGTTACAAATCGACAACAGATCAACGACAGATTAGGTTTTGTTGATTTGTGCAAATCAAGAACAGACTTTCTCTTTTATTCTTCGATTTGGAATGGTAATTTTTTAAAAAATTACAAGATATCGTAAATAGTAAATGGAATATCTATCACAGATAAAAAGCGGGAAAAAAACAAATTTCTGCTTTGCAATCAAAATTTAAATTGAGAAATTGTTTGTAATAAGAAATTATCAAAAAAATATCTACAAAATGTGAAGAATAACATTTCATAATTAACTAGTAGTATACTATATACTACTAGATGAACATTATCCCAAAAATACAAAATACTACACAAATTAAATTACATATATATCTACAATGTCAATCTCACACTCTTACACAAATGTGTCACCAATACAAGATAGACACTATACAATTTATAGGGCCAGGAGTGCGTGTGTCATCCAAATCCTGAAAATGAATAGGAATAACTTTAACAATATTGAAAATGCAATCAAAATATTGAAACACAAATGAGAAAATCATAAAATTAGGCCTTGGTCATTGACCTCATACATAAAAGATCGCACACAGTGACACACATAAAAATTTCCAACTCAAAAGGGAGTGAAAGAACTTTAAACACATAACTAGGTCTATGAGTTTAAACAATATGAAACTTTGTATGGATTGTCAATTTAGATATTAGAGTTCATTATAAATGTTTTCGAAAAAGAAAAACTCGTTTTTCAAAGGTATTCAAAAAGAAAACTGCAAATTTGCAGAAAAGCCCCTAATACATTATGAAATTGTGAATTTCCGTTTTCGGGATTTGTAAAAATATTCGGACCACCCAAATAGGCTTAATGACTCATAATAAACATGTATAACATGTTATATAAAGGTTGGTTAGGTCCCGGACGAGTTTAAGGGTCGCTAACACAAAGGGACAAAATAATTATTTTGAGGTCCCTGCAGTTAGCGCGCTAATAATAGCATTAGCGCGCTAAGAGCAGAGTTAGCACGCTAATTCCCGTATTAGCGCGCTAATTTCACTCTGGCTGCTATTTTTGACTTTTGGAAATCAAGCTTTAAATTTGAATTTTTGATTTCCTGGATTCCTAGAACGGCTATAAACGGTCATATTGGAATTCCTACCACTATAAAACCACCACAAACTTGGTTTTAAAAATAAGGAGAAGATACACACTCAAAAACCAAAAATCTACAAAGAAGAAATCTAATTTTTGTAGAAGCAAAAGGGAGATCTTTGAGGCTGTTCTTTAGCTCACAACAACAAGGACTCGATTCTAAATTAGTTGGGCTTGGGGACATGGATCAAACTCTTTTATTTTAAGGCCTCACATGTGGGTAAGATATTTTGTGAATAAAATAAATGGCAGGAGGTTACATACCAAAGGAATCTCTGAAACTTGCAACCCAATTGGTGAGGTAAGTTTGCCTCCTTATGCAACACCCATATCAAACGACACTTGCAGGTGCACATACACTGCAAAATGAAGCAATCACATCGACTACATTAGAAGGAAAAAAATGTGAAGATATATATTACTCGAGAATAACGGTTTACCATTAAACAAGATAGGACATCTAATCACTCTTCCCGTGGCGGTGGTCGCGGAGGCGGCATAAGTTGCTCCATAAACTCATCATGATCATCCAAAAGATGACGTTGATCCTCGGACATCCTTCTATGTGGAGAGGTCCAATGCCCGGATCGGTGGTCATGCGGGTGCGCAGACCGAGAAGGTGTTATCTCGGTCGTCAAATGACCAGGGTGGTCGTCACACCCGAGGACCAGAACGCTCTGTTCTGGTGATGGTGGAGTCCGCGGTGTCGGAGGCACGTGGGGCCTAATGCCAAGGTCTTTGCATCAGCAGTGCCTCCATACGTGCTAACCGGTCCTGCATCTCTCGAGTTTCTTCCTGGCGTTCCATCTTGTCTCTCTGCATTTGTTCTTGTCTTTCCATTCGCTCCTTCAACAATGTTTCTTGCAACCTTTGGTGGTCCCGCTGGAGCTCTTCCAACTCATGCAGTCCGTACGCCGGTCCTCGAGATGAGCTTGCTCCCCCTAAAGATATGCTGCGATGATAACCTTGTGACCCTAAACCGTATACACGTCCCTTCACCTCTGGCACCACCTCAAGATAAACGGCATCCTCGTCAATCGATGTGTCTAGGGTGCAGGTGGACATCTCCTCCAATCTCCGAGTGAGTTGACTGCAATAAATAGTATGAAGTTATAGTTAACTCTCTTTGGTTTCTTTTAAATTGATGGGCTATATGTGTTGTCTCGAACTAGTTACATATATGCAATTCATATTACTTACATCAACCTTCGCGGATCTCTGATCTACGAATGATTGTCCGTCATGGCCATGGGTGTGGAGGTGTCGAAACATCTCCTTCCAAGTGGGACGGCGTTGAAGCTTCTTCTCCTACAACATTGTGACAAGTTGAATAGTTTAATTCTTGGTTCACGTGGAAATACACTATTTTTGTATATATACGTACCAATGTATCACTATGTTGTCTAGCGGATATACTTCCAGCGCTATGCAGCGAAATACCAGCGCTATGTTGCGTACGGGAAGATGCTCCATTGAGTCAAAAAAACTCGGTGGAAAAATTTGCTCCAACTTGCATAATATTTTGGGAATGTTAGAGTGCAACAGCTCGATTTGCGCCATATTAAGGTTCCTAGCAGTCAAGTCTCGAAAAAATATACTTAACTCACTAATTGCAATCCACACTTTTTCCTCTAATAGTTCACGGAAGGCAATAGGAATCAACCTCTCGCATGAACACATGGCGTCATGACTTTTCATCCCAAACATTCTCAATTTGTGCGAGTCTACACATCGACTAATATTTGAAGCATACCCATCTCGGGAAGCGAATCATGTCTAACCCAATCACACAATACCTCTTTCTTACGTTTATCGAGTGTATAAGACGCTACGGGATATGAATTGGACGCGGGGTCATATTCGAGGAAAGGTCGGTTGCAAATATCTTTTACATCTAGTCTCGACTTGGCATTGTCCTTACTCTTCCCAGGGACACTCATAATTGTATTAAAAATGTTGTCGAAAACATTTTTCTCGATGTGCATGACATCCAAATTGTGCCTAATGAGATTCGTCTTCCAATATGGTAAGTCCCAAAATATGCTTCGTTTCCTCCACCACGAATACTTGGCAATCTCTTTGTTCACATGAACGGCGTTTTGTTCGATTACTTTCATCGTCCCAAAGCTTCAATTTCAGCCGAGAATTTGTTCCCGATTTTAATTTCGGTGGACCTTTTCGACAAGTTGTATCGCGTTTGAATCCGTTCTTATCACTTCTTAAGGTGGACCCACGCGGTAGGAACCGACGATGACAATCAAACCATGATGTTTTTCCACCATTTTTTAATTGGAATGCATCTGTGTCATCCATACAATAAGGACAAGCTCTCTTTCCATGTGTGCTCCAGCCAGACAACATACCATATGCAGGGTAGTCGCTTACAGTCCACATTAGTGCAGCTCGAAGTAGGAAGTTCGTCTTGGTGGAAATGTCGTAGGTAAGTACCCCATCATGCCACAAATCTTGCAACTCTTTTATCAAAGGTTGTAGGAATACGTCAATCTGATTTGAAGGATTTGTCGGCCCGGTACGATGACAGTTAAAAACATGAACTCCTTCTTCATGCACATTGAGGGGGGTAGGTTGTAAGGAGTGAGAATTACAGGCCACGATGAGTATTGTTTTCCGGATTGGCCAAATGGTTGGAAACCATCCGTACATAAACCTAAACGGACATTACGGATTTCGGTGCTAAATTCGATGTTCACTGCATTGAAATGTTTCCATGCAATAGAATCGGAACAATGTTGCATGACGATGCCATCTGAAACGTGTTCCCCATGCCAACGCATATGCCTCTTGATCGCTTGACGCGAATAAACGTTTGTAATCGAGGTGCTAGTGGGAAGTAATACATTTTTTTCCGAGACGCGGCACCCCACTCCGTCCGTCACTTCTACTTTGTTCGTACCTTGCCTCACCGCAAAACTTACACGTCGTCAACTCGAGAATCATCGCTTGAGTAAATCATGCACATGGACTTGCAACAATCAATTTTTGAATTTGGTAGACCCATTCCTTGCATTAGTCGTTTCGTGTCGTAAAAGCTATCGACTAAGCAATTGTTACTTGGCAATGCATCTTTACAAAATTGAAGAATTTCATCGAATGCCTTTTCAGAAATATGATGCTCTGCTTTGATTTTTAGGATTCTCGAGACTGCAGACAATTTTGTCATCTTCTCGCACCCCTGCCATAGTGGCTGACTAGCTGCGTCCAACATATCATACAAATTTTCCGCTCCAGGAGTTGGCCGTTGTTCCACATGGCTCCAATTAAAACTCGGACCAGCCAAGTCGTGCACCATCTCATGATACGATGTACAATAATTGACCGTCTGTGGCCCTTCGTGGTCATCAATTCTCATCGTATTGTTAGGTTCGTCAGACTCATTTTGAGTGTACATATAACCTTCTTCCCCGTGTTCCGACCAACAATGGTATCCCGGAACAAAGCCCCGCCGAAGAATATGAAGTTCTACGGTGTCAACATCATAGTATGAACGATTACGACACTTCGTATGGTTGCATGGACACCGAATTTTTCCCTCAGTCGCGAATGTCCTGCAGTGCGTCTTCGCGTATGTGATGAACTCGTTCACGCCGTTTATGAACTCTCGTCGCGTGAAGCCATTTTCAATACGACTATACATCCATTCTCGATTAGTAGACATCTCGATCCTAAGTATTTTCAACTGATAATTGGAAAAAATCTTATCAACTCTTAATAAAATTTAACATATATAAATCCTAAAAAGTAATAATATATTCAGAAATAAATCCAAATTAATATATATTCTATAAATTGGAGTATAAAGAACCTTGAGATTTGTAATATAGGTACATACTTATAAATTTTATTCCTCGCCATCATGATTTCAAAGAATTGTCAAGTGTACTGGTTTTTGGTTTTTGTTCCTAATTTTCAAGGGATCCGGTTACTTTGGTTTTTTGTTCCTAATTTTTGTTCCTACTTGTTGATAGTTTTAAATGTTAGTGAATTTTTGTTAGAGAATTGGCAAAGACTAGTAGATTAAGTTTTAAATGTTCTTATTATACATATAATGATTAAACAGTACAGTAATTGTAAATGGATTAATATTATTATTTCTTCTTCGTTTTACAAATTAATTTAATTATTGTATCTTGTTCAATAGATATAGACATTACATTTAGTTTCCAACTATAAATACGTATCAACTAAATGACAATCACAATTAATAAACATTATAACAATATATATAAGTTATAACTCAATAAGATCTCATTTTTAGTTGGAAATGCATGCACGACCAAGCAATAATTTATACGATGTACATATTTACGATTTTACTTTAGCAATGATTGTTCGATTGTTAATTTATTGTTGTTTAGCGACAGATTGTTCGGACGTTGATTTGTTGTTGTTTAGCAACATATCGTTGAGTTGTTGATTTGTTCTTTGTTTAGCAACACGATTGTCGCGTTGTCGCTATCCTCAAAGTATAAGATCTTGAAATGTAAAATAAAAATCATAGATATCCAAATTTTAGACGAATATGGAAACAAAAATCAACCAAAAGTTCAAAATAGATTTTGAGAAAATGCAAACCATGCAGATGATTCGAAAATCAGTCAAGGAGGAGTCGAGGCGAGAAGCGCGGCGGCGTCAGCGACTGGCGGAGCAGCGGTGCTCACTGGCGAGCGGTGGCGTTCTGGCGAAAGTGGCGGCGACTCGGGGCCGGCCGAAGCAGCGACGGGGCGCCAGCCGGACGAACCAGCCGAAGAGGCGGCGCCGGCTGGCGGCGCAGGCTGCAGCAGCGGCGACTCGTTTCATGCCGCATGGCGAGCGTGCGTCTTCAATGGGAGGCGCATGGCGGCCGAGCAGCGCCAAGCGCGAGTCGTCAATCAGCCGGCGGATCTCGCGAAGGACGGTGCGACAGCGCGAGATCTGCATGGACGGCGAAGGCGGACGACAGTGGCGCGGCATGGCGCGGTCGATGGGGCGAGCTGCTTGAAGCGGCGGCGGCTCACGCGGCCCGACGGCGGCGGTGGTGGCGCGAAGAGGCGGCGACGGCGGCGGCAACGATCCGGCGGTGGCGATTTTCGCGTTCTTTGAGGACAAAAAATGGTTTGCGGGACGAGAGGAGGAGGAGAGCAAATGGGTTGTTAAAACCATTTAGAAGTTAGTGACAAATCGAAATGAGAATAATTTGTTCTTGTTTGTTTTGTTGCTTTGTTTTTTGATCTTGTTTTGTTGCTGATTTTTTTGTTGCTTTGTTTTGTTGCTGTTTTTTTGATGCTGTTTTGTTGCTGATTTTTTTGTTTTGTTTCGTTGTTGTTTTTTTGATGCTATTTTGTTGCTTGACTTTTTGTTGCTTGATTTGTTGCTGACTTTTTGATCTTTGTTTTGTTCTTGACTTTTTGTTGCTGATTTGTTGCTTATTATCGACATTAGAGACAGATCAACAACGAGACTAATCTGATGATCGATCATTCTTGATTTGTTCTTGATCATTCTACAGATCAGCATCAAACTATAAATATATAATGTATTGGACTTGCATTATATTTCGTCACTACGACACGCCAAGATCTCCGCCATACGATCGTCGAAAAGAGCGCCGCCACCACGTCACCGTCTCGCGCTTCGCCATCGTCGCTGTCGTCGTCTCCGCCGCCGCCACCACCGTCTCCGCCACAACCGTCGCCGCTACATGTCCGTTATCCGCGACCGCGAACACGGTCGGCGCTCGATCCATTGGGTGGGCTCATGCAGCGCATGGTCTATTTTTTAAATCCATTTAATAGAGTAATCTTAGCTGTGAGACCTCGACAAAAAAAGAAATAATTCATGACAAACTTGGAGATTTGGTCAGGTTAATTACATTCAGACAACTTCGACAAAATAAAATTATTCAAGACAAACTTAATTAGAGGGAAACTACCTTCATTTAAAAAATAATTGATTGGAGAAGAAACAATTAGATATGCACATAATCCCTTGAAAATTCACAAATTAATGAAATTCATAATTTCTCAACTTTATTTTTGGGAAACACATTGTTTCCGCTTTATATTACTTTTCTTGGCTATATAAAATAAAATCTCGTTCATATCATAACTAAATAAAAAAAAAAAAATCTTCGAGTGCTCTTGGAATATCTACAAACGCGCAATATGATCAAGTCAATATATCAATTGAAATTGAGAGATATCTTCAATTTAATTCAAACTATAGACTATACATAATTTTTTTTATGAGAATTGAAGCGCTATACTAATTACCTCTAACCAGTAACAAGAATACTAATGATCATGAAGAGATTTAAAAAATATTTCGAATATTAAATTTTTTGAATTCGAATTGAAATTGGACAATCTTGTCATATATATTCAAATTGAAGTTCGAAATGGGATCTAAACAAGACCCTCTAAGCCTCATACCTTGCCCAGATTTCAAAACATTTTACATTGAAAATATGTCGTTATACATTGTGTAATTTATAAAAAAAAACAATAAAATTATTAAACTAGGTACGTAGCATACATATAGAAATTAATGTACTATATATGAGTTAATTATTTATTGCAAGTTAATTATTTCTTAGTCACTTTATACAATATATATATATATATTATGCTTGTAAGCGTAAAAATAATTGAGACTTTCTTTAATGAATTTTTTAAATTTGTTGCTTCATTTTACCACCCCGCTTAGTGACAACCTCGTTTTTTGTTCTCTCACGTTTGCAAATAAACAACTCGGATAAAACAATGATTACATTCAGAGTACGTGCAAATTTTAAGGAAAAAATATTTTATTATGTTATGTCACAATTTTTTTTTTTAATTTTCACTATTTTTTTTTGAATTTGAAATATCATGACAATATTTTAATTTGAGGATGAGTAAAAACCATTTAAGAATTAGTGACAGATCAGCAACAGACTAGTCTGTTGCTGATCTGTTTGTTGCAAATTTGTCGCTGATCTGCGATGACGTGTAATGGGTTTGTGAGTTTAGCGACAGATCGACCAAGCATGATTATTCTGTATTCTTGATGATCTATTCTTGATTTATTCTTGATCACACGACAGATTTCGATCTGTCATTATTTGACAATGACAGATGATGATTTTGATCTGTCGTGATCTGAGCAGATCTGTCGATTTAGCTTCAGATCAGCGACAAACTAGGTTTTGTAGGCGATCTGTGGTGATCTGTCACAAAATGGGCGAGAAATTATTGGCGGGAGAAATCAATGACGGATCAGTGACAAAATACAATTTGTCACAATTTTTGTCACAAATCTGTCACTGATTTGTTGCTTTTTGGTCAACCGAGTCAAACGCTCTATTTGATGCAAAATTGTCGATGATTTGTTGTTGTTTAGCAACAGATTCAATCTGTTGCAATGTTTTGATGCAATTCCACATTTTTCTTGTAGTGGATGATGATGATGTGTCTTCAGGATGAAGACAATAATTTTTTTAGTCTACATTATCTTCTTTGTCTCTAAGTGATGATGTATGAAGTCTTGCATGTAACTGTGGTAATTATAATATATGATGTGTACTAATGATATACGATATTTTATATTATGCTTAATGATGTGATTCCATTAATACATTTAATGATGATGCTACAATTGATATATATTGGTGATAATTATTCATATTCTTAATGCACTTTGTTTGATGAATACTCCTATAGTGACTTTCTATATTGATTATTCAATTTATGATTATTCAAATTGTTTATACTTCGTGAGGTACGATATTTTTGTTGGAATCTCGACTTTTTTTTTTTAACCTTGAGGACAAGGTTTGAAATGAGTTTGGGAGTATTTTAGGTGAAGCATATCAATAGCAATAGCAAGGAAAGAAAAGAAAGGTAGAAGATAAGTTTAGAATTGATACAAAGTTCAAACTTTTTTCCGATATTCGAGTGAGTTAATTAAATTTTTCAAATTTCTACCAAATTCAAGTAAGTATAAATTTCATTTTACTTTACTTTTAGTTTGGAAAAGAATGAAAATTGATATATACATTGGTATTGAAATTTTTCAAATTTCTTCTAAATTCAAGTAAGCACTTGAGTGAAGTATTTCATAGTCTAACACGTTTTAAATGATATATTCGTTGTTACTTGTAAAAATTCTTACTAATTATGATTGTTGTGCTATTATAAGGTATTTTTAAAGTTAAGACTAATCTAGTGGTTTTTCTGTTTTGAGATTGTATACTAGTCATCCTAAGCTTGATGGTTGTCAATGGTGATTGAGAAAACATATATTGTGTACTGGCCTTGGTATTGATTGAGCTTTAAGTTTAAAGGGTTATTCCATTGGATCATTAAAGGATGGTTCGTTTCTTTTTTTCTAAATCATTGTATTCAATCATAACTTTTATTTACTTGTAAGTAATATGTTTCTAATTCAAGAACACTTCTATTTAAATTTTTTTTACTAAAATTAAGATGAATTAGATTGAAATCATGATATAAAAGTTTAAAAAAAAATGTGATTGAGAGTATTCTTTTCCTTGGGACATCAAAGTGTTGAATTTGTGGGTAATTTATAAGTCAATTATTACATATGTTTTATAGTGTAATTTAGGTTAAATTTAGATATAAATGATGATATAAAACTGATATTCTCTTATTTTTGTGATTTGAGGATTTAATTAGGAAAAATGAAGAAATTGAAGAAAAAAAAGAATGATAAAAAACAATCAACTAAAGAGAAGCTTTAGTGAATCATTAGTAATACGAGATCACATAAGAATCGCTGCCTAAATCGGAAGCAGAGAAGAGACATTGATTAGCCTACGAATAGGGATTTACAAAGGAATCGCCAGATGAATCGGTAGAGCATATAGAGATATTAATAGTGATTAACTAAGCCATTTGTGAACAACATAAGAATCACAAACAAATAGCTAAGGTCGGTGATGAGTTTTTTTAGATTATTACAAAAAATCCGAGTTTATTTAAGATTTATATAGCTTAGGAAACTATAAATAGAACTTTAAGGCTTCGAAATTAAGAGCCCTTTTTTTCTCTTAACAAGTAAGTGAGAGTCGTACTTTAGTTTTTACTATGTTTATATTTGAAGCAACATTAGAGCTTTGTTTATTTTAATGAGAGATATTTATTTAATTATATATTTCAAATATAATATTATGTTGTTTATTTGATGTATGATTTGAATAGTTTATTAATCTAAACAAAACCTAGACATGTATATACTTTGGATTGCTATATTGTTATAATTAAGGAATCATATACTTAATGCTTTAAATCTATTCATATACAATAATCACCGTTTTAATAAGTTTTTTTTTTATGTATTTCAACTAATGCGGATTGTATTGCATGCATAATTGCAAATATGCATAGTGATATTCGATTTTCAGAATCTATGTTTATGATTATTGATAACAATTGTGGAAGTAGTAACCAAGATTAATCTATAGTGCAAAATTACCCGAGTGTATGTTCTAGGTGATTATGTTCTAAGTTAGTTATTGATTGCCATGTTCTGATTAATATTTGATTTAGATTAGACATGATTTTCATTGAGTGTTAATGCAATAGTATTGGGTTTTAATATTTAGTGTATTATACAGTTATGTTTTTATACATTTTTGGGTTTTATATTAGGTCAAGTGTTTAGTTCCCCGACTTATGATGACCATCACATTGTTTATATTCACCTCTTTATTATATATATGCATGTGATCATTATTTCGATTTCCATGCATAGGATTTAATTTATTGCTTCCGCACAATCTATTATAACAACAACAACAACAATAACAACAACAACATAGCCTCAGTCCCAAATTAATTGGGGTCGGCTACATGGATCAAACTTTTCCATTGTGCTCGATTAAGTGCAATTGATGGTGAGCTTTGCAAACCATTCAAATCCATCCTAATTAATGCATCCCATGTTAACTTTGGTGCCTTTACCTCGTCAAATTTCTACAGTTTCTATTGAGTCAAGTTTTCTAGTTGGAGCATTTGTAGGCCGTCTTTGCAGGTGACCAAACCATCGCAACCGCCTTCCCTAATCTTTGTATCAATTGGTGCTACTCCTACTTGTCTTTGAATTTCTATATTTCTTATTCTATCTTTACGAGTTTTACCACATATCCACCTAAGCATCCTCATTTTACGCTACGTTCATTTTATGTAATTGTTGTTGCTTTGCCGCCCAACATTCACTTCCATAGAGCATAGCTGGCCTAATTGCGGTCCTATAAAATTCACCTTTTAACTTATTAGGGACATTTCGATCACAAATCACCCATGTTGCACCCCGCCATTTCTTCCATCCAGCTTGAATTCTATGTGTGACATCATTCTCAATGTTACCATCATTTTGTATGATTGATCCTAGGTATCTAAAGTAGTTTACCTTAGGAACTTCTATTTCCCCTAATTTTATCACTCCTTCATCTCGATGTCTAGTGTTTCTAAACTCATAGTGCATGTATTCGGTTTTCGTCCTACTCAACTTAAAGCCTTTAGATTCTAATGTATTCCTCCAGAGTTCTAATTTCCTATTCACTCCATCTTTAGTTTCATCCACTAAGACAATATCATCTGCAAATAGTATACACCATGGTGTATCCTATTGAATATGTCTAGTTATTTCATCCATAACTAAAGTAAATAGATATGGGCTTAAAGCCGATCCTTGATGTAGTCCTATCGTAATGGGAAATTCTTTTGTAGATCCTCCAAATGTCTTTATATTCATTATTACTTCATCATACATATCCTTAATAGTGTCTATGTATCTAGCATGCACTCTTTTTCTTTCTAGAACCCACCAAAGAATATCTCTAGGGACCCTATCATATGCAATTTCTAAATCTACGAATACCATATGAAGATCTTTTTTCTTTTCTCTATATTTTTCTAACAATTGTCTTACAAGGAAAATCGCCTCTATAGTTAACCTCCCAGGCATGAAACCAAATTGGTTCTCTGATATTGTTGTTTCTCTTCTTAGCCTATTGTCAATTATCCTCTCCCATAGTTTCATAGTTTGACTCATAAGTTTAATTCTCCGGTAGTTTGAGCAACTTTGAATGTCTCCTTTCTTATTGAAGATTGGCACAAGCGTGCTTCTTCTCTAATCCATTGGCATCCGTTTTGATTTTGAGATTTTATTGAAAAGTTTTGTTAACCAAGTTAATCCAATTTCTCCTAAGCATTTCCAAACCTCTATGGGTATTTCATCTGGGCCTATGTTTTTCCTATTTGCATTCTTTTCAGTGCCTCTTTAACTTCTACAATTCTAATATTGCGTGTATAATTTACATTTCTTTCTTGGTGTGGGTTTTCATCTATTATAGTATCAACTTGGTCATCATTAAATAAACTATCGAAGTAACTTCTCCATCTCTCCTTAATATCCTCCTCGCGCGTTAAAACATTTTGATTTTCGTCCTTAATACATCTTACATGACTTAGGTCTTGTTTATTTTTATCTCTTAATTTGGCTAGCATATATATATATATATATATATATATATATATATATGTATATATTTTTCGCCATCTCTATTACTTAACCTTGTATATAGATCTTCTATGAAATTTGTTTTAGCTTGACTAACTACTTTTTTAGCTTGTTTTCTAGCTTCTCTATATTGATTGTACACATCTTCATCTTGACATTTAGGTATTTTTCTATACATGTCTCTTTTAGTCTTAATTGCTCATTGGACATCCTCATTCCACCACCATGTTTTCTTCTTTGGAGGTCTCAAGCCCTTAGATATACCTAATACGTTTGATCCCACTTTCCTTATGCAACTACTCATTTCTAGCCACATTATATTAGCATCTAAGTCAAGATTCCAAACATTTTCCTTTAGTAATTTTTCTCTAAACTCTACTTGTTTACTATGTTTTAGGTTCCACCACTTTATTCTAGGGTCGCTAACTCTTTTATTCATATTATGTCGTCGTGTTAGCTTAATATCAAGTACTACTAACTTATGTTGGGTAGTAAGTGCTTCACCAGGTATTACTTTGCAGTCTCTACATATTTTTCTATCTATTTTTCTTGTTAAAAGAAAATCTATTTGACTCTTGTTATGACCACTACTAAAAGTAATTGTATGCGACTCCCTCTTCCTAAAACTCGTATTTGCTAAGACCAGATCGTATGCTGAAGCAAATTCTAAGATTGATTCTCCTTTTTCATTTCTATTACCGTAACCAAAACCTCCATAAACTCTCTCAAACCCATCGTTACTTGCCCTGACATGCCCATTTAAATCTCCTCCAATAAAAACCTTTTCATCTAATGGTATACTTTGCATAAATCCATCCATATCATCCCAAAACTTGCGTTTGATGCTCCCGCTTAATCCTACTTGTGGTGCATAGGCGCTAAGTATGTTAATTTTTTCATCTCCAATAATTAATTTAACTAGAATCAATATATCCTCCATTCTTTTAACCTCTACGACCTTATCCTTATAATCATTATCCACCACAATTCCTACTCCATTGGATTTTCTATCTATATCAGTGTACCACAATTTAAACCCTGTGCTTCCTATTTCTCTACTATTTTCTCCTACCCATTTTGTCTCTTGGAGGCAAGCAATATTGACTCAACTTCTAATCATGGTATCTACTAGTTCTATTGACTTCCCGTAAGTGTTCCTATGTTCCATGTTCCTAAGCAATTTTTTCTCCCCTTTGTATTTGTTTTCCTTTTCTATTTCTATTTTGTCTAAAAGATCTAGTGTCTCGTATCTATGGTTTTGTTTTTGTTTTCGCGTTTGTTTTGAACTAGCTTCTTTACCCACACCTGTCCTTTGTGTAGGAACCCTTGCTCATTTTTCTTCAGATCCGGGCGACGATGTGAAGGGACTAGCTTCTTTACCCACACACGTCCTATGTGTGGGAACCCTTGCTCATTTTTCTTCACCCAGGTGGCGATGTGAAACACACCCTTGCTCATTTCTCACTACACTCGGGCTTTGATGCAGCGCGTCGTTAGGTGGGAATGCCCCAACGTTTATATTTGTTTAATCCATTTCATGAAAAATGACAAAAGTTTTGCGCTGGCTGTCAACCTATCGCAACTCTCCTCCATTTTCCAAGAATGAAAAATGAGCTTGGGGCCTCTCTCCCCCACTTTTTAGGTATGAAAAGTGAGTTTGGGACCTCCCTTACCCATTTTTCGGTAAGAAAAAAATGTGCGTCAGAGTCCTCCTTTATCCGAATTTTTATCCACTAAATGTTGTAACTCTTAAAAAGTATTTAATTACGTTGAAATCTATTGATATGTCGATATGTGTATTACTTATTCTAAAAGTATATAACAAGGAGAATAGGATAAAAGGCTAACTAATGTGTAGTTAAGTCCTACATGGCTAAGATTAGGGCTTAAAAATAAGATTAGGTTAGGAGGAGCCCTAGATTTTGGAAAGGGCCATCACAGTTGGTATTTGAGCCATGATTTCTTAATAAGTGAAGTACAAACATGAATAAAAGCACAAGTATTAGATATGGAAACTAGATGATCGTTACGTAGAAACCATTAGTTAGAAAGTTAGTGAAACTGTGATGGAGATTTCTTATATGTACATGTTCATTACTATATGTACATATATCGCGAACGTCGTCAACTCGTACAGCACGATGGCAGATTGAAGCAAGATTTAGAGATTGCAACATTTCTATTTCTGCACACTCTTCCAGTCATGACCACACTTGTAGTAGAGACAGCTGAGACTGTACCATTCCCGTCGCCCTCATCTTCCAGCATATCATTCGAGGTCCTACTTATGAAGGACTTTATAAAACCCAAGCTAGCCTATTATGAAGGAGTGAGGAACTTTGAGAAGATTGAAAAATGGGTACTATCTCACGAGAAACTTTATAGGATACTGAAGATCGTAGATAGACTTCAAGCGGAGATCTCATCATACATACTTGATAGAGATGCTGATGTTTGGTGGCATATGACAGTAGCTGCTCATGTTGAGTATGAGATAAGGTATGGATAGGCTATCTACATACCACGCTCGTATTGAGTATTTCAGTTAGATAGTGATATTTGAAGTATTAGGGATTCTAATATTCACCAATAGATGTAGTTCAGAAATGATAGTAGGAAAGAGAGGTCGACCTCCGATTAGATTGGAAAATGAGGCATTCATTGCACTATACCAGTGGCAGAGTGTCGGGGACCTAAACTTGAGGATATACCGATTGTTAGAGAGTTCCTAAATGTGTTTTAGAAGGTTTTACATGAACTACCATTGTCGCGAGAGGTTGATTTTATTATTGAGTTGGTACCGCGCACTAGATTGATTTCCATACTATCATATCGTGTAGCAGTATAGGAGTTAGAGGAGTTAAAGGCTCAATTATAGGACTTGGGACATAAGGGATTCCTCATACCCTCTATGCGCCATGGAGAGCACCCATCCCTTTCATGAAGAAAAATGATGACACATTGAAATTGTATATCGACTACAAACTATTGAATGAGGTTACTATCAGGAACAAGTATCCTCTGTTGAGAATTGATGACTTATTGGATCAGCTTAGAGGAGAACATTATTCGTCTAAAATAGAGCTACGATCAGGGTATCATCATCTTAGAATTAGGGATGAGGATAGGTCCAAAATAGCTTTTAGCACGAGATATGAACATTATCAATTCACCGTCATGACATTTGGGCTTACTAATGCATATGCAGTATTTATGGATTTGATGCATCGCATTTTTAAACCATTTCGACTGCTTCTTGATAGACTTCATCAATAATATTCTGATATATTCAAGAACCTAGGAGGATCATGGGCAACATCTTAGGGAGATGTTGCAGACCTTAAGGGAGCACAGACACTACGCTAAGTTAAGCTAGTGTGAATCTTTGCTTTCAGAGATCAAGATTCTAGGCCATGTTATTGGAGCAGCAAGAATTGCAATGGATCTATCCAAGATTTAAGCTATCATGGATAGGCTAGCACCAACGTTAGTGATAGAGATTAGGAGTTTTCTTGGTTTGGCATGGTACTGCCATGGGTTTGTGAATGAGTTTTTGAAAATCGCTTCACCAATTAACAGATTGACATAAAAGGGAATGGCATTTTAGTGGACCGAGGCTTGAATGAGGCATTTGTTGAGTTGAAATGATTGTTGACTATTGCGACAATATTGATATTGCCAGAGGCTGGACAAGGATTTCTAGTTTATAATGATGCTTCTCATACAGGTTTAGGTTATGTACCGATGCAAGATGGATGAGTTGTTACTTACACTTCCAGACGATAAAAGATACATGAGAAAAACTATCCCTCACTCGATTTGGAGTTAGCAATGATTGTGTTTGCACTAAAGGTATGGGAAAATCATCTATATGTAGAAAAACTTACACTTTTTATATATCACAAGATTTTGAAATATTTCTTCATACAGAAGAAGTTAAATATGAGACGGTGTAGATGGTTGGAGTTTCTGAAGGACTATGTTTTCTCCTTGGAGTATCACCTGGGAAAAGCCGACGTATTCGCATAGGCTCTAAGTAGGATATTGGTTAGAGATGTTGAGGTTGTCAGTGCAACATGATGTATGAGTTCATCATTATCCATGGGATCTGTCCGAAAGTGAAGGCTAAGAATTGCAAACCAAGATGGTTGCCACAACTTCTTCCCATTCCATAATGGGAGTGGAAGGAAAACTTTATGAATTTTGTGAGGGGATTATCAAGGACCACCATGATAGATTATTCTATATGGTTAATGGTGGACAAACTAATGAAGTGTGCTCATTTTCTACCAATAGTCGCTCATTACATTTGATCAATTAAGTATACTATTTGAGAAAGAGATTATCAAGTTGCACGGAGTACCATTAACTATTACATTTGATAGAGATGTAATGTATACATCCCAGATATGGTGAAGTATGTAGGAAAAGTATGGTACATGCCTACAGTTCAGCATGGCTTTTCATCCTCAAACTAACGGGCACACTAGGAGATTGGTTCAGGTCATCGAGGATACATGTTTAATTGAAATAATTATGGAGTGGTTGTGGATTATTACTAAACTTATAAATGAATTGTAGGATCGTAATAGGAACCCCGTGTGGACTAGTTTACCAACTCAAAGTGCAAGGGAATTGTGGTATCGCGTTCCTAAGGTTAAGTAAATCCTATAGTAACCTTTACATTTTATGATTATAAATTTCTTATGAATTTCATTAATCTTTGCTATTGCATTATTTGTTGTACATGCATGCACTTATTTGGTGGATCTTGTCGATTTAAGTCTCCTTATAGTGTTTACTATACCTTAGTTATAGGGATTATATTATGCTTGAGGACCTAGAGTCACTGATACTTTGTGTCAATAGGAATTGTAGAAACTGGACGAGGTAGGGGTAGACCAAAGTTAATATATGATGCATTACTTATGAGGGATTTGAATGGTTTTGAAAGCTCACCATCAATTGCACTTAATTGAACACTATGGAAAAGTTTGATCCATGTAGCCAATCCCAATTAATTTGGACTGAGGCCATGTTGTTGTTATTGTTGTATATGATTGTGGTCGAATAATAGAAATGAGATGGATTCATGATTGTATTTGCTTTCCTTTGATTATATTGTTCATTTAATATATTCAATTATTATGCATTTGATTATTACAAGTGTACTGAATAGTGTCGGATTTACTTATTTGACATTATCGAGTTTTTATAATAATTAATGATAGGTACAACGACGACAAAGGAAAAAGGAAGCTATCAAATTTTTCGTGAATTGATTATTTCCTTTCTCTCTATGTATGTATTATTTTTTAATATACTATATCATATAAATAGGCTTTTAGGTTTGTGTGTGGTTAGGATCTTCTTTAGAATGGTTGTAATAGTTTCGGGTCGGATTGGAATAAGGTAGAGCTAAGGTAATGATGGTTTACGAATTTTTAAAACCAAAGATAGGTAGAATGAGTAAATAACTTTTGTTAATGCAATATATATTCTTATGGGTAGATTGTAAGTCCTTCAGCATTTCTACCAAGATGAGTAGGTTTTGTTAAAGGCTTTTGAAGATTGAGTTTTTCATGTAGCCTTAAAATTAGAGGAAGTTCTGATGAAAAACTTTTTATGAGATTTTAAGAATAATGTAATACAACAAACGAACTTTATATTTTCTTTTGATTTCCCTATGATTGGTTATGTATTTTATGAAATAATTAAGATGATAGACTTTGTGATTATTGATGGTAAGATTAAGGTTCTAGATTATAATGGGATTAAGTTAATCTATGCCAATCAGATGCCCTAAATAGATGGGTTTTGACACCCTTTAGACAACTATTTGTTCTCCATATACCGGTAAAAAAGTCACATTCTAATTTTAATTAGCTAACTCATTAGAATACACAAAGAATTAACTTTACACCATAAAAATGCATTACACTTTGTTAAGTCTTCGTACTACTAAATCTAACACATTCAAAAAGCCACTTCAATATTAGATTTAAATCTGAAATTCACCTCTGGTATCTAAATGGTCATACCTTTTAAACAATCCTAGTTACAAATTTAAATTAGTTAATGAATCAAAATATCACATTACACATTTTTCACTTTGCACATAACACTTAGATTCATGATTGTAACCCATAAATAATTAATAACCTATAAAATAAGTTAATTAAAGAATACGATTAGTTTAATGTAATGAGCATATATTCGTCATATCATGATTACTTTGCAAAACGGATCTAGTTCGTGTTTTAAGTTTTGTTTAAATTAACAAACTACTCACTTATGATAATAAATAACACCATAACTAAATAATAAAAAGATATAATTAAAAATTATTTAATGATAACTTTAATATTCAATCTTCTCTAAATGTAATAAAAACAATAATGAATGGCTTTTAAACTAAAGCAAAAAATGTAAAACCATAGAAAGACTCTCGAATTCATAGTTTAGGTTTTATATTTATAGTATATTACCTATTACATATCTTAAACTAAATCAAATTACATATCTTAAACTAAATCAAAATCCCTTATGTAATCTAAAATACACGAAATCGTCACAAATGATTCCTTAGCGATTTTTTCTTAAGTGAAACCGCTGGGGAAGTCCTTGGAATTGAAATATCTAAGTCCTTGGACCTTATTTCATATTCTTCTTTGATTAACAGGTTATGATTCTTTGCGTAATCTTTCCTTTTGGTCAAATCTGTATTTTTCTCTTTTCACTCATTATTTCAAAATATCCCAATTATCAGCATAAATCTAAAAAATTAGAGAAAAACTCATGTAATATAGTATTTTACATCTAAAATAATTCTAAAATATACTATACAACATGTCTAATTATTGACTTATACGATTCTCCCAGTGGTTCCACATAAACCATAATCGTTGAGAAATTGTTGGATTCAATTTTAAAGATTTTCAATAACAACGAGGAATTTGGGTTACTTTGGGATGTTTATTACCTATAATACTATAAATATGATCCTAAGGTTACGAATTCAGATGCCCTTGTATATTTATATCAATATTCATAGTTGTAGGTGAGCCGACCCCAGTTAATTTGGGACTGAGGCTATGTTGTTGTTGTTGTTGTTGTTGTTGTTGTTGTATTCATAGTTGTAGGTGCCATTGTATATTGTTTTATTTTATTACTTTATTGTTCATTCTTTTAGGAGAAGATTTGAGGATTCGAAGTATTTATTCTAGTGGTATTTATTTATATCTTTTATTTACATTATTTCAATATTATTTGTAAATATGAGTGAGTTTTTTATCAATGAAAAGAAATTTCAAACATGAACTTGATCCATTTTACAATGTAGTTATGATGAGATAATCATGTGTTTGATGCTTAAATCCAATCGTATTCCTTGATTATTGATTTAATAGATTATTATTTAAGGGTTTTAATCATAATATTTAAATTTGTAATTAGGATTGTTTGAAAGGTGTTACACTTTAGATGTCCTATGTGAATTTAAGATTTAAATCTAATATTAAAGTGGCTTTCTGAAGGCGTTAGATCTAGTAGTTTAAATTCTCAAAAAATGTAAGCCATTTTTTGTGTGAAGTTAATGTCTTCGTTTATTCAAATGGGTTAGCTCAATAAAATTAGAATGTTGCTTTTCTATCAGTATAAGGAGAATTAATAGCTAGCTAAAGGCTTTTTAATTACTAATTATTATAGTTTAATGATTTATAGTATTTTACAATGTATGCTCATAACTATATGATTGAAGTGACATGTTTCGATGCAAAAGGGATTCGTGTTTTCTTTTTCTGGATGTTTGTTTAGATATATATATATATATATATATATATATATATATATATATTTGTTATTGAATTGAATTGATTTGAATATTAGTGAATTTGAATTTTGATAGTTAAGTTAGTTTAATAATATTAGTTAATTATTATTATATTATTAATTTAATTTTTGATTTTTCATTCCCGTTTTAATTAAGTTAGAAAATTATTAAAATATTTTTTTCCTAGAGAAGTGTGATAAATCTTTTAGAGATGATCCCACTTATTATTACTACATATAATAAGGATGCTCAAAAACTTATTGTATACGCTCGACATGTGCAAATATTTGGCAATTCAATTGGGGATTTAACACAATTTCATAGGAGTTTTGGATGTTGTATGATCTATCCATTTCATCATTCTAATTGCATGGAATCTTTACATTGATCACGAGGTAGATAGGATATTTAATCATAAATTCAGATAACATTGACGTAGAGAACACGAGACTACCATAATGGAAACCAATATCATTTTAATATTAATAACAAAAATGATAATTAAAAACTTAATTTTAAGCAAGCTAATCAAAATATCATTGCTTCTAAAGCGATATGTATTGCCTATTTTGAAGGATTTCTAGAATTTGAACTTAAATAAGGATTCGTTAGTGTTATACCTAACTTATACAATAAATACAATGAAGACCCACAAAAGTTTGTATGAGAATACCAAGACAAAGTAAATGGGATGAAACCTAAAGACTGCACATTAGAACAAGTCACTTAAAGCTTTTCCTTTTGAATTGAATGACCAAGTGCAAGATTGGTTGTTTTATCTTCCTCAATATTCAATAACCACGTGGGCTTAAGTGTTAGAAGCTTTAGCAGAAGAATATATGCATCTAATAAAAAGTAGTACTTATATAAGGCAAATGACATTGGTGAAAATGAAAGATGATGAAAATTTTAATTAATTTTGGGATAGATTTCAAAGATTAGTTTCATTTTGTCCACATCATGAATACACCCAAAGAGCTTTATTTGAATACATATATGAATAACTAAATCATTTTGAATAAAGAATACAAGATATCGTATGTGGTCAATCATTATTCGATATTACGCCAATTATAGCAAAAGTAGCTATTAATAAGATGGACACAATCTAAACAATATTGCGAAAAGAATGATACAACAAGAAAGAAAGTTTATGCAGTTTATAATAAAAACAATTAATAAATTTGATGAAAAAGTAAATGAATTATCTAACATGGCTAAACTACTACTAAATGTTAGTTCAACTCAAGTGAAACAATGTGGATTTTGTAATGAAGTTATACATCTTAGGGATGTGTATCCTACATTACAGGAAGATAACACCTTATAAGTCAACGCAGTTATGAACCAATATTCTGGTCCCTTAGAAATTAATATAGTAACAACAACTAATACACTGAAAAACCAAATTCAAATCTTAGCTACAATCCACAAAATCATAATTACATCACGTATAGACCGAGACCAACAAAACAACCTATACCAATGCCACATCTCAACAAATTATTTAACCTAAGCAGACAAATTTAGAATAAATACTACATAATTTTATGATCCAAAGTCATCGAAACTTAATGCATATTTCACAAAATCAAATTAAGAATGATAGGTCTATTTAAGGAGATAAAAATTCGGAGTAAGTTAAATGACTTTACAAATCAACAAGTTAAGTAGTCAAAGTAAAGTATCAACTAAACCTACAAATGCTACTAGTTAAGCACAAGTTAACGCTTTATTTTGTAATAACAAAAAGAAAAGCATATGTAAGAAAAGACACCAAAAAAGGTAAAAAGAAAATCAAAATACATAAGACAATAGAACAAGTAGAGGAAGAGATGATGACTAATGTAATTCCCACTAAGAAATGGATGGTCGAATAACTGAAATACACTTCTTTTCTCAAAAGATTATACTCATAATATTTAGCAAAAGTTGAAGCCTATGAAAAATGTCTAAAGAATTTTAAATTATTAAACCAAAACAAAGTAAACTATATTTATGAATCAAATAAAGATATGCATTCTAATTCTACATTTCCACAACGATTAGCAAATACTGAGGAGGAAAAACCTAAAGAAGACATATCTGAATTATTTAAGAAATTAAAAGTTAATAAAATCTTAATGTAGTCAAATAAAGAATTCTATGAATAAAAAGACATAATTTTGAGAATAATCTAATGAAAATTTAGGACAAAAGATTTCATCCTTAAAGAAAGTCCCTGAGAAATGTCTTGTTCCAAGAATGTTTTTCATACTCATCACAATACGAAATTCTTTTATTGAATTAGCTTTATGTGATCTTGGAGCATCAAATTATGTGCCTATTAATCTTATTTTAGCAAATAAAACAATTATTAAGCTGTATGGATTGTTAGAATACATCTTACTACGAGTATATGACATTATTTCCAGCCGACTTCTATGTAATGGAAATGTAAGATCCAATATCACCCAATCTTTTAACTATAACATTAGATAGACCGCTTCTTAAGTCGGCAAGAACTAAGCTAGATGTTTTTAACAAAAAATGTATGTGAAGTATGAAGATAAAAATTTTTAAATTCAAAAATAACAATGAACATAACCAGAACACTTATGATGAATATGATGATGAGTTTTCGATAATGAAGTGTAAAATAATGAATTTCACTTAAACTATTATGATAACTTTAATGTAGAAATTTGTGCAATTATTGCACTAACAATGGAAATTGATAAAGAGATTTCAAAGAAAGAACAATTCGAAGACACTTTAAAAGAGAAAAAGTAACTCGAGAATGGAAAGTTAAGCAACTGGATAATTGAAAAAGCATTAATAATCCCAAAGTTTCTAGATCTAAGTACAACGACAAAAAAAAAGCTGGATTTAAGCTCTATGAAGCTTAATTATCTTAAAGGTATATTGTAGCACATCAAAATGAAATGGGCTTAGTACTTCAGAGATGACGATTCAATAATTAGACATTTTTGTAATACATTCTAGGACGGTTTTAGATGTAATAGACTATATTACATGGGGTTTTCTCTTGTTTTTGGTATTTCAGGTTATAAATAGAGAATTTGAAGAAAAGTAGAAAAAAAGGAAGAAAATGAAAGAATTGACCGAGTGAAATGGTTGCACAAAGAATCAATACCAAGGAAGTAAGGAAAAATTGGGTTGTGAACTAGCAATTCCCAGCGATTCACATGACACCTGAATCGGTGAAACCAAATTACTTCAAATCTTGGGTTTTCTGAGCGATTCCACTTACACAATGAATCACTAGGAATCCCTGGTTATGAACTTGTTGATTTTGGATTACGACAAGATCCTTGAAATAGTTTAGTATATGTATTACCTAATATACTATAAATATAAACCCAAGAACTATAAATTAAGGGCCTTTTGGTTAATTTCACACTTTTACTTAAGTTTAAAGGCCATTCTTTATCATTTTTCTTTTTGGAGAAAATTGAAGATTCAAGTTTCTATAATTGTACTATTAATAATGTCTTTTAATTCTAATGTTATGATGTTATTTATTATCATGACTGAAGTGTTTTATAATCTAAATAAATTAATAGCAAGAACTAGATCCGTTTACAATGTATGATGAGATAAATTTGTACTGAATGTTTTAAATCAATTGTATTCTTTGATTCACTATTTTTATAGATTATTATTTATAGATTGCAATGAAGTATTTGACTATTATGTGCATAGTAGCCACTATCTATGTGATATTTTGATTCATTATCTATTTGAAGTACTAACTAGGATTATTTGAAAGGAAAACACCTTTTAAAAATTCTTGGTGAATTTGAGATGTAAATTTAATGTTGAAGTTGTTTTCTGAAGGTATTAGATTTAGTAGTTTCAAGTTTTCATAGAAATAATGCGGTTTTAATTTGTGAAGTTAATGTATTTGTGCAAATAAAGAGGATAGCTTAATAAAATTAGAATATGGTTTTTCTACCGGTATAAGGAGAACAAATGGCTGGCTAAGGATTTTTACTTACATATGATAAGGTTTTAAAGATCTGCGATACTTTATAAAGTTTGTTCATGACAATTTGATTTGAGTAACACGTTTGGAATGCAAAATAGATTAAAGTTTCATTGTCTAGGAGTATTGTTTAGATGTTTATTTATAATTAGTTTCATTAAATTGAAATGATTTTATTTAGTGAACATGATTTATGTTATTTAAGTAATTTTAGTCAATTTAAATTTATTTTTATTAACTTAAAAGTATAAAAAAATAAAACATCTTCTCTTATGGAATTTGCAAAATCCTTATGGAGACGATTCCCATTTACCACTAATATAAAATATTAAAAGTATAATAAAGGTGGAGAATTTATTGTTCACGTTTGTCATGTGTTAATTTTGGCGCCATTACTGGGGATTTTAAAATAATTTCTTAAGAATCTTTCTCATTGCATGTCAATAAAAATATCACAGCTTTTAGGCAAGTTAATAAAAATGTCACAGCTTGTGAACCTATATATATATTGTTTTTCCGTGGAATTCCCTATTTTGAGTTAAAACTAGAATTCATCAATTATTTAACTCACTTTCAAAGTGAAGGTTATGAAGATCCTGTGCAATTTATTAGAATATACACGTATATAATAAGTGTAATGAAACCCAAAAAGATAGAATTAGATTTTGTCAAACTAAAGGCTTTCCCTTCTTCTTTAATAGGTCAAGCTCATGATTGGCTATTCTTCATCCCTCAAAATTCCATAACCACATGGCCCAAAATGGTAGGAACCTTTTTAGATCAATACATTCTAGTATGTAAAATTAAATTTGATAGGAAACGAATTAGCAATGCTAAGATGAACACCAAGGAGTTTTTTAGGAAAGTTTTGGGATTGATACGAAAGATTAATATCATTATGTCCACAACATGGAATTTCAGAAAAAACTTTATTAGAATACTTTTACAAAGGATTAAGAAATTCTGAACAATGATTATTAGGCATGATTTGGGAAGGATCTTTATTCGACATAACGTTAACAATATCAGAGATACTATTATCAAAATGGCTAAACAATCAAAACAATATCGCGAGAAAAACAAATGTATTAAAGGATATTCTTATAAAATCAATAGCAATATAGTCAAGACATTGGATGATAAATTTGATTAATTGAAAAGTATGGTTGAATTGCAATTAAAAATAGGTCAGTCTAAACTAAAGTTTTTTTATTTTTGCAATGAGGTCAATCATCTACAAGATGAATGTCCAATATGGATAATTTGGGTAGAGAATCTGAATTTTCAAGGATATAGAACACTGACATTAACAAATACAATAATAGTACTAGAAAATTCGAATAAAGGAGAAGATAAAAAATTCAAGCCTTAGAGGATAATATAGTTGAACTATAAAATCCACTAAGTCAAATAGAAATGCAAATAAGTCTATGGGTTAACCAAGGAAATTTACTATCTCAACCTTTACCCTAGTTCGAATGCCAAAGTGCTAACTTCGAGAAGAAGTAAACAAATGAAAGAACCAAAAATGCTAGAACAATTAGTTCTTCAAAAAGAATTAAAGGCTGAATTCGAAAAGGAAGCATAAATTAAAGATAACAAAATTCAAAAGGAAAATGATTTTGAAGAGAATAAACCAAGTATACTAAGACCACTACTACCCCATCGTTTAAAAAACAACAAAAAGGTCAAAAAATTACGAGAAGAGAGAAATCCTAGAAAATTTAAGGAAATATAAACATACCTTTATTCGATGTCATACAAAACGTACTTAAATATAAAATAATTTACGAAAGACATACACTTATAAAACAAAACCTAATAAAAGAGTAAGCCTAGTAGAACTTGTGTCAAAAACAACCCAAAAGAAACTACACCTAATTGTTCTGCCTTTTGAATGTTTTTCGTTCCATGCACAATAGAAAACATAAGGATATCCAAAGCATTATGTGATTAGGCTCCTCAATCAACGTAATGCCTTTGTCAAAATATTGACAACTGACAAACATACCCTTTGAAGAAACTTTTTAGAAGTATAATTAACAAGTAGATTTACTATTTAACCATTATGAGTATTAGAAGATGTACTTGTTAGGGTTAATGACTTACTTTTCTCTGCCGAGTTTTATGTCAGACAGGAATGAAGACATATTTTGTAGTAAAAATTCTCTTATCTTTAAATGCTAATTCTTATAAATGACAAAAGCCAAAATAGATGTTTTTAATAGAATTCTAAAAATTGAAGTAGATAATGAAATGGTAAAGTTTTAATATCCAAAACGTTATGAAATATCCTTTAGATGTTTCATCAGTATGCACCATAGATATGTTCAATCCTGTAATAGCTATTTCTTTTAGATATGATAAGTCAAATAAACTTGAAAAAGTTATAAAGTATCTAAATGAAAACGATGATAAAGATGAAGAGACAAGGGAGATAATTAATGCGTTAGAGAATCTTATAACTCTCTTATGATATAGATCTACTAATAAATTATTCAAAACTTTAACCCTCTATACTAAAAGCTCCAAAACTAAACTTAAAAGTCCTGCCAAATCATTTGAAATAAGCATACTTAGAAATTAACAACTCCTTACAAGATATAATTTCTAATAAATTATCAAACATATAAGAGGAGAAATTAGTTCATGTTCTTAAGGAATTCAAGAAAGCAATAGGATGGACAATAGCCAATATTAAAGGAATAAATCTTGGCACATGCATCCATAGAATCAATCTTGAAACATATACAAACCCTTTAGGCAAGGTCAATGTAGATTAAATCCACTAATAATGGCAATAGTAAAGAAAAAAAAACTAAAATTACTAGACACCTGAATGATAGTCCAAATAGAATATAGTAATTAGGTCAGCCTAGTATAAGAGTTCTAAAAAGACAAGGATAATAGTTATAACAAATGAACATGGAGAACTAGTACTAACTAGAACCCGAAACGAATGGAGATTGTGAATAGATTATATGAAGCTTAACACCGCAACTAGAAAAAATTCCTATCTACTTCTTTTTATAGATCAAATGATAGAAAGACTAGTTGGACAAACCCATTATTATTGCTTAGATAGATACTTAGGATTCCATCAGATTCTTATAGCCCCAGAAGATCAGGAATAGATCACCTTTACTTTCTCTTTCGGTACATTTACTTACAAGCGTATGCCTTTTGACTTATGTAATACACCCGTTAAATTCCAAAGATGTATGATTAGTATTTTCTCAGATTACGTTGTACATTTTATTGAAGTCTTCATGGATGATTTTACCGTGTACATTAATTCTTTCAAAGAGTGCTTAATTCACGTTACTAAAGTACTTAAAAGATGTATAGAAAAAAATCTAGTATTGAACTATGGAAGATATTATTTTGAGGTAAATCAAGGACTTATATAAGGACAAATAGTTTAAGCAAAAGTAGTAAAGAATGCCCCTCTAAAATTCAAGTTATAAAAACATTGCCTTACCTCACCACTGTGAGAGAGATAAGATCGTTCCTTAGCCATGAGGATTCTATAGACAATTTGTGAAATACTTTTTCAAAATAACACAACCCCTTTGTAAACTATTTTAAAAAGATGTTATCTTTGAGTTCACACCTGAAAAAAAGATAGCTCTTAATAAGCTAAAAGACGCCCTTATCACCACAACCGTGATAAAGTCACCAGACTTGTCACAACCCTTTGAAATAATGTGTGATGCAAGCAACTATGCAGTAGGAACTATTTTAGGTAAAAATTAATGAAATGATTTTAATGTCATAAATTAGGCATCAAGAACTTCGGATCCCACCCAGCTAAACTATACCACTACAAAAAAGAACTTCTAGCAGTTATGTTCACATTAGAAAAGTTTCGAGCATATTTCCTTGGAACAAAAGTAATAGTTTACTCAGATCATGCCTTATTAAAGTATTTGAAGGAAACAAAATATGCTAAACCAAGATTAACAAGATGCATCTTATTGTTAGAAGAGTTTGATCTCAGTATAAAAGAAAATAAAGGTACCAAAAACTTAGTAGCAAACCATCTAAGTAGACTAGAAAATGGTGAACCTGAAATACCACTAGAAGATGATTTTCCTAACGAACACCTATATAAGATAGTTATTACTAGTCCATGGTATGTCGATATAGTCAATTGCCTCATTACTACTAGTCTATAAACCCTATTGTACCAATTAAACCATTTGAAGATATTATCCACAAATGAAAATACAATTCTTCATGGCTCATTGCCATACTTATGCTTACGGAGGGCATTTTGGTCTACGTTGCACAGCCCATAAAATATTGGAATCTAAGTTCTTCTGTCCTACTTTATTTCATGATTGTTATGTTTACTCATAAACTTATCCAAATTGTCAAAGAACCGAAAACATAAACTATTGGAACCAAATGCCCTTGTGTCATATTTTATTTTGCGAAGTATTTAATGTTTGGAAAATGGATTTTATTGGACCTTTTTCACCATCCGATGGAAATATTTACATCTTGTTTGCCGTAGACTATGTGTCCAAATAGGTAGAAGCAATAGCCAATAAATTTAATGATTATAAAATAGTAGTTAATTTCCTTAAATCAAAGATCCTTATTATTTTTGGAGCACCTAGAACATTGATTAGCGACATAGGTTCACACATTTGTAATAAAATTGTAAGTACTATAATTCATAAGTATAATGTTACACATAGAACATCTATTGCATATCACCAACAAATAGGTAATCAAATCAATTTTATGAAAGACAATATGTTCAACACGTAAAGACTAGTTATAAATTTATAAGATTCATTAAGGGCATAAAAGACTGCATTTAAGACACCTATATGTATGATACCTTATAGACTAGTTTTCGGTAAAGCAAGTCATTTACCAGTCGAATTAGAACATAAGGCATACTGGGCAATTAAGACATTTAATATAAATTACAATAATGTAGGTAAATAATGTAAACTTAGTACCAAAGAGTTAAAAGAATTGAGAAATAATGCTAATGAAAGTGCTTTTATTTATAGGAACAAAACTAAAGCTCTTCATGACAATAAATTGAATATTAAGAATATTGAATTAGGACAAAATGTTTTACTCTTTTTTTCTTGTCTTAAATTATTTCTTTGGAACTTCGCTCGAGATGGACATGACTTTTGTAGTCACACACGTATTTGTCAATGGTGCTATTGAAATAGGAAGAAAATATACCATTAAGAATCTTTAAAGTTAACGGTCATAGTCTAAAACGTTATCATGAAAATTTTGTCTCACAAGATATGGAGATTGTTAACTTTGACCCAATAAACAACTCATTACATGAATTGAACACCATGGAAACACATATCGTAAAATTTAATTCCAGTGAAATAATCAAGTCGTGGATGGCAAAAATACCAAGAAATAAGAAGAATAAGAAATCAATGAATGACAAATAAGAAGAATGGTAATCCTATCAAAGTCTTTGCATAGGATCTAGGGTAGACCTACCTCAACATTAAAATCATTGAGATGTCCCTTTACGAAGTTCAACTTGATACAGGAGCTGAAATGAGTCTTATACTAGTACATTGGTTTCTCCTGTGAAAATTGAAGATCTATTGAAAACCTCCTATTACAATGTGAAAGCCAAATGGCACTTGTGTAGTCGTGTTGGAGTATCAAATAATGTGCTTGTGAAAGTTGGTAGGCTCACCATCATTATAAATTTTCTAAACATGCCAAAAACTACCAAGTTGATCAAATAATATAAGGTAGACCATTCTTATCAAATGTCGGAGCTATCATCAACATACATGAGTGCATAGTTGCACTGAGGATGGGTGACAAAATAGTATCATTTAAAAATGATAGAGAACTTTGCGATGATATAGAATAAGGGAAATTTAATGTCGGTAATGAGATAATTGATGGCAGATGTTTTTAGATCCTAGTGAGGGCATTCTAAGCGAGGAACCAATTGATGTGAAGATTGATTCACTTACACCCAAAGAAGATTGATTCCTATATCAGTCGAGCAAACGACTATAAACCACGCTTTATGGGAGGCAACCCATATTCATTATTTCTTAAAGTTATTTCAATTTAAGTAGGACGCCTAGTTTTATTATAGTTTGTTTTTATTCTCTCTTTTCGACTCACTTTTAGATTTACTTTCAAAAGTTATGCTCCGAAGTAGCTTCATTTAGAAAGGGGATGATTGAATTATTTTTATTTTCATGGCCTTTATACAAGTTCGCATTATGAACTTGTTTATTTGTTTATTTATCTATTTCATTAATAAATATAATTATTAGTTAGATATAAACCCGAATCAAGCAAACAAATTTTTGTAATACTTTTTAGTCTATCTTACCCTTATATTTACATTTAGGACAGATATATAAGTTGCTTAAGAAGTAAAATTGCAAAAATAGTAAAAATGGGGACTAGCGATTCCCAGCGATTCTAAATAAAACTAGGAATTGCTGGAAAAATACATGTCAGAACAAAGGGAATCTCAGTGTCTATTTAGAGCATAGCGATTCCCAAAGATTGACACTAACATAGGAATTGCAGGCTAGATCTGGTAAAATAGTACTTTCCCTTATATCTATTTACACGCGTAACTCCTAACAATTCCATTAACATAGGTATCATTGGATGAGTTATAATTACTAAAAACAAAACCCTAAATCGACACTCTCTAATGCTTCTAGTGACTCTACTTGTTTAGTTACATTCTTACAAGGAACTTCACTTGTTGTTATAGCATCATCACCATCAGTTTCATAGTTCATCATAAGGCACTCAAGTGTACTCATCCTACTAGTAGTAACAGGAATAATAGCAATTAGATCAAAGTGTAAATCAGTGAAATTACCTTGATCATCTCCCTTATCTCGAAACTCAATAGGTAAGGTGACTTCCTTTGTCATATTAGGAAGTGGAGCAGATGAACTTGCACCTTATGGTGAAACAGGTAGAAAATAGTATGTCCCGCAGCAGCAAGAAGAGAATCTTCCCCTCTTACAATTTTCTCTCTTTAAAACTTCACACCAATGGACTGGTGTCATTATTAGAAACATCAATAATCTTTGATTTGGGAATTCTTTTAGACTTCTATATTGGCTTAGTAGAAGGGGTCGAACTGGAAGCATTAGTAGTAGCTTTGATAGTAGCAACAGTTGGAACATTTGATGACTTTGTTGTACATATGATAAGTCGATATCGACGATGAAAATGCTTCTTCCAAATAATGATGTTAAGAAGCATGATAGATATAACATGTTATGGTTCTTCCCAATACGCACCACGAAGTCATAGATATCCTTCTTAAAGTTTAACTTTACCTATGGCACGTTCATAGATTAGTAGCACCCTCCCCTTGAACACTTATTTCTTATGAGAAGTGGCCACTACACTTATACTTCAAAAACTTCCACACCATGTACGCCTCGCAAGTTAGCTTAGTAGTAAGAAACCCAAAGGTGTTGTTAAAGGCCCATGTTTTAAGAATCCATCCAGTAAGCATAAAGACAAAATCATCAAGCTTCAGCATCAAACCCTTCTTATCAACAAGCGTCTCGAATCAAGAAATCCCTAGCATACAGTTGACAGAGGTAGTACTAAATAGAATGTAATATCTACGAACAAATAGCTTCTCCGTAGTAGCATCCCAAGAATTTCTAGGAAGATTGCTATATAATTAATTTACAATTGAGTCATTGTAGAAGCCTTCATAATTTACCAAACTGTAAATACCAATTTGTACCAACAACTTGTCTAAGCCAATGTAATGAATATGTGACACATTGATTGGTTAATCATACTAGTATATTCTCTTCAACGTATCTTTGAAGTTCTTTCTTACATTCCAGTGACAAAAATGGCCAAATGCATATCGAGCAGTTAAAAAAGTACTATGAGATTAAAACAATCCTCTCACCCTATATAGTAGTTCTGGCTTTCTTGGATGATCTAGTTTTCCTGATTTATTGACATTTTTAAACAACCATGACTTCGACCTTGTACTCTTTATAGCAACTCGAGGATCTGACAGCATACTATTGTTGATTTTATTTGAATGAGCATGATGTTGATGCCCTTCATCTCCAGCCTCGAAAGATGGACCGTAGTAGTAAAGTCACTATGCGTAGTCGAATAAGATGACCGAGGCATTTTCATAGTAACTTAAGCAAGAAAGTTAAAAATATGTCGGAAATGGAAATGAGATCAAAGCGAGAGAGAAAAGCTTGAATTGGAAATACTAATTTTTGGGAACAAGATAATTGTGTAAAATCAGTAAAGATAATCCAAGTTTACAGCTGAAATCTCGCTTATATCCCTTAAGATTTAATATGTTGTCTAACGAAATAGTATTTACTCGCCCTCAACCAAATGTAACGGCTAGTTTTTCTTACAATTAACTTAATAGGAGCAACATGTATTGCAATGAAGTCCAAGTGGTAGTTTTTTAGTCTAATATTAAAATAACACACAACAAAATGTCAAACATATATAAATGCGTATATGCACAGAACTGCCAGGTTGCAGTAAGAGCGCATGCGGGTGAGAGCAAACGCTAATATCATGGCACAATCTCTCAAAAATTTGTGTCAAGAGCTTTTGTAAATATATTAGCTAACTATCTTTCAGTAGGAACATGTAGAATAAGAATTAATCCTCTTTCCATTAGATCCCTGATATAATGATGATGAATATCAATATGCTTCATCCTATAGTGTTTGACTAGATTTTTTGAAATATCAATGGCAATCTTATTATTACAGTAAATTTTTAGCTGAGATAAGCCAATACCATGATCTTAGAGCATTTGTTGCATCCATATTGACTACGTACAACAACTACTAGTAGCAATGTATTTGGCATTAGCAGTAGATAGTGAAATGTAGTTTTGTTTCTTGCCAATCCAAGTAACACGATTAGAACCCATGTAGTAACATCCACATGTAGTACTCTTTCGATCATTAATATTTCTAGCCTAATCTCATCACTATACTCGATTGAGTCACTAGAACCACCCTTAGTAAGTGGTATACCAAAGTTAGTTGTTCCATGCATATAACGCAGAATCCTTTTCATAGCAACCAGATGAGTCTATTTTGGACATGCCTAATAGTAAGCACAAACTCCAACACTGAAAGCAAATTATAGTCTACTTGAAATAAGATATAATAAGCTACAATTTATGCCTCTATATAATGTATAATTGACATCAACACATTTGTTATCCTTATGAATCTTCTCACTAGAGCTCATATTTGTTCGAATAGACTTACCAGTGTCCTATCCAAAATGTTTAATAAGAGATTTAACATATTTATTATGAGATATAGATTTATATATATTGTCTTGAGATTTGGGTAATCTACAAAAACAAGAAGAAAGTAAGATCTCCAACCATGCCCATCTCAAATTATTTTTTAATCAAATCAATAAACTTTGAAGCTAGATTTACATATGTAGCCCCGAACACAATATGATTGACATAAATTCGCGAAATCAGAAACTGTTTATTCTATTTTTATGAAACATAGTATTTCGATAGAATCTACATTGTATCTATTCTACATCAAATAGGTAGCCAACCTTTCATAACAAGCTCGTGAATCTTGCTTCAAACCATAAAGTGCCTTTTTAAGATGATAGACGTCATTAGGTTTTTCATGAACCTCAAATCCTTTAGGTTATGCAACACATACTACTTCTTGCAAATAGCCATTTAGGAAAGCACTTCTAACATCCATTTGATATTGCTTGAATCCTTTATTACGAGCAATGGCTAATAGTAGACGAATAGATTCCAATCTTGCAACTAGATCTAAAATCTTAATAAAATCAATACCTTCAACCTATGTGTATCATTGTGCAACCAATCTGGTTTTGTTGCAAACAATAATACCATTCTCATCTATCTTGTCATGTAATAACTTAGCACCAATGATATTTACATTAGTAGGTCATGGAAAAGGCTCCCATACATATTGTCTAGAAACTCATAAGTTCCCCTTATATGGCATTTATCCAGTATTCATCCATTGGAGCCTTCTTGAGAATTTTAGGCTCAATTAGTGATTTAAAACATGCAAAATGAACCATGTTCCTGTTATTAATAGGGGGAATATCTTTGGTTTGCATCGATTCATTAACGAAGCCAATAATTTTCTCAATTGTATGATCTCTTAGTATCCTTATCTGTGGAGTAGCGGATCTAGAAGATGAACCATGTTTTATAGTAGCATGTGATTTTAAATCATCATCATCATAATTTTCTTCTTCAGATGGAGTTGTGATATTTTAATCATATGTTTTAGAAGTAGGTTTAGTTATAGGTGTTGAGCTAATTGTTTTTGGTAGCTTATCATCATCATCATCCTTTTGAATGGAAAACTATTTTTTTCTTGCATAATCATTAACTATAACCTTTATAGACTCCATTACAGCCATAGTCCACTTATTTTAGACTCTATAAGTTTTATTATTTGAAGAGTATCCAAGAAAAATTACAACATCACTTTTGGAATCAAACTTTCTTCGTTGATCTCTATCATTTAATATGAAATAGGTATTGCCATATACATGAATATGTTTGATAGATGATTTTTCTGCCTTTCTAGATTTCATATGGAGTTTTTGTAGTCAGTGGCCTAAAATAAACTCTGATGATAATGTAGGTAGTAGTATTTACTGCTTCTCCCCAAACATTCTTAGGCAGATTCTTCTTAGTTAACATGACCTTTGTCATCTCTTGAATTATGTGATTTTTCCTTTCAATGACATCATTATGTGGTGTTGTCTTACAAGCTGTAAATTCATGCTTAATCTTAAATTCATCCCAATAATAAAAAAATCATTGATTCATAAATTCTATTGCATGATCACTGCGAAATCAATCAATAGATACATCCTCATCTCTTTTCTTATTCAGAATTCAAACAGTTAACTTCCTGACTCATCAAAAGTTTTTGCTTTATCGAGCAGTAAACTAATCCATGTAAACTTTGAGTAGTCATCAACAATGAAAAAAACATATTGATTTCTCCCAAGACATTCAACTTGAATTGGGCCAAGCAAGTCCATATGAAATAATTCTAACACATGCGATGTCAATATATCATTGAGGCCAACATGTGAAGAACAATGTTGTTTACTTCAACTTAGATGATAGTTTAGAAATACCATTAATAACATCATGAGATTGCAATTTCTAATGTTGCTTAAAATTAAGCTGACCTAGCCTTCTATGCCAAAGCTTTATACTAGTTAAAAAAACAAAGTTGCATATAACTTGCAACTTGTGAAGAATACAGAATGTTGAAACAGCATATAGCAATTTTCTAATGTCTGGATCTCAAACATGGTACATTGTTTTTTTATTGATTTTTTAACAATGATTTTTAATAAAGTTAACAAACAACTCCTAATCATACAACTGACGATGGTAATCAGATAAGATTTCAACCCATCAACAAGCATAATTTCCTTGAGATTAGGCAATCCTACAACACTAAAAGTTCTATTACGAACAACCTTGCCTTTCTTTCTATCACCAAACATAAAGGAACCATCCTTAATTGACTCAAAACTTTTAAGAAAGCTTTTGTTACCAGTCATATTTTTGGAACATCCACTATCGAAATAACAAAACTCAGTCATATTTGTAAAGAGTTGCAAATGCATTGTCATTGCCTTTGAGATTTAACTCTTTAAACCTTCTTAGATGTTTTCTTCTTTTCAATTATGCAAATCTTTAAACATCTTATAGCATCATGGTCAAATATGATTAAAAATCCTACAATAATTATATCTAGGAGATGGCTTTTTTTTTTGAAACATCATTCACCTTTTTCGTTGGGTTTGTAGCAACTTTCTGTGGCCAATTTTTTTTTCTTTTTATTGCATCAACTTAAGTCTTAATTTATTGACCCTCATTGATTATAGTGCCTTTGATAGAGATGGTAGGTGCATTTGCATTTCTTCAGTATAACCAAGTCCATGCTTAACTTGTGAAGATTGACCAATTTGCAACATTTCATTCAATTTTTGAGAACCCGAATGAAACTTTGCAGTAACTGCCTCAAAATTAGAAAGAACTTTCTTCAATATAGAGATTCCAATCTCACGCCGTTTCAGTAGTCCATGACTAGTCATATGTTCTCTTTTAAAAGTTTTGTACTCCAATTTGATAAAGAGTAATTTCTTTTTTAAATCATAATTGTGATCATAAAGAAACGTCCATTTAGCGAATAATAGATCATAAAAGCCTAAATATCTTTTGCAAAATCCTCATCATTCAAAGAAACATATATATCCTTGGCCTTTTCCTTACTCTTTTCCGTGTTAGATATTACATAATCATGTTCAAGAATAGCGATAGCAGATGGAGAAGCAACAACAACATTTGACTTTGTTAATATAACATTAAGTGATGTAGTCGAATCATTCAGCTTTTTATCACTGTCATATGAGACATCATCACTCCAAGAACCATTCAAGGACTTATTCTTCTTGTAAGTAGGACATTTAAATTGAATATGTCCACTACGTCCACACTAATACATCGAATGCCCTTGAGGTTATTCTTAGCATATGTCTTCTTATCATCAATAGAAGGCTTATTGTTATCATTACCCTTCTTGTAATTAGGTCCTGTAGGATTTCTCTTATAGTTTTTTAGAAATTTTGAGAAATTATTTGGCATCATAGCAAACTCAACTCCCATAGTCATCAGAACTAGTAGTATCAACGTGATAAGCATTCTTACAAGAATTGAATTTTTAATCATATACGTCTCAAATGTTTGCAGAGAACCCATTAATTCGTCAAGAGACGTCTTAGTAATATCACAACATTATTCGATTGTAGTAATCGTTGAGTCGATTCATGAAAGAAGAGCACACAGAGCACATCCTACTAACTACTCTTCAATATACTTTTAATCAAGTTGAAAAGCTTGATTAACGATGTCTCAGAGATGACCATTGAAAAAGGCAATATTTTCATCCTTTTTCTTCTAAAAATGATCAAGCATAGAACTTTGTTGCTATAACTTGGGAATTTTGACAAAACTCATACCTTCAAAGATTGTCTTTATGTGCCAACCTAAAACCCAATAGACTTGCCTTAGGGAATTTAGTAACTTTCCAAACCCTACACTAAATTAGCCCTAATATAAAAATCAAATCGTAAACCCAAGCCCTCTTTGTTCAAAATCAACATGTTTGAAAGAGAGGGAAAATTGGAACTAGTCGGATTTCCTAACTCAAAGAAACACCATCTGTAAGGTAACTCTCACCCTCATCTTCTTCATCATGCTCCCTTTTAAAAGTTCTCAATGGTTTACACATGTTGAATTAGTACAAAAGAAGAGAAAACCTTATCCAAAGGTGGCATCACCCCAATGTAGTCGGAAGTGGAGGACGACACCACTGTCGTTCCTGACAGAGGAGGGCGGCGGCCTCACCATTGTCGCTACTGTCCCAAGAGGATGCCTCCATTATAGGCCTCTGAAAGGAAAGGCAAGGGGAGGGGTGGCACTAGAGCCACCCCCATGACCGCCGTCACCGGCAAGGATGTCCCAAGCACAGTTCTCGAGGATGAAGACCGTCTAGGGATAGTCATTGCCCAATGCATTCAGGGGTGCACTTTAGACTAAAGGCCAAACAGGTCTTGGACTGGTGAACATGTATTTATCAGTCAACAATAAATAAAATAAATAAAATAATATATATTATGAATATGCAAATAATATATTTAGATATAAAATAAAGAAATAGCAAATATTTTCTTTCAAACAGGGCACTACCGCGTGTCTGAGGGAAACCAACCGGGTCTCACCCCTCGACCCTCACATCTAGTGACCGGGGACCCGCGAGACCTACACAAGTGGATCCCAAAGATCAATAAATGGATGATTTACTTAACTTTAAACAAAACATTTATTTATGATATGGGTTATGGTTGTATAATGTCGTGCGAAGATTCATATCTGGCATACCAGTTGTTGCTAAAGAGTCGCGGCGAGTTGAGGTAAATGGGGGGCTTCGCTCATGCATTAAATGTGACTTGAATATTAGATATAATAGAAATCTCACATTTTTATTGAAAGACTTGAGATTAGGTTGCATTTAGTCAAATTTATGAATATGCTAATATATGGAATGCATGTGACGTGAACAATTTTGTTATTTAATCAAAATGTGGTGATATGGCAATACGCTCATCAATAGAGAGTAGTCTGTGGCAGGAATAGTGGTGGTGTGGTAGTGTGCCTACTAAAAAGAGTGGTTTGTGCCATGATTTGTAGTGGTATGGCTATGATCCCACCAAAAAGAGAGTGGTATGCACCTTGAAGTATCAAGTTCACAAGCGGTCATAGTCCATGATGGCTTGGAAACATTTATTATTGGTTTGATGGATTCAAATGGATATCACAACGGCCATTATGACAACTAATCATTCACATCACCTCGAGGGTGAGTGTTTGGATCATTGAATTTATACTATTAGCTAGAATGCATTAAATGGAACAACAACTTTTATGTATTGTTTATTTCTTATGGTAAATCTCACGTTGAGCCCCGTTACATGAATAAATGGATTTTATTTACGAACTTGTGAATTCTCTAGCATGATGTGGTTTCAAAAGAATGCTAATTTCCTTGCTTGTCAAAATATGAATATACTTTTAAGTATTATTGGATGTGGAACTTGTTTACACACCCTTTTATGAACAAGGATTATGTCTTCATTTCTTTTCATTAAATGCTTCACAACTTGGTTTACTACTTCATATGTAGAATTCTTTTTCATAGGTAATACTCGCATGTTTAGTGTTTGAGCAAGCCATCTCTCTTATTGATCTCCATTAGTTCTTTAGCTCACCCCACTTACTCTCCAGGTACATCCACATTCACAATAGTTCATGATAAAGGAAAGGCATGCACTTTAAGTTTTTCCTTGCATTGTGAGCGATTGCATGCTCTTACTATCTATTTATTTGTTTTTTAGAATAATAAATTTGGGTGTAACTTTAAGTAGGTTATTTGGGTATTTTCCAACCTTCCATATCTATTATGGACTATTTGGAAGCTTTTTAGGTTGATTGAAAGTATTAGACTTTTGAACATTTACCACTTTAATTAGACGATTTATAAAATTCTAGTTTTGATTTCACTTTTGCATTTATTATTCTATATGGTTATTATGCTATTCTGCACGTTGAAATATGCATGCTAAACTATTATTTGGGCCTGGTTCGAGTGTAGGGCTCAATTAAGCCTTTAACTTTAAAGGTCGAGTTTAAGTTGAACAACTCAAGGGTATGGGACATTGGTTCAAGTCGACTTAAAGAGCACAAAAGACCAATCCTAAAATGGGAAGGGATTGAAAGCATGAAATAAAACATGAATGTAATGTTATTTTCTTTGTAATGTAATATCTATAGTGTTTATGTATTCTTGCCTACTTTCTTATCTTGTGGGACTAATTCCATTTTCGTTGGTCTACAGTGCACGCAAGCCGAACGCATCAATATAATATATTTTCTAAAACAATTATTTTGTAGATAGTTGTAGTGGGTCAATCCTACCGAGATTGATATTCTTAGTAAGGTTTCAAAAGAAGGAGAAAATGGGGGTTTTGAGATAATGAAAAACTTAACTAATTTAAATAACAATAAAATAAATAAAGCAATGGAAATTGTTTTGAAATAAACGAATGAAAATACCTAGGTCAAGACATACAAGTTTGGTTCGATAAAAGATTGGATTTGGTCATCAATCAATGTCAAGTATGCAAACCAAAAGTATCCCAATGTAGCTATAGACGTGGTAACGTACACGGTTCCTCCCAATTCTGATTCTCGATAGTTAAGGTATGCCAATGACTATTTCCCTATCAAGACTTATAACCTTATAATCAAGAAAATTGGGTTTAACACAATGACTGAAATGGATTTTTCGAAGGCACTACACCTATACAAGCGGATCACTAGTGTGTCTGATTTAACTTAGATCTTTAAAGTATTCAATCAGTTCCAAAATGGCATAATCAATTGGTAAGGTCAATTTCCACTTGTGTATTTTTATTGAAAGAGGATGCATGTTTAGGACTCGCTAGAAAAAGAATCAAGGTTTAAATATAAAATTAACACTAACTATTTAATCAATATCAAAGGGAATAAAATAACAATAAAAAGCAATGAAATTAAAATTTATAAATCTTACAAATCCATTAATAAGAGTAGTTGAACCTCCCTCGCAATCATACCTCGGTCATAAGATTAGTATCTCATGGATGAAAAACACAAAACAAAATAAAAAATAGAAGTCGAGGAAGAGAGCGAAAATAGAAGTCGAGAGAGAGAGGGAATAGAATACGTCGTAGAGAGCTCTCCAATAAAACCTTAAGTCCTAATTATAAAAACCATCTAATTTTGCTATCGAAAAGAGAGAGAAAGTTGTTTTCATTATGTGTAGAATGACATATGCACTGAGGAAAATCTATAGCAATTTTGGATTAAATTCAGGAAAAATTTACAAAAGTACAAAACTTTTTACTTTAAAAGAGGTAAGTAGGGGTGGTTAATTTTTTTTTCCCAAAACTAACCAATAACGTCTATTCATTAGGCGTTATTGATGACGTGGCAACAGAGAGACCCAATAGCGCCTTCGGAGAAGGCGCTATTGATGCCATGTGGACAAAACCAGTTTTGGTCAGTCCACGTGGAGACGCGTAGCAATAGCGCCTTCTCCGAAGGCGCTATTTCTTGTGGCCTTCTGATCCACGTGGATCTAAGTGGATTAGTTGAAGGGTTGCAATGATAGCGCCTTCTGAGAAGGCGCTATCATCGCTAATGGTTTTCTTCTTCCCGTGACCGACTGCAACGATACAGGGGTAGGGATACAGGGGTAGGGATACAGGGGTAGGGGAGCTAGGTACGGGGAGGTAGGGGTCACGGGATTGTAATCCCGTGATCAAAACAGGGAGACGCAGCGCCTAGAAAAGGAGGGGACGGGGAGGAGCAAGGTGGAGAGAGGCCGGAAGAAAAGAGAGACGCGGCGGAGAAGGAGGGCGTACGTGCAGCTGTTCGCGGCGGAGAAGGAGGAGAAAGAAGGTTGTGGGCGCACCGGGATCAAAACAAAGGCGTGGGACGTGGAGTGAGCGGCGGCAATGAAGGACCCAACATAGGCAAGCAGGAAGGGAAGAGGAGCGAGAGAGGAGGAAGGAGGCCCGCAGCGTAGGCGGAGGAAGGAGGCCCGGCGGCGGAATGAGAAGGTCAAGCGTAGCGAAGAGAGGAGAACGGTGGAGGTTAGTGTAATTTAGTAAGTTGTGGTTGTTAGTTTTGTTTGTGAAGTTATTTTAGGTTATATGTAAGTGGTTAAATTAAGTGGTTAGATTAGTATGTTTGTTTATGTTAGTTTAGTTAGTTAATTAAGTTTGTTTAAGTGAGTTAGGTGTAGTTTAGTGAGTTTGTTTACGTTTGTTTAGTAATTTGTGGTTGTTAGTTTTGTTTGTTAAGTTATTTTAGGTTATATGTAAGTGGTTATATTAAGTGGTTAGATAATTAAGTTTGTTCGAGGTCTTTTAGTTAAGTTAGAAGGAGGAGGTATGCTTAGTTAATTAAGTTTGTTTAAGTTAGTATAGGTAGTTTAGGTTAGATGTCCTGGTTAGGTATTGGTGATTAGTTTAGTTTAGGTAATGAAGTTTGTTTAAGTTAGTTTAGTTAGTTAAGTTTATGTATTAGTTTAGTTAGTATAGTTTCTTTAGTTTAGTTTAGTTTAGTATATGTATTTATGTTTGTTAAGGTAAGTAAGTTTAAGTTTGTTTAAGTAAGTTTAGTTAGTTTGTTTTAGTTTAGTTAGTTAAATAAGTTTGTTTAAGTTTGTTTAAGTGAGTGTAGTTAATTAAGTTTGTTTAAGTATGTTTAAGTTAATTAAGTTTGATTAAGTTAGTTTAGTTAGTTAATTAAGAGTAGTTAGATTAGTTATGTATAATTTAGATTAGTTTGTTTTAGTTAGTTTAGTTAATTAGGTTTGTTTAAGTTAGTTTACTTAATTAAGTTTAGTGAATTATGTTTAGTTAATTAAGTTAGTTTGAGGTCTTTTAGTTAATTTACTGAAGGAGGAGGTATGTTTAGTTAATTACGTTTGTTTAAGGTAGTTTAATTAGTTTAGGTTAGATGTTTAGTTGAGGTATTTAACTTAGTTAAGGTTCGGTAATTTAGTTTGGTTAGTTTAGTTTAGTTACGTGTTAGCAGCATGTGCCTTTGTTCGAGTGAGCTACGCGCAGTTCATCGAGCCATACTACAGGATGGATGTGTACGCACAATGCTACTCGTACAATTTCAAGGCCATCCCAGATGAGAAGTATTGGCCGACTTTTGGGACGAAGATCATACCCGACCCAACATGCAGACGTGGCCGAGGGAGACCTAAGGGATCACGAAGACATACCGAGATGGATCTGCCTAATGTCCAAAGACCTTTGCGATGTGGGATATGTCATCAAGAAGGACATAGAAGAACAACATGTTCAAATAGAGACCGTGAACGAGTCCAAACTAGGAAGAACCGGTGTGGTATTTGTCGTTTGGAGGGAAATAACAAAAAAAATTGTCCAAGGAGACCTCAGCCATCCAATGAGAACCTATAGTCGATTTTGTATAATGTGTGAAGTAACTTAAGTTCGTACACATGTTGCTTTTGAACATTTTCGTCGTGTGTTTTTGTGTGAAAATTTAGTAAATACTTATCGATTGGTTTCGTACAACACTCAGTTTCTTTTTATAACCTTCTTTTCAGTTGTACTGCAATGGATCCAGGACCTTCAGATCCATCACTGTTGCAACTCCAATCTACACACAGATCAACGCGAACCTGGAGGGGCGAGGTAACATGTTTTTCCTCAATACGTCAAATTTACAACAACAATGTATCAAAAACATAAGTTAATACATTTTCAATTACAAGGTGTACGAAACAATGCGCGTACGTCGAAGACGTGGGGTTGTCGATCGAACGATGCAGTATCATTCTCGGATGATCCCATATCTTCGTTCCAGTGGGTTTTATGGGATATCTTGGGTATCATTTTTCAGCCTTGATTGGGCTTTGATTACCGCGTTTGTAGAGAGATGGCGCCCTGAGACGCATACGTTTCATATGCATTGTGGGGAGTGCAGCATTACACTCCAAGACGTGCAGGTACAGCTTAGATTGCCTATCGAAGGTATGCCTGTGACGGGAACGACGGACGCGGACTATGCTGATGTCTGCGAGAGGCTGCTTGGACGAACTCCTGGTGGAGATGACGTCGTTGGTTGTAAACTTAAGGTCGATTGGCTCGAGCGTCACGTACCGACAATAGATGATGATAGCGATGAGGAGTCGGTCCAACGTTACGTTCGATCGTACATACTACAACTCATCGGTGGTTGTCTTTTCGCCGACAAGTCCAATCGGTTCGTACATTTGATGTTCCTACCTTTCTTTGGAGGATTTCCAAGTAGCGAGGCCAATACGGTTGGGGAGTGCATCTTTGGCTTATTTGTACAGGGAGTTGTGTCGCGGATCTCGCGCAGGGGCACATGAGGTTGCTGGCGCCTCCATTCTTGTACAACTGTGGGCATGGGATAGATTTCCATTCATAGCACCGCGACGTCTGCGTGTATCTAGAGCTCAACAGCGAACGGTGGATGGCCAAAATATGCTTATGGACGTTCCACTCGGACACAGGTATTAAAGTCGATTTTTCATTACTTTGCAAATTATTCTTGTCTATGTTCATTTATCATAACTTATTGTTTCCTACACAGATGGCTCGATGCATTTTCGGTTTCACAAAATGCGACGCACGTCGTATCGGCATACCGTGATGCATTCGACTCTCAGAGGCATGAGGATGATGTGGTGTGGCAACCATATAATGAACTCATGGGGTCTCTTCCCGAGTACTGTACAAATGGTCAAGGCAGTTGGCTCTCGACGTGTCCCCTTATTTGTTTCCACATTGTGGAGTGGCATCGACCTGAAAGGGTCACGAGACAATTCGGCATGGTACAAGTAGTGCCACCTAATTGTGCTTATGACGCCCAACTGCACCGCATCGAATTGCGTGGACATCATCATAAAAATTGGGTTACTTTTCACGCAAGCTACATAAACATGTGGGAAAATCGTGGGGACACCATTGCGACGGCTGCACTGAATGAAGGGCATGACCATCAAGACTACATGACGTGGTATCGATCGGTCACTAGGAGATTCATATGACACGACGGGGCGTTACGTGACTACTCGGTAATCTTCTAACTCTAACTTTTCCTCAAACAGTTAATAATTTTATATTGAGTGATTTGAGGTCTTATTTTTGTTATATCAGCGTAACTTGGTGCATCGACTTAGGCGTGTGTTTATTGAGGATGGGTACGAGCGAGGTCTTCACGCCCTTGATGAAGGGATTAAAATTTTGGACGAAGATGAAAGACAAAGGTCTAATCTTTCGCATGACGGAATTGACGTCCAACAAGACATAGATGAGGATATTGAACAAGAAGATGAAGAAGACGATCAAGGTGAACCAAACATAGAGGTGAGAAGAAGACGAACACGACTGAGAGCGTGCGGGAACGCACCAGACGTCCTCGTCCCCCACGTCCATCTACTCAGACTGAGGTTGCTGCAGAGAGTAGTAGACCTTCTCCTCCAGCACGTTCATCTCGTTCGAGAGTGAGTAGAAGAGAGAATGTTGGCGAGAGTAGTCATTCTTCTCATGGGTATATACCTGCATCTTCCGCACCCCAACCAGAACCTCATATGTTTGTACCCAGGCCGCCGAGCGTGAATCTTCCTCCTTACCATTTTGATCCGTACGCACCTGGGCTTTCGTCTTCATATGTGGACCATGGAATGCCTCATCATCAAACGTATCCATCACTCCCTCCATACATGCCTAGTCCATACACTCCTACTCCGTATAATTACAATATGGCGTATAGTGGAGACCCTTCATTCATGAACTTGTTGACCATGCCGCAGCCTCATGTTCCATTCCCCCAACCCCATGCAGGAAGCCAGTATTTCGGGATGGTTCCACCTCCTATTTTTGGTAGCATCAGTAGCAGAGGTGAGTCGAGTCAAGAACCAGAGGAAACGCATCAATCTACTCGACTTGATTCATCGCAAGACCAGCTACCTCAACCGGATGTACAACCACATCGTCCAACTAGACAAAGAGTACGTCCGGTTTGCTTCACCGAGGAACAACGTCAACGGAACCGCCGAAATAGACCTGCATGATGAGTTTACTTGATGTCATAGTGATTTGTAAATAACTTATATTTTGGGTTGACGAAGTACGTGTATTCAACCTTCTCATTGAATAAACTTATTTCTCATGTTTTCTATATTATTATAATGTCGTAGATTTGATTACTCTTCTATAGTTAGTTTAGTTCGTTAAATGGGTTTAGGTTATATGTTTAATTTAACTTAAGTGGTTAGCTTAGTTAGTTAGGTGTCGGTGGTTATAAAGGCCAGTTTACTTAATTTCAGTTTGTCTGCCACATGGACGCCACGTCAATGCCACCTCAACTATACATTTACCTGATAACGCCTTTTGAAAAGGCGTTATCAGGTAACCGTGGGTTGGCGACGACGTGTCGTCCACGTGGCTGCCACATGTACAGATAGCGCCTTCTCAAAAGGCGCTATCTGTACAAATCCAATCCACGTGGACGCCACGTCACCGCCTACCAAATCATCTCCCCACAATAACGCCTTTTGGGAAGGCGTTATTGCCTATTCCGGTAATAAAAAAAAACCCTCCCTATTTTGTGAATTAAATTTAAAATCCACCCTAGTTTTCGAAAAACCCCTAAATTCAGGGTCAAGACATGTGTCGGCGGTGATTGGGTGAGCTCGCTATTGTGCATGACACGGTAGGTAGCGATTGGAGGCGGTGGCTAACGAGGAACATGCAGATGAGTGGAAAGCTACCATGTGGCAGCTGCTATGAGGTGAGGAGACAAATGAGTGCTCGTGGGAAAATTTAGGAGAGAGTAACACACGCATCCCGAAGATCATCCAACACCTGTTATGGAAAAGGAAGGCATATAGAGACAGCTAAATCATGGGAGACCTCAATTGACGCATCCTGAGGCTCAATGTATGGCTACCGAACTGATAAAAGAATTTGTATAGAGATCGGAATTTAGGGAGACCGTGACGCATGGATCTCAAGATTTAATGAACGCTTAGGATGCCGAGTGATTTAAATGTGTTACCTCTGTGCATCTGTTCAACTGCTCTCTATCTCTTTATGAGTGCAAAACATATGTCTCGAGGCATATCCTCTGGTAAGTGTTCACACTACAGACAAATACTCCACTTTGAGCAGTTTTTCACCTCGGTTTCAACTACACACTCCAGTAGCCCTAAAAATAATAAATGAGGAAAATTGGACTAATATTTTTGAGACTTAACAATAAATATATATAAATATCCTATATATTACTACATAATTATTGACTTATCAATAGTGCACCATGAGCAACCACTGAGGGACATCCTATAACCTGAGGGAGACTTAAGAAAGGGAAGAAAGGTAACGTCGCATTTAGATGGAACAACGCATGTCTGCTATGACTGAGACACATCAGTAGGCCATACATGACTTGACCATCACGTAGGACCTTAGGATTGTTGACTTAGCTCAATCTCAAGAAAGGAACATGGCACGAATTCTAGACCTATAGCAAAATCAAAGGAATGATGGAGAAGTCAGACATGCACCGGTGGGGCCAAGGCCTGATCCTTCGCTACCACCAAAACACGATAACCATCCCATTGAGGAAAGTGTTGATTCTATCATTGCTGCAGCTGCAGTGGCCATACCTATAGTTAATGAAGAGAATGAGGCATACCGAAGGGGTAGGATTAAGAAGGAGTTCATGATATATGATGTGCCACACTTCTTTGGGGACACTAATTTTATTGTTGCGGAAGCTTGTATATTGAACATGGATAAGAGGAAGGATAATATAGGAAATTATGATAAGACTATGGTACCATTATTGACCTTTTTGCTGGAACATAAGGTGCATAAGTGGTGTTTGTTTATTTTAAGAAATCGAGGACAAAAAATGAGTAGGCAGCAGTTCAAGCAGTTGTTTTATGACGAGTATTTCTTAGATATCATTAAAGGAGACAAGATCAGATATGTTCTTACCTTGGCGGAAGGCAACATGACTGCGACCATATATGTATCAAAGATCAATGAGCTAGCTGAGTTCGTGTACGAGTACGTTCCATCTGAGGCAACTCGTAAGAGACGATTTATTCAGGGACTTACTGGCAAGCCTACCATTAGGCACTCTACTGTGAATCGACACTTCTTTATGAACATGATATGCAGTTTTAGGAGGGATCCGATTGGTATAGTCAAGGCAAGTGCAATTTCAGTAGTTTTTAAAGAGATCGTGGAAGGGATTTTAAGAAGCATAAATTTGGGGGATCAACCTAACCATGCATCATTTGGTAGAGCTTTGAGGGTACCACATGCTCTGAAGGGGACCACCAAACATTCATGTGTCCACGCCCCCTTAGCTTCTTAAGTTGTGACAATTAGGCTACTGCGTCCACCACAACAACCTCAAAAGAGTAGGGGCAGAGGGCTAGCAGAGCCCAGACTGAGTGCATCAGCCAGTGTCACATAGGACCCTCCGACTTACTAGAAGCCTCATGTGATCTATTATCAGTTTGGGACTCTAGGGCACTACCAAAACAAATGCCCTAACCCACCAATATCTGAGGGTAGCACATCCCTAGCTGTTCTAGGAGGATTCATGTAGTTGTTCAGTACGATAGAGAGGCCTATCGTCAGTTGTTAGCAGGTACAATTCCCATTAATGGTCGAGATATGCATATATTGTTTGATTCTTGTTCTATTGTATTGCTCATATCGGGGGTCATAGTTCATTCTTTGGGGTTTACACCAGTTAGAGCACACGCCTACATGATTTTGAACATGGTCTCTACCAAATGGATTTCTCCTAATATGGTATATGAGGGGTACAAAATTAAAATTGAGGATCACATGATGATATTTGATTTGCATGTCATAGAGCACTTGAGTTTGATGTATTATTAGGCATGCACTGGTTAGCAATGTATCACGCCAAGCTAGATTCTTTTCATAAAATTGTAATTTTCCAAATCCTGAGCTATCCAACATTTAAACTCAAAGGTTATACAGCGGCCAACATTACCACCTATGGTAGGATTGCGAGTTTGGCTAAGATAGAGACCATTGCATGGTTGAGTTCGATAGGAGAGGAAGGACAGGAAGTTCTAATTGAGAAGATTCCAGTGTTTAAGGACTTTTCATATGATTTCCCTTCATATCTTTCAGGAATCCCTCCTCGTCAGGAGATGGGATTTATAATTGACTATATACCTAGTATGAGACTAGTTTTTAAGACACCTTACTATACAGTGGCTACTAAGTTGAAGGAGCTCAAAACACAATTAGAGGAGTTAACTCAGAAAGTCTTTATAAATCCTAGAAGAAGGACGGCAGTCTAAGGGTGTGTAATGATTATCAGCAATTAAATAAATATTCGGAACAAGAATCCACTTCCTAGGATCGAAAGCTTGTTTAACCTATTGAGGGGATTAAAGTTCTTCACTATGCTAGATTTGAGATCGAGTTATCATCAATTGCGTATACGAGATGATGACATACTTTAGCACTCATAATAGACACTTTCAAATAATTGTAATGTCGTTTGGGCTCACTAATGCACCAACAATATTGATGGACTTGATGTACCATGTCTTCTAGCCATTCCTTGACCAGTTTGTGATTATGTTCATTGATGACATCATGATATACTCCAAGGCTGAGTCAGATCACAAGAAGCACCTCAAGAAAGTGTTGCAGACTTTGAGGGAACGCAAACTTCATGCTATGTTGAGCAAATGCGAGTTTTGGGTTTTAGAAGAGAAGTTTTTAAGACACGTGGTGATTAAAAAAAAGATATCAATTGATCTTGCGAATTCGTGGTGATCTTTAGGTGGCCACCAGCCACTAATGCATTTAAGATTCAGCGTTTTCTATGCTTGGTAGGATACTATCGACGATTCATGCAAGGTTTCTCGTCGATTGTTTCACCGCTCACAAACTTGACTAGGAAGGATGTTGACTATGTATGGGATTATTCATGTGAGGTGGCCTTTTAGTTGTTGAAGAACTATTTAACTATTGCAGCGGTTTTGATTTTATCGAAGGCCGATATGGAATTTTCAGTGTATACCAATGCATTGGGGACTTGTTTGGGAGGTGTGTATTGCAAGAAAATAAATTAAATGCTTAAATGTCTAGCCAATTGAAAGTACATGAGAATAACTATCCATTGCACGACTTAGATTTAGTGATAGTTGTGTTTGCTTTAAAGTTGTGGAGGCACTACTTATATGGGGAAAAGTCCACTATCTACTATGATCACAAGAGTTTGAAGTACCTATTCAGCCTAAGTGAGTTGAACAAAGGGCAAAGGAGATGGTTAGAACTCATAAAATACTACGACTTCACTCTTGAGTACCACCCAGGGAAAACTAACGTAGTGGTAGATGCTCTAAGCCGTGTACGATAAGAGATAGAGAATGAGACTGTAATGAGTGTTCAGGGGGTACACACATATGGCTCAGTTGTTGGCTCAGATGTCTCAGAAGTTCTAGCACGAGTTCATATGAAAGTAGAGTCAGTAGCTATGTTTAGAGTTGTTGACTATTAGAGAGTCGATTCAGAGTACGAGAAGTACAAGTCACTTGCAGATAGCAGTGATGAAGTGGATTGGAGACTTTCAACTTACGGGGCATTGAGATTTTGAGAGAGAATGTGGATATCATCTCATAGATAGTTAAGAGATGACCGACTCTGAAAAACATGTAGATCGCAGTTCATTGTTCATCCTGAGGGTAACAAGATGTATTTGTAGCCGGGGATGAAGGTGGATATCGCTACTTATATCTAGAATAATGAGATTTGTCAGCTAGTGAAAGCAGACCACTGAAAGCCGACGGGATTGTTGCAACAGTTGCCTATTCCATAATGGAAGTGGGAACATATAGCTAAGGATTTTGTTTTGGGGCTACTGATGACTCAGAAAAGGCATGATGCCGTTTAAATTTTCATGGATCGGATGACTAAATCAGTGCACTGCATCCTTATTTTGATGGAGTATTTAACATATCGATTGGGGGTAAATACCAAGACAAGATCTTGAGATTGCATGGAGTCCTAATTTCCATTGTGTCAGATCACGATCCGAGGTTTTCCTCTTAATTTTAGAATGGTTTTGAGCACTAGATAAGGACTCACCTCAATCTGAGTATAGTCATTCACCTTCAAACATATGAGCAAATCAAGAGATTAATTCAGATACTTAAGGATGTGCTCAGAGATTATATGCGGGATTTTCTATGGGAGTTGGGAGAAGTATATTCCATTTTGCGAGTTTATGTACAATAACAGTTTTCAAGCAAGTATTGGCATGGTACCGTTCGAGGCGCTTTATGGGAGACTGTGTACATTTCTAGTTTGTTGGACTAAGGTTGGAGATGTCGTGTTGGTTTTTCTGGAACATGTGCATGACCAAACCAAGAGGACAAATCAGGCAATGATTAGAGAACACCCAAAACCGCCAAAAGAAGTATGCTTACAAGGACCATCGAGATGTTCTGTTCAGTAAAAGAGAATTTGTAGAAAGTGTCACCAATGAAAGAGCATTCCCTATTCATATTGAAGAGAAAGTTATCTCCCAAGTTCATCAGACCTTTCAAGATCAAGTAGCATATAGGCTCGGTAACTTTTCGCCTAGAGTTGCCACCACAGTTAGGTAGAGTTCATGATGTCTTTCGTATTTTTATGTTGAGGAAGACACATAACAAACATGCACTGATGATCGATTGGGGCCAAATCAATTTTAGTGAGGACGTGTCATACGACAAGCAATCAATTCAGATCATGGATAAGAAAGTTCATAAACTTTGGAATAAAGAACTTTCTGTTTCTTTTCGAACCATAAGGTTTGACTTTATTTTTTTTCAAGGACGAAATTTCTTTAAAATTAGGGATGTTGTTATGACCCAAAACCCAATAGAGCTACCTTGAGGGCAATTTAGTAATTTCCCAAACCTACACTAAATTAGCCCTAATATAAAAAACAAATTGTAAACCTTAGCCTCTTTTGTTCAAAATTAAAACCTTTGAGAGAAAGGGAAAATTAGAACTAGTTGGATTTGTTAACTTAAAGAGACACAACCTAGAAGGTAATTCTTACCCTCATCTTCTTCATTATGTTCCTTTTAAAAAAATTTCAATGTTTTACAAACTTTGGATTTGTATAAAAGAAGAGAAAACCTTATCTTGAGGCAGCGCCACCGCAACGCTATCGAAAATGGACAGCGACACCACTGCCATTACTGCTGATGGAAGGTGGCGACATCATTGTCGTCGTAGCCATGCGAAGAGAGAGCCACCATTAGAGGACTCCGCAGTGAAGGGATAGGGGAGAGGTGGCATTAGCGCGACCCCCATGACCACCGTAGCCGATAGAGACGTCCCCAGCACTACTTTTGAGGATGTTGGATGCCAAAGGTGTGTTTTTCCCATAGATATTAGACCAGGGCCCAAATTGCTCCTGGACCAATCAATATGTATTGACCGGTCAACAATAAATTAAAAATAAATAAGTAAACAAATAATATATATTATAAATAAACCAAAATATTTTATAAACATATATAGGAAAATAAAAGCAAACATTTTCTTTCAAATGGGGCACTACCACGTCTCCGAGGGAGATCGACCGCATCGCAACCTGGCACGACACGATGGGTGACCGGTAGGACCCATATAAGTGGATCCCAAAGATCAATAAATGGAAGATTTACTCTACTTTAAATCAAAATACTTATTTATGATATTTGTTATGGTTGTATAATGTCGCGTGAAGGTTCATAACCATCGATAGGCGTGCCAGGAGTTGTTACGGGAGTCATGGTAAGTCGATTAAAATAAGTAGCTTCGCTCATGCATTAAATGTGGCTTGAATATTATATATAATAAAATTTTCACATTCTTATCGAAAGACTTGGGATTGGGTTGCATGTAGTTAAATGTATGAATATGTTAATTTATGGAATGCATGTGACTTGAGCAATTTCATTATTCAATCCATACGCGGTGATGTGGCAATATGCTCATCAAAAGAGAATAGTATGTACTATGAGTAGCAATGGTGTGGCAGTGTGTATACCAACGAAGAGTGGTATGTGCCACGATTTGCAGTGTTATGGCTATGATCCCACCAAAAAATGATCGGTATACATAACGAAGTATCAAGTTCACGAGTTGTCACAATCAGTGATGGCTCGGAAACATTTACAGTTGGTTTAATTGAACAAAATGGAGATCTCAACGACCATTATGACCACCAATGGTCATAATCACCTTGTTGGTGAATGCTTCAGTCACTGAATTCATAATATTAGCTAGAATACATTTAATGGAACAACGACTTTTACGTATTATCTATTTCTTATGGTAAATCTCATGTTGAACCCCGTTGCAAAAATTTATGGATTTCATTTTCAAACTCTTATATTCTCTTGCATGATGTGGTTTTAAAAGAATGTTCATTTCCATGCTTATTGAATTATGAATCTACTTTTGAATGTTATTGGATATGGAACTTGTTTACACCCCCTTTTTATGATCAAGAATCAGGTATTCGTTTCTTTTCATTAAATGTTTTACAACTTGGTTTACTACTCATGTGTAGAATTGTTTTGCTTTATAGGTAATACTTGCTTGTTTTGTTTTTTGAGCAATACTTCTTTCTTATTGAGCCCCGTTTGTTTTTAGCTCACCCCACTTACTCTTTAAGTACATCCACATCTGCATTAGTTCACGATAAAGGAAAGGTACCTGCTTGAAGTCTTTCTTTGCATTGTGAGCAACTGCATGCTCTTACTATCTATTTATTTATTTTTGAGTATAATAAATTTGGGGAGTAAGTTTAAGTAGGTTATTTGGACAGTTTGGAACCCTCCTTATCTATTATGGACTATTGGAAAGCTTTTTGGGATGATTAAAACTATTTAGACCTTTGAACACTAATCACTTTTATTAGATGATTTATGAAATTCTAGTTTGATTTCACTTCTTCATTTATTATTCTATATGGTTAGTATATTATTTCATTTGTTGAAATCGGCATGCCAGGCTATTCTTTGGGCATGATTTAGGCATCAGGCTTAAGTAATGTTTTAGGCTAGGTGACCTGACCCTAGTTAAAGTGAGGGTCGTTTTACTTTAAGACATCCCATGTTTTTTTGTCGTACTGTAATTTGCAACTAATTTCAAGTCTTCGACATCAATAATAATGAAGATAGAATTGATTGCCTTACGATTGGCAAAATTATCTTTTTTCTCGGCGTCTGTCTACAAAAATGCAAGTTTTGGAACAAATTTTCCATCTATATCTAGTTACGTTGGAGCAGTGTATTCTCTCTCAAGTAATTCTCTAGCAATTTCATCAATGATATAGATAAAGTGAACTATTCAAATCTTCTAGTTTGCATACTTGGCTCCTTCCAACGATATTGGTGAGTTATCAATCCACCTTTGTGCCCTTCACCAGTTCGTTTTCATAATAACTCATTAATCGATCCTATGGCGATATTCCCAAGAATCTCACTCTTCTACTCTTGTAGAAATAAAAAAGTGACAAAGCTCTTATAGCAATGTTAAAGTATTGGAAACCAGAGCAACTGAGATTGACAAATTAGTGATGAATAGTAAAAAAACATCAAAACTAAACAAGAATTGGCATCCCAGTAAGACTTGAATGCTTTCCTCTGTGTAGGCTCAGCCTGAATAATCAATTAATCATATTAATAATATGTACAACCACTATAATGATCTCTTGTTCTCACAAAGCTCGAGTAATGAACGATGACCCATACAATGACGATTTTGAGTATTTATAGACTCAGTCTATCTACTCTATCTAGGAATTCAGTCATAAATATAACAGAACTCGGAAAACCACCTCGGTCTCCAATTGCAAACACTATTGGAATCATCTAATATTCAACAATTAATTCTTCTATTCCTTCAAGAATCATAACTTGTCATTTCCATAAAGTTCTTCAGCCCTTTATATAGCTTTCTCTCGGATTTTGTAGTTGTAAACCATATCAAAGTTCTATGTTTGTTGTATCGAACTTATTCATTATTGTAGGCTAATAATGATAGTTTTTCTATTTCAGTATCAAACTCATATTCAACTCATGCTTCAACTTCAGATCTGTCTTCATTTTCGACCAACTTTGATACTATAATCTTCATTGGAACATGCATTGAAGTCTTTCTCTAAGTTTTATCTACAATCGAGCATCTTGCTTAGTCAGGCTTCTATCTAGATTACAACATCTACCTAAGTACTTATCTCTTGTGTTTGACAATATACTACTAATAAGGATAGACCGACCCAAACACAGTAAACTAGGGTCTAATAGTTTGAGTTGGTTTTGTATATTTACTACCTAAAATATTATAAATACGACCCAAGGCTTACGAAATTAGTTGCCTTTGAGTACTTAGATCAATATTTCATTGCTCTAGGATCCATCATTTATTGTTTTAGTTTATTGCTTTATTGTTCATTGCTTTTAGAGAAAACTTGAGGATTCAGAGTATTTATTCTAGTGGTGTTTATCTATGTTTTTTATTTACATAATTGCAATACCATTTTATGAATATGAGTGTACAGCTTATCAATTTATACAAATTCTAAACAAGAACTTGATCCTTTTTGCAATGTACTTATGATGAGATGATCATGTGCTTAATGCTTTAAACCAATCTTATTATTTTCCGTCAATATAAAGAGAACTAATTGCTGGTTAAAGGCTTTTTACTTACTTATAAGTAGAGTTTAATGATTTATATTTTTTATCAAGTATGCTCATAACTATATGATTGAAGTTACATGTTTGGATGTTAAACAGATTGATGTTTCATTTTTCTGGAAGTTTCTTTAGATACTTATTTATTATTGAATTGAATTGATTTAAATATTAGTATATTTGAATTATGGTAACTAAATTACTTTAATTAGTTAGTTAATTATTATAAATTTACATATTTAATTACTAACTTTTAATTATCGTTTTAATTAAATTAATTAATTTTAAGTAAAAATAATAAAAATGATTAAAAGATTTTTTTCCTAAAGAAGATTGATAAATCCCATTAGAGACGATCATCCTACTTATCATTACTACATATAATAAGGATATACAAGAAACTTATTATACATGCTCGACACGTGTTAGACCAAGGAGAGAAGAAAAGTACGAACGGAAAATATGAGAGTTTTGAAATAAATGCAATTAATGAGAGGATGAACCAGAGCTCAGAACTACCTGCTGAAGATTTCACTAGCACTGGCATGCACGCTGAAGAGACGAAGTTGGCCACAATGGGGTTAATCTTGCGGAACCAAGTGCAAATCTGCGTAATTAAGAGTTTATGTTTCAGAACTAACATGAAATAGCGTGGAACTTGCACGTGTTCAAAAAATGTATTGCCAGAAAAATGCAACTGAGGAGCTGAAATTCTAATAACATATACCTAATTAAGATTATTGAATTTTGGAGTGGCCTACATATTCTATGATCCTGGAGCGAGCGATCAATCTCAACAGCATGAGCAAGGGGATGGTAGTGATTATGCGACTTCTGGATGATGGTTCTGATATATTTTCTTCCCTATTTAGTTTATCTCTAAGTGGAATTGTGTAAGGTTTTGTGATGTAATACGATATTATGTTCTATGTGATGTGTTGTAATACTTGCTACATTATTAATGATTCTGGGAGATTTGAGTTTTTCATGTTTTCTCTATTTGTGAGAATTCATTTACGATAATTTTCTCATTATTTATTTATTATTTTATGTTTAGTTCGCTTATGCTCCACGAGGTATGTTTGTTTTGTTAGAAACCCCACTTAAGGAAAAAGTTTGGAATGAGTTTGGGGGTATTTAGGTAAAGTGGAGTATAAAGAAGTAAAATATGAAAGACTCGAGAGGTTGAATCTATTCATTCAATGTTCAAGGTTCACTAAAATTTTTCAAATTTTTGAAGATACGAGTAATATTTCTTCATTTTACTTTATTTCGTAAGGAATATGAATTGAATATAATTTTAATTTAAATAGAAGTTAAATTTTTACCACCCATGAAAAATAATAAGTTTATGATATAAAGGATTTGTTATACCTTTTTTTACTTATGCTAGATTATTGTACATTAAAGGAGTTTATCTGAATTGATTAATTTGTGTTATGTTGGGTAGAAGATCGAAACAAAACGCAAGATAGAAAATATGATTTCTAAGCATCTTGTTATACAAAGATTATTGGTCAAGTATTTTATATTTATGTATATACATGATGAAAATAACTTATGCAAGAATTAAGGGTAGAAATAGGAAATTAGGTATTAAACTCTACTTATAAAGAATGTTTCCTTAACTATAGTGAAAGTGAGTAGAGCTAAAAAATTTTAAAAAAATAGAGAGACACTTAGATTCCAAAGGAAATAGAGCAGGGAATCTAGTGGTTGGAAAAATGTGAGGAAAAATTCCAATAAATAGAATAACTATGTCCAAAGGAAATTAAGTAGGAAAATGAATGAATATAAAGAAAAGAAAAGAATATTTTGAACAAAGAAGAAAAAAAGAAATAGAGAGATATAGAAAAAATGGAATAACATTTATGAAAAACTTTTTAGCTAAAAGATTTAATTCAAGTGCTCAAGGCTAAGTTGAGTGAAGTATTTTCCTTTTCCAACATTCCAATAATTGAATATGATAATGATAATTATTTGTGATTAAAAACTCTTATTGAATTTGATTATGGTGGCATTTTAAATATTATTTGAAATTGAGATTTATTAAGTGATTTTTCTCTTTTGAGATTCTATATTAGTCTTGGATCTCGTGTCTTATTTGTGAAATATTACTCGTAATAGGTTACTAAATCCTACTGGAATGTAGTAGAGGTAAAAATGGGGTCGAATCTATAGGATTCAATCAAACTGAGTTCAACAAAAAGAAAAGTAATTCAAGGGGTCATTTGAAAGAGTTTTATCTAAAAGCCTAATAAACTATAAAGTAAAATAGTTGTAAACAGAGAATAAAAACATACCCAAGTCTAGGAATCCACAATCTAGCCCTATATTGTTTCCATGTTTTATATAATTGACTTTATAAGATGTGTTTCGAAACATTTTTCCCTAGCTAAGCCATAGGTGTTTGGTTCACCACTATCGTTGTCCCCTATTCTCGATAGATAGGGCAACCGCTCTTTAAGTAATTTTCTTACTCTATCACACAACTTTAAGCAACCACTCTCAGTATTTAGCATGATTAATTAACAGCTCCATGGAAACGCCTACCACTAGACAACCTTAGGTAACCACTCTCAAGATTTAGCCTAGTTCTCAATGTTAGTGACTTAGAGCAATAAGTGTGCCAAGTTTCTGGCTCTAGGTAATTGCCACTTCTTAACATGGTTGGTATCACGAACTCAACCTAATTGATAGCTGGTCAATGGGTTTATGCCTAGAAATTTACAATGAATATACAAAATCTATACAATAGTAAGACATCTTTAAAAATAGCAATGCAAAGATAGATAACTAAAATAAAACACTATTATTAAAGAAAATCTCAACAAGAAATAGAAAACAACCTACTACTTGTTAACAAGCTTCATCCTCGGCCTATTTATTAAAGAACTTATTCGAACATGACTACTCTACCTTGTTCTACTCTTACATCACTCTGAATACAAAATATTTTTATTTATTGTATTCCCTCCTTTATATAAGTGACCCTGCGCAAGAATAGGAAAGCCCGGGAAATAAAAACTTTGTAAAAAACACAAAAACTTCTATTAGGCGATCCAGGCGCCATCGTGGTGCCCCCATTATAGATAGACAACGCAGTGTCAAGGCGTGGTATCTTAATGGAATGTCTTGGTCTTCTAATGAGCTGAAACTTCTATTCCTGAATTTGGTGCCTTTGGTGATGCCATATTTGTTGATTCTGGTGTCGTTAGTTCATTTTTGTCGCCATATATTATTCTGCTCTGATGTCTTAGTGGCAGTGTCTGTTCTATGCTTGTGCTATGTGTTCTTTGCATGGCATCAAGCTTGCAACTGCTTTGACCATTAGTTGACTTCTTTCCTAGAATTGTCTAATTCATGCATAGATACTCAAATATCCTGTAAATCTCTAAAGTAAACATATAGAGCCATAAACAAGACTTTAGAATTGATTCACAAAGAAAGAAACCTATGAAAGAGTACACAAATAATAACTAATCAAATACCCGCAAACCAAGAACTTTGTATGTCCCAAGCAACGAATTATCTGACCACAACAACTAAATATAATGTAGCAAAACATAGAGATGACTATTCTAAGACTTTATACCCATGAGTCAAAATAATGGATTCCTTTCAATCTAAACTTGGTCAATTTGTTTAACAAGAGACTTGGAATTTTTAGAGGCTGGTTCGATTGGTCAAACTTAGTTACCTCTCAAAACTACATTTCTTTAAAACTTGAAGCATACCAAACCACAATCTCAAACTTACTCATAGGTTTTCTTAATCTCCTTATCAATACGGTGGATCCAATTTGTCTCCTTAGTAGGTGGATTATTTTAAACAAATTTCATCATCGCTTTTCATTTATATGCAATTTTTTACACCTATAAGGGTCCATATGACGTATTTAAGGGTAGGTTATTGTTTAACTCAAGACATTGAAAAAACAAACTTAATCATAGTTTTTAAGCTCTACAGCTAAATCTTTTTAAATGAGTTTTTTTGTGCATCCACCTTAATCTTTTTCTACTTTAATGTTGGTTTTATGTATGGTCCCTACTCCATTTCTTGTGGATACTAATTTCTTTATAATTTTTCCAACTATCAGGGTCTCTGCTCCATTTTTTCTGCAACTTGTGGGAATCTCTAGGAATCCTAGTAGCTCTTATCAATTTTCTAAAATCAATGTAGCCCTCTAATGTAGAATTATCAAGCCCATAATTCTACTCGTTCCCCTTACAAATATTAGATCCATGACAATTATACTCCAAGTGAATTAGTTCTAGTTTTAGAATCTTAGAGATTTGGACTTTCCTACAAGGATAATTCGACTGTCTACCTACTTTGATATGAAATTATGATTTGTCCATACTCTTTGTTTCTATTTATATTGTCAAGGAGGTGAAAAAAGTTTTTTTTTTTACTTCTTTTAAGCCTAGAGGTAGACAATTTGACCAATTTATACTCGTAATAATTGAAAGAAAAATCTTACTCATGGGTAAGTCTCTATAAATCTATTAGACTACCTAATCATGCATGCATTGTTGTATCAAACTCTAAATTAAAAGAAATGGGAGATATGAAATGGAAATGAAGATAAGATAATACATGTGAGTTTGAAAGAAAAATTCTAAGTTGAACTCATACAAGCGAGGCTTTCATCAAGTACTCTGTCTCCATATTTCTTACCCCAATACTTATTCTGAACCTTATCATCAAGGTTCAAAATCAAGCGATGAAAATCAAATGAAGGAAATACATGACTGATAAAAACACAATATAACATGCAAGAGAAGTATCTTCAAAATAAATAAACCAAGGTTAAACAAATTTGTCTCCAAAATAATAAAACAGTAAAGATAGTTTGGTAAATCCTCTCTCTCTCAATCCTAACTAGTGGAATCATCTTTGACGTTGCCTAATCCTGATTCGTTATCGAAAGAAAGTGTAAGTGTTCCTTTTCTTATGTTCCAATCAACCTTTCGATCATTAGTAAAGATGTCAAGCGAGTAGGAAATGGATGGTCTTATCAGAGGATCGGCGGTGTATGCTATGCTGATATCTGATTAAGTCTATTTGGTGTCGTCTGACAGTGTCGAGGCCGTACTGGTTCTAAATTTGATCCTGCAGGTACTACACTCTTTTAGGGTGATATAGTGCACTATCATCATGGTATGTCATAAAAAATTCCTCGAACCTCTAGGAATCTGATTTAGGTTTGGAGGTTGCTGCCAAAGGGACTAGTTGTGGTGCATGAGAACAAATAAGTTCCTCAACATAAAAAACAAGATCCTTAAACCAATAATTTGCTACAAATCTAGGGTTCTGGATGTTTACTCCTTCAGCTTAGAGTTCAATAATAAGTTTTCCTCCAGTGGGTTGAGATTTTAGATCAATGGTTTATCGTTGATGTGTCGTTGCTATATTTTGTCTTTCAGTTTCTATCTACACTCCTTTTTCATCCACTGAGTCCTTATAGCCTCCCTATCAGTCACCCTACGAAGTAAATAACCCATCATCCAAAATTGTCCATAGACTAACATCCATGTCCTCAACACAAAATGGTAACTCGACCTCATGACATAGTGTCGTGATCAATAAAGGGAAGTCTTGTACTTCTCCCAGTTGTCATAGCCTCTTGAATTCTTTGCAACATAATCTACTCAATATCGACATATCCTCCTTTTACTATCTCATACAGAAGACTCGCTTGCACTCAGTTGATCTCGTTCTCCTAGGTAGTTGGGGGGAGTGAAGCACAAACAAAGTAATTCCACATTTTGTAGACCTTGCGAAAACCCTCTTTAAGCAATTGAAGATTAGTCCCTTTTTTATTTGTTCACAAAGTCCTCAATCTTGGAATAACCAATTTGTTAATGATGTCATCATACGGGTATGCATTAAATGGGTTGCAGTAAAGGAGATGGGGAAATCGGGGCTCAAAAGTACTAATTGATATGTGTGGAGCGTGCACAATAATTTTCCGTATTTTTCTACTATTTGTAGGAGTGTTAAATGGGATATCGTTTCCACAGGGATTTTGTAAACTTAAAAAAAATATTTTTTCTATTTTTTTCTTGATTTAATTAAACTAATTAAACGGTAAAATACTAAAAAACTAAAAATTATAACTACTAACTTAATTAACCAAACTAACTAAATTAATTTAAACAATTTAATGCAAGCTAAATTAAACATTATTCAAATTTAATATAAATATAAATATCTAAACAAGCATCTAAACAAACCCATACAAAATAATGTAGTATAATTGGATTGTATTCAAACACTAGAACGTATGGTCACTTCATAACATAGTTATAATCATAACACATGGAATCTAAAAATCATTAAATACTAATTCAAAATAGGTTAATATCCATTAGCTAGCCACCTATTTTCCTTAATTCAATGGAAAAACCATATTCTTACATTTATAGATCTACTAATTCAAAATAGGTTAATATTCTTACATTTGTAGAAATATGATAACATTAACACTGAATGAAAACAATGCCTAATCTAAATAAAAAAAATAAGAATATGCAGAAGAATAAATAACTTAAAACACAATCACCTAGAACATCCACTAGGGAAAATGCAGTTTAGATTAATCCTAGTTACTACTTCCATAAATGTTGTCAATAATCATAGACATAGATTCATAATCAAATTACCCAATACACATTTGCAACTATGCATGCAATATTAATATTCATTAGTCGTAATACGCGAAAACAACTATATAAATCTATTGTTGAAATGTATGAATAGGTTTAAAGCATTAAGTTCATGATTTCTTAATTATAACCACATAGCAATCCAAAGTATGTATATGTTGTTGGGGCATGTGCCCTAGGTCAATCCATTAACTGTCTTTAATTATGAATACTTTTAGTTAATAAAACATAGGATTTCATTTGCTGTTTATTATAATTAATTTGCATGTTTACATTATAATAAGATCCATGGGTATTTACAGAAATATCCTAAATGTCCCTAATCGATCATTATACTGGGAACTATAATGAATTAAAACTAGTGTAAGTCTTGATTGATGATCATATGATGATTATACGTATAGGGATACGAATCAAGATCATGAGTACTTGTTAGGGAACAAAGTACTGGACCGACATGCTCTGAGAACATCACATGGAGTAAGTCATAGTTGTTTTCATGATAGGTATATTTTTCGGTCCTCTGACTTGAGATTACCAGACACTTCAACATTAGGAACATAGTGATTTGACACAATCAAACGTTGTCTTTAACCGGACGATTATAATGGTTGTGATTGGTTACTGTGTGAGCAATGTGATGAAGTTTTATAATCAAGATAGAATTTGTCCCTTTCATATAAAGAGAGATATCCAATGGATCCTTCAATGTGTTAGACTGTTAAAAGGCATAGTCTAAGTGAATTGATATTGATCAAAGTCACTTGGATGTTTCCAGTCTACCTAGAGATCGAGACTAGTATGATTGAACATGTTGGATGACAATTCTATGCCTTATGTTTGATTAAAAGGATATCGTGTGACAAAATGATGTTATATACAATATTGATTAGGTTGTATCGATTTGATATTCGTACAACTTGGGTAGTCATAATGTCTTGCTAGAGGCCGCTTATGACTTGTATACCAAAATGTGCTTTGGTACACTGCCAACGTTGTATGAGCCTATTGGGTCGCACACTTAGAATGGTTTTGCGAGATTTTAAGATGGTTCAGAAAAATGAATTTTATATGATAAAATTCATGACAGAAACGTCCTTGTGGTGTATTACACTTATACTTCTTTAAGTAGGGGTATATGTGTAATTTACTTAACCGTCTATATACAAGGGTTGTATAAATAGACTCTTTAAGTTAGAATACACGTACGAAAGATTTAAAGGCCGAAACTCTATTTTCGTTTTAGAAACGACTTAGGTTTTTGGTATGCTCTGAATTTTTTTGGAGAGAAACAAAAAGGTTTGGTATTCTCTCAAAGCTAGCATTTCGAATCTCGGACGCCGTTCATGCGTGGACTACCGGTAGAGGGAGTTCGTCGTTGGCAGCGCCTTAGAAATCGATCGACCTTCAGAAAGGTATATTGCGACTGAGGTATGATTAAGTTTCTCATGGTTTAAACGTTTTTAATGGAATTAGATTCGGATCCTGTTGGGGTTTTTGTCAAAAATATTTTTGTAATCTCCGCTGCGTATAAACCTTAAAACACAACATATGTCTAGGGTTTGTTTAGATTGATAAATTACTCACTCATACAGGAAGTAAACAATGCAAATATATAATTAAAAGACATAATAAAATAAATAAATAATTACCTCTTAAGCAAATTAAAGCTCCAATGTACCTTCAAACATAGACTAAACTAATACAAAACTTATTAAATATGTGAAATATATTGGAAAAAGCTTTATTTCGAAGCCCTCTGGTCCTATTTATAGTCTCCTAAGTTATACAAATCCTAGATAGACTCAAATTCTTTATATTAATCTAAAAAACACATAACCGGCCTCAGCGGTTTGTCAGCGATCCTTAAGTTATACTTGAATCGCTATGCTAGTCGCTAGATTTGGTTCTCTATGCTCCAATAATTTAGCTGGCAATTTCTAGTATAATTTCCAACTCACTGAGGATTTGCTGACATTTTTTTGCTGCCAATTTAGGTGGCAATTCTTAGTGTAAATGCAAATCAGTGGACTTCTTCTCCAATTGACTGATTGTTTTGCACTTCTTCCTCTTTTTCTTCCATTTCTTCATTTTTCTAATTAAATCTTGAAATCATAAACACAAGAGAATACCTAGTGAAATATCATAATTTATATCGAAAAGCAACCTATATTACATTATGAAACGTGTCTAATTATTGAATTTTCAAATACCCTCAAACTCACCACTTTGCAGTCCCGAGCAAAGAAATACTCTTAATCATATTCTCTTTTCATTCATTACAAATTGATTTCAATGTAAATTATCTTAACTTTGAATAATAGAAATTTTATTATTGAAGTGATTTTCAAATGGAAATATATTACCCAGAAGTAAATGAAAGTTATTATAAAATAGAATGATTTAAACAAAAAAAAACATCTCTTAATGATTTATCAACTACCCAATGCAAAACCTTAGAACTCAAAGGTCATTCATTACCAAGGCCAGTACACAATATAGGTTTTCTCAATCTCTACTGACGAGCATCAAACTTACGATAACTATTATAGAATATCAAAACTCAAAAACCGCTAGATTAATTTTAATTTTTTGAAAATATTTTATAATAGCACCACAATCTAAATCAATACGAATTTTTTCAAGATACCAATGAATATATCATTTAACATATGATAGATTAAGAAATATTCCATTCAACTACTTTCAAGCACTCGAGTTAATTCTTTTCTTTGAAGAGCTTAAGAACATCCATCTTTTTCATCTCCCATTTTTTTCTACTTCATCTTAATTATTGTTTCTTTATTATTTTTCCTTTTTTGCTTTTGAGTTCCTGCCCCATTTGCTATGGAGATTCTCATATTTTCCTACTATATATTCCTTGCCCCATTTTCTATGGAATCTATAGGACTTTATATATATTTGTAAACTATTATTAACATTTCACTGTCCACTAAAGTTGAAGAAAGCATTCTTTGTGACTTATTAAAATTTATCAGTTTCTTACCTATTTCTTCTTTCAATTGTGGTATAATAAGTTTCTATATATACTATAAAAGTCTTTAATCAATAGATTTTGTATCATAAGATTCATAAAAATCTGTCTTATTCATCTTGCATTATTGTTTTGATCTTCTATCCATTCTTATGACTAACCCAAGTCATTGAATTAAGAGTATACATTAACTAGTAAAGTGTATAACATTTGATTCCTTCTATCATAGAATTCACTTGGGTAAAAATATATTTTCCATTTGAAAATCTATTTATTATATTCATTCTCATTATCATTCTTTTCTTAACTAAAATTAAAGTAAAATGAAATTCATAATTACTCGAGTTCAAAAGAAATTTGAAAAATATCATCTACTAAATTAGATATCGGATCTTTTTGAACTTTGCATCTATTCTTGATGTATTTTCTTCCTTTCCTTGCTTTTTTTGCTATCATTGTCATACTTCACCTCAATACCCCCAAACGCATTTGAAACCTCGTCCTCAAATTTCTAAAATAAAATCGAGATTTCTAACAAAATAAATATAGCACGTGAAGTATAAAAGAATTGATATAATCATAAAATGGACAAACAATCAATATAAATTAACTTAGTATCGACTTTTCATTAAACATAGTGCATAAAACTATAATAAACATCATCTATGTATTACAAATGTATCTAATTAACAATCATAGAGCACATAGTATAGCATAACCCAAAAATAAAGTATCACCATACATCATAAAGTATATCACCATAACCAGAGTTACATTGAAGACCTCACACAATGTCACTCATATACAAATAAGATAAATAGAATGATGAAATCAATGTCATTTGAAAGTCGCATCATCATCATCATCATCCACTGGATAAATCTTTTGGGACTAGTAACTCGTAGCTGAGTTACAGAGGTGTTAGTCTTGACCTAGTTATGTTGGAACATTAAGACAACTATTAAGTGGTAGCCTCATTTATGTAGATAGTGCAGGAACTTTTGCCACTCCTTGTCATTTATATCTTCTTAACATTGTTCGCTCCATCCTACAATACTCATTATTAAGGCTTCCAGGTTCTTGAACACCAGTTCTTGATTTCTAAGAGTTGTCATTTGATTGCGTAGAATTATACCCATAAAGGCCAACTCCGACTCCTCAATGTAATGGCCATCATAATCTCTAACGCGTTGCTCCACATCCGAATCATGTCTAGCTTCTGATATTTCCTCCAAAGTTCTTCTAATGTCATCTCTGATTATTCTTCTCAGCTTAGTCTATCTTCTGGCTATCTCAGCCTGTTCTCTCTCATCCTCGATGTCATCAGAACTATTTACTTGTCCATATCTCTCCATAACCTTATCAGTGATGGTTTTCTTAGGTGCAACATCCATATCAAGCCCTACCATGTTTACTACATCAGCCCTACAAAAAGTCGTAATCATTAAAGGAAAAGGTAGTTCTTCATTTTTTTGTGGCAATGGCATTCGTTATCAACTCATAGATAATTTTGCCAACATATAAATATCCTAAATCCATGATGATGTGGTAAAGTAAGGCGACTTTATAGTTCACTATCTCATAATATTGTAAGCTTGGTTGTAAGCAGCGTTGATAAAAAACACCAAGGTTTAGTAATTTTCTTAAACAATTTGGTGGTTTTTTGCTTTGGGTACCCTTCCATATCAAAAATGAATCCATTAACATAGATTGCCTCTAAGCCTACCCTAATTGTCTCCATTGGGTAGTGGTACTTAATGGCATACTTAGGCTTTGGGTACTCATCATTTTATTTTTGGTGAAATTGTTGTAAACCAAAATATCGATTTATTATTACAGTGGAATGATCCACTATTCTTCCTCGAACTCGTGATTGTGTTTTACTCTCACTTTCGTAAGCATTTGAATAAAACACTTACCCCAGAATATCACATCCCTTGTTACTTGAAACATCTTTTAGGTCTATAGTCCCAAGTCAACCATCTTCAGTCCCTTGCCTTAATGATATCTAGGGTCTTTTGACTGTATTTCAATTCATTCTTCACATTTAATCCCTTCTTCGGGATCAACTTCCTATCTTTCACTAAATCATTCCTAAATTTGTCAACAGTCTTGCCATTGAAAAAGTTATCTTTCTTACGTACATAATTTTTCACCCCTGTTAGTATGCCTTCTTCTAATTCTTCCTCCTCCTCCACCTTTTCTACATAATAATCCTTAGTGTTATAGCTAATAGTTGAAGGTGGAGAAGGCTCTCTTTGTGGTTTAATTATACGTCTGTTAAAATAAATTGACATGGGTTTAATTTAGGAAGCTTTTAGATTTGTTCTTTATTTTGTCTACTAACTTCCTCTTTTCCTTTCTCCTCTAACTTTTCCACTTCCGACCATTTGGATAAGTACAAGTAAAAGAATGAACTTGTAAAACCATTTAAAATAAAAATTTTCGAAAAAGTGTTTTATAAAATTCAGCATATCTATCTAAGAAGGAGAAATTCATTAGAAAAGTGATTTATAAATCAAGAGTTTGATTTTTATTAATCAAATATTATTTGTAAGAATAATCTTTCGTAAGTAACTCAAATCATGCAATAGGCAAACACAAATCCCCCAAATTCATTTGAAACTTAGCCTCAAATTAGTCTGCATATAAAATTCAAATCGATTCGCCATATATGAAAAATAGTATAGAAATTCGATAACAATAAACAAATCATCAAAACATTTTCATACTAGTATTGTAATTCAAAACATTCAATATCAAAAACAATTTAGAGTAAATTTTTTGAAAAATAGCTTCTAACCTATTAAAAATACAAAATCAATGAAAATATAAAAAATTTAACAAAAAAATGGTTAGCATTTTCATTAATTACCTTCTTGAAAGTGATTATTTAAAGATTGGAATCCTAAACCCCTTTATAACACTTCTCCAAGCTCTAATTTGAATTGCCCTTGCTCAAACCCTAGGTGGCTCTACATACTCAAAACTCACAAAGTTATTTTGATTTGATATGGAAGATTAAGGTGGGAATCACATAAATACACTACAATCTAGCCTTAGAAGGTTGAATCTAGTCTGAATTTTGTCTCTTGATCATAAAAGTTACAATAGCTTGTGATTGTGGAATAAATGAATGTGACGATTTGTGGTTTATGTTTCTAATAACTCGTATTCGTTCTCAACGAATATGGGTTTTCAAGTAGATTCGTTGATAAATCGCTGACAAAATCACTTAAAATGAGCCTTAGTGGCTCAACGATTAGTTCAGTGAATCTTACTTATAAGTTTAAATCGACGACAAATCGTTGACTTAGAATTACATTGAAGATTTTGCACAATGCTACCAATTTTCTAAGCAATTTTCGGTATATAAACTAGAATCACTAGGAAATTGCCAGCCTATTTTAACTATTTTTCAAATTTAATTGATTTGCCTTATATTTATCAAATATATATATCAAGTAAAAAGGTATAATTATCAAAAATTGTCAGAATTTAACTATGATTTATTCGAAATAAAATTATCTTTACTATAAATAGCCAACAAACATAAAACTAATGCATAAAAACTAATATAATGCAGAAAGAAGTTGGCTTGATCAACCTCCCTTAATAGATATTATTCTAGAATTAAATTTCTAGAATATCCCAATTATAAGAGTAACAAGTTGAGAAAATTTAAAAATAACTAACTAGTCCTAATACTAAAACTGAAAGTAAAGATAAAGTTTGGGCTACCTCCCATATAATGCTTTTGTTTACTATCATTGGCTTGGCTGAACTACGCAGTTCTAGACTAGTTTTATAAACTTAAGTGTAAATTTGGGAACTCCAGAGCCATTCCAGAAAGTGATTGCTTGGCCAGAAACATTATCTTGTGCTTGATTAGTTGGAGCAACAGTAGCTTGAGTAGTTGTTTGAGCTTGATTACTCTGTTAAGTACTTAACCTATTTATTTGTAAAGTTATTTGACTTAACTAATATTTTAATTCATTAATAGTAGTAGTATCAGTCTTAATCTAATTTCGAGAAATCTGTGTAAATTCTTGATAACTTTGGTTCATAAAATTATGCAAGATTTGCTTTCAATTTTGGTTTTTTGGTTGAGCATTTCGTAGAGGTTGTAGATTAGGTGCAATTTGCATCTGAGCTCTTGGTCTATAAGTATTAAATTTTTATTTTGAAGACCATAACTAAGATTTGAGTTTGGTCTTCCAGGATAATAAGTATTATTATTTTATTGATTTCTTAGGGGACTAAAAAATTGATTCATCATTGCATTAACTTCTTCGGTATTTTCTTCATGTAAAGGACATACATTCATAGGATGTGTAACCTCATTACTGAATCCATAAGCTTTAACTTGATTGGATCTATCATTAATTAACATTTTAACTATCTTAGATAGTTCATCAATTTTATCAGATGCATTATCAATTTCTTTTATAATCTACTCCATAAAGTTTCTTAAATGATTCAACCTTTTCACCGTATTGATTAGATTGTTTTGCCATTTTATTGATTTCTTCTTTTGACAAAGTAGGTGTCATTTCAAATAAAATTTCACCACACACTGTATCTAATAACCTTGATTCAAAATGATTAAGTCCTTCATAAAAATAATCTAATAATGCTCTTTCAGTATATCCATGTTGTGGTCAAGAAGAAATAAATCTTTTGAATCCATCTCAAAATTCATTAAAATTTTCATTATATTTAATCTTTGCAACTGTGATTTGCTTTCTATAGGAATTACTTTTTTAAGCTGGCATATATTCATCTAGGAAAGCTTCTAACATTAGAGTCCATGTAGTTATTGAATCTTGTGGGTGATAGAGCAACCAATCTTGTGCTTGATCTTTCAATGCAAAAGGAAAAGCTAATAAATTCAAATCTAATTTCAAATTAAGGAAATCCATTGGGATATGCTACGTACATAGGCTCACATGTTGTAACATTTTGATTTGCTTGTCTGAAAGTGAGTTCTCTATTATTTTTTAGAACTCTATTATCACTATTATTATTAATGACATTTTCATTAATATCATTGTTGGTATCCTTCATTCTATTAGCTAAATTTTCCATAGGTTGTCGTTATCTTAAACTTAGATTAAAAGTTATATCTATTTCAGCACGAGAAAGTGTGTAGACCTTACAACGTCTAAAATCCTAATAAATAATTTAAAAATCCATGGCAACTGTGCCAAAAACTGACACGTGTCGAGTGTGCATAATAGTTTCCCGTATTTTCTTATTATTTGCATTAGTCATAAATGGGATATCATCTCCACAAGGATTTTGCAAACTTCAAAAGAAAATACTTTTCTTGTTTTTCTTAATTTAGTTAATTTAATTAAACGGGAATTAAAATACCAATTAGCTAAAAATGATAAGTACTAACTTAATTAACCAAACTAAATAAACTAATTTATACAATATAATGCAAACTAAATTAAACAATATTCAAATTAAATATAATTTAATTATCTAAAACAAACATCTAAAAAACCCCACTAAAAATGTAATATACTTGAATTGCTTTTAAACACTATAACATATCATCACTTCATAACATAGTTATAATTATAATTCGTAATAAGATAATAGCCTTTAGCCATCCACCGATTATCTAAAATTCAATGGAAAGTAATATTTTTATCATTGTAGATCAACCTATTTGATAAAACGTAATACCATGCAAATACTATAGCATTAACACTCAATGAAAATCATGTCGAATCTAAATAAAATATAAATAAGAATATGCTAATAAATAAATAACTAAGAACACAATTAGCTTCAATATCCGGGAAAAAAACCCTATAGATTAATCCTAGTGACTACTTTTATAATTGTTATCAATAATCATAGCCATAGATTCATAATTCAAATACCACAATACACGTTTGCAACTATTCATGCAATATTAATTTTCATTAGTTGTAATACGCAAAACAGTTTGCTAAATATCTAATTGACATGTATGAATAGATTGTAAGCATTATGTTTATGATTCATTTATTATAACTACATAGCAATCCAAAGTATATACATGTCTAGTGTTTGTTTAAATTGATAAACAACTCTCTCATGAAGGCAATGAAAAATGCAAATACATAATTAAAAGACTTATAAAATAAATAAATAAATACCTCTTAAATAAACGATGCTCCAATCTAGCTTCAAAGATATACTAAACTAATGAAAGACTTATTGAATATGTGAAATAGGTCAGAGAGAGCTTTATTTTGATGTCCTCTTGTCCTATTTATAGTCTCCAAAGTTATACATATCCTTGATGAACTTAAATTCTTCATATTAATCTAAAAAAATGTAACCGACCTTAACAACTAGTCATTAATTCCTAAGTTGTGCACAAATTGCTAAGTTAATAACTTGATTTGGTTCTCTGTGCTCCACTGACTCAACTGGCGATTTCTAGTATAATTTTTTATTCATTGAGGATTCATTAACAAGTCTCTACTGCCTATTTAGGAGGTGATTCTTCGTATAAATGTACATCACCAGTTGATCGCTAGATGTTTTCTCCAATTGACTATTTTGCTCTTCTACCAAATCTTCTTCCATTTCTTCATTTTTCTAATTAAATTCTGAAATCACAAGGATAAGAAAATACCAAGTGTGATATCATAATTTATATCAAAAATCAACCTAAATTACACTATAAAACATGTCTAATTATTGACTTGTCACTAATCACTAAGGACCCATAATATTAATTAATGGTGTATGCTTCATAGTGAACAAGAACTCCCTTAACTTTCAATGGTCGATCATTTTTAGTGTGATACCTATTAGCGTAGAACTCTTGACATATCTCAATTCAACCCATGATTCGTTCATAAATGTAATCCCTAATGAGCTTTTGCCAATTTTGTGCCCAAATAAGGTTTTTAACCTTGTGGTCATATTTTTCCTTAAATTAATCCCTTTCTCCAAAATGAACTGTCGACCTTGGTCCTCCTTGTACTTCTTCTTGGCCTTTTTGTCAATGAATTTATTGGATTTGAATGGCCTAGATGGTTATGGATATTTAGATGTGGAAGCCTTGCCCGTATTAGCCTTAGTCCTTAAAGGGTGCACTCTTCCCATAGTGTTCATCATTTTACTGAGGAGATGTCAAGGGTTCAACGAAACCTAAGTATGATATTTATGAATTAACACAAATTTCATATAACCCTAATTGAAGTTATACAGTCCTATCATCAATAGAGCAAACTTCCTAAAGTATTGAATCATCAAATAAATGGTGAATCAAAATTAGGAAACATTTACCATATTTATTTCCAAATAACGTTGCACCATAGTGCCTTTTGTAGTTCATCAATACCCCAAGTCTGCTTCTTTGGTTATATGTCATGCCCTATTTGCTCAAACCACCCTTCACACCATAAATAGAGTTAGAGTTATGGTCTTTAATGGTTGTGGGAGCTTCTAGAGGGTCAAAAATGGCTCGGGTGAGGGTTATAGCTATAGTAACGCCATGGTAGGAGTGAGAAAATTCAATAATAAAAAGGACATTCGAGTGTTATAACTCAAGTTTGGTTATGTTAGTTCTACTAGCGGCATCCCCATGGCGCTAGGGATGATGTTGTGTGAAGAGGTTTCTAATGCATGAAGCCGGGGAAGAGGTTTCTAATGCATGACGCAGGGGACTTCCTTGACTATACTTCCAAGTATGTTTTGTACATCATAGTTATGCTTCAAGGTTCAGAGATTAGATTTATACTAAAGAAATTTTAACACTAAAAAGACTAAAAGAAATTAAAATCAGGGCTTCCTTCCAGTAGTGTTCGTATTTACAGTCTATGGCCCAACATATTTCTAATTTTATCAATGTCAATCCCTGCCTTCCTCTCCTTACTAAGGTTAAGAACCTTAAGCAGTCAAAATATGGGACTGTGGGTGCAATCATCTTTTCGTACCCCTTTGGGATTTTTATCAACTTTCCACCTCGTAATAGCATGAATTCATCAAGTTGTTTCAGCATAATTATTTTTTGGGACATGTCAATCAATGCACAAACAGTATCTAAGAAATGTTGCCTTTATATCATTGGGTGTTTTTTTCATGTAAGTTTAATAAGACTTTGAAGTCGATTCTATAAGAAAATTTACATATTTGTATAATAAGATCTTTCACTCTTCCCGTTGCTTTGGCCAGCTATCATCTTCTATTATTACTCAATACTCTGCTAGAACATTAAACTTAAGTTTTGTTTTCTTAATAACATTTTATGGCATTACATTAGTGGTTGCTCTGGTGTTAAAAATTTCTTATCGTTCACGAAGTCCTTTACCTTCACATGTACTTTGAAGGGTCTGTTGTCTTTCTCCTTCCTAGTGGTCCTTTAGGGTCTTTTATGCTATAAATAGGTTGATCTTCATTCTTGTGGTTTTTATGAAGGGACTCCTAAGTAGTATAAAAAAGCAATTTAGGAATTGTTCTACATCTTTCATATCTACCACATAAAAAATATGCAAGAAATGGGAATTCATTTATCGTTACTAGTATGTCTTATAATACACTTACCGGTCTTATCACCAATCTATCCGCCAATTGAATCACAGTTCATGTTTCTTCTAAAGGTCCAATATTGAGTTTTTCATAAATAGATAGAGAATACTATTTATGGAAGCACACATCCTATTTATGGAAGCACCAAGGTCGCACATCTCCATTAGAATAGTAGCATCCCCTATAATGCAAGGTATCGGTAACATCCCAGGATCCTTACATTAAAGGGGGAGTGTTTTTTGAAGGATAGTTGTGACATTTTCTCCTACCCGAATCCTCTTATCGCATTTCAATATTCTTTCGTTAGTGTAGATCTCCTATAGAAGTCTTACGTGCCTTGAATTTATTTTAGTACATCAAGAAATGGAATTTGAATTTCTACTTTCTTATACGTCTCCAAAATCTCTTTCTCTTCCGATTTTTTTCTATTTCTCATTAAACGTTAGGGAAAATGAGGTTTAACATTATAAATAGGTGGAGTTTCCTTTTTTGAAAGTTTCATTTGTTTAGGGGTTGGCTTTAAGATCTCTATTCATTTTCTTCCTCATTGAACGGTTCCTTTAAAGTGATTGGTTTGTCTGGGTTTTTGGGTCCCTCATACCCTTTGCCACTACTAAGTGTAATGGTGTTGGCACATCTGTTTAGGTCTAGGGAAGTCTACATAGGCGACTTTCCTTTCTCTGCTAATTCTCCCAATTTTTGTGCTATTACATCCACTTAGACACCCGGGTTTCAGATTGCGACATTTGTAATACTTAAAGCATTCTTGATGTTTATGTGGATCTAGCCAATCCTTCTAGAAAATTGGCTTTATTGAGCAACTACAAATTGATCATATCCTCTAAGGAGGAATGATTAGTTACTGATTCAGGTAACGATTTTCCTCTTAGGGCAAAGGATTAGTAGTTTTGGTTTTGAGACCCATAAATAAAGTTAGGGTTGTTCCTCATCATTGCTTATTGGTAGGTATTTTAGAAAAGCACTCGGGTTTACCCTTTGAATTGGTTACCCATCATATTTACATGCTAATGGTCCTCAAATAAAGTAGGACATTCACCAGTCATTTGGCTTATGACATATCAAAATCCATAAGCCTTAACATGGGCTTGGCCATTACTCAAGAGATGTTCCAAAGTAGGGAAGTCTATAGATCAATTTTTTTATTAGTGGAGCTAATAGCCACTCTAGCTGATATACTTTAGCGCGCGTCAACACCGATATCCCCGTATAGTCGGGACTATTTCATTATTTCCTCATAGATTTACTTCATCTGTGTTGGGGTTTTGTCATGAATGTGACCACCACATGCATTGTCAATCAAACGCCTCACTATGGGGGACATGCTGACATAGAAATATCATACAATGGCCCTGTCGGATTGGCAATACTATGTACAATTACAATTCGACACTTATAACAGTCCTAATAATTACCAAAAGACCCACCGGTCTTCATTTTTATGTCACATATCTCAAAGATTAGTTGGGCTACCTTATCGTTAGGGAAATATTCCCTAAGGAACTCATATATCATGTCGTGCCATGAGTCAATGCGGTTAAAGCAATGATAGAAGAGCTATTATTTGGCTTAATCTTTTAAGTATAATAGGAAAACCTTAGGCTTTACCTCATTTTATTCCACTTGAAATGGACTTGTAGATTGTCTGAAACTCCTTCAAAAATCCACCGATCTTTACACACCATGCCACGGAAGGTGAGCAGGAGGTGAATAAAGCAAGATTTAAGCTCAAAAGCTTTGCCATTTGGTGAGAAGTTTATACAGATGGGCAAGCGAGTAAGAAGATTTTTGATATCTTCATTGATGCGCTCAGTGGTAATTTGGTGATCACCGCCAACGTGGCGAGCATCAATAGCCAAAATAGGTTGATGGAAATTAAAATCTCTATTTAGAGCTTCTCTAGCCAACCTCCAATAGGTTCTATAGATTTCTAAATCGAAAGGTAACATCGAACCCATTGTCTTAGATCAAGTTATCCAACCGTACATAAACTAGTAGACTTAAAGAACAAAACAAAAATGAAAATAAAATAAAAATCTAACTCTATTTGGAATTAAATCCCCTAAGCAACAACATGAAAATTTGATCATATGTCGCACGAAATATAAGTCATCATGGGTTACCAAATCCTACTAGAATGCAGTACAGATAAGAACATGGTCGAATCAACAGGATTAAGTGAAACTAAGTTCTAGAAATATAAAGTAACTCTCGAGTCTTTTGAAAGAATTTTATCTAAAAGCCTACAAAATAAGAAAGTAAAATGGTCGTAAAACAGTGAATAAAGACATACCTAAGTCTAGGAATCCATAACTAAGCCATGTGTTGTTTCCATGTCTTATATCATTAACTTTTAAAGAAGGGTTTCAAAATTGTTTTCCCTCGATAGCGTATAGGTGTTAGGGTAACTAACACCTTAGTCCCCCTATTCTCAATACATAGGGCAACCACTCTTTAAATATTTATGTTACTCTAGCAGGTCAATGGGTTTATGCCTAGAAATTTGCATGGAATATAAAAACTCTAAACCACCATTGAGACATTGTTAAAAACAATAACACAAAGATAGAGAACTGAAGTAAAACATTATTATTATTATTATTATTAATCTTAACAAGACATAGAAAAAACCTACTATTGGCTAGAGAGCTTCATCCCTTGCCTAGGTATTAAAGAACCGATGGCTACTCTACCTTGTTCTACTATAAAATAACTCTAAATACACAATATTTTTGTTCGTTATGTTTCCTCCTTTATATAGTTGATTCAGGGTAAAACAATAAGAATGCTCAAAAAATAAGAACCCTCTAAAAAACATAAAACTTATATTCTGCGATTGCAACATTCTAATGGCGCCGCCATTATGTATGGACAACTCTGGGTCAAGGCGTAGGATATTAATAGAAATTCTTGGTTTCCAAGTCCACTGAAACTTCTATTTTTGAACTTAGCATCATTGTTGACATTGCCTATATTAATTCTAACGTCATCAATTTAGTTTTGGCATTGTCTGTTATTCTGGACTTATGTCTTGGTGCCGCCGTTTGTTCACTGCTAGTGCCATCTGTTCTTTAAATGGCATCAAGCTTGTTGTTGCTTTAACCATTAATTGTTTTTTTTTTCGCAAAATTTTCTAATTCACGCAAGAATACTCAAATACCTCATAAATCTCAAAAGTAAAAATATAGTGCCGTAAAATACGACTTTGGACTTGATTCACATAGCAAAATGCCTATGAACTAGTGCACAAATAATAGCTCATCAATCATCGTAAGCTTGATGCTTGTCATTGGAGATTGAGAAAACCTATATATTGATTTGTCCATGGTAATTGATTCAACTTTGAGTAATGAGGTGTCTTGCATTACTAGAAGGTTGAGTTGTCAAATAAAGGGTTTTTTTTTTAAATCTTTCTATTCTATCATAGTTTTATTTTTATGAGGTTAATATGTTTCTATTTAGTTATCACTACTTTTTAAGAATAAGAATAAGTAATTATGAAATCACACTAATGGATGAAAAGATAATATAATTTAAAATATTCCTTTGCTCGAGACAACAAAGTACTGAATTTGAGGGTATTTGATAAGCCAATAATTAGAAAGTGTTTTGTAGTATATTTTGGGATGATTTTCGAAGTAAAGCACTACATTACACTAGTTTTCTCTTATTTTTATTAGTTAAAGTTAAAAGTAGATTATGTAGAAAAATGAATGAAAAAGGAATAAATTAAATAGTTTAATCAAGTGGAAAAAATGCACAACAATTCAATAGTGAATCAAGAATGAACCAAAAATCACTACTAGCAAATCAGCATAGTTTATATACCAATTGCTAGACTAATCGGTGAAGCACATTGACATATTTCCACCAATTTGCTCGGCGAATCATGTTTTAGGTGGAATCCTTCATGAATCATTGGAATCGATTTCAAGAATATTAGATAACTACGATGAGTTGAAGTTTGTTTGGAATATATACTACCTAGAATACTATATATATAAACCTAGGGCATTGAAATTAATTCCACTTGAATACCTTAGATCAATTGTCATTGCTCTTCAAGTCATATTTACTAGTTTTTTTTAGTTTAGAATTATCGTTCACTACTTTTTGAGACGATTTGAAGATTCAAAGTTTTCAATAAGAGGTATTTATTTATGTCACTTATTTACTTTATTGTGACGTTTATTATGAATAAGAGTGGGTAGTTTATTAATCTAAAAAAAATTGAATATGAACTTGATTCGATTTGTTATTTAGTCATAATGAGGATAGATTTGTATTTAATGCTTTAAGCAAGTAATATTCTTTGATTCACTAATTTAATAGATTATTATTTGTGTATTTTAATCATGAAGTCTTGTATTGCATGCATAGTCCGAATGTGTATTTTGATATTTAGATTCAATATCTAGTTTAAAGTAGTAACAAGGATTGTTCAAAGTGGTCTTTTATCGTTTAAATCTCCTAGGTAGATTGATATCTAAGTTTGATATTGTAGTGGCTTTCAGAAGGTATTAGCCTTAGTAGTTCAAATTTTCTACAAAATCTAATGTTGTTTTAGTATCCAATGAAGTTCTTCGAGCGTTCAAAAGATTAATTCAATAAAATTAGGTTGTGGTTTTTCTATTGATATAAGAGGAATTAATGGTTTGCTAACGACTATCTATTTGCTTATGATTTGAATTTAATGATCTAAAAATACTTTATGGAAAGATTAAAGTATGCTCATGGCTATGATTTGAGTATTATAATACAAGATGGATTAATATTTCATCTTTTGGATGTTTGTTTTCTAATGAGTTGAATTGATTAGAATTTAGTGAATTTGAGTTATGATATTTAAGTTAGTACAATTAGTTTAATTGATTGATTATAATCGTATTAAGTGATTTTTAATTCATGTTTTAATTAAAGAAAAAATAATTATAAAACCCTTGAAAAACCTTTATCCTAATGAAGATTGCAAATTTCTTCTGGAGACATTCACTTATCACTGCTACAATATTAAAGATATACTGGAAACTTATTCTACATGCTCGACACATGTCAGCTAGTTTGACAATTCGATCTCAAACTTAAGTAAAAGAATCGACATCAAAGTTCTTACTTACTATAAACTTATAATCAGTTTTTCTAGACTTTCATAATTATGAAACAATCTTGCAATAAATTCAAGTCTTTTTAAATAAAACACACCCCCAAACTCATTTAAAACTTAGTTTTAAACCAATTGTGTATATTAACATTTGAATCGATAAGAATTTGCTTTGTAAAATGAGTTCCAATAACACAGTTTTTGAAATCAATAAAAAAATTTACTAAAATTCATCAAAAATGAAATATTTTAAATTTAAAAAGCTAGGGTTTATTTGTGGTTTCCTTTTTTAGAGTGAATCCCTCAAAATGTAAGTTCTTGAACTCCTCTAAATTTCTCTTTCAAACTCCTACTCTAAATTCCCTTGCTTCACCCTAGTTTGGCTCTTAACTCTTAATTTGCTCTATTTTGAGCTAAACGAAACAAGATTGAGGTAGAAATCACTTAAATACATTATAATTTATCTTAGGATAGTTGAATTTAGACAATAAATTGGTCTTTCAATCGAGTTGGAGTAATGGTTAATATGTGTGACACGAGTTATTGTGTGGCGAATTGGGGGTTTTGTTTTAACAACTCAGAATTATTAATGACTCAAATTTTTTATTTGATGATTAATTGACAATCTCGAATTATTAGTAATTAATACCCGACCAAGATTCATGGGGATATAAAATAATTTTTCATTATGTCTGGTGTGCTACTGTGTAGTATATAGTAGTGCGACATTATTTCAACTTAATCGAAATTAAACTCATTCGACGACGAGACTTTAGGCTATTAATTTATTTAAAAATGGCTAAGAAATGGTTCAAACAAAGGTTGTGCACGCTAATTGTATAAATGTCGTAGTCACAAAGTGATTGGGAGAAATAAAGACCCTCATATCTAATTTCAAGTGGAAAATATCAACCATAGATCATGTTATTTCTCGAATCGAGAAAGAGATGGGTGGATGAGATTTTTTCCTCCAAAAAAAAAATGGGTTGAACGAAATAATGTCTTGCCCTATTTCATTTAACAAGCGAACACACTTGGAGGAAGGGCAGCCATGGTGGAGATCCAAAAGGGAGACTCACCATAAAATGTAGAAAAGGTTTAGGTGTAAATTAATATGAGAATAACTTATAAACTCATTTTACTATCACATGGACGTAGGCTTGCATATTTAAAAGGTCTATTTAATATTAATGCTAGACTTGCGTAATCAACTATGGCATTTGGAAGCTATATTTTGTAGTTATTTGAATCTAAGAAATGAACTCAACCTCATGTTAATATAGAATTTTGACTTAAAAATTTGGTTTTAAAATATGGATCTTCTATTTGACTCTAATTTATGAAATAGATTTGATTTAAGTCGCATGAAAGAATTATTGTTGTTTCAAGGGGTTTTAACTTAAGCCTAATTTAATAATTCATGGATGGAATGTTGCTTGAGCTCTTCCAAACTTAGAAGCAAGTATTATCGATCTGACCGACATACATGTCAAGTTTGATGTAAAAGAGAGTTTTAATCTATTTTCTTAAAAATGAGCTCAACTTATTGAAGCTATATTTGATGGTTTGATGAATTTAGGAAACTCGACACCTTTGAATAGATTTTCGTATACAACCTAATAGTTGGACAATTGTATTATTTTGGTTTAAATTACTAGAACAAATGTTTTATGAACTTGGGATTTCCAAACTTATAGTCATTAAGTTCAAGAGTGAAAGTGTTGTATTAGTATATTAAGCCATTTGTTTAATGACTTGAGTCTTTAAACAAACTAATTGATGAATTAGTTTATTTGAGCTACACATATGACATCTATTTATCAAATAGTCCCTAAAACAACATTGTTATACCATGTATAATTGTAGATACATAAGAAGGACTCAATTAGGCTATTCAAATGATCGGTTTAACTTGGCAATTTATGAGATTGTATTGTCAGTAAACTAGTAAGAAATTCAATATTAATTATTTTTCTTTCTTGCATATTTTTGATGGAAATGAAACCTATTTTTGGACACTACTTCCCTACCGAGTGACCTAAGGTCCAAGTGGTCGAACTGAGTCATTGTTTACTCGTTACTATAATTTGTACATTGCATCCGTTGTATGGGGTTTCCGCATTTTACCTTCCACACCTAGAACTCATTGTGCATTAAATTTATTTGTTATCAATTTTTCACTATATTTAAATTTCGCTGCACATGATTTCGTATATATATATATATATATATATATATATATATATATGTTTATGTATACTTTGTTGTGTAGACTATCCGGTACTGCAAATCGACTTGTGAGGCTGACTAGGCCTTTATTAACTTCGCACCGATTTATTGGGGTTAACGGAGGCCTAGTACTAGGCAGTGCCCAATTTGTAGGGATAAGGCCGTCACAAAATCAAACTTAGCGAATTAAGGTTATAAGTGGATTTGATGCTTATTTGCTACTTAAATTGATGAAAATGAGATTCTATGCCTCACCGATATTTCCAGTGATTCCACTTATAGTGTTGATTCACTATTAAATCACTACTTTTGAATTTCATTTAAATTTTTTGTTAATTGTCACTATTTTTCCCTGCGAATCGTAGTACTATGAACCCACATCGTTGCAGATTCACTAGACATAAAGTAATGTTTTTCCAAATTTAATTCATAATTATCAAATGTATAAATCATGATAATCAATATAAAGTTACAATTCACTGGAAATTCAAAAATTTGAGTACGATATGTAACTGACAAATAATTGTATTTCTTTATTCATTAAATAATTTGACAAATAATATAGATTTGCAAAAATGCCATAATATATTTGCAAAGGGAATATAACAACTCCATTACCCCCTTGAAGCTACTTCACAGTTAAAATTTAAAAATATTTCCAAAAGAAAGAGTCAAAACATTATAGATAAAAAAACACATTATACTTATAAAATATAAATAAATATTGAATATGGGATGCCTCCTATAGAGCGCTTTTATTTACTTTCGTTGACGCGACTGAACCATTCCAGTGTTAAACCAGATCTCCAAACTTGAATATAAGATTATCCACTCTAATGTCATTCTTGAAAGTAATTTCACAGCCATTCATAGTTAAAGTGATTGCTTTATTCATAATATCCAAAAGGAAAATACTGCAATGACAACAAGGTCACACCATGAAAATTGGCTAAGAAATGACATCCTAAAATTAAAGAAAGATCTTCATTAACGAAATGTGGCATTATCAAAAAATTTATGGGTAAAATATACTTGTCTACTTTGAATTGTACATTCAAAACACCCTTATTGGTTTAATTCAAAAACCATTTGGTGGAACACGTTCAAAAGCGAGTTCATCCAACTCCAATTAATTATGTAGAAAGAACGGTATCGACATAAGATTACCATAAGAATCTATATCACATTAAGCTATAAAGTACCAAGCCCATTTGATTTTTATGTTCAAATATATATCTCCAGGATCATTCAGCTTTACAAGACCTAAACTCATCTTTTTCTTCTTACTCTTCTTAACTTTAAAATCATCTGGCTTATTAATACTCATCCCATTCTCCACTTTCCTAACTCTCCACAGTTACTTGCTTTTCATTTGGAAAGACTTCGACTTGTTCTTTCTTTGAAAAAAAATTTCAGTCTCCTTTGTTACTGCATGAATTGCATATATATAAGCATTTAGATAATTATAGTAATTTAATTCTAAATAATCATACTAATTAATTTATTTATCAAGTAATTCATCAGAATAATCGTAATTATGCTCATCATTGAATTTGAATGTAACAATTTTGTCTTCTAATTCCAAAGACACCACCCCTTTAAAAATATCTAACTTGCTTTTAGTTGTTTTAAGAAAAGGTCTACCTAATAATATAGGTGGAGAATTAGGTGATATTGAATCTCACATTTCACTGATATAAAAGTCACCTGACATAAAAGTCACCTAGAAATAAAAGTCATTCACTTTTACTAAAACCTCTTCTAATAATCCATATGGTTTAGTAACTATATTATTAGCTAAAGTAAGATTAATAGGTGTTTCAATAAACGACCCTATTTCAATTATTCTTATAATATAAGTGAAATTACATTATTTGATGCTCCAAGATCACATATAACAAGTTTAATAGAAGAAGTTCCTATTATGATAGGTATTCCAAACATTCTTGGAACGGAAATTTTCTCTAGATTTTTTTTCTTTTTTGTTAAATCTAACACATTTTGCGTTAAGTTTACTTTAGATTTATCTTAAAAGTCTCCCTTCAGATTTAAAGAATTATTTCAAAACTTCATCATAATTAGACCATTGCATGATCGATATCATCAATGGTTTATTAATTTCTATTTTCCTAAATGCTTCAAAAAAAATTTCTTTAATTTTCTCATTCCAAGCATTTGCTAATCGATGTGGAACAAAATAAATAGAATACATATCTTCATTTAATTTATCATGAATGTTATCATCTTTTTCTTGATTAACTATTTCATAAGTCTGTAAAGATTTTTCATAAGCATCAACTATAGCTAAATATCGTGGGTACAATCTATTAGGAAAAGGTGTATCTTTCAATTGTTTAATCATCCATTCTCTAGTAAAAATTACAATGGCCATCATCTCTCCTTATTTTTCTTCTATTATTTTCTTTATTTTCTTTTTCTTTATACACCTCTTTGGTATCATTTTTGGTTTACATGTCTCTTTTTCATCATCACAAAATAAAACATTAACTTGTGCTTAATTAGTAGAAGTGGTAGTGTAAGTAGATGCTTTAGTTTGATTACTTAGTCTACTAATTTGTAGGTTTATCTGCCATAATTAAAATTCTCAACTCATTTTATAGATGTACCAGTTTTAACTTAATTTTTTCTATAAGTGGTATAATTTGTATTTTGTAGACCATAACTAAGATTTGAATGTGGCATTTTTGTATAATAACTATTGTTATTATATTGATTCCTAGGAGGACCAAAAAATTTGTTCGTAACTGTATTAACTTCTTTAGAATTATCTTCGTGCAAAGTAAGGCACACATTTGTAGAATGTATAACTTCATAACAAAATCTACACAGTTTTACTCGGTTTAATCTATCTTTTAAGAACAGCTTAAGCATGCTAGATAACTCGTCAACATTTTCACCAAATGTACTACTTCTCTTATTATTAAGTTCATAAAGTTTCTCCCATAATGTCTCATTCTTTTTACCATATTGTTTAGATTTTTTAGCCATTATATTAATATACTCTTTTGCTAAAGTTATTAGATTGATTAAGGATAGTCATATCCATATTTTCATCTTGTTCAGTGTTGTCATAATCATACTTTCATCTTACAAAAAAACATCTAAAGAAATATTTAGAACAATAAAATATTAATTCGTTTTGAATCCAAACATATTACTAAAAGCATAGTCATAATCATAGTTTCATGTTACTATAAACTATTTTTAGATCATTAATCCTAAATCATAAGAAATCTTTATAGCCTTTATCAAGCCATTAGTTTTCTTTTTATCAATGGAAAACCATATCCTGATTTTATTACTATCAATCCCTCAAAAGCTCAAAGATAATTAAGAGAAATAAAACATATTTAGACTTTATGAAAATATCTTACTACTAAGCTATTATTATCAAAAAAGACGTATCAATATCATACATAAAAAACAATTCATGTAGGACATCTAATGGTAATAGATCTTTTAAATTAATTCTACTTACTACTTTAAATTAGATATAGAACCTAATTATCATAGTACACATTTTAGACTATATATATTGTAACGACTCATGTCCTTAACCTGATGATTAATATTAATCTGAAAGTTAATAAACCCGACTTAAGCTCGTGGTCAAGCTTATTGGGGGCATGTGTCATATGTCAATCTTATGAATAATGTTTTTATTTCTATTTTAGTTAATAAAATAGAGAATTTAATTTGTTGTTCATTATTATAATTTTTTCCATGTTTACATTATAATAGCATCCATAGATGTTTAATGAATCATCTTAAATATACCTAGTCGGTCATTATATTGGGAACAATACTAAGTTATGACTAGTATGAGGATTCATTGATGGTCATATGATGATCAAGATATGATTCAAGATCATGAATACCAACTAGCGAATGAGGTACATGATCGACCGGCTTTGAGAACGCCACGTGGATTAGGTTGTAGGTGTTACTCATGATAAATATATCATTTAGTCCTTTAACTTGAGATTACCAAAGACTTGAACAATAGGATCATAGTGATTTTACACAATTAAACGTTGACTTTAATAAGATAATTATAAAGGTAGTGATTGGTCACTGTGTAAATAATTAGTAAAGGTGTGTAATCGAGATAGAATTTGCCCCTCTTGTTTAGAGAGATATTAGCGGATCCCTCGATATGTTAGAACAAAAATGACTAAGTTAAATTGAATTGATATGATTAATGTCACTTAGATGTTTTCAGTTAACCTAGATATCGAGACTAGTATGATCAAACATTAAGGGTGACTTTTTCATGCCTTATAGAGTATTCAAAAGATATCATATGAAAAAAGGATATTATATACACTATTGATTAGGTTGTATTGATTTTAATCTTCATGTAACTTGGGTAGTCATAATGATGGCTAGAGATTGCTTATGACTCTTGTACTAAAATAGTTTTCATTTTCTGCTAACGTTGCATGAACCTATTGGGCTGCACACGATGAATGGTTTTTGCGAGATTTTGAATGACCGAGAATAATGAATTTGGTACCGTAAGATTCATAATATTATGACGTGTCATATTAATACCACTATATGTAACGGTATAATGGTAATTCACTTACCTAGCTCTATACGAGGGTTGTATAAATATACGTGTTAAGTGAATTCACATTTTAGGAAAAATTAAAGTTGGAATCTAATTTATGTTTTTTTTAAAACAATTTAGATTTTTTAGCCGTTCTAGATTTTCGAAGGAGAACAAAAAATGGTTTTTGTGTTCTTTATAAGGCTAGAACTTTGATTCTAGCCCACTATTCGTATGTGAATTTTCGATAGAGGACGTTCATCTTTGCCTACATCTTAAATATCGATCAACATAAAGAAGTAAACTATCATTTGAGGTATGATTTACTTTTGTTAATCACTTTAATGGAATTCGAATTTGATCCTATAGGGGTTTCGAAGCAAAAATCTTAATATTTTTGCTACGTTTTGAACCTTAAAAACTCAAGAAAGTCGACTTGTCTCGATTAGTTTGTGCGTGGATTTACGTGCCATTTGATGTTTTAACTGATTGCACTATTAATTAGGGAAGTAATTGGATTAATTTGCCTATAATTGAATATTGGAAAACTTTTAAGACGTCGAATGCCGTGTACGGGTCAAGGATGAAGCCCATGGGTCATTGGTTAGCATGCATGCCCGAATGTACTCATTGGCACGCACAACAAAATTATAGGAGCGTGGATATATAGATGTATTATACATATATTGAAAAATAATTAATAAATTGGTGGACGCCTAGTGACACGCGGGGTCGAGGAAGACAGGCGTGTGATATACAATAGTGTACACACTTGAGGGTGGTTGTTGGCGCTCATGGTGAATTTATATGCTTGGAAATACATAGTTATCTATATATATGTATATATAAAAGGTGTAGCATGTATTTCGAGGAGGTAAATAGTGAACGTTGGTGATTTTGTAGAGGTTTATACATTGCTCGAGTTGCGTGCAACCACATCTAAAAAATAATCAATGTGCAAGTTGACACATTTCGAGCGTGTACAATACGTTTCTCATATATCCTTATTATTTGTAGTAGTGACAAGTAGGATCATCTCCATAAAGATTTATCGAACTTTTCTAGGAAAAAGGTCTTTCAATCGTATTTATTATTCTTATTTTAATTTGACTAATTGAATTAATTTAATTAAAATAAGAATTAAAAATAACTAAACCACTCTATAATACTATAATAGTTAACAAAACTAATTAAACTATATAAACTATCACGGTTCAAGTTCACTAATATTCCAATAAATTCAATTCAATAATAGATAAATATCTAAACAAACATCCAAAATAATGAAACATCAATCCGTTTTGCATCCAAATACGTTAATTCAATCATATAGTTATGAACGTACTTTATAAAGTTCCGTAGATCATTAAACTTTAATCATAAGTAATTAAAATACCTTTAGCAAGCCATTAGTTCTCCTTATACCAGTGAAAATGACATGTTTTAATTTTATTGAGCTAACCCATTTGAATACACAAAGATATTAACATCACGCAATAAAGCGACAATACACTTTAAGAGAACATCGAACTACTAAATCTAAAACACTCGAAAAGTCACTTCCAACATTAGATTTAGATCTCAAATTTACCTTGGGAATCTAAATGGTAATATCTTGAAAACAATCCTAGTTACTATTTTAACCTAGATAATGAATTCAAATATCCCAATAAACATTCTATACTTGCATGCAATACAAAGTTCATGATTAAAATCCTTAAATAATAATCTAATAAATTAGTAAATCAAATAATACTATTACTTTAAACCATCAAGCACATGATCATTTCATCATAAGCACTGAGCAAAACAGATCTAGTTCATGTTTGGACTTTTTTTTAGATTAATAAACTACTCACCCATAATCATAAATAGCATCGCAATAATATAAATATAAGAAATAGATAATTACCTTGGAATAAGTACTTTGAATCCTTAAGACTTCTCAAAAAGCAATGAATAATAAAGTAATAAACTAAAACAATAAACAATGGCTTTTAGAGCAATTAAATACTGCTCTAAGTACTCAAGGGCAACTGATTTTGTAGCCCTAGAGTCGTATTTATAGTATTGTAGGAATTAAACATCCAAAACTAACTCAGACGTCTAGTGGTTATCAAAAATTATTGAAATTTGACCTAGCGATTCCTCATCAATTCATGTTTAAGTGAAATCATTAGGATAAACCTTGGGTAATTGATCCCGGCTTCCACCGATCTGAGCAGCGATTCTTGTATGTGTAGCAACCAATCAAAAATCGCTGGACTTGAATTCCAATATTTATCCTTTACTTGTTTATAATTCTTTGCATACTCTTTCCACTTAATCCATTCCTTCATAATCTTCCCTTTTTACTCCATTTCTTCATATAATCCATTTTCACCTCAAATAAGAAAAACAAGAGAAAACCTCATGTAATATTGTATTTTACATCTAAAATCATCCTAAAATGTATTGAAAAATTATTTCTAATTATTTACTTATAAAATACCCTAAAACTCAAGCACAATGTTGTCTCAAGTAAAGGAATACTCTTAATTATTTTTTTCTTCCCTCATTCGATTTCATAATTATATAATCTTATCATTAAACATAAATTATGTTTAAATAGAAACATATTACCTTCATACAAATAAGATTCATGATAAAATAGAAAGATTTAATTAACATCCCTTTATTTGAAAACTCAACCTATAATTGTGCAATACACCTCATACTTTAAAGTTAAGCCAATCACCAAGGTCAAGCCATTATATAGGTTTTCTCAACCTCCATTGACAAGCATCAAACTTACGATAATAATATAGAATTTCATGATACAAAAATCACTAAATCAATCTGATTTTCAAACAATATTTCAAACATCACCACAATGAAAGTCGATAGGAGTTTTTATTCACAAATAATCATCTGTATATATTCATTTGTTGGAATAAAAATATATACTTCACTTAACTCAGCTATAAGCACTCAAACTAAATCTTTTATTTAAAGAGTTATTCATAAATTTTCTTCCTTTATTTTTATATCTCCATTTCTTTCTTATTGAATATATGTTTCTTTTTTCTTTATATTTTATTCATACGGTTCTCTACTTCATTTCCTTTAGAATCAGTTATATCTTTTATAGTAATTTTTTCTCTAATTTCTTACACCACTAGGTTCCTGGCTCCATTCCCTTTGGAATATGTGGATTTTTCTATTTTTTTTAACTCTAATTAGCTCTTCTCACTTTTACTATAATCAATGAAGTATTCTTTCTAAGTAAAGCTTATTAGCTATTTCTTATTTTTTTCATCAATTGTTGCATAAGCTCTTTTCAATACATTTATATATATAGTAATTTATCAATAACCTTTGTAATAAGATTCTAAGAAATATGTCTTGTTTATTTTAAACTTTTTTCCGATCTTCTAACCATTATAATGTATAACATAAAGTAATCAATCCCCTCTAAACTCCTCTAGTGTAGACACAATCTAGGTTAAATCAAATAGGGTATAACAATTCCTTACCATCATAAAATTTATATTTTCATGTTTCGTAATAATATATTACTTCAATTTAAATCAAATTTATATTCAATTCCATATTCATAATTAAATAGAGTGAAAAGGAATGGAAAAATATTACCTTTTTTATGGGAAATTTTGAAAAATTTACAATGTTCAACTATATTCTACAACTCATTTGTTTCATACTTCACTTTTTCCTACTTTATTTAAGCTAATACCCAAAACTCATTCCATACCTTGCCCTCAGGTTTAAAAATTAAGTCGGATTTCCAAGAAAAGACAAAAAATACTTTGTGAAACATAAACAAATAAACTTATTAAATAAATACCTTACATAAGAATGAGTTGCATGAGCAAAGAAAATCTTAATAAATTGAAACATTCTAAACATCGTAGGATAAAATTGAGTATATCAAACAAATGAATAATAAAAGAACACAAAAACAAATGTATAATAGTAACTTACCACATCAACTATATCATAGCATTACAAACAAAGACCTCTTACAAAAACACTTAGAAATAGATTACGTAAAGAAGAATTAAACATCATAACCACCATCCAGAAGTTGCATCATCACCACCATCCCCATGATCTGGCTGTTGAGATTGGATGCTCATTGCAGGATCATATAACATGTAATCCATTCCCAAAACTAGATTGTCTTATGAAAAGACTCCCTGGTTGGGCATTCTCAGTTAAGTAGATGGCATTTGATTGTTAGTCCCCCACCTAAAATCCTTTTGGTCAAGTATCGCTCGAATCCATAGATGCTACTTGCAATCAGGCGTTAGTTTTGGAACATTAATTTTTAATGTCTTAGATTTCTCTTCGGGTTTCGCAAGACTGACCTCATCATGGCTAGAAGTGGTAGAGATAGAAGCTAATGAGAGGAGAAGAGGAAGGCACCTTTGGGTTATTGTTTTGGTTTATTTACCATTGTTTCCTTCCTCTCATCCTCTCGTAAGCCTCTACCTCTACCACTTACGGCCATTGTCTTAAATAAATAACTCACAAGTCCAAAATTAAATAAACCTGTAGATCACAAAAAATAACATTTGTTCAAAATAGTTTAGTAAACTGAAGACTTTATTTTAAAAGGATAAGGGCAAAGCTATGTGCACCCCACAAAACCTTATGTGCAAGCCATCAAAAACTATTGAAACCATTTCCAAAATTTCCTTTTGTCCTAATGGCCTATTTACCCCTAAAAACTAGAGAGAAGACTTCCTAGTCTTTCTTCTCTGTCATGATTGGGCACCCCACAAACCACAATCTTTGTCTTCGACGATCTCTTCCGATCACCAGCAACTACCAAGGACAAGAAGTTGTTCGGCGAACAATACCATTGTAAGAGTTGATCTGTTCATGCATTTTCATGAAAGTTGATAGTTTGAAAGTCTTGATTTGGTTTAATGGAGTTGTACAAAATTTTATGTTGTAGATCATTGTTCATTGTTATTGTTTGGTGTTTATTAAGCTCCCAAAATAGAGGATGAACGTCAAGGGGGTGCGAATGTGCAAGATACATAGGTATTTCTTCTTATTTTATTTGTTTGTAAAGTTTGTTGTATTTTTTTGGACTGTTTTTGCCCGCCACTTTGTTCGGTTAGACAAGACCATTCGAATGTGTTTTGTTTGGCTGATACCCACCACCCAATCAACTGTGGGTTAGTTGTGTGTAACCAAACAGTTGATGTGTACTCAGTTGGACATGGCCGAACTACTTAAATTGTGTTGTCTTATGTGAGTATTGATTGAAGGGACTTCATAATGTTGTTAGTTACTATTTTACATGGATTGTTGTATTTTTTTTGACTTTGTGGACTACACAAATGACTTCATCCACAACAGACCATTTTTAAGTAAGGATGAGTCTATAAAATGGGTTCAAAATTGGGGATCAAGTAAAAATTTTGTTATTGTCATGTAGGATTTTGATGCAAGAGGTGATGGTCGCGCCGGGGGAGGGTTAACATGATGTGCAAGAGGTATGGTAGTTTTAGGGGTGATGCCCACAGACTTATGAAAATGAAATCTTGTCAAGAAAAAGTTATTGGTAAGCAAAAAATTATGATGGATTAGAAAGGGGAGGTTTTGAAAAAGATATCAAGGAGAAGAACCGGGACAAAAAAAATGTGGATGTCCATTCGCTATAAACATAAAGGAACATGAAGACCATTTATGGCATGTGACAGTGATGTGCGAGTGGCATAATCATGAAGTTGATTGTTATAAAGAGGGTCACTCATATCACAGTCGGTTAGTTCCGAAAGAACGCGTCGTGGTTATACAGATGATGCAAGGAAACATTAAGCCCCGAGAAATATTGGACACCTTAAAGAAAATGGATGTAGATAACGCACCAACCTTGCGCACAATATGAAACGTAAAGCAAAAATAAAGGCTAGCCGAGGCTTGGGGAGAGTACAAATGCAACAACTCGTGCATTTGTTGGACACACATAGTTATCTTTCGTGGCATAGGAAAGACGTGGAAATTGATATTGTGACAGATTTGTTTTGATCTCATCTTGACTCCATAAAATTACTCTAATGTTTTCCTTTTGTTTTGATTATGGGTTGCACCTACAAGACCAATCTCTATTGCATGCCATTGTTTGAGATCATCAGTGTGACTTCAGCTGAGCGTACTTTGCTATCGGATTTGCATTTATGTCAATGGAGATGAAAGAGAACTAGATGTGTATGTTAGAAAATGTTAATAACCTTATGGATTGGTGGGGTAAACTAAGTATGATTGTAACTGATAAGGAGTTGGGATTGATGAAAATAATTGAGTTATTGTTTCCCACGTCCACTCACCTTCTTTGCACTTGGCACATTAATCAAGGTGTGGTAGCGAAAATGAAGAAATTCTTCGCACGGATGGAATACTTCAACCTTTTCCAAAGTAGGTGGAATGCTTTTATAAGTGCTGCTTTTGAAGTTGTATTCAACAGTAGGATGTCAAGTATGGTAGCCGAATATGCTTGTGTCCATGGATTGCTTGATTATCTGATGGATACATGGATTAGAGATTACAAGGAACGGTTTGTCAAAGCATGGACTAGCCAATCATTGCATTTTGGATAGACTACGACCGACATAATCAAAAGTGCACATAATACCTTTAAATGACATCTTAGTCGTTCGCAAGGAACGTTTGTGGATTTGTGGCGCGTAATTGAAAGTATGGTTGTTGGCCAACATACTAAGATCAAGGCGTCTTTCAAGACAAGTTTGAATGTAGTGCAACACGAATTTGGTGACACCTTTTACCTTGTCTTGAAAGGTTTTATTTCACAAGCGTCATTGGGTAAAATCCAAAAAGAGTTGGAAATGGCCGAAAATATTGGGACCGATCCAAATAGATGTCATTGTGTTTTGCGCAAGACATTTGGACTTCCTTATGCCCATGAACTTACAAGTCACCAATTGGCAACTTCACCAATACTATTTGATGATATCCATATTTAATGGCAAAAGTTAAGCATGAATCCCAAGCAAGCAGTAAATCGGACATAGTACAATTTCAAAGCGGAAGTCCAAAGGGTGATTTAGAGGTTTAAAACTGTTGAAACCGAGGATATGGGCATGAGGATTGTGCAACAACTTCGAGAGATTAGTTATCCCTCATTCATGTTCTTGATTGTTCCAAGAGTTAAAGTGAAGACAAGGGGAAACCCAACACAACATGGTAAAGGAAGAAAGAGGAAGGTAAGTAAGGCCGAACTTGATGTCGAGATTGGTGACACATCCACAAAGAGAAATCCATCTCACTTTGAGCATGTACTTCACCCAAAAACGATACCAAAGAAGATTACTCATCTAGTACCTCACATGGTTCACAGAACGCGTACCTTAATGCATGTAGTGTGTAGGGAACATTATTCTGGTGTCGCGCTGGAAGACTGGCTTGATCACATTGCGAGGGTTGATGATGTAAAAGGAGATGGTAATTGTGGCTACCTTGTCATTGCAACTAGTCTAGAGCATCACGAAGATGACGCATGGAAACAAATCCAAAATGACATGTACTGGGAGCTTCAAGGCCACCAAAATATTTGGCGTCCAATCCTTGGTAGGGATCAATTTGATATGGTCTTACTCTCCATCCAACATTACCACGATAGCAATGATGCTCAACTTAAAAAGTGGATGTGTATGCCCGATTTGGGGCTGGTGATTGCTACGTGTTACAATATCATTCTTGTGTCCCTATAACCCTTGGGTAGTACGACATTCCTTCAACTTAGGGGCACACCACCAATTTCGTTGAGTGATCAAGTTGTAATTGGGATGACCCATGTTAATAACAACCATTTTATGTGGGTAAAGTCATATAAATGTATACCTCTTTATACGTCTTTAATTCTTGCCTAAGGTTCACGTGTTAAAGTTTTTTTACAGGTGTTGTTCAAGGCGGATGCTCTTTTTCCTCCATTGTATCCAGGGTGACGAAATAACATATAACTAAAGCCTTTACCTTAGTGTGCGAACTTGAATTGGAAACTCCCAGCGACTCCTACTTTCGGTACTCATACTACCATTTTCTTGGACACACCATGATTGTAGTGGGTTTCTATAACAAGTTTGTGACATCCAATTTTGGTAAATTCAAAATAAAAAAATTGTTGAATTGTCATTGTAATGGTCTTATTCGGTACTCCCATTACATTGAACATCGTTGGATGATATTTTTGTACATTGTCAAATACCTTAATTTTAAACTTCATATATAAATATTGAATAGTATGAAATAGGTTGTGTTATTTGTCCCATGAGTTTCAATTTCCATGAACAATATATGTCATAACTCTGTTCGATCGCATACAATCGTGGAAACAATGTCCCCTCGGTCAGAGCTTATCGAATGTTATTATATTAGTTGGTGCACTATCACCAAACGAATTCTTTATATCTCAAAATATAATATTCGCTTGTATGTTACCGAGAATATTATATATAATCGATCGACTCATACCGTACTATTTTATATCATTTGGTTGTTTGGCACCAAAATATACTATTATCCATTATAACGTGTTGTTCGGTGGTACATGCCCGAGTATTTCATAATCGCTCGGTCGAGAATAACCGAACTAGCTTATTTTCTTTGGTGGTGTCCTACCGAGTAAAACCAATATCCATATAGCAATATTATTCAGTTGAACTGTATGTCGAGTATTTCATAACTGCTCAGTCGAAAATAATTGAACTAGCTTATTTTATTATGTTGTGTCCTACCGAGTAAAACCAACATCCATATAGCAATGTTATTCAGTTGAACTGTAGGCCAAACTATTATGGTGGATACTGACCGAACAGACGAAAATGAGACTGACTTGTATGACTGATCGAAGCAGAAATCAGTAAATTTATGTTCAAATGATGCGCAGTAATAAGCAAGAACCATTCAACAGTTACAACAAGTTCAGAACCATATATGAAGAATATAAACCATTCGAATAGGGGTTGAATTGTGACCAAAACTTAATAATTAGATACAAAGTTGTAAACAATGAGAACAAGTGCAAGACACATTAAATGACAAAAAGAACATAGAGGTTTTGCACATTCATAACAAGTTCAACACTTAAAACTCTTGACAGGCTATTCATATGTTACTGGCTCTTTTCCTTTACCCCTAAGCGAAACACCATCTCCCGTATTGCTCGTACGTTGGGACTCGGTGGTATCAGATATGGCAGTGCCCGATGGACCAAAAGCACCAATGGCCATTAGGTGCTTCAACACCTCATCAGCCATCTTCAATGTGAATGCCCTGTCTCCCTCACTTGTGGGTAACGCCTTCCAAGCTATCACAACATCCACGGCCCGCTTCACTCGCTATAGAAACAACGCATCACGAAACAACCGAATGAATTTACTTTAATGTTATATTTTAAATTGACAAATGAAAGCAATTTTATATAGAACTGACATCGTAGATGTCATCCTCACGATCACCTTCGACATTTGTTAGCACAGGATTTGAAATGATCGAGTGTGAAATCTCATTGAACCACCCGATGTAATCCTAAGTCGCCTCCCATAGCATACTAGCACGCGGTCTTCGTGATCTAGCGGACAAAACGTGATCTTGCCACCTCTCCTAGATCTCGGCTTGGAGATTGTACTTCACTATGTAACTAGCTACGACCTTATCTCGTTGTGCTCGTGTAATTTTGTATGAAGCCGAAAGGATGCGCTACACGTGCCTGAGTTGTCACAAGAATCTATTAGGGTGATATGGCTCAACAATCCCAATGTACTTTGTAGTCCCCTTATAGAAAGCGAGCTCCGCAATGTCCTCATCCCTTTGAATAGTGGAGTAAGGGTCCCAGGTAACCTAATAAAGGAAGATATAAGCGAAATCACCTGACAAGCTATAGAAATAACGTAAGTTGTAATGAAATCAAGTTGTAAACCCGCCTTATTAGATAGAGCATTTTAATCTCTTCTGTGAAGCCTCGGGAGGTGATCAACATTAAGCCCTTATTCTTTCTTAACAACTCACCTACTGACACGTAGGAGGGTGTCAACATACACCGTGTTCCTGTGGGCTTCATGAAGATCAAAGTGCTCGTACACCCATCCCTGCAAAGGAGTAACACAAATAAGTCATTAAATATTACCAAATATAACAAATACCACATTAAAAAGACAAATAACGTAAATTCCTCAAGCAACGTCAGATATCTCACAATCTAACAAACATCTACCCGAGTTGCCGCCCCAAGCTATCGATATATGTAGGCAAAGCTGCTGCACCCCGTGTATATGTCCTAATCTAGTCGAAGTCCTCTAGCAACTGTAGAAGCTTACCGACACCAGGGTCCTCGACTTGTCAACAAAAAGAGTGCACCAGAGCATGTACAACAAGTATGCTCGGGCTGTGCACTCAACTGGGGGGAATAACTCGGTCTTGATATTGCCTTTCTTCGACAGCTTGGGTTTGACACCCCATTACCCCTTAAGCCATGATTTGTTCAATTTTAAATCTTTATTGACTTGCTTCTTGGCATCGGCCGCCTATACACCAAGGGCCCGACACACCAACTCGATTACTTCGCCGCTTGACATGCCTTCACAATCAACTACCTTTCCCATCACAGGAATCTGCAAGAACCTGATAACGTCCTGCAATGTATTAGACATTTTACCAAAGGGGAGGTGAAATATGTTGGTATTCGACTGCCATCTCTCCACAAAGCCAGATATGAGCATCTTGTATGCCTTCCCGTATGAGCAGTGTGTCGGTGACCTAAGCCAAAATGCTCGAATGATCCTATCTAGGCCAGCTGCATCTCGGTGACACTTACTCAAATCCTAACTTGCCAACTGGGGACCTTGATTAATGCATCTAAGCAATGGACATTCCTAAAGGATAAAAAATTAAATGTTACAAGTAATTGAATTATTGAAACTACACATAGCCAAAGTAAATTTGATTATGAATTGAGAAAAGTTACCTTGTTGTTCCAAATGGTTGCGCCGACGTGATAGTTATAACTCTTCAACACACTCTTATTTGATGGCCTACCGAGAAAAATCTTGAAAGGTCATCATTTGCTACCCTTTGGAAAGACTTGTTCCCTGATGTGGAACCCTTAGCATTACTACCTAGGCCTTTATCACGCGGTCCTCTTTCTTTAGCCACTTGCTCGTGTATATCCTCCTCTTCGCTCTCCCCTTCTTCTTCTTCTTCTTCTTCTTCTTCTTCTTCTTCTTATTCTTCTTCTTTTTCTTCCTCTTCACCCTCCCCTTCCTCATCTCCGTCACTATCACTATCTCCATTTTCTGATCCAGACTCTTCTCCAATTTCCTTTTTAGTGGAATCCCCTTCCTCAACACCCTGTTCCCTATCTTCTTCACTTGAATTCGATGAAAAAGATTATGCTGAGTCGTGGGGTCTTATGAATTGACAGTTCCCTCCTTTGTACATCCTCGACCTGTGCCCCGAAACCCTCATCAAGGTCCTTACATTCTCATCCCAATTCCTTATATTTCCTATAAGAAGAGGTTTGAGCTCTCCAGCTAGGACGCTCGCTATTCGGGGCACTATTATTCTCTCCACTTTTAGTAGTCTTAATATGAGCCATACCTATAAGAAAGTAAAGAAGATTTATCCCTAAATCAATACATAATCATTCATATATTAATATATAATCACTTAATAATTGGTGCCTACAAATGGGTATGTTCGGTGGATATTGACCAAACAAACTCAAACTGTTCAATAGGTACCAACGAGCAAATTCATTTAGCTCAGAGCAATAATGGTTAACTCAATTGATACATACAAAATTAAACTAATAGTTAACAAATAATTAATTACCCAATTTGCTCGGTTGTATATGACCGAATGAGTAATACTTTGTTCAGTCACACACTATCAAACATTCCATATCAATGCAATCAACCTATTTCATACACAAATATCCAGTTTGTACGATCAAATTTGACCACAATCAAGAACAAATTGAGTGATGTCTATCGCGGCTTTACCCTACAACCAAACATACAGGCTCTACTTTAGTCACCTTCGACCGAGCGAGGGCCTTCTTTTCAGTCATGTGTGACTAAACTAGAGACGACCAGATAATTTCAATAAAACTACCTAATACTTCAACCCATTTCACAATAACATGTATACAAACATAAAACTTCAACAATAACATAAAAAACACCAACAATCTCACCTTACGAACATAAAAATGATGAAAACCCAAATCGGAACCACCATAGCCACACACATAACCTACGTGCTCTTCCTCTAATCCACGAAACCAACTTTCGGGGCTCGTGCTGCGTCGCCTCGCTCCCGTCCACAAATTGTCTGCAAAAAGTATTGGCTAGGGCTTCTTTTTCACATTTTCCCTCGATTTAATTTTTTGAATTTGCTCTATGGGGTGATTTCCAAACGAACAAGGGCATTTTAGGAAAAAAAAATGTTTTCTTGGTGCCTTTAACAATATGTGGGGTGTACTAATCATGTGGCTTGAATATAAGGTTTTGTGGGGTGCACATAGCTTGCCCCGAAGGATAAATCTGTTTGGAAAGCTCGCTTGAAGTTCATCATAAATTTAAAATAAAATTGGTATTGAAGTGTTAAATTAAATACAAACCTTAAAATCAATTTTCAAGACATCGTAAATAAATTGTATGATAGATCATAGTTTTTTAAAAATAAAGCAAATTAAACTAAAATAAACTCCATATCCAAACCTCTAACTCATTTTAAACTTAATATTTTAAACCATTTTCAATAGTGTATAAATGTACCAAACTTTTGAAATTGTTGAATTTGTAAACCAATGATCAATGGAAACGTGATGCCTAGTCTATTGGAATCATTGAAACCTTTTGTTCAAGAAAATTGAATAAATCCCAACAAATCAATTATCAAAAACATTTAAAAATTTGTGAAAATCCTTCAACTCAAAAATTTGTTAAAGTAAAGAGCTAGGGTTGATGTAATTACCTCCTTGAGAGTGAATCTCTCAAAATTTAAGCTCTCTAACTTCTCTAGATCATTCCTCCGAGCTCTAGGCTGAATTCTCTATAACCCTAGTTTGGCTCAATATTTCCAAAATCGAAAAATTATGCTTTGGATGAGACTATGTTTAGGTGAGAATCACTTAAATACTATGGTATTGAGTTTAGGATGGATGAATCTAGGCTAGAAATTGAGATTTTGGTGAAGGGTCGAAAAAGTTTGGTAATGTGAATGGGTTTGTGTTTTTGACAATTTAGGGTTTTGTTTTAAGAAACCTAAAATCGTGCTCAGCGATTCCTGTGTTAAGTGGAATAGCTGGAAAAGGTGAATCGCTAAGGATTTGTTAGACTCCAAACTTTCATTAATTTTGTTGTATACTACTACTGATTTTGCCAGCAGTTCGTAGTGTTGTTTCAAATCGTCGGAAATCACAATGCCTAATTCACTATTATTTCACTTTGTTCCATAACTAACTTATATATCATTCATTAAAAGTTATGTTAATGTGGAATTGACTGAAAATTTGAAAGTTTGAGTGAGATGTACTAGCGAAATGTACTTATTAATTAAATAAATCAACATATAAATAAGCAAGCAAGTAAATAATGCAATTTGATGTACTAGCGAAATGTACTTATTAATATATTTCCGATATATGAGTTAAAAATTGAGAGAATAAAAATATACTAAACTAAACAAAACTATAATCCTAATAAAACTAAATAAGCATAGAATAAACATAGAATATGGGTTGTCTCTCATAGAAAGCTTTTGTTTATTGTCGTTAGCTCGACTTAGCCTTTCCAAAATTAGGTTGGATCTTTAAACTTGAATTTAGGATTTTCCATTATAGTGTCATTCCAAAAAGTGAGTGCTCAGCCATTAATCATAAGAGTAACTATTTTGTTAAGAATATCCATAACAGCTTGAGTAGTGGCTAAGAAATGTCATCCTAAAATTAAAGGAGGATATTCATTAATAAATTATGGCATGACCAAAGATTCCGTGGGTATTGTTGGACTAAGTGTTCTGACACTTACACTCCACCTGAGACTTTAATGGAAACAAATAAAGTGAAAGGATACTGATAAGAGTGCTTCAGAATATCAGACTTCATTAGGAATCACATGTTCAAAGGAAAAGTTGAGCTTTTACAAGTTCTAGCCAAATGAGCAAAATGAAGTTGGATAAAAACAATAATCGACAAACAAAATGATAACATAACATGAAAGCCAAAGCTATCAATTGTAAAATTTATGTAAAGTATATAAGTTGTATTCCTACAAGCTAAATGCATTAGAATCAGCATTACACGAATCATGGTCTTGAAAGTTCTTAAAGACATAAATTTTATGATTTACAACTCTATGAGCTTCAAAATTATTTAAATCATGCAAACAATTTTATAGCATGTATTTAAGGTGTAGAAATTGTTGAAATTATTTTTAAATGCACCAAATTCATTTGAACACTTTTTGGGGTTTCATTTATAATATTTGTAGAAAAGCCCAATACGTTTCAAGAAATTAGGATTCTTGATTTTTTGGGTTTTTGATATTATTCAGGATATCCAAACACATTTTATAGACCCTACTAAATATGTGTGGAGTGCTTTCAGAGGTTTAATAGAGTTTTAAGACCGTTAATGAGTAAATTTGCAAAACCAGAAAAATCATTGTATTGAAACCCTTGTCCCTAGTGTGCTAGGTAATAAGGATAGCAAGCTACCTCTAGATAGCGTGCTATCCAGACTACCTATATGTAATGTTTTGAAAGCTTTTTTAAGTATACATCTCCACCTTTAATATGGATTTTTAGGCAAATCTCGACCCTTAGATCAACACATTGGTCACCTACTCCTTATTATGGCTTGAAACGAAAGCAAAAGAAGAAGAAGAGACATTGAACCAATTTTAGTCCCATACTCTCAAATATTCAAGTTTGCACTCAAATTTTTGAGTTTTATGCTCATAAGAATCTTTGAAAGTCATTGATTAGCTTCTGAAATTAGTACTAAAGAAGTGTTTTGAGCCTTGCATCTCACACTCTAAATCTAATTTTTGAATCCTATAATTGGTGTTGTAAGATCTCTTGAATTTCTACTTTATTTATGCTTAATCTATACTCTTTGATTAGAATTTTGTGTGGAATCATTATAGTGTTCTTTAACACATTTGTCTTATGTTTTTGCACTTAAACTTGGTCTCTTAAACCCTTGGATCATTTCAACGAGTTCTTACACTTAATCTTGATTTTCTATAAAACCACTTGTTCACTTGCTTTGAAACCATGCTTGTTTTAATTAATTTTAATTTGTTGATTTCTTCACTAAAATCCGCACATACTCACTAAATTTATTAGTATCTTAGTTACGTCTGTACTTGCATTCGTTATACTGGTTTAGCTCTAGGAGGCTTATTAGAATTGGACTTATTACCGCTTTACTTTGTAATGGAAAGTTTTATTATAATCATCAATCTTCAAAGTAAGTTGTAGATCATGAGACATAATGGGATCTAAGTCTAGGGAAGACCTAGTTAAGGCTAGGTGGAAGACTTAATTTTTAATTAGGCATTCTAGGCTTGTAAGCTTAAGTTGTAACACTTATTGGTAATATAAGTTGGGTTTTAAAAATCCCAATGGGTAGGTTATGTAGTAGAGGTAGATTGGTTAGATCGAACCACTATAAATCTCATGTCTCAATTTCCTTCTCCTCTACCTCATTTACCTTCACATTAATTTGTTTTTTATTACTTTTATGGGTGTTTAGCACTATTAGTTGATTTCAAGTTATAAAAAGGCAATAACCTCTTTGTACGCCCAATTTACCCACCTCTTGGGTGTGGTTTCAATTGGTATTAAAGAAAGTTATTGCTTAAAGTTCTATATGAGAGCACAAGGTAGAAGCTTGTGGGATTATATAAAAGCTACACCCCACCCAACAAGGCTGAAAAGTGCTACACTAACAATGAAACAAAAATTGAGCTATACAATGATTAGGCCATGAATCACATGTTTTATGCACTTAGTGAAAATGAGCTCAACCGAGTGAGTGCATGGGACACGGCTAAGGAATTATGAGAGACACTTGAAGTGCATTATGAAAGTACTATTCGTGTGAAGAAAACAAAGTTGAGGATTCTTGAGGAGCATTATGAAACTTTACGAGTTGGCCCCGACGAAGCGAATGCCACATAAATGACTCATTTCATGAGGCTTTTGAATAAGGTAAAGAATCTTAGAAAGCATTATGATCAAGAGAACTCGGTGTATAGTTTCCTCAAAAGCTTTCCTATGGAATGGGATGCAAAGACGTATTATCTTCAATCGGCACAAAATCTTGGTGAGTATACCTTCGACGATCTATGTGGAGAGTTAACGGTTTAAGAGTTCGAGCTGAAGGATCGAGCTAGATTAGAAGTACTTAGTAGTACATTAAAAAAAGAGTCAAAGAAGTAGATAGCTTTGAAGGCAGATAGTACATCGATCAAGTTGAAAGCTCCTAACCTATGGGTTGAGATTAATGGTGATGATGAGCGTTTTGATAAAAATGAACATGAGGAGAAAGTTGCCATGTTATCCAAAAGGCTTCATAAAGTCGTATATAGGCGTGATAAGTTAAAGAAGAAGTTCAATAGTTGAAGTAAAAGAAGCTAGTCAAGTGAAGTAACTTGCTTCAAGTATGGAAAAATGAGCCATCACAAAGCCATTTGTTGTTCCAAGAAGGGCAAAGACATGAGCAAGGGAAAAAGAGCTTCAAATCTACATGGGATAACTCATCTTCATTTAGTTTCGATTCCGAGTTGGAAAATGAGAAAGCTATCCTTTGTCTAATGGCAAAGACTGACGTATGTGATTCTAAATCTATAAGTTCTGATGATGTTGATGACATAGATAAATAGCTTACCATTATGACCTTACGAAAGAGTTGGAATAAGAGGTCAAAACGAACAAGCAACTCAACAAGAGCTTGATCAAAGCCATTAGTAAGATTGAGACCAAAATGAGATCATTCACGAACTCCAACAAGATTTGGAATTGGTCATAAATGAGAGAAATGACTTGGTCAAGAAAGTAGAGGACTTAACCACTAAAGTAATTGAGTTTACTAATTTTACCAAAATGTTTGATATGATGTTGGGAGTACAGTAATGTATACTAAATAAGAGAGGCATATGCTACGATGTTAGCCTATCAAGTTATAAGAAGTTGTTGTGCAACACTAATAAGTGCTTAAAGTATAATAGATCACACAATGTTAGCAAATGTGTTTTGAACAAGACCAATAAGGGAAAACAACCTAGCAAAGGTAGTATAGAATTTTTATGATACTAACTTTCTCAGATCCAAAGAAGTTTGGGTACAAAAATTTAGTGCCTTTCACATTGTGTAGGATGCAAGGAGTGGTGCCCTATAGTACTTAGATAATGGGTGCTCAAGACACATGACCATAGACGCAAGTCAATTCATTGAGCTCAAGCGACATAATGGTGGAAAGGTTAACTTTGGTGACAACAACAAAGGAAAAGTAATTGGGATTGGCACCGTGAGTGATGATTCTTTATCCATATCTAATGTCCATCTTGTTGATGGGTTGAAACATAACTTACTTACAATTAGTTAATTGTGTGATAGAGGGTTTCATATCATGGTTGAATCATTGAAATGCATTGTTAAAAATGAGAGGCATGATACTATCTTTGTTGCATATAGAGATAGGAATGTTTATGCCATAAACTTTGATAAGATGCATATGCAAAATGTTTCAGGGTTGAGTGCTTAAAATGAATGTGATGCATGGTTGTTGCACTGTAGACTAGGTCAATTAAGCATGGAGAACTTGTAAAAATTTTCTAAGCTTGACTCAGTTAAAGATATTCCTAAGTGCACCTATAAGAAAGACAAAGAGTATTAATCTTGCATTCTTTTTAAACAAGTGAAATCGTCATTTAAGATGAAAGTAACTAGTGATGTGACTAGAGCCTTAGAATTAGTCCATATGGACTTGTTCGGAACAAAGTCTATGTGGTAAGTCATATTGTTTTGTTCTTATTGATGACTTCACTTGATACACATGGGTTTATTTCTTGGCAGACAAACATTAAGTGTTTTAGGTCTCTGTCAAATTTTGCACCTTTGTCGAAAATGAAAAGGGCTACAAAATTGCCATCATTAAAGTGATAGAGGTGGTGAGTTTGTCAATAAAAAGTTGAAAGAATCCATTGTAGCCAAGCACTTTTGAGCTGAAACCATTAACACCGCATGTCATGTCCTAATTAGGACAAGTATTTATCAGAAAGTGAACAAGACTCCTTATGAGCTATAGAAAGGTTGAAGACCTAACAGTGGCTACTTTATGGTGTTTGGTTGCACATGTTGTCTTAAATGATATGGATCATTTAGGAAAATTTGCCTCAAAGCCAAAATATATGCATATTCATAGGATATTCCATGCATAGTAAGGATTAGAGTGTTCAATATATTATTTAAGACCATAAAAAAGTCAATTAATGTTAAGTTTGATGAGATGGATCCCACAGTGAGATTGAAGCATTACTTGGAACAAACGAGAGTTGATGATGATGATGATGATGATGATATAATTCAAACTCAAGATTCCCATGAAAATGAAGAGGAAGTAAGAGAGGAACCCAAATCTAGTGTGCCTAAGAGTTTTAGACTTCTTATTGCACATCTATCTCATAAAATCATAGTTATCCACTAGGTCTTCATTAAACCACGATGAAGGGCATATAGCTATTATGTCATAAATTGAGACCACTAAAATAGATGAAGCCTTAGGTGATGAGTTTTGGATCATGACTATGCAAGAGGAGTTAGGACACTTTGTAAGGAACAAGGTGAGGACCATAAATCCTAGACCTAAGAACCAAACAATCATAGGCACCAAATGGGTTTATAGGAACAAAAGGAGCGAAAATGGAGAGATAGTGAGAAATAAGGTAAGGTTATGCACAAGGCTATAATCAAAAAGAAAGAATTGATTATGAAGCCTTTGCACCGATAACAAAACTAGAAGCAATTTGAATGTTGCTTGCTTATACTCGCTACAATGGCTTTCTACTATACCAAATGGATGTCAAAGGCGCATTTTCAAAATGGCTTTATCAATGAGGAGGTATATTTAGAAAAACCACTGGGATTTGAAGACTATGATTCACCAAATCATGTGTTTCATCTTCAAAAAGCTTTAAATTGAATTAGATAAGCTCCTGGATCATGGTATGATAGGCTAAGTGCATTACTTCTTAACAAGGGATTTAAGAAAGGAACATTCGATCCTATGTTGTTCATTTTGATAATAAAAATGACGATATGCTACTTGTTAAAATTTAAGTGGATGATATCATTTTTAGTAATGAAAAAGCATTTATGTGATGAATTTTCATTTTTAATGACACACGAGTTTGAAATAGGCAAGATGGGCGAACTAACATACTTCTTAGGCTTGCAAATCTAGCAATCTAAGAATGGCATTTTCATTAATCAATTAAAGTATGTGAGAGACATGCTTAAGAAATTCAAATTTGAGAATTTGAAGGCATGTGACACTCCTAGTAGTTCAACCATCAAAATTGACAAGGACCCTCTAGAAATGTAAATAGATCCTAAGCTATATTGAGGAATGATAGGAAGTCTACTTTACTTGATCGGTAGTAGATAATACTTTAAGTTTAGCATTTTTCTATGTGCTAGATTTCAATATGAGCCTAAACAGTCACATTTAAACTATGCTAAGAGCGTATTTAGATACTTGAGTGGCACACAAGACTTAGGCTTTTAGTTCAAAAAAGTTCCTAAATTTGAACTTAGAAGCTTTGTTAAGTCGGATTATGCAGGAAGCCTTGTGGATTGGACGTGCACATCGGGATTTTGTCACTTGATAGGAAATTCCTTGATTTCATGGTTTAGCAACTAGTAAAGTTTTGTCGCATCATCCACCACCGAAGCCGAATATAAGGCAATCAAAATTTGTTGTGCTCAAGTAATATATATGAAGCAACAACTAGAGGATTATCAAATCTATGTTGGTTGTGTCCAAATCTTATGTAATAATATAAGTGCAATCAATATTTCAATGAATTCAGTGTTACATTCACACACTAAGCACATTGAGAGTAAACATCATTTCTTCGTGATCAGATGAATGAAAGGAACATTTAATTGATTTGTGTGTCCATTGAAGAACAACTTGCGGATATTTTAACCAAACCTTTGCATAGGGACAAACTTTCAAAAACTAGGCAAGAATTAGGCATAATTAGTGAATATGATCTATTGAGTATCTTAATGGATGTCCATCATGTGTGACATGAATCTCAAGGTGCCTAGGTGTGTATGTTGCGATTAATGTATCGTTCTAGAGTCAGAACTGATTTTAAAAAATTAGTCCAGACTCTGGATAGCCTGTTAGCTATCCCTGATAGTGCACTACGTAATGCCTAAGTTCTAGGTCAAAACCCAAAATATATAGCAATCTAGGCCTAGCACATAGCGTGTTTTCCAGTTTGAGTTTGTATTTTTCAAACACCCAAGAGCTTTCTCTCTCCTCTAATTGCTCACTTTTCGGGGCACACCACAGTCCTCACTTTGTGAAATCATTTATCCTTGATGTTTTGGTGTGATTTCACCCTCTTAAGGTTCACTAATTATTGTTCTTCCTACATTTCACACTTTAATCCTCCATTTTTGTTGAGAATCTCCATTTGAGCCTTACACACCAAGTGTTTGAAAAAAATGCCTCAACGAGAAATGTCAACACATTTGGCAATCGAACCCACTCCTAAGTGTCCTAGCACATACCAAACAATCCAAGAAACCTCCAGATGTGATTCCAATTCATCCTCATTATCTAAGACCATGGCTCCTTCAAGTACTCGTTGAACTACTTAATCGACTAGCCACCATACCAACAATACTACGCCAATCGGCTCGTCGATCCTCTCGCATCGAAAAGAATGCACTAAAGCACTCCATGATGAGCCATTTACATCATCTATCCATAAGTCGGTCAATTCAAAGTTAATGGATGCCAATAGCATCAAAGCGAGGGTAGTTGATTTTGATTTCATTGATAGGGCTCACTTACCGGTCCATGAAGTTTTAGAGAAGATGTGTTAGGTGCAATTCTGTGGCTACAAGGGCAAGTACTATCCCCTACTAGTTCGAGTGCTCTATTCCAACATGAAGATGAGCAGTGATTTTACCATCAAATCATGCGTTGGACGACAAGAAATTGTGAATACTCCAGATAAGCACCATGAGAAATTTGGGTTACCATTTCATGAGCCTACTATCACATTTCATGGAATAAGTTATGACTTTTGAATTCTTTCCATCGATTTGAAGCGACACTCAATGTTGATCCTAGCAGTCCCACTGACACGGACTTTAAGAATGTGTCACATATCCTACATGGCTTATTGCACAAAGTGATTCTTCCGATGAATGGAAATAAGAATTATGTCATCGCTCTTGACATGTATATCCTTGGGACACTCATTAGAGACATCCAGATTAGTCTATCACACATCGTCATTTCTCACATGACATTGTCTTCTGGCACTGATCGACACTTCCCGTATGCTCACTTGTTAACTCATTTCTTCTAATAGGTAGGTGTTAATCAAATTATGGGTGGTGCACCTCTATCCACAAAGGAGACCGTCAGTTCAGCTACACTACATGCAATGAAGTATCGCTACGTTCATATAGTTAGGAAATGGATATGACTTACTAATATTCAAGCAGGCTAAAGTGTGGCGTAGAGTATGGCAATCATAGATTTAGATGTACAATTTGATGAGCAAGAATATCTTGACTACAACATGCTATTTTTGTATTAGGGTGAAGGAAATGATGGTTAGCACATTTCTAAGAACGATGAAGAGTTTCATTAAGAGATTCCAGCTCCATTTGCTCCACAACCACCGTTTGAGGCTCCACCACTATAAGCTCCTTAGCCATACCTATATGATTACATGGCTCAACATTATTATGGGTTGACTCCTCTTATTAACATGCCCCTATTTGCTACATACATTTATGCTCAGCTCGGATATATGCATGAGTGTATGACCCAGACATTTACTGATATCGACACACACCTTGATCATCAAGGTTATCATCCCTATCGCATTTAGTGACATGTGCTTCCACCCTGGCAGCGGAGGGAGGATGCCTCTTCTTATTCAGCTCATCGGACTTTTTAGTAAGGATATATAGGAGCATATAATTAGGGAGAGACTCCATATGTTAGGGAGAGCCTTGGGCTAATCATGTCCGTGAGAATTCATTGTAGGATGCATATATATATACTCTCCATTTACTTCTGCATGTGCCACATCGTGTCATTATTTCTATTATGTGTATTTTTTACATGATATGAACTTTATGTATTTTTGAGTAATTCTTTATGAATGAATGGCATTTTTTGTTATTTTTTTATCTCTCTTTAGTGCATATGATTGAATGAATTTAACCTTGCTTACATAGTTTTTAAGAAAGAGGGAGAAATATGTATGCAATGCTTTACAGCGGGGGAGGTACATTGCAATAATGAACTTTATATGTATATGCATGTTGATAGGGGAGACTTTCCATTCTCGCTTTTTGATGTTATCAAAAGGGGAGAAATCATTGCGTGTGTACTTGGAATTATGAAATTTATATGTATGAAATTTCTATTTTTTGTTTGTCAAGTTCGTTTTGTTTGTTATCATCCAAAAAAGGAGATTGTTAGACTAAATGTTTTGACACTTACATTTTACTCGATATTTTGATAGCAACAAATAAAGTGAAAGGATTCTAACAAGTCTTCTTAGTGTTTCAGAACATTTTAGGAATCTTAAGTTCAAAGGGAAAGTTGAGTTTTTACAAGTTCAAGTCAAATTAGCAAAATGATGTCGAATAAGATCAATAACTGACACATACAAGGATACAAGGACAGGAAAGCCAAAGCTATCAATTGTATAACCTATGTAATGTATATAAGTTACATTGCTACAAGCCAAATGTATTAGAATCATGCATTACATGAATCATAGAATTCAAAGTACTTAAAATCATGAATTTTATGATTTACAACTCTATGAGCATCAAAATGATTTAAATCATGCAAATACATTTTACAGCATGTTTTTAAGGTGTACAAACTATTGAAATTGTTTTTGAAGGCACCAATGTTCATTCGAATGGCTTTTGGGTTCTCATCAAAAATATTTGTAAAAAAGCCATACATGTTTCATGAAATCGGGATTCTTGATTTTTGAGGTTTGTGATATCATTCAAGATGTTCAAACATTTTTTATAGACCCTAGTACATATGTTTAGGGTGTTTTCAGAGGTTTAGTAGAGTGGTAGGACTATTAGGGAGTTGAATTGCAAAATTAGAAAAACCATCATTTTGAAACCCCGATAACATGCTACCTCCAGATAACGTGTTATCCATGTTTCCTAGCATGCTATGAAGAGTTCTAACATCTTTTTTAAAGTACACATCTCCACCTTTAATTTGAAGTTTTAGGAAAGTATAGACCATTAGATCAACACATTGGTCACCTAGTCCTTATTAGGACTTGAGAACTAAAGCAAACAAAGAAGAACATACATTGAACAACTTTTGGTTACATACTCTCAAATATCCACGTTTGCATTCCAATTTCTGAACTTTTTGCTCCCAATCTCTTGTAGTCTTTAAAAACCAACGATTAGCTCTTGAAGTTCATATAAGAGAAGTGTTCTAATCCTTACAACTCACAATCCAGATATGATTTTCAGAACTCATACTTGTGGCTGAAAGATCTCTTGATTTTCTACTACATTTGTACTTAACCATACTCATTGATTGGAGTTTGATGTGGAAATCATTTTTAGCGTTTTTGAAGACATTCTTCTTTAGTTTTTGCACTTAAAATTGATCTCTTTCACCCTATGACTCATTTGAATGAGTTTTTACTCATAATCTTGATTTTCTACAAAAACACTTGTTTGAGACAACACTTGTTTCAATCAATTTCAATTTGTCGATTTCTTAAATAAGATTTGCGTATACTCGCTAAATTTATTAGTATCTTAGTTTTTTCCATATCTGCATTCAATATAGTGGTTTAGTTCTAGGTGGCCGGCAGGAATAAGACTTATTACCACTTTACTTTATATTGTAGAATTTCAATGTATTCATCAATCTTTATTGTAAGAGGTTGATTGTGAGAGTAGTGGGATCTAAGTGTAGGGAACACCTAGTTGGGGCTAGGGCAAAAGACCAAATTTGTAATTAGGCATCTAGGTTTGTCAGCTTATGTTGTAACATTATTCGTAATATAAGTGGGGGTTTGAAAATCTTAACGAGGGAGCTTAGTTAGTGGATGTCGATCGGTTGGGTCAAACCACTATACCTCCTTTACCTTTGCATTAATTTGTTATTTATTTCTTGTGTGGATGTTTAGCATTACTAAATGATTAAAACTTATGAAAAAGCGATAATCTCTTAGTACACCAAATTTATCCCCTCTTGAGTATGGTTTCAATATTGTTGTTGTTGACTTGAACTAATACAACCATAACCACTCCTATTGGTTGAATCGAAGCTCCATCCAGCAGAGAGAACCATTCATAAGCAAGTAAATTCAACCCCAAATGAGTATGTAAAAACAAATGTAAAGGCATGAGATTTGCATTTTCATTACATTAAGCTTTATAGGGCTTGAATCTTGCTTTTTCTCTTTTTTATTGTACTTAAGTCTAGAATTTTCTTGGTTGTTAATGTTTCTTCTAATCTTCGGTCGCTTAACTCTCCATTCTTGCGTTACTTTCTTTTCTTTTAAAGCGTCTTCAACTTGTTCCTTCTTTGGAATCTCTTTATCAATTTCCATTTTCACTACATTAATTGCATAAATTTCAGTATTAAAGTTATCATAATTTTTTAAATCTAAAAATGCATTATCATCCA